>WAHA01000006.1:0-1200000 GCA_008973685.1 Trametes sanguinea
GACACCGTGGTGGGGACTTAGGAATTCTCGATAACCAAGTGTTTGCAACATTGGCGAGGCCTGGAGGGGGGGGTGGCAAACTGAGGAGAGGGTGGACATGGCGCAGCTGTTGGCTCTTGTAGTCAACATTGTCTTCATCCTCAATTGGGAGGTCGCTGTCATCAAGTACCCAAAGTGCGACCTTCGGGAACAAAGTGGCAAATGAGGTGAAGCTTGCGGTTGTTAGCGGCGTCTCGAGGGCGTGGAGGGTGCGCACGCGTAAGAGAGACTGCAGGGCCTTCTGGTTGTTAGAGTCTTTGAGTCTGTACGCCTGTCAGTACCTGTCTCCAGTGTTCTTCAGGACATGGGGCTCACAGTTGCTCTCGCTGTCCTCATCCTCATCAATGTTGTCATCCTCTTCGTCCTCGTCATTATCCTCGTGGTCCTCCTCGTCATCCTCGTCATCCTCAAGTCTACACAGTTCAAGTATCAAAGTTTCAAGCAGGGGCAGGCTGGAGAGGAAACGGACAAGTGACCTCCATGGGGTGCCATTCGCGCTTGACAGTAGATGGAATGACCGCAGCGAGGGAGGGAGCATTGCTGGGGTTGTAGGGGAACGGCACCTTCCCTCGTGCACGGCCAGATGGGTGAGCGACGACAGAGCCTGTATCGATCGCCTCAGTTCAATGTCTGCATACTCTGCCGCCCCGAGAGTGAGACTACGGAGGTTTCGCGCCTGGACGAAAATGTCGCGAAGGAGTGGTATGGTGGCCTTGACATCATCGCCAGTTGGTAGATGGATGTCTAGAGCACGTAGAAGGCTCAGAGACGTGCAACTTGGATTACATATAGCGCTGTGAAGAGACCGCAAAGTGGAAGCCTTGGCCAACGCCACGACAGTCGGCCGGGGTGGGATGGCAGTATAAAACGACTTGGTGGTGAGCGCAAGCCGAAGGTGATCGCTGTCGGACAGGAAGCCGACAATCTCCCTGAGGGCGTCGTCTGGCACTTTTCGGATGTGACTCGGGCTAGATACTGACATAGCGTCCTATGAAAGGCCAAAATGCGCGACGTGCGAGTCCAGACACGTCTTGTAGTCAACATTGTCTTCATTCTCATTTGGGAGGACATGGGGCTCACAGTTGCTGTCCCTGTCCTCATCCTCATCAATGTTGTCATCCCTGTCGTCCTCAAGTCTACACTGTTCAAGTATCAAAGTCTCAAGGAGGGGCAAGCTAGAGAGGGAATGGTCAAGTGACCTTCATGGGGTGCCATTTACGCTCGACATTAGATGAAATGATCGCAGAAAGAGAGGAAGCATTGCTGGGGTTGTAGAAGAACGGCATCTTCCCATGTGCATGACCAGATGGATGAGCGACAAGAGAATCGATTGCCTCAGTTCGATGTCTGCAAACTCTGCAGCCCCAAGAGTGAGACTACAGAGACTTTGTGCCTGGGCAAAAATGTCGCAAAGGAGTGGTATGGTGAACTTGCCATCCTTGCCCGTTAGTAGATGAATGCCTAGAGCACGTAGAAGACCCAGCAATGTGTGACTTGAACCACTTAGAGTGCTGTGGAGGGACAGCACAGTGGGTACCTAGGCCAACGCCACAACAGTTGGACGGGGCAGAATGGCGGTATAGATTGACTTGGCTGTCAGCGCAAGTCAGAGGGAACATGATCATCATCAACCCACCTCCGTCTGAGTGTGCACAAAGACTCCAGGCGGAATACCTTTGTATGTGCCTCTTTGACATGAGGATAGTATGGCTTCTCTTTGAGTTCTGTGAAGGTGTCGGGCAGTGAACACGATGATTATCCCTGAATGTGCTAGGGTAGTATGGCTTCTCCTTGATACAGAGTCTACCTTGTCTGTGACCAGAGTGATAGAGGGTACAGCGCCTGGATTGATATGTGTATCGAGGGAAGTCGTCGAGTCTGCCATGGTGGCATGTGAGTGTGAGTGCAGAAGGGGAGACAAAGAGCAGAGGGCGTGTGCTAACGATGGGTATATATTCTGCACCACGCCTAGCCTCTAGACGGCACCTCAGGAAGGTTCAATCGGCTTCAGGTGTGCAATCATCAACCCACCCACCCTGAATGTGTGGAAGGACTGCAGCCGGAATACTTTTGTAAGTGCGTTTTTGATGATTGTGCTGGCACCCTTGCCCGGCATGCACCGTAGCGAGGCTAGCATCCTGGTGGCAAAGACGGCAAATTTTGTGGGCATCCCATGATAACCCTTTAGAATCAATCAGTACCATGAGTCAATAGTCTTAACTGCTCTTGACCTGAAAAAATAGTCCTTGCACTTGAACACAACAAGCGTTAAGCGCCAAATCAATATTGCTCCAAGCCTTTACCGTGATTTGTTTTTGTGAGATAACAACCCTTCACATTCGGGCCAAGTAGACGTGACAGTATGATGATAGTGGATGACAGTGCATTGGGGCAATGTTACTCAACTACGATGATGATGGGGTATCGTAAAGTCATAGTTTATCAGATAATATTGCCTTTCCCTTCAACCTGGTCAAATTGCGTCACCTTTCACCGTCGGACCGACGTGAAGAGGGGGGCGAATGTCGAAGGCATTCGGGTGCGCTGAGGAGTTGTTGACTTCTTCCTGATGCGACGCTGCAGAACATTTCGAATGTCCAGGACATTCGGACCACTAGGCACGACATTGCTTTGCACCCGCGTGATCCTGCCGGCCGAGTGATACAGCGAGTGTCAAAGACATTCGGAGCTGAGGGGTGGCTCAAGACAACGGACAGGGTGGGTTTTAGCGGCAGGGCAAATGTCGGTGACGTTCGCGACGACCACGGCGGGAGATGGCAAATTTCAAAAGCCATTTGGGGCTACTGGGAGGCTCATATGACACAACGGACAACACTACACCATTGAAGCGGCACGCGAATGTCGATGACATTCGTGACGACATCTGCGGCATGTGGACACGACTGAGCCCGTCGCTCAATACTCTGCATCACGGTTATTCGCTTTCGACGATGTTGTCTATGGAAAGCTATCAGGACATAGCCAACTTTGAGAAAGCTTAAGTCTCTGTGCCAATGTGACGCCTTGCGCCGATGGGGAACCCGTCACGTGATCACACCCCCTGAATCATAATCAATTAAATTACCTGAACAGGCCGTTATAAACATGGGTTTCACACGCCCTGCCATATTGACAGTTGCGAACAAACATCCACCTGACAATCATTGCCATCCATGATGAAGGAAGAAATGTAGATGGATGGTAACCACCTCATCGACGTGGGACTCTAATTTACGTAGGGGATCATTATTGAAGATGCGGTACAGATGACGGTTCCTGTTTGATACTGAGATGAATCGATCAAGATCTGGTGCTTCGCAGACGGGCGAGAGCGATTCCCTGGGAGGCCGGTTAATGTGCCGTGTAGCAACCGGGTCTGTTATCACCCCATGTCACAGACCGGCCTAACCATAAATATCAGAACAAAGGAGAGGGTTTGGCACTACCACCTCCACACCAAGCCAACCACCACCTCCACACCAAGCCAACCACCACCTCCACACCAAGCCAACCACCACCTCCCCACCTCCCCATATCTCAGACATGCAGGCTCCCGCTCCCGCTCCCGCTCCGGCTTCGGCTCCGGCTCCGCTGCCGACCCTCGCCCAATGGCTTTCCCTCCAGACTTGGGAAGACACGGACGAGAAGCAGGGCGCAAGCACGTCTCAAAAATCGCCATCCATGAAGGAAGAACACCATTACAAGTTCTTCAACAGGGTCGAGCGGAGGGCGGACCTGCCGTTCCTGACCGAACATCAAGGCCGGGTCGACAACCTCCTCGCCAGAACGGACACGGTGCCCCTCGTCACCATGAGGTGGAACGATTGCCGCCGGAGGATCCGCTATCGCCTCGAGTCCGAGCTCGAGGGCGTCATCAGCAAGGTGTGGGACGCGCTCAACGGCGGTATCCCCCCGGCCGCAGACAACGTGTACCCGCCGGCAATCAGAAACGCGCGCATCAAGCAGCGCACCATCATCAGCGGGTGGGGCGGCAGTCACAAGGGAATCAAATTCGACATCGCGGCAATCTTCCAAACGACGATGAGGGACGATGAGGACCCCGAGGACACCGTCTACTTCCTCGTCGAGGTCAAGACCGAGAGCGCGATACGCGCAAAGCTCCAGGGCCTCGAGGCGCGCATCCAGAACAGCGTCATGCCCCACACGGACGACCTCTCCACCCTCACACCCGCCGACAAGGTCCTGGTCCAGGTGAGTGCGCACCCCGACTTGTCTTCCCGCTCAGCTGATCATTGATACCACCCGGCTCGTTCAGGTGTTCACTCAAGCGCAGCAGGCGCATTGCGAAGTGGTGGTCCTCATGGGTCACGACACCGTGTACGTCTGCCAGGCCGTCGAGGCGGAGCTGTTCATCCACGGCCCTTTGTATCGGTACCCGGAACCTGGCCAGCCCGCCTTCACCCCGCTGTACGCCATGCGCGTGATGGCAAGCGCATTCTACGTAAGTGCCAAGCCCACCATCCCTGTGGTTCGAACGCCACTGACGCGTCGTTGTGTGGACGACCATCGACGTCCGCCGACAGCACCGTGCATGGGTGATGCGCACGCGGCGCACGCAGGGCACGCAGGGTCAACGCGTCCCAACAATCGCGCCCGCGCCCACCCATGGTTGGGTGGCGACGCCCGATTTTCTCACCCGCCTGAAGCGCGCGCTCAGCAGCGTGTGGGACGAGCTGCGCCTGGCGACCTGTCGGTCGCTGCGCGTCCAATACGACGATGGGCGCGTCGTGGTCTACAACCGCAGCGAGCCCGCCCTGACCGGGCGCGCGGTCTGCTGGCCAATATTCCCTCTGCTCCAGTGGATCGGATACCGCCTGTTCGGTGCGGTCACAATACGCGTCGGCGAGTCCTTGGACGGCGGCGACCTCACGTTCGCGTGGCGCGGGACCGTGGGCGCGACCTCCGTCGTCGTCAAGACGGACGTGTGGCACATCGACGATGCGACGGAGCGCGAGGTCGCCCGGGAGTGGGAGCGCCTCGCGATGGCCTTGCCCCGCGACGCGCGCGTGGCGAGCGCGCTCCCCATCCCAGCCTACTACGGGCTGTTCCTGGGCGAGCGCGCGAGCATCATCGTCATGTCCCACTGTGGCGACCCCATCAACCACTTCCCCGACCAGCTGGAACGTCTTCGGTGAGTCCGATTTTACCACTGGTCTCCAAGCCATGCCTCCAACTGACGACGTGTTCAAGTGAGGCGCAAACCGAAGCCCTGGCAGCAATGGAGAGTGCGGGCATCGAGGTGCACGACGTGGCTGAGCGGAACACCGTCTTCGATGGGACGACGGTGCGCATTATCGACTTCGTGTAAGATTGGACATGCTTCCGTGCGGGGAACACGAGTTGTGACTGTAAGGGTCGACAGGTGTGGAAGTGATATCATGTACAACAACGATACCCATCTATAGAATAAAGAGTGAAGTGTGGGCTATGACACAATTTGCATAAGGTTAACTCAGACCAATTTCATCCACTGGTGTCAGGTCGTGACACTGAGGCTGAATGAGCATCTGGGGTGTTAACTCAAGAACAAACATGACGGTGAGGGACGAGTTGCGAGATGGGGTCGGCACTACTCTCCTTAGTATCAACTTATCGTTCAGATTCCCAGCTTCAAGTCGGCCGTGATTCGTCACCTTCGAGTGAGCTCCATTCCTAGAACAAGGGTCGCCAACCATTGCACCTCGGGCATGTGAAGCATCACTGGACACATGTGCTGGTCTTGAAATCGGGCAGTCTGCAGGAGGGCACCTGGAGGGCGAATGTCGAGGACATTCGCAACGGGGTATGCCCCATGCACAGCAGGTGACTGGCATTGCTGATGAAGAGGAGGAGGTGCTTTGCGAATGTCGAAGGCATTCGCTCTGTGTCGTGAAGTGTGATAAGGCCATGACAGGCGCTCCAAGATGGGGTCAGCCCCCAACGCGAATGTCGATGACATTCGCTTTCATTGGATCAGCTTTGCTGACCGCGGGTCGCTAAAAATGCGTATCACGCAAAAACCAAAAAGGTGAGTGTTCACAATGTCATAAGTTTTCACAACGGCCGGTGGTGTGGGGTGCGGCTGTGTCGACGGTGCACAGGTGGTATTCTAAGGACGTAAGCTTCTTGTTGTTACCATCAGGCAGTGTTGTCAAAATGGACTGATGACACCCGGTCAATGGCGCGTGAACTCCCTCAGTTCTTCACTTCAAGACAGTGGAACTTGAGGCATCGTAGTTTGAGTAGAAACCAGAAGCGTCACCGCAAAATCATGCAGGTAGCGTTTCCATGCGACGGACGCGACTGCTGCCGTTTTCCGGGGTCGGGGGTCAATGACAACACTGCCATCAGGGATTGAGGCTGCTTGAGAGGGATTCTTGACCACTGAGAGCACGAGATCAACGACGGATACAAAATGATTGCAACGGAGTCAGACGCGAGTCTATGTACAGCGGATGGTTCTACTGTTCATTCAAGCGCTTAGTAATTACTTAGAGCCCTCCGATTCCTGGCGTAGGAGGCGACGCCTCTTTGCCTCGCGGTCCATGGAGGTCGAAGAGCTGGCAGAGGAGGAGGAATCAGTGTGACGTGTACCCGACGGCCCCGCAGTGGCATTTTGTGGCCGGTTGAAGAGAGAGCGCTGGGAACTGGAAGATGGGGAGGAATCTGTGTGGCGAGTACCCGATGGACCAGCAGTCGCATTACGGGGCCGATTGAAGAGAGAGGCAGAAGGGCGCGCGGTACTAAAGAGCGAGCGAGCATTTGCAGCTGTGCTCGTGGTAGGTGTGGTGGGAGTGAAGTAGCTGTCGAGGGTGGGTCCTGGAAGGGTGGGAGGAAGCCTGCGTGGCCGACCATGTGCCGCTTCGCGAGACGCAGGATGGCTGGGAGTGCCCGGCGGGGGAAGGTCTGCGAAGGGACGACTGATGGTTCGATGGGGGGTGTCTAATTGTTGGGAGACGGGCCGGGGGGGAGGCATGCGCTGCCGATCATCTTCCTCCTCTTCTTCGGCCTCCTCTTCCTCGAAAGCGATCGCATTTCCCAGCTGGAGTTGTGGCTTGCCCTTTGCCGACCAGACGGTGCGGTTGATGACGATGTGCACACCTTTATCGTGGGTGGGTTGTCCATTGATGAGGCGAGTCCAATCACCAGAATGGTCGGGAACTGGTCTAGTGACCCAAATGCGATCACTGGCCGCATCAGGTTGCCAGAGAAGTGTGCCAAAGACGCGCCTCAGCCTCTCGCGCACTTGCTCGAATCCAGCCTGCTGGGTTTGAGAACCAAAGAGCTGCCACAGTTGAAAATAGAGGCACGAGTTGTAGTTCTGCACCCGGTAGCTCACATGCCCATGGGGAGGGAAGAGCTTGTCGAACAGGGCATCCCAATCTTTCTGGTCATGGAAGCGGTACCAGACAGCGGAGAAGGGAATAGCTGGACGGCGAAAGAGATCGGAGGTCACCTGGAGACGCTCCTGTGATGATAGGGTAGCGTAGGCGGGCTCAAATCGACTGCCATTATTGGGAGATATTTGGATGAGGTCAAAGGCGAACTGAGCCCAGATCCGCTCAACAAGGTAGTCGATGTTCTCGTTGGGGGCAATGAGGATGGGTCCATCGTCTGCAGCCGGGATTAGGGCCTGAGCCTCGCCATCGATATCCGGACCGGCGAGAACTAGAGGCTCTCGCATGGCAACAAGGGCATCGGCCAATCCCAGATTGAGGGGCTGGACAGCATCCGCGTTGACTTCACGGACGTCGAGGGTGTAACCGCGGCGGTTGCGGGTCCGCCCTTTGTTGACCCCCTTGTTGAAGCGTTCGATGCCTGTGGCCCCCATGGTCCCCGCAAGTGCTGCCAGTGTAGGAGAACGGAACAAGACTAGAAGCTGAGCAATGGGCAGGCGGTGGGAGTTGGGAATGCGCCAGAATTTGGCCAAGCGGTCTCGCACAATGTCACAGACAAAGTACAACCCCTGTCGATCGCCGACCGGCACGACGTTGTCGGGATGGGGGTCATCAGCGTCATCATCATCCTCAGCGGGAGCAGGCACTTTCATGGCACAAGTCGTAGCAAGCAGACTTTCAGCATGGTGGGAGGAGGGGGCAGAGAGAGTGGCGTTGAGCATGTAGACCAGGACGGCAAAGAGCTGCAGAACGACAGGAGCGGCACGCCAAGCCGGAGCGTAGTCCGCCATCTCCTTGAGGAGGTAATGGATGGCGACGACACGACAGTACTTGAAGTCCCTATGCCGTGAGGTCGTATCAGCATTGCATGCAAATCTGAGAAAGGCAAGCAGCCAAAGGGAACGAAACTCACCACCAGATAGCGCTGGGAACGCAGATCAGGCCATGTTCAAGAATGTGGTCGGGGAAGTCCGTTAGCGCATTGTCGAAGTTGGCGAGTGACACCCGGACCTCGAAACGGGCTGTGCCATCTTGAATTTGGCCTTCACTGCCAGCGCACCGTGCGAGCATGGCACCGATGGCAAGCACATCCCCTTGAAGTTTCTTGATCTTTCCTGGGGTGGTATCGCTGGGAACGTGCTTTCTGAAAGCACCCCGATGGAGCTGGTGGAATGGGGTCTTGTCGGTGGTGTATACGTTGACGTGAACGACCCGGTCCGCCCGTCCACGGGTGCCAGGATTAGCACGGAATCCTGCGAGTGAAAAGAGATGACCGCTGACATCGGCCTCGTAATTGGTACCTCGGAGGAGGCCGGCTATGTCGCGCGGTGTGGCCGAGGGGAGAGCGTAGGCCAGAAGGCGATCATGGGCATCTCTCTTCCATTGGATCACATGCCCTGGACGGGAGACCTCGATGGCGATGTCGACGTACCACCTCGAGAGGTTTTCCTCCTCTTGCTGCCAGTGAATCAAGGCGCCGAGTTGATTGAAAGCATCTGTGCGTGCGTCGACGTCGCCGACCGGAAAGGTGTACATTCCTTTGGTTCCACGTAGCTCGATCATGAAGTGGGGGGCTTTGAGGCGTGGGTGGTGTTGGAGCTTCTCAATGAGTGTGGCAGCGAAGTCATCCAGCTTGTCCCTCTCGATATCGACGCTGCCGAAGTGAAGATGACCGCGTTGGTCTCGACCGCGCGCGATCGCCGCGGCGTATGAAGGAGGCCAGTGAGCACGTCGTTCCGGTATGATTTCAACGACGGACCGCAAGATGCCAATGTTGTACAGGTCCGCCAGGTCGGTTTGGGTGAGCATGGGACCGTCATCATCTTGAGTGGCGTGGGGGAAGAGAAGGCGGACCTGCCCGCGGACACCAAACGATCCGATGCACACATTGGCGATCTTGTGCAACGGCACGTCGCTCAAGCCCTGAGAGGTTGGTAAGGCGTTGATTAGCCCCGATGCGGTTTGGAGCTGAGTGAAGGACGTACGTCACCACGAGGAACGCGCAACGTGATATGAACTGGCTTGCGCAGAGTGAGCTGAAAGGGTGGGGCAGGATACACGGCGAGGGGAACATTGAGCGGGAGACCGGCCGTCACGCCAATCAGGGAGTCAAAGTCGCCGGTGAGAGTAACATCCGGGCCTGTCGGGGGGTCAAAGCCTGAGATGGGATCCACATACACACGGTGCTCAATATCGTCCCCATTTTCGCACGAGCGTCCAGCTAACATCAGGCGAATGAGGTTGTCCACCCATCCGCCGGCGATGTGGTTGTTGGCCCGCTGGATGAGTTGGGGAAGAGTGAGGTTGAGGAATGGGAGGACTTCGTCTGGATACTCCATGGTGGGGAGGGATGTGCGTGAGCGAGGACGGTGCGAACACAAGATATACTACGCGGGAGTGAAACATTGATAGCCACCTCAGCACATTGATCAGAGTCACGCACTAAAAAATATGTGATCGGGGGGGATCAAGTTCATATCAATGGTGTCTGATAGATTGCGAATGTCTAAGACATTCGGTGCCTTGTACGCAGTCATTTGTTCCTGTGGCGTAGCGCCGTAGTTGTGCTGATAAGATATGAGATCGCTACTTTCCAAGAGCGTTAAGGCGAGGGGGAAGCGAATGCCATGGACATTCGCTTGGATGTGTCAGCTAACCCTCATGCACCAGTCATGGTGTCGGCAGCAGAAACGCCCATGCCCATTTGTCATGCATTGGGTGACATGCCGTTATCGGTACTGGTTCGCAGGGCTGTCACGATGGCACCCAACTGCTGAGCATGCACTGGGGCAGGATGATGGAGGCGAATGTCCTCGACATTCGGTGGCGGGGTCAGTCTTCAAACATCATTTTTCCCATGGCGTGTGTGGGTGTTGCAGCAAATGTCATGGACATTCGCACCAGCCCCTCTCAGTCGCACCAGCCCCTCTCAGTCAGTCACGGGGTCTTCTGACCACGAGATCACCAAACTCATCATCCACATATGACCGAATGTCCATGGCATTCGTTCTCGCGCAATTATTATGATACATTCAAAACGATAAGAGTCCTCAGGGGTGACCTAGGCTCGCGGAATCACAGTAGACATATGGTGGATAAAGGGTCCGTGGGGCAACAATACGAGGGAACAAACGCATACGACGACGAACAAGAGAGCACAACGTCCGGGCGGCAACAACCCACAGCAAGGAAAACGTACATGTCCGCAGGGAAAGGCAGCGCTGCACCCACCATGATCAGTCCGACCCTAGCCTTGCCGTCCGGTCCTGCGGCGATCCGGGTTCCCTTGATCGGGGTTCGGAGGGGGCAGGTCGTTCAGATTGGTCTGCCGTGTCGCAGCCAGGAGGTTGAGGAGGACGTTGGCCGCCGGCGTGTTGGCGTCGCCGCGTTTGCGCTTCCTCTCCGGCTTGGGCGCATCTGTTTTGTCCGCCTGGTCGTCCTCGTCATCAGTCGGTGGCGCAGATGACAGCGGGGAACTTCTGGTGGGGACGCTGGCGTCGGGCATGATGGGGGAAGAGGGCGGCAGCATCTCGCGCTCGCTGGCTTGCCCGCCGCCGACTGCACCAGCGTTGGACGGACCCGCCTGGGGTGCCTCTGGTGCGGTGGGCGTCGACGGTGGTTCGTCCACGTCCATCGGTGCATCCGCACCACCTTGAGCGGGGCCGGCGTCGGCGATCACCTCGGCGTTCTTTTTGGCCCGGGTCTTGCGCTGCTTCTTGGGTGGTGCTGTTTCGCCCGTGTCACCCTTGCTCTTAGCGCCGCCCCGGCCCCTGCCCCTACCCCTGCCAGCGGCCTTCCCTGCACCCCTACCCCTGCCTCTAGGCTTGGCGGTCGTGGTGTCCGCGGCGGGCTGTTCCTGCCCATCTCCCTCCGAACCAGCGGAGGGTGCCTTGCGTTTGCTTTGGCGCCTCGGCGTAGCCTCACCTTCGGGAGCCCCCGACTTGCCGTTGTCGTCGTTGTCGTCGTTGTCGTTCGCGTCGCTGTTGCCGTCCTCGCCGACGGTCCACGACGCGGCCTCATCGTCGTCATCACCCGTGAACGCGCGACCTACAAAACATGACGTTTCGGTGAGCGACTCCATATCAACATGATGCAGAGAGATGGGACTCACGCAGGGTGACATCCACACCTATACTCTGCGTCAGCTTTTGGTGCATGACGCCCTTGTCATCGGACATCGAGACAATGTACGTGTCGGAGGTGTGCTTCGCGACTAACGAGTACGCGATGCACGCCTTGGTCTGGCCCAGGCGGTGAATCCGGCCCAAGAGCTGTTCGCGCTCTTGGGCTGACCATAGGCTGTCCTAAAGGAGAATGTCAACGTACTTGTGTGAAGTCAAAAGCCTGATTGTTACTTACCACGCATATGACGATGTTGGCGAAGGCGATGTTGAGGCCGACGGTTCCCACATTGGAGACCAGCAGAACCTGCACGTTGCCGTTCTCGAACTCGTTGAGCGCTTGATGACGAGCGGGAGCGGTCATCTTGCTGTTGTTCTCGAGGTAAGCGATGCCCGCTTCCTCCAATGCCTACGAAAAGTCAATGTGTTATCTCAGGAGCCAATGCAGAAAAATCCGGTTTCAGCTGGACTCACCTTCTTGACGATGAAGTTTGACGACGGGAAGGAGAGGTAAACCAAGGCCTTGTCCACCGTGTCAGGTTTGATGCGAGGCCAGTTCTCGTCGTACGGCGGCTCTACGAGGGTGTTCCCATTGAACTGGGCCAGCTGCGCACAGGACTTCCCCTGGTGGTATTTGAGGAGGGCGATGAGAGCGTCGATCTTCGTCGACGGGTCGTCTTGATAGCGAACCTCCCGTAGGTTGGCGGGGAAGACGTAGGGGGGGACTTCCCCCAATTTCTTGTGCAGCAGGGCCTTCCTGATGCCGAGGTAGAATGACTGCAGTGTCATGAGTTAGCAAATCGATGTCGTGACCTTACCCGGAATGCGAATGTCATGGACATTCGCTGTGGTGGCAGAATGCATGTTGTACATTGTGCCCCACTGCCGAATGCGAGGCGAATGCCTTAGGTGAGGGTGGTGGCTGCCGCCGAATGCCCTCGACATTCGCTGGCGTGGGGGAGGGCGGTAGTGGTGGCTGCCACCGAATGTCCTCGACATTCGCCGGCGCGGGGGAGGGTGGTAGTGGTGGCTGCCGCCGAATGTCCTCGACATTCGCCGGCGATCACACATTTGCCGTGACACCCACGCGACACAGTCCAAAAGGAGCTGCACCAATGAGCCCAGCCACGCAGGCGAATGTCATGGACATTCGCATGCGTGCCCAGAAACTGCGAAGGTAGAAACAAAATCAGAGCAAAAAAGACTCACGTGCAGGTTCTTGCCGTTCAACGGCACATTTTGCTGCCGGAGTTCTTCGGCCAGCAAGCGCTGAATCTCCATTTCGTCGGGCCGGAGGGTCAACAAGACGTCGACGTTGACGAGGGGCGGGAGGTCCTGGATGGGCTTGCCGTTCGCGTCCGTCGAGTTGCGATCCCGACGGATCATGACGTTGACGAGGGCCTCGCGCTGCATGTCGATCCAGCGGTACAGCGACTGCAGGCTGTCCGGGATGTCCTTGACGTCCTTGCCCTGGATGATGCGCACCGTCCGATCTTTTGCGGCCTTGGTGTCCCGCGCCTCCTTGTTCTTCATGCGGAAGTATTCCTTCCGCTTCTCTTCCATCGCGTTGCCTTGGAACTGGGTGAATCCCAGTACGCGACCTATGTAGCCCAAGTCCTACGAGTCAAATATGTCAGTGTCCATCCACAAGCACAATTGCCATATGAATCTGCTGCTTACCCGGGGATCGGTGATGATCGGCGTCGCGGTGAGCCCCACAGTCATGTGCGCCATCTTGCGCAACTCCGTGCAGGCACAATGAGCTTTGCCCGGTTTGCGCGCCATGTGCACCTCGTCGATGGCCAAGATGGCGTACTTCCTTTCCGGGTGGAAAAGAGTGAAGTTAGAAAGGCGGGTGCGGCGACGCGGGAGGTTGGGGTAGTCGACGCCCATCCGCTCACTGGGCACTTGGAAGGCGCACTCCAGGTCGGACTTGATCGCCTGTGTGCAGAGTCAGCAACTGGGCACACATGAAGAAATCTCAACAAACACTCACAGGGTACGTGGCGATGATGATCGTCGGGGTGCCCTTGACGTTGTTCTCAAAAATACGCCAGAAGGCTTCCCTGGACTCGATTGTACAGTTGCCGGTGTACGGCAGGATGGCGAATCGCTTCGGAGCGAGGTAGCGCTTGATTTCGGTCACCCACTGCAGTAGCAGCGGTGCCGGGCAGACCACCAGATGCGGTGCGTCCACCAAGTCGTGTGCGCCCTCGGGGCCTGCTCTCTCGTTAGTGCAATGTAAAGGGAAAATATCGCAGACACTTACCACTGCGTCCGCTCCATCGAGCTGGAACTCGGCCCTCCTTCGCCTTCAACTGCCGCAGCCACATGTACATCTCCATCGCGGCCACGGTCTGGATGGTCTTGCCAATGCCGACGCCATCCATGCACAGCAGGTTGTTGCCTGCGAACATGCAGTCGTAGAACTTGACGACGAACAGCAGCTGGTGGTGGTACAGCCGCAAGTCAGTCGCCCCGGCACCTGCCAAGGCCTTTTGCCCCTCTTCGGACCACGGATCCGCCACATTGCCCTTGAGCATGATCTTGCGGGCGAAGCCCGGCAACGCCTGCAGCTCACCCAATCCGAAGACCTTCCAGATTTGGTCTTCGGTCCAGCCGGCGTACATCTCCGTACCCTCCCTCCACTTCGTCGTCATTTGGACGGCCGGCCCATCCGCGTCCTCCCATTCGCTCCCCTCGAGAATCTCGTCGATGACCATGAGCATGTGCTCAGCCTCCTCCGCGGAGGGAATGGTCTGGAGTGCCAGTCGGAGGGCACGGGGCAGCTCTGTTGGAGAAAATATGCAATCTCAGCTCAAATTCAGTGAACATCAATGGAGCAACTTACTTTGCGCCCGGGGATCATCAACCTCCTTGTTGATCACGGCCCGGTACGCCTGTGTCTCCTCCTCCAGCTCCTCGTACTGCCGCCTACGCTGCAGCGCCTTCCACGTGCCCAACCGCCGCATCAGCGCTTGCCCCGCCTTCATGTACCGCTGCGCCTCCTCCCAAGTCAACTTGGCGTTGGGATCGCCTTCACCGCCAGACTCCAATGCGGCCGTCTTCGCGTCCACGACTAAAGGCGGCATTAGCAAAATCACGCTGGGCAAAGCATCACATACCTTTTTTGCTCGCCGCATATTCGCGCTCGGCCTTGGTGATCGCCTTGTGATCGCGCCACAACTTCGACCGCCAGCGATTCCAGGTGAGGGTCACGATCTCCCGGAAGAACGCGCCGCAATGCTGACGCAGCTCGATGTCCTCGTTCATGCGGTCGAAGCCGAACCATTCTTGGCAGAAGTGCTCTTGGGCTTTGTAAGCCTCATACACCGTGACCAACTGAAACAGAGGTTTTCGTAAGCAGTTCAAACCCACACAGAAATGCAAAACAAACCGCAGTGAGAGAGCTCAGAGCCGAGCTCTGCAACGTCACGCCCGCCTCCTCCAGGGTCTCGTCCACCAGGGAGTTGAATTTCCATTCCACTCGCTTCTTCGTCATCCACCGGTTCAGCGCCGTGCGGCCCGTGCGGTGGACGTCGTTGCGCGCAGCATTCCACACGCGAGTTCGCTCTGCGGGAGTAGCAGGCGCATAGTACGCCCGCAGGAGGCTCTTGATCGCCTCCAGCTCCTCATCGGTGATCAGCTCCCCGTCCGCTGTGTACGCGGGGGACCAGGGCGGGATGTCGTCGATGCGCTCCTGGAACTCGGGCCAGCAGAAAGGAGCGGGGTCCGCCTCGGTGCGAGTCTTCGACGCGAAGTCGAGGAAGACTCGAACAAGAGTCGGGAGGTGACCGGTTTCGGACGTTTCGGGGTTGGCTTTTGCGGGCATGGTGGTGCTGTGTTTTGCAGAGGGGGCAGTTGAATGTGGCAGAGGTTGGTGAGGGCTCAGAATGAGGCAGCGGTCGACCGCGCTCATGTACAGGCCTCTTATATATCTGTCTTGCTCTCGTCCCTGCACCGGCTCGCGCCGAGCTCCGTGGGCATGCGGCAGCCCAGATGTGTGGGAAGCAGCCCACCCCTGGACGGAGACCGACGCGGGGATGTTTTCCCTGACCTTCTAATTCCTTATTGGGCACGTCCATATCTCTTTTGCGTAACGGGGTTTCAGAGTGATGAATCAGATTGGTGATGGTCCGCCAATGATGTGAATCTGAAAAGGAAGGCAGCATGCTATGTGTGCGCCACCGTCGGACTAGGCTGAGACTGGTAAGATAAGATAAAGGTGGTTCGGTGATAGCTGGCTGGGCCTGAGCACAGCGTGCGCTTGGTGCGCCACGCACTTGTATAGGTTCATTTTGGGCGGGTGCTAGCGAATGTCCATGACATTCGCCGTGGGGGCAGTCCCTGTGGGTTCCAAATCACCACAAGCGTGCTGCTTTTATTGACGGTGATGAGTGACCGGTCTATTGTCAGACTCATGCCTGGAGCGCGAATGTCCTCGACATTCGTGCTGTTGGCCCATTCGCTCCTTGACGCGCTTAGTCGCCGAATGGAACAAAACCAGCATGGGCATCCACCACGAATGTCCTCGACATTCGTGCTCCTGTCATACTATGCAGCCAACACTGACGGCTCGTGCCCATCACTCGAGGTTGCAGCCACAACAGGCAGGCAGCACGAATGTCGAGGACATTCGCGCTCCCCGCATGAGTCCCTCAATGCATTGGCCACTCATCACCGTCAATAAAAGCAGCACGCTCGTGGTGATTTGGAACCCACAGGGACTGCCCCCACGGCGAATGTCATGGACATTCGCTAGCACCCGCCCAAAATGAACCTATACAAGTGCGTGGCGCACCAAGCGCACGCTGTGCTCAGGCCCAGCCAGCTATCACCGAACCACCTTTATCTTATCTTACCAGTCTCAGCCTAGTCCGACGGTGGCGCACACATAGCATGCTGCCTTCCTTTTCAGATTCACATCATTGGCGGACCATCACCAATCTGATTCATCACTCTGAAACCCCCGTACTTCGTGCCTGGCGGGATTCATACCCCCACATAAAACTCATCAATCTCATATCCCTTCTCCAACCCCCCTCTCCCCCCACCTCATCAACCTGCACTCATGGCCCTCGCTCGTCCCCGCAACATGCTCCAATGGGCTTCCGCATTCCTTGAAGGCACCCCTCTCTCGTCCACACCTGGTGATGGTTTTCACATCGCATCGTGGACCTCTTCTTATACTCAATCATCTCCAGTTCCCTTCCCTCTTCTCCCCGGCACCATCAATGTCACCATCGGAGATTTGTATGCATATTCTTATGATCTCGCTGGTCATTTCCGCTGACGTCCACCATGTTCTTAGCGTCAGCTTTGGTGTCGATGGAACTCGCCGTGATGACTGGCTTCAAACGGAGCCCACCACCGTCGCCCGCATCGTCGGACTCGCAGACCATCCCACTTACGGTCCCGTGAGCGCCATCGTCTCTTGCCCTCCCAATCAAGCATGCTCATCCCTATTCGCCAGATTCTGCGCTTGGCATGGCTATTCCGTGATGGGGAGCTCAATGATGACAACGTGACCAATGCACTCGGGCGCATCTACTCAGCCCAATGCGCCCCCAACGAGTTGCTCACTTCCTCGGTGGAAACTTACAACCATGCTGCAATGGTTTTGAACGTTCTCCCGGTCGTATCCTTTGTCTCCCACACCGTCTCTCTGCCTGTCATCGATGAAAACACCCTCTTCACCAGAGAAGACATCTCTTTCGCCCGTTCAGGTACCGGTTACTTCCTTCCTATGGTGAGCAATCTCCTTTCTTCCATGCCAACCATCGGCCAACTAACCATCATTCCCCACCTGCCTCTTTAAATCAGCACTTTCACGAAAGCATCTGTTCCACCAAGTGTCAATTCGAAAGGTTCATGTCCCTCCGTGCGGCCTCCCACTCCATCCCAATCCTACGATACTGCGAAAACTGCAAGGCCTGGTTCCATCTCAGCTGTTGCCCCCCTTCCGATGCTCCCTCCGTGCTTCTCTTGCCCCCAGCCCCGGACCGTCCACCTCATCCTTCCTCCTTCACCGAGGTCTTGGACCTTACCTCCCTCGGCCGCGTCCCTTTCTCCCTTTCCGACTGGATTTCATGGCAGCAACTCCTCACTCTTCCCATCCAGCGCGGGTGCCAAGAAACTCACTTCCCACTATCCTTTGAGTGCCTTGTGTTTGATATTCGCAAACAGCACCGATACCAAGGCTGCCCCCCCAACGTTGACAATTGGCTCCTTCGCCACCTCCATCCCGCCCCTCACCTCGAACACAACGCCCATGCACTCCTCAACCAGTTCCGTGCATGGACCCCCCCTGTCCCGGTCGCTTGCCCCCGCTGTGACAACCCCATTTGAGCCTAATGTAGTATCAAAAGTTCTTTTTTGCAATGCCCAACTTTGTAATTGGCTGTGGGCGCTTGAGCCGCTGATGATGCACTGCTGCGAATGTCCATGACATTCGCTCTTCCATCTGGAATAACAAACCTCTTAGAATGCTCTTTGCAATGGTAATGGTAATGGTCAATTAAGCTACGAGGCTGAGTGTACCCGGAGGCTCAGAGCGCCCCATCTTTGTTTCGTGATTGTGGTGCCAGACACAAATGTCCTCGACATTCGCCCACTGCATTGTGCACCGCTCGCCCTCCTTGGGCGCTTAACGAGCGGTCGTCACCCGCTCCCTGTTGCACATCCGCATTTTGTACAAATCATGCAAGCAGCAGGGCTGCTTAGTCACGTGACTTCACCCAATATAGTCGCATATACCATATTGGGAACCCTAGCTGGCAGGCCTTGGGGTTAGGTGTAGGGTCTATTTCCACCCTGGGTAGTGTGCCAACACCCTCATAACCCTAAGCGTGGCGGCTTCTGTGTCACAGCTGGTGATTAGTATGCTGTTCAGCCATTCAATAATTCGACATTATCACTGAGTCCCGCACAGCGTCACTGTGAAGCCCAACGGGTCCCGCCGCGATGACGTGCACATCCAAGAGGAGGAATGGGTCGCGCAAGTGCGCGCTCTAGCTACATCAGACTTCCTCGGGCCTGTACGTCTCTCTTCTGCTTCAACGCTATCGCTGATGCTCATCTAGTACCTGTAGCTTGTCAAGCTGCGCTGGTTCATCCGCAGCAGAGACCTTTGGCTTAGACAGTGCAGCAACCCTTTCACCGCAGACTATTTCTCGCTCGCTGGCGAGAATGAGCTCTTTCCTATCCGGCATGAAACTATCACCAGCGGCGATGCCATTCACGAAGTCATCGCCGTTCAGCATTTTGACCCTACCACCATCTCGCTGCGTGTGTTCCATGACAAGACCCTTTATTACCGCGACAACCACTACTTCGAACGTGTCAATAACTCTGATTTCTACCGGTTGCCTCGGGTAAGCCCAATCTGCCCTGCGATATCCCTTATACTGATGTTGTGTGCAGGACACTGTCACACTCCTCTGCACTGCGAGCGAGTGTACCTTTCATGGCCTGTACGACCCTGATGAGCACAAGATGCGATATTGTCAAGACTGCTCGATGTGGTTTCACATCCAGTGCATGGAAGAATCCGACGCCGTCAGTCCGACTTTACCTCCGTACATCCGACCTCTCGATCCGAGCCCTGCGCTTCCTGTCTCCCAGGAAGCCACCGACCGTTGGCAGGCTCTCCTTCGTTACCCGATTCAGCGTGGCACTCATCAGAATTATGGGGTTCTCTCATTCGAGATTCTGGTCTTACGCATACGTATGCAGGAGTTGACTAGCGGCTGCCCACCTGATGTGCACAGTTTCCTCATCGCTAATATGCCCTTAGCCTCTCATCTCGCTCATTATCTGGATACCTACCTCACCATCTTCCTTAATCAGCCAGCTAACCCAACGATTTACCACTGCCCGACTTGCGATTGTTATATCTAGCTAGCTAATTGGCTTGATGTATGTCTTGCAATGATTATGGTGTGTTCTGTCCATTTCTTCTGTGGCGTGCAGACTCTGTGTGCATGGGTGTATGTGGCACAGTGGTGTCCGCGCTACGCGGACTCTGTGCGTGCACCCTGGGTCAAGGTGGAGCGCGAGCTGCGTGCGCTCTGCATGTGCGCATACTGTGTGCAGGTGGCGTCCGCGTAGCGCGGACACCATGTATGGATGTCATACACGTTTGTCATTTGTTCAAGCTGCCAGTATTTAGTGTCTGGCCTGTCGTGAGGTCTGCGTTGTTTGTGATGAATCTCTACATGATATAAGGCTAATTCCCTTCCTAATCGGGAACCCTACGGGGGTACCATGGGGTTAGGAGTTGGGGTTTATTTCCACACCTACGGGGACGGTCGTAGTCTCATAACCACTCACTCTGACATGGTGTCCGTGTTGAGGATCTGAAGGCAGACCTCACTGGTCTGCGGTACAAGATCGTAGGCCTCTTGCAGGTAGCGGCGAACAGAGGCGATGACAGAGAACAGAGGGTCGTCCTCTTTGGGGGGCTCAATGAAATCCCTCATGTGAGCGGGATCCTTGCCTTCGATGTACTGCATCCAGCGGGTGGTGATATGCCAGGGGCTGATGTGGCGATGGTCAAGGAGAGAGGAGGGAAGAGAGGGGCGGGCATCCAACTCCTTCCGCATGGCAGTGAGGTAGCCAGCAGAGACCGAGCGCAGCTGAGCAGAGCGAGGGATGACACGGAACCAGGACTTGGCTTGAGGCATCTCAGAGAAGCGCTGCATCCAGCCCCCCTCGAGGCCATCTGCTGAGGCGTGCTCGTGGTGTTTTTGGCGGCAGTGGGCGACAACATCCTTTGGGCGTTGGAACATGGCTGGACAGAGGGGACAGGCGTAGCCCCAGGCGCAGTATATCCCCTCAAACTCTACCTCGTCAGGGGGAGGAACGTCAGGATAGGTAGCAAGGATGCCTTCCTGCCGGACGATCTCCTCCAAGGCTGCCTTGTTGACCTGGATGCGGGCGACCTTGTGCTTGTTGTGGATGTGGGAGACGACGTGGCTGGGAATGACCACCGCCTCACAGAGCACACAGACAAGTGACTTGAGGCGCCGGTTGATCAACAGACCCCAGGTCGCCAGGATGGCGGAAGGGACATCGTAGAGCTAAGCACAGTCAGGCACAGGAAGGGTAGGAACGAATTGAAGGTGCTCACATCCGATGGGGCAGCCACTGGCTCCGAAGGCTGAGCAGGAGGCTCGCCACCCTCTGGAGGGTCCAGAGACATCTGGGAGGTGTTGGAGGCCTGGCCAGGACTGAGAACGAGCGACATGGCCCGAGGCGAGGCAATAGGCGTTTTGGGGGGGATGGAAGGGGAGGCTTGAGAGGGCTGTAGGATTTTCAGTGAGTTGAGAGCACGACAGAAGCCGCTGCAATGCTTACTACCATCGGCGCATCCCCAGGAGCAATCTCAGGAATGGGAGGGAGGGAGGCAAGAGAGGAGGAGCCAGGAGATCCAGCTTGAGCAGGAGAGGAGGGGCTAGTGATCTGGTGAAGGGATGCATGGTCAGCCAATTGACTCTGAAGAGCACAAGGAATCCACACACCTGCCAATGGTGTTTATTTCTCCTTAGGTGATTCATCAGAGAATTCTGATTTTTAAATGCCCCAGTGCAAGGATGGCCCCAGGGGGAGATGCATTTGCAGATTATTAGATCTTGATCATTTCTGACAATCAGCTCTGAGGGGTTGTCCTCACTGGGAGGATCCAGAGGATGAGCACAGATGGGGAAGATGTATTTGCTGCACTGGTTGTAGTGCCTGCTTTCATACTCCTGGTTGGAGCTTTGACCACAAAAGGTGCAGATGAAAGCCATGTAGACAGAGGTGGGAAAAAGAAGCACTGTGGTGATGGTGGGAGTGAAGTAAAAAAAAAAAAAACAAGGATAAACAAATCCAAGACAGGAAGTAGGCAAACCGATTATGTCAGCTGCCAGGATGGCCATCCTGACAGCTTATGTAATCAGCCAGCCAACCTGCCCTTTTAGGATACAAGGGCAGGTGCTTAGCCTGTCTCTGAGAATCGGCCATGACCGGCCACCCTCACGTGATGGTGGCTGGTGATAAGCACGCTGTGGGTGCATGATGAAGACCACAAGGATGACCCAGACAGCATGGTAAGGACAGGCCAAGCCACATGGCCAACGGTCTTGGTGGCATGGTAGGTCAAAAATGCGAACATGGCTGTACTACCTGACGCTTTACCGCTCGATGAGGGCAGCTATGGCTACGCTATAAAGTGGAGTGGGTAGCTGGGACCTCTGTGCATCGGCTATGCTGTTGGTCCTGATGGGTTTGTGGCCTTGTTGAGCATCAGGAGTGCTTCTCCACATTTTAGGAATATCCAAATGTGGCAGGTGGGACTGTCAACCAACGCTTTACCGCTCGATGAGGGCAGCTATTGACACGCTCTTAATCAGAGATTGTAGCTTGGATGTGTGCGCATCCAGGCAGCCACAACTGGAGGGGGCTGCCCTGCACATGGAGCGGTAAAGCGTGCATGTTTCCAATTTTAGCAACATACCGATATGGCAGATGGCACTGTCAACCAACGCTTTACCGCTCCGTGTGGGCAGCTATCCACACACCAACAATCAGAGGTTGTAGCTGAGACCTCTGTGCATCTCCATCGTGAGCATAGAGGACAGTTTCCCAGCGTATGGAGCGGTAAAGCGTGCATCTCTGAAAATTTGGCCAAATTCCGATACGTCAGATGGCACTGTCAACCAACGCTTTACCGCTTCATGTGTGCAGCTATCGACATGCCATCAATCAGAGGCTGTAGCTGAGACCTTTGCGCATCTAGAATGCCAATACAGACAGCTGAGTCGGCCGTCATCGAGCGGTAAAGCGCGCGTCTTTCCAAATTTTCCCTAAAAAAGCGAACCATTTTTGGCCGCATGGGGCATGCGGCCAGGGTTATATGGATAGTCTTGTTCATGCTTTCCTGAGATGAAAAAATCACCAAAGGTACTCAAGATCATTAGAAAGGTATCCGTGAAGATCCGGTTGCGATTGTGTGAGGCTGGGCAGAGAAAGAGGGGTTGGAAGGTGAGAATTGCATTACTGGTGAATGCATAGTAACAACCACGCAGCAGAGACGAACCACTGGAATAGCTTCCTGATGATTTCGCCCTTCTGCTTCCCAGACTCCTGACTCCATCGACTACTCCACCGGTTGCCCAGTCCTTTCCGTCCATTGAGATTGAGGCCTACAGCGGCTAACCATGATGCTGCTGTGAGCTGATCCGAGTCGCTCTCTGGGCGGTATTCCTGTAATGAGATCTCTGCATTGGCATAGAGATCTGCAAGCTGCTGATACTGCTCCTTTGTGAGCCATAGCTTGCTCAGGTAGACATTGGACGCTTTCTGTGTGGCCTTGAGGGTCCTCAGAAGACACATTGATGAATTTCATGATGTTAAGCAAGAAATAGTGGAAGCAAGACGTCTATATACACTCTAACCATCCTCGACGAGCTCCAGCATGTCGCTGTACCGTTGACTTATGATATAATCCAAAACATGCATGTTTGTGCTTGGTACAGGACGAGCGGCGGGGCGGCGCGTCGTCCCAATGAGGCGCGAGGCGGGCGGGAATGCACATCTAATCTACAAGATAAGGATTAGCGCCCGCCTAATCTGGTCGTCCAAAAAAGGAAGGTGCCTGGTCGGGCTCACCCTCCCTAGGGCGCGTAGCATGGTGATGAACTGGACGCGCGAGCTCAGCCTGACTGGCACCGCTACAAGCCCTCTCTCTCCACAAAGACTGGCACTCGCTCGGATGTGCGGCGTAGTGAGCGATGACATGGCACGTCCGTCGCGGGGCCGCCAGCACGAACCCAAACGGCGGGTCAGCGGACCCGTTGCTTGCGTCGCCGAGGAGCCCGAGCGAAGGATCGCCCGCTTGCGCTGCGAGGCACGCCCTCCGAGTCCGCTCATCTGACGCTGTCTTCTGCTTCGACGCTTCGTGATGCGGGCAGACCTCCCTCCGATTGGGTTCGCGACGACTGCAAGCGGGCGATCGGCGCTCCCTCGCGTTCGCTCCGGCTCGAGTCCAGGGCATGGAAGTCGAAGCGACGACGACGTCGCGACGCCATTCCTTTTATACGCTGTACAGCTAGCGAAGCACTAGTATACAACACACAAACTCTAGCACACGCGCCTCCGTCATCTGCGCGCACCACCAGTCCAGCAGTTCGAAAGGAGAGAGAACAAACCGAAAACGACGGACCCAGATGGGGCAGCACAACAACGACGGCCTGTATTCCGTGTCCGAGAAGAACAGCAGAGCGGCAGACAGAAAGAAGCGGTACTACACGTACGGGGGAGCGCGCTACGACGACGGACGCACGTCGATACGTCCTTGACCTGCGAGAGAACCACCGGTCCAGATGCGGGGGTATAAGCAAACGAAAGAGAGCGTGGGTGGAGGGGGTGAAGACGGCAGCAGCAGCAGCCGCGCAGGGCGCGTGCGTTCGGTGGAAGAGGCTTGTCCGCCACGAGACGCGCACGCGCACGCGCTGTTCCGTCCAAGACCGGATAACGAGCGGAGGGGAAGGGTGCGCGCGCACGCGCACGACAATCCAAGAGATCAGACACGAACGAAGGGAGAGCTCACTCGGCGAGGAGGCCCGGCGCGGGCGACGGGAGCGCGCACAACAACCGAGTTCACAAGCTAGGGAGCGTGGAGAGTACAGGACCGATAAACAACGACGACAAGGAAAGGACTGGACGGGACCGGGTCAGGCGATGGTACAAGGAGGTGGGGGGTGGGTGGTATCGAGTACGACGAGGCGTAGTAGCGTAAAGCACAAGAAGCGGCGCGGCGCCGGGCGTTGGTGGTGAACGGCCAACGCGGGCGCGGGCGCGCCGGATAGATATGACCGAGCGAGCGGGGATAAATGATACAGTGGCCATAAGCAGCTATAGGGATAATCGAGAGAACCAAGAGCGAGCCGGAGGGAGGAGATCCATAGGCATAACGGAGCGGCACGGGCGGATGGCACGGGCGCGCGCGTTTAGAGCATCATGGAGGCGTAGCCGTGGCCGTTGCCGCCGCCTCCGACGCTGATCGGGGTGCTCTTCATCATGCCCATGTTCATGCCGCCAATGCCCATGTTCATGCCATCGTCCCAACCGCCGTTGCCGGCGAGGTGGCGGGGAACGGCGCCGGGCCCGCCGTTCATGACGCTGGGCATCTCGTAGCTGCTGCCCGGGTTGCTGACGGGGCTGGCGTAGCCGCTACCGTTGCTGTTGACGCTGCCGCTGCGCTCGCGGCGGGGGCCCGAGGAAGGGGAGCCGTCATGCTGCTGCTGCTGCTGCATCATGTGCTGACGCTGGAGGTTCATGAGGTAGGCCTGCTGCTGCTGCTGGCCGGGGGCGCCGACGTTCATGGGAGAGACGTTGCCGGCGCCGTGGGAGGAGGCGGGCGGGGTGAAGATCGCGGGTCCGCCAGGGACCTGCGTGTTGAACATCGGGGCGCCCCACTTGTCGTCGTGGACGCCCATGTGGGGGGCCTGCTGGACGTACTGGCCGCCGGGGGTGAAGGACGGCTGCTGGATGTGGTGGTGGTGGGGCTCGTAGAGAGAGGCCATGGCCGGGTTCTCGAACGAGACCGCGGTGGGGCTCTGGACGATCATGGGGGTGTGGGGGCCCTGGTGAGCGGGGCGGGGCAGGATGGTCTGGAGCTGGAGGGAGCCGCGCTGGGGGACGGCGTGGGCGAAGGGGTTGACGTCGCCGGGCTTGGGGAGAGGGACGTGGAGGTCCATCTGGGCGTCCTCGTGGATGAGGGCGGACATGGGGGGAGGAGCGGAGGGGGTGTAGTCGTCGTCGCCGTAGTCGTCGTTGGCGTCCTCCTCCTCGATGGGGCCGGCGTTGAGGACCTCGACTTCGCCGGAGAGGATCATCTGGAAGGCCTCGCCGCGGACGGGTTCGTCTACGCGGGGGAGGCCTGAGCGATCGCGCCATTCGTTGAGTTCGCGACGGAGGGCGTCGGACTCGAGCTTGAGGATGCGGAGCTCGCGAGCGGCGAGGAGGCGGTGCCTGCGTGCGGCGTGGATGTGGGCGATGGAGGAGTTGACGATGGAGGACTTTGAAGGCCTGCGGATCTGGGAGAGGTTGGGGAGGAGGGCGGCGAGATCCTTTAGGACGGAAGTGGTTTAGGGCGTGATTGATGATGGGCAGAAGGATGATTGGGGGGACTCACGAGGAAGCGGCCGTTGAGGGTCTCCCTGCGGGCTCTCTCTACGGCGTTGTGGGTCGCCCTGCGCTCTGCGGTGTTTGCGCGGCGGCTGGGCTTGCGCTTTGTCTGTGTGCCGGCCGGGGCGGGAGCGGCGGGGGCGGCGGAGGGGGCCGGAGTGGGACCATCAGCGGAGGGGAGGGCGAGGGTCTGGACGGCGTTGTCGGGGGAGACGGGGGTCTGGGGCCCGTGGGAGGCGTCGGTGGAAGCAGGAGAGGCGCGAGAGGGGGGAGAGTCTGGGATGGCGAGGGGGAGAGCCATTGCGATAGTGGAGGGCGATAAGGGCGGGGTGCGTGAGGGCGTCTAAGTAGGGTCGAGGAGCGTTTTGAAGGGAGTCGTGGAGGAGCGAAGGGGGAGGAAGAGAGAAGACCGGGTACGCGAGAAAGCTCAGCGGAATCCGGGTAGTCTCGAGGAGGGGGAGGGGGGGTGGACGGGGCGGGCGGGCGAGGGCGGGCGAAGGGGGCGGGGCGGGGCGGGGCGGGGCGGGATGAGTACGGGGTAGCGGGGGTCTGATACCAGTCGCGAGCGGAGCTCAGCGTACGGCGAAGCAGGGGGGTCGTTTGAAGGCGAAGGAGGCGAGGGCGTGGGGGGATAGCTTGCAGAGGGGAGGGCGGATAGAGAGAAGCCGGCAAGGGTCGCGAGATCTGCAGACATGGGTGGGTGAGTGGGTGCGGTGTTGTGGGCAAAGAGAGAGACGTACTCCAGGCGGTATCCTTGTTTACGGCAGGGCTAGGCGGAGAGGGAGGATGCAAGGGAGGGCTGAAGGGAGGAGGAGGAGGGCGGCCTTCAAACGAAAACCATACGACGACTGGCTCACTGCGTGGGGTCCTCCGTGAAGAGAGAGAGAGCAGAGCAAGCAGGCCCCTCTTCCCATATATCTCGCCCTCGGCACTCCCCGGTCATCCACCCCTTTCAGGCAACTCCCTCCCACTCTCCTCTCCTCCTCCTCCTCCTCCGCCACGCCCACCGATCCGTCTCTGCTTCCCCCGACTCCGCTGCTTGGGCGCTCTCCCTCCAGCAGCAACCAAGCTCTCCTCTCTCTGCTGGTCTCTGCCCGACGTTCCCCCGCCGAGCCTGCTCTCCTGACGTCCTCCGCTCCCCTCTCCCTCCTCCCCCGCTGATCCTTCTCCCTCTCTTCGCCTCCCAACCCTCACTCCCCCTCCTCCTCCCGTCTTCTCCAGCGTCTCTCCCTCCCCTCCTCGTCCCCCATCTTCACGTGCTCCTGCTCTCCCCGGCTACTCCCTCCCCGCCCGCTCTCTCTCCGTCCAGATCCCATCTCCCCAGTTCCCGTCTCTCTTCGTCCCTGTCCAATCATCGTCTCCCTTTCTCTGCACCCTCCCTCCCGCGCTCTCCTCCATCTCGGCTCTCCCCGCGTCCGATCAGTCTCTATCGTCCCCCTCCCAGATCTCTCGACGTACTACAGTAACAGTACTGACTACATACCCGGCACTCACTCTATTCGCACTGCATGTCGCCTGTCCGCCCTAGCTCCTTCCAACCGTCCTCCCTACCTGCCTGTCCATCTTTCCTTCTCCTCACAATTCCCCTGTCCATCCGCAACTGCCCTCGTCTCCCAATCCCTGTCGCCCTCGCCTTCTTCACCTATCCGACTCCGTTCCAACTCATCCCACCGCAATCACCTATTCGACTGGCACGCCATACACACATGCACCCACTTTCCTTCGCCCCCTTCTCTCGATCCGTCCCTCCCCCTCCTCCGCGGACCTGTCTCCTTGCTTCCTGGAAACAATGTCGTCCATCCGGCAACCTACCCACTTCTCTCGATCTCTGCACCGGCTTTCTTTCCTCCTGCACCTCCCTCTCCTCGGTCCCCCCGTCCTCTGCGTAACCATCATCCTTCTCCGACTCCACCGCAGCAACCTCCCCGCCGCCACTCGCCTCCCTCAGCACCTCCGTATGTCTCATCTGCGACTTGTCCTATCTCCATTCCAGCCCGCCACCGCCCGTCTCTCTGACGCAACACACCGCCGCTTCTCTGACACTGACATATGCTTACCCTCCACATCTCGTTTTAGCCCCCCGCCACTCCTCCTGCGCCGTCCTAATCACATGCGTCCTCCGTCCCGCCCTCCCACCCACGCTCGTCCGGCATCCTCCTCCCTCCTCTCACGGCTCTTCCCCACGCCCTCGTCTCGATTCTCTATCTTTGTACACCACCCACTCAAATCGCGCACATTTCCCCGCTCCCCTGCCAGCGCCGTCGTCATTTTCTTGTCACGAGCCACAGAGGCCTTTCTCGTCCTCCGTCATTCCGCTGCGTCCCTCCTCCTCGACGCCCCGGACACTCGTCACGGTCGAGGTCGACGACCTGCCCCACCGTGCGACCTCCGCGGTTACTCCTAAGTAAAGTCAAATATACCTCTCCCTTCCCCCCTTCGTACCTTCGCACTCTGACCGTTCCAGCCTCGCACAGCGGTTCATGTATTCTCGCTGGCCTCGAGGGATCGCACGCGCCCAGATGCCGTACACCGTCCGCGAAAATTCTCCTGCCGACAGCGCAGCTCGCACCTCGTCGCGACCGTCGCCGCCATCACATCGTCTCGCTCCTCCTCGATCCTCCACTCTGTCCTATGCAGCGGCTCAACCTGGCTACGGTCTCTCTGCTCAGGACATCGCCACTGCCAGGTTCCCGGAGCATCGAGGCAAGCTCCGTCCGCAGACGACAACCGCCGTCCCGTCGCTCTCCGACTGCATCTGCCTTTCCTGGTCCTTGGCTCTCTCAGCGCCCATCGTCCACCGCCGCTTCTTTGATACATTCCCTCGAGCGGTGTCCGCCTCGATGCGATGTCCACCTCGCACCTAATCGCTTGTCGACCACACCCGTCTACTGCTCCTTGAGCTATTCTCCCTGTTGACGACGGTCGAGGGCCGTAGCGCCTCGCGCACCGCCCTGCTGTGCGATGAAAATCATAACCGCCCGTGACTGCGCCAGTTTCGTATCTTGGACTCCCTAACCGCCTCACTTGCCTCCTTGGGGTCCGGCGATGGCCACCCCGTCATCGGACTGAAAGATGGCCCGTGCTTCGACGGACGCCAGCGCGGGTCCGTTCGAATTTCGGCTCACCGGCGTCCTCGGCGACTGTGTTCAGACATCTCAGGTAAGTCGGCGCGTCATATTTGCGCAGCTACCAAAGGTAAACCCCTCGTCGCCTCCGTTCTTATTCTGCCATGGTGTACAAGCTCGTGTCCCGAGTGGAGACTGTCTCGTCCAGAATTAAGAGTCCGTCCGATACGTTGCGCAAAGGATGACCCCAGTGCTACCTCGCCTGTGCCCACCGCTTCCGTGTTCGTTGCCAGTAAGACAGCGACTTCTTGACAATGCAGAGACGCAGCAGCGCAGAAGCGACCCCGGAATGCGCCATCATCGCTTCTCGCCATCTACCAACAGAGATCTGATCCCTCCTTCCCTCTGCGTACCCGAAAGGCTCGCCCGCGCCGCCAACGTCAGCCGTTCGGAGATCTTCCCACCGCCCCCTTCGCCTCTGAATCTGATCGCGGGGTGCAGTCGGTGGCAGTATTGACAGACGACGACGTCGCCTTCGCGGGCTTTCGGTGCGCATCTTCTCTGCAATCAGCCGTGGCACATACGCGTTCTCGCCTTTATTGTCTCATTCCTGCAATGTCGCTGGGTGGTCGAGAGCGCTCGCCCTGTACATAGATATCTTCTGTCGGTCTTCCCGCGTTATCTCCTACCTCGTCGCGCCGAGATGTTCAGCCGTCCGTGTCTCAGACCTAGGATAACACGAGCTACGCTAGCACAGCGCGATCAGGTTCCCCGCCCCTCGAGGCCGTCTGTACTTACGTCCACAGCGTCGACCTCGAGCTCGGTATGTGCAGTCGGGACACGGATCCGTGCACGCCATCAGACGAGCGTCGGGCACGACTGCTAAACGCACACAGGTCATGTACCCACCGTCGACCCAATCAATGATCGTGCCGCACTCGGGGTCGTCGGGTGCGCGGGACCCGTGATCACAGCATCCCCTATGTCATCCACCAGCTGCTGCCACCACCCGTACACAGTCTGGCGCCTACCAGCAGTCGCGTGAGCGACGTACACGAGCAGCTGCCCTGTCCTTCTCTTTGTTGCGGTCGAAGGTTCGAATACACTAGCACTAGTGCGGCCGGCCACGCGAGAGCACAGCAGAGTAGGGCGGCTCAGGGGCACGCAGGAGAAGGAAGCCATATCGGGACGGTGGGCGGGGAGTGTCGAATAGAAACGACCGATTTGGATACTTATCAGGACCGACGACGGCCGCGTCGTCGTCGTTGTTGTCTGTGATCGACGCGAGCGGCCATCGGGCGTCGTCCAGACCGTTGCAGACCGTCGCTCACCGTCAGTTGATCGCTGTTGATCGTCGGCTGCAGTCTCTGAGCTCGATCGTCGTCTCCATGCTCCGCATCGCGCCACCCCGTCCCTGGCTGTGGCTCTCGCTCCACGACGCCTCCCAACTTGCTCTTCGCGTGCCTGCCCACGTAAGTACTCTATGTACTCTCGGCCACGTTGAACTTCTGCGACTGCGCGTCTAGCTGCGAACCCGCCCGCTTCTCTTCCATTGCGACTGCAGAACGCGCTCGCGCCCCATCGCACTAGAGTAGTGACATCATGGCAATCGCGGATGCTTCAACCACAGGCGCATCCGCACAACGCGCGGAAATATTCTCTGAACGCCGGTCTCTTGCTTGTACAGCCGGCCAGTACTGGTGCTTCTCTCCCGCGTTCATGTCTTGTCGATTGGGAACACTCCAGCGAACGTACGCATCCCCGGCGATTCAAACGACGCACGACTCCGAGGAATCGCAGAACGTCCGTCACCGGACGGCAAGGAATCGAGGATGAGCAAGACGCACGTACACCAGCAGCTTTAGATGCCGGTCGATGATCGCCAACATACCACTTTCCCTAGTAGCACGCGCCCTCGGATGACATTCAGCATGTCCGCACGAACCGGATGCAACGCTAGGCAACCGTGGCAATGTTCCACAAATGCAGTCGCAGTCGCGCCTGACATGAAGTAATCCCAGCAGCCTTGAGGTTACCATCGCAGCGCGAGCCATCTGGCGCCTCTCCTTGCGTCATGCATTCTACACTGCTCTCATTGTCAGCCACGGATTTCATATTCCTAGTGCAAACATCTACATCGTGTTTAGCCCGAGGTGCAATACTCAAAGCGCTTCTTTGCACCGCACCGGATCTGACAGGAAACCGGTGTTTGCAACAAATGCTTCAGACGGCCCGCGCCATGCATTCAGGTACGCACTGGCTCCTCGCTCTCCGAACGTTGTGTTGAAGCTCGTGTTAGGTACGGAGAAGCTGCACATTACATGCTATTCCTGCGCGGGGTCCGACGCAACCGGCGCCCCTGCCTTCTCGAGTCGACGATGGCGGCGGAAGTTCGTCGTGATGATAGGAACGACGTGCTCTTGTCCCGTCGGTGTCGCAAGAAGCATAGTTGGCTTATCCCCTGCTCTCATGACTGTCCTGGAGCCTTTCCATGGCGACATAAGATCCATAAAAGCCTGCGTGCTGAAACATGGGACGTGCGTTCATCCTCTCCCTTTCACCATGGGTATCACCTCCTTCCTGGTTCCGATGATCGACCCTTGCGTCGTCGCGTCCACTCTATCTTCTCCCCCATTCATCTCCATTGAAGGCGTCTTCAACGCGCGCGACTTTGGTGCCGGGTGTCGTGTTTCAGACTCTGCGGCTCGGGTTCGCCCGCTGCATCTCTACCGTGCGGGAGAGCTATCCCGCATCACGGCGCGCGGCGTGGAGCAGCTACGTGCGCTCGGTGTCAACACCGTGTTCGACCTCAGAACAGACGATGAATACGCACGGATGGACATGGAAGCCAAACACCTGAGCGGGCTGGAGATCGTCAGGCTGCCCATCATGCAGCATGTGGGAGACCCGAGTGACGCTGCACGCCGGTACTACTAAATCGCTTTTCGCAGGCCGTGTTCCGTTCTCACCCTTGTGACCATCACAGGCTGAAAGGCTTCGCAGAGAACGAGTTGAATGTTCGATTCCCTCCAACTAGCCATCGTTTGACCCACTGATCGTCACTCTAGGCATTCTTGGAGGCGTATACCACGATCCTCAAGTGCAACAGCTCATGCCTCGAGCGCGTCCTATTGCACCTGCGTGACAGGCCGTTAGAGCCCTGTGTCATCCACTGTACCGGTACGTTTCGCTTTCCATCTGCCACCGCGCCAGCTTCGCGTTCTGACCGACCGGCCATCTGCAGCGGGCAAGGATAGAACGGGCGTGTTCGCCGCTGCCATTCTCATGGTGAGTCCTTCGGCCTTCTCCGACTCTCACGAAATGGGTGATGTATGATGATAGCTTCTCGGCGCACGCGACGAGGACATCGTCGCCGACTACGCCCTCTCAGAGATCGGGCTGCAGCCAGTCGTGCCCATGTTCGCCATGCGCTTCCAGCGGGAAGCCGTCTTTCGTGACAATTGGACGGGGACCCTCAACATGGGCAGTTCACGGTGCGCAAATGCGGTTTCGTCTCTACGTTTCAGGCCATTTGAACAGATTGCTCAGGCCAGAGACCATGCGGGCGTTCCTGGGTCACGTCCGGAGGGAATACGGCGGGATTGAGACGTTTCTCAGGAAGCACACGTCGCTCACGGACGATGACTTCCGACGCATCCGGGAGAACCTCCTCATCTAGAACATGCGTTTCCATCGCGGTACGACCGAGATAATGTATCTATCTGCGCAAAGTTCCGAATGTCTTCGTCCCAACTTCTTCAACAGCAACCTCGCGCTCAGTGGTGTTTGTAGTAGCTGCAGTACCCATTTGCAATATGTACCGCTCACTCCGAGCGCACGGCTGACGCGCACAAACCACAATGATAGGCTTCAGCATTCTGGCTCATTCAACGGCAAGACGGAGAACCGACGTTTGCAGATCGTTGCTGTGGTACTAACAGGCCCCTTGTCTTCCATTCACCTCGCATTCTCAATGCTTCGTTCGCGGGCTTGTTCGCCGGCTACTTGGACGTTAACTCCGTCACAGGATGACCGTTGTGGCATCATCCGAGGGAAGCCTGCGACATACTATATCAGCACAGCCGTCCGTCAGATCTCAGGCCTGTTTGTCAAGACTGTCGAGAGCAGCACCACGGGCCGCCCACAACATCCGTGCTGTTGCCCCCGAAGTGAACCATGCAGCACTTCTGCGACCTCGGCGATGGTGCCGAAGAATGCCACCCTGGACTCCCGACTTCATCGAGTCTCGCACAACGTCCATGCGCTTACTTTGGGGCATATGCGCGTTGCCAGGTGACCAAGCGCTTTAGCGTCGATGCTGACGAGGCAGTATGGACCAAGCTGCTCGACTTGCGCACTGGGTGCTCGTATCGCACTCGATGCATCCGATATGGTATCGCGTGTTCGCGCAGTCAAAGACTAGTGTGGTTAGACCTCGTGGACTTGCTGTGCTCTGTCGTCTTCTAGACCGGCTGGCATATGGACTGCACCGCATGGCAATATAGAGGTTCAAGTCAGTGTGCGTCGGAGATCCCACGAACTTCGATCACGAACCGCGTCCGCGTCCAGACTACGTTACGTACCAATGCAATCCTATCTGGCTTCTGCGTCGTCCTCGTCGACGAGACCGTGCCAGAACGTTTCCACGAGAGACACGTTAGGTAGCCCGTCATAGATAACAGCCATTGCCGACGAATTGCACTGTGCGCCCGGAAAGTTGTGAAAGCCACAACTTCGAAAGTAATGGAAAAGTGATCAAAACCTCCCTTCGTCACTTCTTGTCTGGCTGATGCACTGACGCTTTCCGTCACTTCAAATTGTAAAAATCATCACTCCCAGCGAGATATCCGCCGCTCGGGTTCCTAGCTATATTCCCAGCTACCCACACACACACACACACCAAAGAATGCATCTTTGCTGATAGTATTCCAGCGGATACTCCTAGTAACATGGGGCTCTAGGGTAGACTACGATACATAGACACGCTGTCGCTAGTCGCATGCACGCGCAAGGCAGCTTTATAAGCGCCAGCGCATCCTACCTCGGTTACCTCGCCCATACGGTATGCCTCGATGACACTTGGAGATCTCGGGACTTCGGGGCCAAACCATACCTACTACCCGCCGTCCATGCTGCTGTGATTCTTCCGGCAACCCTGCCTATCCGGTGTGACGGGACTTACTGCTCAAGGCCTCGCAGCTAATCCTCGTAGCAACAGGCGGATAGTAACAGTGAGCCGAAGGCAGGATACCGGTTTCAAGCACTAGAGACTAGGACAAGTAATCAACCAGGGCGTCCAGAGACCAGGCAACGAAGAATTCTCAGGAAGCTTAGAAGACCCCAAGAGATAAACCCCAGGAGGAGCGCCGCAGAGAACCCACCAGAACGTAGACCCAGAAATGCCGGCGCCAGCCCAGATATGCAAGCAAGGAAAGTCGGGCACGAGGGGGACACCTAGCTAGAGTCATAGAGAGAGGCGCCCTTGTACCAGTCAACAGACCCAGGGTAGTAGAGCGAGCTTCAGAGGGCAGCGGAGGGTCCGCACTGGACGACGTCGAGAGAGAGAGATACGTCGACGTGGAAGAACAAGACGAGAGGACGCGGACATAGGCGCTCAACGTTTCGACGCTTAAGCGCCAGCAGCGCTTCGGGCGTCTATGATAAGTGCCGCAAGAGTTATGAATATCACTACTTAATGTCGCATTTCTGAAAGTGGTGTTTTTCGTCACATTTTTGCATAGTATCACTTTGCCACAACTCTAACTGACGATGTGCGGAAATCATCACATTTAGTTTAAGCGATCATCACTACTCAGGCTCACAGTGTTGACAGTGGCTAACCAGAGCCCGCGACGGTGTGGTACCGCGTACGCTCGGCGAGCCTTCGTCAAAAGTCAGCTCACACTCAAATTGTTGGTATGATGTTCATTCTTCATGTTCAAAGCACGATCGTGCACTGTGACGAGGCCATAGATTGGCAGACATGACATGACGGTAGGAGGCCAAGCCTGAGTCGCCGCGCCCCAAGAGTCAATGCGCCGCCGTGCTGCAAGTGTAAATCGGGCTTTCGGACCGGCCCATCCGGACAATGTCAAGGAACGTAGCGCCCGACGCTGACGAGGTTGTGCGTGCAGTGGTTCCTACTCTTCCTCCACCATGTCTCTGCAGATATCGAGGCTGTCGGCATCGCGCGTACGAGGCGAGGTCACCAGAACATTGCCGCTGCTGATAACGATTGTAGTATGAGAACGTCGACCGAACGCGAGCCCGGTGGCCCGTTGAACTATCGACAATGTGAGTCGTCCCGAACTCCAGGAGAATCACTTGCAGCCGCCGTCGCTTCCACGTTCACTGTGTCTCCGCTGCGCAGTTATTGGTTTGAACAGAAGTTGACTGCTGTTTGAGCTATTGCCGTATGCGCTCTGTCGCATCTTGCAACCCCGCTGTCGAGAGTGACCGCCCATGGCACAGCTCTCATGCGCGTGGTCACCCGAAACATGGTATCCTGCTCACCAGGAGAGACCGCCAAGTCGTGCCAGCCCGAAGCCGGAGATGCTCCTATAAAACACGACTTAAAGATACTTTGAGTGTGGACATTCCCCTCCTCGCTATCACGCCCTTCGATTGAACGCACGCGCAAGAAAACAATAGAAACTGTCTCCTCTGAACACGAATGCCCCAAATGGCCGATACCAAGAGCCAGCCTGGCGTACTCGATTCGACACAGGTTGCGACTACTCTCAGGTCTCCGCCTTTCGTCTTAGTAGAAGGCGTCTTCAACATTCGTGACTTTGGCGCGGGCTACGGGACTTCAGATGGCTCGGCTCGAAGTCAGGCCTCTCCGCTTATTCCGTTCCGCGGACCTATCTCGTATCACGGACACTGGGATCGCTCAACTCCGCGCACTTGGCATCCGCAAGGTGTTCGATCTCCGAACCGACGTTGAGATTTCCCAGTATCGATCGGCAGACAAGGACATCGACGGTGTCGACTTCGTCAGGGCACCTATTGTCCATGATCCTTGGGACCCGAGAGAGGTCTCCAAAAAGTACGTATTGCATCCTTTCTAGCAAGAGGGGTACTTGCTGAACAGGCTCCAACGTAGGCTCGAGCAGTTCACAAAGAATGAGATACAAGTCCGCCTTCGTAGCTCGCTCTCTAGCACGTCCGAGTCGCTCATTGTTTCCGTCAGACATTTTTGACAGAGTACAACGCACTTCTACAGAGCGCCACCTCCTCTCTAGAACTGGTGCTGATGCACCTACGTGACCAACCTGACATACCATGTCTCATCCATTGCAGCGGTTCGCTCTTCTGCCCTCCTTCTCTTCGTCATGAACTAACAGTCGTGCGATGTCAGTGGGGAAAGACAGAACAGGTGTATTTGCCGCAATGATCCTTATGGTGAAAATCTCAAGATTTGACCCCGCCTGTCGCGGCTGATCTTTAATGTTGAATACAGCTGCTCGGAGCGCGCGACGAAGACATCGTCGCTGACTACGCCCTCAGTGAGGTTGGCATGCAACCTGCCCTTCCTCTGCTTTTTGAGCGTTTCCAGAGTATGCCTATATTTCGCGACAACTGGGCTGGAACTGTGAACATGGGAAGTTCTAGGTTGGTCACTGTCTCGACCCTCTGTAGCCTCGAGCAAACCCACCACTTCACGATTAGGCCAGAGACTATGCAGGCATTCTTGAATTTCATTCGCCGCGAATATGGCGGGGTCGATGCATACTTTGCCAAGTATACATCTGTTACGGCGAAGGACATGCGACGCATTCGGGACAATTACTTGGTGCCTGAGCCGAAGTCAACCTCCCTCAGTCAATGTCTTCCGGGGACGCTCAAGCTTTGAAGGTCAGTATATTAGCGCTATTGCGAAGGCCTCCCTTCCATTCCAACGCCGCTCATTGTATACAGGACGTAGTACCACGGTCTCATCGTCCATAGGGGATGCACGGTCAGGTCGGGAAACTCATTAGCTAGCATGCTTCGTCCCTGCGCTTCGACATAAAGCAGCACACTGTTTCGCTCCACTCTTCATGTTGCCCTCGTAAGCGAGAGCTTCTCTGTATCGGGCTTCCCGTTTGCTCGCAGATGACGAACGTTTGCTTACGTCTCTTTGCCGACCGCATGTCATGGAACTGCCCGCACGGGAGCCTTCAGTCGGCTCATATGGGTAGCACCAGGACACGACGGATTGCCCTGAATGGGACCCACGTCATAGTAGACGAACATACGACTGCTAAGACCCGAAGAAAGTCAAACGAGATCCATACCGATGGTTGAGACCCTCTCCTGTCCTAGTTGCGTGTAGGGCCAGTTCAACCAATCCTATAGTGCGCGACCGCATTGCGTAGAGCATCAAGGGGCGCGTGTTATGAGCTATCTCATGCTAGATCAACGGGGCGTCGGTCCATTCGCTTCATTGAATTGCTCTTCTTCTCGACATCATGGCATGCGGTCGCGTCGCGCGGTGTAAAGATCCTCAGGTACCAAGCCCCTCCAGAACTTATCGTGATGTGCGGCATCGTGTGGTGAGAGGCAGCAGTTCTTCTAAGCGACCGTCTATCTGCATAAGCGGCGTCCTCAAAGAGGTTAGACTTGATTGATCAACTCCGTCAAGCTTCGTCGTCGCCTTCAAATCCTGACGGTTTCATTTTGACGGAAGGGCTGCGTGAGGGAAAGCTGTATCACATGATACTACTCTCACCGCATCCTCACAAGCAATCGCTGATCAAGTCCAGCGGCAGCCGGGAACACATCTCGATGTTGAGGGTTGGCCAAGGTAGTGTAATTATCATCTGCCTTCAGTCTACGGGAAAAGTCGATGTAGATATATAGATTGACGCGAACGCTGCAATAGTCTACACCTGTGTACATATCTCAGGCATTAAGTCAGTGGAAACCGAAACCTAGATTACGCCGCAAGCCCAGAACACGAAAAAATGATGCAGGTGATATCAGGCTGCACGCCTAGACTTGCTTCTGATCCACTTTCCGTACTTGTAGAAGCAGAACGGGATTGGGATCTATACCACGGCGCGAGCGTGTTAGCAATCTCCTTTGTCATCCTGGAGATTTGCTACTCACCAAAGCGAGGGAGATGAAAGCCCATACGGACGCGGCCCAACCATTGCCGAGGTTGTGGAACATCGCCGTGATGAAAAGCGGTGTCGCCGCGCCAAGGCCGGATCGAATGACAATCTTGGCTGCGAGAGCAGATGCGACGTATCCGGGGAAGGCGTCGATGATATACGCGTTCGCCGAGAAGTACAGTACCACCACTAGACAGAACGATAAGCATGCTGCCATGCATATCGCAATATGCAAAGATAGGATACCCACTCCCGAATCCGAATGGTATGCCAGCAGAGCACGGTCCCACCCAGTTGCCGCCGCCAGGCATCACAGCGGGAGGACTAGTCCAGCCGAAGATGAACATGCCTTCGGAATATCGTCAGCTTCGAAGATGCTGATACATTGGTGTACAGTGGACACACCGATGGGGATGAACCAACATCCAATCATCATGCCGACAAGGCGATCCTCAGGGTCGGCATGTCCACCTTTCGCCCTGTGCGCGCCGTATGTAGTTCTTCTCGAGACGGGGTGTCACGAAGAGGGCGAGACCGACGCCAATCAGCACTGAGCAGAACATGAGGCCGGTTATACCATCGTTGTAGCCATAGCCTTCGGAGAAGACAATGGGGAAGCTGAAGAAGAACGCATACTGGCGAAACATGAGTGTGGGAAGATGGAGTGAGTATGATGCACTATGACGACTCACCAGCAGTCCATAGATGAGCGAGGCGTACAGAGACATCAGGGTTAGGATAGGCTCAGTCGCGATCATCTCTGAAGAAGCGGTTCAGCGGCGAACTTGTGAGCGAGGGCAATCTACTCACGGAATGGGCGGACAGCTGTTTCAACGACGATCTCCTTGAGAGATTTTCTGAACAGCTCTTGCTCTGTGGTGATGTTAGGGTCCCCGGTCTCCGCTCGGAGACGCTTTGCCCGCTTGAGCAAAATAGCTGGAGCGTATGTCTCGGGAATGGTTGCGCAGAAGCACGCGACAACGCCAGCGAAAATCATATTCACCTGATCAGAGTAAGTGGCGTGCTAGCGTATATCTGGCGAACCGCGCTCACCCAGAAGATCCACCGCCAGCCGATCGTCTCTCCGATGAATCCCCCAACGATGGGTCCAAGAACTGGTCCGCTGTACCTACTGGTCAGACTCATCGAGCAAGACAGGCGAACGACTATACTGACCCGTATGGCGCCGCTGCGAAAAGCGCGACAGCGAACCCACGTTCGTTGTTATCCCAAATGTCCGCAATGGCTCCCCCTGCCAGTGCAAAAGGGCCTGACCCGAACAGACCGCAGAGGAAACGAGAGACGAGAAGCGTGCTGATGTTCTTAGCGAGCGCGCATGGGATGTTGAAAACTAGAAGGCGCGTCAGTGTCCACGCCGCGCGGGGGGAGACCCAACATACTGATATAGACAAGGAAGGGCGCTACCCAGAAAGGCCGACGACCATGAAGCTCGCTCTGCAAAATAAGGTTAATGAACAACGCGCCAGGAGGCGATTCATCAGAAACGCACCAATGGAGCGAGAATTAATGGGCCAATCCCGAAACCGATGATCATGAGGGATACGCTCAGAGCAACGACGACCTCGGACACCTGAAACTCTTCCATGACACCACCGAAGTCCCCTGCAATGATTGCCGTGGCAAAGGCAATGGATACAACGGACAAGGCGCATACAAACGTAATATCTACAATGTCCTGTGAGCGACATGCAAGACGAGGAGGTTCCAACAGCACGTACACCATTTGTACGCGTTCTTCCATGTGCGCGGATCCTCCGGGTCGTTCTCATACCATGTCACAAGCTTAACCTGCTTGAGGCGTAGCGCCTTCTCTGGGTCGGCGAGGACGGCAGGTAGCTTGTGGTAGTGTGAGGGGACTGGACGGAGCGCGAGATCGGCGGTGATGTATCCAGTCTTGGATGTGACACGATACTCGTCGGTGAAGCCTGCTCTGTCTATGTCGGTAGTCTGGAAAGGAAAACTGAGGTCTGGACGATCCGGGTCATGCGAGGGAGGGTTGTGGACCATGCTCTCCTGGCCCGACGGAGAGCCTGACGTGCCCGGGAGCAGGCTTCTCTACCGCTGTTGCGGTGTCATCGAAAGCCTCCACGGTCGTCGTTTCGCTGTGCGGGGTCGCAGCCATGCCAGTTGACGGTGCAAGACGACAAAGAGGAGGTCGAGACGAGCCGAGAAGCCTGGAAGGCGAGAATATCCAGGCGGTAGCGTCTCCTCATGCTTCCTGTATATATACCATGGGGCCCCATACTGGAGAGTACCTGGGGAAGAAGCAGACGAGCAGTCAACAAGTGTCGGAATCGGAGCGGAATCGTACACAACGCGAGTTCGTTTGCTCAAGATGCCCGTTTTGGGCAAAGGGAAGAGAATCCGTGCTCGTTCCGACTCGGACAGAGGTCTTGGGCGTTGACTCGCACACATGCAGGTCTACAAATTGAAGGCTTGGACGCGATGTCCAAGAACCTGTACAGACGGCCGATATGTTCCCATGCGCTATGGTGCGATGCGGGTGCGCCAAGACATGTACATCGTCGTGGAGGTGAAGTTGGGCTTGAGCGCGTCGTCCGACGTCCGACTCTGCAGCCCGGCCGACTGCCCGACGCTATTCCGTATAAGGCAAGTATAGTGTTCGGTCGACCTGTCCCTGCTGCCACCTTCCACCTCGAATCATGCACTCCACTCCGCTCACGAACCCTGTATGGCAGATATACGATATGTGATAGGCCAAGCCTGGCGTGGACTGACACGCCTCGGGCTACTCATCCAGGTCTGGAAAGAACGACTCAGATTGTATGTAAACTCGCGACGAAAGGCGAGCAAGGTACCCGCCTACAGTACTCTTCAACAACACGAATCAACAAATGGTTCGAGTTTGAGCAGTAAGATTGTTAGAGGCTGCATCAAAGGGTCTAATCTTCAGACAGTAACACCTATATAATGAAATCCATCGTACATCATCTCACTCGCGCGATTGTCTTAACTTCAGAGCTTCGCTGCGGAGACTTGTAACCCGTTATGTACGCCAATGGCTATGAGCCTGCGGTTGGCGGTGTCCCAGATCTGTACGTGGAGGTATGAGATTCCGTGAACAGCTGGATCGGCGAAAGTGCGACTACCTCGGTGTTCGCAGTTCCTGTGCGTCGAGGTGAGAACCATACGGTATCGTTGACTAGGCGGAGCTTCGCTCCCCTGTAGTGATTCTCGTCAGCCCATAACCGTAGGATCTTACGAAGAAAATATCACGCACGCGGCGGCTGGCGCGTGAAAGACCGTATCGATTGACGAGGATGCGAGATCATTGTGATTGTTCATCGGCATTCCGAGCGCCTGAAGGGCGACCGATGTGCAGCTGAGCGGTTGAGATCAGACAAACCGGTTCATGGAGGATGTTCGTGACGTGTACAAGACACATGCGCATGTGAGTTGGAGGGACATACACATGAATCAAGAACACTGCGCATCCGCCGTGCAGCATGCCCATAGAGTTCCTCATCTCTGCAGACCGATCTGAGCTTGCCACCAACAAACGGATACGGATGAAGACACGTACCAGGTGTCAAATCTATCTCACAAACGACTCGAGCCCGCATTGTCCCGTCCGCTTCCCGAGGCCGCAGAGCGACTTCAGTCAGCTGTAGCCGAGCGCATATGTCGTTCACGAAGGGGCCTTGACGGCGCAAGGCGGACTCTGCAAATCGCATAATTGCGATGCGCTGAGCATCAGGGATTGCGCTCGTGAAACGTGTCATGGTAGATACTGAAGGCTCCGTGGGAGTCCTCCGCTGGATCGTTTTCTCGACTGTCGTGGGAGGCGTACTATGTACCGCACGTGCCCGGGAGCTATACCTGTACTGTGGGTGGAGTGTAAAGTCGTGTCGTACAGCGGAGAGTTTGAAATATGCGGGACGGGCGAGTCCATAAGCGGTCCTCCGGACGAATGGTAACTGGCCGAGGGCATCCACAGCCTCAGATGTTGCGGCAAGTTCCGTCGAGCACGGCAATTATTCAGAGGGAATATGTGGCCATATAGATCTGGGCTTCTTATATGGTTGTAACGATGTGTCCACGCTAGAGAGTAAACGAGCTACAAGTTCCAGTTAAACTTCACGTCGTAAGTTCCCGGCAGTTGTAGTTACCAAGTTAGCTTTGAGCGCCAACGTCAATGAGAAACGTACACACCTAGAGATATGTGAAACATTATCACTTCGAAACCGCCACGCGAAGATACAGGATGCGACGGGCAGCTTGGCCACCGTGACAGCGATCCATGCGGTGCAAACGGCTGAGGTTCACCCGGGCGCTCGGCGGTGCCTATAGTGTATTCCAGAGTAGAGAAAGACGAATTACAGCTTCGGTGGCGAGGGCTCCATCTGATTATGTACACCCGTCGCAACCAACCTCTTGTTAGTAATATCCCAGATCTGCCAGGGAACTTGTCAGCAATCGCCTTCGTTTGCGAGGGGTAGGATAAACCTCCGTGCGTGCCGAAACAGTACGCGCCCCGAAGGAGACGGTGTCGTTGACTATGCGCAGTCTCGCATCGCTATATGCAGGCATGCAAACGTTCATGAACGAATGGATAGAATGCTTGAAGAGACGGTTCGTTACCCCATGGCAGGCGCGTGGAAGACAGTGTTTAAGGTCTGAGATACGAAACGTTCCTTCTTATGCCTTGCGACCGCAAGGGCCACAAGGGTGATTGATGAACAGCTGGGAAATTTTGGGTATTCAAATAAGACAGTGTAGGAGGACCCTGACGCACACGTCTATCAAGAACATGGTGCACCCTCCGTGCATATTTCCCGCCGGATTGAGCATGTCTGGCGATGTATGCCCGTCAGCTCCCCACACCGGTTCCGGGATGGAACGGACAACCTACCTGGACCGAGGTCGATCTCAAACACCACTCGTGCCTGCGTCTTGCCATCCGCTTCACGCTGGAACACCGCGACCTCTGTCATATCCAGGCGGGACGCGGTCGGCTGTGCGAACTTGTCCGCGTCTCTGCGGATGATGATACTGGCGAACTTGAGAATAGCTGCGCGCTGTTCCTCGGACAGCTCATTGCCGACGAAGCGCGTCGAGAATGCGGGGCGTGGTTGCTCGCGACCTGTGGAATTCGTACTACGGCTGCTGCTGTCTGACGGGGGCGAAGCCGCGGTGGTCATCGTTGTCTTCCAAGAGGTACGAAGGACCTAGGGGCGCAGAGGTGGGCTAGCAAGCGGGCATGCCTATAAAGGCGTCGATGGCGGGTGAGCGCGTGAGCGGTGTAGTCGTGGGGAACATCATATGTTATGTCTTCGACGCTCTCCCGCTCACCCGTACCTAGCGGCGATCATGGCGGAATAAGGTAAAGTTGCCTTCCACCTCCGGCTTCCGGCTTTTCTCACCCCGGCCCGGTCTAGTGCGGACTCCCGCGTCGCGCGTCAATTGAAGAGGAGCGCACTGCACTGCATGTAGCTGCATGTACGATTGGCTGAAGTGCGGATCGCGATATTGTAACCTGAACGCGCTGTCTCTAGCATACAAATACAACATGAATGCCCGTCGGTCAACCTCTGCCCGAATTTTGAGATCATGAAGGGTTTGCCCCAGCACCGAACACCTCAGCGTGAATCCTGGACCCATCTACACCGCGCTCCTTCAGCCCGCGAGTCATGTCCGCCATGAACTCCTCGGGCCCGCACACGTAGTACTCCGCGTCCGGCGCGTCCAGCCTCAACACATCCCTCGGCACCTTCTCCAGGTCCAAGCGCCCCTTCACGTCGTAATCCCGACCGAGCTGCGCTCCCTCCCCGGGTTTAGAGTAGAACGTCGTCGCCTTCACGCGGTCCGGGTGCGCAGCCCGGATCTTCGCGACATGGTCCTTGAACGCGTGGACGCGCTCGTTGCGTACCGCCTGCACCCAGCTGATCTCGCGCTTCGGCCCATCGGCCTTGACGAGCGTGTTGAGCATCGCGATGAGCGGAGTCAGCCCGACGCCCGCGGAGATGAGGACCACGGGCGCGGAGGAGTCATCCAGGAAGAACTCGCCGAATGGAAACGCGACCTCGATCGGGTCGCCCTCGTTCACCGTTGCATGCAAGAGATTTGACATCCAGGCGGGGTGCGCAGCCTGAGCGGCGTCTGTTGAGCCGTTAGGTGTTACAGTACGGACACCAGGCTCGCGCTTGACGGAGATTCGGAAGTACTCGGGGTTGGGGGCGTCTGAAAGGGAGTACCTGCACGGATGCGTTCATTAGATTGTGAGGGTCACGAACATAGACAGGCAGCATACTGTCTCGATTGGTAGATTCCGAGACCGGGCACAAATTTTTGCACGGATATGTACTGGCCTGGCCTATAAGGGTCGAGTGGCTTTCCATCCTTCGGCTTGAGGTAGAAACTCGTGATCTCATCGCTCTCTTTCACCCTCCTCGCGACCACAAAGTCGCGCCAGCCGGTCCACTGAGCGGCCTCGTATAGCTGACGCTCGCGATCGATGAAGATGTGGGCCAGGTTCCAGTAGGCGGCGGCCCAGGCGTTGTAGAGGTCGCCTCTGAATACGTCGGCGCCGACTACCTGAGTGATGGCTTCGAGCAGGTGCTTTCCAACGATGGCATACTGAGAGGGAACGATGTGGACGGATGTATGCTTGTGAGCAATGCGCTCTACGACGGGGAGGATAGGAGTGAGGTCCTCGATGTTGGCAGCATAGGCATACACCGCGCGTGCGAGAGCCTCGGCCTGATGGCCTCTCTATCGACCATAAAATAACCATCAAAACCGAGATGTGTACAAAGGCAAGGGCCGGGCACGGACCTGCTGCTTGCTGTGGCTGAAGACATTGCGGAGGTCAGGGTTAGCGTCGAGCATCTGCTTGTAAAAGAGCTTGGTGATGGTAACGCCATGCTCGGCTAGAATGGGCACGGTGGCAGAGATGAGCTTGCGCTGATCTGGGGTCAGCGGGGTCGGACGGGGAAGGCCTTCAGAGGACTCGATGATTTTGGACATGTCGGGCAGTAGAGCAGACGAGTTGAGGTGATGGACTGGCCATGGCCGCTGCGCGTTTATATAGCGTGAAGTTCACCGTTAACGAAGAACTGTAGGAGGAGTACGGGAGAAACTGGCGAGGCGGCACGAGTATGAGCAGGTCGTGGACGCGTGGAGGGCAGGACTGAGTGAGACGATGATACACTGTTTGAGTCTAGACTTGTGTGTGCGAGGTCTGGTCGTGGTCGGGAGCGTCTTTGAACGGAAAGAATCGGACGGCGAGCACGAGCGAGCATGAATAGGCATGTGCATGAATGAAGGCAGCAAAGCTCAAGGGTCCCGACTCCGACTCCGGAAAAGAGAAAGAGGGCTGCCTACTTCTCCTTGCAATCCCGGGCCTCCGATTGGCTCTCGGTGCCGTTGAGCGACCAGCGCCAAGCACTCGACGCCCGGTCTGCTCCAAACTCTCATCCCGTTCGTACTTACCACCGCTTCGTCCTATACAGATCACAGCATGTCGCACTCGGCAATAGAACGTAGGCGCAGTATGACTCTTTCGCCCGTCGTCGACTGAATGGCGGTGTCAAGGCCCTTCATCACGACTGACGCATGTTGACTGCGGATTATCAACAATCACGTGTAACACTAGATCTCCCCACATGTACATCCAGGAATTGCAAGCTTCATGATTGACGGTATCCTGATTTGAGCTATCCGCGTGAGTGCGTTCGTAGTCAGACGCAGAGAGTGCCGCAGACTGTCGTAGGCAGGCCTCAATGCCATGCCTGCGACAGTTTGCGTCGATTTCTCTTTGGTGTGATATATACGACATGGGCGCGTAACTGAGATCATTTGGCACTCCGTCAGTGGATACGACTTCCTTGTAGTCAGTACTCGTCTCGTCTCACACTCCTGGAGCCAACCCAAAGGCCCGCGAAGGCGAACTCGTAGAGTCGATCAATCATCAAACTTCTCAACACTCTGCGAGGGACCCGGGTCCCGACGTGTCTCTTAGTACCTGCCGTACACAGTATGCGAATGGTTCCACTCATAGACTACGCTTTCGACTGAGCGAATGCAATATGAAGGACGTCCTTTTGCTTGCGTCGGCGGCTATATTGGAAGCCACGTCGGCGCCTGAATCCGCAGGTTACGCCGAGATCCATGCTGCACCGGTTTCCGGACACCCGAGAGTGTCTCTTCAACTCCAAACACGCCAAAAAGAAACAGCTTGTCTCACAGCGCAGGGTCGAGCTCGAACCGGTCGAAGTGCCCGGGTTGTATGCCGACTTTTGTACCTGGAACCCAGAACTGGCACAGCGTATCACTGAAGAGGTTTTCAAGCGCGCTCTCAAGCTTATCAAGTTCAGGATTCCTCACAGAAATCTGATATTGCTCTTAGCCACCGCTACAGAGTATATCGAGGCTGCGTTGCATTACAGTACTGCGAGATTTCTGGTCGGACGGTACCAAACGGGGTCTACACTCCGGAGATGCTGGGTTGGAATGTGGACTTGCCGGTACGTGACCACTCACCACTGGGCGATGTCAGCTGATCTTCACTGTAGCAGCCTTTTGTGGAAATAGGGCATGATCCAAACGGGCCACGGCACCCGCGCTTTGTAGGTGTGCGTTCGCAATCTAAGTTGCGTCTTTCTCAATGTCTCGCGACGTATCTAGGGCACCCCTCCTTACGCTAGTGCGAAGCTACTCAACGTCGAACCAGTCCGAGTTGATCGATGGCGAACCAATCTACCTCCGTCTGAGGTGATACCCGACGCGATCCATGACATGGAGTCCTTCTTCTGGGTATTACTCTACCTGTCCATGACACACTCAGGACCAGGCGGCGTTCGACGCGAAGAACTCGTCGGCGAGCTCGATGCTGATTCATCGGAGGTTTTCGAGTTGCGCACGATCTGCCACTGTTTCTTCGACGGACAGCTGGAGAAGATCGCGTGGAACAAGACGGAGGCATTTCGAGACTACAAGAGTTTCGAGCCGCTCGTTCTCCGGCACGTCCACCCGTACTTTGAACCGCTCAGACCTCTGCTGCGACGATGGTGGGAACTCCTGCTGCTCGCGTATGAGTTTGAGGGGTGGGAGTACCACCACAACCATGTTCTCGTCATCGAGCTGTTGGAGAGGGCACTGGAGGAACTGGGAACCGTCGAGGCGTCCAAAGCGGAGCAGCACGAGCAGGAGTCGAATGCGGGAACGGAGAGGGATGGCTACGCTCGCAAGGGCATTGATTCAGACATCGGAATCGCCCCATCGCAGCCGCAACAGGCATCGGCACCGTCAAATCCCGACGAGCAGCAAGCCAAGACCGCTTTCGATGGCATACCCGAGGCAGAGAATCCGAAGCTTGTGCCCCATGTGCGCGACATTCCATCTTCCCCACTGTCGCCCACTCCCATTCCGAAGAAGACCAGGAGGACCGATGCGTGAATGGTATATGAAAGTGTGGCGACTATAGGGTGCAGGAAGGTGCAGCATCCGGCTGTTTCACAGGACACACGGCCCACTCGCGCAGGGCGCGCGTATGCCCTCGGTTTTCTTCTGTTCAGTAGAGTTTGTCATTGACTATGCTCTGGATGTATATCGCCCATATCCCTGGCGGAATCATAACCCGCCATCCGCATTCTAGGGTGGTTGGCAGATCCGTTCACTGTTGGTCCCCTTTTACTACAGTCTAAAGTACCCGTTCATAGCAATACCGCCCAGGCAGGTTGACGCTCAAGACTCGCGCAACAAACCGCAAGAACGGAGAGCAATTGCGGTGCACAAGTTCCCTATCACCTTGGACGCATTCCCGGACGCTGAGCCTGACCGCTGAGATTCCCTTCGTAGTCACCGTATGACCTTCCAGCTTCCCAGCTGTGAGCGTCCGACTCGGATGGGCTCCATGATTCATACTATCTGGCACTAGCGCTCGTCAATAGAACGTAGTCGCCATATGACACTACCTCCCGCCGTAGACAGCATTGCACCGTCGCATGCTAAGCGACGCAGCTGTGCACGTATTTACAAAGTAGTGCCCCGGAGTCTATGGCCTCGCTGTGCCGCGCGTTTGCGGTGCACTTTCATGCGGCCATGGCTTGACCCTGCGACGCTTTGCGCATGTGCAGCACGTAAAAGGCGTGCAGCGTAGGCAGCTGTGAAGCACAATCAGCCTCCGCGAATGGCCCCGGTGAATCGCGACTGGCCTCCACTTACCTCGCGCACGCCGACACCATTCCTCCCACGAATACACTCCCTTCCGTCTCTTGTCTACCCGCAACCAGAACTAGGTCATCCGCTACTCGGCGCGGGTCACATCTCTCCCGTCTTCGGTCCTCCTCGGCCTCCCGTTCGTAGCGCCACGCCGGTGGTTCGTTGCGTCGCACTTCCTCTTCTTCCCATAGCGCCTCTGTATCCGACTCGTCGTTCAATCCCTGCGGCGACATCCAGCGGTCAGGTGCGTATTCATCCTCGACGATCGCCGCCTCCTGAATCTCCTCCAGCATCAGGCATTCATCCGGTGTGTACTTGCAGTACTCCACTTCCACGCTGCGATTCGGTATCCTTGCATATCAGAGGAGGCCTGAAAACATAGCTACGATGAACATACCGGACATCGATGTGCATCAGACAGTCTTCCACGATTTGCACCCATCTCTGCGTCCCCTCTTCCACTACACCAACGTACGCGATAGAGTGCCCCCGTGTGCGATGGGCATCCTGTGCGCGCTCGATTTCCAAGAAGTCATCTGGCACCGTGGCCCAGTATCCCCAAGGCCAGTCTAACCTGCCATGGATGTCAAGGCTCGCACGCGGATTATCGTGGACTCTTTCGAAGAAGTACAAGATTGTCGGTGGCTTTGCCTTCCCACTATTGTCGAACATATCAACGAGGTAGGTCTGTGTGGTGAACTTGAGAGCAGTAGCTGTGAAGACGGCCGTCAGCTTCCTGAAGGCGCACGCAAGCGTAGTCAAAGGTTACCTATTGATAAGTCTGCATAGTCAAGCGGCAAGTCGCGCAAACGGGTCGCCTGGTCAATGAACCATCCTGGACAGTCGCCGCTCTCTCTCACGGTGGTCATCGCCTGCAGCCGCCACCCACTTTCCAGATTGCGTACAGTGTACCTAGGTGAGTCAAGTCAGTCCCGCCACTTGCACTTCATAGAATAGGAGTGCATACCTCCGCCAGCGCTCTCGCGCGACAGTACCCCGGTGCACTAGGAAGGACCACACCTGAGGTCGGCTTGTGGGATCTGGTACACTAGCTCAGCGGTTTCTACCTCTCGCGGCCGCTGGCACTCCTTGAGCTTCTTTGTCCTTGCGCTTGTCGGTTCTGGTTGCTACCTCGTCGGCAGGCGGAAAGAATCTCAACCATGCGGGATAGTAATCCCTAGCAAGGGTGCGATGACGCAACTGATCCTCGTAGCACAGCCCGTCCAAGATCTCCTTGTTGGAGCGCAGGAAACACTCCCCAGGACATACGATTCTCCGGGAAGACCATAGGAGTGTCTCCGTGCGAGAGAAGTCGGAATCGACCAGGGACCAGAAGCGTCGCCAGAGCCTGCACAGCGCAGCACGCCTCTTGTGAGGCGCAACATTCGGCCAAAGGATTCTCCTTCATTCCTGTCACGACACAAGGTCAGTATATCGACTCAGTGCGCATAGGATAGTAGAATACTCGCCCTGAATCAGCCCGCGAGTCCTGCTGTTCAGCCCAATAGTCTATATTCCCCGCAGACGACGCCCATGAGCCACAACCACTGCAAGTAGACTACGCCGTGCGGGCTCACCAATTCATACAGGGCGACAAGGTTCGGGAGCCGTTTCAGACTACAACGGCTCACATCGACCAGGACACGTGAGTTTCCCGTGGCAATGTCGTCAGCGGGTGAGCAATCCGTGACGATGAGGTCGCTTCCACCGGTAATGATATCAATCTGCGACGGCCGAGCGACGTGAGTTACACCATTGAGTGCCTATGATCATAGCTTCTCAGGCACTTACGTCGTCGTCCGGCGTCCACTGCATGTTGGAGGATTGATCAGCGAGGTAGGTCAAGCCGTCCTGTAGCGCGCTTTAGCGTGACAAGCGGTGGTGTCAACACACGCGTCATTGCAGTATACGCACGAGAATTTGCTTGGCCTGAAAAAAAGTCAGTAAAAGTCGCCTCATCGCAGCGCTAACCATACTGACAGCTTTGATGATCCATAGAAACCTCTGCACCCCTCGAACGGATTGGCTCATAACCTCAAACGAACTGACATGGTCTGCAAATTAATTCATTATTGTCGTCATCAGACATGAATGCGCCCTAGCTCTTGCGCTCACCGGCCCAGATGTACGCCAAGAACGGGCCATTCTCATCTGGACAGTAGCCTAGGAAATGCATTACATTCGGATGCCTGTGATCCAGATGAGCATAATCCACATTCAGTTACGAGCTGGCGAAATACAGGCTGGCGCTGTAGGAAGTAATACATACCACATCTTCTTGGCGCGATCGACCTCTGCCATAAATTGTGCATCTTTCTTCGCGAAGCGCTTCACGATTACGGCTTTCCCGGAGTCTATGCCATCGCTGCGCAGCTTCCCGCGAAATAGGACGGCAGTGCGCTCCTCCGATGATGTGCGTACACCAGTGTCGCCAGCTTCGGCATTGTTATCAGTGCAGCTCCTCAATGAGCTCAACGTCTCGCATGTTGAGCTGGAACTGTTCAAGAACGGGCGACTTATGTTAATCGATGCGCGAACGCTAAATCTAAGGAACAGACCTTCTTTGCTTCCACCTCCGCCTCGTGCTGCGTTTGGATAATTTCCCTGTTGGCATGAATTTCCTTGATTATCACATCGTTTCGCGCGCGCCGAGTCCTGAAGGTGCTGCGCTAATTGCAACTGGATCTTGACGACCATGTCTTCAAGTGCGATGGCCGATATGTTCCGTTGCAGCTGCATACGATTGGTGGCGTCCTTCAGCTTCAGCAAGTCCTCCCCTAAATACGACAGCTGAAGACGTACGTCGAATGCTTTCAAGGCATCGTCCAAGTTCTGTGAGAGGTCTTTGATTTCCTTCTTCACAATCGGACGCTTCAGCACCAAAACTAAAGAGCCCGCGAGCCCCTTCCCCTTCTTCGTCCTCCGTTCCATCTTCTCCTGTACGCGTTGCAAAGTCCTGCCGTCGCACGAAATTGGTACTCTTCTGCCCAATTGAACAAGATGGCTTTACCTGAGCAGTTCCTGCAATTCGGCGCTCTTCTTCTCTCCATCCAGGGCGATCTCGCACCCCTTCAACTTGTCATAGATCATGATGGTATATTTCGCAGCGCGCTCTGCCAGAGCTCGACACTCGTCCTTCGTGTCCTGAACATCCTACACGCCAACTCCGTCAGACCCACAACGAGAATCGCTGCCGACACGAAGGCATGCGCACCTGCACGAGCTCAGCAAGTTTGAGCGCAACTGACACTGCCTCTCCCAAGTACGGAACGGGTATAGCTTGGGCGAGCTGCTCCGCCCCGCGGAGCGCAGGTATAAGGTGATCCATGTGGACTGTCTGGAGGCAGGTTCTGAGTGATGCCCCATATGCGATCACTAGACGACTCACCGCGCAGCGACTGATGATCTGTAAATGTGAGTCTCACGACCGTGAAAAAGGAAAGGAAAGAGGAGAAGGGGACTGTCTCTCAGTGGGGGGCCCTCTACACCCGAAGGCCCAAGAGTTATGTAGCAGCGCGCCTCATTGCATCTCTTACAGGTACACCACAACAAGGTAGCCACGAAGTTGACAGCAGCTAATTCGACGGCTCGAGCGCGTTGCCCATCGCCTTGCCGTTGTGTCCAGTGGGAGTAGCGACCACATTCCAGCATTGCGTCCGGTATACATATTGCCTCATAGCAGTACAAAGGCTTTGGCGCTAGCTAACCGCATGATTGATGCGGCCTTCTCGGTGACACGGAATCTGTGGCAGAACAATGAGCACGGTGTGATATGGAACGCGGCAGACGTGGTGGTCCAATCTGCATACATACCTCTGCTCACTGCGCCGCGTACAAATAAAGGGGGGAGGTCAACATGTCAACGCACCACGTCACTGAACACTTTGCCGTGCACTGCCACGCCCCAGCGCCTGACAGGTTGATACAGCCTGAGCAACGAACCTTTCTGATCATACATCGACGATGTACAGTATTTGAACAACTACAGAAACATAGCGAGATTGGAGAACAAGAAAACACAACATGGTAATGGGGACAGCCGGCACCGTGATCAGTCGTCGTATTGCGTGAGCTGCGGGCATGTTATATCAGTAAGAGCCATACGAGCTCAGGTTGCTTTTACTCACGTCAAGCGTCAAAGTCCTTGAGCTGTTTACGTCCTGATCGCGATATATTCCCACCAAGGAATTGCTTCGCTCGTACAGAGAACCCTTGAGGCTGATGACGATGAACTGGAAGGTATCTGACGCGTGGGACCTGATGTAGCTGGCGATTTTGGCGACGTTGGTGTTGTCCAGAGCGGCATCGACCTCATCCAGGACGAAGAATGGCGATGGTTGGTAACTAAGGACATCGTGAGGAACTGGATGGACACGACATTCCATGCACGCGTACCTATGGATGGCGAACAGCAAAGCAAGTGCGGCTATGGTCTTCTCTCCTCCAGAGAGCTGCTCCATATCACGGAAGCGCTTCATGGGAGGCATTGCGTGATATTTGATGCCAGCGGTGTACGGCTCCTGCGATCAAATTGTGAGGCACATCCAGAGATTGAGATCGTAAAATCCGTACTTCGCTGTCTTCGAGAGTGAGATAGGCGACACCACCCGTAGGCGCCATCTTGCCCTTGGTGAGGTCCTTGTATACCTGATCGATGCGCTCCGAGATGTGGTTATACGCCTTGTTGAACAATTCGCAGCTAATAGCACAGAACGAGCTAAGTCAGGTCGCGCAAAAGGAGGAGAAATGACCGTTTACCGTCGCCGCTTGATCTCGTTGAACTGTTCACGCGCCTTCTTCGAGTCATTTCGCGCCTTCTCAGCCTCTTTCTCAGTCTCGACTAGTTTGGCCTCAACGTCGTCCAGCCTGACATTGACCGGGTTAGTACGGTACGCAAGATTGCAATCTTGGTAGCGCATAGTTACCGATCCATCGCCTTCAAATTCGGAGCCATATGCTCAATCTCGGCGTTCACCTTTGCGAGAGACTCATCCAGCTCTTTCAAAGTCTCGGCTGCGTTGCTCTGGACAGCGCTTAAGCGCTAGAACACATTCGTCCACAGGGATGCTCACCTCTCGCTCGTCGTCATCTAGAGTCTCAAAGTCGACCTCAATGCCAAAATCGGGAACTCGCTTGACTTGCTGAGTACCCTCCTCGTCTTCGTCTACTTCCATCGCCACTTCGTCACGAAGATTCTGAGCAGAGGGTCAGGCAGGGTTTTGAGGGGGATTGAATGACGCGCACGAACCTCTTCCATAGGAACATTCTTGAGGGTGCCCGAGAGCAACGGCAACTTGATCTCGTCAAGCTTGCACTTGCGATATATTGCAGAGCGTTCCAGACCGAGCTTCTCGATCTCGTCGTTCTACGAAGTGCGTCACAAAGTCAGTAGGGAACATATGAATTGGGAAAGGAGGACACTCACGTGGCTCGCTACCTCTTTCAGAGCTTGGTCAAGAGCCTTCCCGGCCTTACTCGTCGTCTTCTTGACTTCTTCTACTTTTTTCGTCTTCTCGTCCAAGACATCAGCGAGCTCTTTCAACTCATTTTGAAGCGTCGCAATCGCCTCCTCCGCTTCTGCAATTTCTTCCTGGGCGGCAGTCCGCTCCGCTTCCAACCTTTCGAGGTTCTGAGCCTCAGTCTGGATGATCTCTTCGTAGGTACTGATACGATCCTGAGTCATCTTCAGCTGGTCCTCAGCGAAGCGGATTCTACAGGAGTCAAAGATGAGTCTTGCCCAAGATCGACGAGAGATGCAATATGACATACGCATGCGTCAGACGAGCGATCTGCGTGTCGAACTGGAGGCGCGCTTCGTTCTCCGCTTGAGCCAGCTTCAGCTGGCGCTCCTCGTATTCGCGGATGTTGGACACCCCGATGCGCTGACAGAAGTCGGCGAAGATGTCGTCTTCTGCAGCATTGATGACCGAAGCCAATGCGTCAATCTTGCCTTTGACGTCGTCATACGCGGCTTGTGCCTACAAATCGCTATGAGTGAGCCGATCGCGGGAAGAAGCAGAAACAGCAGACCTTGCGGAGGTCGGGCTGAAGCTGACGGATTTCTCTGTCTAGATGCTTCCGCTCGTTTTTGATGCCATCTAGCCGGGCCTTGCATGCTTTCTGAATCATACCATTAGTCAGAGCAAGTTGCTACATAGTTGATTTGGAGAAATTACCTGGTCATCACGAGCGACACTGAGAGAGGACTCCAAGCGTGTGAGCTCCGCAAGGAGGATCTCGGTTTCCTTGCCGCGGGGCTTCGACTTGCCAAGTTCAAGCAATTGTGACATCAGGTTATCGCGCACCCGCTGAAGGCCTGAAGACGTGTCGGAACAACGCGGAAGTCCGATTGATTCATAGGACGCACCTTGCACGTCTTTCTCATCCCATTTCTTGGAGTTCTGGGTCGAGCTCCTACCACCGGTGATGAGACCGCTCTTGTGAATGATTGTACCCTCGAGTGTGACAGCTGCGAGACAGCGACCTCAGGCTGGCAAACAGACTTGTGCGGTGCGAGTACATACCTTTGACCTCCTGGCCCTTCTCATAACACACGTATCGGGCCACCTCCATAGAGTCGCACACCAGGGCATTGCCACATGCATGGTGCATAGCGCGTTCCACAGCAGGGTCGTAGTGAATGACATCAACTGCCAGTCGTGCCCCTTTGGCGAACGATCGGAACTTGTCATTGATGGGCTTGACTTGGATGGTGTCGAGAGGAATGAACGTCGCCTGCCCGGCGCGCTGGTTGCGCATATACTCGATGCAGTCAATAGCCGTCTTCTCTTCGTCGACCACAATGGCGTCGATGTTGCGCCCCAAGACAACAGCTACAGCTGTCTCATATTTGCGCTGGGTGGGCTTGCACAAATCAACAACACGTCCACGGACGCCAGGGAAGATGCGTTGGAGATTGGCGAGCGTCTCCTTGAGTCGCGTCTCACGCTGGGACTCCTGCTGGTCCACGCCAGCCTGAGTGAGCTTCTCATATATGTCGACCAACTTCTCGTTGATCTCCTTCTCTAGTTGTCTGCACACTCATCAACACAATTCTACGTCTGCGAACTATCACCACTCACTCGATGCGCGCACGCTCGGACTGCTGGTTATCATACTCCTGCTTGACCCGCTTGAGCTCGGCAGATAACTCCGAAACCCTAGCATCTAACTGTGATTCAAAGTCAGCGCTACTACTTAGTACACACTCGTAGAACATGCTCACTTCAGATTTCTTCTGAGCCTGCGAACCTTCCTCCTCTGCGAGCTTATCGCGTTGCTGCGTCAACTGATCTAACTTGTCCTTGAGCTGAGCAAGTGTTCGACCCGCCGTCTTCTCATCGCGCGAGAGCGTTTCAAGAGATTGTCGCTCATCGACTGCCAGGACACTCGCGGCAGCCTTGCTGTATCATCTCTTCGTGAGCATCGGCGTGCGATCATGCGCCATTAGAGACTTACAGCCGGCGGTATTCTTCCAGACTCTCTTCACTCAGCGACAAGCTAGTCTGTGCTGACCTACGTTGCTGCTCTGTCATGAAATCAGCTCAGGAAGATGGCGACACGCTGACAGATAAACCCACCCTGCGCGGCACTTGCAGCCCTCTGCACCGTACGCAGGTCTGTCTGGAGCTTCTCTAGCTTGTTCCTCTGATCCGATTCGGTCCCACGGAGCCTTTCGAGCTCCTGTTCGGCCTTCTCACGTTTACGTTGTGCGTGCAGAATCTGTGCTTCTATTCGAACAAGATCCGGCCGCTACGTGACATTCGGTCAGCCATTACCCAAACGTACATGCCCAAAGACGAAATGGGCTACCTTGGTCTCCAATGATTTCTCGGCCTTCTTGATGCGCTTCTCTTTCTGCATGACATTCGACCGCGCTCTAGCTTGCTCTGCTCGAGCATCCTCGAGTGCCTTCTCATGCCTGCGTTGTTCCGCACGCAAGCCAGCAAGCGTCTGGTTCTGCTCCTTGATTGCGCGCGCATGCTCTTCGAGAGAACGCTGTATGTGGTAAAGCCTCACGAGTATACGGCGCAGCACGAGCTCATCCTAGAGACGCATTAGCTTGGGGTAACTGCAGCGAGGATGTTCACTTACCCGTTCTTGACAGAGAGCCTCAAAGCGCTCGGCCTCGCTCTTCTGTTCCTTGTACTGTTTGATCTCACCTGCGATACCTCGCCGCTTTGTGAAGTTGAAGGTAGCATTCTCCGTCGCGCGCTCGAGTGCCTCCTTGGCCTTCTCATAATCAGGCGCTAGTTCCAAAGACCCAGAGATCTGGTCAATGAGGCGGGAGAGCTCCTTTGGAGACTGGGAAGCTACAGCTTCTACGTCGCCTTGGAAGACGAGGAAGTTCTTCGCCTTGACGAGAATGTTGTGTTGAATGAGAGCCGCGTTGTACGCGGAGTACGTGACCACTCTGTCATTGAGTCTGTATTCTGAGGCACCAGTGGTAGAAATACTGGGAGAGAGTCAGTGCTCTGGGCTATCACGGAATGCCTTGCAGACCGCTCGGACGCGCGACTCTATATGCTGCTGACGGACGCGTGTGCTTAGCCACTCCGACATGCGCATCTCTTTGACATCGATCACGAGTGGAAACCAAGTGAATCCTACACCATAGACAAGTGCGTTCGAAGTGGAAAGCGTATTCGCGTCAAAACCGCGTCCATGATCCCATTGAGCGCGTGTGGCGAACATTGCGGCAGACAGCATAGCGCGACGGAGAGGTGCAGCCCTTGTATGCGAGTTGAGTGAATGGGATACTCACGTTCGCTGAAACCGCCATTCCTTCTTGCTCGCGTCCTCATAGACGGCCAGCACCCAGGCCTTGTTCGCGGTGCCCTCTCCTTCGCCTTCCGCGTCCTCGTCCTCGTCCTGTTGTGAAGGACCGGCGCCTTCCCCGTCCTGCTGACGCGCCAGTCTTCGCCCTCTGTAAACGAGATCTTTGAGCTGGCTAGAGCGCAGCTGGGCAGACTTGACGCCAAGGACGAAGGAGATGGCGTCCATGAGGTTGGACTTGCCCGCGCCATTGGGGCCGATTACGGAGGTGAAGTTGCGGAAGGGACCGATGACTTGGTGCCCGCGGTAGGACTTGAAGTCGCAAACCTCTATGCGAATGAGAGGCATGGTGCAGAGCGCGGTCGAGGACCGAGTGTGGTGGTGGCTGAGAGAGAAGAGTAGGCTGCTAGTGCTGAGACCACGACGCGCTCAAGACGCGTCTCCCACAGGCGCCCGTATCCAGCCACACGCTCATGCGGCTCCGGGTAAACGTCCAAGCTCTCTATGTGGTCGACCGCCCGTCAATACTGTCCGCTTCTGTGTGCTCTTCTACGGTTTGTGGTACGGCCTTGTAGGCGATCATAACGACGCAAACGACTGCGAGAGAAACAACAGTGAACGAATATTCCTTGAGGAGGGTCAAACACCGTGACTACTCGATCCTCGGATGCGAGATATAGGATTATCAGGGAGACGGGTGATATACATCCAGAACATAGTCAATGACAATCTGTCCCCAACAGAAGGTCATCGTAATCGAGGGCATACGCGCACTCTACGCGAACGGGCCGTGTGTCCTGCAGACCAGCCTGAAGCTGCGCAGCCTTCCGGAAACGCTATAGTCGCCGCACTGTCATATACCATTCACTCATCGATCCTCCTGGTCTTCTTCGGAACGGGAGTGGGCGACAGTGGGGAAGATGGCATGTCTCGCACATGGGGCACAAGCTTCGGATTCTCTGCCTCGGGTATGCCATCGAAAGCGGTCTTGGCTTGATGCTCATCGGCACTCGACAGTGCCGATGCCTGTTGCGCCTGCGATGACGGGATTCCGGTATCTGAATCAAGGCCCTTGCGAGCATAGCCATCCCTCTCCGTTCCCGCATTCGACTCCTGCTCGTGCTGCTCCGCTTTGGATGCCTCGACGGTTTCCAGTTCCTCCAAGGCTCTCTCCAACAGCTCGATGACGAGAACATGGTTGTGGTAGTACTCCCACCCCTCAAACTCGTACGAGAGCAGCAGGAGTTCCCACCATCGCCGTAGCAGAGGTCTGAGCGGTTCGAAGTACGGGTGGACGTGCCGAAGAACGAGCGGCTCGAAACTCTTGTAGTCGCGAAATGGCTCCCTCTTGTTCCACGCGATCTTCTCCAGCGGTCCGTCGAAGAAACAGTGGCAGATCGTGCGCAGCTCGAAAACCTCCGATGAATCAGCATCGAGCTCGCCGACGAGTTCTTCGCGTCGAACGCCGCCTGGTCCTGAGTGTGTCATGGACAGGTAGAGTAATACCCAGAAGAAGGACTCCATGTCATGGATCGCGTCGGGTATCACCTCAGACGGAGGTAGATTGGTTTGCCATCGATCAACTCGGACTGGTTCGACGTTGAGTAGCTTCGCACTAGCGTAAGGAGGGGTGCCCTAGATACGTCGCGAGACATTGAGAAAGACGCAACTTAGATTGCGAACGCACACCTACAAAGCGCGGGTGCCGTGGCCCGTTTGGATCATGCCCTATGTCCACAAGAGGCTGCTACAGTGAAGATCAGCTGACATCGCCCAGTGGTGAGTGGTCACGTACCAGCAAGTCCACATTCCAACCCAGCATCTCCGGAGTGTAGACCCCGTTTGGTATCGTCCGACCAGAGATCTCGCAGTAATGTAACGCAGCTTCGATATACTCTGTAGCGGTGGCTAAGAGCAATATCAGATTTCTGTGAGGAATCCTGAACTTGACGAATTGAAGAGCACGCTTGAAAACCTCTTCAGTGATACGCTCTGCTAGTTCTGGGTTCCAGGTACAAAAGTCGACATACAACCCGGGCACTTCGACCGGTTCGAGCTCGACCTTGCGCTGTGCGACAGGAAGTGTCTTTTTGGCGTGCTTGGAATTAAAGAGGCCCTCTCGAACGTCCGAAAAAAGGTGTAGCATAGTGGCGATGAGCAGATTCCCGGTTTTGAAGTGGATTTGGATATAAGTAGCCGTGAACGCAAGCACAAACTCGAGGCGTTCTTATCATAGCATTCGTGAGTTGGACGGAGTCTGAGCGTAGAAAGATGCACATACCCCTAGACAGCGCGTTGGCATAGGAGTGTAAGGTGCAACTAGTACTGGCTACACGAAGATCGCTTCCCGGGCAGCAGGCTGTAATACGCGCCCATTAGTATGATCAAAACACAGTATACACTCCTCTGACAAAGGTGGGTGTCTAACGATCGCAGCCTCTATAGGTCAATCTTAATGAGGCTACAGTATTTCTCAAGAGGAGACCTCGGTGCGTGGAATGTTGCGAACTACAACACCATTGGAGAAGGAACAGCAGTGGGCGGATACTCACACAACCGATGTCATCGTCCGGCAGTCAGTCACTCTCTGAATGTCGGGTCCAACATTCACGACAATCAAGAGTATCGGCGATATACAGTCATCACAACCTCTACGTATCAGGCGAAGATCCAAGGCATACGCGCACGACGATGCGTCGTACGTCCTGTGGGACCGTGGGTCAGCCGGGAGCGGTGCCTTCCGGTAACGCTGTGGTCACCACGCATTCATCCACCGCCTACTTTGCCATCTGCTTGGGCTTCTTCGTAACGGGAGTGGGCGAGGGATGGGGAGGACGGGGTGTCGCCCACACTGCCGCCGCGACCCTGCCCAACTCTCTGCGACTCGGGCGTGCTGCTGAAAGCGGTCGTGACTCGGTACTCGTTGGGACTTGACGGTGCCGACGCGGATTGCGCCTGCGGTATGGGGATACCTATGTCGGCATAGATGACCCTGCGAAAGAAGTCAGTCTCTCTTCCGTTTCGCATCCTGCTGATGCTGCTGGTCATCGGACAAGTCCTCGGTTCCCAGTTCCTTCAGCGCCCTCTCCAGCAGCTCAATGACGAGAGCGTGGATGTTGTGGTACTCGTATCCCTCGAACTCGTACGCGAGCAGCAGGAGTTCCCACCATCGGCGCAGCAAAGGTCTGAGCGGTTCGAAGTAAGGGTGGATGTGCCGCAGAACGAGTGGCTCGAAACTCTTGTAGTCTTCAAAAGCTTGCTTCTTGTTCCTTGCGATCCTCTCCAACGACCCGTCGAAGAAACAGTAGACGATCGTGCGCAGCTCCTCGATCTCCGCTGGAACAGCGTCGAGCTCGCTGACGAGTTCTTCACGTCGGACGCCGCCTGGTCCTGAGCGAGTCATGCATAGGTAGAGTAAGACCCAGAAGCAGGACTCCATGTCATGGATGGCGTCGTGTATCACATGAGACGGAAGTAGACTGGTTCGCCATCTCTGAACCTGGACTGCTTCGACGTTGAGTATCTTGGCACTAGCATAAGGAGGAGTGCCCTGGACATGTCACGATCTATTCAGAGGGTGTCCGATGTAGATTGCGGATACACTCACAGAGCGCGGGTGCCGTGGCCTGGTTGGGTCCCGTCCTATGTCCTTAGGAGGGTGCTACGGTATGGGTCAGCTGGCATCGCATCTGAAGAGGAACACCGCGTACCAGCAAATCTACATTCCACCCCAGTTGTTCCGGAGTGTAGGCATCGGTCGGTATCGTCCGCCCAGAGATCTCGTAGTAATGCAATGCGGCTTTGATATACTTCTTGGCGTTAAACCGCAGCTCGTCGTCGTCGGCCTCCGGGGCCTTGAATTTGATGACCTGGAGAGCACGCTTGATAACCTCTCTAGTGATGTGCTTCACTAGTTCTCGGTTATCCTGGCGAAATGAAGTATACAAATCAAGCTCTTCACACGGCGGGAGCTCGGCCTTGCGATTTTCGACAGGTTGTACCTCTTTAGCGTGGTCGAAGTCGATGAGACAGCCTCTGATACCCGGAGATTGGGTTTGCGTGAAACTGTCTCGGCGTAACATGGCGATGAGCAGATTCCCGGCGCTGACGTCGCGCTGAACATAGCCGTGAATGTAAGCGAATCGGTGTCCTTCAGGTCGCATTCGCTCAGTATGAGGTGTCAAAGAGTGTAAACTTGCACACACCGCGGACAGCGTGTAAGAGACACGTCAGCAGCTCTCGCAGAGTCGTGAAATACTTGATCGGACAGCCAAATGTCTTCAGTACGACCCGCACCCGAGTCCGGTGCTGCAACCCTCTCGCGCCGGGTCCACGAGCGTAAGATGCGACTCCGCGAAGGTCGTCTCCAGTCACCAAGTTGACGTGAAGCCGCTCATCCAGCTCTGGATCGGCGGCACGAACCCTCTTTTTCCTGGTCTTGTCACTCTTGTGCTTGGGTGGCGGCGGTGAGTCTTTCGTAGCTCTCTGTATGAGGCCGTCCGTGCTGTCGACTTCACCTCCGATCTTCACTACCTCATGGCACTCCAGTTGGCCAAGATATTGCGCATCCGAGTCATGCGAAGCCGCGCTTTGCGCGCTGAGACGCTCGTATATGGCACCCTCGTCGGCTTGATCCTCTGACTTCCACCATTGCTTGAGAACGAAGATCTGGATCATGTTATGAGCAAGTGACGACACAGATATGCTGCAAGTCAATCCAAGTACCTCGCGCTTGTCCGGATCTTGGTGACGATCCACGTATCGGATGGCAGCCCATACCATGCAGCCGCTCCCGGTGACGACGTCCGTGCGAAGAAGACTCATGGCTCTCAAGGTGATGAAAGCGCCGCTTTTCGTGTTGATAACCCATTGCGTTGCATAGTGGCTGTCCTTGTACTAATTCGACTGTCAAACTTGTCTGAGCCAGTGGATGAAAGGACGATAAGAGTGGATTGGCGGGGACGGCTCGCGTGCCAAGCGCATGTCAGGATCGAAGCCGAGGCGATGAGCGGGTAACACAGACATGGCGGCGATCATGTGGACGAAGTCCATTGAGTTCTATTGATTGGAATCAGCTCAGCACAAAATCTACATACCAAACATCGTACCTTGTGTATATCGATAGGATCAGCCATGGCCGTCACTCCCGACCGATCCTGCAACCAGACGGAGGCTTGTGAGGCGCTTAAACAGATGCCTAGGACAAAGCGCCGATCCTTCTGCTCCACCATCACCACGCGAAGATAGCCAAGGAGCTGTTGCACCAGTTCAAGGTCGTTCTGATCAAAGTTACGCTTCGCCTCAACCACAGCTACAAACTGCAGCCACCAGAGGGTCTCTTTCTTCGCTGCCTGTTATACTTGAGATTAAGATCAACATCAGTTCATCATAGGGTGCGTACCGGTAGGGAAGAACGCTTGAGGTCGGCATCGCTCAACATGGCCATGGTTAGCGTACAATCGGGACGAATATACGTGGCGTCAGGCTCGAGAGATTGCGGGGGATTCGAGTGATAATCTTTCCAGGACGCTTCTCGAACTTGGTTCTCGGTCCGCGGCACCTTGTCCTTGGCGACCCGCGCTATTGCGTTGGCGATATTGACGAAGGGTTCGTAGAGATTCTTTTCCTTGTACTCCCCCCCTGGGGAACCCAAACCAGCGCCTATCAACGTACAGGCCACTGCTACGATGTGTAACAGCTGCGTGGATTGCCTGAAGCTTAGACTTCTCGACAGGGAGGATGTTTATCAGAAAGTCCCGGGCAGATACGAAACGTACACGGTCGATGTCCGTCATGGCTTGTTCCCGAATCTTATCTTTCGTCAAGGGTTTGGAACTGAACGTGAAGGAATCCTGCGTTGGCAGAGGATTCGCAATCGGAGGAGATCTCGAGGACGGGTCTAAGGTCGCGTCGTTATAGTAAGGGCGGTACCGCTGTTGCTGTTCGGCCATTGATGTTGTGAGAGGGGCGGAGGAAAGCTGAGTAGTGACGCTGCATACCTGGAACCTTTTATTCCTACCACGCTTATCGATGGCAAGAACACCAGGATAACAGGACAGCTGATAAGGACGATAGACAGCCCAGGACCGTTGACCTGGTGACCAAGGACAAGACACGAGTACAATAGCTGAGGTTTCCTGATTGCGAAGAGCAACGTAGTACGAATGCAAAGTATAATAGCGTGTGATAGCGGACCTGATGACTGTATTCAGCGGTGTCCCTCTGCGCGATGCTACAAGGTTCTGGCGAAGACCGCCCCGGTGTTTGTGCGACGTGCACGTCGATGTTCAACAAGAGTTCAACAAGTCGGTTCAATCATCGCAACCCTCGCCACCGCGCCGTGAGATGCGCCAAGCATGCACGTGATCGTGTAGTGTTTCCTCAATGCTGGCCCACCGCGCCGTTTCGGACCGGGATGGGTCGCCTTCAAGTGGACCGTTGGGCAGTGGTTCAGTCTGAGTTTTCTCCTTGCTCGCCAAATTCACCAACTTGAACATGCGCATGAAAGCAGGGCCTATCCTACGTACTTGACCCGTCAACCGCACCGCACCTCTGGGGATACAAAGGCAGAACTAGAAGGGACGTATGGCGACGCTTCCACAGATCTCGCCTGGAGGCGCTTAGCATCCTTCTCCCGCTCTTTGCACTTGACACAGTCTGGAGCGTGTTCCAGGGGCCCGGGAGATCTCCGTGAGTGGACCGTTTTCACGTCACCGTATAGAATGATAGGACTATCTGGTCGTCGGTCGACAAGGGTGTGGAGCGGTGCGTTATGTAAATTGGAGAAGCCTGAGTGTCCATCCCGGGTCGGTCATCGAGTCTGTATCTTCCATAGGGCGCCCAGTCGTAAAAATTCCACGTTTGGTCTGAGTTTTAGTAGAGTTCTGGACAAAAGCACTGACTATCTGTAGTCACGGACGAACTTCAAGAGAACGCAGACGCGTCTCAGATACGCGCCCATTAGTATGATCAAAACTACACTCCTCTGACAAAGGTGGGTGTTAAACGATCGCAGCCTCTATAGGTCAATCTTAATGAGGCTACAGTATTTCTCAAGAGGAGATCTCGGTGCGTGGAATGTTGCGAACTACAACACCATTGGAGAAGGAACAGCAGTGGGCGGATACTCACACAACCGATGTACATCGTCCGGCAGTCAGTCACTCTCTGAATGTCGGGTCCAACATTCACAATAATCAAAAGGATCGGCGATATACAGTTATCACAAGCTCTACGTATCAGGCGAAGATCCAAGGCATACGCGCACGACGATGCGTCGTACGTCCTGTGGGACCGTGGGTCAGCCGGAAGCTGTGCCTTCCGGTTAGTAACGCTATGGTCACCACGCATTCATCTACCGCCTACTCTGCCATCTGCTTAGGCTTCTTCGTAACGGGAGTGGGCGAGGATGGGGAGGACGGGGTGTCGCCCGCCCTGTCGCCGCGACCCTGCCCAACTTTCTGCGACTCGGGCGTGCTGCTGAAAGCGGTCGTTACTCGATAGTCGTTGGAACTTGACGGTGCCGATGCATATTGCGCCTGCGGTATGGGGATACCTATGTCGGCATAGATGACTCTGCGAAAGAAGTCGTCTCTCTTCCGTTTCGCATCCTGCTGATGCTGCTGGTCATCGGACAAGTCCTCGGTTCCCAATTCCTTCAGCGCCCTCTCCAACAGCTCAATGACGAGAGCGTGGATGTTGTGGTATTCGTACCCCTCGAACTCGTACGCGAGCAGCAGGAGTTCCCACCATCGGCGCAGCAAAGGTCTGAGCGGTTCGAAGTAAGGGTGGATGTGCCGCAGAACGAGCGGCTCGAAACTCTTGTAGTCTTCAAAAGCTTGCTTCTTGTTCCTCGCGATCCTCTCCAACGACCCGTCGAAGAAACAGTAGACGATCGTGCGCAGCTCCTCGATCTCCACTGACACAGCGTTGAGCTCGCCGACGAGTTCTTCACGTCGGACGCCGCCTGGTCCTGAGCGGGTCATGCATAGGTAGAGTAAGACCCAGAAGAAGGACTCCATGTCATGGATTGCGTCATGGATCGGAAGAGACGGAGGAAAACTGCTTCCCCATTTTTTAACATGGACTGTTTCGAGGTTGAGTATCATGGCACTGGCGTAAGGGGGGGTGCCCTGGGTATGCCGCGAATTACTTTAGACAGATCTGATCTAGATTGCGAACGTTATACTCACAGAGCGCGGGTGGCGAGGCCTGTTTGGGTCACGTCCTATGTCCTCAGGATGTTGCTGGAATTTGGCTCAGCAGACATCGCCTCTACAGAGGATCGCCACGTACCAGCAAGTCCACGTTCCACCCCAGGTGTTCCGGAGTGTAGACGCCATTTGGTATGGTCCGCCCAGACATCTCACAGTAGTACAATCCCGCTTCAATGTACTGTGCAGCGATCCCGTTGAGCAGGAGCGGATTCATATGAGGACGCCTGAGCTTCACGAAGCTGGAAGGCGCGCTCGTAGACATCTTCAGTGATACGCTCCGCTAGTTCTGGCATGGATTTGCGAAACGTGGTATACGACTCGGACACATCCAACGGTTGCAGCTCGAGCTTGCGCTTTGATACAGGTTGTACCTCTTTGGCGTGGTCAAAGTCGATGAGACACCCTCGAACACTCGGAGATTGGGGTTGCATGGAACCGTCTCGGCGTAACAAGGTGATGAGCAGATTCCCGGCACTAACGTCGCGCTGAACATAGCCGTTGACGTAAGCGAATCGGTGTCCTTCAGGTCGCATTCGTTCAGTATGAGGTGTCAAAGAGTGTAAACTTGCACATACCGCGGACAGCGTGTAAGAGACACGTCAGCAGCTCTCGCAGAGTCGTGAAATATTTGATCGGACAGCCGAACGTCTTGAGTACGACCCGCACCCGAGTCCGGTGCTGCAACCCTCTCGCGCCGGGTCCACGAACGTAAGACGCGATCCCACGAAGGTCGTCGTCAGTCACCAAGTTGACGTGAAGCCGCTCATCTAGCTCTGGATCGGCCACACGAACTCGCTTTTTACTGGCGGTGTCGCCCTTGGGTTTGGGAGGCGGCGGTACGTCTTTCAGAGCTCTCTGTATGAGGCCATCCGTGCTGTCGACTTCACCTCCGATCTTCACTACCTCATGGCACTCCAGTTGGCCAAGATATTGTGCATCCGAGTCATGCGAAGCTGCGCTTTGCGCGCTGAGACGCTCGTATATGGCACCCTCGTCGGCTTGATCCTCTGACTTCCACCATTGCTTGAGAACGAAGATCTGGATCATGTTATGAGCAAGTGACGACACAGATATGCTGCAAGTCAATCCAAGTACCTCGCGCTTGTCCGGATCTTGGTGACGATCCACGTATCGGATGGCAGCCCATACCATGCAGCCGCTCCCGATGACGACGTCCGTGCGAAGAAGACTCATAGCCCTCAAGGTGATGAAAGCGCCGCTTTTCGTGTCGATCACCCATTGCGTTTCAAAGTGGCTGTCCTTGTACAATTCGACGTCAATCTTGTCTGGGCCGGTGGATGAAAGGCGATAAGTGTGGATTGGCGGGGACGGCTCGCGTGCCAAGCGCATGTCAGGATCGAAGCCGAGGCGATGAGCGGGTAACACAGACATGGCGGTGATGATGTGGACGAAGTCCTTTGGGTTCTATTGACTGACATCAGCTCAGCGCAAGAACCAGATAGCACACATCGTACCTTGTGTATGTCAATAGGAACAGCCATAGCCGTCACTCCTGACCGATCGTACAACCAGACGGAGGCTTGTGAGGCGCTCAAACAGATGCCTAGGACAAAGCGCCGATCCTTCTGCTCCTACCATCACCACGCGAAGATAGCCAAGGAGCTGTTGCACCAGTTCAAGGTCATTCTGATCAAAGTTACGCTTCGCCTCGACCACGGCTACAAACTGCAGCCACCAGAGGGTCTCTTTCTTCGCTGCCTGTTAGACGTGAGGTGAGGATCAACATCAGTTCACCATAGGGTGCGAGCGTACCGATAGAGAAGAACGTTTGAGGTCGGCATCGCTCAACATGGCCATGGTTAGCGTACAATCGGGACGAATATACGTGGCGTCAGGCTCGAGAGATTGCGGGGGATTCGAGTGATAATCTTTCCAGGACGCTTCTCGAACTTGGTCCTCGGTCCGCGGCACCTTGTCCTTGGCGACCCGCGCTATTGCGTTGGCGATATTGACGAAGGGTTTGTAGAGATTCTCTTCCTTGTACTTCCCCGTAGGGAACCCAGACCAGCGCCCCTCCACGTACAGGTCACGCTCGCACTGCCTAACAGCTGCGTCGATTTCATCGAGCTTGGACTGCTCGACAGGGAGGATGTTGTCCAGAAAGTCCTGGGTAGATACAAAACGAACACGTTCAATGTCTGCCATGGCTTTACCCAGAATCCTCGCTTTCGTTGAGACTGTGGAACTGAAGGTGAAGGTATCCTGTGCATGTCCAAGTTCGGTCACGGTTGTTGTCCAGCCATGAGCGCTGTGGCAGAGGGGCGGTGGAAAGCCGAACACTTGAAGACGGACCTGCAGAATGTAGCTGCCGGTATTCCTCTCCGCGATGCTACGAGGTGTTGACGAAGGCCGCTGCGGCGTCCGTGCACGGTACAGTTCAAGCTCAATACTACGGTATTCGCCGGGTCGCTCGAGTCGCCACTGCCGCACTGCGCCGCGTCGGATATGGGCACATATGCACGTGATCGTGTGGTGATGCCGAGGGAGGCGTTGGCCGTTGGGTGGTTCCGAAGCGTCTTTGCGCTTGACGTAGTCGGGAGGGGGTTCCAGGGTTCCAGGAATTCCCTGGACCTCAAGGACCAAGAGTTAACGAAATCAGCGTCGCCTTGAATGATGAAAGTCTCCAGTCGTGGGTTATGAAGAGGTAGTACTTACAAATATGTGACCATCCGGGGTCGGTCATTGAGCCCGTATGCTGGTGCGCCAGTCGTAAAAATACTAGAACACCGTTATGTATTCTGAGTTCTAGTGAACAACAGCATTCATAGGTGAGAACGGGGAGTCGCCTGCAGCCCGAGCCACGCTTGCTGAAAGATGTGCCCAGTGATCATGAATGGAAAACGCTGTATACATGCTGTACCGAACCGTAACTACAATCGGCTTCGGCGGTTTGTTGCGCGAATTCTATCATCGTCAATTCGTACAGCTAGAAGTACAGAATCTAGATGCTCCTACTGATGTTCTCTTTGCAAGACTCGCCATTTGTCGTCAGCGCAGCCACTCATCCATACGCTCCCATATATCTCTCTGCTCGCCCCGCCACTCCTCCGTCTTATCTCGCACACAGTCTGCGCATAGCCCTTCCGCCGCCCAATCAATCGCGATGATACGCTCCAGTGTCTCGAGCGGTCGGCACAGCCCATTGTCATCTAGCGCGGATTGAATAACGAGCGGACATCCATTTCTCCGCTAGGACGTCTGTGCATGCCATATGATTGGCGGTCGCGACGGTGAACAGGATGGGCGTAAAGTGCGAGATGAGTTTCTCAAGTAACGCGTTACATCGCGCAGAGAGGTCCGGAGATAGCTTCGGACGGCGAGGAGCTGATGGGTCCGTGGAATCCGCGTCATGATCGTGCGAATGGGTCGCGATGCTGTAGTATAGTGCCTTGCGTATCTGAACGCAGGAACAATGTCAGTGGAACTGAGCGGAACCGACTATTGATATAAGCTCACTGATGGTATATCATGCTTGACCGCGAGCGTAAGAGCTTCTTCAGCATGCTCGGACGTGAAGGAGACTTCCGGACCCGACGGAAACATTTCCTCGAGACGATTGCGCGCGAGTGTGTGTATCGCGGGAAAGTCCAGCTGGTCCTTGGAGGAAGCGCGCAGGACGGAGGCAACCTTCGGGAAACGACGAGGAATCGTTTATAGGTCTGCACGTTGATTCAGCTTTGCGTGCGCTGCAAAGAGACGATGAGACTCACGCATCATGGTAGAGGTGCTCGAGCAGTGCTTCAAAGTCCTCGCTCCTCACCTCTAATTCATCCGGGATATGTACAACTACCAACCCATCTACGGTTTGCTGGTTGTTATTGGTATCATTGCTGGAAGGGCGGAGCGAGGCGAGGATCTTCGAATGCCTGTCGAGAAGAGTCCGGTGAACTTTGTAGATATCATCTTGGGCGCGGACGATGAGGGAACCGTCGTCGAGCCAGTATCGCGCATGGCGACGCAAGGTGGGGTAAGTGGATTGCGTATCTGCGCTGTTTGTGTCCGTGGTCGACACGGTGACCGTGATGGCAGACATGGCGAGAGCGGGACGGAGGTGATGGCGGAGAGAACGGCAGAGCAGCGAGTAGATCATCGATGTCATTGCAATTCACCGAGGCGCGCATGCATGGCCGCCGTCGATCATGCTGTGCACCTTTCCTTCTCAAACTCACTGACTCACCCCCACATCCAATCCCGCACAACCACCAAATACACAGCGCAGGTTTTGCAATGGCATAGTCATCCCCAATACCTCGGAGGCCACATGACTGGCCATCTAACCTTTCACGGCTGCCCTCCAGCTCCGGTCCGCCCTCTGGCGTTCTGTCAGGTTGTGTCTTCGCGCGACCATCGGTACACCATCTCTTCTTACATTCCTCAATGCCGAAGTATTTGCATAGTGGCTGAATATAGCATGCTCTTGATTTGACTAACAGTGGTTCAGCACTAGTTCGTTGCCGTGCGTGGCCACTGTCCATTGAAAAAGCGGCGGTGTTCGTTCGCATGCAGTCGTACGGGATCCAGATATATAACTGTGCGTTGGCTATGTTAAGACCATAAGTCGCCTCACTCCCACAGACCTACTGACCGCAGTACTGACGGTTACATATTGTACGTCTACCATGACAAGGCTCATCGCTGTTTGTGGTGCCACAGGGAATCAGGGTACGTAGGTGAATCAACGATCGTCTATACCTGGGCTCACCGTCTTTGTTACTAAGGCGGGTCCGTCGCGAAGTTACTCCTGCAAAACCATGAAAAGTATCGCGTCCGCGCTCTGACCCGCAATCCAGACTCTCCCGCTGCCCAAACGCTAGCGGAGCAGGGCGCCGAAGTGGTGAAAGCCGACCTATCCATCCCTTCTGATCTGCAAGAGGCCCTCCGCGGGTGTTGGGGAGTGTTCGGCGTGACGAACTTCTACGACTCCGTAAGCCTCTCCGGTGGTTTCTGCGGATATTCCTGATGTTGCGAGATTAGAAAATCAAAGACGACCCAAGCAGTGAGGAGCGCCAGGGCAAGAACCTGGTCGACGCGGTTCTAGCCACTGGCGTTGAGTGTTTGGTCTGGAGCACCCTTCCCAGCTCGTACAAGATCTCTGGAGGACGCCTTGTTTCCCGAATCTATGAAGGTATGTACTCGCAGTTCTGTGTCGCCGATGCGTAGCTGAACGACAGGAATCAGGGAAGCACCACGTGGACGACTACATCCGCCAGAAGAACTGCCCGGCCGTCTTCCTTTACACGGGCAACTTCTACGAGAACATGGTGTACCGCTCGCACATGCAGTACAACCGAGAGCTCGACCGTGTCGAATTCCGTCAGCCTGTGATCAAACCGGACACCAAACGTTTGTGCTGAGAAACTTTGCAAATATCGCTGACTGTGGGGCTTATTGCATGTCTATTCCAGTCGCAATGCTGTATGTGCAGCGGGATCTATCCGCCGTCACAAAGGCGGTGTTTGACAACTGGGATGCCCGCAAGGATGAGCTGAATCACCAATACCTGTACGTCGCAAATGCGAGAGTCACTCCACTCGAAATCCTTGCAAGCGTCAAGAAAGGCTCGTCATTTCTCTCACATCTCAAGCTTACTGGGCTTGTGGTTGATCATTGCGCAGTCACAGGCAAGGACGGCGTCTACGAAGTCCTACCAAGCACAGGCGTGCCCGATCGCGACATCATGTTCCAGCTATACAATGAGCTGGGGATGTACGGAACCAAGGAGCTGCCGGACGAGAATATCCTGAAGCTGGGCGTCGAGATGCATGGTATTGACGAGTTCGTGCGAGAGACGCTCGCGCCTCACCTCGGGGTTGCCGGTCTTGTGAATCGTCAACATCAATCGGAAAGCTTGATCGTGTGCAGCACAGAGTAGATGTATAGCGCCTTGTTGGAAGGTCTCACCATGAGTTGTGAACAAACGAAAGAAGGGTATCCTGTCATCAAGCACCAACGTCCTCCGCCCTCGACAGATTGAGAATCCCACGGCTGAATCCGGTCGCAAGCGCATCGAACCCGCCCTCGCGTACCTCGGACAAGAACAAGTCGTGCTGGTCCGCCAGCCGCTCGTTGTTTCTCCGAATCTCGCGAATGATCCCGTGCTCACGCGCGCAGTTCGGGCACTCTGTCTCGTTCTGCGGCAAACATCCTGTATGCAGTCGTGAGCGGACTGTAGCGCTAGACGCCGGACAAGGACGTACCTCTGGTGGTAGCTGTGGTTGCACATGAAGTGCACAGCAGGGAGATCGAGGCCGCCCTGACAAGATGAACACTGCGTGACGTGGAATACGCGCGGATGGTCTGGGTCGGACAACTCCTCAACCTGCCGCAACTTCGCCTCTGTATCCGAGCGGTAGGATGCGATGAGCTTCTGATCCTGTACGCCGTCTCGTCAGACTGAGAGAACGCCGCCAGAAGGAAACCCAGACTTACGATGTCGACCTCCTCCCTCGCACTCTTGATGCGCGCCATCAGCCACTTCCTTCACGAGCCCAACGCTCGCCACGCTGTTCCGGCTCAACACCTGTACGACGCTCACGGGCGGCATGATCTTCTCCTCGTCGATCACCTTCAGCACCCGCACGACATCCTCACGATGCTTCGTCAGTAGCGCCGGCGTGCTCGGTCAGGAACCGGAGCACAAGTGGATAGAGCTGCGGCCGACCAGGCCCGTATTGATCCAGCCTGCGCACCACTTCCCCGCTCGCGTCCGGGTCGCCGTCCTGGTGGCGATCCATGAAGAACCGGATGACGTCCTCCTGCATGCCCATGCGCTCCCACAACAGAACAAGTCCAGGCGTGAAGCCGCGAGTCGAGCAGAGAATGAGCGCGTGCGTCGGGTCGTATGGTAGGCGAGGGTTCTGGAGCACTGCGAGCGCCTTGGTGTTCGAACCGGTATCGCTGCTTGTCTGCGTGAGGTATAACTCGAAGAGTGTGTTCCATACCGCAGCCTGGTCGCGCTGCTCCGCCTGGTCATCCGCGTTGGGGTCCTGCCTTCGACGGGCAAAGGTTCGGATGTGTTGTCGACGGCTTGGCCCCAACGCCGACGCGCCACTGTCTCCAAGAAACGCACGAAATGGTTGGGATGGTCCACAAAGTGTGCGAAATAGAGTCGTGGAGAAGGACGCTTGACGGCAGCCGCGCGTGCTTTCGTCGGAGCTGCCGTCGTAGGTGTCGAGGGCGGAGGCGTAGATGTTCGCGAACCCTCGTGGACAGAATCGCGACGGAGGGTCGCTTCGGGCACTTTCGCGCCGTTGATCTGCGTGCCAGAAGGGGAATTCTCTGCAGGGGAGGATGAACTGGCGACTGAAGCCCGATTCAATGCAAGGTAAGACAGGTACGAAGGGCCACCGCTGGATTGTTTCGCAGGCGCAACTTCCTGTTCGTCCGACTCGATCGATAGCGGCGAGAGACTTGTGCAAATGTCGATGAGGAGGTCCGTGGTCTCCTCAGGCAGATTGTTAAGCATCGCACGGCCATACCGAGCAAGGTTGCTTTCAGCCTAAGAATGGATATAGCTGAGTCAGTTAACTGGTGCCATGGATCAAGTACATACAGCTTCTGCGCCAAGCCGCCGAAGATATAAGAGAGCATCCTTGTAATTGCCTGCATCCTCGATCTGGATTCGCAAGTAATCTTCATGCCGTTCGTACTTCTTCGCCAAGTAGGACGCGTGTTCGAAGTACCCAGCCTGGCGACAAACCCGTATGGCAGTGTCGAGGTCGAACGGTAGCTCGTCTTTCTCGCCGTCGGCAGACGTCCGTAGCGACTCGCGTTTGATGAAGCTGTCAAGACGCGAAACGTCCTTCAGTTTCGTATACGTGTTGAGGAGAAGAGTCGTATGGTCCGAGTTCGCCAGCCCAAGCGAATGCAGCTCTTGTAGATACGTGACGAGGTTGTGTATCCGCTGCGCATCAAGAAACTAGAGCATCGTCAGTCACAAGAATCACCAGTCGTGAGTGGTCGTGCTGACCTTGCGAATCACGTAGCTGGGCTGCACATGACCGATTGTCTGAATATATTGTTGCATGGCGTTGTCATAGTCCCCTTTCGCGTACAGGTGGTCACCATATTGCTTATGAATATCGGCGATGTGGGCGTCGTCCAGTTTCTGTGTCTCGGCAATGTTGAGCGCAAGGGTGTAGAGGCCCTTCCGATACAACATATCTAGCTTCACTGAAGTAGGCTTCTCCTCCAGACATAGTAGCTGGGCGTCGCTGTGAGCGTGAGTTACGCTTAGGAGTAACCAAGACGCACCTTGCCATCGTTGCTAAGCACGTATAGCTTGCCCCATGCCGAGAAAACTTCTCGTACGCCCTCAGTCAATGTATCGGAATGGGCGACATATTGGTTTTCGGGGTCGAATACAGTGACCTTGGTGATATCCGAACCCGAAGCAGTGCTGCTCTTCACAACGAAGTTTCGCACTGTGGCTGAAGCGGCGGAGGCAGAAGGTGTGAAAGGGGGAGAGACAATGACAATATAATTCCGGTGAGTTTGAATGCTCGACTTCGGGCCTGCGACGGCAGTCAGAACTACGTAGCTGATCGAAGTGTAGAATGCCTGACCTTCGTATGCATAGCATGCACCTCTGCTTTCAGTCCCAAACAAGTAAATTGCTTCGTCCCTGGCAACTACAACCTCGCGGGCCTTCCAGTCCATGGTCGCGCATCCAAGTCCAGCGCCGATGTCATCTACGACAGCCGGCGTGCCGCCACTACCTTTGCCTGACGCTTGGTAGCACAACACCCGACTGGTCGTGACAATGAAGAGGTATACGTTAGGGCTGTCCTCCGCGGGTTCTCGGAATCCGAGTCCGGTGATAGGTTCAGTTGCTGATTCATGGATCACACGAGGTTTGGGCAGCGTGCTCAAAGACCCAGAGGTGGAATATATCGACTGGTCGAGATGGCGGTACAGGATAACTGTGCCGTCCCCGAGACCTATCGCAAGGTAGGATAGTGAGGCGGATAAAGCGATGACAGAGACCTTGACCTAGTCAGGACGCATGGTATGCAGGGACAGAGTTGCAGGACTTACAGGGTGGGGACGATTGCCGCTTTGTACTTTCGCTGAACGAAGGAGGAGGGGTGCACCGGTCTTCTTGTCGAAGGCTTGCAGATCCCATACCTTGAGGAACGGATGACGTGCTGTATCCTCCTCCTGAGATAGCGCTTTCAGTACCATGAGCACTGTTGCTGAAGAGGGTCAACTCACCCCGAGTGTGACCAGGATCCCCTTGCGCTCGGCCATGTGCGTTACACGGCCTCCAGTATGGGCAATCCAGCTCTTCGCAATCTCAAAGTCGCGGTTCACGAGGTATACGCTGCCATGGATGTCCGCAACGACAAGACCGGCGGAGGATGGGGCGATGGTTGATATTTCTGGGGTTTTCTGCACGCATTGGTCAAGGCTGCAAGGAGTATGGAGAGACTAGAAACCATACCTGGAAAACCTCCGGCGGGCTGGCCAGGTCATGAATGTCCTTCACGGGCACAACGTCAAAGAAGGGAAATTGCCTCCACTGCGACCGAACTGGATAAGCCTATGTATGGACGAATGCTAGATGGGATTCTACTGACCGCAGGAGCGGTATTGGCAGCGCTGGCCTGAGCCATTGATATAACGCAGTGTATCCGCCGGAACCAGTAGACGTTGATCTACAAGCAACAAGCCGCAGAGTCTGGCTATGTGATCTGAGCTTGCACAGAGTGATATAGTCCTTGAGGGCAGCAGTGTAGGACTTGCGAGGGAGTGGAATGCAACGAAGCGTACTGAACGGCTGTATGTCTGTATCTGAGAATGTCGTCAAGCCTTGGCATTCGGAGGAGACGTTGCAAGCACCGGATGAGATAGCTGTTGGAGACTCCGTACAGCAGCGTGTACGGTACCCAGCCCGCGTCGGTGTGGTCACTACGTATACGGTGGTCGCTGATGCACCGAGGCCGTCCCCGCGATGGGCGCTTACATGGTGTAAGTTGGGTCGCCACAGATACTAATGCAGGTAATAGTCCCTTACAGACATGCTTACCAGAAGTAAGCTCTTCGTATTTATCGAAGGCTTATACTGACGGCGAGCGTCATTCCGTAACGTCCCGCTGTGTTTTCTTCGTCCTCGTCCTACACCACCACCACCACTCTCTCAGCCGTACGTCTTTATCGACCAGTGCACATTTCGTGTGTGACTCAGGCCTCATTTCTAGACATCGAGCATCATGAGCTTCCTCGGTTTCCGCAAGTGGCCCACTCCCGCACGTATCCTCCTCTGCTCTCGTACTACCGCGTTCTGACCTGACCTGTTCTCGACTTTCTCAGGTCGCCAAGCCGATGTGGCCTTTCATCACTGCCAGCGTGTTGACGTTCTACTTGGTTGCAAAGGCGCAGGATATGGGGGTCAAATGTGAGTATCTACAAATCTCTTTCGCAGAAGTCCCTCTCACCGCCATGACACGTCTCCAGCCGAGACCTACCGCAACGACCCCCGCAACCCCTACGCGGCTCAGATCGCCAAGCAGTCTCACCACTAGAAAACTGTTGTATTTCACGTGGAGTAGACGGACAATAGAACCTGCGCTGACCCGCTACCCTTGTGACACTGGAGGCTCAAGCCGGCCAACCCGGTACGGTGCGCCTGCTGGGGGTCCGAATCTCCTGCGTTCAACGCTGTGCATATTGAGATGACTACCCAACGTCGCACTGCCACTCTGCCTCCGTAGGCTCGGGGGATTGTCTTCAGTCACGGCACGATCCTCTGCGCATGTCGGTCGTCAATGGCCGACTTTCAGCTATCAGCTATGTGCGCCTGCCGGATCAGGTACGGTTTCGACTGTCCACTGCGTAGCTTATGGCTGCGACTTTTAGCGAGGCATGGTGTTCATCAACACGTACGTCCTTGGGCTGCCATCTGCAGACGTGTCTGACAATTGGCAAACCCGCGCCAACCTCATCAACTACTCGCAGGCGAGAGGATCGACTGCAAATTCCCAGGTGGCACACAGTATACCTGTGTTGACATCCGCCTAATCGCGTTGTCAGCTAAAATGGGGTGCAGGCACCTCTTCGATTATGCCTGATATCCGGGCCATATGTCCAGTGCATGCAGCACTGACGAGTCGCGGCAAGGATTGCTCGTCCAAGCGGCGTCGTCGCGCAGCCGCTGCGCTGCACCATGCTATGCAAGGTTATTCCGCAAGCGCCCTTGCCGCTTCCGCTGCGTACACTCGGGTCCTCGGACACACGGATTGTCTATGCGTTTTTCGCCGATGCGACGTTTGAAGCTATACACAGCAATCCTCAAACCTCGTCGACGCAGGCCAAGCGCGGACCCCTGGTGCCGGTGACTCCTAACGAGACCGGGTCCGAGTCCTGATACGTCCAGCGCGTCCGAGTCGATCGTGCAGGATCGAGCGTGCGGGCAACGTCATTGGCCACTTGCGCGACCTAACCGCTGGTGATACATTGGCATCCTATCATAGCGCAGCTGACTGAGCTGTCCCGCTAGCAGCTTGACGCTTGCCGTGGCGCCGCCTCCACGTTTGTGTGTACGGATATACGGGGACACATGCCCCTAGGCCTGTTGCAGTCAAAAGTGGCACGGCTATATAAGCACAGGGTTGCACGATGTTCCTGCTCATCGACCCACTCACCTCCGGATTACTAGTACTCATCGAATACCCCCACACACAAGACAGACTCCACGAACATGCACGCATTCGTACTCGGCGGATCCAAGAACATCGGCTACTACGCCGCGCTCAGGCTTCTCGGTACGACCTCTCTGTTCTCTCACTTGAAACTGTGCCAATACAAATAAATCTATGCAGAACAAGGAGCGACTGTCACTTTCCTCCTGCGCAGAACGAATGTCTTCGACTATGATGAGCAGATGCAGCGTTATGTGAAGAGCGGCCAGGCAGCGCTCGTCCGCGGGGACGGCCTGAAGCTGGAAGACGTCCAGAAGGGTTGGGAAGCAGCTCTGGAGGCCGGAAACGGCTTGGTAGACGTTGTCCTCTTCACCATCGGCAAGTATCTCCCGCCCATTCCCACATAGCGGCCTCTCGCTCACGTCTCTGCCACGTACAGGCGGCGTGCCCAACTTCCAGCTTACCAAAGGCTTCGTACTCAACCCACCCGACCTTTGCACACATTCTCTCCTCAACCTCTTCTGCACAATCCCCGCGTCCCTCCGCGCTCCCGCCTCCCAACCGCGCTTCATCGTCGTCACCTCCCGCGGCATCACCCCCTCCTCGCACAGCACGCTCCCCCTCGCGCTGAGGGGGTTCTACGGGATGTTCCTCGGCAGCCCGCACGCGGACAAGCTGGGCGCAGAGCGCGTCCTCGCGCACGTCATGGGCCGGCCTTGGGACTCTAAGACGGCGGACGGGAAGGTCAGGGAAAACGTTCTTCGCACCGACTGGCACGCGCTGCCTGGCCTACCGGCGAAGGGGGAGCTAAAGCGGGTGGTCATCATCCGCCCGGCGCTGCTGACGGACGGTGAATGCCACGGGGACGAGGCGGAGAAGACGGGCAAGGCGCCGTACAAGGCGATCGCTGGTGAGATCGACGGCGGCTACACGGTGTCGCGCCGGGACACGGCACACTTCATCGTCAACGGCGCGCTGAAGGACTGGGATAAGTGGCAAGGGAAGGGCGTGGTCTTGGTGTACTGATTCTGACGGCTCATTTCTTCATCATTTCTCTGTCATGACGCATTGCATGTTCACCCTTCCTGTCTATTTGTACGCTAATGTTAGTGAAGCTATAGCTAGGCGTCTATGTTATGGCACCACGAAAGTGAGCGCGAGTATCAAGTGAGGTATCCAAAAAGCTCGAGAACGATCAGGATCAACCCTCTACCACTTCAGTCTGTACGCGTTCGACTTGAGAACCCCTGCATGATATCCACCATCGGCCGCCGAAGCTCCTTGGTATCAAACACCTGCGAATGGTCCAGGGCGGGGTAATACAACACCTCTAACCCATCCTTCTTCCACTGAAACTTGACATCCGCGTCGTCCTCCCCGGTCAAGTAACGCCTCACCTCCGCCGCGTCCACGATCTGGTCCTTCCCGCAAAGCACCACCGCGACCTGCTTCCCCGCCAGATCCTCCTTCCACAGGATATTCTCCGCCCAGAAGAAGTGCCGCGCGAGCGCACGCGCGATGTCCGGGTCGCGGCTCGGCAAAGTACCACAGCTGCCACTCGTTCGCCGTGCGCGGCGCGCGGTACACGAAGTTGTACGCCACGGAGGGCAGGTGTAGGAGGAACGGCACGGGGTCGACGAGGAGCCACGCCGAGACGCGTCGACAGAGCTGCGTGTCGCGCAGCATGTGTGCGGCGATGACAGTGCCATATGAGTGGGCCGCGACGACGACGCGTTCGATTCCGTGAGCGTCGAGTAGCTCTGTCAGCGCTTCTAGCATTTCGGTTCGAGAAAGGGGTGGTCTTGAGATGCGCATGCTGATAGACAGGTTCTCGATGGCAATGATGCCCACATCAGGATCAGCCTCAATGAGGTCCCCAAAGAAGGGTACATATGGCCATAGGCCGATCTAGAAAGTTGTGAGTGACCCGTGACTGCAGATCGACGTATAGGAAAACACCCACCCCGATCCCGTGGAGGAACAGAATCGGGTCTTTCGTGACAGACTTGTGGGGGCGAAGCCAGTACACCAGGTCTGGATGCGGTGCGTTGTTCGAGAAGGCGGTAAAGGTCCGAGGAGGGAAACATGTCGCGCAATGGCTCGAGGTATAGTGCTGGAACCCACGGGTCTTCATCTGGACAGCAGTAGTGGTATCTATGGTGGCGACAATCTGCGCGCGAGGGTGAGTCGAACCCGAAGTTGCGAAAGGTCAGTGCAGCGGACTTACGAAGTACCACAGCAATGGCCTGTGGATCATATCCACGGGGTCGAGCGTGACCTTCATGCAACGAATGGTCTGGTCCCAACCTTCCTCGATCTTGCGGCCCATGAGCTCTTCCATCTTCTCGAGGTACATGTGCAGCTCTTCAGCCCATTCCTCCTTGAGCCCTTCGCGGTGCGTGCCGAAGATCGCCCAGAGAAGCCACTCGACGATGTTTTCGCGCTTGATACCGTCTGGTGCGGCCGAGAAGAACCAGCCGTATGCCTTTTCGCTGTCGCTGACACGGTCGAAGCATTTCTTGAAGAGTGCCTCTCGTTCTTCTCTACTAGGCAGAGGAGGATGACTCGCAGCCTATGCATGTGTGCAAGGACTCGTCAGTGTCACTACAACAAAGGCACACACAATACGACTCCTCCAGTACAAACAGAGACCTAGACTAGGTGCCAATGTACCGTTGGTAACCAGCGTGTCTGCACAGTTTACTGCGCAAGTCGCCGGTCAAGGTGTCCTCACACCGCACCCTTGGACGACCGCTCTGTCAACCCGTCCAGCGCGATGTCCTAGTCTGCCTCTTGAAAGATACGAATATTCCTTACCTTCTGCAGCATTTTGCTCCTGGGCAGAAAGACGAGGAGGTAGAAGGCAGCTTCGGTCGCGGCATACATACCTAACCACCAACTGTAGAGAAAGCGGCCATGGTACCAACTCAGGGCAACGTAGAGGATGCTCAAGGGAGCGATGGAGCGTAGGGCGAGGATGGAGAGGCGAATGAAGACATATTCTGGGTAAGAGTCGCCAATCATGGTTGTGGGGGTATTTGAGTGGGGATGGGGTGCGCCGCTGCGAGAGAGGGCTTGAGCTTTATAGGACGCAAGGAAGGGTATATATTATCATCGTGGAGCTCAAGATGAGTGGACGGTGCTAGTGTTCCTGACCTCGAGCACGTCGTCCTTGCGCTCCCACTCGCTGTGATCGACCGTCGCGTCACCGTACAAAGTGCGCACACCAGGTACAGCAGTAGCCAAGTGGCGCGGTTATCACCTGCCCCTCCTCGCGAGGGAACCCACGCCACAACAAAATTCAGTCTCCGACTCACTTTTGCAGCCTGGAGTTTGCAGCTCCGCTTCAACTCTGCAAGTCCAGACAAACTTCGAGAGTCCGTCATTCGCAACGACGTCCGCATTCCCCCGCGTCCCAGGTCCGCGCCTCCGTCTACTCCCAGCCCACGCGTACACACCACAAACAATGGCCAAGAAGAAGAACAAGCAGGTATGTTGTACGTACGAACCTCCCTGCTTATACTTAAGTGCTCGTAGGTCCTCCGTCCCTGGTGCTGGTACTGCGAGAGGGAGTTCGAGGATGAGAAGGGTGAGTCACTCCTCGTATGCGAAGAAGAAGCGGCGCACTCACCGTCATCGCAGTTCTTATGCAACACCAGAAGGCTAAGCACTTCAAGTGCAACATGTGCCCTCGGCGACTGAACACTGCAGGTGGTTTAGCAGTTCACATACAACAAGTTCACAAACTCGAGCCTGAAAAGTGAGTTCCATTCGTCGCAGTAGGATGAATCGCTGTTGACGCGTAGCTGGAAGCCTGCCTCGCATTGAGAATGCATTGCCTGGCCGAGATGGTTACGAAGTCGAGATCTTCGGGATGGAGGGCATTCCTGCCCCTGACATGGCCGATTACAAGCGTCGTAAGGAGATAGAACTCGGCCTTACCCCAGGTACTATCACCCAGCCTCAGAACAAACGGCCCAAGATCGAGAACCGCCCGCTCTCTGAAGACGAGCTCAGAGCACAGCTCGAAGCCCACAAAGCCCTCATGGGCGCTTCCGAGACGTCTGCTGCTGCCGCAGTCCCTGACGCTCCCGGAGGTGCCGTGTATGCGGCCCCTTCACAGACCTATGCCGCTCCGCCGACTCCTGCTGTGCCTACGCCTGTGATGTCGCCCCCTGGTGTTCCGCCCATGGTACCCCCAGGTGCGCCTCCTTTTGTACCCGGCATGCCTCCTCCAGGTTTCCCAGGTCAGCCACCGTTCCCTGGTATGCCGCCGATGCCTCCTGGGTGAGTCTTCACGCATCGTTTGTCTACAATGAAACATATACCGACACTTCCGTTCAGCATGGCGCCACCACCAGGCTTCCCTCCTGTCCCGCCCCCCTTCGCTGGATCACCGCCTCCAGGAATGGTTGCTCCGCCATTCCCTCCAGGTGCCAGGCCGCCATTCCCCCCTCCTCCTTTCCTTCCGCCTGGCGTCCCTCCGCCTGGTATCCCTCCTCCTGGGTTCTCGCCCCCTCCAGGCCTGGGTATGCCTCCATTGCCCATACCTCGAATGCCCGGTGCGTCTTCAGCGTCACCTCCACCCCCTGTCGGTGTACCTAGTGCGCCCGCTCCCGGTGCTGGAGCGTCACAAGCTTCTGCGAGCAGTACGCAACAGCCAGCGTCTACAGCACCGCCTCCACCATTGGTTTTGCCCAATCCATCGCTTGCGCAGGTCAACCCACCCTTCAAGAAGGGTACGGTCCTCAAGTGGGATGATCCGAACTTCTCTCCGGTACGTACTCAACTACTGCATGGTATGTCTGGGAGCGTCACTGACTAGCTTTTCGTTCATAGGAGGAGAAGCGGTCGAGACACCCGAAGTATCATTTCTCTCTCCAGGGCGAGAAGACTGATGGCCCGGTGCCGAACGTACCCCCAGAGGAGATGCGTGGCAAGAAGCGAGCCAGAGCCGAAGACTTCTTGTAGTCCTCGCCGCCATCGTCAACCGTGTTCCTGGACGACGCGCGTACACGGAGGAATGAAGGTCCGCTCTGTCGAAACGAGCGGGAGGATGTGTGCCAACAGTCCGTCCCATTGCCAATTGCTACCACATCCATCACCTCTTGACTCATTCCTGCCTTTACTCACGTCTCCGCTACGTGGCTTTCCTTTCATGACGGAGAGACGAAGACGACGGAGAGATGAGGTGGTCTAAGCGGTACGGAGTCCCTTTTCTTCCTATGTTACGTCTTTCCCCCATAGCCTGCGATACTGTACGGTCGGTCGTTTCTTCCACTCAGCTCCATGCTTTTCTCGATGTCGTCCGAACTATGTATGTATGACAAGGTTGGTGTATGCACGTCACACGTGGGTGATACTCACTGGCAGTGGCTTAGTCGGTCGTCGCGAAGGCCCAGATCATCGCGAAAATTCCCACTCGCGTGCTTGAGCCTCTCACGTAGTATCTTGCACAAATGGGCGACATAAAGTCGGTGGCATCTGCATATGTGCGGAACGTCCAAGCATTGACTGACCTTGGTTGATAGCAGCCGTTTGCCGCGCGCGCCTTCATCGTCAGGTTAACCGGAACCTCCCTTAGATTGTCGGGTAAGCCCGAAAACATATGGTCCATGTTCGTTTTGGCGTCACGCTGTCCTCTGTCTCGCAATGTTCCCTCGAGTGGTGATCTGACTAGCCGCTCGAGCGAACATATGCACTGGCTACGAGGTTTATTTTGACCCGTGGCCTCCTGAGTGCCGCCCGATACTCACCTCCGCGGGTGTGCTTCTATCTTCTGAGCTTGTGCTCTGTCGCTATGCTCTTAGGACGATCGTAGACTACTCCATCAGAGCAGCCACCCTCAGTAGTGTCTATGATACGATTCGCCGTATGAACTGTTTCTCGATCTGTTAGACGCACAGTGCACCACGTACTGTTGTTCTTGATAGCAGTCAAGCACCGCTTTTTTGTGGCCTTCCGGGTGTTGATCAGTAATGCGGCGTTTGCGTTGCTCCAAGTATGAACTCAAGTGGCAATCCCCTCTCGCATCTCACGGATCCGCCGGTTGTGGCGAATACGTGCGTACTGGCAGCTGTCGAAGACTGCAACTTCTATGAGACTGATATACAACGCTAGTGGGATCTTTCATGCTCGACAGATGTCTTTCACGAGGGCTGAACCTGGGTCGCCTGGCTGTGGCAGGGTTGGAGCTTGTCAATGGTCCCCCGACGACCGACAACGTCCTGGCAGGAGTCGAAGGGAACCGTTAAACACCGAATTCTCCGGCTTCACGCTTTAGGTCTCTCACTGCTCTAGAACTCACTCCAGCTTGAAATCATGTTCTTCGCATCGCACTGTATCCTCAATCGCTTGCGATGCCACAGCACCCACAAGTCCGCGCCATGAGTTTGGCTCGGAGGCTCCATGCGACAGTCCCTTCCAACATCTCCGGGAGCATCTCGCAACGAATTAGTCGGCTGTCGAAGATGACAACTTGCACGAGACTAATCCTCAGTGGCATATTTCTTGCCCGACAGCGTATCTTCTGAGGGCTGAACTTGAATCCGAGCCGTCCCGCCGTGGCGGAATTGGAGTTCGTCGACAACCGACAACGTCCTAGCAGGAGTCGAACGGTCGTGAGTCATGCAACGACGCTGTCGACGAGCGTTGATGTGACGGACGCTTGAACACGGATAGCAACGTCAGGACGACTCGGTAGGTTTGGCAGCGTTGCTTGTGTGTACACTCATCTCAGAACCTCCGTACTTTGAGCTCTGATCCTCAACTGTATGCGAACGGTCGTTGGGGTGGCTTCCCCTCGGATAGACAAGATTACACGTACGGAGGTCTCTACGAGCCGTTCGTCAACATCGCGAACAGGGTAGCAGCAGCTGCCAGGGAAGTAGTCGAGGAAAGCGAGCAACAGGTACGCCAAGCTCGCTGGGTGGACTACTATTCAAATCCTCCACCGTCACAAGAGCTCGACAGCAATCTACCTTCCTGTGGATTAGTCATGGACTTCGCGGACACTGCGCTTGACAATCCTTCTTTGCCGGTGAGCGCTCTCGTGACTGTGGGTTGGGCGTTGCTGTAATTCATGAGCTGCAGGAGAAGCACAAAGCGACCCTCCAGTGGATGCAGTTTGTGGCTGTAGTCAAGGCAAAGCGTGACCCCTGCCAGGAAGATTATGTCGTTCTCAACAAACTGATTTACTATCTTCACCTGATGCTGGCCAAGCAAATAGATCGGCGCTTTGCATTCGGTCTCTACCTGAGCCACGATTGCGCTTGGATATGGCTGCAAGATAGGTGCGGATTACTAGCTATGGAAGATCCTATTGACATACACGAGGTACGAGTAGCGATTCATTGGCCGTTTTGATCGGAATTTGTGATGGTAATGACTGTGTGATAGAGCCCGAGGGACTTCGTCCAGGTCATCGCCGCATTGTCCATCTTGCCAGCGCATCGCCTGGGCTTCGACCCCACGATGAAGGTGGCTCGCGAGCCATCTCCACCTGTTCATATTTATCGCCTATCCTCCAATGGTCCGGACCAGTTCGATCACGAGGCGTACAAGAACGCTCAGTATGCGGTTCAATGGGTGATCTCAACTGAGCACGACGTTTTTATGACATCGAAGCTGTTATGTGCCAGACGGAACGATGGGATACTTGGTAGCAGCGGTTGTACAGTTTGGGCAGCCATCCGATACGCACAACGACACGAAGACCCTGACAAGCGCGCGGTGCGGATGCCCATATCCCCAGATTTACCGTGCTCTCATGCTAAACAGCCTTCATAGGTCTACGTTCTCAAGCAGTGGTGGGAACCAGAAGGGAGAGACGAAGGCGCCATGTACGAGCACCTTCGTCAAGTCAGCGCTACTTCGTCCGACCCCGACGCGCAGTATATCGGCGAGATGGATTTCCATGAGACCGTGAAGATCGAAGGTGAAGTGGATAGCACGGACAGCCTCGTACGTCTAGGTGTCAAATGCTCCCTAGCGCGGCCGCATATGCGCGCTGCCGCTAAGAACCGACATCGGTCTGCAGAAGAGGACGATCCGTGGTAGGCTCGTTCCCCACGTGTCACTGAAGAACAGTTAATCGCCGCGGATACTAGTGCGCCGGCAAAGCGAACCCGCATGCGTCTTGTCCTCAAAACCTTCGGTTGCTCAGTCAACCATTTTGCCGCACTGCAGGAGTTGATCACAGTCCTCCTAGATGGTGTCCGTGGTATGTATCACTCTTTTGCTAACTCGGAACGAGGTGCATGAGCTGAATCTTCTGAAGGTCATTGTGTTGCTTACACCCACGGTGTCATACATCGAGATATGAGTGAGGCGAATCTGCTGCTCGTACTGCCACGGCTCGGAGACGCTTTGCAACGACCGTGCTCAGGATGTCCGAGCGTGCCTCATCGACTTCGACTACGCCAAGAGGGTGCAAAGCGTGGCGGAGCGCACGATCCCTTTCGACTTAACCGATAGGCCCCTCCTTCCCCAATTCCCACCAGGCATTGCATTGTCCAGGCTACTGCCGAAAACGGTTGACATTGACTGAGGATCTCGTTCAGCGTGCTTTTCATCTAGCACGGGTGAGAGGAAAGAGAGGGGCAAGGTGCTTTCTTCTTCGATATCAGCTACATCCACGCTGCGTGGCAATATCACCACCACTCCGAACTGTCAACACGATGGGCCGATGTCTGTACTCCACACTTATTCGGATGGAATACAGCCCTTACTGGTACGTCGTTCGGTCTCTCCCCTGCCCCCGTGATCTGGGGCTAATTTACATCGCAGAAGCCTGCTGTACCCGTATTACGGAATGCACCACGAGTGCAGCGCACCGTAAGTGGATCATACATGTTGGCGACGACTCAAATAGCGACCGCATGTTCAGTGCAATCCTGCGTATATCAGCGCAATGATACTGAACCAACATCCAGTCTACGTCGATCAGGATACACAGGTTTCTACCGATCAACCGGACGCGATTCACGACATGCAGTCCTTCTTCTGGTTGCTGCTCAACGTTTGCATCTCATCTTCAGGACCAGGTGGAGAACGACGGGAGGAACTGCCCGACGAACTCACCGGCGAGATTGATGCGGAGCAGATCTCGGACGTGTGCGACGTTGTTTATCGCCCCTTCGAAGGACCATTCGGTACAATCGCACGGAACAAGAAGACGCTCGAGTCGATGATCCTTTGCCATGTCCATCCCTATTACGACCCTCTCAAACCCTTGCTGCGTCGTTGGTGGCAGCTCTTGATACTCGCGTACATCTATCAAGGATACGAGTACTGCAACATACACAAATTCGTCATACAGCTCATAGAAGATGCACTGCGCGACCTGGAGGATCGTGGACCACCAGGCGACGCACAGAAAGTACGTGACGCAAGAAAGAAGAGGGAAGACTTCGTGCGCGAGGCTGCCCTTGCGACGATGCAAGTCTACGTCAACACATCGCAGGGAAAGGCTGTCTTGCGCTCTGCTGATTCCGGCGAGCTCGGCATGGAGCCCGCGGCGCTCAAGCACTCTCAAACGTCGCAGAAGGAGAAGCGCGATGCTCCGTCACCCCCGTCATCCCAGATGCCTCCGGTTAAAAGGAGTAGAACGTAGACGAGTATCTCAATGTTACAGACGGCCGCCTGAACAGCTGGGCTGGGCTTTTCCCTGCGTTCCAAAGCATGTACTGAGCTCCCGTATGTTCTTGCTCGTACTGTATTCCGAGTAATCAGTACATCCATGGTTGCAATATACTTACACGAACGGCCTCTTCTGATATACAAAGTCGAGGAAGCATGGAGTTGATCCCGTATCCCCTCGGCGTCATACTAAGGCTCGAGTAATACACCCTAGAGCACCTACAGTTGATTCTGTGAGCTGCACTTGGAAGCGAAGCTTGTGGGAAAGGCACGATCACGTGTATGTTCAGCCGCACTCTTGCAACGCGCCCGCGTCATGTTGATTGTTTCCTGTATCAAAGTACTAGTAGGTGAACTGGCGACAGTCGCATAATTTCTGTTCATTCGACGCTGAGAACTGGTTCTGCTTATGAGGTCATACACCAGCACGCCATGGTAGAACTGGACCGTTTACATATCATTCCTACCAAAGAGTTTCTCACCAACATTCTGCCTGTCGACCGCCAAACCCTTGACAGAGTGTACCACACCAGTCGTGCCTACGCTCTACGGAAAGCAAGGCTGGAAAGGCTTCCCGTCGCCCACTGCGAAGAATCAGGAAGAACTTATCTATCAGCGGTTTGTTGACGTGGCCAATACAATAATCCGGTCGGCCAAGGAAGTAGTACTGGCCCACGAGAATCATATCCGTCAACCAGTATGGAATGAGTACCACACGAAACCTCCGCAGTCTCTGGGGCCCAATGCTGCTCGCATTCGGCCCGATTGCGCACTGACTATGGCTGTTGCTGATGCCGTCATTGACGATCCCTCTGTCGCGGTGAGCATTTTGATGATTGGAGCAATGATTTCGCTTAATTGATATTCTCAGACCGCGGAAAAAGAGAAGCTCTGGTGGCTGCAATTTGTTGCCGTGGTTGAGGCAAAGCGTGACATCGACTAGAAGAACGAGGATCTCATCGTCCAACTACTTGACTGTCTCCGCCACACGATGGTCGAGCAGAAGGACCGGCGGTTCGCCCTCGGCCTCTTCTTGAATTCGACGCAAGTGTCGATATGGTTGCAAGATAGGTCCGGGGTATTGGGCACGGATGTCCCCATCAGTATCCACCAGGTGCCATACGCACGTTATGACGGTAATGTTCGTTGACATAGGTCCTTATCGGCAGAGCCCGATGGACTTCTGCCAAGTCACCACTGCGATGGCTATCTTCTTGCCTGCACATCGCCTGAGGTTCGATTCTTCCACGAGGCTATCACGAGAACCGCTTCTACTTATCCACACTTACCGCTTGTCGGCAGAAGGTCTGGACAAGTTTGATGTAGACATGTACGAGAAGAGCAATTATGCGACGCAGTGGGTAATCACCGTTGTGAACGAGATTTTTATGACCTTGAGGGCGATGAATATAGCTCTCACGGACGTGGTTAATGGCAGCGGCTCTATAGTGTGGGCGGTTGTCCGATACGCCGACCGTCAAAAGGATCCTGACACGCGTCCTGTGCGTACCTCTAGCCGCTCGCATCTTCCAACTCCTACGTTTGCTAACCGTTAACGTATCGCCCAGGTTTATGTACTCAAGCAATGGTGGAAGTCAGACAGGCCAGCGGATGAAGGGGCCATTTACGAGTAATTCCGTCAGACGAGCGCTACGTCGTCCGACCCCGGTGCCGAATATGTTGGAGAAATGGAGTGCCGTGAGGTTGTGAAGATCGAAGGCGTGGTTGACAGCACCGGGGGTCTCATTCGGAGAGGGCTTGAGTCTGTACGACCCCCGCCCAGCATGCTACCTGCAGGTTCGAAACGCCCTCAATTTACTAATGCTGAGGCGGACGAGCGGCTTCACGTCGATACCGTCACTGACGGCGACATGGTCATTGTTCATCGTTACAGCGCTGGACCTTTGACGATAACGCCGGAGAAGCGTACTAGTACTCGCATGCGTGTCGTTCTCACTACCTTCAGTTGCCTAATCAAGTATTTCACCACCATGCACGAGCTCATCGATGAGGCTGGGCCGGTGGACCCAGTTTGTGCATTACTAATGCTCACGATTGCGATCACTCGATGCTACTTATGATGGCGGTGGATGGCACGCAGAAAATCCCTCTCAAGCATAACGAGGTATTCGATTGCTAGAAAGTGCTTTTGCCCCCTTGCCTAAGCGTCACGCGCTCAGGACAAGGTGGCGAGAGATGCGCGGCGATGGCTGGCCCCCTCGGCGCTGAGTGCGATGAGTAGCAGCTGGAGGACTGTGCCACTGCGTTGTGTACTGACTTCGTCCTTATGTGAGTAGAGACACCACCACGGAGAATAAGGGGGTGCCCTTCGCAGACTGCTACGAACTCGAGGCGCACGTCGGTCGCCATGTCCAATCAGACTGCGTGCCGCACAAACCCGGGCCATTGCATGAGCGGGACCGGTCGCACGATACAGAGTACCACCGGTAAGCCGAGATATATTGCCTCCGAGGGGGTTGCTTGCTCCGAGTAAGAAGGACTCGCCGCTCGCAAGACCAGCATCTTGCAGCGATTCCTTCGCCGGCATTTCCCCCGCCGCATTGTCCGGCTTCAAGTCAACAGCAACGCCGAGGGCCAATCATCGCGTTCAGCTGAATCGGCCAGGACCCATGAGGTCAAGCGATGGGCTTGAAACGACGCGGTTAATGTCCGTAGACCTTGATTACGTGAACTCGGGAGAGGCGGCGGGGGGCACGGTGAGTGTCCATGAACTTCGAAGATGTGAGCTCGGAGGGGGCAGGAGGGCCTCGTGGTACGTGCTACGCGCGTAGTCAACGGGTACAACGGAGATGCGACTTGCTGCATGGGCCATAGACCCATGGACGGCGACTATATATGTAACGCTGGACGTCTACCCGTACCGCGGCCGTAGGGACATCGTTGGAGGCAAACGGCGGTTTGCTGTCAACGCGGAACCAGCGGTGGGCAGCGAGATGATAGGGTGTAACGCGCCATGGGGATTCAACCGTGGGAGAGGGGAAGCGGCTGGTTCGAAGGGTCGAACGACGGTTCAGATGGACGGGCAAGGCCAGGACTCATGAGGTCGAGCGACGGTCTGGGGCGGCGCCGTCGATGGCTGCGGACACGGGAGCGTCAGCTCGGCAGAGACGGGTGCGCCATCTCTACGTCTGCCGATGCCGACGTCGATGTCGATAGCGTGCAACGGACGACCAGGACTGGACAACGGCTCGCTCGAAGGGCCCACGATGGGTATGTGGCAACAACAGGCGGTCCGAGTCTCGGCTGGTCGTCTCCCAGTCTCGTGCCGGACAGGTGGCGGCGAAAGCGGTGGGGACGAGCGGCGGTTCGCCGTCGCGGGGGGACAGGCGAGGAGAGGGGGTGTGATTCAACATGTCGGGCCGGCCGTTGGACAAGGAGAGACGGCCGTTGGACAAGGAGAGACGGCCGTTGGACAAGGAGAGACGGCCGTTGGACAAGGAGAGACGGCCGTTGGACAAGGGAGAGACACCGCTGGCCGCTGGCGCGGACGTGGTATCGTCATGGGCCGTGCAACTCGTCCGAGCAGTCCGTCCAGGGAGCCGCCCCCTCCGCAGCGCGCACGTCCTCTGGCACGCCCACAACCTCCAAACGGGAGCTACATACCTGCCACCTCTTCCCCGGGCCCGTCAATACAGCCTCTAGCCCATCGCGTCGTCAGACGGACCTTGCGGTCGTCGAGCTACTGTACGTCCGGCTGGCGTGAGCGGCAGCCCGCCCGCCGCACGGTGTGGTCGCTTTGCGGGATTTGTCGTCGTCTTCGGCGCTCGCAGTCTTGCGGGAACGTCGATGACCAGGGTGAGAGGAATGGGTGCGCCGTCGTTCGCTGGCTTGGGACCGGGGGAAAAAGAGGGAGGTCGTAGTCGGCCACGCGCAGGCGGGCCAATCAGCCGGTATATCTTCTGCCACGTTGATCAGCCGTTGCGGTCTTCATAGAAGGACTCCGAAGATGCATCCCGGTTGTACAGCTAGAGGACGAGTTCAAGAGTAACGAAGCGGTCCAAGTGTCCGAATGTTTTTTTTTTGTGAGCGGTGAGAGAAATCTACAAGTATCTGTACGGTACAGGCAGACCTCTTCCTACTCTCAGAGCGCAGTAGGGCATTTGCAAACCCGCGGGACCGCGACGTACCTCGGTATACACCTTCCGAGCGACAGCGGGTCGCTCGTCGACGAGCTCCGACCATACTGACGCTTCACTACACTCTCACATGCACATGCACATGCACACCCATTGCAGCAGTCATGAAGCTGTCGGTACCAACGCGTGCATACACGCGACTAGACCGCACAGGTCGAGGTCGCCGTGATCGGAGGGTCCGTGTGCGGGACGAGAGCCTTCCACGGGCTGTCCGCACTGTCAATGCGGCACGGATGATTGCTCAGAAGGTCCGCGTAGGAAGTGGACCGGCAGGCATGCGCGCAGGCCGATTCACAGCGCTCAGGGCGACGCCGTGGGCCGTAGGTCCAAGGGGCGCCCCGGGGAGACGGAAGCTGTGCGAGTGCCCTCCCCCATGCGCCCCAACTTGATAAGTCGATTGCAAGCTTGTCCGTTACGAAGCACGGAAGAGCGGCGCAAGCGCGGTCTGCCCGTCCGACGATCGTGTGGGTGCATTTAGGGGGCGGTTGTGCAGGAATGCATACGGGAGCCTGTGCGATGTGCATTGCGGCCCCGGAGGCCCTGCTATGCGCCAAATATGTACCTTGGAAAACATGGAGCCGGACAGAGAGGGGCACGGTAGCACGGACGCACGCACTACAAATTCGAGAGAGGGCGTACCATGGCACAAGCATCGAAGAAGCCTGTGTGCCGGGAATACACGACGCTGGGGGGGGAAAGTCGTGCGATGTTGGCGGGGGGGGAGTGGCGTTGTTGTTTGATGCTTGGTGGCGAGGCGGTGCAAGTTGTGTGAGCGGCGGGGGTGGCACATGAATTCGGAAGTCGGGCCTCGGGGACAGATGCTGCAATCAGGATGATCGCGTGGGAGAGACGGGGAGCGCGGCAAGCGAAGGCGAGCTAGAGAGAGCCGCGACCTGGCGTGGACCTGGGGCCCAGGCTGCGAGTCTCCAGCCCGGTCGTTCGCAGCGTCTTCTGGCGATTGGCATGATGGCGAGTGCGGCACGATGCTCAGATGGTTGTCCGCCGCTGGCGAGGACGACGAGGTTGAGGAGGAGGACGTTGTGGAGGACGACGACCGGATGACCGGGCCTGAGACGGGCGTCAAGGGCGATCGATAACGGGAGTAGGAAGGAACGTGGGTGCGTCGCCCGGCGCGGTTAACGGAGGAGGCATGGACCCAAGGAGAGAGGTCCTCCGGGCGCCTGACGACGTACGGCGGATGGTTGCGAGTGGGAGGGTGAGAATTACTTACGGAGTTTGGGCTGAGTTGGGATCTGAGAAGAGAGGGAAGGTTGAGAGGGGTGCCTGATTGTTTGAGTGGGAGAGAGAGAGGGGGTCTAGACCGAGGGGCTCGACGGCCGAGGCCACGGAGACCGTTTAACGAATTCGTGGGCGTGCGAGGGCCGAGGCGGTCTCTAGAGGACGTCCAGTGTGCGAGAGGTCGCCAGACGCGTCGTGGGTGCACTTGGCCGACGTTGGCAGTGGTGTTGAGTGTGGGTGTGGCTGAGGGGCCCAAATTCAAACGGCGCGGGGAAAAGAAATGCGAAAAAATGGGGGACCGGGAGGGGTGGAATGGAGATGGTACCGAAAGTGGGTGGTGCACCTTCCTGATCGGGGGTGGATCTCGGCGAGGGGACCGGGGGAAGGGGACGGACGGACGGGAGGGACGGGGGAGGTGATAACTGTTTGTGTTGGTGCTGTTAGTTGTCTCGCTCTTGACCTCGACCTCCTCCCTCGACTCTTCAGCATCGCATCCTCCGCTCGTCCATCCACGGACGAGACCCATCTCAATCTCCCAATCTCACTCAACGCCTCCTCTTACAGCCACTCCTCTCTCCTCTCCCCTCTTAACAGTCCAGACCATGGACAACTCCTCCCACTACCCGCCCCCGCCCATCCAACGCCAGCTCTTCCCCTCCTCCACCCTTCCCCCTCCATCTCAGCTCCATCTCAATTCCTTTCCGAGGAATAACACCCTCCCCCCCATCTCACACCTCCCCACCGCTTCCCGCTACCCTCCCCCTACCTACACTCACCCCTCCCTCTCGGCCACCGCCTCGCCTCTCTCCGCCCACTCCCTCTCCGCCTCTTCCACCCTGCCTTGGTCACATCAACGCTCTTCGTCCTCGCGCGAAGACCTTCCATCCGCACGCAGGCTATCAGAGTCCTCGTCACATCGCTCAGACAGAGATATGGCTCGCGACTCCTCCCATGATCACCATCACTCCTCTTCCAACTCCGTCAAGCACGAGCCGGAAGACAGCATGCCCTCCACTTCCGACTTTGTAAAGAAACTGTACAAGTCCGTATCCTTCGCCCTGTTTTCATCCTCCGTGGCTAATCCATCGCGACTCCCGTGTAGGATGCTTGAAGATACCTCCTTTGCCGACGTCGTCTCATGGGGTCCTCATGGAGATTGCTTCGTCGTAAAGGACATGAACGAATTCACAAAGTCCATCCTCCCCCGCATGTTCAAGCACTCAAATTTCGCTTCCTTCGTCCGCCAGCTAAACAAATACGACTTTCACAAAGTGAGTTCTCTCCCCGGCCAAACCCGTCTCAAACGCAATTAACCACCGCGATAGGTCAAGAATACGGACGATAACCAATACGGCGAACACGTGAGTTTCCTCTCCCGCTCAGTTTCACCACGCGTGCAAGTCTGTCTGTCCACGGATATGATCCCGCCACGCACCAAGTCGCATGTCTCAAGGTTTGCTCCCGCGCAATGCAGCCATGTCTGCACTCAGCGCCTATCGTCTCCGGCACGGCCTGTTACTCCCTGCCGATAAGTGCTTGCTAGTAGTCGAGTACAGTCTGCGCTGTTAGTGGCGAGTCATAGGTCCGTTGCTGGCTGAGAGCACTGGGAGCACTCGCAGAGTGCTTATAGGCTGCCCGCTGAGCCTCACGCGACATGTCCGTGGACAAATGCTTCTCATAAGCGTGTGTGCAACTTCTCGGAGCTCCCAAAACTTACACGCTCTCTCGTAGAGCTGGACGTTCCGTCATCCTGACTTCCACGCCGACCGGCGAGACGCGCTTGAGAACATCAAGCGCAAAGTGCCTGCCGCGCGTAAATCGACTGGCCGCGGTGCGAACTCACCCTCACCCGCTTCTTCTGCGTCTGTCGAAGCGTTGCAAGCGCAAATCGAGCGCATGCAGCGCGACCAGGAGGAGATGGCCGCACACATTCGCTCTCTCGAGACCAACTACCAGAACGTACTGTCGGAGATGGTCAACTTCCAGCGCAACATGGCGCAGCAGGACGGACTGATGCAGAATTTGATACAATACTTCTTGCAGCTGGAGAATGGTGGGACTGTCTCCTCGTAGTTTATGATCCGTCTTCGGAGGCTAATTTGTACTATTTGCTTTCTTCTTTTCCATGTGTCCCGGATGTCGATTCCCAAACCGCTTGTACAAAATTCGACGGACTCGTCTCGACCACTCTCTCTCGACATTTCGACTCGGCTCGACTCGACGCGACTTCCGTACCATACAATGCTCGAAATCCTGGCAACCACCTCGCGAAACCACGATCCCGAATTCCTCCGGTGGAAACCCCTCTCTCACGAACGCCATCGACCGCGGTCCAGGCAAGGTGAAGACGGAGCAGCTCTCGAACCCCGCACCAGGAACGTACGCCCCGGACCCGAACCCCTTCCTCCCCGCCACCGAGGCCCAGCGGATGATGGGCGCCTACCCAGACGGCGACATTGCACGGGCCTCGCTCGCGCAGATGAACGAGATCTCGCGTCGCGCCGAGGTCGCGGGCATGACGTTCAGCACGTCCTCAGCCGGCGGCGCGTCCCAGGGCCAGGGAAGCAGTGCGAACCCGCCCCGGCCGGCCTCTCGCGCGTCGACGATTATGGCCGCCGCTGCGGGGCTGATGCCTGGTGGCGTGGACGCGCCCGCGAGGCCGATGAGTCGCCAGGACGCGCTCGCGCGCATCGAGGAACTCACTCGGATGCGCCCGACGCCCGCCCTCGACTCGACCCAGGCCCAGTCTTCGGGCCAGGCCCAGGCCCAGGGCCAGACCTCGTCCTCGACATCTGCCTCCGCGGCCTCTTCGTCGTCGGTTGCGGCGCAGAAGGCGCGCGCCCAGCAGTCGAATGCTTCGCCTTCGTCATCGCAGCAGCAGCAACAGCAACAGTCTTCCTCGCAACAGCAACAGCAGCAGTCGAGCGCGGGACCGTCGAGCCAGGCGCTCGACTCTGCCCCCTTCGACACGTCGTTCCTCATGGAAGATGCTGCGCGTTACGGCCTGAACGTTGATCCTAACACACTCAACCACGAAGGCCTGCAGGTCTTCACCGTCGGCCACCTCCTCCCCCGTTCCTCGCTCGAGGATGCTAACGGCAACTGGGCGTTCGACCCCAACGCGCTTTCTCAGGCCGTGGTCATGCCCACCCCAGAGGGCATGGGCGGCGACCCTGAGGAGGAAGGCGAGAGCTCGTCTTCTGCAGGTGTCCAGGCTCCGCAGTTCCTCAGTGCTCCGACACCGTCGGCGGCGACTGGAGGTGGGCCTTCCTCGAGCATCGCAGGAGGTAATGCGTCGGCGGCACCGTCGACGCGCCCTGGCAGTTCGCAGACGCTACGCGTACGCAGGTCCACTTATGTACCGGGCTGGGCGGTCCCGCCCCGCGTGTTGCTCGTCGACGACGACGTGGTGAGCAGGAAAGTGTCGAGCAAGTTCTTGCAGATCTTTGGCTGCACGATCGACGTCGCCGTCGACGGTGTCGGCGCCGTGAACAAGATGAACTTGGAGAAGTACGACCTCGTGCTCATGGTACGTTACTCTTCTTCTCTATAGTTCCGTATGAAGCCCGACCTCACCTTGACTCACGCAGGACATCGTAATGCCGAAGTTGGATGGCGTCTCCGCGACGTCGCTCATCCGCCAGTTCGACCACATGACGCCCATTATCTCCATGACGTCCAACTCGAAGCCGGCAGAGATCATGAAGTACTACTCCTCCGGCATGAACGACCACCTGCCGAAGCCGTTCACGCAGCACGGCCTTTGGGAGGTCCTCGAGAAGCACCTCACACACCTGAAGGTCATCCAGACGCTCTCGCGCGTGCCGCGCTCCGTCGGCGTGCCCCCGCTCTCGGACCCGTCCTTCGACGACGCGCTCGCCGTGCAGGCGTCCGCTGCGCAGCAGGCCGCCGCCAACGGCGCGCTCCCGCTCGGGTTCTCGCTCGGGGGCGACGACGACGACGGGAAGATCAACCCGCTGGCGGGCATGGGCCTCACAGACGAGCAGTACACGCTCATCCTCCAGAACCTCGTCAACAACGAGTCGTTCACGGGCGTCGGCGGGTCGCTGGAGAGCATCGGCGGCATGGGCGGGCTCGGCTTGGGGGGCAGCGCCGGCGAGTCGAGCAAGCGGCCTCTCGACGATTCCAGCGACGGCCGGGACGCGAAGCGCAGCCGGTTCGAGGTCATCGAAGTGAGCGGAGGGCCGACGCGTGCGGGGGACGAAACTGACAAGGGAAGGAAGAAGGAACGAGGCGATGCGAGGTGTGCGTCGCCGCGGGGACCTGCACGGACAGCGACCCGCGGCACGGACACGCTCCGGGGAACGACGAGGGCAAGCAAGCATGGCTCGGGGCCGATCCTCATGGGCGGGGAGCGGGCCGGGCCCCCAGGCTCGATTTTGGATACCACCACACACGGCAGTCCTTGGACTCACGGCGAACGAGGACGTCGACGCTTGCGCCTCCCGCTAGCTTGTACTCCACACGCCGGCCGGCTGCGACCGGCGACCGATTCGACCGACACGTCGCTCCGCGCGTATACCCAGCCCCGTCTCCCGGGAAGGAGCCGCGGTTGCGCACGAGCGCTCGCGGGCGCACGGACTTTATTTCTCTCTATCGCGTTGTGTATGTATGCCATCAACATCGACCGTCGACACCGACATCGACCTCGACTAGTCTAGCTCGTTAGTCTACTACATATCCGGCCGCACCTATGCTTCTCCACATGCTCATCGCAACATGTCTCGACCCGTACGGGCCCGTCGCTGTGTATCCATGTATATCTCTGTACTAGTACGACTCCGACGCAGGGCAGAATATATGTTACCTGTTTTCATACCCTCTATTCGTTTGTGAGCCGTGCGGTGTGCTACGATGAATTGATTATAGGATTTATAACAAATGTACAAGCCCTCGAAGTTTTCCCGTCAAGAAGATTTAAACACAGGCCTCACGGGACCAGAGAGGCTGGGTACCTCACCTCGTAAACGTAATTTAGTACTCAATTGACCGAGCGTCCGTGAACTCTCCCGCCTTACCCTCTCACAGTTCACCAGCCATACCTATGGCCAGCAGCCCGAATCCCAGGCAAGTCCAACACCGGCTCCTCGGCAGCATCCAACACGCGGAAACAGACGTCGAGCGCGCCTCTTGTAGCGGAGACTGGCCCGCCTTGCAGCTCCCCGGTGGTCCACGCAGACTTTAGATGGCAGATCGTGAGCTTCCTGAGCGAGGGAAAGTCCCCCGGCTGAATCAGGCTGGCGATCGCAGGACTTGCAGACCAGACCTCCATCTCGGGCACGTGGGGGAAGCGGGCCTTCGCGACGCCGAGGGCCTTCTCTATCCATCCCCTATCGTGCTCCTCGTCGTCCACAGTGTACCCGCCGATGAGCCGGACGAACTCCAGAGAAGGCATGTCGGCAGCGACGAAGGTGTCCGTGAGTCTTCGGCGGAGAGTCAGGCGCTTGATGCGCGCGAACGGCAGGAGGCTGGCGAGGAACTCGCGGGAGACCCAGTGGATGGGGAAGGTGTCCACCCGCTCGTTGTCGAACAGCAGTCTCGAGTCGGACGGTCCGGATGCCTGGATGGTGCACGCCTCCGGGCCGTTGTCGAACACGAGCGTGTCGAACGTCGCGGCGAAGGGGGGAGGCGAGGAGAGCTGCAGCAGCATGAACGAGCGCAGCGCGCGTTTGCCGAAGACACGCACGGTGACCGTCGGCGGGAGCGCGAGGACGCTGAGCATGTGCTGCAGGAGCGTTGCGTGCGAGCTCATGCCGAGCGTGAGCGCGCGTAGGGCGGGCAGGTGAACGGAGGCGGGCGCTGCTTCGAGCGGTCTCGAGGTGGCATTATGAAGATCGACCAGCACGAGGTTCTCGAGCGCAGTGCAGCGGCCGAGGAGCGTGAGTAACGAGGGAAAGTGGACTTTCATGCAGCGGGAGATGTTCAGGTGCGTGAGACGGCCGTATAGGATCTCAGGATAGCACCACACGTTCTTGATGATGAGGACCCGCAGGTGGGGAGGCGGTCGCGCCAACAGGGACAGCCGGCTCCCCTGTGCGTATTGGTAGTTTCGAGCGGCAAGCACCAAGCATTGCAGGTTCGGGACAGGCGGGAGCAGTTGCACTGCATTCCGAAATATCGGGAGGGACTCTTCGGGGAGCTCCAGGTAGAGCTGGTGGATCCGGTCGGCATGAGGGGCGAGCGAGGCCATGGTAAGGTCGGTTGGCGGATACTGCGACGAGACGCTCAAGGGCATTCGTCCAGACCGCGCAAGATATTCTGGGGTCGAGGTCTGGAATTCGACACTCGCAGGAGTCTCCACTACTGTCCAGAGAGAGGGGGATCCATAGGCAATCGACCGCCATTGTCGGCAGACGGAAGAGATGGAGAGCACCGCACGACGGACGCCCGCAACGTCTGGATCCACATAGCCACTGGAGCTGAAATCACTGCAAGGTAGCGAGCGCGCAAAGATCATGCTCAGGAGCTCCGTTGGGAGGCGATGGATAGGCAGGAGATCGTTCAGGGCTTCCGACATGTTGAATGGAGAGGTTATTGCGCTATGGTCCATCTCAGGCAGTTGAGACGCCGCTTGTTCCGAGTGCGGATGACGATGGTTAGGGCACTTCTCGCTCGCGCCACAAGTTCTGACATATGAATCTGAGTGTAAGAGATGGGCATTTTCAGAGAATCAAGGAAGCAAACCCTAGGCAGGTGGTGGTTTCGTGACGTATTTGTGCGCGCATGCTTGGTGGTTACCAACTGATCTGTATCTCCAAAGAACATGGCCAACTCGCTTGGTTGAGCTGTCTCGATGTCAAATCGCGCAGTGGTGCGAGAATCAGCAAGTAAGAAATTGCGAGGTGCTGGATTGGTACCTCACCAAGCGAAGCTATGGGGATTTATGCTGTTCGGCGCATAACGACGACCATGATCTTCACCTAGACACTTTGTTCCTGTACCTGTAAGTCCGACCTTCCTGCATTTTGTTCTACATTGGTGGACGCCGTTCAGAATACAAGGCAGGAAGATGGCAGCCGGATCGATATCACGACTAAGCGATGTCCCGTCGAAGCGCTCGGAATTGATGTAGCGAGGACCGCGCGGTGGCCCGTTTCCTCAGGCCTCAGGCAAATCGCTTGACCCACTCTTATGCACTTCCAAGCGATTGTGCATCTCGTTACTTGCTGAATGATGCTTCGAGGTATGCTGCAGTTAGATTGATGTGAATGCTACAAAACCGATACATCTGTACTGTCCAACAACTCGACCGCTCGACTTGCGAGCTGCATACTAGTAGTGCGAAGTCGTTAGCATTTCGACCGGCGCATACTAGTACTGCCAGTGCACCGCGACTTACCATCATACCATTTCACCATTCGTACGGATGTTGCGTTGGCCGTATTCCCGGCAAATCCAGTGTCGGTTGTTCGGCTCGATCGACCTGTTGGAAGGCGGTGTGGAGGCAATGGCTCTGGCGGACGGCTTCTGCAGTAACTAGGTGCTGATTCATCTGGTTTTGCAGAGGAGGATGGTAGACGGTAACCTTTCCGAGCGAAGGGAACCAACTGGGGGTGAGGAGCCTGGTTACTGCGGGAGTCGCCGTCCAAATCTCCATCTCCGACACCTGAGGGAACCGGCTGCCTCCGACCTCCAGTGCAGAGCTGACCCACGGATCATGGACATGCAAATCTCCAAGAGGAACCTCCGGCCCGCGATCAATCAGACACACAGAAGTCAGGGACGGCATGGAGCCGAAAACGAGCTGGTGACTGTATTCTCCACGGAGCGTCAGGCGCTTGATGCTCGAAAAGGGAATCAGTGAGAGCAGAACGTGTTCGGCGAGCTTGACAGCAGGGGGAGAGTACGTCTTGCCAAAGTCGAGTAAAAGCCCGCAGGACGGTCCTGATGCTTGGACGGTGCATCCCGCAGAGCTGCTGTCGATGACAAGCGTATCGAAGCTTCGGGTGAATGGCGGAGCTGGGAAGGGGTCTAGCCCGCTGAGAGCGCGGAGCGCCTCCCTTCCGAATACCCTTAGGATGGCCGTCGGTGGGAGCACGAGAGCGCGAAGGAGGTAACGCATCAGCATACGCGACTGATTGATACCAAGCGTAAGCAGGCGTAGAGAAGGCAGATCGATCCTATAGTCTGCTGGTACTTGATTCGCGGCAGCGAGGTAGACGTCGACCATGACGAGGTTCTCGAGAGACGTACAGTGACCGAGGAGCGTGAGGAGCGAGCGGAAGTCGATGGGCGTGCCTTGGGAGATGTAGAGGTGAGTGAGGCGATCGTAGGGAATCGCAGGAAACCAGCAAAGATTTTTGAGGATGAGCGTTCGCAGACGGAGAGGGGGGTGTGGGAAGACGGGCACACGATGTGCCAAATCGACCATGGGACGTCCGTCCTCAAATGGGCGACAACGTGTGGCGATGACCAGGCATTCCAGGTTTGGCAGAGGCGGGAGATCGTTCGGGAGCTCCATAGGGATACGTGCACTGTCCTGTTTCAGGAGCTCCAGGAAGAAGTCACGGATGCGGTCGCCCTGGGCAATCAGTGTGGACTCGGAGGTGTTGCCGAATGGATACCGGGCCAAGACGTGCAACGGCATGTTTCCAGACCGCCGGAAGCACTCTGCAGCCCAAGGAGCACTTGTCGACACTTCTACGATTGCCCAAAATGAGGCCATCTGACAGGCAATCGAGCGCCATCGCCGGCACACCGCCGAAATGGCTAATCTGACGCGACGCACGCCCACGACATCAGGCTCCTCGAACCCGCTGCAGCGGAAACTGTCGTCGTGACAAGGAAGCGCTGATGCGAAGATTATGCCCATGACCTCGGCAGGAAGTTGGTGGATAGGCAGACGATTGTTGAGGGTTTCCCGCAAATGTGATCGGGTAACCGCCAGGCTGCGCTCCACGTCGCGCAGCTACGAAGGCTATCAGCATGAGGTGCGATACGTTGACACCATAGTCGCTCACAGTGCGTGAACTGTATAGAAGGAAGTGTGAATAGGAGTCAATAGAAACAGTCTGAGACACTAGCCTAAGTTTTGCTGCTCTTTGACGGAGCGCCAGAGCCAGTTGATTCGCGAGTACTACGCATTGCTCGTCTTCCTCTGCGCCCAAGTAGTTTTCGTCTTCCGCAAACATGACCGAACGTTGGAGCTTCGAGTCGTGGCTCGCTAATTGCGCGGTTGGGGTGGCAGTGCACGATGAGCGAGAGAGCAGAAAGTGGACGGAGTGACTCCTTGGCGAGCGCTATAAAGTTCAAATGCACGGGTTGTTTACTCGTTCGGCAGGCTGTGGTGATCTAGACCGCCGCCTCTAGGCCTTGGCTATAATGCCCCTGTGCCCACGAACCTCCATCTTTCGCTGAACTTGAGGGAGCTTTGGCATTCCATGGCCGTGAGATAAGGCAGAGGGTGCAGGGTGCATGGTTGTGTATTATTGGTGCATGGTTTGGCCATCAAGCGTTCGAAGGCCGTAAGCGGTGCCGTCGGTACTACGTGCCGCCTTGGGTGGCTGGGGTCCGCATTCTCCCGTCCCGCATGAGTTCAGAGTATCACGACTTCGCGAATCTGCATCTTCTCTCTCTCTCTCGCTGGATTCATGTCGAAGCGCTTCAACTCCTCGCAAGTATAGCGCATCGATGGTACGTGTATTTGTGAGATCTGAGTAATCATAGCGTGGTGATAAAATATCTCAGTGGCGATTCCGCCCACGATGCCCGCGCCACTGGCTCGATATGTTCACGCGGAAATAGCATGCCCACGGCAGTGTGCCTGCAATACTTGTAAGGATCTCGACGATTGCATGTATCACTGCGCATAGTCGCATCTTCAATCTGATGCGTAGGAATCTCTCAGTCGCGGTGTCTCCTTGGTCATGCTAGTCTCGGACGACATGTGCGGCGATTCCGCATGCGTCGATCGACGACTTGAAGTTCGACCTGACGTTCAACCCCCATTTGCTTAGACATCGGATCATGCAATACATGCTATTTGTACTAGTAGCTCAAATGAGCAGCTCAACATCAAGGTGCAATTACGACGTCATCTGGGACGCATCAACGACGAGTATGCATCAAACCGCTCCGACATACCATCAATGCAGGATACGTACGGAACTACCTCCGCATGCGGGCAGGAGGAGATCTAGATGGTGGGAGAGCAAAAGGACGCCATTGTTACTCATGCTCCGGTACCCGCCTCTCTTGTGGACTATTGACTGTGGTTCTTACTTTGGTTGCCGGTGGGCCACTCCGTGCATTGTGCCATACGGTCGACGGCTACCCATTATTTCTCGACGGGTATATAAGTCATGACTTCGCCCAGATACTCAGTACTCGACTTCCTCGTTCCCAATCGTGTTTCGCTCTCCAATCCAGCCAATCCGATCTCATACTGTTCAGCATGTCAACTCGCAAGGACGGAAAGTCACTGCCTCCCAACGCTCCGGTATGATTTTCGGTCAAATGGCCATGTCATCCTACTCATATATCTCACAGATGAGCTCTGAGCCTCACGGTATCAGCTGCACCCTGATTCCACCCACCCCGCCTCCTACGTCGCAAAACTTTGCCAATGCTCAAGCGAAACCCAAAGGGAGCAACGCAAAGCATTCCGGTGGCAACAAGTCGAGCGTAAGCTGTTGTGATGTCAGGCACGAGTTCGTAGGAGATTGACTTGTCCGTATCATGGCAGAGCAAAAAGTCGAGCTGATGCCTTTGACCGGCCGTGCGGTTGCCGGCCAGTAAAGCATGCAAGCGGCGGGTGATGTGGCCTACTATGCCATGTTCCCTGTCTCCTCCGAGTCCCCTATGTCGTATCAGTAGTCTACTATGCCTCTAACTTCCAAATTGAATCTGAATGTGCATCCATCATTAGCCTGCCGACGCGTGAAGCCTGTGTGCTTAATCTCCCCGCATTTCTGAGCGGTATCCGAGAAAGTCGGAGATACGAACACGTGGACTGAGTGCATGCAGCATCGCGATCTTGGTAACTCGCGCAGCTCTCTCACTCACTCACCTGCTCTCACTCTCAGTCCACATTCTGCTGCAACCAACGTTGCCGCTCCATCCCCTCTGGAGCTTTGATAGATGCTGCCATGGACGAAGCAGCTCAAATCGTCCACGAGTCGACTGACTCGTTCTACAATGCTTCCATGTTCTTCAACGCTAGCTTGAAGCTTGCGCATCGTTTCTTCAGTCTGCCGTCCCGCGCACTTGCCCGGCTGCGCCGACTAGACGACCTTGCATTGGACCTGCACGAAGCAGCACAGCAACACCCGTATGCTTCTACAAGTGCTAATGGGTCGCGACGATCAAGGGGCCAGATCAGCAGTGGCCCGCCTGTACCCGGAATGTGGGGCTTCTTAACCTCAGGTTACTTCCTCGGGCTCTTCATCATGGTGAGTTTTGAACCCAGGCTTCCAACGCAATACTTCAGCTTTCATGATGTGTATACGGAGGCAAATGCTGCAGTATGGCATGGGCAGTGCTAGAGCATAGCTGCATAGTTCGCTGCGGCAATGTTGTAGGCCTCTCCACGGTAATGCTGTTCAATCTCATAAGGCGCTCTTTACCCCACTTGTCTCGTCATGAACAGCGCAAAGGAGAGTTGACTGAACGCAGAATAGGCATTTGTCCTCAATCGCATTCAGAACATTGTCGTACCACCTCGTCGGCCGCCAGGCTTCCGAATCCACCACAACAGCTTCAACATGCATGCACGCCTCTCTTGGCGCCGGCTGTTCCTGTCATGGCTACTCCCTGTCGACCTGTCCTCAACCCACTCGAGGCTGCTCTTCCGTATACCGTCCATGTATCTCCTCGGCAAGGCGGTTGCTCTATGGACCGTGCTACTGGTGCAGGCTGCGGGTCCTACATCGCTCTTGCAGGCAGGGTGGATGCAACCGCTCTTCGCGTGGATAGCTGAAAAGAAGATGGATGACATCTGCTGGTACACTTTCTTGTCGGCATGCGCGACATCTGTGTATTGGCACTCTCACTACAGGTCTCGAGGGTCTCAACATGAATGACTCGTCCCCATTCAATTTGGTACGCTCAACGTCTGCCGGTGTTTGTTCGGAGCTAATGATTAGGGATGGTGTAGTTCGCGTTTGCGTTCCAGCTATACGTGTGCGCAGCCTCCCATAGCTTCGCACCTAAAGAGGGAGAGCCGCCATCAAGGCCAGATGTACATGTCATCATCACGATCATGCTACCCCTCATTCAGGTCGGTCCCCATTGTAGTCTCTCATTCGCCCTACTCAAGGTGCTCCCAGCTGGTAGTCATGCACTGTCTCGAGGTGAAGCAACGATGGACGCAATATCGGCTGATCCTCTCCACAACGATTGGTTTCCTCGCCCTCATCCACTTCCACTCCGTCGTCTGGTTCTCCCCACATGCATATCCGTTGACGACCTATGCGGCTCGTGTCGTCGAGTCCATCATGCTCGCGGTGATTAGCTTCACCGTCGGCCTCAATGCCATGACACAACTTCTCCTTGATGGCAGCATCACTCGGCCGCTCGTCGGACATTCCGCCATTCTCCCGCGCTGGGACGAAGACTTTAATGTCGCTCTCTTCCGCCTCGGCACCGCCAGCATGGATGCTACAGCTGTCGCAGGGTTTGGGAACGAAGTCGGAGGCGTTGCTAGCGCGCGACCCGCCTTTTCCGCCATCGCCCTGCGTAACGCCCGCAACAAGGCTGAGCTTGTGCGCGGAGAGCTCGAGCTTGACCGTACTGGCGTTGCAGGCCTATCACCGGCCTATGAGGAACGCGGTGGCGTGCGACGGGTCGTGCGCAAAGGGTTCGCGAACGAGATCACGATTGTCAAGGCGAAGGCCGCAAGCACCGATCTGTGGATGAACACGGTGCTTAACATCGCTTGGCAGCGTCACTTCGGTGCGTTCCTTGCAAGTGCTTGGAGGGCCGCAACGCGTGTCTGGCGCGCGAGCATCAGGTGCCTGAGCAGGAAGTCGAGGGTGAAGAAGAACCAGGAGCGCTCATCTACACCCATCCCTCAAGGGAATGTCCCAGGCGGAGCCAACTCCGAGAGTGGTTTGCGTCAGCCTACCAATGAAGACCCATACAGCAGGTTCTTGCGCGGAGAAGATGTCAGCGACGACGAAGACGAGTTCCATCCCGACGATTATGCCGACGGACCGGACAACATGCCGACGCCTTCCAGTGTCTCCGAGGGCGAAGACGAGGACGAGGATGAAGCGGCCGTTGCTGACGTGGAAGAATTGACCGAGCAAGCACAGCTGTACGCCGATCTCTCAACATCTGCAGCCCAAGCAGCCTCTGCTCCGCTCCTCCTGGCGCACATGACCGACACTTCATCGTCACCTCTAACGAGGCGAGGGTACAGACGACTTGTCTCAGGGTCTCGACGTGCCGCAGATGCAGACGATTGGGAGGAGTGGGACGAGTTCGTGCTAGAGCGGAGGCGCGTCAAGCGAGCAGAGGCAGAAGCAAAGGGCGAGGATGCCTTCGCGGAACAGACACGCAACTGTGTCATCTGCACGGTCGAGGCCCGGGACATCATTTGCTGGCCATGTCGGTCAGTGTCCTCAGAGGGTGCAGCCAGATTCACCTTAAACTGACTGGTCTTGTTTGGTAGATGCCTTGCGCTGTGCGACGACTGTCGCGAGAATCTCGCCTCACGGTCCTCGGCGTCGAAGCACACCTGCCCCTGCTGTCGACGAAGGTACGTACTCAGAAACGTGCAGGGGACACCGGCTGAGGGTAGCACCCCATTTCACAGTGTGGAAGGCTATTCGAAGATATACATCCCATGAGAGCTCTTCTCCTGCGGATGAGCGGCGACGTCGCATGTAGTATAAATGGATTATTACTCGGATGTACTATAATGGCCGACTGTCAAGATCGCCTGCAAGCCGCCGGCGTAGCAGAAGCCCTGTGAGTACGTACTGAAGTAGCCCAGGCTTGCACTGTGCCCTTCAGCCGCGATGCAGTATTCGGTTGCATTGATATTGTGGTTTGGACACATTGGTACCTTTGTCGACGCGCAGAACCGCACATCCTCTACTTTCTGCTACCTCCGACCTCTTGTACGGCTGATTCTCACAGATTCAAGCCAGTCGCGTGGCGTTTGTTGTTGAAACGGGCTGTCTTCGCGCCTTCGGTTGCTTCTGACCCTTCTATCAAATCAGCCGCGTATAATCCTCCTGTCCAGCTGACCCCTGGCGACCTCGTCCCGACGTCTCTTACACATGACAGCTACGCATGAACAGTTCCACATCTGGCCGCAAGATCCCTCAAACAGCCAAGAAACTCGTACGGAAGATCTGATGGACCCACCGCTTGGGTGTGGCAAATAGGACTGTGACATGAGACCGCCAGAAGCAGGCAGCTAGCCTGATACGTCTCGGCATATATATACCCTCCTGGCCCCACCGATCAGTTTGTGCGAGGTCGTCCCATCGCTCGTCCCTCCCACCTCTAGGCATCGCTCAGCCTTTCACGACCTTCACGAACACTCAGCTCACCGTCCGAGATGATGTCCGGGTCAATGTTCATGAAGGTCGCGCTTACGATCGCTTTCCTGGCGTCCTGGGTGCAACTCGTGCTCGGGGCTCCTGTCGCCTCGATCGCCAGTCTCGAGAAACGGGATGTATTCGTGCCGCCTGTGCTGTACCCGCACGCAGGGACCGTTTGGACCAAGGGCCAGCGTCACAACGTTACCTGGTATGTGGCGTCCACTCGACGTCGAGTGACGGTGGACTCGGATAGCGCTCATATACTGGACAGGGACACTTCGAGCGCGCCCGTGAACATCACGAACAAGGAAGGGACAATCCTCCTGCGCAAGGGTGATTTGACCACACCACGTAAGAGACGGTTTCTTGGCCCACCGCTGTACACTCTGAACCCCATTTTCTCAGTGATCCTGGCGACTGGCTTCGATATTCTCCTCGGGCGTATCGAGGTCACGGTCCCATGGGTGATCTCGGACACTGATTACAGCGTCGTCCGTACGTACCACCCCGAAACTCTGCTTTGGTTCTCGCTCATGCATTTGCTTGACAGTCTTCGGTGACTCGGGCAACTTCAGCCCTCTGTTCCAGATCATCGGATCTGAGCTCTGAACGCTCCTCCTGAATTTGTGATCCCCTGGGCCACCCGTTGGACCATATCAGGACTCTCCTCGACTTCTTTACGAACTTTCACGGACTTGCTACGTACGTTTGTGAGCGCGATGGACTGATTCATGAAGGCCTATTCTTCGCATCGGTAGTCGTTGATCAATAGCGGGACTCTTCGAGCTGAACGGTACACTTTCTGTAAATGTATCTAGTCGATCTACGACGATTTCGCCCTGCAAACCTGAATGCGATTGCAGCTCCGGAATTCAACCGTGAGCTGCTATGCGGTATGTGAAAGCGAACATCCTCACCTCTAGCTCTCCGAGGAGAACAATCGGTACAGGCGCCCGCTGCCGCTATTGTGTCGTAAGTCTTCATTCTTCGCATGCGACCGTATAAACTGAACGGACGTATAGATGGACCATTTGTTAGCATGAAAAGCCGCGACTAGAACGCTTGCCATGAATGAGGAAGGGTTACTGTAGAGCACTACTACAACACCGCTCGCACAGCATTTACCAGGAGAGCTATTGTGAACGACTGACCGCTCGAGGTCAAGCCTTTGCTGGTACCTGTGAAACTCCTCGAATGTGATCAATCACAGCGTCGTACTTAAGGATGCACGTACCAGCGGAGCTCGCCACCATACATCCAGTAACCACTCTCGCTGCCCTCCAACCAATCGATTCGAACAATCGAACAGACTGAACCATGAAGCGAATCTTCTCTCTGGCACTCCTCGCAGGACTTGCGGCTCCGGTGGTCACCGCCTACGATGTGTTTCGGCCTCTCAAAGCTGCCCAAGTTGGTGCCCCATACAAGGTTGAGTTGTACGTCCTGTCAAGTTCGTCGAATGCGCTCAGCAAGTGTGCTGACATCGCCGTTTGCCACCGTCCAGCAACCTGACCGCCTTGGCCCCAGTGCTTAACGGGAACACAAACTCCACGCTCTCTACGGCCTCGTGCAATGCAAGCGCCACCAGTTCTAGCATCGCTGCGAACTCGTCCTCGTCCTTGGGGAAACGCTCATTCTATAATAGAATCCTCCGCAGGAGCGCCAACATTACCGGCAGTGCATCTGCATCCAGCGTGGCCGATCATGGCTGCGATTCCATCCCCAGCACGACATCGGCCAAGGTGGTCAAAGTGACTATTACCCAGGCGATCAGTCCGACATCCAGCATGTATACGGCCGTGACGACTGGGCAGAGTGGCAGCGCTCCCAACAGCACTCTAAGCACGAGCTCCCTCGCCGGGTCCGCGCTGAACTCTGGCGCATGCGGACAAGCAGAGCTCGCTTTCTGTCTGAACGGAATGCCCACGAACTACACGATTGGCAGCAACGACATACCTATCTGCAGCATCCTGCAACTGTACAAGGGAAACTTCACAGCAAGTACGTCCATAGTGCATTCATTCTCCTCACGTCCGATATTGACCCTTGGCGATGCGCAGCCTTGGCTGAGAACTTCAACGTCTCCTCTGGTTCGGTGACGATAGACATACCGTGGGTGGCACCGAGTGACGACTGGGCTCTCAAATGTGAGCGTGTGCGCCTATGTTTCGTAGGAGGGAGCATCCGACTGACGTCCGTTGAAGTACTGGTAGACAATGCCGGACCTGTGGTCTGGTACTACAGCACCAACTTGACCATCTCGCTTCCAACCTCTTCATCGACAGCTTGAGTTTGGTGGAGAGGTACGGGGAGGTCACGTACAGATGGGCGCGTTGTTCTGTAGGGAGCGGGCAGAACAGCAGACGAAGTGAGAAAGCTGTGCTGCACTCTGTGAAGAGAGAGAGAGAGATAAATAGTAGTCGTACCTGCTATCTGTACTCCGTTCTCATGTATTGAGATACGTTCTGCTTACACAACATGACTCCATTCTCTGAGCGGGCGGGCGCATGGACATTGAGCGATTCTAAGCCCTGAGAAAGAGGCGATTAGGCGTATCATGACGTACGCAAGGCAGTTGGAGGTAAGAATTGATGGACGGTACTACCTCTGTAACCAAACTGATCATCGTACACTTTCCGGACAGATGCTGTCTGCTAGGATAGCGGATGAGCATCTATGAGGGCGCACAACAAAAGAAGACGAATGAACGAGAATTCCGTAGGGGTGTATAGCTGACGGCTTGGTAACCGGAGATTGCAAACCGCGGTGCTCACGAAAGAAGATTTTGCGTCTGGTGCGATTGACATGCAGAAGAGTTGGTGTGCTCAGTGAATAAGCCAAGTCACCGGCGCCTACCTCGCGTTTATACCCGTCTGGCGAGTGATAATTTGGACGTATTCCCAAGATATCCTTGAATGGCGAACAATCACGAAGGTGGGACTGTGTATAAATTCAAGAGGGGGCCTGAGGCGGAGGTCAATATCAAACCAAGCCAGATACTAGCAGGACGTCGAAACCGCACCTGTCCACCTAACCAATACCTCTCCTTCTACCCACTCCTACTGTCCTCTATAGCATTTCACACTCGAGTCCATCTCCTACACCGAATTACGCAACGGAACATGTTCCCTGATTGTATGCAGCTCACCCTTCTATTCCTCTTGGCTGAGCTCGCCGTACCTCTCGTCCAAGCCAGCGCTTTCACGTATCCCACGAAAGGTGTGCAGTTGTCGCCGGGAAAGTCCTACAACATTGCCTGGTACGAAGCAAGCGTGATTTGGATGGAGTGCGGGCCTTCATACTGAAATAATCGACTAGGAAACCAGTGATCAGCGCAGTACTTGATTCAAATGCCGATGACATGGACGTCACAGCAAACACGAGCGCGAGTACGGACAACGTCGCCACCTCGAGGACGGTGGCGGGTATAACAAATCGAACAGCGTTGCGTTTTCGTCGCGATGGCGGCCAGTCTGATGACTACCCAGTATCAAACACCAGCTCAGTTTGGAGCGGTGAGATGACTCCCACCATGTCCTCAACATACACCACCGGTTCCAGTAGCACTGGTGGCGGCGTTGGCCCTGCGCCTGCATCGAGCACTGGCGCGCACTCATCACCATCTCTATGCGTCAATGGGATGCCTGCGGACACGAACGGAACCGCTGGTCTTACGCAGCGCTGTAGCGAGCTGTTGCTCGTCCTCGAAGAAGACTGCACAACAAGCATGTCATAACTATTCTCCCGTGCACCCAACCCACTAACAGCTTTGATGACTGGCAGTGGACCCCATGGCTTTCAATTTCAATGTCTCCGCGGGTATGATACAAGTCACAATACCTTATGTCGGTCGGAGCGAGCAATACCGCTTCAGCTGTGCGTGGTGTCTACCCTTAAAGGAGCGTCGGCAGCATTGTGACTGACACTCTTTGTAGTGGCAGTAGCAGACGGCGATGGCCAAGACATCTACACGAGTGATCCGTTCACTATCCAAGAGGCGGCCTGAGCAGTATATGATAGGGCGAGCGAACGAGTATCCGTCTACCATTAGATTTCCCAAAGCAGTCGTGTATAGGACTTTGGAAGTTGCTGACAGCGCAGAGAGAGCTCAATTACTTTCGGCCGGTCGCAAGCATCGGCCGCATTAGAAATTTGGGCGTAAGCGGCCGTGGTGCGATGAGAATAATGGACCCTAGAACTTGTACAAGGGATATGGCTGACTGGACTCGACGGGAGCAGACACCCACACCCGTCGAGCACACTCTGAGCGCTCAATAGTACGCATTATCCCCGGCCGGGTCGATATCGAGCTCGGTGAGAGTCTAGCTGACATAGTGAAAGGCGGTGCTCACAAGCATGACTGCTACATGGACGGCGTCACACGCACACACGGACTGAGATGGCCTCTGATCAAGCAGTCTGTGTGAACTCGTGCGCGCGCTGCGACACCGCTGACCGGCCAGAAGTACAGTCAGAGGAGAGAGCCGTATCGACAAGTCAATGATAGTGAGAAAGTCTCGTTTGCTGTAGATAAGTGTCTTGGCGGCCTGGTCGGGACTCGAAGGCCGCGACTCGGTCGGCTGTAACGTCGTGCAGACGGCGGCGTTGAGACCACCGACCAGGAGAGGTCAAGGTAGGTTCTGGGCGAACATGGTGCTGTCAAGTAGAGCATGTTCAGGAGTTGAGTACACGAAGAAGACAGCAAGATTGTGCAGGCACGAAGAGCGGGTGAGACCAGGAACGAAAGAGTGAGCTCGAGACTCCGACGAGAGACCGTAGGCGAGGTGGCGTGGCAAGAAACGCGAGCACGTGGGCGCGTCACCGCTGTGCATACGCGGAAATCGCTGACCGCCGTGGCTGTTCCTCATGCTCCCGACTCCGTCTTTCTCTCGTGCAGTGCTCGGGGACGGTGCGAATGCTTATGTCGGGCTCTGCGCAAGCTCCGTTCGAGAACGGGCTTGTTGTGAGCGGCCATGCCGCTTTGGAGCACGCCTCGTCCAATGCAGCTGCGCGGCGGGCATTGCTCCCCTACTCTACATGCTATAAATTCAGGTCGAGGACGGCTCTCCATCCCCAGCAAAGCATCCAAGCTTGCATCCAACAAACCTCCCAGCACATCTAACTCACGACCACATCTTACGACCCGCTACGAACCCACTTACCCTAGTTGCTATGAGTTCGCAAACCTCCGTCCTCGCCAAGATGTTCCTCCTCTTCTTCGCCCTCTTCGGCATGTTTGCCAACCTCGCCGCTGCTGTCCCAGTTGAAGAGCTGGAGAAGCGTGACGTCTACGATCCTCCAGTTCTCTATCCTCACGCCGGCACCATCTGGTACAAGGGTCAGAGGCACAACGTCACTTGGTACGCGACTTCGAAGGTTTCTTCCCCGATGCCATGTCCGTGCGCTGACCTGGTTATTCCAGGGACACGACTAATCACCCCGTGAACATCACCAACAAGTTTGGAAGGATCATGCTCAGGAAGGGTCTGATCCCCACGCCTTGTACGTTGCGAGCCTTCATGAGGAAACAATGTGGTCAAACTCAACTCTACTCTACAGTGATCCTCGAGGAGAACTTCGACATTTTGCTCGGTCGTATTGAGGTGACGGTTCCCTGGGTCACTCCCGGTGACGACTATAGCCTCGTCCGTGAGTGTCTAACCCAACTTTGTGTCATATAGCGGAGTAAGCTGATGGTATGCTCCAGTATACGGCGACTCGGGCAACTTCAGCCCGATGTTCACTATCAACGAGTGAGCATCTGCTGAAGTGCAGTTAGGACACTCGCGATACGCCACATTGTGAAGCGTGTCTTCCTGACTTGCAATGAACGTGGGGTAATCATGGACTTCGTTCTTCGGACTGATGGACTTTTTGATGACCATTATGACTCGGATGGACTAGTATTCGGACTTCGCTATGGACTTGTCGGTGTTGTACAGTACTTGTCATAATAGCGCTGTTATACATTGGTGTCGTGGTTCCACAGTATTGCGGTCCATTGACAGCCGTCGTGCAAGCTGGCTCGGGCCGGATAGCAATATATCACGCGCAAGGCCGTACTCACCAGCTGAAGATGAGAGCATGAATCAGTATAATGACCGGCAAGTTTACCACATGTTTACAATGGCACACGTACGTACACAACATGACACTCAGCGCGGGTTGAGGAGCCGTTGGGCCTTGAGGTGATGAGTCTTGCCTACAATCGCGGAGGATGTTGGATGTAGCTAGGACAGAAATGCATCACATAGGCGAGAAAAGGGTCTTGATTAGCAAGGTATTCCTGGGCACGTCGCGCCTCAGCATTGAGCCCAAGTCCCTGAGGATTGACTGGCAAGCAACTAAGTAGCCATGATTCTGAATGTGGAACATCGCAAGGACGTCGGTGGTGGGCGCTCTTACGTGGGGGTGGAGAACAAAGCGTGGGAAAGGGGGAAAATACGGAGGAACAGTTCCCGGAGGACACGCGTGGCAGCACTCCTCCCCCAGAAACCCCCATCCGCCGTTTTCGACAAATCCCAAAGTAAACACGAATGGCGTCCACCTCCGCCGGCTCGTCCGCGCAACCCTCCGCCTCCTCCGCCACCGCTGCTTCCACCGGACCCCTCCTGGCCCAAGGCGACTGGACAAAGAGCCTCATTCAGCTCGCGAAGACCGCCGAACTCAAGTGCGTGCATGCTCAGCTGCCCTGGGCAGTTACCATACGGGATGCTGATATTATCGACTATATCTCATCCTTGTCATTGCCATCCTCCATGCTTGCATGTCACTTGTGCACGCGGCGGCGTACGGTCGGCCTCTCATCGAAATTGTCCCTCGTGGCACCGTCGCGTCTGATCATGAAGGAAGCATGCCTTGACGCTACAACTACACACGGCTCACATTCTATCCGCACATGCCGCTCTCGAGCAGAAGAATAAGGCAATCCAGGATCTGAAAGAACAGAAGAACAAGTCAGTTTGGCTACAAATTGAACCATTTGAATAGATACCAAACGATTCACCGCCCGCAGGCTTGAGAGCGAACGACAACGACTGCTGAACTGTCTACGGGAGGTGTGTCTACTATCCCACATGCTTATATCCGCACATGTCCGCTTACATGTGTTCCCCCGCAGGTCAATGAAGATCGCGACAAGGTTGATACCAAAATGCTTGCGTGTATGCCGGCTACTCACTAACTTTCGCCATAGGCGGACATTCAAGAGGCCACCCTGAACAAAGAGTCAGTCCTCTTGCCATCATTCCATCACTAAGCTAACGTCGTGCAGGGTCTCCGAGCTACAACATAAGATCAAGTCCATCTCAGAAGGTGACTACGCCGCCGCGAAGAACGATGTCGATAGGCTACGGCAAGAACTCGGTCAACCGCCCCTTCCGAGTCTTCAGACAACGCTGGAAGAGAAGTCCGCGGAGTAAGTCGCGTGTCCTGTCGCTTAGCATCTGGTCTCACCCCGCCCACCCCCTTCGGTCCTTCCATCTTACGCCGCCGTCGCCGTCTGCGCCGCCCACCAATGCGCCCGCTCGACCACCGTCGACCACGCAGGTACCTGAAGGCACTCCGATTACAGGCAGAAGCTGCCAACGCCACATCGGGCACAAAACGGGCAGGGGACGACCTTGGCTCCGAAGGTCAACCAGCGAAGCGTCCCCGCGGCCGACCGAAAGGGAGCAAGAACTCCAAGACGAAGACGAAGCCTTCATCGACGCCTGTGCCCGCGACCAGCGCCGCAGGGTCGTCTTAACGGCTCTGGTAGTCGTCGCCTCCTTGATGGTCGGTCGTCCTGGGTTCCCGGTCTTTCCCTTTCCTGGACTGGTGCGAGTTGTGTACGCTATGTTTACCTCTGATGATGCATTGTACAATTGGTCTCTTCCTACTTATCTCCTTATGCCCTCCTCCCATCACGACTTCCAAAGGTTTAGACTCGTTGCCTACCATGTCGAAACTACCCTCGTTGCAAATTCCCTTGTCGCATGGTTCGGTAGGGTCAGCGACGGGCCGTTAGCGCTGATGGCCCTACTGCAACCCCAACGATGGCCTTGCTATGCGTCTCAAAGTACCGGCGTTGCCTCTACCCTCGGATTTCAGAGGGCGGCCACGGTTCCGCCGAAACCATTCGCTAAAGCAGACCAACGCGTGTTCGACATCGATATCAAAGCGCCGTTCTAAAGCAGTGCACCAAGCTTGCTGTCTCTCCGCTCTCCTTTTGGTGCAGACCTTCACATGAACATTCTTTCTTCCAGATATCTATCCGTTGATAGCTCGCAGTCGTCCAACCGCTGCTCGGCGACATATCGATATCTGTTGGACCGTGTCAAGCATCCCATCCAAATCCCATCATTGTCTGCGACGTGGTCGTGTGGAGTCGCAACACATGCACGCGCGTCTGCCGTCCGCGACATATCCTCTCCGGACGCAGCGGACAGGACGTGTCGCGATGCGACGCGCGTTAATAATGTGCAGATCATTTCCGCAAGCGAGCAGTTGCAAGCTCCATGTTCCATCGCTTAGCCGAGAGCACATTGGCATTAATCGTCGTCCATCCAATCTGCGCAGCTGCCTCGCCGTTCCCGGGGCTTGCACCCCCGGACGGTGTAGACAGCCAGCGCCATCACCGTTTGACGTTGTCGGGCTTCAGCAGTCCGCAGCGCTCGGCGACGCTGTGTTCACAGTCGCGCTCGCATTGTGTACTGGCGTCGCGACGCGCCATGGTGTTACAGCTGGCAGTAGCAATGCCAGGGGTAGCTGGCGGCGCTTCTCCCGACCGGTCACAAATCACCCCGCCCACCGCCCCTGACACCGTCGCACTGGATACGGATACGGACTGTGACTGGTGGTTTGTTCGGGGCGGAGGTGATTCTGGCGCCAGATTGGGCCTGTCTACCCTGTATCAGGGACTCCTCTTCCAAGCTTCAAACGTGTGCGCACGGCACTGCCTTTCTGGGAATCCCGACAGCGAGACTGGGGTGCTAGGTGTATGTTGTGTCCGCGTGCTACGATCGCAGGAACAGTTTCCGGCAGGCTTTCATCGCAGCATTGTACGACTCACAATGTATAATTCCGCGAATAAGCTACGCTCACTCCCTTGTACAACATCGTGGTCAAGGTTGCACATACTCAACGGCTGCAGCAGGTGCACGCCCGACGTACTACCGACTTACCGACGTTGTGTCGGCATCGGCGCCGTCGCAGTCAGGACGGCCGACGCGAAGCTTGCACAAAGCAGCCACCGGCGTCTTCCGCGCTACTTCCCAAACCGGCAGTCGTCCCTCCCGAGGCGTTCCTGGAAACCCGAAGCGGGCCTCGAGGAAGCTCGATCTGAGATCTCCCCGCCCCGCCCCTCCTCGCTCTCCGGCGGGGAGATCTCGCACGAGCGCCCATTTTGGCCACGCGCCGGGCCCGATCCGCTCTCGTCGCAAAACGGTGCGCGCTCACGCTCGAGCTCGAGTCGTCCGATGCCAGAGCTGGCGTCGGCGTCAGTCCACTTTGACCTGCCTTCTCGCCATCCGCCTGCGCCTTCGCATGCCTGTCGGCCGATCCCGCCTTCCTGCATTCAATTCGCTCAAGTGAAGGTGCGCCTTCTTGCCCGGCCGTGGCGTCGCTTCCTCCTCTCGAGGGCGAGGTGCCGCCTCGGTATGCGCACGCGCTCGACAGACCCGAGCCAAACTCCGTGACTCGACGACCGACGGTTGTGATCGGGGGTATAGCTATTAGGTGACAATTGTCGGTACGCACCACCGGTGTGCGGTTGAGCCTGACTTGAGCTTTCCCGAATCACATACGCAGGTGCTGCAGCATGTCTCTCATCCTCCTGTTCTCGCGCTATCTCCGTTCCGAGGCGCTGTGGGGTATGTATGGACTGTCAGAACGTGCACGCAGGTCAGACAAACGAAATCAAGAACATATCAGCATTCCCCGTAGAAGGCACCAACATGATAGATGCATCGTATGTGCTATGGACGCCGAACACCGATCGGGCCTTACTACATAGTACCGTACAGTACTCCCACTTACCTGCTATGGCACCCCAGCCTCTCCCGCCCCACCGCGAATGCGACATCACTCTCAAGCTGCGGTAATCGGACATGCTCTTAGCAGCTATATCCACACACCTTATCCAGTCATGCCCCCTCGTCCTGCACCAGACACCCGCACCCAGACGGTTCGCCGAGGCAAACGAGTCATACCACCGCGGACGATCGCCTAGCTTCGTCATCATACCCCGCATGCCGGCCACACACAGCAAACCCCATGTCGCGATGATGACCGGCTCCAGCGCGAGCAGTGCTTACCTGTGCTTACGCACGGCAGTCCCTCAGTATCACCAAACGCATCGCGACGTCCGTCGGAGCACGCTGAGTAAGGTGACCTTTGACTCGGAGCAGCGCGCGCCAGGCTCGGATGCTGTGAGCACAAAACAGGTCAGTCCGAATCGTGACTGGCGCCTCGCGCGAGTCGGCTCGGCATGGCGTCCCGTGCTCTGAGCCTCTGATCCCAGTCCCAAAGCTGCACCCGGCATGGAACTCGCGCATGTGTCTCCCCAAGAGCCGACAATCCGAATTCATGAGACGCGAGCGGGCAGCGCATGTGCCCCGCCAGTGCGCAGCTTGAATTCGGAGTGGCCAGGAATATGTCAGAGAAGGACCGGGCAGGCCGGCGGACGGTTGTGCTGCACGAACCTACGATGCATCCCGAATTCGGAATCGGGTGTGTGCGGCCGTTCCGAGCGAGCATGACGCGCAGGCCGGCGAGCAAGGAAGAGTGGAGCCTGGGTCGACGACAGCAGCCTGGAGGCCGGAGGAGTAATGTGTACTTATGACGCACCGTATTCCGAATAGCTAAATATGAAGCAATATGAAGCTGGCGATGGGTCGCTGGCGGAGACGCGCGCGCGGTGTGATGGGAGGGAGCACATGGGTGTGTGTGCGCGCGTACGTGCTCGCGAGGGATCGGAACGCGCTACGGTAGCTATGCATGGAGACGAACATGGTGGAGCGCGGGGCGCGCAGAAGTGGGTGCGCAGGACGAGCACGAAGGGCGGCGTCGTATGTATATGACTGCGAGTCGCGGCCAACGCGCGAGACGTCTCGCGTAGCTCCAAACCGCATGCACGCACGCGTTCCATACCATGCTAACGTGCAGCACGAACGAATTCAGGCGCTTGGCGGTCGGTCGGTCACATCCCGCCACATCGCACCAGATTGGTGCGTTCTGCGCTTCTTGCTAGACGCTGCGGGGAATGCTGCGCGGGATTTGCACCTGCGCGATGACCTGATTCAGAACACGGACGGCGTGGACAGAATACAGTACGTGGACAATCCGCAACGCGATCCGACTGCGAACAGCACAGACCCGGGACCACCGCAGCACAGTATCAGAGCCCGAGAGACCCAGCCTACTGCGGATGTTTGCTGCGATGCTGCATGTTATCTTCGTACATGATACTGCATACTGCTGTATCAATAGTGCGTCCAATGTCCCGACCGGCATCCGGGCACAGATGCTAAAAGCACCCACAGCCGCCCGACGTGCCGAAGCCAGTAGGACAGCTGCGCGTCTTGACAGTCGCGCAGCGCGCGCGCCACGGTGGGTCTTGCCAAGCTGCCGTCGCCGGACGGACGACGCGTGCGCGCCAGGAGAAGCGGCGGCCACGGGCGGTGGCACCTACCTCCATGTCGCACTGTCACCGGCACGTTTAGCTTGCGTGCTCGTTCTTGCATCGAAGCGGCTGACAAAGGCGAAGGCGAGCGACGGGCGTGTTATAGTGACATGCCACCGACTCGCTATATTTGATGGACTTGGTCGACAATGTGTGATGCATCGCGAATCGCGATGGTGCTCGACAGACAGAGCGCGGTGTGAGCGCGTAGGAGGCACGCGAGTCCACTTGGATCGGACTGCCAAGCGAGTGGCAGCATTATCGCAGGCGGTGGGAATGCCGGGTGCTTATTGCCCTGGTGGCGGGGCGCGCCACACAGCTTGGTATGCTTCCGTGTACAATGCGCAGAGGCTAGGCGGGATCGACGGCGATCTATGTCCAATGCAAACGGACATGATATTGGCCGTGCGAGCAGTCAGAGTGGTGTTTGCGTGCTGTATGTATCGGAATGTATTTTCGTGGCACGACCGCGACTGTGAAAAATGCGGACGCATTTGCGCAAAAATGGATATAGAGTACAGGCGCTTGATGGGGAGGGGAGGGGACCGGATACAGGCACGGAGCGGTATAGTGACGGATAGATGAGGTGCTAGGGATGCGAGCGGGAGTGCGGAAGAGACGGGTGGCTGAAGGAGGATATCCGGGGAAGCTGGGAGTGTTCAGTCGGGAGACGAAGAGGGGAGGTAAGACGGATGTGAGGGCGCGGAGGGGAGGACCGAGGTGCGAGGGTATGTAGGAGAGGACACGGGCGGTCGAGATAGGATAGGGATGCCTAGAATAGACACACGTTCGAAGGAGGAGAGCCTGGACAGGGGTGGCAAGCTGCTAGTGTGGGTTGTCGAGACGTGGGGTCTGGCTAGGAGCGGTCGAGACGTAAGCAGTCGCTTGGCCAGAGCTCCTGAGCTGGAACCGAGCTGACTGTGGGTTGCATGTGAGAGAGGGAGAAAGAGATCAGCACGCGTGTGTTGGGAACGGTCAGATGGAAGGGGTGCAGGAGAGAGGGACGGCTGAGGAAGAAAGCAGCGGCTGAGTGAGTGGCGAGGTCTGGGCCGGGCTGCGTGTAGTGTGTGTATAATATGGCTGGGGTACTTGATGGGCTAGCTAGAGTGAAGTGAATGGATGAGATATGAATGGGGATGTGTGGGATATTGGGCTGAAAATACGGAGGAGAAATGGGGAGATCTGAGACTGAGCGGGGGTGAATCTGAGGGAGGGCTGGCTTACGGAAGGGGACGGATGTGCTTACGGAGAGAGGAGGATGAGTCGGAGGAGGCCTGGGTGAGTCAACCGGACAGCTGCAGCCGGCCCAATCGCGATGTGGCCGACGGCGCCAGATCGAGAGGAACGCATCGCCGCCGCTTCCCAATGCGTCCTCTGACGGGCGTCTATTACTCGCCTCGCTCACCGTTCATTCCAATCTCAGATCTCAGATCTCGCAGTCCGACCCGTCCTCTTCTCCGAGTCCCGAGTCCGAGCCTCTCGCAGCTAACCATCCCATCCTCGCCTTTCTTCAATCCGACATATAAACCATGCCTCTCCCTCCCCTCGCCCTCCCTCCCACCGCTTCCCCCTCCGCCTCCCGTCCTCCGCCACAGCTGCCCCTCTCCTCCACATCGCCTCCGCAGCAATGGCCTCATCATCCCCTGTACACCCTGCTAGCCTCGTCGATCCCGCCCTCCACTCCCCTGCCTCTCCTCGAGCTCGTGGACATCAGCCTCGACCGCAACCTCATTGGTGTGTACCTTCCCGTCTTCCATTCGCCTCATCAGGATCCTCATTCCTTCTTTCATCTACCAGAGCACATAGTCGACACAGTCACCGAGACCGTCGACTACGCCCTCGGGCGCCCCTCATCATCCACACGCGGACGCTCAATGTCCCGCCACACCGAACACTCAAAGTTCCTCAAGTTCGTCACAGACGTCATCCACAAGGCAGAGGTCAAGGTCCCCGCCCTCCTCGTCACCCTCGTCTACATCAACCGCTGCCAAGCCACACATCCAGATTGCTCTCGAGCAATGGGCTAACGAGCGCGTCTTCCTCGGCGCACTCATCCTCGCCTAACAAGGTTCGTATTCCCTCATCTTCTACGTCATGCCACAGCAAGCTAATCTCGGTTATCGTGCAGTACCTGAACGACTCCACCTTGAAGAACGTGCACTGGGCACTCTGCACTGGCGTCTTCGGCAAGCGCGACATCGGCCGGATAGAACGCGAGTTCCTCGACGTTCTCGACTTTGAGCTCGGTGTCTCGGAGGCGGACCTCCTTGCCCACCACGATGCTCTCCTCGCGCTCTCGCACGCGCCTCGCCTGCCCGCGCGCCCCTCACATCAACGCCACGTTCCGTCGGACCAGCTCGCCTCTCGGCTCGCGCTGGAGCTCCGACTCGAGCGATATGGACGTCGACTCCGAATCCTCCTTCGAGAGCGTCTCGCTCCCCCGCACTCCCGAGCCCCACGTCCCCGTCTCCTCAGTGCCCTTCCCCGATTCCAAGTCCCAGCACGTCGACTTCGCGCCCGCAACGCAGGCGCATCTGGCATCATCAGAAGACGCTTCAACCGCGTCTCTTCCTCAGCAACCTCATCATTCTCCTGCCCATCATCGCGCACGCGCATCTGCGCTGTCGATCCTACGCTCCTTCCCCATTCCTCATTTCCACTCGCACTGCCAACCGAAGGCGTCGGCGAGCGCAGCATCACATACGGTCTCGGCGATACCGCAGCCGTATCATCATCAGCTCGCCCCCGCCGCACAAGCAATGACGGTGCGCGCATGACCGCGGTCCGCGGACACTCTTCGCCTTCCCTGTACAAAATCACTCGGCTCGCCGCACCGCCCCGCGTCCGTCGCACTCACGCTCGCGCACGCCGAAGTAGTAAATTATTCCTTCAATGCATCGCCGCTGTAGATCTACGAGCTCTTTGGTTGCTCGCTTGCTCCTCATCGCACCTCCTACTCTCCTTCGTGCTTCGTTTTCCATCAGCTCACCTCTCCATTTCGCATCCCCGCCTCCCCTCCGCCCGTGTTGTCTGTTCATTAGCATCTTTTCTCTCTCCGTTCCATTCCATCCCATCTCCTGCTCGTGCACACGATATTTCGTAGCCCTCGCAGCCCCTGCATTAATCACCGGCCGCCCTGTTGCTCTTGCCTTCTGCACATCAACGCTCCGTCACCACCATACTACGGGTACTGTACAATTAGTTAGACACCATCACGCAACGCGCACCAGCGAATGACATCTCGAAATTCATCGAACACACGACATTTGCATCTGTCTGCCGCGCATCCCCGTCATCCGTATGCCGTCTGTCGCCCGCCCTAGCCTACTAATAGTGCTTCTGTCGCCAAATTGCCCCTCGAGGCTCGGAGCAAGTCGCGCGTGCGTGCTCGGTCCTGTGCCCGGCGGGACGATCAGTCATCCGAGGTGTGTCAGCGCTTATGGAACGAGACGCGCGGGCGGTCGGCCGGAATGCAGCGACGACGCGTCTGGCATATTTGCTCTCTTCTCTGCGGAAGGGGACGCCGAGCCGAGCGTCCGCGCGTGTCGGTCGCAGCATTCATCATTCGCTTTGACTCGCAAATGCGCGTGAGTCCTGCGAGTGAGTTGAGTGAGTAAATTGCCTGCACCGTGGCCGCGGCTGCCGTGCCGGGAGGCCACTCGTGAGTCGCAAGCTCCGCGCGGAGGATCAGTATCGCTGTCTCCTCTTTCTCGTTAATTAGGCTCGCGGAGTGGTGGGTGGGTGCTCCCAACCCAACGCACGATGGCCGGCGTGTCCGGTCGGGCGGGTGGAGAGAACCTCGCAGGCCGAGCGCGAGCGGTCGGTCGCAGCGAGAAGGTTCGTGCGTTTGCGACAGATTCGAGTCCACCGCCTGCCAGCTGAGCTGTGCGCATGCGTATGTACTGTACATACGCCGGCCGGACATGTACTGAGTAAACGGCTGGTACTTGGTGCTGTATGGCGAAAGCGTCGATAGCAATGGCGCATCTCCGATACCGCAGATAGCACCGCGTCATTACTAACGCATGGGCAAGCTCATTGCAATAGACCGTGACACTATACTGACGGAGGACGTGGATGACTGATTTACTGTACCCAAGCTCAACCCAGTACTACTAGCTATAGGTGACTCTTCCGAGGCGTCGCACCCGCCGCGCGCGTCCGGTCTCACTGAGCATTCACCCTCCATCGTATCAAGAGATAGATACCTACGGCTAACGGCGCGCCTGATGCAGGCAAGCCCATCCGTCCTAGCGCAGTCGCGTCCAACTTCCAAGACTCAAAGTACTTATCCAAGACCACCAACAGTCCAACACCACCACCAAGCCAGACCAAGCCGCGTCGCACCGCATCCCGCAGCGCAGGCCCGCCGGGTCCGGAAGTAATCATCCTCTGTACGCTCGACCTCCGAGCCGGACTCGCAGCTTCAGTCTCCACGGTGGACACCAACCATCACGCACTTATTCATGGCTGACGCGAACGCGTCAGCGTGGCGCTCGAACGTGTCTATAGACGTGTGCCGTCGTGGTGTTGGTCGCCGCGCCCGAGTCCGGGGCGCGAGTCTAACTGCAAACGTATAGTATACCCTATGTACGCGGGGCGCGTCCTCGGAGCGGGTACACGTACACACAGACACATTGCCGGCCCACGGAGACGTGTCTGTTCTCGGGCCGGTGAGTAGCGGCGAGCATTCAAGCAATCAAGGCTGCGCCTGGCGGCCTATGAGCTGCTATGTCCTCGATCTCTGCTCGATTCGCTGCTGCCGACCATATCTAGGCCTCGGATTTTCAGCTGATAGATACTTAGGTCAGAGCCTTCATCGAGAAACGCAGCCTTTCGAGATCAATGTGCTCGAGGCCCAGAATGAGCCCAAAGTTCTAGTCCGTCGTGTTCGTTGATCGTGGCGAGGCACACCGGCCGCGACCATCGACGCTGCGGGGAAAGGTGTGGGGGAAGATCAACGGTATGTACGCACCAGGCCTGGCGCTGACATCATATGTGCGGTCACTAACATGCACTCTCGCACAGCTGCAGAACCCGTTCGCCAACGCGATCGCTAGTCATTGAGCCTAGTGTCTCGAGGACACGGCCTGGGTTGATGAACAGTCGAGCGATAGATCAGACTCAAGCTCGAACACTCGAGCGACGGTCGGCCAAAGGCTCTCGCGCCGAAGCTGAGAGTAATACCATATGACCACGCCACCGCGAGGGTATTGCAGCCTCTTCTCCGAAATTCACGGCACACAGACTCATGGTACGATTATCCACTCGACACACAACACACAGCGTCATGCACCACGTTGACAGCGCGAAGCGAACGAAGGCGCGCTGTCATTCGACCCTCGGATGCTCCACATACGCAGGGCAGGCCCGCAGTGCTACCGCGGCTCGGCGAGCCAAACAGGCGACGCCCCCTCCGCATACGACACACGCCGATACAGGACCAGCTTCTTCCATGGCCATCTCGGACGCCTGCACACGAACCAGAGCAAACCCCGCTCTGACCATCTGCGAGTGTTGCGCCTCGAGGCGCGCTTTCCGACATGCAGCGAAGCCTCGAGGACCGTATTGCGTCCGCACGGATTCGCCGACATGCCACAGCGCGCGCGGCGGTCCGAAATAGCAGGGGCCCTTCGCGCAGCCACCACGGTGGCGCGGGCGTCCGCCGCCCGTGTAGTCAGTCGCCCGAAGCGGCGCGCTGCTGAGAAGTCGAAGCCCGCGACGTCGACTCGCAGCAGCAATCCAATACCAGGCCGCCAACAGCATGGGCGCCGCATGGTAACGGACCGGTATGAGTACCAGATCCAGATGGCATGCGAGCTGAAGCACTAATGCACGACTATTCACCAGAAGCGAACGCTGTGCGCGCCCGTCCTCGAGGGTCGCGGATGACGCACGTTTCGACGTTCTTTTGCATAATATCAATACTGCAGCTGTCCGAGAAAGGACGCGCCCGCCGCGATGGCCCTCTTCGCCCTTTCATCATCACCAGCACGCGCCTCTGGTAGACGGGTCCCGCTCAAAGGCGTGTGCTGACGGTGAGAGATGGGGATCGCGTAGACGACCACAATAGCGACGGAGTGACCATCGGACGCTGGCGCCACGACCCGCAATTCTTTCTCGCCGAGTCTGCAATCAGGCCGTCGAGGCGCTTTCAATCAGGTAGGAGCTTATCACAATAAAAAAACCATGTCCTGTGTTGCTTGAATCACTCCTGGCAGCGACCCCTCACTCGATGAGATCACATGATGCACACAGAGAATATCCAACCTATTCGCACAATCTGGGAGCGTCCGATTGTTCGCTGATTTCGTAGTGGCCACAGGTGGCCGCGACTTGCACAGGAACATGGCACCGCGGCATCAGCAGCTGCAGGGATCACATACCACGACAAGGCTCCGGTGGGGCGAGCAGCGTCAGAGGCACTGTACGTCTGGTGGTGCTCCGCACACGCCGAAAGACGACATGGATCAAGCCGCGCCCAGCGCAGTATCCTTGCCGCCTGTCGATTGAGTTGTCGTACCGGCCCGGATACCAAGGTACGTACCTGCCACTTAGCAATCTACAATATTTGACCTCACACGGGCTCATAGACTCGCGAACACAAACCTTGATGCCCCACATGCGATGTTAAAGTCATGCACACCACCTCGCAGACGCGCTTGCCAGCGCTCCAGGAGACCCATTCCCGAACCCGCACGAGCTCCGAGGTGGGAATGCCATGTCCGTCATGTCAGGAACACAGTGTACACGCATCGGATCACCCCCAGGTGTAACGACTTGTCAACAGGCCCATCTGGGGCCCCGTGGGGACCAGTTCTCCCATGCGATATCGCTGTTGGCTCCCCGAATTCGACTGCGACAATCAAAGAAGCTCGCATTGAATCTGGTCAAGAAACCCACAAGAAGCCCGGTTCCACCGGGGTGACATTTGTACATCAGCGCGTCTGTCGAGGAGCAGCAACAAGCCGAACTTTGGCTCGCATCTAGCTGGATCACTCTGGCGACGAGTTGGTATTCAAGATTATGATTACCTGCTGTGGCTAGCGTCTCCGGTTGGTTGGGCACCTATGTGCTTGGATACAACATCACACACGTATATCTAATCGCAAACGGTTCCACAAGTTCCCTCGCTATTTGCCCCCTACCATATTGGTCGTTACTAGCTTGGTTACCCGACTCTCGAACGACTTCGGCATCTTGTGACGACATTCATACATGCGCGAACTCCCTCAGCCCGGTCCCGACAATGAACGTTCCGCCGGGGAGGAGACAGTTCCTCATAGGAGTTGATAGGTCAGAAGCGCCGCTGGTAGTAAGACGCCGCAGCCCTTACAAATAGCGCAAGCCATTTGTACGCGCATTGCGACACGTTGCAGGTTTTCGTCGAACGTGTGCCTCTCCTAACTTCTGTGCTCAGGCACAGACAAACCATAGTGACGATGCGCGGTTGTATACAGCTTCGTGAGTGAACGCCCATGCGCCCGATTGGCTTAATCCCACATCCTGGTGTCCTTTCAGTGAAATATCGCGCCACACAGGTTACAACGTGGTGTGCCGCCCTTACACCCGATCCTGTGGTATGGCTAGTGTTGCCTCCGACATTCGCAGTATCGATAACCTGTGGACAGCATTAGAACGGTACATCAACTTGTAGCGTTACGCTAAATGACCTATCCCGTATGTGTTCCCGCGACTTGCAATACCGTGGTAGGATTCATGATGAGCACATGCGCCGCTCGCCATTCTGCCTTTCGTCTGTTGTCGAAATCGCGTATAGTGTGACCACACCCAGTGTCCGACCGTGGACTGATAGCGTCTTTCTGAAGAGCGCGCAGGCTTCCCTAGGCTTCCTGGCCTCGGAAGGGATGCCCCATATCAATCATCACTGCATTACTTCACACGGATTGATCTTTCGTACACAAACCATCACGCCCGTTCCAAGCCGCTGAAAAACTGCTCAATCATTGCTTCCTACAGTCACCGTCTTCAAGTACGGCCCTTGCAATCAGCCCTATGCTCGGCCCAATGCGCCTTCTGACATCCATGGTCACAGTACCTATCAACACTTTCAGCGCCATCTGTAGACAGTATGCTGCCCTGCCTACCTCGTATTCCCACAGCCACCGCATTTTCGTAGCACCGCACTCGGGTTTCGACACCACGAGCACCTGTATAGCTCGTGGTCACTTTTGTCACCCTTCGCCTGCGGCACAGTATGCTGTCGCCCTGATCCATGCACATGTGCGTGTCCATGGTTGTGGCTACCGCCTTCTTCGTCGGAGCCAAGATCGATCTTGTCCAACCATTCGACCAGGTCGTCTTCTGCATCCTCTGCAAGCTGAAGCTGCGTGCTCTTGCTGAAATTCGCGATCGAGGTCGTCGAAATGTTTGACGAATGCTCCCCACTCCCTCGCACCTTCGGTGTAATGGTCGAGCATGAGCCCGCGGGCAAGATTGAGCTGTGTCCTGGCAATGGGATACCCCATATGCTTCATGAACTCTAACGATGTCTTTATCTTCCGGCGCGCGGGCTAATGATGAAGCTCAGCTACCGTAGTCCGCCGACAATGAATACGCACTCACGTCCAGCTCGCGCAGTTCCTCGCTCAATTCGGGTCCGCGAATGAGGATCGTGAGCAAGGCGTACCAGCTGAGGACCGCCAGCATGTGCCGTCCGTCGGGAGGTGCCTCGGAGATATATGCCTTCGCGTCCTCCCAAGCGGACATCAGGAACGCAGTGCCTTCAGCGCGGGCTTGCAGGTCGCCTTCCTCCGCGTCGGTCAGGATCGCCAAACCGCGCTGCGCGGCGTGGCCGACGGCCCGCCAGAGCATCTGATAGCGCACAAACGGGGAGATTCTCTTGCATTTGAGCCCCTTCTTCACCGCGCGCAGACCCTCTTCGACTTCAGCGCCCATGCTGACAATGTAGTACGCGTACGCGAGGTCACGGTTGCGCCTCAGTGCTGCGTGGCCCAGCGCGATCGCGTCCGGCAGTCGACCTCGAGCCATATAGTACTTCATTTCGACTATGTCCGCTCCGTCCAGGTCCGTCGGAGTATTCTTCGCGCGCAAAGCCTTCGCGCAAAGTGGCAGGGCATCTGTCCAGCGATTGAAGGGCAGGCCAGTGTCCGCTCCGTTTGCGAAACTCCATGAACCGCCGGGTCCCTCCATCTGGAAGCCGCCCTCAGCGATGGAGAACTCGTTACGCTGAATGAGCTCCACTAGCTTCACACCGAGAGCGTACATGTCGCGGTCCTGCAGTGCTTGCACCATTGCTTTCTGGTAGTCGGAGGTAGAGAGAATCGTAAGCGTGGCTTCCGACTCCCTCAAACCGTAGTCCAAGAGGATGTCCGAAAGATGTTGGGGTGTTCCTCGCCGATAATTTGTGAGGAACCGGACCGGATCGAATTGCCACTGCTCAAACTCGGACTCGGCTATGGGTAGGCGGAGGATGCCGGTGAATGCGACCGCCCGAAAGCTGATGTTCTGACTCCGTGTCATGGCGGCAAGAAAATTCAACAAAGAAGGAACAGCCGTGCACTCCCGAGGACAGTGTTGGGTAGGGGCGGCGAGAAGGGTCAAGGCGTGTGTATGCATGGCGTGCGAGTAGGTCGGCCTGCGAAGTGCGGCGAGGGTAGCTTCGATGACTGGGCGTATAGCAGCTGCCCTGACGAGACCTGGATCAGGTGTTTGTTCACAAACAACGACCGACTCCGTGGCATGGGCGATGGTGACGACGGCTAATTCGGCCACTAGAGGATCATCTGGATGGTCTTGCATCGCTTTGACGAGCACGTCGTTGTACCGAGCGATCTCCTGTCTCGCAAGCAAGCCGCCGTGATGCGTCACCACGATGAGAGCCTGTAAGGCGATATGGCGCGTGGAATCAAAGTCAAGCAGAGGCATGACCTTCTGCAGTAGCCCTGAGAGATGCGTCAGCAAATCTGCTGACCTCCCCGCATATATGCGCACCTATTTGAAAGAGTCTGTCCCTCAGTAGCGCATCTGCGCACATCTTGGCCATAATTCCAACTACGGCGCCCATTGCCTTCTTATTGCTCCGTCTTCTGGCGGAAGAGTACGCTTCATCTAAGCGCCTGTGGATCTCGTCGAACCGACTATGCACTCGCTTGAATCCATGGCGAGTCGTGAGGTCTGCAGTCATGGAGAGCTGTTTCAGTATATATTCTATCATGTGAGCACCCAAGTCAATTCCACTCACCAGGGATTCTCAGCCTATCGCACATACGCGCTATAGCGCTACGCCAGGATACCGCGTCGTTGATCTCGTCAAACATGGAATCCGGTATCACGAAGGCATCGCCATGATGCGCGGCACCAGGAGCTGTAGTGCGTGAGCCAGACATGGCAGACGGTGGTGGTGGTTTAGTTCCAAGGGCCGCGAAGCCAGACTCTCACCGAGAACAAGCTCTGAGTGGCCCCGCATGCCCCAGGATGGCAGTAGGTTCGCCAGTGTAGAAGATCCAGCCAAATTCAATGGATCAGCCGCATACGACAGCCACGTCTCGAACTCCGCCATTCAACCATTGCTGTCGATCGTCAACCTCGTAAAGTCGAGGATATTGCCTTTGACTTGTGAATGCCCTTCATGTGAGCCTCCAGTCGTAATGACTTCACGGGCCAGCGCTGTTGAACAAACACCTTTAGTTAAATCCACAAAACCTTCAATGCGTACCAGATACAAATTACGATTGATGGAAAGACACAGCGAGGTGTCACGTATAATACACATCGTACTTCGTCGTGAGCGTACATGTAGTCCGAAGCCGGATCGATACAAAACCGTTGAGCATCGCTGCGGAGAGAATCGATGCACCTGAAGCGAAGTTCTGACCAAGTCGACAGTCCGCAACGTCCCACTACGTCCGCTCCAGCTTCCCAGCGACACCGGCCGCCTCGTCTCTAGCCTGTCCCAATTGTGGATCAATCGTCGGCGGGTTCGACAGTGGGCGTTGCTCACTGGAACCAGCGACAGCAGATAACGCTGCGTCGAGCCCGTTAGGAGGGGGAGCGGATGGGCCGCCTGGGGGTGCCGATGCCGATGTAGCAGCAGGTGCCGCGCCTTCTTGCTGCCCTGAGCCGTTGACGATCGTCGATCGGAAAGGTGAGGGCGCGACGAGTGGTCGATGGAACCGTGCGCGGAAATCATTTGCTTGTGCTGGGTCGTGGACGTAAGGATGACCAGGTACGTGGTCGCTCATCCCCCCGTACGGGGCATTGGGGTCTCCAAGGGCAGAGCCGTCGGGAGCCTTGGGTGCATGTGCGTAATGCATGCGTCTCTGCACGAGGTCGTCAAGACCCATCGCATGATAAGCTGCACTACACTCACCTGTTGATCCCAGTGGTCCCACGCTTGTGCGATGATAGGCTCGAGCGAGGCCAGCTCCTCGTTCGTCATTGACAATGTTCGCAGAAGATGCTGCTTCAGTAGTGGTGCGCAGGAGAAGGATAGGAGTAGTGTCGATGCAAACGTTTGTCCGCCAAGCGGCTGGCCCTGAGGAAACGGCGGCTCGTGCATCGGGTGCGGTTGCGGGTGGGGGTGCGGTGGCAGATCGTGAGGGGGGATGACGGTCTGGTGGTACTGACTCTCCGTGTTCATGCGATACTGCACTTCCTCCATCCCGGACATCATCTCGTTGCCCATGTCGATCCCGAGCTCGCGCAGCTTCCTCGCCTTCACCAGCGCGCGGTGCTTGCGCTGCCGTTCCCGCGCGGCAGCCCTGACCCTTTCCCGTTTGGCGATCTCCTCGGGGCTGAGGTCCTCACCCTTGTACTCGGCCATGCCCTCCTGCTGATGGGGTGGTGGAGGCGGTGGCACGTCGACCTGCTGGGCTTGCATCTGCTGGGCCTGCTGCTGTGAGAGCGCGAGAACATTTTGCAGACTGGCCTGACGGTCGCGTTCCCGCTTCCGACGCTGTCGCTCGGCGGCCTTCTCGCGCTTGTGCCGCTGACTTGGGGTCTCGTTTTCGCGCGAACGCTTGCGCGATGTGTTGGGCGTGACGGGGATGTGTTGGGCGTTGGGATCCATGGGTCGCAAACAGACTATATTCGCTACGCTCGGGGTGACCGTTACGGCTGTGAGCGACGAGAGACCGCTCGGGGGTCGGGCGATGGTAACAGTTGTGACGAGGAAGTGACTTGGAGGCCCTCCTCTCGTGTCACGCGCCTCTTATACCCTTGGTGGCGTGGGAATGTTGCACGCCCTCCTCCCACTCTGAGACTCAGCGGCTCCGACCCGATTTCGCGCTCGGACTACAATGCGTCCGCTTACATTCTTGTACAATCGTCAGGCCTCTACAGTACAGCACATTCTATTGTATCAGCTTTCTTTCTTTCTTCACCATGCTCTTCCGACCAGGACCGACGCCGATCCATTCTATGGGCACGTTCAGGAACTCTTCAATGAACCCAGTGTACTTCTTGCAGTTCTCGGGGAGCTCTTCGAATGTAGTCGCCGCAGTGATGGACTGCTTCCAGCCCGGAAGGCGTCACGTAGACAACATCGACTTTCGCGAGGACTTCTAGGTCGGTTGTAACCCGGTCATTCGCATCGGACCCTCGCACACGTTCGCAGAGCAGACGCTCACCAGGGAAGCCGGGCAGTTCCTTCTCGTCCACGAGGTATTTGACGGCAACCTTGACCTCTTCGAGGTCATCCAATATGTCGAGCTTCGTCAGGTTCAGACTATCGTATCCGTTGATGAGGCAAGAGTGCTTCATGACGACCAGGTCGAGCCACCCGCAACGCCTGCGGCGGCCAGTCGTGACACCGAACTCGCGGCCCACCTCTTGCAGATGCACGCCAAATTCCTGAATCGTGGATGAGCGAATGTACGTGGTGCAGCAGGCAAACCTGACGTACGTTGAGCTGCTCCGTCCGGAAAGGCCCGCCGCCGACAGCGCGTCGTGTACGCCTTGATGACACCGATGGTCTTGCCGATCATCTTGGGCGGGATGCCCAGGCCAGTGCAGACGCCACCGATGGTAGTCGACGAGGACGTGACGAACGGATAGGTTCCACAGTCGATGTCGAGCATCAGGGCGTTCGCGCCCTCGACGAGGACCTCCTTACCTTCAGAGAACGACTTGTGCAAATAAACCACCGAATCGATCACATAGGGGCGCAAGCGTTCCGCGAGTGCCTACGCACACGCGAATCGTGAGAGCTACGGGACCTGTACTACCGCACTGCAGCGCCAACATGGTGGACAGAACTCTGCCTTGTTGGGTGTACACTGCGGCCGGTCCCGATTGCCATCAATGCTCATACCTCCCCTACACGGGAGTCTGTCCACGGTATGCTGCAGGCCTCAGCGCTCAGCTTGCATCACCTCCCTTTCCCTACAGCACCGAGTGCTACGCATCGTGCCGTCAGCTACACCTGTGCCCGAACTCAGAGCAATTTGTGCGACCCGCGACTTCCTCCGCCTCCCAAGAGGCCGCGAGCGTGAGGCCCTTTGCCTGCTGGTCTTCTCCGAACATCCTCCTGCGGAGCGTCTGCGGCGCGCACCTACGGCGAGCCCTATCCCTCGAGCCTGGCACGTCTGCCGCTTCTGCTCAATGCGCGCGGCTGTGGAAGACGAGCCTCATGTGCTCTTGGATTGCTCCGCCCCTCTGCTCTGTGCCCGACGGGATCGCTTTGTGGCCGAACTTACCACCGTGCAACCATCGATGCCACCTCTCCTCGCCCAAATAGCCCCAGAGGCAGCCCTCAACGTGCTCCCCGTCAGCGGGGACTCCACAACCGCCCCCCCACTGGTTGCCGATTATGTCGCTGACGTCTTCGAGCTCGGCTCAGACCTCCCTTCCTCCTCCTTACCAGCGAGAAACAATACAACGCGCTCCCCGCGCACTATTGCCCCTAAAAGGTGAGTGCCTACAGGATGGCGCGAGCGTTCAGCATACATGCCACCATGGGCGTAATGTTGCGTGCAGCCCCGTGGGTTATACGGACTTGCGTCTGTGACTGGCAGGCCTCCATACCGCAGGCCTCTGATGATCCGTTGGTAACATTTATACAGTACACAAGCGCCGCCTCGCTTCGCTCCGGCGCTTGTGCATGAGGGACGGGGTCGAGTGTCTTGCGAGGGGAATAGTGGACGATGTCCGAGTTGGCTGGTCAGAACAATGGTCTGCATAGGAATGGGAGACTGTATGGACACTGATGGAAATGGTGAAAGGTTTCCCCAAACGTCGAGCGTTGTGTTTGTGCAGTGGTATTTCGGCGGTCTGTCTGCGCCGGGGCGTCAAGTCGCTAAAGCGCATGTATTCAAAGAAATTAAAGGAGCAATTCATGGTAGACTACATTTGTAGTGGTAGACGTTCCTGGAGGTAAGCGAACACGGGCATGAGATCTGTGTCGAACCCGAGACAGTGCGGTATATAATTGACCGTGAGCGAAGACAGCCTGATTGAGGTCAATACCTATAGTGTCCAACGTTAATCCCTGGCAGCTGTTGAATGTCGTCGCGTAGGCAGGAGCAAGGGGAAATTGACGGCGTAATAGGGTGTGGTCAGATGGGAGTGATGTAGAGAAGGAGATGCGGGGTAGAAGGATGTCTGTAGAGGAGTGGTCGTGATGGTTGAGTTGGTCGTGGAGAATGCGGACGGTGATCAATCGTCTGCCGAGGTTGACAATGATGACGCGGGTGTTCTTCACGAGTCCTCTGTCAATGGAGAAGTTACGGAGCAGTCGATAAACGCCATTGACTTTGACTGTTAAGGCGTGAGGAGGGAGACCAGGTGGGGTTTGTCGTGCGACGTAGTCGAGGATACCATCAGGGCTCTGCATGCCGACCTCTGTTGCCTCCTTCAGAGAGTCGGCAGCGAAGTAGGTCTGTTCGTGGCCTGGCAGGCGGCTGACAATCTCGTCGTTGTAGGCGTCAATCTGTGCATTTGTAGGCGCCAAGATAGCACGATGGAGACAGGCGGGTGGATCGAGGAGGATGTGGGGAGGGTAGGTGAAGTCGATCACGTCTTCTGCTGCTGTAACTTTGTCGACCATATCGAGGTCAGGTTCTTGTATAAGGCCATCGCCAATGTTGTCAACAAAGGCCGCGAACTCGGGATCTTCTGCATTGCGGATGGGGATTGTCAGTTTCAAGACGGAGAAGAGGTCCCACAGCGGAGAAGATTTGATGGACGCTTGGACAGCCTGCGCTCGTGTCCCATGTCGTATGACGGGGCAAGTCTGGCGAAAGTCTCCGAGGAGGATGAACACCTTGCCGCCAAATGGAAGGTTGTTGCTCATGACACGTCGGCACACCTCTTCGACACATGCAAGGACGGCCGAGTTTGCCGTGGGCGCTTCGTCCCATACGATCAATCGTGCAGCTCGGATGAGGTCGGCACGGGAGGAGTAAGAGGAGATCGTGGATTGGAGAAGTTCGTTATTGTCATTGACAGGGACCTGTGCGAAGTGTAGTCAGTGTAGGGTGTTTGGCAAACGCTCAGTGATATCCAGACCTTGAAAGCAGAGTGTGTCGTACGACCTCCATGGTAGAGCTGTGCGGCGTAAGCTGATGTCGCGGTAGTGATAACGATGTGATTCCTAGCGCGGCAGTAGTCAGCAATCGCATTGATGAGGAATGTCTTTCCTCGGCCAGCGGGTCCATCAATGAACGCGAGGAACGGTTTGCAATTGAGTACAGCTTCGAGGATGGCATCAGCTATGAGTTTTTGTTCTGCGTTGAGGGCGGCGAAGGATGTCTCTGATGAGAGCTGCATCTGCTGCCGTAGAGGAGCCCATCGTTCAAGCTCGTGTTGCACTTCGGTGCTTACAATGGATGGTTGTGGTAAGCCAAATTCGGAGAGTGAGCGTCCGTACTCTTCGAGTAGGTGACTAAGTTCTTGAAGGGCGTCATTGAAGCCCAGCGCAGAGTCGCAATGGTGGTGGAGTGTGAAGTCGTGGGATAGTGAATCACGACATCAGGAAACCCTTCGCCAGGCCATTGCAGCCACCAAAACTTTGTAGTGCTACAGAGCACTCGTAGCACTGCATTGCAAGAACATCACCTATATTGTCATAATTGTACAGTATTGCGCACAATTGTCATCAGTACAGCTTTAGTGTACTATCACTTATTTTCCCAATATGTAGAACTTTATGGTGCATTGACGGTGTGAACGATATTATATGGTGCATTGTGAACTTGTGCCGTCTGTATGAACCGCGAGGTATGGGCGCTAACGTGGGTGCGTGGGCGCTTCACGGGCGCTTCGGACTGCGCGACTTCGCAGAGAGGCGGCGCGAAGACGGCCACGTCACCCACCAACCACAACCTCCGCTCTCGTCGCAGACTCTGCGTCTTTCAAGCCCGCCGTCTTGAGCTTGCACCCACGTCTGCTGTCTTCAGCTTATATGCACCGCTCGAGCTCACATCTGCCGTGTCCCCGCTCACACCCATCATCTCGAGCCCATGTTCACCAGTCCCCCCAAGCTCATGCCTGCGCCTCTGGCTCGCTCCTCAACCTCACGTTGCCATGCCCCCCTCACGCCTGTCGTGCTCACTCTCTCTAGCTCACATCCACTGTGCCCAGTATCTCCTGCTTACGCCCACCGTCTCCAGCTTGCCTACCGTCTCCAGCGTCAGCTTGCCCGCCGTCTGCAGCTCGCGCCGCCGTTTCAGCTCGTGCCGCCGTCTTCAGCTTACGCCCGCCATGCCTCCCGCTGCCTCCCGCTCACTCCATCATCACCGATCTACGCAGGCTACCTCTTCGGCTCATGCCCACTGTGCCTGCCGTCGTCTTCCAGCTACGCCCGCCGTCTCCCGATCACTCCCATCATCTCGAGCTCACGCCTCCGTGCCCAGTGTCTCCCGCGTATGCCTACCATCTCCACCTCGTGCCGGCGCTTCAGCTCTTGCCCACTGCCGTGTCCGGCACTTCTCGGTTACGCCCATCGTCTCCCACCTACGCGCTCGCTATGCCCGCTGTCTCCAGCGCAGGCCCGTCATGCCTGTCGTCTGCCACTTACGCCCACCGTCTCTAGCTTGCGCCGTCATGTCCGGCTTACGCCCACAGTCTCCAGTGCAGGTGTGCCATGCCCATGACCCCCCTATTACGCCTCTCGTGCCTGTCGTTTCCTGTCTATGTCTGTTGTCTCTTGCACACAACCGCTATCCCCTATGCCTGCTGTCTCCATCTTGCGCTACAATCTCCTGCTCATCCCTGTTGTATCAGTTAACTGGAACGTCTCTCAACGTAGCATTCTACATAGTTGTCTTGGAGTGCTCAATGAATAATGTTACCATCATCTCCACGAGCAGAGCGTGTGTATGACAGAAATCCTGTGTGATACTAACTGCAGCTTGGAACAATGTAAGCCTGTATAGATTGCCTGTATGCTATATAGGTCTACATCGGAGCATATAGTATGAGGGCGTAGCTATATAGAGGGGGGGTGACAATGTGACAATAGTTACTATATAGCACTACAAGTGCTATATTGTGACGAGGGGTTTTCCTGATGGATGGCTGTTCCAGAGAGAGTGAGGCGATAGGATACAGTCATTGACGAGGAGATGGATGAAGAGGAGGCGAAGTTGGCGAGGGGTGTAGAGGGAAGAGACGGCTTCAGCTAGTGCCAGTTGTCCTTCGTTCTCATGCGCAAACAGTCCAAGAGCATTTGCAGCGTCTTGGAATGTTGGAAAGGTGAAGTTGTCGACGGTGCGGGCATCTTCGAAAGATCGGAAGGGGCGATGTAAAGCAATGGTACGGAGGTAGAAGCGTTCTCCTTCAGAGGGCCATGCAGGTTGGATGCGAGCGATGTGGGTGTGCGTGGATGCTCTCTGTACCACCAGCATGGGAAACATAGTCTGTTGCAGCTCGAGAAAGACGCCTGGTCGGTTGATGCGGCTGTCAGTCTTCTTCTCCAGACGAAAAAGTGTGAAGAATTCCGTGTATGTGAGAGAGTCGAAGGTGCGTGCACCTGTGGTGGGATCGTCGAAGCTGCCTGAAGGTCGGATGAAATAGCGTTCCAACGGAGAGAGAGATTCTGTGTGGGTGCCGTTGGAGTGAGAGAACTGACGGTGGCGGAAGGTGAAAGTTGGGAGATGGATCGGTAGGGAGCTGACGGCAGGATCTTTCTTCGTGATGTTGAAGCCCATGATCCGCCAAGTCGCTTCAGCAGCAGAGAGGTAGCGACCGTTCCAGTATTCTTCGATCTCATCAACGTGCATGGTGTTACGTTCATTGGTGTCAACACGGAATCGAGCGCGATCAGGACCTGCATGATGCGACAAAGTGAAGGTCAGCGTAGCTTGATGATTGTTGAAGACTAACATACCTTTGTGAATGTACTTGAAAATGTATTGAAACAAATGAGATGCACCCGCAATTTCAACATTGAGGTGGCATTGGAATTTGCGAAGAAGAGGGAGGCAATGGGGAACGACCACTGAGTCTTGTGCATGTCGTCGGCGATAGTGAACACGGCCAATGTGATCGGTAAAGGTTGTAGGAGTGAGCGGATGAGGATAGTGGAAGCGGCAATTTCCACAATAGGCAGTATGTTGGTGGATCATGTACTGACAGACGAGGCGAGCGTCGTCGGGGTCAGAAGGAATCTCAGCAGAGATGACGTCGTCAATGTCTGATGGGGCTACGCAGTCGGAGGTGTATTTCACGAGGATATGTGCGTGAGGAAGACCGCGCTTCTGAAACTCAATGGAATGGATGAGATATAGAAGGCGTCCAGCGTTGGGGAACATGGTACGTAGGCAATGTTCCAACAGTGCGAGTTTCTGTTTGAAGACACGGCAAACAACGACGGGAATGTCGTGAAACTGCTGTCCCGAGGCAAGCTGCGAGGTGATCTCTGGCCACGAGGTATTGCATGTCATCGTGATGAAGAATGTTGGTGGACCATACATAGCTGCGATGGCAAGTGAATCGGCGATCTGCTCGGATGCCCATCGGTTTGACCCCAAGAAAGACGCAGGAAGGTAGACGTTATCGTTAGGTTCAACGGTGTCGACGCCCATCTGTTCAGCATCCTCCTGTTGCAATCGTAGCTGGTTGGCGCGTATGTACTGTAATCGACATTCCAAGTGGCGACTGAACATGTCGACTGCGTATTCATTGGTAAGGCGGCCAAAGATAGAGAAGCGTCTCTCATGGAGAAGAAGCAAGCGATAGTGCCAAATCTGGGTAGTCTCAGAATCGGAAGCAGCAGCAGTCGAAGCTGGTAGAAGATCATGATGAACGCTGTCATTTGCGATGCTTGAGATACCCCAGCCCAAGGTGGCATGCGGGAAGAAGAGTGGGTACGCCAGAGGTTCCCAGAGGCGGCTCGTTGTATCGATTGTCGTGTTTTGGTCATTGTTGCGACATATGGTGATACGACGGGATTGAGCATGAGATGGAATTGTATTCTCATAGCACATGATGGCCGCAATCTCTCGAGCAGGAGAGGAGTCATGTAGGACGATGCGGGCGGAAGGGTAAGTGAGAGGGTCGAGCTGTCCGAGAATTCGCAGTTGGCGTGCGAGCGGATTGATGCGGTTCAGCGCAGTGCGAACAGATTCAACCCACGAGTGAGGGAGAGTATCAATCCAATTCGTATGGGGTGCACGATCAATCTCGAAACCGTCATAGAGAAGCCATCGTACGGCGGAGTTCATATGATTGGGGCGCACTCGATGGTAAACACGACCTTGGATAGCGAAGAATCCAGGAGGACCAGAGGGTCGGGGAAATTCTGCTGTCGTCTCAAGCGAAGCAAAGGAGAATATAAGGTTAAGAATGCGAGATGCACCCGATAGACGAGGATCATGAATAAAGGTTTGAAACTCAGGAGGCAGCGGAGGGAGAGGTCGAATGTCCGCGCGATATTTACCACCAGTGCCACAACAAAACCCTGCTTTCTCTCCAGTAAGAAGGGCAAGTCCACAAAAGCGGCATTGGTGAGCACGACCAGCACGTATTGCACCCCACAGAAGGGTTGGGGAGCTCAAAGGAGCAATCTCCCAGGTGTTGTTGCCGGAGGATAGACGAGACATCTATGGTTGAGATGTTCAGAAAGGCGGCTCCAACAGTACCGTGGAGGAGATACACGAACATTTGACTGGGTCTGTAGCGAAGTCAGATGTGATGTAGAAGGTAACAATGGGTACGGTGCGCACCGGTACAATATGAAGACGTGGATGAGAATAGAACCACGGGTTTGAGTCTCCTCAAGCAATAGAACTCCCACACCACTGTAGGTAAGGACGAGACTGGCGGTGCGTGAAAGAGCAAAAACGCGATTGCGGCAATCCATGAATCGCAGCAGTGCGAGAGGTGCAGGCGCAGATGAGGAAAGTGGGAAGGGGTGGTGACACACGCAGGAAACAGCCAACGTTGAAGGGGAGCGACGGTCGGAGCAAACTTGATGAATAAACAGTCACACAGACAATCGATCATGGAGGACCTGAGTTTGCTCCACTGCTACATTCGGGAGAGAGGGGTGGATGGAAAGAGGGGGGTTGATTGGAAACGGACGACTACATGTACATGCGGAAAGGAGAGCGAACTTAGGTTCACTGCTTTCCAGAGGCGCGTGAAGACTTAGAGTGAGAGGGGGTCACCACGGGAACAGCGGAAGACTCGGGAGAGACAGGAGAGACTTCATTAGAAGATGGAGTACGCTCGCCTAGAGTCGGGCTCGAGAGAGTTTGAGATGATGACGGCATCAAGTCATAGTCGTTTCTCCTACACCATCGGTGAGCTAAGTGAACAACTGACATGCACACATGACGTACGGAACTTGAATTGACGCAACAGGTGATTGAATAGATCTGAAATCAAGAGAGAATTAGAACGCAGACGTGCAGGTGACAGGTAGACAGGAACGGACGGCACAGAAGGAACGAAAGCATTGTACTTTCGACGCTTGGAACCCGGTGCAGCAGCACTTTCGGACGAGGGGGAGGGGGGTGCGAGGTTGAACACTACGTGTTCGACTTGAATGCGCAGCTGGCCATCTGCACGAATCTCGGCACAGCGGCCTAAAACATAGACGAGGGTGTTGAGGGCGGGGGCGTGAACGTTCGTCCATCGGGGACTGTTTCCAGGGATGATACACCTGTACGAAGCTCAGCAGGACAAAAGGCGCAGCAGCGCGCAGACGTACATCAAATGAGACTCCTTCTGCTCGTCTCTGACCCTCTCGCACACACGCAGTATGAATGATCGTGGTCCGGTAGGTGAATCCGTGGAGGAGGATACGCCGCCCACGAGAGAAATGAATGGATACGGAGAGTCTGGTGCAGCATCTTGATAGGAGTCGTCATTGGGATCTCCAGGCAAGGCCGCGATGGAGATTGCATCCATGAGGACTGTACTGCCGCAAGGGGCGTAACACTTGCCGACAATGAAAGCAATGGTATTATCAGCAAGAGGAGTGTCCCCAGGTGGACTATAGACGCGAAGCTCGGCAGGACACGCAGAGCCGTCGATGCATTGCATAGTAGTGGCATAAAAGCAGAAGAAAGTGGACGAAGTCGAACCAGGCTTTTGCACAGAAAGACGACGTCCAGCAGCGAGGGCGAATAAACCAAAGACGAGGCAGGAAGACATGGCGATGACAAAGTATGAATGGCGGAACAATGCAACGACGGCGGTCGTGGTTCCGCAGGGCTACTTATGTGGGATGTGCATGACGCGAGGCATGAGACAGCAGATGAAAGGGGTAAAAGGAGTTAATGATGACAGCGTCGAGGTGGAAGGGGAAGGGAACGAAGTGGCGAAGGAATAGGGACGATGACGACGGTCAAATGCTACAGCACGGTGGCTGGAACAAATATGCGTACACAGATTCACGGCATCTGCGTAATACTCTTTCTATAACGATTACATCTAGTTTGCTTGTCAGACTGCTGTATCAGGGGCCGCTGTATGCTGGCCCCCTGTGTCCTCTACGTAAAGTAGCAACTCGTGGTCGGCGCTTGTGACCGACCGAAATGCAATCTCTCTCTTTCTCTCTATATAGCAAGGCTCCTGGTATACAACCAGTCCGACATCCACTCTCCCACCCACCCACTTACTCACTCACTCACTCACTCCCTATCTCGCCCGCATCCTGTCACCTCTGATAAAGGCGTGCTTTGAAGCCTAAGACCACTCAATTTACAAGCCACCCGCGATCTGGGATCTAGGATAGAGCATCCATTTCGAGCTACCATCCTTCTCCAGATCCTATGTCGCCACCTACTGTCGAAGAACATACAATGGTGAGTGTATATTGATTGAAAGGAGACCCCATCAGTTGTTCACGAGGCTTCGGCTCACATGCAAACATAGAATCCGCAGGATATTCCCATCGTTGACTGCCCTTCATTCCTGGACTCTGAACTCCCGTCCGTGTTGCGCCATCCGCCAGTCGGCGACAATCTACCCGTGATGTTCTATGGGTTCGTTATCCCTGGGGAAGTCTACCATCTAAAACGTCGAGTCAGTGAACTCGACCTTGCCGAGCGGCCCGAGGTCATGGCCGGGCCCTACAGCGACAATTGGGCTTTCTTCCTACTGATAAATTACATAAGGTCGTCGTGGCCGCCTGCCGCTTGGAGACGGGTACTTCGCCGAGATTGTAACAAGTCGGTGCTCTTCCTGGCCCTTTGCTCTAACCAGCAAACCGAGATCAAGACCTACAAGCGGCTATTCCAAGGACTTTACGGCAATGAAAGGTGTCACGACGATGCAGTGCAGAAGGCAAGGGAAGCACTGATGATTCCCGCTGACATTCAACCACGCTGGTACTTCGGCAGCTGGTCCAAGAAGAACAAGGCGCGCAAGCTTTCTGAGTAAGTCCACTCTATTATACTTTGAAAAGGCGAGCTCATTCACGTGCTCATTCACGTTGCATCACATAGGTACATTCATCAGGCATCGGGAGAGCCATCTCAGGCTAATAGCTCATAGAGTTGACATGTTACATACGTGCGCATTTGTAAACGGGTATCCTGCGAGTGTGCATGATACAACGATTTGGAACTCTGTATAGGAACCTCTTGATCGGAAGGAGGTGGATGGATTAGCATCACGTCGACATACATTCCCTGCTATCGACAATGTGCGTCAGTCGAGCACAGGCAATTGCGAGCTTGCGAAGGCACCGACCGTCCCCTGCAGGCTTCGCTCGCCGCCCCAACGTACCTATCAGGGTATCCGCCGGGCATTTCGTCGCTTACCGCGAGGAGGCATCGTAGAGGGTGAGATGCGACTCGGATGGTCGTGGTACGAGAAAGGCATTGCCATTCAGCCATTGGCGTTCCGTGGGTTGCATACCAGCCACGCACCTTGAGATTATACCATCTGTTCATTGTTTCCCCGTTCGTTGAGTGACCATGCGGTGAACGCAGTGACGTACCTAACAGTTGGCTGCTCCGACCCGAATTTGCGCTCGAAGTACAATGCGTCCGCTTACATTCTTGTACAATCGTCTCTACAATATTGTACAGCACATTCTATTGTACCACCTTTCTTTCTTTCTTCACCATGCTCTCCCGACCAGGACCAACGCCGATCCATTCTATGGGCACGTTCAGGAACTTTTCAATGAACTCGATGTACTTCTTGCAGTTCTCGGGGAGCTCTTCGAATGTGGTCGCGGATGTGATAGACTGCTTCCAGCCCGGGAGCGTCACATAGACGACATCGACTTTGGCGAGGACTTCGAGATCGGCTGTAACGTAGTCATTCGCATCAGATCATCGTACACCGCTCCAAATATGAACTCACCAGGGAAGCCGGGCAATTCCTTGTCGTCGACGAGGTACTTTACGGCGACCTTGATCTCCTCAAGGTCGTCCAGAATGTCGAGCTTCGTAAGATTCAAGCTATCGTAGCCGTTGATGAGGCAGGAATGTTTCATGACGACCAGATCGAGCCACCCGCAACGCCTACGACGGCCGGTCGTGACACCAAACTCGCGTCCGACCTCCTGCAGGTGCACGCCAACCTCCTATATTGGAAATAAGCAACGTGCACGCAAGCATATGCAGACATAACGCACGTTGAGCTGCTCCGTCGGGAAAGGCCCGCCACCGACACGCGTCGTGTATGCCTTGATGACACCGATAGTCTTACCGATCATCTTCGGCGGGATGCCTAGACCGGTGCAGACACCACCGATAGTAGTCGAGGACGACGTGACGAACGGGTAGGTTCCGAAGTCGATGTCGAGCATCAGGGCGTTCGCACCCTCAACGAGGACCTTCTTCCCTTCAGAGAGCGACTTGTGCAAGTAGACCACTGAGTCGATCACATAGGGGCGCAAGCGTTCCGCAAGAGCCTGCGCACGGAGATCGTCAGATGTGTAGGTGGGACGCGAGCAACGGGCGCACCTTGTAGCGGACAATCTCGCCTTCGGTGTCGTACTCAAAGTACCCGTAGCGTTTGAACCGACCTTCGACAAGCTTGCGGAATTTCTGCGCAAAGGTCTCATGATCAAATAGATGGTGCACACGAAGACCGGAGCGGGAGGCCTTCGACGAGTAAGCCGGACCGATGCCCTTCTTGGTCGTGCCGATGCTCGAGCCCCCAAGTTCCACCTCTTTCAGACCATCAACGATCTGGTGGAAGTCGAAAACGAGGTGCGCCCGGTCTGAGATGAAGAGGCGACCCGTGCAGTCCAAACCTGTCGCACACGGTGAAAATGGTGCCTGATGGGGCGATAAACATCTACACACCTTGCTCTTCAAGAGCATCAAGCTCTGCAAAGAACGAGGGGACGTGGACAACGACACCCGAACCGATGAGCCCGGTGCACTTGGGGTTGACCAGACCTGAACGCGCGTTAGTATTAGATCTCACGGCTGCGAATCATATAACGTACCGCTGGGAAGCAGGTGGAACGCGAACGTCTTCTTGACCTTCTCAGGACCCATGGGAACGACGATGGTATGGCCGGCATTGTTGCCTCCGGCGCATCGGGCGCATATGTCGAACTCCGCGGAGAGAATGTCGACCAACTTTCCCTTGCCCTCATCTCCCCATTGCGCGCCTAGTACTACCGAGACTGTGAGCCAAGGCAGAAGGTAACCATTCAGCATTACAACCACTGGCTCGTAGAAGAGACCCACTCACCGCTCATGGCTTCTGTCAGAGGTTGAAGAGCGCTGGGATCTCAACGATCTCCCTCGAATGGGAATTCTTTCGCAGCGCAAGGTGGAATAGCCCACTTTCTGGTGAAAGAACCACCAAATCGGGCACTGTCTCTGCGTTGCGCGTGCTTGAGTGTCTGAGAGACGCGCCGCGTTCGCGAGCTACGCGCGACGATGGGAGTACGAGTCAGAGTCATTTTCTTTGCACAGCTGCTCATGGCGGCCCGATGGCGAGCTCCAGCTTGGCCAGTTGGCGCCCAATGGGCGCTTAGCAACCTGCAAGGACGTCACCGCTTGGCTAAGTTCGACTCTCGTGCGTAATGCATGGCACTGTACATGTATGTCACCGCTATCATCGTAGAGGCATCGTTTGTCGACGAGAGCGAGATGTACTGACCGTTGCCATACACTGCTATCACCGCCTGAGTAGCGCACACGACTCGTGCATCACGTCGTCGACTGCGAGTTCCCTCCGATCTACCACACCAAGTCTCTCGTCCTCGGCGGATACCCTCAGATCTCCCACCTAACCGCGAGGCCAGCAACGTAAGCCCCTGTAGCTCTCTCTTTAATTGACCTGCACAGCTGACGTCCCAGTGAATTTTGTTTAGTCCCTAGATCCTTCTGCCATGTCTTCACGCAGTCGTTCCCCCGATGAGACTCTGAACAACCGTAGCTCGGATATCTATGAGGAGTTGGTAGTAAGTCTTCCTGGGCATTACTAATCTTGGCCCCCGTCTTACACAGAACGCTGCTTACAGGCACGTCGTGAGGTGCAGTACTGGTTCTCTCATCTCCAATCTCGTAGTGTTAACTCAGAGCTTCCTTCATTGCGATGATAGCGCTTACTCGAATACGCTGCAGAGCTCAACCCGATACCGGAATCGAAGACGGCATCGGTCTTCACCATTGTCAGGGCCGCGATAGCAGCAGCAGACAGCATCGTTCCGACGTTGCACTATGGATTCTGTTTGACGCCAGCCGAAATAAATTACACTGTTTCCAAGCAATTGAAGGAGAAAGCTCAGACTCGTATACGCGACGCCGATATTGACACAATACATCCTGGTGCCAAGTCTATGATCATCTCCTGGGCCGTGAATGAGGCTCTGGGGGAACAGGGGAATCCGTAGTCGTTCGTGACGAATCCGGCGGCCGCTGGAGATTTTCACACAACCATCTATGCGTTGTGCACAATAGGGCCGAAGAATCGCGACCGCCCTTCCTTGGATCAATACCGGGCGTCGATCGAGCTCTTCAAACAAGTCACAGGGACGAATCACCAGGAGCCCTGCTGGCATTGGGGTGCGGAGCATAGTCCCGAGTAAGCCTCTCAACCACAATTCTCCGACAATGCTGATATCATGAATGGCACTAGGGAATTTGGCTGGAAACCGTTCGATGCAGAACGGGTGATCGGACCTTACGCGCTGCCGCTGCTGAGCCTCTCTACTATGTCAGAATGATTGTGCTAGTACTTAGTAGGATCATGATCCTTGCATCATGATCCTTGCATTACAGCGGCCGTCGTTGACCCACTCGGAATGCAACGCAGGACTTGTGAGCTAGTATTGCCACCTATGATCATAGAATTCGCTGCGCATCAGCGTGAGGCTCCACGACCACTGATCATGGCTTCGGCCATGCCGCGCTTGGTGTCTTTTGATGCCGGCCACCGTAAGGAGACGATGTGAAGGGAACTCGGGCATTGGTCGACGTCGTGCTCGGAGTGCGGAGTGCACGCGTCGACCAGATTTGGGGCTCAGCGCTCATCTGCCGCAGTGACTACCTGCCACGAAATCGCGCTGGCAAAGCTCCGAGTTTACAATGCGACATCTCTAGTCCTTGTCTTCCTCACCTGCGGAGACGACAATCCCTCGTTGTACAAGTTGTACTCGATCTACCAACTACAGTGAAACTCGGCGCTCCTACCTTGCGGATACTCACGCCGTCCGCTAGAATCATTAGGACTCGGCCCCTCCGAGATTCGAGAAATCGTGTCGCCGGTGTCGGCACCTAATGACTCAGCAATGGTGCGGGCATAGTAACGATATCAGGACCGTATCGTCTGCTAAGGAGGCTAGCCGTGTCTGCACTTGATCCACAGGATAGTTCCATCGCCGAGTACCCATCATTCCTTGACTCGGAACTACCGTTTGCATTGCGACTCCGCTTAGATGGTTACAATTCGCCCACTATGTTCTATGGGTTTATTGTTCCCGAAGAAACAACCAGGTTGAAACGTCAAGTTCGAGAGCTCAAGCTTGCCCCTGATAAGGAGCCCGAGGCGGTCGACGGACCGTTGGGTGACAAGAGGGCTCTCTTCCTTGTTTCCAACTTTGTGCGGAATTCCTGGCTACATGCAACATGGGAACGGGTGCTCCACCAAGATGGCCAGAAAACGGTACTTTGCCTAGCGCTATGCTCCAACAGGCCTTCCGAGCGAGAAGCCTACGCGCTATTGTTTGGGGGGCATGCAACGGGCAACCGTGAGATATTGAAGCGTTTGGCGAAGAAAGGAAGGAAGGCGCTGGGACTCGCGGCTCACGTTCAACCACGCTGGTACTTCGGCGTGTGGTGCAGAGAAGACCATTCACCCATGCTATATGAGCAAGTCCCCTTTGCCTTCATCTCACGAATCAAATTCACTGACGTGGCAGGACAGATATATGAGTCGGGCATTCGGGGTCACCGTGTGAGGTTGGAACTTCCATTCGATGCAGTACGCCTGCTTGTCATCGTTGGACCTCTGCACGTCCAATACTACTACTTGTTTACTTGAAGCTTCCCTACGCTCCCCTGATAGAGATGTCGTGGATAGAGATGTCGCTGATGAAATTGTGCGTCATGCAGATTAAACAGTCTGTAAACCAAAGGCGCGTTAGCCAACACAGCGGTTCATGTTGTCGTCATGCAAGGAACATTACCTTAGCATACAACAAGTCTACGACCTTCCCGACCTGTTCGAGGGTGTCGATCGCCGCACCATACGCCCGGTCGGCCTCGGGCTCCTTGAAGATGAGCAGGCATCCTCGACCCTGGTTGAGTACGCCGTGGAAGACCTTGTCGAGTTATCATCTGCGAAAGCCTGCACCGTGTCAGAAGTCCATTCACTGTAGGGTCTCATGTCAAGGTAGCATACTTGAGCTCGACGGCCAGACGATCCTATCCGACCTGCTGCGCGATCTACTTGATCTCCACGACGGAGTAAGGTTCGACGATTCGGAGCAGGTTCTGACCAAGCAAGGCGTCGTATGGCGCCGACAGGTGTGTCCGGATAGTCGGGTCGCGAGAGTACTTGTGGAGAGGCGGAAATCTTAAGACGAACCTTGACGGTAATCATGCAGCGTCTTCTCGAAGTCTACGAGGTTCCGCTTCTGGTAGGCGCGGGTGACTGCGCGCATGCTCTCCACGACCCTTAGCTCTGCGTACTCTGACGCGAGCTCAATGGAGAGAAGCGGGATGACATCTTCGGGCTGCATGAACGCGATTTCATAGATAGTCAGCCCCAATATTTGCGCCATGCAGTCGTGCGGACATACGTGGTTAAGTTAAGCAGCATGTATTCAGTGCGCCGAGCGCACTGAAATCGTCCTGCGTGTTCAGATTCTCCAATGTCCCGTACTACCCGAGTAGTACTCGTATGCGGTTGTGTGGTCCTTGTCCAAGATATCCGACCAAAAGATGTACTTCGGTGAGCACGAGTGTGTTGTCCAATCGTTTGAGCTCGGTCATAGGTAGTCGATCAATGCCAGCGCAGGCTTGTATTGGTGCATGTCGAGCTGCCTGTATCGAACGTGTAAGCAACTGTAGGGCCTGAAACTACGGAAATCACTCACAGGCTGACGAGACAAGTATCGGATTGAAGGGATCGAAGCAATCGAGGAGAGTACAGACTACATGGCATTAGTATGACAACAGTTGCCGTCAGGATACGCAGGTTGCACGTACTGAGCTGAGCGGTCTTCGCCTTGGCGATCGAGGAGACGTTTCCGCGAGACAACTTGATCACGTCCGTAATTCCCTGAGCATTGCTGATACTGTAATGTGATGTAAGGAAATCGACCTACGCGCGTCTCGAGCTGTTGGTACGCTTCAAGTCACCTCTAGTCCCTGTATAGCTCTCCCAGCTTGACCAGAGCAGCCTCCTGGTGGCGCAGCTCGCTCTCCTTCTCCTCCGTTGAGGCATGTTCACTGGTGCCACCTATGAGTTCAGCGGTTCCATCTCCCCAAGCATTGTTCTTACCAAGGATTTCCCGATAGAGAGCTTCGGCGCGTCTGGGCTCGGTGGTGGAGTGGTCGAGTTCGCCTCCTTGAGTTGGACGGCATTGTCAAGTTACTGCTTTCTACGCGCGGGACTTGTATGGGGTGCGGCTCCCTCGACCGTCGAGACTATGGGGCGGTGCTAAGTCATGTGGGAGTGTATGCTTGTTACAAACTTGTTACTTACGTAGTTTGCATGGGCGCCGCCTGGCGACGACTCGGCGATCACGTCAGGACTGGCTATACTTAAGTGGTAGAGCTTCGCACTGCACAACTCACTGTCTGTAAACTCGGAGGCCCTCAGAGACATCCTCTTGTCAACACTTCACCCGCACTGCACTTGGATTTCTCCGACTACCTCAACCCAGACTTGAGAATCGACACCGTGAATCCAGGTCACCCGAGATTGCCAGCTTGCATCGCATGTCTGCACCTGTCGTGGAAGTGCTTTCAGATACGAAGGTGAGGACGTATCGTGATCTAGAGGCTCACTCATATTCTCAGCGTGGACAGTCTTCTTGTACGATGCAGCCTACAACGAATATCCCATTCTTCAAGCGTACAGAACTTCCATCTGAGCTGTGGGGCGCGGGCTACGAGAAAGAGCTTCCCATCATGTGCTATGGGTTTATCATTCCTGGAGCAGAGGAGACGGTGAGATGTCGAGTGAAGGAGCTTGGGCTTGACACAATGTCGACTGTGGAGGACAACGATCCGGCAGCCGTCACCATAGTGCTTTGCCAGCTGCGCAAGCCCATCAGGAAGTTTTGTCCTGCAGCGAGCTGGGCTTCGGTCTTCCACGACGATTGCAAGACGCGGGACCTCTGCCTCGCTCTCTGTACAAACGAGCCTTCCCAAGTGGAGGAAAACAATTGGCTGTTGTCCAGCCCCAGAGGCGACAAAGCAGCGAAGAAAGCTAGGGAAGTTCTAGGACTTCCCGATGACGTCGAACCACGCTGGTACTTTGCCCGCTATGGCGGAGGGGCACGAAAGCGTTCCATCGCCGAGTAAGTCGACCTTCGTTCAGGATTGATATCACGCGCTAAGAAATGCCGCAACACATAGATACATGCGCCGTGCATCCGCTCCAGTCGGTGTGTAGCTATAGCGCCACAGAAACTCGATCATGTCTGTTCCATGCGCATATGCATCCACCGTTGTGCTCGTAGATCTTCACGAAGCTGATAACATCATCGGGCTCATGGCTTTGCCGTTCTTGGAGGATTGATCGACTGTGTGCGTCGATGCAAGGAGTGCCATTATAATGAGCGACGCTTTCCTACGTTTGTAGTAGACATTTAGCGCACATGCCCCAAGGTGGACCTCGCGTTTAGTTTGAGTAGTGTGCCGAGGAGGACCTTTAATCGACCTCTTCTCGAACAAGGACAGGTGAGAACTCGGAGTGTGGACTGTGCGTCCAAGCGACAGGGCGGCGTTGCAGAAGGCGAGGAATGCCCAGACCACACTGATCGCCTGGAAACAATTCCAGCTTTCCAGCCCGTTTCGTGTTCTCGGAACCGGTCGACTGAGGCCGCTCAGCTCTATGATCTCACGACCCAGGCCGGCTTTCCGCACATAGGAAATGCCTACTAGGAGAACGTGACATCGCATGCATGTGTATAATGTACAGAGACGTCGCCGATGAAATCGTGCATAATGCAAGTTACAGTCTACCAACCCAAGGCCCGTTAGCTATCACAGCGTTCCATGTTGTCATCACGCAAGGGACGTTACCTTAGCATACGACGAGTTTACGACCTTCCCGACCTGCTCGAGAGTGTCGATCGCGGCACCATACGCCCGGCCAGCCTCGGGCTCCTCGAATATGAGCAGGCACCCGGATCCTCGGCCCTGGCCGAGAAAGACGAACCTTGACGGTAATCACGCAGCGCCTTCTCGAAGTCTGCGAGGTTCCGCTCCTGGTGGGCGCGGGCGACTGCGCATGCTTTCCACCTCCCTTAGTTGCGCGTACTTTGACGCGAGCTTGATGGAGAGAAGCGAGGTGACATCTTCCGGCTGGATACACGCGAGTAATAGATAGTTAGCCCCGGTATCTGCGCCATGCAGCCGCACGAATGTACCAGGTGCAGCATGACTTTGCAAAGTAGCATGTATTCAATGCGCCGAGCGCGCTGGGGTCGTCCTGCGTGCTCAAGTTCTCGAACGTCTCATAGAAGTACGGGTACGCGGTTGTGGAGTCCTTGTCCGCCGCTTGGAGGATACCCGACTGAAGATCGAGACGCGCTTGAAGATGTGGTGAGCAGTATATGGAATTCGCAGCTGTTCGTGCCGAGGTCAAAGCAGCCTAGCCGAGTGCAACGCCGTGAATGAGTGAGCTCGAAATCAATGTGCTGACTGGAGCCTACCTTCGCCTTCGCCAGGTTGCCAATGCCGCGGTAAGCTCTCGACTCCAGGAGATGCACCTCGGTGAGTACCATCTTGCTCGGTGAGTACCATCTTGTCGTCCAACCGCTTGAGTCCGGTCAAGAGGGAGTCAATGAGTGCAAGCGCAGGCTTGTATTGTTGCGTATCGAGCTGCCTGTACCAAATGTTTAGGAAAGTGTAGAGCATGAAGATCATGGGAATTGCTCACAGGCCGACGAGACGGGTCTCGAGACTGTGTTTGAGGCAGATCCGCTTCTCGCGTTTCGCCCACTCGATGTTCTCGTGCAGAACGTCCATTTGAATCTTCTGGCTGTCCGGAATGGCGTTGAAGCAATCGAGGAGAGTACGGACGGCATGACATCAGTTCAACAGAGCTTGCCATCAGGGCATGGAGGCTGCACGTACTGAGCTTAGCGGTCTTCGCCTTCGCGATCGAAGAGACGAATCCGCGGGACAATTTGATCACGTCCGCAATTTCCTGAGCATTGCTGAGAATGTGGTGTAAAAAAGCGACCTACGCACACCGCGAGCTATTGGCACGCTTACCTCTAGTCCCTGTAGATCTCTCCCAGCTTGACCATAGCAGCCTCCTGGTGGCGCATCGGCGCGTTTAGGCTCGGGGGTCGATTTCGCCTCCTTATGAGCTCCTCTTTGAACGGTATATAGAACTCGGTGCTTGTCACGCGCAAGGCTTGTCGAGAGACAATGGTTGGGGCAATACGACGGGTGAAGGTGTGCAGGAACAAGCTGAGGAGGAGGTGAGGAGGAGATGATTCGTGAATGCGCGTGAAGTCATGACGCGTCGAGCAGCGTGGGAATACTCGCGGTATTGACGCGTCCGTCGCCTGCAGCTGCCATGTTCAAACTCAGGCTCTCCGCATTACGCAGTGTGCCGAAGCAGGTTCTGACTGGGAGCTTGAAACCTCTTAGACGACTGCGTATCCTAGTAGTATCAATGACCAAGTCTTCCGATGCCACTCCATATCGTGGGCCTAACACGTTCAATGCTGCTACGCCTGGATTCCGCCGCATCGTGACCTTTCAAGAAGATGTAAGTTTCGCATTCACTCCTCATCAATGTTTACGTGCCCTCATTCGAGTCCTTATTTTGATATAGGATGCAGTCTTCAGGAAGTACCGTGAAGCCTTACGACCAATCAAAGACATAGATCTTCCGGAAGGATGGCGATTGCGAAAGGGACCACCATATCTACGCTTGGGAGTATATGTGGATTGCTCATTGGAAGAGGCTCTGGTTGGTGCGAAAGCCGCTGCCGAGCAGCTTGGAGAGACCCTTCCCGACAATGCAGGATGCGTGGAGATAGAAGACATCATGGATCGATACATCATGAAGTTGCTCAAACTCGAAAACCATGAGAGGTCGGACCTCTTGGGGAAGGTGTGCTCAGTCTACCTCCCTTCCAGTGCTCGTACACCTCTCGACTTTCTGCGTTGGTACGAGTTCTGTCCCAACCAGGTTGATGACCAGGGGCAAGAGCATCGGATATACACCTTGTTCATGCAACCGAACGTTCGACGCAAGGTGGTCTCAGCCATTGCTACCGCGTGGGGTGTCAAAGACAGCCAGGTAGAAGCCAAATGGTTCTTTGAAGAGGATCGACATGAACCTCGGTGAGCCTTCCCCCTTTGGTATCAATCAGTATGGAGCTCTAAACAGTCTCAATTGCCGTCGTATAGGGTCCACAATTGGATCAGCGTTGAACAGTTGCTGTCCGAGCTGGGCATGCCTGACGAGATCAGGAACCGGGAGTAGCTTCCAATGCACTGTCCGTGTTGTGCAGAATTCAAGTGCACGACGTTCGAACCCGTAGTCATTGTAAACGAAGGCGCACAGTCGCCAACATTCTCATTTCGCCAGCCATCGACGATTGTAGTCACTACTCCCTCCTATGTCTTGTCAGCGTGAACGATGCATACGGCTCGCTCTCCTCCTCTTCTGGTAAATCATATTCGCTGATTGGTGATGTTGGTCCCACCTATGAGTTCAGCGGCCGGTTCCATCTCTCCTACCAGGGAATTCCCGGTAATCCCGGTAGAGAGCTTCGGCGCTTTAGGCTCGGCGGTCGAGTTCGCCTACTTATGAGCACCTCTTTGGACGGCATTGTAAACTCAGTGCTTGTTACACGCAAGGCTTCTAGAAAGACGATGGTTAGGGCAGTACGACTGGTGAAGGTGTGGAGGAACAGGAGGAGGTGAGGAGGTGAATGCACGCGAAGATGACACAGCATGGGAATACTTGTGGTAAGTACTGACGTGTCGCCTGCGGCCTGCTTCTGCCATCCTACTTACTAGTTTTTGCGCTTCTCTCAGTCGTCCGCTACCCGTTCCAACCCTCCGCATCACAGAGTGTGCACGAGCGGGTTTTGACTGGGTGCTTGAAGTTCCTTAGACGACTGCCTACCATGTCTTCCGATCCCACTCCATATCGTGGGCCTAACATGTTCATCGCTGCTGCGCCTGGATCATCCACCATGCCTCGCATCGTGACCTTCCAAGAAGATGTAAGTTTCGCATTCACTCCTCATCAATGTTTACGTGCCCTCATTCGGTTGCTTACTTTGATATAGGTTGAAGTCTTCAGGAAGTACCGTGAAGCTTTACGACCAATCAGAGACATAGATCTTCCGGAAGGATGGCGATTGCGAAAGGGACCACCATATCTGCGCCTGGGAGTATATGTGGATTGCTCATTGGAAGAGGCTCTGGCTGGTGCGAAAGCCGCTGCCGAGCAGCTTGGAGAGACCCTTCCCGACAATGCAGGATGCATGGTTATAGAAGACATCTTCAATCGATACATCATGAAGTTGCTCAAACTCGAGAACCATGATAGGTCGGACCTCTTGGGGTCGCACCCGGTCTACCTCCCTTCCAGTACTGGTTTCCCTTTCGACTTCCTGCGGTGGTACGAGTTCTGTCCCAACCAGGTTGATGACCAGGGGCAAGAGCATCGGATATACACGTTGTTCATGCAACCGCACGTTCGACGCAAGGTGGTCTCAGCCATTGCTACCGCGTGGGGTGTCAAAGACAGCCAGGTAGAAGCCAAATGGTTCTTTGCCGAGGATCGACATGAACCTCGGTGAGCCTCCCCTTTGGTATCAAACAGTATGGAGCTCTAAACAGTCTCATTTGCCGTCGTATAGGGTCCACAATTGGATCAGCGTTGAACAGTTGCTGTCCGAGCTGGGCATGCCTGACGAGATCAGGAACCGGGAGTAGCTTCCAATGTACTGTCCGCGTTGTGTAGAATTCAAGTGCACAACGTTCGAACCTGTAGTCATTGTAAACGAAGGCGCACAATTACCAACATTCTCATCTCGCCAGCTATCGACGATTGTAGTCAGTACTCCCTCCTATGTCTTGCAATTGTCGGCGTGAACGATGCATATAAGAACAAAGGGCCGTCAACGCTTGCCAATCCTGCATACAGTCGAGTTTCAGTGTGTCAGCGTGTGTAAGGGCATTTGTGAGGGAACATACCGTGAGGTCTGCGCCACCTCGCTGACAGCCGCACGACCGCATGCCTCGATCGCGGATTCTTCCTCACCCCCCATGGAGCGCGTTATCGACTTGGCTGGCCATCGCGGAGTTCCCGAGTATCTCACAACGCAGTCGCCGCAAGTGTTACGCTTTGGCATGATTGTGCGGACAATCCGAGCCGAGCTTCAGACGAGGTTCAGGAACGCCTATAACCAGCAAGTGCTGGCGTCGTCTCAGCCTTCAGATCCTGAGATTCACGCTCGACGGCAAGGAGAACGTGGGCGAAGGGCGTTGGCCGACCTGAAGGGAATGTTAGGTGTACCCGACAAAGTGACTGCCCGGGTATATCCAAGCGGCAGGCTGCCGCGGCGATACAGAAGGCGAGGAATCCTCCAGACGTCTGTGACGCTCGCGGAATACGAGTCGCGCAACTACTTCATCTACGAGACCACACTGATCGCCTGGAAATAAATAAGTCTAGCTTTCCGGCCCGTTTCGTGTTCTCGAAACCGTTCGACTGGGGCTGCTCAGCTCTCTGATCGCACGCGTCAAACCGGCTCTCCGCGCATCTGTGATGCCCACTAGGTAAACGTGGCATTGTATGTATGTGTATAATGTACAGAGACGTCGCCGGTGAGGTCGTGTCTCATGCAAGTTTCACGGTCTGTCAAACCCAAGGCCAGTCAACGATCACAGCGCTTCATGTCGTCGTCACGCGAGGAACATTACCTTAGCATACAACGAGTCTACGACCTTCCCGACCTGCTCGAGCGTGTCGATCGCCGCACCATACGCCCGGTCGGCCTCGGGCTCCTCGAAGATGAGCAGGCACCCACGGCCCTGGTCGAGCACGCCGTGGAAGACCTTGTCGAGTATCATCTGCGAAAGCCTGCGCAACGTGTCAGTAGTCGACTTCTTGAAGGGATTCATATCAAGATAGCATACTTGAGCTCGACGGCTTGACGATCCTGTCCGACCTGCTGTGCGATATACTCAATCTCCACGACGGAGTAGGGTTCAACGATCCGGAGGAGGTTCTGCTCAAGCAAGGTGTCATATAGCGCCGACAGATGTGTCCGGATAGTCGGGTCCGACGACAGCTCTGTGGCGTCCATTAGCGAGAGTACTTGGAGAGACGCAGGAATCCTAAGACGAACCTTGACGGTAATCACGCAACGCCTTCTCAAAGTCTGCGAGGTTCCGCTTCTGGTGGGCGCGAGCGACAGCGCGCATGCTCTCCACGTCCCTTAGCTGAGCGTACTTTGACGCGAGCTTGATGGAGAGAAGCGAGGTGACATCTTCGGGCTGGATACACGCGAGTTATAGATAGTCAGCCCCGGTATCTGCGCCATGCAGTCGGCACGAACGTACGAGGTTCAGCATGACTTTGCAGAGAAGCATGTATTTCAGTGCGCCGAGCGCGCTGGGGTCGTCCTGCGTGCTCAGGTTCTCGAACGTCTCATAGAAGTACGAGTACGCGGTTGTGTAGTCCTTGTCCTCTGCATGGAGGATACCGGACTGGAGATCGAGACGCGCTTGAAGATGTGGTGGGCAGTATATGGAATTCGCAGCTGTTCGTGCCTGAGGTCAAAGCAGCCTAGCCGAGTGCAAGGCCGTGAGAGAGTGAGCTCGAAATCAATGTGCCGACTGGAGCCTACCTTCGCCTTCGCCAAGTTGCCAATGCCGCGGTAATGCTCTCGACTTCCAGGAGATGTACTTCGGTGAGTACGAGCTTGTCGTCCAATCGCTTGAGCTCGGTCAAGAGGGAGTCAATGAGTGCGAGTGCAGGCTTGTATTGCTGCGTGTCGAGTTGCCTGTATCAAGCGTTTGAGAGAAAAGTAGAGTATAAGAAATACGGGGATTGCTTACAGGCCGACGAGGCGGGTCTCGAGACTGTGTTTGAGGAATATCCGCTTCTCGCGCTTCGCCCATTCGATGTTCTCGTGCAGAACGTCCATCTGAATCTTCTGGCTGTCGGGAATGGCGTTGAAGCAATCAAGGAGGGTACGGACTGCGCGGCATCAGTCAAACAGAGGTTGGCATCAGGGCATACAGGCTTCACGTACTGAGCTTAGCGGTCTTCGCCTTCGCAATCGAAGAGACGAATCCGCGGGACAGTTTTATGACGTCCGCTATTCCCTGAGCATTGCTGAGAATGTGATGTAAGGAAACCGACCTATGCGCATCCCGAGCCATTGGCATGCTTACCTCTGGTCCCGGTAGAGCTCTCCCAGCTTGACCAGAGCAGCCTCCTGGTGGCGCAGCTCGCTCTCCTTCTCCTCTGTGGAATGCATGTTCACTGATTGGTGATGCTGGTGCCACATATTAGTTCAGAGTTTTCATTCACCCCGGCATTGATCTTACCAAGGATTTCCCGGTAGAGAGCTTCGGCGCGTTTAGGCTCAGTGGCTGCGTTCGCCTCCTTGATGAGCTCCTCTTTGGACTGGCATTGTCAGCTCAGTGCTTGTCACGCGCGAGGTGTGTAGATGAGACAGTGGTTCGGGTAGTACGACGGGCGAAGGTGTGGAGGAACAAGCTGAGGAGGATGTGAGGAGGAGGTGAATGCGCGCGAACTTCGAAGGTGACGCGTCGAGCAGCGTGGGAATATTCGCGGTACTGACGCGTCGCCTGCTTCTGCCATCCACTGCTCTCAGCTACTAGCTTGCACTTCCCTTCGCGTCCTGCTACCCGTTCATCCTCTCCGCCTCGGTCTAGTTCATATCCTTGAAATTGACTGCGTGTTACTGCTTGCGAGGAACCAAGGATGGCAGAAGATCTCGTACTTCCTATCCCCAATCTGGCGCTCGCGCAGAACTACTTTGTGATCTCCACACCCTCGCTTGAGCACTTGCACCAAGATGCGCGCAAGGAACTCCTCGAGGGTATCAAGGCAGACCGTGCGCACCTTCCGAGTTGCTGCATCTCTCGCGTACTGACTGAACGTTCACAATAGAAATGGCTCCGTACTACCGCATAGTCACCGCCACTAACGCTCTTCCTCTCGACGAGGCTCTGCTCGCGCAGATGGAGCAGCAGAACAAGGAGGAGCTCGACAAGATTGAAGAAAGACTAGAGGAAGCGAAGAAGACTGAGGGCGAGACAGATATCGCGGACGCACTTCGCGCGCGCGCCTAACTACTTGACGAGGATCGGTGACAAGGTGGGCGCGGCTTGAAGAGACAAACGACATCACGTTGCGACGTTGACCGTGTTCTCTGGTAGGATCGAGCAGGTAGAGGCTCAGAAGGTCGCGCTAGAGAAGACGCCAGGTCTTGGCTCGAGGATAGACATTGTCCTCACGCTCATCCGCATCGGGTTCTTCTTCAACGACCACGAGATGATTCTGCAGCACCTAGCACAAGCAGACGAGTATGTCTCTGCGCTTTAGACAAGCAGTACGATTGCTCACTTACGTGCAGGCTTGTCGAGAAGGGTGGCGACTGGGATCGGAGAAACAGATTGAAGGTCTACCGCGGCCTGCACTGTCTCTCCATTCGGCAATTCAAGCGAGGCGCCGAGCTGCTGCTCGACGCGCTCTCAACATTTACCGCGACCGAGCTCATTTCGTACAACGACTTCGTCGCGTCAACCATCATCTCCAATGTCCTCACCCTCAACCGCCCCGACTTGAAGAAGAAGGTGCACCATCTCGTTTCCTTGCAAACTCTCGATCGAGTACTAACATCCTCCTCAGCTCATCACGGCGCCTGAAGTCATCCAGGTGCTCCCCGAGCTCCCCGTCCTCGCTGACCTCATGAAGAACCTCTACGACTCGCACTACGACAAGTTCTTCCTCGCGCTTGGTATGTAGCCTGTCCCAACCCCAGCCGCATATACTAACCTCGGTGAGCAGCCGCGACCGAGCAAACACATCTCAAGCCTAACCGCCTCCTCGCGCCGCACACGCGATACTACGTGCGCGAGATGCGCATCTCCGCGTACAACCAGCTGCTCGAGTCGTACCGCAGCCTCACGCTCGACAGCCTCGCACGGTCATTCGGCGTGAGCGTCGAGTTCGTCGACAGGTGTGTGCATCCGTCCCGTCTTTCGTAGCGTACGTCTCCTCTGACCAAGGCCACGTAGCGAACTCTCGCGGTTCATCGCATCGGGCCGCCTGCACTGTACGATCGACAAGGTGAACGGCGTGGTCGAGACGAACCGACCGTCGGTCAAGAACGCGCAGTACGAGACCGTCATCCGGCAGGGAGACATCCTCTTGAACGCCGTACAGCGCTTGAGCAAGGTGCTGTACTGATCGTGCCCGCGGCTGTTGCTCTTCTCGTTGTATGTTGTAGATAGCTATCGGACACGCTCTTTCCAGGTACGGGAAGGCCCCTCGCGATTCGTCTTAGCTGAGACAATGCTCAAGTGGTCGATTCACACGAATATCTACGTGCGACGCTGAGCTTGGTGAGAACCGGTCTGGTGGGACTAATCGGTCTCGAACATCTATTCTGGAGCAAAAAACACAGCCGTAAAGGCAAGGCATTGCGTAGAAACGAGGATCCGGACAAGCACTTGGGACTAGTTACGATTCTTAAGACTATCTGGCATGCCGATCTCCTCGAGCATGCGGTCCACGCTCTGCCAGTTGTGGAACCTGCATAGAGGCGAGTGTGAGCTCTTCGAATCGTTCCTTCGCCAACATCGCAAGGAGAACGTACTCGGGACTGTGACATGGCCAGGCGAAATACCACTTCGCCTCCAGCTGCCCACGGGCAAGCCCCCACGCCTTCTCAAGGGGCTTGACGAAGAGTAGAGTGTTTTCCGGCTTGGTGTATAGTTCGTTCCGAGTGTCGTCCGTTTGGTTCACGCATATAGCGTAGAACCGCGTGTCCGATAGCTCACAGCCCGGGGCGTCACGCGGAGGCATCCACACATCATGCACTGAAGAAAATATCCAGAAGCGACTTTTCGGATTCGGACTCTGACCACACGGGCACGTTGAGCATCTTCGCGAGGTACTTGTCCATCATCCTCCGGATGGCCCAGTTTGTTGGATGGTCGTCGAGGGATTCTCCAAGCTCCTGCGCCACATGCCTGGCGCGCGCAAGGATCGCTTCTTTGGGGCAGTCAACGTAGACCCCGTAGATGAGGATTGGTACGCCGACGCGCAGTCGCCAGCTCTCGGGCAGTTCTGCATGTCTGATCGGGACGCAATGCATGTCGATATGCTGTGTTTAATGCGAACTATATAGAATGCAAGGGCATCGTGAGTGCCGTTTTCGAATGAGATAGAAACTTCACATCGGGGTGCTGAGGAGTCCTTCACATTGAAACATACCTCTTCCTGAGTCATGTACTCGAACATCTTGAGTTTAAGCAGCGGCGCCTCCCGGGCTACACGATCGTGCCACCTGAGAGGTCGCAGCTCGAATGTCACTGAGGGACGTTGAGCAACTACTTGATCAGACGGCGTGGTGCCTTGCCCTGCAATAGCAGTGCTGGGTTCGGAAGCATTTGACTGCGAAGCTGTGTTAGACATGACTGGAATGGATTTGGAGGATGGAGTGGATAGGATTATGCAAGTTGGACCAGCTGGCAAGCACCTTATAAGTAAGGAGGGGGGCGGTGGCACGTTAGGTGGATGTGAATTCGTGCCAGGTGTCCCGTTATGTAACCTCAAGTCTCTCCATCCGGCAATTCAAGCGAGGAGCCGAGCTGCTGCTCGACGCGCTCTCAACATTCACCGCGACCGAGCTCATATCGTACAACGACTGCGTCGCGTCCACCATCATCTCCAATGTCCTCACTCTCAACCGCCCCGACTTGAGTAAGAAGGTGCACAATCTCGTTTCCTTGCAAACTCTCGATCGAGTACTAACATCCTCCTCAGCTCATCACGGCGCCTGAAGTCATCCAGGTGCTCCCCGAGTTTCCCGTCCTCGCTGACCTCATGAAGAACCTATACGACTCGCACTACGACAAGTTCTTCCTCGCGCTTGGTATGCGACCCGTTCCGACCTCCAGCCGCATATACTGATCTCGGCCATCAGCCGCGACCGAGCAAACACACCTCAAGCCTAACCGCCTCCTCGCGCCGCACACGCGATACTACGTGCGCGAGATGCGCATCTCCGCGTACAACCAGCTGCTCGAGTCGTACCGCAGCCTCACGCTCGACAGCCTCGCACGGTCGTTCGGCGTCAGCGTCGAGTTCGTCGACAGGTGTGTGCATACCGTCTTTCCTAGCGTACGTCTCCTCTGACCAAGGCCACGTAGCGAACTCTCGCGGTTCATCGCATCGGGCCGCCTGCACTGTACGATTGACAAGGTGAACGGCGTGGTCGAGACGAACCGACCGTCGGTCAAGAACGCGCAGTACGAGACCGTCATCCGGCAGGGAGACATCCTCTTGAACGCCGTACAGCGCCTGAGCAAGGTGTTGTACTGATCGTGCCCGCGGCTGTTGCTCTTCTCGTTGTATGTTGTAGGTAGCTATCGGACAAACATTTGCCGGACGCATCGTACAGGGGGTGCGCTGCAGCCCTAGCCGTCAAGACATGACGTTAATGCCTTGGTGTTCCTCGCAGTCCATCTGATGGTTCACACTGGCCCGTGAGGCGCGGTCATTGGCATGGGTTGTTATTCAGTATCATGACAATTCGAACATGGTTCCAAGGAACCGGTACAGTACATCTAGTCACAACTGGACGACATCTCTGTCGTCTTGGGCCTGTGACCTGGGCGCGGCCCGGCTGTTTTCGCTGCATCGTGCTTGGAGTCTGCAATTCCGTAGCATTATGCGGCATTACACAGGCCTGAGGCCTTTACGGCGGGACGAGGGGAGTGCCCGTGCGTCAGAATTGTGAATGCTAGTCGCTTTGCCTCTCCACAATATCTCAAGGCGAAGACTGGAATGCGCTTCGGCGGTAGAAAGGTGGACAGCTGCTCATGTTAGATATGTCCGTACTCGGAAGCCATCATGTAGACTGCGACCTAGCATGCTCGTATAGGTCGGCGATGCTGGAGGGGGTGCTGCCTGAGCGGTCGGACGGGTAGAAGGCAAAGGGATTCAAGGACGCAGCCTGAGTCAAGCCAGAGGCATTTCGCTAACAAGCTTGAGGGAGAGGGTGGATGCAGCACGGCATGGACCAGGGGAAGAGGACGGCTGAAGATACGTATGTGGGGACGACGTACCTGCGACTATGACCGCACCAACATTGTAGCTGTGCGAATCAATCGACCCAGCGCTCTATCCAAGCCTATGCCCCCTCCAAACGAGTCCTGCAGATCTAGGACCGGGGGAAATCGTTGCAAGTCGTCGGACGTAGCGGGGGGACGGCGGACGAGGATGTGTGGCCGAGGCAGTTCATGGCTGGGAGTACAAACAGGTACAGGGGCCGGTGGGAGGTTAATCTTGCGTTGTCTGTCCGCCCTCGTGCGGACGGGAGGTTGAGCGGTGGATTGTGTACATGCGAGCGGAAGGATAGGCGAAGTGTGCTGGTGGAATGGCGGTGGCTGAGATGGCTTGAATGAAATGGAGTCGAGGGCGAGAGCGTGGGGAGAGTGCACGACGAGTGAGACTGGACGATGTGCGAGGCTGACCGCAGACGACAGGGGCAAGGTACTAGGGGAAGATGGCACGTCCTGGAGCTGGAGGTGGCTGACGGCGGTGCGGAGGAGGGAATTGGAATGCCGACCGAGATTGGAAGGCGGCGGCTGGTTCGACTCGAGTCGCGATCGCGCAATGGCGGATCGATCCAAGCCTCTGCAGCTGCAAACACGAGGCTCTCCGAGTCTCACTCTCACTCTCACTCTCAGCCACCTCCTCCTCCCCGGGTGCGGGCCTGCTGCCTCTGGCTCCCAAATCCCCTGGCTTTCCCTGTCGAGCGCGCTTGTCTGCAATACGCTGCACGTCCGCTCTCCAGTACCCGCGACGGTATCTTCATTCGACATTTTGGCGCTGCTCTTGGTTTTGTCCCGACAGTATCTGCCTGTCTTTCGCCCATGCGCTCGTCGCTTTCTTGCGGCTAAATTCTGCGGGACGTCTCTCCAGCTCTCTTCATCTCCTAGACTGCCTTCCAGACAAGGCCCTACGATCCGTTAAGCTCTGGCGATACTTCACAATCGGAGAGCAGCACGCTCCCGCGCGGTCAACATCACTGGTCAGCCACATTCAGCCAACCTGTCATGTTGCGCCGCCGCCCGCAACAATACATCGGAACATACGTCACACAACGCCCACGATGCACGACGTGCAGTGTCGTGCGTCATATGTCCGATTCAATCCATTGGATGACTGGGATTCAGTCCCATCGCACAGACATCTCGCGGTGAGTTCTCGTCCTTTAGGCAACTGCAGCTGCCTCGATTCGACCTTGTACACCTTGTCCACGATGTTCTTCAATGTCATCGTCTTCGTCGATTCATAATTGCTTGCTGTAATTATCTTCCTCGTTGAATCACACTCGTTGATGCACGCCAGGGCTTCCCCACTCGTCGGTGTATTGAAGGCTTGTCTTGCGCCGATCTTGCTTCCTTGTGAATGCACACATGTTTCTTGAGGCATATCATGCTTTGAAGCAGGCATCAGACGGGAGTCAGCATTGCATCTCACTTGCGCGGAAGATGTTGGTGGTTAGGATGCTCACCGAGGCCAATCCATCACCATCTTCCTTCGCGAAGCGCCGGTGACACATGTCACGATCTTGTGACACGCCCCTTCGTCTAGGATGGGGCTTGCGCTGGACATGCGCAAACAGCGCCGATGCCAATTCGATGGCGCATAGCGGGACGATTCTGCCCCTGGGTCTCAAATTATTGGTAATGCTTAGCTGTATGGGATAGCGAAAGGCTGAGGACACCTCGAAGCTCGTGAGCTTACCTCATGGACTGCCTGGTCGGTATCAGATTCACGCCTGGCCAAGTTGCACGTAAGAAAGAAACAGCTAGCATATAGTCTACATACGCGCATTTCATTGAAGGATGGGGTGCCGTAGGATGTGCAGGCAGACTGATCTGCTTGTTCTTGAGAACGGTGGAGCGACAGCACTGCCCATCATTGAGTGTCATCTCGAGGTCCAGCGGACTTCAAGTCGCTCACCTTTCGCAGTCCGCACACCTCGCCTCCTGCCTCCGCTGCACTTTTTGGTGGTCCTCGCTGCCTTTTGCCTCTTCGATGGCCAGGTGATGAGCCAGGTGGTCGTAGCTTGATAGCGAGCCAATGAAGTGCATTCCAACTGAGCGCTCGTCTCACTGGCGCAACTTCTCTCTCCGCTGCTCTGCTGCCTTCTTTGCATATTGATCCTCTACCACGCTCTTCATGCTCTCTCTTCTGGCTATTTCTCGTAGAAGGAGCCGATAGCACGCCGTGTATACGGCAGGGGATGCGACACGGGGCCGGCTAGGCATCTGGACGGAGCACGCTCAGCGGGGATAAGGGAGGTCGGACACGACGGCGGATGAGAGAGGCATCAGGAAAGCTAAACGGAGGTGCGCTCAACTTCAGGGTCGCCGCGCACTCGCACTTCTCTGTCCCGGCCTTTACCTCACCACACACGGCGTCCGTCCCTTCCGTCCCATGCAATTCTCGCGCTCCCTCAGAGATTACGCCTACTGGGCATCTTCAGCCGCTGTCGACGGACTCTGCGCTCTCGCTGCCCGCTGTGCACACCTATCCACCGTCGTCCAACGCATTTTCGGAATCGCTGTCGTAGCCACCCTCTCCGCGTAATCCAAATATCGGGTGCCCCGACGACTCTGTCTTCCCATGGCCCTCGTCGATTTGCCGTGTGCGTCCCCCTCGCTTGTCTGGCCCGACGCGCGGCCGCACAATAAGGACGCCTCGCGGCTTCCTCCCTACCGCTCCTCACACCTCGACCGGTATCATCCCTATCCACGCGTCATGCCCGCCGCTCGCAGACTCGCGGTGCGTACCCCGCTTACTATTACTGCGATATGGTCTCAACGGAGAGGACAGAACGACACGGTCCAGGAAGCTGCTCGTGATCGTGCTCGACCCAAGGAATCCGCCCAAGACGGCTGAGTTTCTGATCACGACGGTACGTGCTCGATTGGCTCGCTATCTTCTTTCTCCTTCAACTGCACGATATCAGCCTCCTTCTCAACCCCCACAACGCGCCACTGCGTGCCAAGAACGGCCCGACGTCGACGTCGAGCCGTACGAAGACGAGGCGCTCGCCGCGGTCGACGACCCCGCGAGCGGACACTGGCCTAGCCGACGCACCCCGTCCGCCGCACAAAAGTGACGGCAGCGCTCGCTGTACGTTTCTCCATCTCTCAAACAGTAAACTCCCCGCTCTGTTGCGCGCGTATGTTGACGTCGGCTCATCGTGGCAGGACCCCGTCGCAGTCATGCGTCGCAGATGTCTGGCCCTCTTCGAGGCCGTGAGGCAGTTCGTCGAGACGAACGGGGGGCGAGAGAGGAAGTAGCGAGGGGCCATCTCGTTTCTGTGAACATCGCGAGTACTCATGCGTCGCAGTCGCTTTGTGGCACTGCTCTCCTCCTTCAAGTTGGCTCTACATGCTGCATACGTCCCGTCTACTTGTGTCTGTGTCTTGGGCTCCGCGGACCTCGTCCGAGTCCTCGTCTCGTTCGTTCGCTGTGGTGACCGCTCAAAGTGTACATATGCTACCCGGGCCCTTGCATCTTGTGGCTCTGTGTGTACGTACTAGCTCCGCTCTGGCATGTCTCTCCTGCCGCCGATCGTCCCGAGTGAATCCAAGCAGGTTTTCCATCGTGTCACGACGGGCTTGAGTCGTCGAAGACGAGCACAACGTTGGTTGGAACGGGCTCAAACTTGCGCTTGCGCATCAATTGTGCCCGTACGCTGACACGCAAATCTGACGCGTACTAGTACCGCGTCATGACATTGAACCCTTCATCATCGAGGCGACCTGGTCGGCTCATGCGGGGGCGGGCAATTATGATATTCAACATGTTGTATACAAGACAGGGACTCGGTCGCTAGGGTCTGCAGCTATGATACAAAGTGGCCTGTACGGATATTCCAAGATAGAGCACGATTTCAATATACTACAACACGGACAGCGGGAGGACGCGCACAACGACGCAGCAAGAAATACACAGCGTGAGAGCCTCGGGTTCGAGGACTCGATGGAGCCGCGGGATGCTGAGGGTAACGCTGCTGCTCTACTTCTTGAGCGCGTCGAATTTGAGGAACTCGGTGACGGCCTCGAGCGAGAAGTACCTGCGCCGCACGAGCTCGAAGAGGTCCTGCAAGTATAGCACGGATTTAGCCATTCTTCTCGATCTTGTACGGTGCGGACGGCTCCTCGTATATATCCAAGAGTGACTCACGAAGATGGCGTGACCAAGTAGGGGGCGAGCTGGAGCTGGAGCGTGCGCCGACGCGGCACCGTCCTGGGGGCTGCTACCAAGTGCCTCCCCGTCCGCTGCATCCGCGGTGCGTACCACAGGGTCCTCGTATCGTTCGGCGTCGGCGTCGCGAGCTTCTTCGCATGCGTCAGTGCGTTGATGGCGCTGTCAGCGGCAAGGTTGCAGTCAGAGAAAGTGTGCTTGTCAGGAAGACGCGTCGGATACGTACGTCGAGAGCAATGTACGAGTCCTGCTGGGGCCCGTCCGCGCCGAAAGGTGCTACGGACGCCTTTGGCACGTCCTGCATGGTCAGATGGGCGGATAGCTGGTGATCTCAGTACGCGCACCGTGCAATGGTCTTCACGAGCTTGAACGACCCTGGCATACGGATGAAATCGCGTCATATGGGAAAGACGGTAGGATGGCAGACGCGACGGGCAAGCGTTGCGCATGGGTGTGTCGTAGGCAACAGACGAGACGGATGGTAGGTCTAGACGTGCCATGACTCGGAGAGGCAGGAATCGTGGAAGTCAAGATGTATGGATTATGAGGGGAAGCGTATGTACGACAGCAAGTGGGACAGCGAGCGCAATTCAAAGCACACAGAGAACGGCGAGCAATTATATGGCTAGCGTCGCGCAGGCGAGAAAGGAGGGAGAGGAGGGAAACAGGGACCCAATCGCAGGGGATGCATCTGCGCGCAGTCCATGAGGTAAAAAAGCGAGGAAGAGATGCGGACTAGTCGCGGCCCCGCCGTCGAGCGTACCTCTGTTTGGCTCCCCACATGCTATCCACTTCAACCGCTGTCACCCATCTCCTTCCTCCCGCGACCCAACGTGCGCCGATGCCGTGGCTGCGGGGCCCTCGTGCCTCCTCTTCTGCCTTCTCGGGGATTCCTGGCGAAGTAGCGGCAATCTCTGGATATGGTGAGTTTGAACGTCGCCGAGAACTGCTGTAGGAGAGGATGAGGTGGGAGAAAGAAGCGAACCGACGGCAGTGCGCGCGACGCGAGCGCTTTGGGCGCAACTGGGGCCGCGTGTTGAGGCTTTCCTCTCGCCTCCGTCTTCGATGAATGATGACCGCCATTCAAGCGATTTCGACTGGCCATTTGCACGGTATCATGCACAGTGCACGCCACGCCATACCCCCGCAACCCGGTTGCGCAGGGACACATGTGCATGACAGTGATCTTCAGCTGGTAACCTTCCTCCCGGCGTCGGGCGACTTCGCAGGTCAATATGATGCACCCAACTCACCCGTTCTTCACCCAGAACTAACGCAATGCATTCCGCTTGAACAGGGCTACAAACTCCGGGTGACAATGATATTTCCCATCCAATTCGACCTGGACTATGCCCCGGAAGCTGACCGCGTACGATTCCTAGGGTCTACGAACATGTCACGAGACGCGTGACATATGTCACTGGCGCTTCCGGGTGGAAGATGGAGGCGATTGATTACGGTGAGGTTCCCAACCGTCTACACCTTCCACGCAAGGACGTTGGAATACTAACTCTTGTCCGATGAATGCCTCACACCCATGGTATGCCTCAAACAATATGCGTGCGCAAGCGTCGACAAGAGAAGCCAAGCCTCAAGCTGCCCCCGCAAGACTTGGACGATTGGTTTAGCGAACGTGTGATCAAGACAGATGACATCCAAGAAGAACAGCAAGCGGTTATTGTCAAGAGTTCAAGAGTACTGCACGCATCAAAATATTATTGGGGAACAGCCTGTGCAGACCGATCACCGACTGCGCATGCACCGTCGTTCAGACTTGCATGTTGAGGCGTAAATGCAACTCGAAGCCTTGCCTGATCATCCGACGCTCTTGCGCATTGCAACGAGAGCCGAGAGGACAGAGGACGTACGTTATAAGCTGGTGAAACAGCATTCCGACATACAGTATCTCGACGAGCGAGGGAGCAGCATGACGGGTTGGCTGACCACGGCTGACCGGTGATGTTGTTCGCGTGAGCCCGCGCCTAGGTCCGACAGCCACTAGGATATGAAGCGCATTCCCGATACTTCCAGACTTCAGTCCTGGGATATTCGGAGGCTTCGAGGAGACCAGCGGATACGATCGAGACCAGTTCTGACCGCCAGACCTCGGCGGACATTGTTCCGCGAGGGCGATGGCGGGCCGAGGGGCTGAGCCTCTTCAAAAACGCTCTCGAAAGAGCTTGCAAAAGCAGGTAAGGACGAGGAATATGATCGCGGGGACCTCAGAGCGAAAGCAGGCAGTCCAGGAAGCAAGGAGAACGCACGCGGCCAGAAGTGAGAGGAGGGGAGGAGGGGAGAAAGCGCTGAGCGAGGGTGGCTGAAAGCTGCTGAAGTGCATGCGGCGGCGGATGATTCAGTCCGAATCGCGGCCGTCAGCCACAGTTACCCTCTCTCGCTTTGTCCGACTCCCTTTCTACGTCTACGGGCACCCCCGAGAGCAATGTTGCCCTCACCACGCTCGCGCTTTGCTCAATTCGCTCATTCGGCCACGCAGTATTCCGCCACCTTGGGCTCACCTCAGCATTCAGCTTCGCTCATCGTGTTGCATCAACCGCTCTCAACAGCTTTTCTCGCCACCTGCGGACAGTTCCCCAAATTCAACCATCTTCCCTGCCCGCTCATGTGCTCCCACTTGACGATCTGCCAATACCTCACCACGCATTGCAATATATCTTCGAACGTCTCGGACTCTGGACTGCTCGACCATGCCATAAGGGCCACCCCGCCGCCGTGTTCAACGTCCTGAATCCTCTCGTACTGCAAGGCCGTCCTCGACCACCTGCCAGTGGTTCTCCGATACCTCCGGGAGATGGGAAATCGCATTGATGCTACTCGATTACATGGAACAGTCGCTGCAAGGGTACGTTTCCTCAGACTCGAGTCCTAGTTCGTGCGATCGTACAGTCGTCGCGCTTCCTTGTCGGAGGTTGTAGCAAATTGTTACCTTCAAAGCAGAATTCATCAACATCCTCATACCGACGTACTGGTCAATTGAGGCCTATGCATTGCTACTCCTTGGTCCCTGCAATGTTTCCTGCAGCATAACAAGTCCACCGTCCCTCGCGCACACCCTTGAATCCAAAGGCGCCTACCCGCAGGGTCGTCCATCCCAGCACAAGCAGTGACTACCCTGCAACTTCGCATATACGGCGGCTTGCAATACTACAGGGCGTTTTAGCCTCGCCGCTACACTCGCCTACGAGGGCAGGTCGATAGGGTGCGATCGTGAGTGTTCTCGTTCCCTGGGACCCTTCATTGTCCCTCTACACTTAACATGCGGATCGCGGGCCCTCGCGGCCACTCCCATAGTCAGCGTACAGCCAGGTCGGAAGATATGGGATGGTTTCGGGGAACGTGTACACCATAGCCGTTGTGCGCGCCCAGTGCGAACGACTCTAGTGTACCATCTCCCTACCGACAGGCACAGTCGCCCCTTTGTCGAGCCGTACTCACTGATGGCTGACACGAGGGTATGAATACAAGTCTGTAGTGGAGATTACGTCGGCCTCTTCGAGAGGCCCCTCCGAGTATCCTCGCTGCCCCATACGATGTCTCACGAAGATCCGCATATTCATCCGGGAGGAGCGATGGGCTAGCTTTGTGTCCACCTGACGAATGTGCCGCCAAGTATCATGACTAGAGCGCGCCGTTGGCGAGCACGCGCTCACCGCTACGGTGGCACCCCAACGCGTCCGGGGAATAATACTGTACAATATGCCTATCGTAACTGCTACGCCAGGTTGCTCATATACATGACGCGCATCACGTTGGACATGAGCCTCAGCACCCACAGCGCGCAATTGACTCCACCTTCTCTCGATCATGTCATCGGGATTGTGGTTGAAGAGTTACTGGGACGTAGGCCTGACGGTCCTTGACTGCGGGCTATGTGCGCCGATGGCGTACGAACACACGTGTCTGTGGACGCACGCTGTAGCTCGTTATGCTTACATTGCTCTATCAATCCCACGATGAACACCTCCTGAAAGCATTAACGAACGAAGTCTCCACGGTGTACTGCCGCCCAAGGGTTCACCTCATTCTCTTACTCCACTCATACTCTGAGCCGTTCGTTGTCGATGATGGGTGTTTGAAGTACCCACAACCCAGGCAAGAAGGCCGGCAAGAAGCTCTATGCGTATACGTCGAACGAGTTCCCTGCAGTATACCAGCAGCATGAGAGCTCACTGGGAGGCGGCACAATGTGGTGCCAGCATTGCCTACCGAGTTGTTGCTATCACTGTAAACAGTGTTACGCACTTGACATCAACCTGATGAAGCGAATGTTGACTATCATCCGGAACGCCATCGAACTGAAGGCTAGGGGCGAAGACATCCTGAGCTGCCTCATCTCATCTGAGAATCAAGACGTTCGCAGCAACGCTTTTCCCCCTAGCGGGCCGTTTCGCGTTTTGGGGGTTGTATAAGGAAGACCGGAAGTGCACCAAATTGACGGGATGACCATTCACCGGGATGTCGATGGCACCCCGATGGGCCGTAGCAAGCACCTGCTATAGCTGGAGGACATGGTGTCGGAGCGGAAGAATACCTATGTCTTTGAGTCGTATACCACATTGACTTGACCCTTTCAGTCGCAGGGAATCGGTGTGCTGATGACCAGTTCAACTTGCAACAGGGAGCCTCTTGCCGGGCCCAGATGCATTGCTCGGCCCTTCGGTGCGGAGCGGCTTGTCGGAAGAGACTGGGCTGCCCATATCTCGAGAGGAAGGCTGACGGCAGCCTTGACCCAGACGATACTTCCGGTCTTCACTGGAGATCTATGGCACGCAGTCGAAGTATGCTTCTGCGGTAGAACACGCTGGATGTCGCTGTCACGATGAGGTCCAATTGATGAGAACGACCAGCGCTGAACTCAGGATGAGACGCGGAGTCGTCACTTGAGAGGCACATGGAAGTAGCATCTTGTTTGAAAGTCCAATAGTTTCTCCGTTTGCGCTCGGGAAGATATAGTACAGGGAAAGCTTATAACAAGTGGTCGTGCGAGGTAGACAAGTCCCATAGAATGCGAGCAGCGGCCGCGGCGAATCAAGCTTTCTTTGAATCTGCTGGAGGTTCAGGCGGCGGCACACCCCACTCTGGCAAGCCTTTTGGCCGCTCTATGCGCTTGGGCTCCCAGTCCTCCGCGGCAGCGGCGCTCAGTTTCTGAAGCGCACTTGCATGAGCGTCTCGCCGCAGAGAAGGATCAGCAGGAAACTCACAAAGTACTCTTCCCGGATATCAAACTTCTTCCTGTCCTTCGACAGCCCCAGCTCTTGCTCTTTGCTCAACTGTTCAACACAAGCACCGTTGTCAGAGTCCATGGCGAATGCGTCCTATAACGGAACCACGCACCGCGGTCACTTTCTGGTCATGCAGCTCGTATCGCGTCTGGGTGAACTGCTGCAGCCCAAACGACGCGCCGACGATGATGAGCACAAATGGAACGCCAAACAGTGCAGGGTATTTCCTGAATATCCTGCTGTATGCGGGGCTGTTGAGCGGATTGGACGCAAAGGTCGGCATCGCGGCTAGCGGAAGGAGAGGATGGTATGGTGGAAGCGCCCGGGCACAAATAACGTACGGGCGTCTATGCGCGTCCCCGCAGTCGCGCGTCACTTGCGTCGCGTCTCTCACTAGCAGGCCTCTCAGACTTTGACTGCACTGTGTGGAGGATTCTGAGCATCTGGAGCCCTCTGCTGAACCTGATGCATTCCTGCTTCTAGAGAAATCACTCCAACATGGCTGAGGATACCTCTGGAGCCGCTCCTGCGGAGGAGCCTGATAGACAAATGACTGCAAGCCCGGACAGGATGAGTGGCGCGAGCGCGACGGAGGATGACGATGTCTCGCGCGGGGACGATGCCGGGAGCGATGACGATACCCATGAGGACCCCTCAGCGACCGACGAGGGGGACGGAGATGAGGCCTGAGCAAGACGGGGAAGTCGACGAGGACGAAGAAGATGAGGATGAAGATGAGGACGAGGAGCCTGCGCTCAAATACGAACGCCTTGGTGGGATAGCGCATCAGTTCCTCCAGAAGGACTCTGCGTCTATGCTCGCCTACGCAAATCAACGTTTAGTCAGTGATACAGTTTGCAAGCTGCTGGGACCGGTGCGGATTGACATGCTACTGCTAGGCTCTAGGCACCCATGGAGGGATGCTACACATTCTAGACCTTGCCGGACAACATGTCAAGTCTCTGAGAGCTCACTCTGCTTCTGTGCTTGATATCTCCTATGGACGTGACTGGCGACTTCATCGCGACGGCCTCAATTGACGGTGAGCTGCAATTCGCACACTGATATGCCCAGCGAGATGGTAACAAACTTATGAATGTTTGACCGGGACGTCACTCTCAGGACAGGTGGTTGTACACTCCCTGTCAGGTGCGGAGACGCCTTCCTTCAACATGAAACGGCCTGTGCGCACTGTTGCACTGGAACCCAACTTTGCGAAGAGCAGCACGCGCTCACTAGTCTCCGGCGGAATGGCCGGCAATCTGGTCCTGCATGAGAAGGGTTGGCTAGGGTACAAAGAGACGATTCTCCACTCCGGGGAAGGGCCAATATGGCAGGTCCGATGGCGCGACAACCTAATCGCGTGGGCTAATGACCTGGTATGCTACCATACCTTGCGGGAAGTGCCTAGTGACTTATATAACGCGGATATAGGGAGTCAAGATATACGATACCCATTCACAGAGTCGGATCACGTTCATCGACCGGCCCGCCGACAGTCCTCGCGCCGACTTGTTCAAGTGTACGCTCCACTGGCAGGATGAGTCCACGCTGCTCATCGCTTGGGCCGACCAGATCAAAGTCGCGCGCATCCGCGCTCGCCCTCGGAAGTCCGCATCCGCCTCCGGTCTTCCTCCGCTCCTGGTCGAGATTACTGCTGTGTTCCAGCTGGACTGCATGATCGCAGGGATTGCCCCACACCCGCTATCGCATTCCGCGTCCTCGTCTAACGCACTAATGAGCGATGCGTTGAAGAAGTCGAATGGCTCTGGCTCTGTGAGATCAAACGCTTCAGCGGCCCCGGCGTTGACGGCGTTCTTGGTGCTTGCATACACACCTCCAGACATGTCGCTACTCAATGGCAACGAAGCCGTCTCAGAGCCAGCAGAGCAGGCGCGCAAGCAGGCGGAACGCCCCGAGCTCAGGATCATATCCCGTGCGGGAGAAGAGCTCGCTGCGGACGCTTTGGGCATCACCAACTACGAACGCTGGAACTGCAATGATTACGTTCTGGTCGACATCGAAGCGGTACCCACGAAGGCGACCGCTCCAGACACCTCAGAAGAGCGATATTATATCGTGCTGAGTCCCAAAGACCTCGTGGTGGTCAAACCCAGAGACTGGCGGGACCACGTTGCATGGCTTGTCGAACGACAGCGCTACGAGGAAGCTCTCGAAGAGATTGAGCGGCGTAGCGGGCAGGCGGATGCGGCGGGCGAGAAGGATACGATCGACGCAGTGCAAATCGGCCAGAAGTACATCGAACACCTCATCAGCGAGGGCGACTTTGTCAAGGCCGCGCGCTTGTGTCCGAAGGTCTGTGGACAAGACACAAAGCGCTGGGAGGACTGGATCTTCGTGTTCGCGCAGAAGCATCAATTACAGGTACGTCCAATTGACATCATCTGCCTTGTCCCTCGGTGTTGAACCCCGTGAAGGCTATCATTCCATACATCCCAACAGAATCGCCAACGCTCGGGCCTCTGGTATATGAGATAGTCTTGACCTACTTTTTGGCGCACGACCGGCAGGTGAGTACTCATCCGTTGCTCGATGGCCTCATTGCTTACAGTAATGAGTAGGCGCTCTTGCAAACGATCAAGACTTGGCCAAAGGGCATATATGACATCAGCGCCGTCATCGTCGCCGTCCAGTCTGAATTGGAAAAAGCACCTTCTACCTCGACGACGAAGCCGAGCGGTCCTGACACCGTGATTCTCATGGAGTGTCTTGCAGAACTGTATGTTGACTCGCACCCGTCGTTCTCCTTGCTGTCCTCATGTCACAACGCCACAGTTACACACTCAACCGCCAGCCGGGCAAAGCACTTCCATATTTCCTTCGCTTGCGGCGCCCGAACGTCTTCGATTTGATCAAAGAAAACAACCTCTTCACCGACGTACAAGATCAGGCGCTCTTGTTGGTCGAGTTCGACCAGGAGCTGCGTGAGAAGCGAAAGCAAGCAGGCGAAGACGTCGATACGGACCCCGTCTCTGCAATCACGCTGCTTGTGAATCACATCCACTCAATACCCGTAAGTGAGGCTTCGTTGCAGTGTGTGATATGCTAAACAGGCACATTGCGTAGATTGGACGGGTCGTTCAACAGCTACACTCACGACCATTCTACCTTTACCTATATCTCGACGCCCTATTCCAGAAGGACCCACATCTCACATCCACGTATGCAGATACTCAGGTAGGCCGTGATGTGCCAGGTTTCCATACGATTATTTAAAGCATTGTCAGGTCAAGCTGTATGCCGAATACGCGCCTCGCAGGCTGATCGACTTCCTGCGGGCGAGCAATTATTACAATTTGGAGGAGGTACTTGTCGTCTAACACAGGGCTTCACACTTTGATGCTCACTGTCGCATAGGCGTACAATGTCTGTAGCGAACGAGATCTCGTCCCTGAGATGGTGTTCCTCCTCGGACGTATGGGTAACAATAAGAAGGCCCTCAACCTCATCATCGAGCGGCTCGGTGATGTCAACCGCGTACGTCGTGCGGATGCGTGTGTTGTGCACCATGCTAATGTAGCACATCAGGCTATAGACTTTGCGAAGGAGCAGCATGACGATGACCTGTGGGAGGATTTGCTGAGATACTCGGAGACAAGGCCAGGTACGCTGTTCTCGCACGATATTGAGTAGCGTTAGGATAACTGACGACTTCGTCAGCTTTCATTCGAGGACTTTTGGAGAACGTCGGCGCCGAAATAGACCCTATCCGGCTCATCCGCCGTATCAAGAACGGTCTGGAGATTCCAGGTTTGAAGGGCGCGCTGATCAAGATCCTGCACGATTTCAACCTCCAGGTCTCACTGTTGGAAGGCTGCCAGACGATCATGGACGGCGACTGTGCCGATCTCGTGCTCAAGCTGCATAAGAACCAGACGAGCGGGTTCTTCCTCAGCGGTATGTGCAGTTTTTCGCCTTGGGCTTCTGCATCCGCTCACGACCTTGAGGGTATTCAGCGAAAACCCCCTGTCCAATATGCAGCAAGCCAATATCCCAGCCAGCGAATGGCCTGATCCTCCTCTTCCTATGTCGACACGTCCTCCATGCGCACTGCGTCGATCGTGGCGACGAGTTGCCGCATCAGCCAGACCCGACGCTTGTTGAGTTGGGGATCGGCGGACAGCCAGGGTTGAGCGGGAAGATCGCATTGTAAGTAGTCTCATGGAAAAGCTGCGGCACTCGCTCACACGATCGGAAATGCAGCACCGCCATTCTGAAGGCTAAGATCACGCAAGGATGCCCCGTCTGCCACAAGAAGGGTGAGGGAGAGCGGACTTGATATTCCCTTTACAAGTATACCAGAACGTGCTGTGCAGCTAGGTTGATGAGATACCTCCCATTGAGTGCTCGAACGCATCTCTCTCGACCATTATGAGCCATATGTCTATTGGGGGACCTGAATCGTCTATACTCCGTGCGCCTCGATCTCAGGTGCGTGCAGCATGTCGCATGTAAGCTGATACCTCCTCCACGTCCAACCAGACCACGCGCAGCAACGGTTCGCTCCCTACAGCCAAGACGATACTTGGGGTCTGAAGTTGGTGAGGCCTGTCACGGCGCAGATCAGCGATGCGGTCACTGCAGATTATATGTTTTGCTTACATGAATCCTCTTCCGCTGAAAGTGCCCGTTCCACTAAAGAGGCAGTACGCCTCCAGATCGCCTAAGCTCCGTGCACATAGCGCGCGCTCGCTCTGGGTTAACAGGGCTTCAGCCTCCATGTCAGCCTGCCAGCTCAGAGCCCCGCGGGGAACGTTTTCGTCGCCGGTGATCTTCCATGCGCGCAACGTGGTGGAGGGCCTGATCCACTCCATATAGAGGACTTCTGTGCCGTGGGGTCCATGCGATCCGAGCCAGAGTCCTTCTAGGACACGAGCGCTCCATTCTGGAGAGTCGGGGCCGACCCACGGGCGAGTTTCGTGACGAAGAGGATAGAAGCGTGGTAGGGACGGACTGATGTTCTCGAACCCGAGGAACGGGCGTGCGCGGTCGATACAGCCAAACGTGCATGTAAGTGAGATGGCGTGGGGTTTAATGTAAGACGTGGGCGCCGCATATACAGTGGGGACCCGGGGATGCGGCCGAACGATGTGGGTTTGGTCGACATGCGAGGACCGCAGGCAAGTCAGTCTAGGATATCGAGCATCATTGACCCATGCATGAGAGTCCGCGCTTGGGAAGTCGGGATGGGCGTATCGACCTTGACGGGTCTGCAAGTGGAAGCTCTGGAGGGTGGGCGAGAGAAAAGTGAACAGAGCGCGATGAATGTCGACCCTGCTGTTGCAACGGCAAAACATAGTGGGAGGGCCGTATGGAGTCGAGGTCTCTGCGAATTCTATCTTGGCTAAACGGCGGTATCGCGGAGGTTCAGGCATCTCCGGGCCATCGAACTCCTCAGGCTCAAGGGAGCGAAAACACCACATATCCACGGCGATGCCGCCGGGAGGACTAGAGTTGCCATTGTCCCACAGAATCTCGATGACGTTGCCGGTGTAGGGATGGTCTCCAGCCCAGAGGCCTAACATGGGTCCGTAGGTGTGCACTAAGTCTTGTGTAGATGATGTACCACGGACGTCCATCGAAACGGGTGTTGTCATGAAGGCCATATCGGCCAGCTAGCGAGCGCCACACAGTCTCGTCGCCCACCAGTGCGTATAGCGTTCGACAGGTACACAACAAATGTACGAGGTCCTCGGCTGTTATGTTGTCGATGATGTGTAACAGCACGTCGAACGGGAGGTGTTCTATGCTTCTGAGTTTTGTGTTCCTCGTGACTTTCGGCATCGCGGAATCCAGAGGGTCGCAGACTGATGGCAGGCCGACGAAGTGAGATGAGGGAAATGCCTTCGTATGCCTGAGGAGGGGAAGGACGCTCTAAAGGGGGCGCAAGCACTATGCTATCGAGAGGCATGATAATCAGCGCTGCGCCTTATCGCGAACGAGCCGAGCCCAGTCCCTTGGAGAGCTCAGAGTCCTGAAGCTGGCCTACATACCTTCAATGTCGTAAGCACTGCTAAACGGCTTGCATATCGCCTCCCATAAGGCATTTGAACGTTAATCTGAGCAGGTGGGAAAGATGATGATGTGAGCGGCCGGCTGTACGCGCTCACGGGAGAAGTGCATGATGTCGGCTAGATGTCATTTGTCGTCAGCATATATCACACCACTGGAAGTAAGTAGCACCAATACTCGCAACATCAACATATTGAGAACCTGCTCGGCTCAACAAATTCAGAGAAGAACCCGAGATCCGACATGTCACAAGGCATCGCAATAGTCGCACATCCTCCGTATCTGCTGACATACAGGAAGGAGGTAACCGTGTTGTCCCAAAGCAGCACGACAATCATATATGCAAAGGTGGCGGCTCCTCCAGCGTATGCTCCAAGTGCGTGATCTCCTCTTCGTAGAACCGCGCTAGAGCCTCCTTGTTGGAGCAAAACCTGAACAAGTTGATGCGGATATCCTCGGCGGCGGCGGCGGGCCGTTGATACTTGAGGGCGGTCCCGACACGCCCCGGTGCCATGAGGCGATTGATGAGAAAGAGGAACCCTTGGGAACCTCCCAGGACCTGGACGAAGGCGACTCCGGAACGATGGACCCATTGAGAGTACTTGAAGGGCGATCGCCGATAAGAGTAGACGACGTCGACTTGGCTGGGGTAGTGGCCGGCTGCTTCGATGTCCAGGACAAAGCCCCACTTCCGCAGAAGAGCAGATTCGAAATAGTTGTTCGCCTGCATTCCCTCGGGGACGCGACGCTGGAGTTCGGAAACTTGCGGAGGCGGAAGTGCCAAGGGAATAGGGAAGCACGACTGGAACGGATTCTTCTCGCGAACGTCGCTGATCTGATCGACGTAGGTTTCCACGAGCTTCAGGCCATATCTCTCGATAGTCCTGCTCCACGTCTGAAGGAGGTCCTCGATGCAACGCGCAGTCGTACCAATCCAGTGAAACTCAAAGTGGAAGCACGTTGCTGGATTATGGATGATATCGTGGTGTAGAACGACGGACTCTGCCTGGTCGCTTCGCTGTGGTGAGCTGATTAGCTGGCCTCCAGTCAAATATCAAAACAAATAGCTGCCTAACCTCTTTAGGATCAACGTCAATGATCATGCTCTGACTCAATATAAGCCGCTTCTTAGGCCTCTTGCCAGATGACGTGCGAGGTGAGTTGAGCCCTCGTGCATTAGTCTCGTCGTGCTTGGAGGGACGAGAGAACCAGCTCGCTCTAGGGGTTACGGGTACGATGTACTCGCCACGCAGAACGTAGAAGTAGTGCCTTACTGATTGTGAGCCCTCGCGCGAACAGGATGAGATTGTACGCTTACCCGTCAAGGAATCCGTGCGTACCCCTACAGTGGTCAAACAGACCCTGCTCCATCAGCTTCGCGCCCCACTCCGTAGCCTGCTCCCGGTTGGAGATATCGCGGAACTCTCGCACGAGCCAAGTAACGAACTGCGTTCCCGTGAATGAGTTCGCGTACTTGCGCCCATGCCAGCTGTGCTCCTTAATCGGGACGCCGTCCTCTTCGCGCATGGCCTTAGCAATGGCGGAGAGTGACATGTCACTGATGTCCTTCTCACTCTTGACTTTTTTCTTGAGAGGCCCGGCGGCATGTATCTCATCCAGTTGAGCGATGATCGACTCGTCTTGGACACATTGCGCCGGACCGAGATCGGTGGGAATCAGTCGTACAGGAGTTGGCGGGTTTGGGTCATCTTTCGCATGCCAACGCGCTTTGGAGAAGCACTCTGCAAGTTTGTCCATACCGAGAAGCCTGGTTTCTTCTTCGTTCAGCTTCTCCCCCGCTGGCCCGATGCTCAAGTGTGGAGAATCATCTGTGGGGATGACTACGAAGCGAGTGCGCCAGTACCGGAGAGATTCGCTGAACTGGTTCTCATAACCCGCAACTAGCATATCAAGCCTTTGACCGGTAAGCAACCACAGCAAGAAGTGCGGAGTCGAATGTGACGCACCTGTTCCATCCATAGTTCTCCATCCCATGCGAGCTAAAGGATGTCTTCCACTCGGTATACCCCTCGCCGTCCTTCGGCCAGATCAAGAACTGGTAGTCGAATGGTCGAGTAGGCGGCAGCCTACGCACGTACCGCTGCACCTTGATGGAGTCCCCGCTGTACATGATATGGTGGATCTCGTTGCTCATGCTCAGGTACACTGAGTCGTACGCGGTGCGAAGCACGTCCGCAGCCCCTATCGGCCTCGAGTTGGCGTTGTCGTCACCAGCATACGACTTCGTGCGTCGTAGAGAGGTCTGCGCCTCGGCTTCCTGATCTGCATTACGTTTGGACGGGCGCAGGACGAATTGGAAACCCTGAGCGAGACGAAGCGCAACCATCCCTCGCATGACCGCGAGGCCCCAAGCGCGCCTGACATCGTCTGTACTGCCGATCATGGGAGGGAATTTGACCAAGAACGAGTGCATCTCAGGGGGGTCGATGACGAAGTCGTAGGAGAATACCCCGTACGACGTTTCGAGCTCATGGGTGGAGGGGAAATGCTCGACGGTAAGCGGCAGACAGAGCGGATTGACCATCGCCTTCCACTTGATCTCGTGCTTGGTTAGCGGTCGGGGGAACGCGTGCTGCCAACGGCGAGCGAGAGATGCTTGCGCGTACGAGGCAATAGGGTGCGGCTTCCAGGGAAGGGTTCTCCACCAATATGTTGGCGGGGAGGATCGGCAGGTTGGCAACGCTACTCAGGGTCGCTCGGCGCTTGTTCAGTATGTCCTCTCGAGGTGGCGTCCCGATGGGAGAATGAGAATGACGAGTGAGCGAGCCTCGATGTGCCGGGACATGGTCGTCACCTTCGGCTCGTCGGCTGATGGGGCGGGCAGCGGTGGTGTTCTTGACGACCACAGGTTGAGAGGCTCTTGACACAGTAGTCGTAACTGTCGCAAACGAGGTGGTGTTACTACGTGCAGGAGATAGAGGAGGCGTCGGCCCCGTCTCTCCGGACGCAGATATCGGTGAGGTTTGCGGCTGACTGATACCAGCTCGGAATGGGTTGAGTAACCAGGTGGGCGCGTACTTCGATATCCCAGACGCGCGCGCATTAGACTTGCTCGACTGACTGCCGGGAATTGTGGTCGCAGCGGATCGAGAGCTCCTTTGGGAACGGTTGGAGCGGATGGACATGATGGACGACTGAGAGGGAGACGTGGAGAGTGCGCCTCCCGCTATCGCAACGGACAACCTCTGTTCCCTGTCCAGCGCAGCGTTGCTCGCTGGCAGCGGCCTGCTGATGGGCTTCGGGCTCTCCTCAATAGGGGAAATGCGGGTCGGCTCAGGTCGTTCGCACGGTAGACGATCGCTTCAGCTCACTGCCGCGCCAGGAGGAGCTGAGCGTCGGAGCGCTCCCGTTGGAGGAGAGCGAGCTGCGTGTCATCGCAACGGGCTTCACATCCTCCCGGACGGTGAAGACGTCCATGTCGAATTCGTCTGCATGCTCAGGCGAAATCATCCACCGCGCGTTGCTCCAGCAAGTCTGACCTTGACAGACCCAGATCAGTGACGTCGGACGCAGATTCTTCAGAGGATAGATCGAGGCGCCCCTGCTCGGTCAGGTAGGGAATTTCGATGCTCGAGAGGACATCGTGGTCCAACAATCCGAGCATCTCGATTTCGTGCATCTTTGCCCGGGCCACGAATCTTCGCGATGATGTGAGGACGTAGTGAACAAAATCATGAGAGAGACGACGTACCTGTCTCTGCGGAACGGCAGGTCCATCTGTCTGTCCCAGAACGAGACAGTCATCCAGAACGGCTCCCACCAAAGCGTCTTCAGCTCCCGCGTCCCGCCAACGCTATCCCCACTAGAGTCATCTCCACCCCATAGAGGATCTAATGCCCTCGGCCCAAACTTGCCCACCTCGGCTCGCGATTCAGGCTCGAATCCCTTGAAACAGAAGATAGGCGTCTGGTGCAAGGGAGGCTTTGCCAGAGAGACAAGATGAAGGGGAAATCCTTGGTCGAGCATGCGCGTCGTCGTGAGCCGTAACAATTGTTTGGAGACGCGATAGTATCCCGTGCCTGGGGAGATCACAATGGTGGAGGAGCCGGTATACGAGAGTGAGCGATCGATGTAGTGAGTCTCTGTAGGGTTCAACGCAAGATTGAGGGCTTCGAGGAGAGGTCCATCGTGCGCGTACGAGATTTGTCCAACCAGTCGAACGTGGTCAGGGGTGTGTTGACCGTCCGGAGACGCCATGCATGCACGGTGGTAGTGATGTGCGAGGAGAATGTCGCGTTGGAATGCCCAGAACGAGTCCTTCAGACTGACAAGTGTAGGTTTCCAGTCGTACAGCACCTCCAGATCAGTGATGACCTTGAAAAAGTCCTTGTACCATCGGCCATCTTCATCGCGACGGAGAGGACCGGCTGCATAGTCGATCTCGGAATGGTCGTAGAAGACGCGTGAAATGAGCACAATGGTCACGATGTGATTCGTAGCCGCTTCGCTCCACCTGGCAAAGAGCGCAGGGAGGAACGAATGTACGATCTTCTCGTTGTACCGTTCGCCATCACCTGCGAACTCCCACAGTTCGCGACATACCTGGATGAGGATCGTCACTTTGGCAGAAAGAGACCGGAATATGATTTTCGTTGCCGGAGAGACATATGCCGCTGTCGTCTGTTCGCGTTGAGCGAGTTGAACACGAAGAATACAAAGTCCGTCACCTTCTTTCCGCCGATATAGAGCGAATGCACTCTGGCAGCAATAACACCAATGAAGGAGACGTGTTGGTCGACGTACAAGCATTGCCCGACTTGATCTCGGCCGAGCCGCCACATGTCATTGCGCCCCAAATATTGGTCTTGGAAGACGAACTCCACATAGTCTGCGGTGAATGTCTCCTTTTCCACCTGGTTCTGCCGTTAGCATCGCCTTACAGACAAGTGCTTTCCGGTTCCCACACCCACCTTTGTCAGAGTGACTTCACCTGAGTTCCTGAGGCCGAATTTCTCCAGCACAGGGCGGGGAAGGGAAACCTGTGCAGCTCAGCGACGAGAAGCAGAAGTCGCGCAAAGGTCAACGAACCTGCAATTGATGCTTCAAAGAAGGATCCTCCGGAGGCACAACAAACAAAAAGCCAGGGGATCGGTCCACAAGTGGGGATGCAATGCATATCAAGTCGCCCTCTGCGACGCCAGGCCAGTGTCTGTGATTCAGCTTGACTGTGCCTCCAGGACCATCGTTCACCCATGCGGTCAGCGTTCGCGAGTCCCCTACTTTTAGTGGGGCAGCGGCGGAAGCAGAAGCCAAAGACGACGGCATCGGCTGTGTAGGGTGACTGGTGAAGATCGACTGCACAGTATTGGAGCGTTTCCGGCCTGTGGAAGCCAGCGATTCGGCACGAGACATTTCTGCGAGAACGACCAGTTGGACTCGAAGTCTCGAGTGAGGAGGCGTCAAGTACTATGTGCTAGAATGTGCAGGTCCTGGCTACGGCTCATACCCGAACGATGGGGGATGCGCACTGGCAGAAGGCAGGGGAATGGCGTCAGAGCGCGAGACAAGCAGGCTGCAGAGGACAGCGGCGTTGCACCAGTTGTATGTCACCGCGTCGTCCAGGCAATGAGTACCAAATGCTGAGTTCAGAACGTGTTCCAATGCTATACCACGCGAAGCTGACGCGTGAGGGCGCGTGAGGCAGGAGGAAATTGGAAGACCAGGTGGTCGAGGTGGAGGGAGGTCGAGAATGGCGGCATGGCTGCATGGGCGCCTACCGGGCGGAATGAGAGGAGATCTGATCGGGGCACGCACCCTTAAATAAGTATGGAGATCGTTCCTTCTCATCCACCGCCAGAGCTTGTAGTAGCCTTGTATTTCGCGACGCGCCTCCTGATAACTAGTTATGCCTCGCACTGAAAACCATATCTATCGACCGCTCACGACTTTGGCTGCCTACGAGAACTCTACAGGACTCTCAAGCCATATACAATATTCCAAAGCAAGACTGCTCGCGACCTTCAACTCATAAGAGCCTAGTAGTAGCACGTATAAGCATTCGCCAGTGTGTCATCCAAGATGAATCACTCGTGCACCTTCCTCGAGGTACGACAGCGCGCTTGTCAGCTGCATACTGACACAAAGTATCGTCATATACTGATGCCATACTATATACTGAGGCCCGGATGTGTACCCGAAATCAGACGAAATCAGGATTTCTTCCCTACTATCGAAGCAGTTTCTTCTCCCTCCACTTGGCGCGTAATCAGCACGTCTTTCGCCGCTATCAAAATGCGAACGAGCCGCTCTGTGACATAGGCCTACGGCTCGTTCCGTTATGGCCAGCAGTAGCGTCGTCCATATCGGGACCGTATGCGGAGACGGCTGCTCTTGGGGACGAAGATTCTATACTATCGTGGACTGGAGCAAACTCCAGTAACCGCTCAGTCTCCGCACATCGGAGAAGATCTACAAGGAAAAGATAAGCGTTGGGCTTGGTTGAAGTGGGGCGCCATCTAAACTATACTCAGATCGATAGTTGTTGTGCGGAAATCGGCAATTTGGACGCGACCTACCCTTGGAAGTTGGCTTCTGTTTACGGCGTCATGAAACGTGCTGACGACGTTACAAGAGGGGGCATCTTCAGAGTGTCTGAAGGAATGGAGGCGACAATTCCTGCTAGCTTAATCATAGCACCCAAAGCGCTTAGACGACTTGCAGGATTGTCGTCTGCCATGCCGCGGAGAACCACATCAAGCTCCGGAATGCTGGTCTACGACAGAGGTCATGTGAGTGCATAACATCCGTCGTGAGAGCAACACATGCCTTGAAATTACTGAAACTCTGCGCAAAGTGCCACACGTCCAGTTTGAATGGACAGTACGGTTGCCCTGAGGCGACGTCGGCAGGCACAGGTCGAGTATAACGTGCAGCATCGGGGAGGGAATCAGATAGAGGAAGACCTATGCATACCCGTTCTGCAGACGGCACATCCTCGTCGAAGCGCACAGCAGTTTCGAAATCGTTTAATATGACTCGCGGGCGAGTTACCGTCAGTTGAGTCGGCGACATGGATTCTGGGTGCCATTGGACGAGGAAATTGTCTCGAAACGCATCCTGGCAGACGCGGCGTCTTATATCAGTCCAAGTAGATGTACGAGCCTGAACAACTACCTACCCGATGGGCCACCCCTATGGAATGCAAGTAAGCGAGGGACTATCGTGTATGGTGAGTGTGATTTCGACGTTACAACGCGCGTGCGGTACCTCCAGACACTGAATCATCATGTCGACGATGTCTCCCACGTTGTTCTCGGCCCATGAGTCGTACGCATCAGTCATAGTCCCGCCAATCCTGGGGAAGACTCCAAATGTGATGTCTTCAAGCTCTAGAAGCTCGAGCAGTGGTATGGCATGATTTGGGGCGACTTGGCTGGTGAGCCCCCTCGAGATATACTGCAAGACATCGAGATGGTTTCGACCTTTTGACCCTATAGATATGACGCGTATGACAACGTCGCGTCCGTCCGCTGCGCGCGCTGGACGCGTCAGACCATTCTGGAGCACAGCGAAGTGTAGATGAGCGTCGTTCACGTTGGCATGTTGATATGAGTATTCACCAGACAGTCAATCTCCGACAGTAACCTCAATCGTCCCTTTGGGCCAGACCCGAGGTGCACAGGTGCAAATGCGAAACCATTGCAAGTGGAGTCCGTATCGCGCGGAGGAGCGTAGTACGTGAAACCTACGTGGCGCCATAATGTATATCCACGCTCAAGCAGGAAGTCGTGCAGCTGCTTCCATATGGCGTTCTCGCCGGCTTCGTCGCCTTCCGGCGAACGCCATACTGCCAATGACCTGGGAAGCTGGTGTAAGATCTCAGCGCGGACTTTGAGATATATGGAGCGAGCAGAACATACTCCTTGACGTAATTGAACCAGTGAGGCGGCTTTCGTCTTCTCCGACCGACCCACAGGGAACAATGCAATGGAAGAGAGCCTACCTGCCGCAAACCCTACAGTAGCTGCAGCCACCGCGACCACAAGAAGAGCTCCAGATCTTGAACGCTCCAACATCCGGACGACTAGTCGTGGTAGGCTCAGATGAGCTGGCGAGGCGCTACTTGAGTCCGTCCGCACCGAGCATCTGGATCGGGTGCTGTATTCAATGCACTGCCACTCACACCAGAGGGCAACTCTGAGTCTCCGACGGATACGAGTAGTACTGTAATTCACTCGACACTCCCCAGACTATTCCAGAACTGTCTACGTGATGGCAATACCTACCCTCTACGTCGCGCGTGAGCTCGCAAAACAAACTCAGTGCTTGCGATATGGTTAGTCCAACTTGAAATATTGATTACACTCAGGCTCCAGGCGGCGGAGTAACAACACCGTAGTTCGTCTGGATAACTACTGGAGCTATAAAGAGAGATTTGGGAGGTATAGAAGACAATACTTCTGCCAGGTATGATAGCGCAAGGCTGCTCGCAGGACGTCTCGAGCTTTCAGGGTCCCGCATGGCTTCCAATAGTTTATCGATCTGAGGGATTGTGCTCTGCGGAGGTGGGCGACATCAGAACGATAGTATACCACCCATCTAGCGAGCACGACATACCTTGAAATCCTCGAAACTTTTTGCCAACTGCCAAACGTCCATCTTCAATGCATTGTACGGCTCGCCGGACTCCATCTCCGGGGGAACCGGCCGTTTATAACCAGCTGTATCATCCGGGAACGAGCCACCTGTAGGGATGCCGCTGGCAACGCATTCCTCGTACGTGGCCTCATCTGGGAACTTGATAGCGACCTCAAAATCTGTAAGGTACACACGGGGAACCGAGTGTGGGGAATGTCCCGCACGAAGGGATTCGGGGTGCCATTGAATCAGGAAGTTGTCTTTGAAGGCATCCTGTGAATGCGGTTAGGATCGGTGTCATGGATTATCATCAGAGCTTACACGATGCGCAACTCCTGCCGCCTCTAAGAAAGCGAGGCCCTACGGAGGGCGTTAACCCGAGAACCAAGAGGAAGTGGCTGACATACCTCCAAGCACTGTCGCAACATGTCAATGACATCACCCACGGAGTTCTGAGCCCAGAATCCGTAAGCATCTGCTACTCGAAAGCCGACCTTCGGGAAGACACCGAAGGTGATATCGGCAAACTCGATGGTATCGAAGAGGGGTATCGTGTGGTTGCTGCTGCAGAATGCGAGGCTCCCTTGTGCTATCGTTTGTAGAATTTGCACATGATCTTTGCCTCGTTCGCCCACAGCTAGTACGCGTATGACAACGTCTCGTCTGTCCTTGGTACGCGCTGGACGGCACAAAGGATTCTAAATCAGGTTGAACCACATGACTTATACTGGATGTGGAGCAGCTTGGGGAAAATGACGGACCATCGTGTACAGTTCAAAAATCCCTGACAAGGAGCCGACTTGTATTGGGGTGACTGCCCGGTGTTGTGTGGCATAAGCGAATCCGCTGGCAACCTCGTCGCCTCTCAAAATCGGGCTCGATATGAATGCAGAACGGTAGTCGCGTTTCCAATACTCGTAACCTTGTTCGACGAAGAACGGATAGAGGGCTGTCCATATGGCATCCTCCGCCTCGTCAGTACCTTCGGGTGGCTGCCGCCACAATGACAGGGTTTCCGGCAACTGATCATGACAGGGTTCAGCTACGTCTTGTCTATCAGGAGGACTACGAGGCCATACCAGACGACGAATCAGCATGAGGTCAGTTGAGCTTTCAGTTGCGGCCGATTGCTGGTTTTCCGTTTTTTTCAGCCAGGTTGTAGGCTACTATGCAGGTCGTTCAGTCTCAATCCTCCAGGAAATGTTCGAGGCTGAAGTAAATAGAACTCAGTGTCCGTTGTGGGCGTGGAACGTGGAGTCGTATCCGCAGAGTCCGAGTCTATTGGGCGACCGACGGTCGTCTTTTGCCAGCGCAAGCCGCGCGTGCGCGTGAGAGGCGGGGGAAGCAAGGTGGCAGCCCCGGACCCGCACCAATGCGGTAGCGCAGTCCGATACTTGGACACATGGCCGCCAGACGCACACTAACTTGAATTAGGGCGTCTTCAGGCTTGGGCATCGGACCTCAGGGACCGCTGTTATTCTGAGGATGCCATGAGTACGTCTGCGAGCCTGGGATAGAGAGACTGGGGCGACATCATGCAACATCACGACCTAGTGTCAAGCTCGCAAGCAATGATCCCTTCCGGAACCAATAGAAACCGCTCAAACCACATGGGCGATGGTTTCGTCATATCGCATAGAGCGTCCATGAGAAGCGGAGCCACGCAATACATTTCAAATGAACCACAATTACCCATAGGTTCTGCTAGCTTCGTAGCGCTACGAGCGGCGATGGTGTCCTTGTAAGAGTCTCATGACAAAGTGAGCATCACACACCGTGCATGGCCATGGAAGCAGCTTACCGTGATAATCACTTGGTATCTTCTGAAGACATCCGTGTTTGACCGACGAACGGCATGGGCGCTGGTCGTGTGAGAAACTTGGCTGGTTTTTGATAGCAAGTCGCCCACAGTGCTTCATACACAGGCTGTCAGTCAGCGTACTTTTCAGCACGTCTCGTTCTTCGTCGGCGGGAGAGACATACAGTATGCTGCTGTCGTCTGTTCGCGTTGAGGGAGTTGAAGGGAAGGATACGAAGTCCGTCACCTTCTTTCCGCCGATATAGCGTAGGGAATTCATTCCGAAGAGAGATCAAGCTTTTGAGGAGGCCGGGCTGAGTGACAGTGGCATTGGCAATGACTCGCGCGAGGACAGAGTCGCGGCTTGCGAGAGAACGTGTCAGGGTCTGTCACAGCGCCCACATGCCATACCAGCCCGAATATCCTATCGAACATCGTTCGAATAGAGTCGACAATTGCCACGGATCATATTTCTTGGGAGCTACATGATATCCTATGGTGGCCGCTACATCATACATGCAGACCATGTGGTATGTAGCTCTCTCCCTAACAGCCAATAGCGCACTTCGCAATTGGATCAAGCCTCATTGTTTCCTTCAGATCTCGTGTTGTCAGTCGCAATAAATCCACATATGTCCCTCCGCCAAGAATCAATGGTTTGCCACTTGCCCTTTTCAAAGACGACGGGGCAAATGAGCAGCGAGGCGGGTAGCATGGAATGCACCACAGTCGCCAGTTGGTCCCGAGCCTCCGCTGCGGTCGGCCGGGCGGTAGCATCCTCTGACGTCAAACTCTCGAGTATATCGTCAATCAAGGGGATAGTGCTCTGTAGGTGGCCGCATTCGATGAGCCACACGTTGTGCGAGATCTCAAGAGGGAACTCTCACCTGAAAAGTGGCAAAGCTGTCTCCGAACAGCCAAATGTCAGCCTTAAAGGGATCGTACAGGTTCCCGGAGTACACCTCCGGAGCTAGGTTGCGAATGCATCCCTCCATAGGCCCAAGGTCTGTAGTAGCCTCTGGGTTGCAGAGGTCGACAGCGAACTCGAAGTCGTGCAGATAAACGCGAGGGCGCGTGAGCGGGACACGCATGGTCGCAAGAGATTCCGGATACCATTGAAGCATGAAATTTGATTTGTCTGCATCCTGCATGCGCAGCGAGTCAGACATTCGGGTGCAGACTATGCAAGAGAATGGCTCACACGATGGGCTATTCCGAGAGAATGGATAAATGCAAGAGCCTGTCGGATATCGTGTCAAGTGGAAGTCCAAGAAACAGGAGTACCGGCAGATGTGTACCTCTAGACACTGCAAGATCATGTCGATGATATCCCCGACAGAATTCATGAGCCAAGGCTCGCAACACCACTGTACTGAGGCTCCTATAAAGGGAAATACGCCAAAGACGATGTCGTCCAAGTGGACTTCATGCCAAAGCGGGGCAACATGATTGGTCGTCAAGAGGCTCGGTATGCCTTGAGCGATCTTGCGCAGGATCTCAAGGTGCTGCTTGCCATCATTCTTAATGACGATGACTCGTACTACCGCGCTGTGCCCATCACTGGTCGTGGCACCGCGACACAGAGCATTCTAGCCACCATGCCAATTAGAGGAGGACATGGCACCTGCGAGATAATTACGAGTCATACCACGGTGTTGAGTTGCCTCACTCTCTGGAACCAGTGCAGGGCGCGCGCGGGAAGGACATACGCAAAGCCGCCAGAAAGTGTGAGACTCTCCGCACCTGGCCTCTGATATAGCGTGTCCTTGCACCGCCAGAGTTCTACTCCCGCTTGGTTGAAGACGTCTCTGACGGTGTCCCAGAGTCGTTCTTCGTCTGCTCGAGATGGTCCTGGTATTCTCCACGATTCAATATCGTCGGGTAACTATCAAGAGGCGAATGAGACATGGTAGACTCAGGACTGAGTCGGTTGATAGTGACCCATTGTCGTTCACCAAGTTTCAAGGTAACACTGGCATACCTTTGAGCGTACGCTCTCTCCAACAAGAGCAAGTGATTCTTGAGACATCATGCAATGTGCACTGGAGGGACGAAACCGAAGAGTTTGAACAAGAGGAGTGATGTACAGGCAAAGGGGAGAACCCCACGCACAGCGTTCAATCCACATTTCGAGCGGAGCTGCGAAAGTCATGGTCAAGGCGGTCGGTCGAGCGGCGAGCCTTATCCGGGTGAAGCCTTGGTTGTGTATTCCTACAGTGGCACTTGCGAGTAGTAACACGTAGGTTTGGGGACAAATCAGTGCAAGGCAGCCTTGCTCGGAACGAAAAGCCAAGAGCTTAGAGATCGAGCAACTGGCAGACACTCTCGCCGCTGAGGGCGACGACCAGCACGTGGCGCTCAGAGAGATCTCATCGGAAAGGTAACGCATTTGGCAATCGCAGCTCAACCTGCTCGACACGCGTGCCGCCGATTCGCGAACTTGACCGTATGCGCCAGTTGCTCAACTCGCCAAGGAATCGGTTCAAAGGTATTCAAATATGTAATGTTACATCGTGTCAGGACCATATCTCAGGACGCTTGCCCATATTTCTCTTCCCATTCATCTGCCCGACATGAGGCAAAGGAATGACCGAGCGATACTGTCATGCTAACCAATCATGCGCATTAGGGGTAGGAGCCTGCAGGCGGCCTCGGCGGCCTCCTCACTGCAGCGAGCTCAGCTCGAGATGCCCATTTTGACTGAGACGTCGGCCCTGTCGCGGAGAGTGGGGTGTTCTCGCTGCAAGTGAGCCGTCGCCGTCAGAACAGTGAATGGATGCCGCATTGCTCAAGTAGGACGAGCACTCACGCGACCTGCAAGCAGTACTTCGGTTCCATTGCCCACGTAGAACTATCTTGGAACTGTAGAAGGTACCTTGGCTACTCATGGATCGGGCATATATCATGAGCTCGACGCAACATTGGGAGTTGATTCATCTGGAAAAACCCCCCGCGGGAAATCTGACAAAATTCAACAGAATCTATGGGATTCCAGTGGTTTCGGCGGTTTCGGAATGACCACCTGCAGAATCTCATAGATTCGATCAGTATTTAACAGATTCCTTGCACTTCCGGCGGTTCGACGGACACCTACGCGACAGAATTTCTGCTGGGAAGCGCAGTGTGTGCAGCTGCCAGCAATGCTACATACCGCAACCATGGACATATGCTCTGGTTGCGGCATTCGGCTCTCGAGTATCTCCCGTTTCTGTCTTATCATGAACTTCGCAAGTAGTTTGTATTGTTCTGTGCACTTCTATGTATTCCCTCGTTCAGTTTCGTTACACTTTCATAGGATACATGAAGGAGGCCTGCGGCTCCGAATCACATTTGTTACGCCGTCAGAATTCCTTACGTTTTTCAATGTACCGCATGAGTACCAGTGAAATGGTGTATCATACCTGCTGAAACTAGATGAATCGGATGTCGAGTTACCGGGTATCCAAGTCAGCGGCGGGATGATGTCGTAGTGTCGCGTTTGCGCACGAGAGGATACATGCGCTAAGACGGACGTCCGGTCGCGGGGTACAGTACAGTACATGACGAGGAGAGGCGCGCAACCGCGCGCCGGGCCCGGCAAGCTGTCAGTGTACGAGCGCTTGCAAGTTGAGTTCACGATCGATGACTGCGACGTGGGCGCTAGCGCTCAGCCGCCACGTCAACTCTTCCACATACCACGTCGCGCGACCAGAGTCCCGAGTTCCTCTCGCCCACTGTCACTCTTGTACATGACCAACCGTCACATCGATCATGGAACAACTCCAAGGACAGCTAGAAGGACTGTTAAAGTGAGTTACACACTGAGTTTCCCGGGAAGTACGTCGACTCTACGCCTACTCTACGCCTCCCAGCTCCCTTCCGAGCACATCCTTCGTCCGGTGCCCCAATCGACCACTCTGTGCACCTTACGCCGCGACGCACTTCAACGTCGCCTCCGGATTACCTGGCCTCTCAGGCACGACGACTTCTCAAGCCTGTAGCAACTGATTTGCGCCATCCGCTCTTTGCGAGCCGCCTGTCTTCGCCCTGCCCGACATTTTGCACTTGGCGCCGCTTGTAGTACCTTCTGGACTTATTCATACCTCCCAGGCATGTCTATCACCACTTTGAGCTCGTCTGCGCCGTCCGGACTTGTCTTGCGCAATGCCCCATCGAATATGACTCCACCGTCTCCTCCGCACGGCCCCGCTCGTCTCACCCTTATGCGCCGTCTTGGAATCACTTCTCTCGTGCTAGCGTCTGTGTCTCGGCCACTGCCTTGAGCCTGCCCTCTCTGACTCCTCTGGTGTACTGTCTCCGGCATCTCTTGTCTCGTGTCCGTCTAGCCTTGCGTGACCTGTCTACGCTGTTTGCGCACACCAACTTGGAATAATAGGCGGTATTTGGAGCTAGTTGGAGTATAGTTAGACTTGAATGCTCTGTAGTATGTGCGGCGTACAGTAGTATCTGTTAGTACTTGTAGTATGCCTACGTGCAGCAATTGAAAATGCATTGTCTCGAAAAGTACCAGAATCTGTGAGATTCGCGAGCCATTGATTCCAATACAGAGCAGTCGAAAGGCATGGATTCCGTGCGATTTTATGAGATTCTGATGGATTACAAGGGGGGGACTATTTAATCCGTCATATTATGGCGTCCCTCTCAGATTCTACCGATTATGACGGAATCTGCCACTTCCTCATGGAATCTATGGAGGAGGGTTTTCCAGATGTTGTCGAAACTCACCCCAGTGACACTCTCCAGGATATATAAGTATTGACCGACGTACGTGACGTTGTTGACAACAATTTGGAACTTCTATAAACTCGGAAAGGTAGCAGAACACATGTCAGCCTGCAAGGGACAAAGTGACGGTGCAAATGCGCAGTACATCACACAAGACTTACCGCCATATCGGTGGCTATGGTTGATTCCTATACTACTGAGGCAAAGGCGGGTTGAGATATTTTGAACGACGACGGGACGAGAATTCGGAGTTCCCGATGTTTTATACCCGGCAGAACAGAGATCATCAACGGCGGGCTCCGGAGCGTTTAAGACTCTGGCGTTCGATGCATGTCATGACACTCGTTCGTAAACCTTCACGGTAGTAGAATACATCACGATGAGAACAGGTGTTCTCACAGGCATCTGAAGTAGGCGTCCTCTGCGATGCCAAGATGACTCATGGGGAGCAACTAGAAGCCACCTTTGGCATGGGAATGGTTAGGTGGTGACAGAACTCTGATATAGGTGTACACGACCGCTTACGGCTTGGATATGGGAATGTGTCCCCCTGAGAGCGTGAAGGTTTTGGCCTGCCAACCAGCGACTGGAGTGGCGGAAATTCTCTGAGCTGAACCAATCGTTGTTGCCAGATGCGACAGACGTTTATCGGGACCCGAGAAGCTAACTGGCGGAAACAAGAGTCATGACATTTGCGGAATTTTCACAGACTTTTGGTACCTATGAACATGCTACTTCGTTGGCAATTCCGTGGGATGAGTCTGGAGGATCACCGGAGGTATGAGAAGGGATTTCGGTGGCAAAGAGGACAGGATCTCTCCGAGAGCACGAAGCCCATGAGAACTGTCCATGCGTGCAGCGGCGTCAGGATTCCGCATGCACTCCAGCAATTCATCGATCTCCGGGATTGTGCTCTGGGAAGATCGATGAGTTCGATACCGTGACCAAGAACTCGTCATGAGTGTATCACTGACCCTGAAGTCTTCGAAGCTTGTCGCCAGCTGCCACACGTCCAGCTTCATGGCGTTGTAAGTTCCACCGGATGCGACTTCAGGCGGTATCTGCCGCTTGTATTGAGTTGTATCGTCCGGGAACGAACCATTCATAGGGATGCCACTAGCAACGCATTCCTCGTAGCTTGCCTCCACCGGGAAATACAATGCAACCTCAAAATCGGTGAGATATACTCGAGGAATCGAGCGCGGTGGATGGCCCGCTAGTAGTGATTCCGGATGCCATTCCACGAGGAAGTTATCCTTGAAAGCATCCTATGGAGATTGTGAGCAAACCGTTGAGAGATGCAGGTGAGCGTCGTAGCTTACGCGGTGGGCGACCCCTGCTTGTTGTAGAAATTCCAAAGCCTGTACGCATGCTCAACTCCATCGACTCAGGAACGTAGACGAAGCCTGTGGCGTACCTCCAGACACTGCAGTAGCATGTCAGCAACGTCACCTACGGAGTTCTGAGCCCAATGTCCGTAGGCTTCCGCAACCCGGAAGCCAACCTTGGGAAAGATGCCGAAGGTGATGTCCTCGAAGTCGATGGTATCGAGCAGGGGTATGGTGTGGTTGTTGCTGTAGAATGCCAGACTTCCTTGCCCTATCAATCGCAGTATCTTCAAATGCTCTTTCCCGCGTTCTCCTACTACCATTGCGCGAATCACAACGTCCCGTCCCTCCTTCGTTCGCGCTGGCCGGCATAGAGGATTCTGTATGATGTACAGTCGGATGAGTAATGGTGTTCTCTGGGCACACAATGTCGAACGACATACCAGGCTTTGAAACTCGAAGATCTGCCTCACGGAACCAGGCTCCATCTTCTCGCCCCGGTGCGGAGAGGCATATGCGAATCCGCCTGAGACTTCGGCGGGTTCCTCGGAGTCAGGGATGAACATACATCCGAAACCGAAGTATCTCCATAGCTTGTACCCTCGTCTCTCAAAGAACCAATGCAGAGTGTCCCATATAGCGTTCTCTGATGCTTGAACATTGTCGGGTGAGCTATCGGGACGCCGCCATAGCTGGAGAGTCTCCGGCAACTCATGAAGGCTGTTAGTAGTCAAGCGAATGAGAATGAGACGAGGATTATACCTGATTTCGCGTAAGCTCTGGAGGGCCTTCATCACCGGCTGCTTGCTGTGGTTCCATGGCACAGAGATGGGTGGAATGCTACGCTGCAGTGGCAAGCCCTTCGGCCCCACGGCTTCAGACGGTGGTAGTCCTGGGGAGAGGCACTCGGCGCCCACCGTCTACACGGGTTCGGAGCCTGATGGATCTTGCGGCAACTTGCTAGCAACTAGGCGCGCAATGGACCGCTCATGATCGCGCCGTCAGAGGCTGAGAACAGAGGTGACAAGCTCCGTGTAACCGTTACCTAAACGCAGCAGCCCCCACCTGATCCTGGGACACAGCCACTCGCCGATGGGCAGACACGAGGCGTGACAAGTACTTACAGCGCCCTGAGCGCAAGGAATTTGCCGATGCTTTTCGGAAGCATGTCAAGGACCCTTCTGGGCAACACCGTGGGCCGTCTGATCACCATTACAGCAAGTTCTCAAGTTTGCTCAAGGGGTTCCTTGAGCAGGCCGGTGACAAGGTTTTCGGCCGCAAATGTCCGAGTACTCTTGATACAGGCGTTCGAAGCAGGGGCCCGATACGGTGGTCTAGGCGTGACATGGTAGTAGTCGGAGCTGGATGCACTCAGCGACTCATTGTCATTCAGCCTCTAGAGTCTGCCGGGAACATGAAGTTCACAGGAACCTATGCATGCGATGTTGATGGTCTGCCCAAACCGCGAAAGGCCGAAGACTTAGACGGAAGTCCCTCGCCCACGGAGCGCCCTCCTGATCCTGATTTTTGGACAAAGCGCTCCAGTACGCTTTCCATACGGGTTCAGCTCCGACTGCGTTTGGGTCTGCAGACTTGTGACTAGCACATGCCGAGCACAGATGCAATAGATCCGTTCCGCAGTTGACGACGAATATATTCTGATCTGTCTCCAAGGCACGGCAACGCCGACCCATGGTCCTGAAGAATCGTCCAGTGTCAGTGTTTCGGTAACCTACCAGGTGGGGCGGAAACTGAATGGCCCATGGCCGCCTCATGTCGCATTGAGTGTCCATGAGAAATAACGCGGCACCCTAGATTTTAATGAACCGCAGTCGGCCGGAGAAGTAGCTCAGAAGGGTTGCGCGAAGGGTCGGGACCCGCTGCGACGCTACATAGACAGAACATGTGAGCGTTGGAAAGTATGCAAGGAAGTGACGTATCGTAAGCGTGTATTTGCTATTCACCATCGGCTGGACCCACAAACGGCATGAGCGGTGGCCTTGTGAGAAGCTAGAGCCTGAAAGGCCTGCCAGATAGAAGCATTCCTCAGCACGTCGTATCCTCCGCCAATGACGGCGCTGATATGGAGGCGTTCCAAACGATTCGAAAGAGAGCCATGTTACTAAATTTCTCCGCATTATGACACGCCATTCAGTGCAGCAGGCGACGATACAGGGGACGCGAAGGATACCGCGCTTCCATGAGTGAAGGCGTTCTCATGGTCGCCGAGAATATCTCCGTGACCGCACACGTGAGACTTGTTATGAAATAACCCGTGGAAGACGACGAACACTCAGCTTGCTCAGAATCGCATCAAGTCCCGAGATCGTCGTCTACCTGAGCGCCCTCAGACTGAGGAGGCAGTCCATGAGCTTGGCAGCACGTACCTTGTTCGATTCCCCCAGTACTTATGCTGGATTCACCGTTCGCCTAAGGAGAGTCAAGCACAGCCTGAGCCGGCGGTATCCTGCAGGAACTGGGAGTGAGTCGCACAGAGATGACCCAATGCAGACCGACTCTGCTTCAGGCACATTCTCTGCACGCCAAGCTACAGTTTCGAAGTCGTTAAGGATGACGCGCAGGCGTTTCACTGTTGTCCGACCCCTGGCGTCGAACCCGGGTGCCAATTGCACCAGGGACTCGTCCGATCACCTGTCGCAGTGGAGAGCCCTGTATACCCGTTTAGCGACGACGATGCGATGGAGACGCCCCAAGACCTACGAGTACATGACCATGAGCAAACCTATCGCAAAGAAGCAGTACACCTTACCTCTAGACACTGGATATGTACGAGCGTACCGACGATGTCTCCCATGGGGATGCTGCCCGAAGGTCGTATACATTGGTCAAGGACTCCGAGGATACTAAGAGTAGTGTTCTATCCTTGCATGCCCTCGCCCTTGACACTGAGCGTGGTTGGCGCTGTTCCGAGCACGATCCCGGTGAACGATGAGTTCTGCGCGATCTGAACGAAAACAGGCCTGATATTGGTGTCATCGTACAGGTTGACTCTGACGAGTCTGGCAGCGCCCGCTGCCAAGCGCTACGGGTGCGAGACTGTGGGAAACCGAGAAGCGCCGGTCCTGTGGGGGAGCGCGGGCCCTATGCGGCAGTTCGATGAGTACTCAGTAAACCGCTGTACGCTGGTCCAAGCATACAAATGGGTAGGGAAGCACCTCGATGACATGGGCGATTTGTAAGAACGCCAAGTCTGAACAGTTTGGTCGGACGCCACGAACATACCGTATAGATGATCTCACGCATGTGACGTAGGATCCCACTTCGAGTGAGACGGACAAAGCTATAGCGGCGATAATACAGGGTTACTTGACACTGGATTGAGAAGGACAATGTCATGCAAATTCGTGAAATCATACAATGCTCGACGTCAAAGTCCTGAGTCCATAAGTCCGGAATCGTGGATGTCCGAGTCGCGTGTATCACAATACAGTGCACGAGAAGCTCTTCAGAATACGCTCAAGGTGAGCGCGACAACCGTGCCAAAGAAAGCGGCAGCGTATTGGACAGAGCCGATGGTGAGGCTGATTGCGCCGTTGCTGCCATTGCCGAGGACACCACCCTGCTCGCCGAAGGTGACATTCTGAGGGACGCTGTCGTTCCGGCACTGGCCGTTCGTGATGTTCAAGTTGAATAGGTCTGCACGAACCACTCGTTAGCATGCCACTCTTGACGAGCAGATGGATTATGAAGGGGGCACCCGAACCATCAGCAGTACGGTAGAAAAACCAGGTGTTATTCGGGAGATTCTTGAAGTCGCTCGTGCTGTACGGGATCTTGTCGTCCGGGTCAGTCGCGGACGTATTGCGGATGAAGATGCACGCGATTTGGTTCGGGAACTGCTGAGCGATCTGTGGGTAAGCAGAGAGGAGAGTGGACGAGGACGTGTCTCCGACAAGCACTAAGGCATGCTCTTAGTCAGGTTTTCAGAAGGAAGAGCGAAGGCGACGCGACACTCACCAAACTTGCGCTGAGGAAATGTCTGGAAGAGCTTCAACAGGCTGTTCTGGCGAGCCTCCAAGATCTGACTGGGTTGGGTCAAGTTGATGGGACGCATCTCGAGTGAGCCGAGCGGGAAGTTGCTAAACAAGTAGTCGACGTAGGTTCTCGTCAACTCGACAGGCGTCGTGGTGTCGTAGTGGAATGCCGCGCCCGGAAGTGTCTCGTTCCAGTGAGCGTACAGCTCCGGGATGCCCGGGACGTTCACGTAGGGCTGCACGAAGGAGTTGAAGAGACCTTGGTTCGGAACGTAGACCTTCGTGACGCGCATGACGTCGTCAATGTCGGAGACGACGGAGATACCTGTCGGCGGGACAAGGATCACAGTGCCGTTGCCAGGACCAGTGACGTTCATGATCCCGGTCTCGATGATGCGCACGTTGGTGCTGTTTCCACCGAGTCCGGGTATGGTCACGAATTGGTCGAATTCACCGACGTCATCCGCAGTTGCAAGCTGGATTCCGGATGAGTTCGTCACTGCGGAACCATTTGCGAACACGAGAGCGGTGAGGTTAGCCTTTGGTATGGGCAAAGACGCGAGATCTTGAGTCCGGTTCTGAAGGAGGCTTTTCTGTGTGTCGTTGAGATTGTTCGTGGATAAATCGTTGATTAAGGAGTCCAAGTCGGAGGTGTTCACGTTCGGTAGCTTGTAAGTTAGTCCATAGAATCGAACATTCCAGCTGACGAAAAGTATTCAGAAACAATGTACGTATGGAGGTACATAGTCGAGACGTACCTATCGCCGCTTGAGAAGTTAGCGTACGAGGGTATTAACAAGGCAGACGCCGACACGTTCTGCAAGTCATTGCCATTGTTCACTCCGAGCTTCTTCTCAATGTCACTCAAGCTCGGCCAGTCTCCCAGAATCGCTGCAAACCGCGAAGTCAGACATCAGCCACGCTGAAAGCATGTATCGACATACTGGGTAAAGCTGATGCTACCGCTCCAGTCACGCTTGAGAAGAGTGATGATGCGCTTGAGAGTGCCTGAGGAGCTGGTACGGGGACTGGAGTTGGACGAGGTGCGGGCGCAGGAGCCGGGGCGGGGCTAGCAGCGACCCTTGTGGCAAGAGCAAGAGCAAGAAGAGCGCAGGGCAGCATGTTGAGTTCTTGGGAGACTTGAGAGTGCTCTGGTCGTGATGAAGACCAACGCGTCACTAGCGGAACGGTAGATCCAGGCGCATTTATGTCGAGCAGACGCGAGAGACTTTGACATCGCGAGGTTGTGGAGAGGACCGTGATGTGACGTCAAGCCAAATAGAACACTCCAGTACAGCCGGCATCGTTGCCAACAGCAAGATGTCAAGTACGCAACGTGGAGTGAACGACACCACCAAGCCTCCTGCAACTCCTGCATCGCATGACCAGGACGGGTCACTTGCCATGGGAATGAGTCGTCGTCGATTGCCGTAGCGCTACGGCGTCGGGAGTGCATCATCTTCTTTGGTTCGCTATAGATGTCAGCAATGTCATATATCTGCAAGCGGTATACAGCGGAGATACGCACAATGAATTTGCGACGTTATAGTGATCATATGTTGGAGATTGGAGGAGGCTATCAGCGTGTCGAGACTTGGGATCATGCGTCACAGACAAAACAAAGCAGTCGCTTGAGAGCGCTGGATGTAGACGCGCTACGTCATGTCCACGTGATCGCGTTCGACCTCGCCCGCAAATCGCGAAGGTGGCGATAAGTAGAGAATGCTGTGAAGTTCGTCCTCAATAATCCTCGCGCATCAAATGGTCTTGCGTAGAGCTTGTAAGCAACATGCTCAGATCTGCAGTGCATCAGATTCACAGAGTACGTAGCCAGAACGCAGGAGGAGCCCCGCGACCTTGCCACATTATACTGATGGCTTGCCAAGTCGCGCACTGGTCGCCACTGGCCCGACCTTTGATTGTAGGTATACTTTCCTTTTCAGCCAAAGTCAGGTCACTATAGGATCCACCTGTGTGCAGTTTAATTACATCGCGTTCAGAGCATTTCGCTAGGGACGCACCGGCATTTGCAGCACATCTAGGCTGTACGCCACCAATGGAAGCAACTTAGTTTTCTAGTGGTGTAATGTAACGTTACCTAAAAACGTTCTCTAGACGGTTATCAGTGTCGCACTCGCCTCCATATCCCAGATCGTCTGCTGCTGCTAGCCAGTGCGATCAGCGTCACGGTGTCGCTTGGGATGGCATAGATACCTCACCTGCCAGAAGTTGTAGTCATCGTAGCAAATCAGCTGTCCTGTACATGTTGATAAGGAGTCCGTGTAGCTGGAGAAGACTTTGATCAACCTGGGTAGGCTCGTCGACCGTAGAGCTGAATGGCAGCTCTCCACGGTAGGCGCCTAGTGCTCGAGTAGAGATGCATGCACAGGGGGCAGCACATGGATTACTAAGCGTAGCAAGTCTTCAATGTTAGTACTTCCAGACTCTTTCTATGTTTCTGAGTACTACTGACCCGTTGCAGAGACCATCGAATTTGTCGAGGCGCGGAGTCCCAGCACCTACTTATCGCCCAATAGCATTCACGTCACGAGATGTCACGATGGCGCCTACCGTGATCTGGCCGAGCAGCCCGTCACGGCCAATTGTCCCCCGCGTCCCTTGAATGCGAAGATCCTGAAAACAGGTCAGTTAGCATAAATAGTACGCCTCAGTCCCTGCAAAATAGGTTTGAAGGCGGCATAAGTAACTGTTCTCGCTGTAGCAGTAATGCTGGCCGTCGTCACACCGAAGGCGTGACTCGAGCGCTACCGCCGGTCTCTCACTGTGCTTCGTCCTCGTCGCTCGAGTCCTGACACTGCCTCGGAATATGAGCCACCAGTGGGATACCCGCTGACGCGACATTCCTCGAACGGCAGATGCGACGGGTTGAGCTTCCATCACGGCCGCTGCAAAAATTGTCAAGCGCACCCGTGGACCGTGACGGCCGCACGATGGGCGTCCTATTTGCAGCCATTCAGAGTGTCATCGAACGAGGATGTTGTTTCTGAAGGAAACCTGGTTGTCACGGTCGTTCAGTCATACAGTCATATACCGCGTCCATACACGTCTACAAAAGACGTACCTTGTGAGTGACCCTCTTGCTGTGAATGAAGGCGAGTCCCTGTACTACGTCAGCATCGTAAAATGAGACAAATCCCCTCCCATGAACAGGGAATGTTATACCTCTGGGCATCTGAGTATCATATCGAGGACACCGCCGACGAAACCCTCCGGCCACCCATCATATGTGTGTAGCATGTGAAAGACGATCGTCTGGAAGACGCTCACTTGATGGATCCTAAGCAGAGGATGTCGAGCAATCGCCTTCACGACATTCAAGTAGTTCTGGTCACTATCTCCCGAATCTGGAACGCGGACGAATACATTGTTCTTGCTTTTCTCAAGTGCGGGACCATCTGCACAGGGAATCCATCCATCTACTGCGAGTGTCATCGGATACAACCTCGACGCGGCGCTGAACGTACCAAGTATCGGAAGGAGAACAAGTCGTCCACAGATCCGGTAATATGTCTCGGGTCGTTGTTCGCAGGACAACGACTCCAACAGCATAGGAATAAGGAACGTACGAACCTCAAGAGCAAGCTGTTGACGCATTTGACAGCACGGAAACAAAGAGCATGGACGGAGGACCACTACAAGTCGTAGTAGCACGCGTAGGCCCTCAGTAAATCGGCGGACTAGAGAAGTTGTCCGTGACAGACAGTCACCCAGCTGAGTAAGACAAAGGCTCACCCATGTTATCAGGGCTCATGGGATTGAAGTTGATTGAGCTCAGCGTCGCTAGAGTCGTCGTTGTCGTGGTGGTGAAAGAGGAACGCGTACACGCTCGCCGCTCGGAGACAAACGCGATCGAGGCTCACACGTGACCGCGTCGGCTCCCCGAAATCATCGGAGGCAGCTGCATGGCAGAGCATCCCCAGCGCAGTACTCCAAGACAGTACGCGAGGCCGGATGCTTTCTGCGTCCCCGGCCGCCATCCACGGCAATCCGTAGCATTTCAATGCCCCATCGCCAGAAAGCTTGCCTGCTACCACTTCCTTGACAGCTGGAAAGTACAAGGGCATCCTAATACTTACGGCTCTACCACTACTCTCTCTCATCGAGCGCAACGTTCGAGCGTAGATGGCGCGTTCCGAGGGCTCGCGCAACAGGTCGCATAGATACGAACTGGAGGGCCGCTGGACTCAGGAACAGGTACGCGACCGTTCGCTACCTCCTTTCAACACGAGTCCTCACAGAACGGCGCAGTTGGCTCTGGTCTCTGTCCTCATCAAGGAGAAGAAGCTGCTCAGGCAGGCCGTACGCCGCTGCGAAGAGGCCGAAACGCGCATAGAGAAGATAAGGAACGAGCCGTACGTCCGCCTCCTCTCTCACCGCGGTACATCAAAAGACAGGCTGCTCACCGACCCTCGCGCGCTGTCTCCCAGGTTCGCTCGGAAACGCCTGGGGGAGCTCACGCGCGAGATCGAGCGGGAGGGCATGCAGCCTCGGCATGTCCAGCGAGCTGCACGAGATACTGGAGGACTTTCCGGAGGAGGAGGCGTGAGTGTTCGATCATAGTACTACGCGGCGCTGAGCACCGGGCTGAAAGCATGGGATGAACGTCCAGCGCACCCTTGAGGAGGAAGCTTAAAGGTGAGCAGCTCGGCGTCCGTCGGGTCTCCGCCATAAGTTGTATCGCACCGGCGCCCACGCTGATTCATGACGACACCCCACGCCAGCATACGAGACTCGACGTCTGCTCCAGCTCGGGCGGAAGCGTCCATGTCAATAACCCCGCCCTCATGCAGACGATGTCGTCCACCACGTCTACATGGCGCACAATTTCTTTCACCTGCCACGGATACCCCTATGATACCCATTCACTCATCCACGCACGCTGCTTACGAGTGGAAGGTAGTAGTTGTGTCTGATAGCGAGCGTACGAACGAAGGGTATGGACCCGCGATTACATCATGGTATGCTATGCCGATCCAGAACTGCGAATAAGTTTACCTCGAGACCCACCCTCCCCGGCGCCTCACGCGCCCAGAGAGAAGTCAACCAGAAAACAAGGAAAGCACGACAATTACTCTTCTCTCTCTCTGTGTGTTTAGTCTATCCTGCGATGTGTGCGCGTCCTGACGTTTCGTGCTGCGTGAAGCCGTGAGGGTCGTCTTCTGTCTTCCATGTGGTGCGTATGTGCAAGTGGGTCCCAGGAGTCCTGAGCGCGGTGTGGTATGTGGGATCTGCGTGAGACGCAGGGCTGGTGGAGACGGGTAAGGTTCGGCGGGAAGTCCGGCGGGAATATGACTGGAGTGAGCCTCGGGGAGAGGAGCGGAGAGAGCGTGAGCTGGTGCTATCGGATGCGTGCCGCGAACACCTCCATCGTGCTCGACCGTTTCGGCCTCTTCACGTTCGCCACGGGCTCAATCGACGTCCTCTGCGCCCTCTGCGGCTGCGGAGTCTTCTCGGCTGTTGCAGGTGCAGCCTGGGGCCCCGCAAGCAGCTTCTTCAAGGACTCCTCGTCCACGTCTTCTTCCCAGACGCCCCCTTCAGCAGAGGGCGTGCGCGTGCCCGGGTCGTCGAAGAGGTGCACCTCCGTTTTTCGGGGGAGCGTCGCGCTTCGCTCCTTCGGCGTCGCTCGCGGTGGCGGAGGGCCGTTTTCTTGCGCTTGCGTCTGCTCGTCGCTTGCAGGAGGTGGGTGCGCAGAGCACTGAGCGTCCGGCACGGGCCCCGGTTCCGCGGTGGGCTCCGCCAATCTCGTCTCCTTGGACCGCACCTCCTTCATAGAGATACTCCTCCACAACGACTTCCCCGCGCCCTTGACCAGCCGCCCCAACGACACCAACGGATCCCCCTCCCCCGGATCACTCACCGTCCTCCCCCTCGGCCCCCTCCCCCTCCCGCCCACCGCCCTCGCGCGCGCATCCTCAACCGCATCCACGCCCGCCTCCGCCTCCCTAATCTCCTCGCCCCACCTCCCCGTGTCCGGCGGGTCGTCCATCACGCCCAGCCCGCCCTGCACCCCACTCCCGGGCCCGTAGCGGTACTGATACTGCGCGTACTGGCCGTCCTGGCCCTGGTCCTGCTCGGAGTACGGGTACGGGTACGGCACGTCGTCCGGGTGCAGGCCCTGCTCGCGGAGCATGCGCCGGTGGCGGAGGAGCCGCGAGCGCGCGGCGACGCCGAGGGGGTGCACGCCGCTGCGTTTGCGCGGCTCGGTGGTGGGGAGCGGGGCGAAGGTGATGCTGGGCGAGCCGGTCCGCGAGGGGAGCGTGAGAGAGGAGGAGGAGGAGCGCAGGATGGACGGGCAGGGGCTGGGAGCTGTGCTGGAGGCTGCGCTAGGGCTGGGGCTGGGGCCTGCGCTGGAGCGGGGTGCGGGGACAGAGAGCGACGTGAGGCTTGATGTCGTGCTCGAGGAGGTGCTCGTGCTGGCTGTGCGCCCGGTGGCAGCGAGAGCTGGGCCCTTCATCTCGATGCCCGCGCTGGCATCAGATGTGGTCGAGGTGCGCACGCTCGCCCCTCCATCACCCGAAGCAGACGTCTTGCTGCTGTCGGCGGTATCAGCGGTGTTCATGGTATCGGCAGTACCGTCCGTGCTGCTCGTGCTCGCCGTTCCCGTGCTCGTGCTCGTGCTCGTAGCGGTGGACTCGAGCGAGCCGCCAGAGGCGCGCGCAGTAGAGTCGAGGACGGCGTTCATGAGCGCGGTGAACGAGTCGTCCGACGAGGAGGACTTGGTGCGGGGGAGGTTGCAGTCGAGCAGCGTCACCGTCTGCGTCTGCGCCTGCGTCTCCACCATCTGCATCTGTCAGTCGGCGCGGCCTTCTGTCGGGTCGTTTGCCGGTCGTGATCTATACCGGGTGCGTTCGCGGTGGTGGGCGTATCACTATCAGCCGCTTGCTGGGTATTGGGCCGGGTGGGTATAGGACGTCTGATTCCTATCCGTACGAGGCGGCGCGCTCACGCTCTATGCGAGACGGGTATTTTGAGCGAGAGAGCGATGGCGGGAAGAGGCGAGCTTCGCCGGTGAGAAGCAGCGGGATGTGCGCAGTGGGTGATAAGGAACGACAGTTGTTGGAGTTTAGACTTCAGGATCTCCGGGCCGCGAACCGAGTGCAGCAAAGAGCTCTAAGGTAGAAGTACTGGGAGCGAGAGAGAGTGCGCTCGCTGCAGACGACGGAGGAGGGAGAAGAAAAGGATGGGCTGTGTGATGGGCGTCGCCCTCGGAGCTGCAGCGGTCTCCCTCCGCCTCTGCTCGCCTCGCCTCGCCTCTCAGACTCTCCTCCGCCTCGCATGGTCAGGAACATCAATGCCGCTGCTTACGTAACATGCCATATAAGTACAGACCATCTCGTTTGGATCATACCGGTCGGTCGGTCGGTCTAGACTCCGTCTGCTGTGGCGGGGAGACGCTCGGAGAGACGGCAACCTGTGAACTCACACGATTCTGAATTGTCCAAGATGGCTCAGACAACGCCAGGCGGATGTTGGGTATTTGCATCAAAGTGTGCACCAAAGTGAGTTGCATGGAATGTTTTCATTGTAGTGTGTATGACAACATAGACGGTAGCTGATGAGCCGGGGCGTATGTTCTCGGCCGCGGCAGCTACACACAATTGCAACGCATCTGCAGTGCGAGTGCAAGTCTGAGGCGCGAGCTGTCGCAATGGAGGATGCTCTTCCATATTGGCCGTCAGCTCCTGCCAGGTGCGCAAATCCTCAGGATTACACGTCCTTCACGCACATCCACATCGGGAATCGGGACTCGTCGGTCGATCGACGATATTGGTCTGTGGCTAAGAGAAGGGGTGGAGTGCACGCCTCCTCCATGCGCCGCAGAATGGTGTACATCATATTCGGGCGAACTTTCGAAGGCAATGAGATGACCTTGCTTCGGTTGGGAGGTGGTGTTCTCCGCGGAGTTGCAAAAAGTCGCTGTATATGCATGATGCTCTTAGCCACCAACGTCTCGAGTTTCGGGAAGAGGCGTCCTCAAATGAAAGAAGTCGGCAAATGAGCTTGTTCATACTGCATCCGCGGTGACCTGGCTGAGCAAATGAGGACGACCGCGGGCAAGCACCAGGAGATCGAGAGTGGCGTGCCCTGTGGCGGAGGGGATGGGTCTGGGGAGGAATAAGACATGTCGAAGAGGGTCGGAAGGTGCCACAAAGGCGACGCGGTTAGAGGGAGTGGTCGACGGGAGATCACTGAGATTGAATATTGCAAGGCACGACCTCGGTTGCGTTGCTTGGGGCCAGAAGTCGTACATTAGCAGGAGGAGCTTCTAGCCGAGAGCCAGCCAGCGCATCGACGTTTTTCTCCCCCCACGACGACGACGACGACGCGCGCTGCCCACCTTGCCTGCTTGACTGCTTCAACCTCTGGGTCCCGTCATGACCTGGGCGTGCAACAAGGCGACGCGTATGGACGGCAAGCCGGGACGACGCCATGTGGACGAGGCCGCCTGGATCGGGGAGGAAGCGAGCGCCTTCGGTACGTAATCGGGTCGGCCGAATGACGCGCCATGGAGGGCGGCTGCCGGGGAATGGTGGGTAGAGCGGGTTTCGTCGTCGGGAGCGGCGGCGGGGGCGGCGTCAGGGAGGTGTGTCGACAGAAGGGCCACTGCTTGAGTGCGAGTGCGAGTCAGGGGATATGATGAGACATCGTTATTGGTAGGTAAGTACAGGTGAGCTGAGGGTGGAAAGGCCGGTCGCGGTAGGAATCGGACAGGACACCGGGGCGGGTGATGACACAGCTGTGCTTATGGCCCACTGTCATCCTCTAACCACCGTTTATCCTCTCTCCTGTCCCCGCCCTCCCTCTCCTGTCCCCTCCTCTGAGTCTTACCGCTCTCCCTCTCGCCGCAGTCGCTCGCTCAGAGCAGCTGCCCCGCCCGCCCGCCCTCTCCCCCTTCTCCTCCCACCGCCATCCCACACAGCGCATACAGTGACCGTTCGTTCCTACCACCATTCTCCCGCATTCTCCCCCCTTCCCTCCGCGGCATCATGCCGTCCAAGTTCTCCGTTTGGTACAACAAGTTCGTAGACTGGAACGTAGAGTCCCTCTTCGCAAAACGCAGAGAGCCCGGCCCTCCACGCACCGTCTTCGTCAACGAACCTCTTCCAGACGACTACTTTGACCACAAGCACCGCGTCAAGAAGGAGCACGTCTACAGCTCAAATCAGGTCATCACCTCAAAGTACACCGTCATCACCTTCGTCCCCCGCAATCTCCTCGAGCAGTTTCGTCGAATCGCAAACTGCTTCTTCCTCGCCATCGCCATCCTCCAGTTCTTCCACATATTCGCTACCGTCTCCGCTGGTCTCGTCATCCTCCCCCTCATCATCGTCGTCGCCATCACCGCCCTCAAGGATGGTTATGAGGACATCAAACGGCATCAGTCCGACCGTGCGGTCAACTACGCTCAGGTCCGCGTCCTCGCCGGCGGCGAGTTTCAGAACGAGAATGCTATCGCACCAAAGTCCAAGACTTTCGTGCGCGGCATGGTACCCAGCTTCAAACGCAAGCAGAAGAAGGGGCGCAGCGACGGCGACGTCGAGATGCTGCAGCACGGCGCTCCCCCTGAAGGTGTTCACACAGAGGGCGCACAGCTCGAACAGATGCCCACAATGACAGAAGACGGACTCGAATACGACGACAATCAGCCCATAGAGGAGCACGGCGGCCTCTTCCATCATCACGGGGCGTCCCGCAAACCGCACTGGAAGATGACCATCTGGGAAGACCTCAAAGTAGGTGACATCGTCAAAGTCATGGACGACGAGCAGCTCCCTGCGGATATCCTCATCTGCACGACCTCCGAGGAGGAGAACGTCGCGTACGTCGAGACCAAGAACCTCGACGGCGAGACGAACCTCAAGAGCCGCAGCGCCTGCCCAGCGCTCACGCATCTCAGCACCGCCCGCGCGTGCGCAGACAAGCGCAACGCGTTTCGGGTCGAGTGCGATCGTCCAGAACCGAACCTGTACAAGTTCAACGCGGCGGTCGTGACTGCCGACGAGAAGAAAACGTCGGTCGACTCGAACATGGTGCTACTCCGTGGGACCGTCCTTCGGAACACCCGGTGGGTCATCGGCGTGGTGCTATTCACAGGCGAGGACACCAAGATTGTTCTGAATTCTGGGGCAACGCCGAGCAAGCGCAGCCGGGTCGAGCGGCAGATGAACCCACAAGTGTGCGTCAGCATCCGGTTTGGGACAGCTCAAACACAGAATGGCTGACCTATCCCCTTTCCGCTAATGCAGGTTCATCAACCTTATTATCCTCGCAGCCATGGCGGTCGCATGCGGTATCGTCGATGCGGTGCTGGAACAGCGTGATTTCCCACGAGGCGCACCATGGCTTTATGGGGATACGCAGGACGACGACAATCCGCACATCAACGGACTCGTCACCTGGGCGTTCGCACTTATCACCTTCCAGAATATCATTCCCATCTCGCTCTACATTTCCATCGAGGGTGTGCGCACATGCCAGGCGCTCTTCATCTACTTTGACAGAGAGATTTACTACGAGAAGACGGACCAGGCGACGCTCGCGCGCAGCTGGAACTTGTCGGACGACCTCGGCCAGATCGAGTATGTCTTCTCGGACAAGACGGGCACGCTCACGCAGAACGCGATGGTGTTCCGCCAGTGCACGATCAACGGTAGGGTATACAGGGGCGATGAGGTCGAGACCGACGTCACCCCGGTCCCCATACCCGAGTCCGACGACAAGGTCGACAGTCGCTCCACGAGCTCGTCGCCTCCGTCCGGGAAGAAATCCAACGCCTCCACGTCCTCCACCGAAGCCATCTCCGACCCGCTCGCCGCGAAGGCCGTTAAGAAGGCCGAGCATGTCCTCGCGCACTTCCACGACTCTGCGCTTCTCGACGATATCGCGGCCGCTCAGCAGGCCGTCTCCGGCTCCGCCGAGGACAAGCACGGGCGTATGGTGAACGGCTTCTGGACCGTCCTTGCGCTGTGCCACACCGCGCTCGTCTCTGTCGATCCCGATACCGGCGCGATCCAGTACAAGGCGCAGAGTCCGGACGAAGCCGCGCTAGTGCAGGCAGCGGCAGACGTTGGCTTCGTGTTCCGCGGACGCGACCGCGAGGTGCTCACGCTGCAAACCCCGTTCTCGACCGCGAGCAACGGCGGCAAGTACGAGCGGTACGAGCTGCTGAACATCCTCGACTTTACGAGCGCGCGCAAGCGCATGAGCGTGATCGTGCGCCGGCTCGGAGATGACGGTGAGCCTGACGGGAAGGTGTATCTCCTCACGAAGGGCGCGGATAATGTGATTATGGAGCGCCTGAGCCCGGGTCAGGACGAGATGGTGCGCACGACGGAGGATCATCTGGCCGAGTTCGCGAGCGAGGGTCTGAGGACGCTCACCCTCGCGTACAAGGTCATTCCAGGTAGGCAATGGGATTCACGGCTTGTCGCGATGTGGTTTGCTCATTCCCTTGCAACGGTGCACAGAGACGGAATACGAGGCTTGGGCGCAACGCTACCACGAAGCTACCGTCTCCCTCGGCGAGCGTGAGGACAAGGTCGAGGCGGTGTCGGACGAGATCGAGCACGGACTGTCTCTACTGGGTGCTACTGCCATCGAAGACCGCCTTCAGGACGGCGTACCGGAGGCCATCGCGGACCTCAAGGAGGCCGGGATCAAAGTATGGGTCCTGACAGGTGACAAGCTTGAGACCGCGATAGGTACGTGTCCTCTCGTCCCTCGCACGTTGGCGCATGCCGCACATGCTCCGACTGCGTTCTCTGTCCGGGAACGGCGAAGCTGACAGTGTGTGGGATCGATTCCGCAGCGATTGGCCACAGCACGAACCTCATTGGACGCGAGGACAACATCATCATCATCCGCGGCGGCGGCGAGGGCTCGACCCCCGTGTACGCGCAGATGATGAAGGCTGTCGAGGAGTTCTTCCCGGAGAGCGGCATCCTCCAGGACGAGCAGGTCGGGCTCGACGACACGGTGTTGCCTCAGCAGCAGTCGACGGGTGGGTATCCACTTCAACGCGTGAACACGGGCGTGTCGTCGCTCGTGGGACACAACAACGGAGAGCGCCCGGGAGGGTTCATTCTCGTCATCGACGGCAGTGCTCTGACATACGTGCGTCCCTTCACCCACCCACACTCCTCCATTCTCCGCGTACTGACTCCGGACGCTGGATGCTCGCAGGCGCTCGCGGACGAGAAGCACAAGCACCTCTGCCTGCGCCTCGCGATGCAGTGCGAGGGCGTGATGTGCTGCCGCGTGTCCCCGCTGCAGAAGGCGCTCGTCGTGAAGCTCGTCAAGGACGGTATCGGCGCGATGACGCTCGCGATCGGCGACGGCGCGAACGACGTCAGCATGATTCAGGCCGCGGACGTCGGCGTCGGCATTTCGGGCGAGGAGGGGCTGCAGGCTGTCAACTCGTCGGACTACGCGATCGCACAGGTGCGTGGGCTTGGTTTGGCGTGCGCGTGCGAGGGGCGCGGCGTGCTGCTGGTGGGCAGGGATGCTGATTGTGTTCTGATGTGTGACGCAGTTCCGGTTCTTGAAGCGGCTGTTGCTCGTCCATGGACACTGGTCGTACGCGCGCAACGGGAACATGTGCGTATATGCCCCTGCAGAGATGCTGCCTTGGTCCGCTGACGTCTTCGCGATGCAGGATCATCAACTTCTTCTACAAGAATATCATCTGTATCGGCGTGCTGTGGTGGTTCCAGATTTACTGTGCCTGGAGCAGTTACTAGTGGGTCTTCATACGCATGCGTCCAGGAGAATCCGTGCTGACTGGCTGGATGTGCAGCGTCTTTGACTACACATACCTGCTGTTCTGGAATACGTTCTGGACCATCGCGCCTGTCATCGGCATCGGGTTGTTCGACCGTATTTTGGGTAAGTCCCCGCTTGCTCTATCGGCGTGAGAACCCGCACTGACCGCGACATTCGTAGATGACCATGTGCTTATGGCCATGCCGGAGTTGTACCGTCACAGCATGAAGCACGAGTACTTCGGTACCAAGCTGTTCCTGATTTACATGTTCGATGGCGTTGTGCAGGTGTGTATCGCGCATTATATTCTCAAAACTCCTGCTCATTGCCACGTCGTACAGTCTGCGATCATTTTCTTCCTGATCCTCTATTCAGTACACCGGTACTTCGGCTCGTTCAGATGGTTACGATATCGCTCAGTATGAGTTCTCGACTGTGAGCATCTTTCGCATCCGTACACTTCAGGAGTGCCGGACTGACTTCGCCCCGCAGAACATCGCCATCGCTGCTGTTATGGCTGCCAACTTGTTCAATGGACTTAACACACACGTATGGACTGGCTGGATCTTCTTCGCGGTCGCTCTCGGTATCGTTCTTGTCTGGGCTTACACCGTAAGTGCCTGTCCAGCGCTTACGAAGGAACGGGGTCATGCTGACGAGACACACAGGCTATCTACTCCGTCATCTCTCCCGGGTGGTTCCCAACGTTCGTGTACGGAAATGATCACTACCTCTTCCGTTCTCCCCTGTTCTGGTTCTCGATCCTCCTGGTCGTCATCCTCGCGCTGACCCCGCGGTACATCGCCAAGGCGTACAAGCTCGCGTTCAACCCGAACGACATCGACCGCGCGCGGTACATCCACAAGCTGGACCCGAACCACGACTTCACCAAGGACCGGCACGGCGGCCTCGCGCAAGTGAGCGTCGCCAGCATGCGCAAGCGCCACGTCGGCCTCGGCCTCGCGCGCCACCGCCCGCCGCTCTTCCACGCGAGCCGCACGGACATGTCGACCGGCATGCGCTCCGTGAACCGCGGGTTCGACTTCGCGACGGAGGAGAACGGCGTCGCGATGCAGCGGATACAGAGCCACTTGTCGGAGCGCCACCAGGCGGTCTCGCCGGCGCCTGCGAAGCGCAGGCGGGGGCCGTCGCAGCTCATGCACTCGTTCTCGCTGCGCCGCACGCTCCGGCGGAAGAAGCAGACGTCGCACTCGTCGTCGGTCCTCCACGAGGAGGACCCGTCGTTTGGCGGCTCGCCAGGTTCGCCGCCGGACTCGCCGCCTCCGCCGCACAGGTCATAGTGTCCGCACGCACGCACGCTTGTTTGTTCCCCGTTTCTCCCTTTCTTGGTTGCTTCCCTGCCCCGCCTTGTCTCGGCTTCCCCCTATTTGTTGTCTGTGGACACGAAACCGACCCCCCAATATTTATTCTTCATTGTTGCCCCACGCTTAATCGTCACGCCTGCCCCTCACGCTCCTTGCAATCCCCTGTTCTACTATGCACACCCCGAACCGCGGCTCGTCGTCTGTATCCACCAGTGTCAGCTCTACATACTCCGTAGACCCCATCCACCCCTCCCACCGTCATCCTCCCGCTCATCCCCATCGCACCTTACTACCATCCCCCATTTTCAACCTCCCGCATTCCCAACCTCCCACATCTTCTCATCTCCCTCCGAACCTTCTGCGACCCCGCCCTCGCCATATCTATTTCACGCATCTTCATGATCACGTCGCTACCACGGATTACAAAAGTTCTAATCGAGTGTATTTGTGCTCCGAGATACGTCGTTCCGTCGCGTGCCGTCCGTTCTCCGTTTCCGTTTTCCTTCACATCGCGTGCTTCGTGTCCTCTCTGTCTGCGTGCGAGCGTTGCGTGCTGGCGTTGAGTGAGACTGGGGACTCGTGGTTGCATCCTTGCACCTGAGATGCTCAACTTGCTTTGCAGCCGGCCGTCAAGTCCTCTGAGGTCGAGGTATGGGCCACACTTTGGCAGTCGCTTGGACGTCGTGTTGACATCCATTGTCTAGGTACATTGAATGCATCTGAGTGTGAGGACGTGAGGCAAAGCGTAAGATGTCGTGTGAGCATGTAGGTAGCATGCTGCCTACAAGGACGGGGGCAGCATCGACCTCACGCAGGTGAGGACGAGGAGGGAGGCCTCGTCGTCGGACCCTCCTTCCTCGTCCTCGGAGGTCTCGTCGTCGTTAACCTCCTCCTACACGGTCCTTTTCTGGTGGTAGCTCATAGTCATGAGGTCTGACCACGAACGAGCGGTGTGATACAGCGTGCGGAAGGGATTGCTCATGTCCATAGGTCAGAGTACGCTTGGTATGCTGACTCGCTTTGCAGCCGTCCTGAGGTCCGCCGAGGTCAAGGTATGGGCCACACATTGGCATTCGCTTGGACGTCGTATTGACTTCCATTGTCTAGGTCCACCGTAAGCAGACGTATTGACGGAGGTATTGTGTCGTGTAAGGACGTAGGTAGCATAGTACGATCTCCCTCACCGTCTTGACCAGGTCGATGCCTCCTCGTCTCCGACATCATCTCCACCCTCGTCGCCCTCCCAGTCCTTGCCCCTCTCCATTAGTCCTGGCCACCTTCGAGCGTCGTGCAAGTGTGTGGATACAGTTGTTCGCCTTGAAGGTCAGTGCCATGCAGCACGCTTGGTATGCTGATGCGCTTCACAGCCCGCTCGAAGTCCACCCAGGCCATCGGAGGTATACGGAGGGAGGTAGGGTCCACGGCCGAGCATCCGCTTGGACGTGCGGGCCACGTCCTTTGTCTGACGCGTCGCATCTAGATATGCGGACATAACGGCACACACGTCGCGACGCGTCGTCGAAACCCCAGGTTGGAAATCGTGACTTCACGCGCACACGGGCGTCTTTCTGCCTCTCGCCTCTCCTCCGCCCGATCCACCTCCACCCGCGTCCTAGCTGCTACACCCCTCTCACGCGCTCTAGAAATGGTGAATAAGTCTGGGAAGAACGGTCGGAATAATGGGGAAGGTCAGTCTTCCACTTGGAACAGCAGTCAGTAGCGTCTGGGCTCTCCATGGCTCATCGCCGGGACCCGTCCCGTCCCCAGTCCCATCCGACGACACACTGAAGAGACATCTCAACGAGTATCGCCGACTCAACTTAACGATTGAGCAACGGCTCCAGAGGCTGGAATCAGATCTTGGGTATAGCATTAAGTGAGAACCCACGCGTCTCGTAGTCGCGACCTCAAGGTGGCTTAGCTCACGCGAATCTCTCCAGGCGCACTTGCCTCGCGAAGCTGCAGAGAAGGCTCCAAATTCCTTCGGCACGAAGGCGTCTTCCAAAGGAGATGGTCAGGGATTTGGTAGAAGACAAGATAGCTGCGCTTCAGGACTCGTCGAAGGGGGCGGAGACAATCCGGAAGTCGCTTGCCGAGGAGGGGATTAAGATCCCCAGGTTCGTACCTCGTCTTCACTTGCGGTCCTCTGGTGTCTCCAATTCACAATCGCAATCTGCAACAGATCAGATGTGCGCAACTGCGCTCGCGAGGTGGATCCTCTGGGTCACGCACGACGGAAGCGCGTTCGGCGCGCCCCGTACACGCCATCCAACAGCGCTACGCCTCCACCGGCCAACTAGCTTCGCGACGATGCACCATATGAATATGCGAATGTAGTCATGGACGATTAGGAGGATTTAGCTTTGTATCTTGTATAGTAGTAGTGCCTCGGACATTGTTCTGTTATGTAATCAGCGGCCTATGGGTGGTCCGCGAGAATACGAGATGGTGCGCCAATCTCGTCATCGTCCTCACAAGCGGGTGTGCATCTGGAGCTGACTTGTGGTGCTTTCTAGGAATTTCCCTGTATAACCTCAGCAATGCCAGTGCGAGAGAAGATCGTGGGCATGAGTAGCCTACCGCAGGCCATCCTGGGCATGATCGACTGGTACGCTTCTTGGTACGAGCTCTACAACTGACGCTCGGGGAGTACTCTGGCTCGCTATACAGGGTGAGTTTCGTGGATAGTCTGATGATGACCATACCTGAGCTTCAGGTACTGACAGTTCTGCTTAGTACGAACCTTGGCTATGCGCAGCCTGAAGATCAGGCCTTGACGTACAGCTGTGTGGCCACAATGCTGGGTGAGGTCCTCCGCTGGTAGGGTTCAGAGCGCGTACCCATGCTGATGATGCCTTCAGGTCCAGCTGATGACTACCTATATATGTTGAGTGAATGGCACGCAGCATGAAGAACCCCGCGATTGCGATGAATTGTGAAGGTCTTGAATATCCTAACAGCTCGCTTCATGCCCGGCGTTGACACTATCTTTTGGAGGACACTATGGAGAGATTCCCGGCCAACGTGAGTTCATGTACCCAGGAACATGCTTCGTCTCTGGTAGTCCTCGTTCTTTCGGTGCGCCTATGGCTGCGCTCGCCGAACTCAAAACGTTGGCGCCACAGGCGCTCCCCTACAAGAGGGCCCGCCTAATTGCCGACAGATATCTGGATGTCTTCCTAACCCGCCGCAACCATGCGGATGACGGAAGGGCACTGCATACGGACGATTCTCCCACGCCTGGATATCCAGCTTGAAGTTGACATGCATGAGATCCGGATATCTGGCACGCGAACGCCGCGTTCCTGCGCCCATCCCTTGAGCACTCCAGCGCCTTTCCCAAGTAAGGCACGCTTCTACGACGACAGGTATGGTTATAAAGCCGTCTGCGATGTGAATCTGAACTCGTAGGAGGGGATGCAACCTCCTCAGTACTTCACACAGATTTTGATGCTATGCGAGTCCAGTCTGGACAGCTCGTGCACTGTACTACTTAATGATACAGGGCTGACGATCTGTGGCCAAATGCGCGATCTCGTAGCGCGGAAGCGCAGTGTGCAGCTCTCGAACGAGACTATGACTCACATGCTTGTAATGATTGTGCTTAGCCAGGTCACGTACAGTAACACTCTCGTAACCCAAACACAAGGCATTGCACGATTGTTCGATTGTTTGCCAATGTGGGTCCATGCCATCATTCGGCGGGTGTCGATCACGGTCTAGCCGCTCGGCATGGCGGCGTGCCACGTCTCAGAGTTGAGCCTCAGGCTCCTGCTGGAATGCCAGTGTGACTCTTGTCCAGAACCCAGCTCACCTTAGGCTCTTCTCCTCACTATCAAAGCTCACTGAGTTATCGCCAGGAGTCCGACATTCCCATCCCAGAATTGGTCCATAGCCTCGAAGTTATGCCTAGGTCAGCAAGATCGGTGTTGATCTTAACTGCGATGTCGACTGCCGCGATGCATGAATCCTTTGGCTTCAACTACGACCGAAGTCTGTTACGACGGGGATGAATATGTTGACCTCTGCTGCAAAGCTTAACGGTGTCGGGCTCAAGGTAAGTAGGACCTACCCCTTCGTCATGTAGCACTCTTGATACCCTTGATCTATCTCACAGGCATCCCCTGTCGGCGAGTTAAAAATGAGGAACGACCGTGGGATACTGTCAGGCTTACTGGACCAAGGCTAGCGCTGAGTTCAGGCCTCCAGAAGAGGGATTTGTCACATTCCTCTGATCTCCGATAAGCCCATCGTCTCGATTGGACTTGCATACCTCGTCAAGACGCGATCTTTCCTTGAGGCTCAACCCAGTGGTACTGTGAACCTTAGACTGTTGTACTCTGTCGGAGATGTTGTTGAGATGATCATTGATCATCCTGCAGTGCCGCAAGGTACAGTATCGACGTTCATATATATGTGCTGTACGAGTGGTTCGTGCTTTATCTCACAGGCTCTTGAATCCATTCACAGCCCCGAGAGCCCACCGTGTCAAATCTCAACCTTCGCACTTTCGCACGTGTGTGCATTTCTGACATCTTCTATAATAAAGAGGCTCAGTCCCAAAAATGGAAAGTCGCGCCGTCCCATTAATACGACCATCCCATTACTGTAGTACGGAAGTAGGCGCCCGATCCCTCTCAATTGGAGTCGTCTCTCTACCAGTGGTCCAGTGCCCTCCTCCTTCGGTCTATCCTCCTGTTGTCCCTGATACCTAGGGAGCGGCTCTGGACACAACAACACGATGTTTGCCGCTCTCTTGACATCTGGTCTCGGATGCATACCCTCTTGGCCCTGTCCGAGTTCCGAGCGCCCTCCCAGCCCCTCCCCGTTTACCCGCCGCGGCGCTGCACCGACGCAATACCGACGCGGCGGGCGGGCAAGATCGCGTTCAGCCACTCACCGTCGACATGTATCATCAACTAATCTTGAATATACCTATATATGCTGGATTTTCATTGTGTGCAGCCTGCGAGTCCAACGTCTCGGACAGACACAGGACACTCACCTCGGAGTGCCTGCTTATGGCTGTCGAGTTCACAATGCAAGACTCTGCCGATTTGGTTGAGGAGACATGCGCCGTATGGCGTCGCAAGAGGCGACATGCTCGAGAAGTCCTAGACTTCCCAGCGTCACCGGAGATGTCGTCGGTGAGGTGACATACGTCGCCAACGGTGCGTGAGGCGTAGCATCGAGTTCCTCAGCGAGCGGATGTTCAGGTGATGAATCTGAATGATTTGGAATATCAGTGGTTTTCATAGCCTGGATGTGTACAATGAACGCACCACTGCTGGAATCATCACTTCCAGGCCCGAGAGCCGCTCTCTCATGGAAAGAAGAGCTTGGATCGCGTGCATTTTCAAGAGAATTTGATCTCACTGCCGATGTCGACCTCGAGGTTCCGCGTTCGGGACAGGGGACATCGCCTAACGTCTGGTGAGTACAGTAGCTGCGATTGACCGTGACCCAGAGACGATGGCTGGGCAAATGTTTCCCCTCACTCTCGGCGAGAACGTAACCTATGTCCCTCGCTTGAATTCGTCCCTTCCCGTTCACAGTGAGTCTTCCCCGTTTTCTGAATTAACCAGCTCCGGCGACTCTCCAGAAAGGCTCAAAGCGCAAGATGGTGTTCCAAGACACCTAAAAATCAAATCCTGGCAATCCTGGGAAGAGACGAGCTGTCGCTGGGGAGAGCACGGAGAAATAAGACCGGTACTAGATAGTGTGTGGGGTAGATTATACATCTACTACAGCGATTTGGTTCGTTTTGGTTTCGAAGCACCCTATGTCGCTTCCACTTAACATCGCACCAGGGATTACTTGGGACCATCCAGATACCGCTTACCGTCCGCGTGTGCACCTGCACCCCTTTGAGTTCGCTCTCGACCCCTGTAATCCAGCTGTTTCCAATTATCAAGGCGTGTAGCCTCTAGATAACTACTTGCACGAGCTAGGTCCAGAACTGTACTCGGTTCAGCTAAGGCTGATGTGTGGCAATTCAGGACAGCTTCGCCGATCTCCAGATAAGACTCGGAGCCTGTTTGACACCTTCTCGCAGTATCCGCCGGTGTTCGACCTGCAGGTGGCGTCAAAGCGCCATCTCAAGCATTGACGAGATATGAATTATCATCCTGCTGCAGGAACCCGTGGTGCGGTCTCGGATCGGCTGGCATCCGTGGTACACTCAATGCCGCCCACCGCGCTGCTAACCTGACATGCCGTCTTGAGTCATAGCGTTTGGCGCACTGCAGCCCTTCTACTATCCTGGTGTCATGCATTTCATGATGATTTGAATGACCCTCCGAGGTGCTGACCACCATTCCAGAAGGTGTCGAGGTGTCCAGCTCCCCATTCGCTTGAAAGACTGGTCAACGTGTTTGCTATCATTCCACGGAGCATCCTAAAGTACATATAACGTACATACACGAGCGAGCGAGCGTATACTACACAGAGAGAGAGCATAGATTGTGAATGTCGTGAAGGTTATCGTAACACACATTACGGGAAGCCTACCCTCCCGCGCTTCTGCTTATATCTGACGAACTTCGTATTATAGGTGAGATCCCAGGAGACCGTGATCTCGTCGGGTCCTACGACAGTGACGCTGATTGGCCACTTCTCAGAAGTCCTAACCATAGATACATATCAGCCAACGATACAAAGACTGACGCAGAATCTACGCACACAAAGCCGCGAGGCGCTAGCGTGCCTTGACCAGTATACGACCTCCGCGCCGGCTGAGAGTCTTGGCTGGGCTGCTGCAGGTCCATCTCCCAGCTGCACGTACCGCGCGGGACGTGGGCGTCTCCTGTGATCTTCCACGCGCGCACTACGGAGTCGCCCGCATTGAGCTCCAGGAACACACACTCCGTCCCATGCACGCCGTAGTCGCCAAGCCAGATCCCCTCCAGTGTCTCCGCACGCCATTGCGAGGAGTCAGGGTCATCACCCACCTGATCTCGCTGCAGAAGGGGATAATAGCGAGAAACGACGTGTTCAAAGTAGATGCTGAAGTAGTGCGGAGGGTTATGCAGGTCATGGTCGATAAGCCGCACGTCCGATTCCCTCCCCGCGGGAGGCGGGAAGAACGCGATGGCAGCGGGCTTTGGCGTTCCCGGAACGTAGTGTAGAGCCGACGACACGCTCGACCATAGCAGGTTCTGGGCGAGAGGTGGTAGGCCCTCTTGTGGTAAGCGAGGCACACCTCGTGCGTGATCGTACCAAGGCGCCGACGGGAGCATCTCTGGTATGTTCAGATACATGAAGTTTCCTGGCTTCGGTTCCAATTTCATGTCTGAGGGCGCAATGACATGAAGAGACGGCGTCGCAAGACGGCCGTCGCCATCCGTACGGATCCAGGGAGGCGGAATGCCGTTGTGTACCAGGAAGCGGAGATCACGCTCGGAGCGGAGGTGCCAGCTGATCTGCACGTTGTTGGCAGTCTGAGGGGTGGACTTCGCTGGAGTAGTGAAGCCAATCTGTATGAATTCGGTATACGAGGGGTAGTCCGGTCGTGGCCGTTCTCCAGCTTTGGCGTTAAATTCCCAAACTTCGCCGATGATGATTCTTTCTCCAGATCGGTGCCAGGTATCGGGTACGATGCGGAACTCGACGACGTTTCCCCGGCAGGGGTAGTCGCTGCACCACAGTCCAAGTAGAGGCCCGTACGGGTGGAGAAGTCGTCCGTATATGATCCGGAAGGAACGTCTATGGAAGACGCTGGTGTCTCTGATGCCGTAGCGAGCGCAGAAGGAGTACCAAGTGGAATCGTCGTCAATGAGAGGGTAGTAGACCTTGCGAGACGTGCGCAAGAAATTCAGCACGTCAACGGCAGACAGCCTTGTGAATATCTCTCGTAGAACATCGTAAGGGAGGCTCAAGACGGAAGGCATAGTTAATTCGAGAATTCGAGGCAGAGGAAAGTAATCAGCACTGAACCGAAACGTTGAGGATGGCTGACGGCAATAATGCTGGGCTGCTGTGGCCGGCGCGACCTGTGTCGAATCCGCTCCGGCGGGTGGGTTCTGATTGAACCGATCAGATCCCAAATTGAGGATTTCTAACAATTCGTGTACTTCACATAAGCCCCTGAGTAATCGCTTCAAGAGATTCGAGGTATATGGTGTCGCTTTATAGAGATCGACCATCTTAAAGCGCGCTGGTGGTAGGAGCACAAGTTCAAGCGGAATGTCTGCCTTGCAACTGTCCCCCTTATTCGCTCGAAATGGAAAGGCGCCCGATCCACTTGAGTAGACATGTGTGTTTCGTTGTGTCAAGAATACAACATATATTAGCTACGTGGATCTTACTTCCAGCCTTCGATAGCTCAGTTGGAAGAGCGTGAGACTGTAATGGGTTACCTGCTCATCTCAAGGTCACTGGTTCGATCCCGGTTCGAAGGATGTTCGCCGGAGTTTCGTCTTCTTTTATCCCGTTGCTCGAGCACCAGCAGGCACGACCAACGAGTTGTATCGGCACCAAATGGGAGTGTCGAAGACCGGAGATACTGTACTCCAACTTTTGAATGTGGAAGCTAGAGATATGTATCGTAAGATGCAAGCTTCCACCGTCGCATTAGTTCGTTTCGTTCGTGAGTAAAGTACAGATGTCAAGATGCAGTACAGAATCCATCCAAAATATGCAGAACCGTCCATGTGCGTGAAAATGGAGCATAGCTCATCAAAGCACCAATATACGCGCAGCAACAGCTGGAACGAGCCCAACGTTCACGACGCCCGCCGCCTCCACCACCTCCGCCTCTTCTCCGCCGGTGGGGGCACATCCACACGCATCTGGCAGTATGGACACCGACCCGATTTTTGAGTCAGCCACGGATCGATGCACTCCTTCTACAGCACCGCGGAAGCGTAATCAGCATCGGAGAACAGGGGCTGACGGGGATAAAAGACTTACGTGGTACGCATGACCGCAACTCAACAACCGGAGTGGCTGCGGCGCGTCCCCGCCCTCCTCGTTTGCTAGATGCACAGTCGCCGCATCTGCCGGGCGCGGCGCCTCTACCTGAACCTCCTCGATGTTCTGATCCCGATCCGATGAGGGCCGGACGGGAGTCATTTCGTGCGCCTCGCCGCCTTCCGCGTCCGCGGGAGCGCCGCCGACTTTCCGCGGCGCCTCAAACTCGCACAAGCAGATCATACAAGTCGCTTTGTTCTCGGGTAACCGTACCAGGGGATATGGCGCGGGCTCGAACGAGGCGTCCCAAGGGTCGACGTAGTCGAGCGCGCTGGACACGTTTAGGTCGCCGCCAGTCGACTGGGATACCATCGCCATCCTGAACTCGTTTAGGTTTGAAGTGGATGAAACGCTTCTTTCTCTTCGGCGTCGCATGAGGAGCTGGTTTCGTAAGGGACGGAAAGCGGCTATGTGCCTTTGGGGGCGGCGACACAGGCGATGTTACCTCCTCCCCGGGCGGAGGTGGGATATAGAGCACTAGAGGAATACGATCCACTTCGGCCTGTGAGAGCTTGCCGATGGCAGGCTTCCCAGCGCGTCTTCTGGCGAGAATGACTCGGAGGAGCTACAAGCATCGACAGGTCAGCTGAATGCGAATGTGTAGCGCAACATACACGAACCGATAGCAATGTGACCAGGACGAAGCGGGCGTATATGACCAGAAGCAATACGACGGTAAGCGTTGAGACGGCTGGTGCGGCTTCGCGACAGCGAGCTCCACGTTCGATGCTCAACAGCACCGCAGTGACGAACCAGACAAGAGTGAGTGCTGGACTGAGCTTGATAATGCTGTGGCAATGTACGGTTAGGGACACGTCGGATAGAGGGCTACGCATGACTTACAGGACGTGCAGAGCTATGAGGTTCATTGGGCAGATGTAATCAGATGCTGTAGGAGCGGTGGGCTCCTGCACGAACGCAGCGGCTTCAAGGTCCACGTCAGCTTCGCCGTTGTTAGTAGCTCTCTGACCCGCTACCGTGGTCGCACGATCAGTGGCGGCCCGTCTTCTACGCCTACAGGCTCGTCAGCGACAGAGCCAGACACAGTGCACACTTCCACCTCGTCTGACTCACTGTAGGTGACGCTTCATCCATCGCGCCCAGAATACAAGGTAGCATATGAAAAGTACCCGCCCGAGCCATATGAGATTGAGGATGGCCAAGTCGGAGCAGGCCCCAAATTCTGTCTGGCCTGGATGAGAAGGCCGGGGACTCTTGCGCACGGCTGCGATAGCAGTGACCACAGTGATCGCAACTATCTGTCGGAACATCAGAGATCCAAACTCATTTCAAGCACGCACAGGTTCGCTTGCGTGCGGAGGGAGATGAACACACCTGTCCGACAGCCACACAGAGGAATACGATGAAGCTCACGAGCCGCCTACGAGCCCTGCGCTCAACCTCCGAGTCACCGGCATATCCTAGAAGTACTAGCAGTCTCTGCCATAGGGTACGTCGTGGCCGGGGTGTCGCAGTACGTTGAGGCTCGTTTCCGTCTGCCTGTGGTGGTTGCTCGGCATTGTGAACCGGCGTTTGTGGCGCAGCGTCGTGGGCATCCGCGGGAGCTGAGGTCGCTGACGGCGGTACCAGCGTCGAAGCTATGACACGGTTTTGAATACCGTTCTCCATGGCTGGAAGACGGCAGGGATGGTCATGGGTAGAGCGAAGGAACGAGGAGAAGAGGACACGGGTTGCCGTCAATTGCCAGAGCCTGGGTTTGTACAGACAGAGAAGGCGCGCCGTTTATGGGACTCGGCAGCATCGCCTTCTACAGCACACACCGTCATCGTCATTGGCCAACAAGCGCCAAAAGATTCATTGCATTTCGACGGACTCACGCGGGCTCCGGACCTCCATCTTTCTAGTCCCACCGTGCAATGCACAGCGGCATGGATACTCATAATCATCACAAGACTCAACTTGAACTCGTTACAAAGAGCGGGTACGACACTTTGGTGTTTGTGTCACCGTCGCAAATCGAGTCGAATAAATACGCCCCGCAAAATACTACACGTTGTACCAAGCTGAGAGCTCCACTCACACTCCCTCATCCAGCCCGACGACCCTCTTATATTCCTCCAGAAAGTCGGTTGCCACCCGATTGCCATCGTCCGTCAGGTAGGACACATCAACCGTTTCCTGGCAGGACGGGCACCGGCTTGACCTCTGGGTGAGCCACGCATCAATCCACTCCTTCTGAAAGACCGCGTAACGCGTGTTAGCACATTACGTGTTCAGAACAGACAAGAGAGTACGCACATTGAATGCGTGTCCGCAAGGAAGCAGACGCAAGTGAGGGGAAGCCTCGCCTTCGCTTTCAGTTCCAGCGGCATGGTCACCCCCAGTGCGTGTACGAGACGAGAGCATACCGACGCAGACGTTGCCGTCTCCGGTATCCTGCGCTTGGAGGGGAGTGAATGCCTCATGTGAGTCAACCTGGTCGAGGAGAGGAGTCTCATCCGAGCCTTCCTCAATATCCGTGGCCTTGGGGAGAGAAACAGGCTGTGACCGACGGAAGTACGAAAGGAGTGTGGACAACCTGTTCCGAGTCGAAAGTGCGGAGTAAACTGGAACGCGAACGGGAACGAATCCAGAAAGACCGCTCTCCAAGCCCGAGACGTTGATGTCGCAGTGTCCGCTGGGATGATAACGCACGAGAGGAAGGCGATCGACTTCAGGTCGCGAGAGTTTGTCGGCAGCTGGGCTTCCTTTCAATCTGTACAACTGTTTCCTTATGGACTAAGCACGTCGGTGTCAGAAGCAAGATCGGCCAGTCACGCATGACGTTCGGTGCCTGGACTCACAGGTATCCAGAGTGCAGTGAAGTATGCCAGGTAAGACAGAGTGGCGGTGAGGTAGATGATGCTGGAAAGCGTGTAAATGAACGGAGAATGATCACGACAGTAGGACTGGCGCAAAATCCATAGGATTCCGGTGACCGCATAAAGGACACCGGTCAGTAGCCGACAAGGACCACCGTCAGTCTATGGGGGTGTTGAGCGAGATTCATGACGAAGGCGTTCGATCGCGCCTACCTGATATGCAGCAGGCATAGATGAACGAGAGCACGGGAGTATGGCAGCCACCTCGGGGCCGGTCAATGGTTTCGAGTGCCTGGAACTGGAGGTCGCATTGGCCAGTATGCGAGACCTGTTGAAACATGTCATTAGAGTGTGGCCTTACCCAAGAAAACTATACCCACTTCCAAGTACGTTGCATCCAGTGTGCCCAAAGCAGGAGGTAGCACGCAAGGGCCGTGCGCGCGAGCCACAGGATATTAGGGATGGCAAGCTCCAGGCAGGCAGTGAATTGTCTCCTGTGGTCGTACCAGTAAGGAGAGTCATCGACGATTCCCAATACCGTGAATACTATGGTCAGGATAACCTAAACACGAACGCAGCGTGAGATGGTAATGTGACGGTTTGGCACGTCCGGTACACACCTGCACCACCGCTTGCACTATGAACAAGAGTTCACTAGCGACGAGCCTGCGTCTGCTCACGTCTCCCTTGACTGCTTCCTCCGTGTTACCGATGTACACGGTCAGAATCTTGACAGATTCCCAAGGGCTCAATAAAGCCATAGGCGGTGTTGGCGCCTTTGCTTGCGAACTTGAAGCGGACGGAGGAGACTGTGAGGGAGATCCTCTGGCGAATTCTGCAGATTGAGCCATACCGAGGATCGTGCGTAGGTAGATGGAGGAGTTCGATGATAAGTTACATACGCACCACGGTGATGTCCTTTATGTATGTATGCCCGCGCTTCGCTCTACGTCCCTGGTTACGGCTTGAACATAGAAGATGCTGTCCCATCTAGATCGCAGCGGTACCAGCGCAGTGAGCCTACCTCAGGTGCTGTGCGGTCAGGACCTTCGCTGCTCGAACAATTGCCATATCACACGGGTACCAACCTGAGCTACATGACAGAATTCAACTACTGCCCAACGCAAAGGAGTACACGCCCTGAATGAGTTTGTATGCATACCGCCTTGAGGAACATCGAGAGCCTCATACAGTGACGACCTGAGGTGGGCATCATAAAATGAGTCAGACTCGTTAATGCACGGCACCGATGGTAACGAAAGCCCACTGCTGCTGGAAATGCTGCTCACTATAGCCGCGCGTTTCTCGTAGCCTCTTGCTGCGCGAACTGTCAGAACTCACATACGGGCATTGCTTCGACACTGCCTCGATCGAGCCACAGGAAACTGAACGCTCGACACACTGCCAGAGACGCGATCGACCGAGGACACGCTGCTGCGTTACTTCATGATGGACGACGAAGTTCAAACCTCAGCTGCGCGTCGTTGCCACGTTATTCTTTGTCCGTGATGGGTAAATGTGTTTCCTGAGGGGCACAGAATGTGTATGATATCCGACGATTGCCTTGGTACATCACCTCCTCAGCGAGATTGCAACGTGTTGTACGTGGGGGCAATGAGACGTACTACATATGGTTGACGGTTGGTGTCTGAACTCGTAGTCAGACGTGCGCCCAGGCCCTCCGAACCGGTGGCGACGGGACTTCAACAGGCTTTTGACAGTAGGGACATCTACCCGAACTCTGAGTGAGCCAAGGATCGAGACACTCCTTCTAAGAACATGTTGGTCGTCAATACTCCTCAGTGCGATTCGGGTGATTCGGAGAGACGTACATGGTACACATGTCCGCAACTCAGCAGCCGAAGCAACGGTGATGCTGCGCCTCCACTCGCCGGCCATGGAGCAGACCGGTTATCCGTGCTGCCAGTGTCTGGTGGCGCTAACGTACACAAGCAAATTGTGCACTTCGCATCTTGGGGCACGTGAATAGTGACATCCGGAATCGACGCCATATCATGCGAAGAGTCAGCCCAACGAATGAGAGGCGTATCTTCTGTGTCCCTCTTCATCGTCAGCTTCGTGCGCCTCAGAAAGAAGAGTTTGGCCTGAGCCATCGGAAGACCAGGCGGATGCGGCCAAGTTGCCCTGTTTGGACACGGCGCTGATATAAGTGCCCCTTAGTGCAGGAGGACAACAAGCAGCAAGAACGTGAGGTTGAGCAAGAGCGTTCGAATCTCGACCTCCGTGATGGTACATAACGACGGGGAATGCGGTCGACGGCCGATTGCGAAAGCAAGTTGGCAACCACTGGTTGGTTCACTCGAATTCTTTGAATTAGCTGCTTGCTCAACTGAACAAGAGCGCTCGATGATTCAATGCAACGGTCGGATCTAGACTTCGGGAGGCACATACCGGGATGAGTTGAACCTAGAAAGTATGCCATCCAGGAGAGGTTCGCGGCCACTACGAGGATGGTTGCGAGTGCAAAGATATGTGGGGCCGCAGGCTCGACAGTCGGTGCGACGCATATACCAACTAACGCTGCCACTCCCCACGATAAATCGCCGATAATTGAAGGGCGACGAATGTAAGCCTTCGGGAAGATTATGACCCAGTCCCTTCCTCCACTGGCAGCTTTGTACAGTTATGTTTCGCTTACTTTGTGTGCAAATTGATAGACCCGAGCGAACATGGGAGTCTTGCATCGAGTTCGGGCACGGTTGATGCCAGTGGCCGGTTCGCGTCGGCTGCTCTCTTCTTCCTATAGGATCGAGTGAGTAGTGAGGAAGTCAAAATGATGAGGCCAAAGGCATTTGTGCTTACCTCCATCTACGCCTCATCACATGAGCCCATACTAACAGGTAGCTCATCAAGGCGGTGCGGCCCAGCCAGAGCAGATTGACAACCGCGAGCTGACGACATGCACCAAACTCGTTCAGACCCTCGAGCCCAGGTAAAGGTGACTTTTGGGCAATGCCTTGCGCTGTGAGTACCAGCGTAACGATGACCTAGCCACAACAAAGGTGTGAGATCTTGGATGAAACACTGTCACGGAACTTACAAGCCAGGCCTGATTGCACCACAAAGAGGACTTCGCTAGCCATGAGACATCGCTTGCTCGCATTCCCATTCAACGCCCCAACGATATCGCCCGTGTAGACAACCACCATCCTGATCGAGTCCCATGGCGTCACTATTGCGTCTCCAGCTTGCTGTAGGTGTGGTCTCGGCCTGCGGCGAAGTAATGTCAGATGCCGTATCCTGTACAACTGCAGTGTTTGATATTTTGGACCATTGAGATCTTGGGAGGCAGCAGTCGGGATTGTCTGGACGACGTGAGAGACACCCAGGCGGCGTTCAAGACACGGTAGGATGCAGCACAAGCACCTATTTATGCTCCTCCGCGCCAACTCCGCGCGTCAACTAGGCACCATTGATCATGACAACATTGCTCGAGCGCTACGTAGACTGTCAATCAGCTCCTGCTGCCGCAGCGTCCCGGAACTCCGACCCTGCAGGAGTACCTTTTGTTGTTCTGGATATTAGCAAGAGCTTTTCGCCAGGAGAACAACAACCGTCCGCACACCAAATTCCCAAGCACACCCCACCCATCGAGCAGTACAAATACGCGGCTTGCACGATCCTGCGACACAGAGCACGACTTGGGACGAAAGGCAAACAGCGGCTTCGAACTGGTTCAGATCCTGGAGCAGTGCTGGAGATATACCTGGTTCCTGCTGAAGTTAATGTGAGATGCAGTGCAACTGAAAGACGCTCTACACTGAACGCTAGCTGGTGGGCGTAGTCGATTGAGTAGAGGGCCCAGATCGAAGGCAGCACAGCCGGAGTGAATGCTGTGGGTTAACAGACGGCGTTTCCGACCGGTCGACGTTTCCTTACATACCTCGCATTCACGTACCTCGAAGATTTCAGCACTGATGGGAGCGACGCTTCGTCGCTGCCGATCTTTCTGCGAAGGTCGCGAGACATTTCGGACGCGCTGGTATATAGACGTGTACAACCTGCTCAACCAGCAGACGAACTACCAAGTACACCTATGCAATCAACCATCAATACACACAAGAGGCTCTCTGATTGGACCAGATCAGCATGCGTCGACCAGTGATAGAGCGGCAAGTAGGACTGACCGATCACTGTGCAGTCATATTCCGAAACTGAAACCATCCCATAGCCTGGGCATCACCGCCACAGGCTACGCTTCGAGTCCCTCGCCGGCGGAGGTATCTCGGCGTGCACTCTACACGTCGGGCACTGGGCGCGACGCAACAACCACCGATCAACGCAGTCCTTCTGTGGCACAGAATACGTTACAATGCATCCTACAGGGCACTGTATATCGACGTACGTGGAATGCGTGCCCGCAGCCAAGAAGTCTGAGAGGCTGTGGCCCCTCGCTGCCACTGACATCCACAAGCTGGATGGCTGCGACATCCGTTGCATGCGGAAGCTCGATCCGCACGCACGACTCGTTCATCGCGGCCCTGGGGATGACAGTGCCCGGGCTGGGGACAGCTGTCATTTCGTGGACCTCCTCAGTCGGGGACGTCACGTCGTTGATCCCTCTTCGGTGCCTCGAAGTCTTCGCGACATATTGCGCATGTTGCCAAGTTATCCGGCAGCCGAATGAAAGGATACGCCGCGGGTGCCCAGTTTGCTTCCCATTGAGCTTGGGCATCCAGCATCTCCATCGTGCCGAGCCCACGTTCAACATCTTCGTCACTCACTTGAGGGCGGGGTTGGAGGAATATGAATCGTTTGATGGTGCTTCTGCGAGAGATTCGGGCTGTGGGTGGAAGCGCGGGGGGATGCGTTGATGGAGGATCGTTTGGTGTGATTGGACTGGCAGGCAGGTCGTCTGGCGGCGAAGGGATATAGAGCACCAAAGGGATGCGAGAGATCTCGGCCATAGTGAAGGCTCGCGTTGCAGAAGACCCCGAAGGTAAATCAGCGGCAAGTGGAAGGTACTATGGGGTCGTCTTTGTGAATGCAGTCCCATGACAGAAGCAAGACAGCCTACCCAGCCAATGATATAGCCCAGAAGGAAGCAAAGAGGTGCGCCGCACACGTTGATCAGGCAGAGCGCGGTGATATCAGGGGCCAAAGAGAAACAACGCTTGTTAGACCTCAACAGGAAACCGATGGAAAGTCCCAAGTATAATAGCGTTACTGCATATACGAGGACTCTGCTAGCCCTGTACCATCAACACGCATTAGCGAGAGGGTTAGACTGCGGTTTCTGACGCTGGAGCTTACAGGATATGGAAGGACTCCACGGTCATGGGACACAGCAAGGAAGATATGTCCCCTTCTGGGGGACGTAGGCTGGGCAGATCTCGCATGAGGACGCTGCAACAGATGTATAAGGACATAGCTCACCTGCGGCGATCGCTGGTATAGTAAGCCCACAGGAGGAGGTAGCACAAGACCATCGTGTGGAAGAGCCATACCCAGTTGATGATCGCAAGTGACTGACAGGCACGGAACTCCTTCTGGTTGTCCGAAGCGTTGGTGTGCAAGATTCCGCGCACCATCAGATAGATAGTCAGAGCGAGCTGATTGCGGAGTCAGAACCGCGAAGACCATAGCAAGAGCAGGACGTGGTAAGCAGGAGATGTCGAGTGAGCAGCAACATACATGGATGATCCCAGCGATGAGACAGAGCGTGAGCTTCACAAGCACCTGCCGAACCCTTCGCCAGCTTTCGGAAGGCCCACTCAGCCCAAGTATCGATCGAATAAGAGGAGATCGGCCCGATGGATACTGCGAATACGATATCGCATTTCTCACGCCGACATATTCAGGAGATACGCTGTAGGCAGGGTTTGTAACTGCATGATTACCTCGGTCCTGGCCGACGAGGTAGGCAGGCGGTAACACTTGAAGAGGTGGTCGGGAGTGTTCGTTGTGAGAGCTCATAACGGAAGAAAGGGATGGACCAGAGCTGAGAAACTCCGTTGTACTTATGGTACGCGAGCACTAGCTGTGCCACAGCATCAAGAAGCACTTCATTTTCAAGAGCGCCGGCGTGGCAGGAGAAGACTCGGCCAAATTCAGCCAGCACGAACGTACTTGTCGCACCAGGGCCGAGATTTGAGTCTGCTCGCACCGCCCCATGACGAGGCCGACAGGCATTGCACCTTGCCGGGATCTGTAGATGCAAGGCGAATTAGGGCCGTAACATGGTCTTGACATGGATACGAGAACTCACGCTAGTAAAGTCCTGAGACGTTCTGCAAGAAGATTCTTGTAAAAAGGGCGCATGATAGACAGTGAGATTAGATGTAGAGGCAAATAGTGGTAGTACTCTAATCTTCCGAAAGGAACCCTGCCGCTTTCTTGCGGAACTTGGACTGGTCCCGTAGCCACTAGAGAGCGCATTGTGTCAGCCTCGCGAGTCGTGTCAACACGATATTTAGCACAAACCTGTCTGTAGTCGTGAAGAGACCCGATCTTCTCGCCTAGCGATCCATGCGTCTGTTAGCAACTGAACGCGATAGAATATCATACGACTAACCATAGTAATCGGGGACAGGGTTGGTTGCGCTCTGAGCAGTAGGGTCCACCCTGTTCTTAACAATGTGCTGATGGAACTCCTTGTCGCGCTGCTCAATGAGCCTCATGAGCCTCCGGTGGGTGAGACGCCAGATGGTGGAGCCAATAATAGGGCCAATGAGATAGCCCAAACCTGTGCAAGGGAAGTGGTCAACCCAGGCTGAGGCTATGATAGGGCAATACGAGAAGCATACCCGCGCATCCTAGAGTTGCCGCGCCATATACGTACATGGGGTCAATGTTCTATGACGAAGGTCAGTGAGCCATATGCGAAATCATGGGGTCGCAGAAGCGTACGAATATGGGTTTAGTGGGGTCCATTTCAAGGTTCCCAAAGTACGACAGGCCTGCAAAGAATCCTCCAATAGTTGTAGGGATTGTGAGAGCCTATAGAGTTCAATATACATGTACAGGTCAGACATTCTCTTCACGGGCTGCGTGAGGGACCACAGGTTCACGTACAGTCTCCCATCTGCGTTTGCGCTTGCGAATCGTAAGGTACTCCTGCCATGGAAGAGTCTCCTTTTCAGCCTGGGTGGGCTGCGCGCTGCCCCTGGTCGCACTCGACGAAGGCTTCGGGGCTTCTGCCTTGACGGATGCTTGGGTAGACTTGCTGCGACAATGGCAAGGAGAGACGCGTGCGAGCCCTCGCGACCGATATTCCCTGAGAGCGGCATGAGGACGACAATGCACGCGCGAAGGGGCGCAACTGGAGATGAACGAGCGTTGACATGGTGGAAGAGGTAAGGAACGAGTACGAGTACGGGGTTCGCGTGCTTGAGGCCGTCAACGCGGTCGGGCGGCAGTATGACATCGAGCACACGTGTACCAGGCTCCCGCCTGATTCCCTTCTTTCATCATCCCCAGAATCCATTTGGGAGGTGCTCTTTCCGATTCCCCGGAAGACTAATAGCCCAAGGGTCTGAAGTTTTCGAAAGCGCTCGCAGTCTGAATATTCTCTCAGCCGCCGGCGGCTCGCGAGATGGGCCTCCGTCGGGCTGCCAGCCAATCAGGAGGTGCTACATACCGCCCCCTGGTGCGGGGAAGAGTCGCGGGAAGACATGTCCGAAACACTCTAGTGCGATAAGCTTGGGCAAAGTTCGAGTCATCCCCATCAGCTAATTCGCCGTATTCTCAGGCTATGTCGGCTCAAGCCTCGGCTTGTTATATACCTCGCGACAGACAGCACCGACCACAGCTATCTTGCGACCAACCACCCACCACCGTACCGCTGTGAGTACCATCTGTATCTGCCGGAGTGCGATCCTGACATCAGTGGGTTGTTGTCTAGAGACGTGACGGTGCCGCTAGCCTCGCCCACCATGGCCCTGTTTCCCCGCCGAGCATTCCTCCCGCCCGAGCTCTGCGACTACACCGTAGACTACCTCTGGGACGACGTAGAGTCCCTCCGCGCATGCAGCCTCACATGCAAGGCCTGGCTCCCAGCAGCCGCTTCCACCTCTTCCGCAACGTCCGCCTCCGGCACGCGGACGACGTCGCGCGCTTCCGCGCCCTCCTCACCTCCGCCCCGGGCATCGCCCCGTGCGTGCGGAAGCTCTCCTTCAGCGCGGACTACGACGGCGCGACCCCGGAGGGCTCCCCGCAGGAGGACGACGCGTGGGTGAACGGCGCGGCGGAGCTGCTGCCCCTCCTCAGCCACGTCGCCGCGCTCGGTATCGCGCGCGTGCGCTGGCACGCGCTGAGCGACGGGACGCGCGCGGCGTTCGCAGGCCTGTTCAAGAGCGTCCGCCAGCTGTTCCTGTTCGAGGTCTCGTTCGACGCGTCCCGGGACGTGATCGCAGTTCCTCTCAGGCTTCCCCGCGCTCCAGGAGCTCTACTTCCAGGCCGTGTCGTGGAAGCACGACTCGCCCTCTCCCTTCGAGGACCCGAACACGCCGCACGAGTTCTCCGAGGCCGGGAGCATGCACCTGTCCTACCTCTTCCTCGACCCGAAGTCCTCGCCGACGCTCGTCACCGAGTGGATTCTGAAGCACCCCGAGGAAGCAGCGGCTGCGCTCTATCCAGCTGTGCTGGCGCGAGCTGCAGAACACCCAGGCGGTCGGGGAGCTCCTCCAAGCCAGCGGCGCCTCGCTCGAGTCGCTGCAGGTGGAGTTCCCGGCCGGCATCTCGGAGGATGGTGAGCCACCCTGCCTTAAAGACCCACATGCTCTCTGACTGACAGACGTCCCGTCCCAAGCGGTGCTCCAGAACCACCTGAGCCTCGCCCATAACACCGGTCTGCAGGTCAGCTGCACTTTCGGCGGGCTCGACGTGCGCGCCTCGCAGGCGTTCCTCTCGAACCGGCTCTTCCCCTGGGTGACGGTCATGCTCTCCCAAGTGCGCTCCCGCCATCTGCAGGAGGTCTCGTTCTCGCTCGAGATCGCCTCCGTGCAGGACCTGCTCGCAGCTCGACTGGGCGCGCATCGACCAAGACCTGAGCCGCGAAGAGTTCCACGGGCTTATGGTCATGTTCTACGTCTCTTGCGAGCGCGAAGGTCTGGGCAAGGAGGTCCGAAAGGAGATCTCCGAGCCGGTTGGCAGGCTTTCAGCAGCGCGGCACGTTGTCCGTCTCCTGCATATAGACATATGGTAGATTCGCTGGCGGATCCACCGCCTATTCGTCCTGCTCTCCCCTACAATTCGTCTCATTTCCTCTGGGTTTTATGGTTATCATTATTTGCTTTCCTTGGGGTCTTTGGTAGTTCGTGTGGAAGTTATGGAGCCTGCTCTATCTAATGGATTGTACATAGCTATAGATTGGATATATCGGAGATATTACAGGGTGCCAGTAAATCGACCACATCGTCATAACATTCTTGATGCACTATGCGTATGACTCCCAAATCATTTGCTCATCTCCCGAAACTCAGGACAGTCCCCCACTCGAATTTCAATGTGTTGCATGAGTGTACCTGAACCATATCTGTATTCATGAACTTCTTACTGTAGTACTGTCCGAGCAAGCAACAACAGCGCAGGTAGCAACGGTAGAGTGCAGAATTAGAAGATGCGATTCATTTTATGGGTAATGCAAGGGGTCTAATGTAAGAGGATCCAGCCCTGCACCACCGATCACACGCACATGCCTACACCGTCCCGCCAGTCAAACCGCTCATGAAGACTCGCCCATCTCCTTCGCGAGCTGCTCGGCCTTGGCCTTGACATCCTCGATAGTGCCGACCATGTAGAAGGCAGACTCAGGGAGGTTGTCGTGCGCACCGGAGAGGATCTCCTTGAAGGAAGCGGATGGTGTCCTTCAGGGGGACGAGCTTGCCCTCGAAACCAGTGAAGACCTGGGCGACAGCGAAGGGCTGGGACATGAAACGCTGGATCTTACGAGCACGCTCGACCTATAGCAATGCGGCATGATCAGCGGAATGATGGCAAGAGATGATATACTACAGTAACTCACGGTGAGCTTGTCCTCCTCAGACAACTCGTCCATACCCAGGATAGCAATGATATCCTGGAGCGACTTGTAGTCCTGAAGGATCTTCTGGACAGCGGTCGCGACCTCGTAGTGCTCCTGGCCGACCTGTACATCGCAAGTAGGTTGAGCAGGTGAGATCTATACAACGTAAATGGAATGTGACGTACGATACGGGGGTCGAGCATACGGGACTTGGAGTCGAGGGGGTCGACGGCGGGGTAGATACCAAGCTCAGCAATGGAACGCGACAACACAGTCGTGGCGTCCAAGTGAGCGAAGGTGGTGGCGGGAGCGGGATCCGTCAAATCGTCAGCGGGCACGTAGACGGCCTGCACGGAGGTGATGGAACCCTTCTTGGTGGTGGTGATACGCTCCTGCCTGCAGGTCACGAAAAGCGTGAGATCAACATGCCTATTACGTCACAGAGCAGAATGACGCACATGCCACCCATGTCCGTCGAGAGCGTGGGCTGGTAACCGACGGCAGAGGGGATACGACCGAGAAGCGCAGACACCTCGGAACCGGCCTGGGTGAAACGGAAGATGTTGTCGATGAACAGAAGCACATCCTGACCCTCCTCATCACGGAAGTACTCCGCAATGGTCAGACCAGTGAGCGCGACACGGGCACGGGCACCAGGGGGCTCGTTCATCTGACCGAAGACGAGAGCGACCTTGGAGTCACCCTCGAGGTTGATGACACCGGTCTCAATCATCTCGTGGTACAAGTCGTTACCCTCACGGGTACGCTCACCGACACCTAGACAGTTCGCGTTAAGTACACAGGAGTTGTAGACGCCGCTGCGAGGTCACTCACCGCAGAAGATGGAGAAACCACCGTGCGCCTTGGCGACGTTGTTGATGAGCTCCTGAATCAACACAGTCTTGCCGACACCGGCACCACCGAAGAGACCGATCTTTCCACCACGAGCGTAGGGCGCGAGGAGATCGACGACCTTGATACCCGTCTCCAAAACCTCAGCGGTCGTCGACTGGTCGACGAACGCCGGGGGGTCGGCGTGAATGGGGGAGAGCTTGACGCCCTTGATGGGACCGCGCTCATCAATGGGCTCGCCAATGACGTTCATGATACGGCCGAGGGTGGCAGTACCGACGGGGATACGGATGGGAGCACCCGTGTCAATGACCTTCTGGCCACGGACGAGACCCTCGGTACCGTCCATGGCAATGGTACGGACCGAGTTCTCACCCAGGTGGGCAGCGACCTCGAGGACGAGACGACCACCGTGGAAGTCAACGACCTCAAGCGCGTTGAGGATGGGGGGAGGTTCTCAGTGTCAAACTGGACATCAACAACGGCACCAATGACCGTCTTTACGTGGCCGACCGTGCCCTGCGCCTCAGTCGCGTACGAACGCGCTACACGTCAGAAAACGGAGAAAAAAGGAGGGAAATTCGTGTCAGAGCATTGCGACTTCCCTGAGAGCAGGGAATGAGCACAAACCAGACTTGGGGGCGGGAGCATAGCGGGGGAGGGCGCGCTGGGAGGAGGAAGGAGCGGACGCAGCCCTGGCGATGATGGGCGCGGCGACGGCGGTGGAGAAGAACGCGTTTGTCTTCTTCGCGCTGTTCAGCGCTCTACGAGAGAGACGGTGTACGCCGCGCGAGGTGAGCATCGTGGACGACGTGGACAGTGAAGTGGGAGAGGTGAGCGATGAGCGGTGGTGAGAGCTCGTCTCCCGCCCGACACGTAGGGGAATAAAGTTCGCCGTTCAAACTCCGACAGCCCCGTTGCCGGCCTGCCCCGACCGGCCTCCGCGCGTCTGCCAGCGCAGTGAGTGCCCACGCCCCCGCCTTCCGACCCTTCCTCCTCCCTCGCTGCCCCCATGCGCACTCGCGCGCATGGTTTCGCCTGTTATACTCACACCGTGTTTTGCAGACCGTAGACCTGCGTGTCCGCAACGCACAATCACGGTCAAACGGTCATCTGCTCGCACCTAGTCGGCCGATTAGCTCGGCACCCCAGGCACCCCAGCAGCAGGACCCCGAGGACGGGCGCCCGTCCCGAGCAGCCTTTGACGCGGTCCGGTCTGCCAGAAATTTTGGCGGAAAGTGAAGGAAAGGACGGGCTCCCCGCTCAGCTTGGAAAGATGTCCCAACGTCCCCTCGCGCACGTTCGCGTCCTGCTGGTCGCCGCGTCCGTCCTAGCCTTCAAAAGTACCCGCTGCCAGCCAGTGAGTGAAGTGTCCGTTCCTACCGCCCGTTTTCGTTGATCTGAAATGCCACAGTGTGTGGAATCCTAGGTCTTCTCTTGCACGACCCCTCGATCGATGCTGCTTCTGAGATCTGCGAAGGTCTCTCCCTTCTCCAGCACCGCGGTCAGGATGCGTGCGGCATCGTCACCTGCGGCCCGAAAGGTCGCTTCTACCAGTGCAAGGCCAACGGAATGGTCAGAGATGTCTTTGACGCCACCGCGATCTCTAGGTTGATTGGCGGCATGGGCGTAGGCCATGGTGAGCTAGCCCTACTACCACAGCACCATGACCATCGGTCTCACCAATTTCGTAGTGCGTTACCCGACTGCGGGCAGCTCGAACCACGCCGAGGCTCAACCCTTCTATGTCAACTCTCCCTACGGCATCGTCATGGCCCATGTCAGTCCTCACTTTCTACAACTCTCTGATGGCCCGCACTCATGATGCAATCAGAACGGGAACCTGATCAACACCTCGAGCCTTCTGCACTACATGGATGCTGTCGCCCACCGGCACATCAACACCACCTCCGACTCCGAGCTCCTCCTGAACATCTTCGCGGACAACCTGCAGAAAACCGGCAAGTTCCGCATCAACGAGGAGGACATCTTCACCGCCGTCGGTGGGCTCATGCAGCAAGTCAAGGGCGCGTACGCGTGCGTCGCGATGCTTGCCGGCTTCGGAATCATCGCGTTCCGTGACCCCAACGGTATCCGACCCCTCGGCATGGGCTGGCGGAAAGCGCTCGGTGGCGGCGCGGGCAAGGACTGGTTGTTCGCGAGCGAGAGCGTCGTCGCAGACGCCAGCGGCTTCGTAGAGTGGGAGGATGTCAAGCCCGGCGAGGCCATCATCATCACGCGCAACGGCGTATCCCGCCGCCAAGTCAGCCAGCCCGCGACGTTCGCCCCGGACATCTTCGAGTATGTCTACTTCGCGCGTCCCGACTCTGTCCTCGACGGCGTGAGTGTATACCGGAGTCGTATGGCCATGGGTGACGCGCTCGCAGACGAAGGTCAAGCGCGTGCTTGACGAGCACAAGCTCACCGTGGACGTCGTCATCCCCGTTCCCGACACTTCGCGTGTCGCTGCGCTCAACCTCGCACAAAAGTTGCAGCTGCCATACCGCGAAGGCTTCATCAAGAACAGGTATGTTGGACGGACGTTCATCATGCCTGGTCAGCAGATGAGGCGCAAGAACGTTCGTCGGAAGCTGAACGCTATGGCCCTCGAGTTCTCGGGCAAGAATGTACTCATCGTGGATGGTATGTTCGTGAGCTATAACATTATTACATGTTCTGACAGGTACCCTAGACTCTATTGTTCGTGGAACAACCTCGAAGGAGATCATTCAGATGGCAAAGGATGTTGGCGCGAAGAAGGTCATCGTCGCCAGTTGTGCGCCGCCTATACGGTTTGTCACGCGATGTCCCTTCCCAACCACGCGTCGCTTACGCTTCGTGCAGCAATGTTAACGTGTATGGCATCGACATGCCTTCACGCGAGGAGCTCGTCGCCTACAACCGCAATGAGGAGCAGATCGCACAAGCCATTGGCGCCGATCTCGTCATCTTCCAGACGCTCCCCGACCTCGTCGCCTCTGTAAGGCAATTCAACCCCGCTCTCGAGACCTTCGATTGCTCCGTCTTTACGGGCGAGTATGTCACTGGTGGCGTCGACGAAGAATACCTCAGGTCCCTCGAGCAACTCCGCGCGGACAACGTCAAGGGTCGCATGGAGATCGGTGGGCTTGGAACTCTGGAGGGTAAGGGTGGAGGAGCTGTCAAGCATGATTACCAAACGGTCGAGACCAAGGAGATGTCCATGGGATGCAGTGGGCCTATGAATGGCGCGGACAGTACTGTAGGCCTCCATAATACCTATTCGCTGCAGTGATATTTGCGGGAGGGAGTCTTGGAGGAGGTTAGATTGGGCAACTTCGCAGTATACAATAAGTGTACTCTAGACTAGACAGGGCAATGTATCATCGGTAGATCATGGTCGTACTCGGGTTTTCTGCACCTACGGCAATCGTTCCCATGTATGTTTGCTGCTGTCAATTTATTCTCGGCACAGCCACTGGACGAGTAAGAACACGCGCTGCTCCTGCGCTACTCCTTCTCCCACACCTCCACCAAGCTCTTAGTGCGTGTATGGATAACAATGAAATTTGCCGCTCTGCATACAAACGCTGACATATTGACGTAGTATAGACACTTGCGAGACGTTTTCGTGCGACAGACGCAGCTGTGGGCCTCTCATACCGTCACTCGCGCTTAAGCGCTTACTGCTTGGCCTCTGGGTCTCAAGATGGCCAAGTTGTCTACAAAGAGCATTTACTCTGCACTTGGCAACTTCCTTCCGGCCGGAACGCTCAACTTCTCCATACCGTCGTATCCTCCGTCCAGCTTCTCTGATAGAGAAGATCCCGCCGAGGACGGATGGCGGAGCTTTCCAGAGACAGTCGTCGGCTTCGACGACGACAGCGGCGCACTCGAGAATATCTCGTTTCTCATCCGGCACCGCTTCATTGCGGCAACATACCATGTCAGCTCGAGCCTCATGGAGCTCTTCGTCCGCATATATGTTATACCCTGGGATCTACCAGGCTCGCGCGGGGAGCTTCGGTCGCGCGATGAGAGTATCCAGAAGCCCGGTCGGCAGCATTTGAGGGACCTGTTCCTCCGCATCCGTACCGACCGCACTCTCTGGGAAGGCGCAGCGGAGACTTCAAGCGAACCGACGTACTTCCTCGACGGATCTCCCGTATGTGCATTCTCTATCACATCAAACGTCTTACTGACGACATGCCATAGGATAACCGCACGTTATTGGACATTTATAACACCCTTCCGTCTCCTCCACCCTTTACGACAGATATGTGGATTCCTGGCCTGCGGACGAGTTTATACCAGTATCAACGACGGAGCGTGGCTTCCATGATCGCTCGCGAGACCAATAGTGGGTCCATCGAGAACCCCCTCTATCTGCCACTCCAAGGCGTGAACGAGAAACAATTTTTCATGCAACCTGCCACGATGGAGATTCTGGCCGAACGACCCCGCGTTACTGCAGCGCCTGGAGGCATTCTCTGCGAGGAGCTTGGTAAGCGATGGTGCTCTACTTCTAACATACTTACCTCATCGCGCCTGTCAGGCACTGGGAAGACAATCATGATCCTCTCTCTCATACTTGCGACTAAGGACCAGATATCCAAACCAGAGGAAGCCTGGTACGAGGAGCGCGTCCCCCTGACGCCGCTCGCCTTTCGGAAGTTTCAGACTCCTTCCGTCAATGCAGTCCGCGACAGGCTTACCGGGTCAAAGAAGAGGAAAGCAGACAGTCCTGAGGGCTTCCCCACTCTCGTCGAAATCCTGCTGCACAAGTGCCGCGTGTCGCCAGAAGGCGTCGGGCTGCAAGCTCTGGAAACCCAGGAGATGCTCGAGCGTCACCGGCTCTTCAAGCCGTGGCGGGCCAACGTTCCTTTCTATCTCCTGTTCCAGCCTCCATCGGACAACTTCCTGGGGCGCCGCGCGCGGCAACAGACGACTTCAGGACCTCGAGTGATGTACCTCACCACAGCAACCCTTGTCATCGTGCCCGACAACCTGCGGCGACAGTGGGCGAATGAGATCCTCAAGCACTGCACGGATATATTGCGAGTGTATCTGGTATACGACAAGCGTGAGCTACCCGATGCACCCGTACTTGCGACTGACTTCGATGTGAGTCGTCCTCTCTCATTGCTACCCGCCTCGAACCCTTCGTATTTACTCACTCGTGCGGCGTACAGATCGTTCTCATGAGTCATTCTCGTAGGTAATGGTTCATATCCATCGGAACGAGTATTAAAGGCCTTTCCGCAGGCTTCCTCCACGAGTCCAAGAAGAGGAGTGTAGAGAGTTTGCACTCTTGGACCATCTGTGAATGCAAGCCCAAGAGCGATGGCACGTTGCGGAGGTGTAAATGCAGCAGACGCAAGGACGTCTCACCGCTGCTACAGATCCGATGGAAGCGGCTTGTCGTCGACGAAGGCCACCACACTGCTGAGAAGCGGACGGAATATGCTGTGTTTACGAAGCTGCTCAGCGTGGAACGCCGCTGGATTGTCACCGGCACCCCCACGAGTGAGCTACTTCGCGCTTTCGAGGGTTGCTGTGTCCCGGTCTCATCGTTTGGCTGCCAGCTAATCTGCTAGGCATTAACCTCGGGTCGGGCCTCGAGCTCCTGTATCCTGAAGACGAGGACGAACTCGAGCAACCAGTTCAGCAACGCGTTTGGCCTGCGGAGGAACGCACTGACTTGCGCAAGATCGGTAACATGCTGGGCGACTTCCTTCGGATGATGCCATTTGCAGCCGATGCGAAGGCTTTCTCTACGCTTGTGTCGGACCCTCTGTTCAAACCTAGCGGGCCTAAACCATGGGATGTCGATGTCCTCGTCCAGGTCATGTCGTCGGTCATGGTTCGTCATCGGTATGTAGGGCCCAAACGATCAAATGATGGAAACCAACCTGACATGATTCCCCTGATTTAGCATCGAGGACGTCGAATGCTGAAGTCAGCCTTGCCTTGCTCGATCACACAACAGTATTGTTGGACATGGATCCGTACGCCGTGAAGACATACAATCGCATGCAGGCGATAATCGCCGTGAACGTGGTTGATACTGAGAGGCAACATCAGGTACGAGTAATTCCAAGTCAAATTGTATACTAACTGACTCCGGCTCTTTACAGGACTACCTGTTCCATCCTAGGGTAACATATTCTCCTCCACGTATGCTTTCCACGTACTGAGCCCCGTCTTGTACAGAATGCGGCGCATCTCCAGGAACTTGTCTCGAATATCTCTCAGTATGCAACACGTCCTTTTGTATGAACAAATCCGCTCATTCACTCTCCACAGGTCCTTCTTCTGGCATATCGTCGACGATATGCATGAAGAGCGTCTATTCAATACTCAGGAAGCGTTGAAGAATCTCCACAAGCGGAATGGATGTGCGGAGGATTTCAAGCTCATCGAGCAAGCGCTACACCATCTGTGCGTGCACAAAGGCCGAATTCATACCACGTTTACTCACTGAGCTTCCTTTGGTGCAGGCAAGCTAGCATGAATGACCCGGTCTGGATGGCGATGCAGCGCGAATTCCACATATTCCACCGCGTGGGCCAGATACCTCTTCAAGTATACCACGCTTGGAGCCCATTCCCGGAGCTCGCCCGTGATGCGAGCCCTGCACCGCTACTGTCACCCATGGCCCTACACCAGCTCCGCCAGTCCGTCACAGAACGACCGCTCTCGAGTGTGGCCAAGATCGCCGAGATGGGCAAGTCCTACCACGAGCAGGAACAGGCGTACAAGGTCATCCTGCGCCTGCGGGAACAGAGCAAGAAGCGGTCGGCGCAAGACCGCCACATCTTGGATGTCACCAAGGCTGCGCGTCTGCCGGGGGATCAAGCCAAGGGTGCCAGTGCGAAGGAGAAGATGGAGGAGATGCAGCGCGAGATGGAGGCTGCGCTCGCCAAGTACTCTGCCCAGTTCAATGGGAGAGAAACGGAACGCGTCTCGCCGCTCAACTCGAACGATCCCTCGCAGCGTTTGGTGGCGTCGTCCCTGCTACGCCTCTCCCCTGTTGCAAAGGTTCGGATACACAATTCGACGTCTACCAAGCTGGACTACATACTCAACGAAGTGAGTTAATTGCGGCTCTGCCTGGCTTCGCGCGCTGAACAGGTCCCTCTACAGGTCCTCACGTACGGTCGCGAAGAGAAATTCCTCATCTTCTCAGAGTCACCAATAACGTTGAACTTCGTCGGGGAGGCATTGGATATGTGTAGGGTCAAGTACCTGTCCTTTTGCGGCCATCACTCTCGCGACGAACGCCAGTCAATGATCACGACGTTCGAGACGTCGGAGCTCTATCGGGTTTTGCTATTAGAGTTGAAGCAAGGTGCTCGTGGATTGTGAGTCATCGTTCTCGAGTTCTATCAGCGATCCGTGTTGACGTAGATCAGGAACCTGGTGTCCGCTTCTCGCGTGATTTTCTGCGAACCTGTGTGGAAGGCAGACGTAGAAGCGCAAGCTATCAAGGTAAGTTGATCTTCTGTCCGCATACGATGTATCGGCTTCATTCTCTCACAGCGAGTGCATCGTATTGGTCAGACCCGACCAGTCGTACACGGTGAGTTTTCTCTGTTCCGGTATCACTGTTTCCACTAGTACTGACGTACGGTTCGTAGTCACGACGCTCGCTATCAGGTCAACATTCGAAGAAGTCATCGTCGCTCGCAGCAAGGCCCTTCGTGAGAACAAGCAGGAGGCTACCAAAGCCGCCACGGACGATCGAACCGTCCGCGACTTCATTGCAGTATGTTTCTAACACTCTGCCACATAAAAGGACTTTACCTGAGCTGTGTGTGGTGACAGAATCCGACATTCCTACCTGCCCCAAGCTGCGAGAGACTCGTCAACCTCGACATACCGCTCTTCGACCTCCCGCCCCCTCCAAAACCCGCCACCGCTCGATCTGGGACATCACCTTCCTCCGCAGCACGACGTGGCGAGTCGGCCAGCTCTGCCGACAATGCGGAGAAGGACTCTTCTGAACCTCCACCGAAGAAGCGGAGGGTTGCCTTCGCTGACTGATTACCAACGCTCTTGCATCCTTGTACAGAAGATCCACCCTTGCTGCTCACCACCTTGCTGTCCTATGCACTCACTTCGCTATCGCATGCTCCCTAGACATCTCGGTCAAACCATAGCATACTGTATATCAGGTCACCTTACCGTATAAAAAGTATAAACTCTCAGCGTACGCTGCGTCAGATATGTGACCCAGAGCTGCAGCACGTCTGTAAGGCGCGAAAGTATGCTATTATAAACGAGCGTAGAGGCACAAAGGCAAACGGTAAGATCAAGACAACACAGGGCCAGGCAGTGCACTATGCGGGCGTACGGGCTATCGGACATCCAGAAGAAGCAACGAGCGTTCGAGACAGTAGGCACGGCGGCGAAGGAACGGTAACGCAGACGGCAACGACAAACAGAATCCATTGAAAGGGGGTATCAGATATCTCACTCCCGGTCCTCCAATGGCCCACCCATAGGAAGTCGTCCGCCAGCAAGCAGACGGTGCTGAGATGGTATGCAGCATGTGGGCACTTACTGCGCCGCGGCAGACGGGCGCGAGTTGGTCTGCTCCTTGAGGGCGAGCAGCTGTTTTGACCGGAAGGCCTCGTAATGAATCTGCGCGGTCGTCTCAATGAGATCCTGGAGGTGCGACCTGTGCATTGCATGATCGTCAGTAAGCTGACGATATCGTAGTAGTGTCTGATACTGACCTGGTAAGGAAGTTCCTCAGGTGGACGAACTCGCAGTGCCGCTCGTCCTCAACGTTGACAACACCCCAGCGGTTCTTGCGGCCACGGACAGGCTTGCCATCAACAATCACCGTGCGCTCCGAGCCAACAACCGCGAAGGGAATCATGCTCTGCGGGCGCTCATAAGAAGCCATGTACATGGAAGTCGCATTTTGAACGCACCCGGATGGTCTCGTTGAGCTCGATTTCCTCCTCATCGTTCTCCTCCGTGTCGAAGGGGTAGAGCCGGATGTTGTGGTGTACGAGCTCCTCCCGGATCTGAGAGATAGCACAGTCAGCAGAAAGTCCTCTTTCATTGGTCTCGGTATACACACCCTCTGCTTGAACGCGTCGCGCTCCTCAACGGTCAAGCTGTCGGCCTTGGCGATGACAGGAACGACGTTGACCACCTCGGAGAGCTTCTTCATGACGATGACATCAATAGGGCGCAGCGAATGGCCCGTCGGGTTGATGAAGTACAGGCAGCAGTGGATGCGCGTATCCTGAATATGGCGATCACGCTGCGCGGTGAGCTCCTTGCGAAGGTACGCGCTGTGCTGGTCCTTGATGTACTTGATAATCGGGTCCCAGCTACACGAAGAGCGGAAGACGCGTTAGAGCGGACCTTGGTCGCCCGCATGCAACCCATTCCACGTACCAGTTTTCGTTGTTGATCTGGTCGCCGTAGCCGGGAGTGTCGACGATGTTGAGGCGGAGCCTCACGCCGTTTTCGACGATGACTGCAACGGCTGAGTATGCTTGCCTCCCACACAGACATTTCCGCGTTACATACCATGCGAAACCGGGTGAATCTCAGTCGTCTGCCTCACAGGCTCATCCGGAGCCATGCGGCCCTTGGAGTCAATCAAGTGCGACGCGAAAATGGTGTTAATCAGCGTCGACTTTCCGAGACCCGTCTGGCCTGCAGACATGCATAGCGCTTCAGCACACACGTCCGAGACGCGCAAATGGACGGAGAATGAGTGCGCACCGACGACGATGACGTTGAACTGGAATCCGCGCTTCAAGAGCTTGTGCTCAATCTGCTGCGTGATGGTGTCGAAGCCGACATAAGAGTTGGCACGGATCTCTTCGACTGCTGCGGCGGCCATGGTGGACGGACGGGGTGTGGAGGGTAGGACGGAGGAGGAGGAGGAGGAGGAGAAGGGACAACGACGCCAACTCACGAGCGCCCGTTGTTGCAGTCCGTTGCCGGGAACGCCTAAATTTCCAGGCAAGCTTATTCTCTTAGCCCGACACTTACCGGGAAGTAAGCACGCTTCTATCCTACTTCAAACCCCGATTACCCGCATTATCTGCGCCTTATCCGCCTCAACAAGCTCATCGTACTACTGTACTGTAATATGCTCTCACAGTCGCGGTCGCTTTTCCGCCCCCTATCAAGCGACTGCGAGGGTCGCGACAAACACCCGAGATCGTGTCTTGTCATGGCGATGGTGGGAGTCATCTATATCTCCCGCTCACTCTGCCCGGAACATGCGGTGTTTCAGACATACCACCACCATCTCCCTTCTCTCCAGTCCGGAGAGGCAGATCTGTGAGCGGCTTCGTCCCGCGGTGAGTGCTCGCGCTGCGCTGGTCTGCAGCTGGACGCGCCAATTCTGACAATATGGACTGCTGACATGCAGACGGAACAGAGGCAAAGCCATGCCGCGGAAGCTCCCGCAAGAGCTCGTTGACCAAGCCATCGACCACCTGTGGAACGACCGCGCGTCTCTCAAAGCATGCAGTCAGGTCTGCCACAGGTGGTTGCCTTCCGCCAGGACCCACCTCTTTCGCGAGCAACGGTTGACCAGCGCGAAGGATTGCGCGCGTTTCGAGACGCTCATTGAGACCTCTCCGGACGTGGCCTCGCTTGTCCGCACGCTCGCGATCAGTGAGACAATGAGCAGCATGTACGCTCAAAACTGGCTCACGCGCGTTCCGACCCTGGTCGCAAACTTGCATCGGTTGACAACTCTCGAACTCGTCGGCGTGCGATATCCTTCTCTCCGGGACATCTCACCAGAGACGCTGTCCGCGTTATCGCGTCTCACCGCACTCGCATTTGCCGATGTGTTCTTCGACAGTTACACGGATCTGCATACGCTGCTTTCCTCTGCATGCAACGTCAAGGAGCTTTGCTTCTACAGCGTCTCATGGGTGCACCCGTCGTATTCACCTTCCCCTCCTGATGGCCCCTCACCGGTCAAGGTACATCCGCTTCGTCGGCTTGTCATCGACTCCTGGGCCTCGTCCACCATGCTCCGGGAGTGGCTTCTTCCTTCCGCACAGCATCTCGAAGTGCGCACCCTCATGGCTCGCTGGCGCGAGCGAGATTGCATAGACGTGTTGAACGCACTTCTCAAGTCCTGCGGGACGTCCCTGCAAAACCTATACATAGAGCTGCCCACTACCATGGACGGTGAGTTTCCGAGCGGGTTTGTCAATGGCCATGACTTCAAGCGCTCACGGGCTCCCGTAGAATCACAGGAATTGCCCAGCTTGTATCACAACACCGGCCTCCGCGCTCTTGAAATAGACGGCTTAGTCGTGCCCGGGTGTGTTGCGTGGATATCCGCCCTCCTCGCACATCTGCGGTCACCCTGCCTGGACAAGCTATCCGTTTCCCTCCTTGTCCTCAACAACTCGTCCATCTCCTTGTTCGACTGGGCCACTCTGGACTCTGTCCTGTCACAGCCCTCATTTTCGCACACCTCGCTTGCGCTCAACATCAATCTGGCATTCCAGTCGAACAACGATCCGAGCGCGGTGAAGGAGGCCATTGTAGGCCATCTTCCGGATGCCGCCCGTAGAGGTAAACTATCCATTTGTTGTACAGGGTAATGGTCCGCATCTCGGGGTTAGAGAGGTGGATTCTGGTGTTTGCTTCATAGACTTCCTTGGGCTATCTGGTCTAGTGGGTTCGAATTGGGTTAATATAATGTAAGGCCATTGTAATGTCGCGCGCCCGATCATTAGTAGCTTGTGGGTTTTTCTGTTGCTCATCTCGTATCTTTGGGTGTTTTGTATGGGTAGATTGGTTGGACTTGGCCTTGCATGCAATACTGTCCGTGGTGGTCGTGCGACTCGACATCTGCGACAGCCTGGGGCTACGGGATCGCTCGGCAGACAACTGCGAGGATTTAAGCGCCAGGGTGGTGCATGGGAGGATCGGCGTTGCTGCCTGTTTGAGCGGCTACAGCGCTTTCAGCTTGCCTGCCACTCTGAGCCACTCCGCTCTTCTTGCTCTCGCATTCCGTCTGCAGCGAATTGCTTCTCGCACATATGTTTCCTGCAGACGAAGGATATACGGATGATGACGCGAACAGCCCCCTCATCGAGCGATTCGCTGGAAATGGTGGTGGCAACGTGCTAGTCGCGCGTTCACTCAGGGAACGGGAAGGTATGGATATCTGGATGCGCGCAGCTGCACAAACAAGACTCACGACACGATCTGTTTCTGTAGAAATTGCATACAAGATCTTGGCGACCCTACCTAGATCGAGCCTCGCCGTCCTGCAAGCCAGGATCGCGCCGCTGCTCAAGCTTGACATTGTCGGAGTGAGTGTTGGTCTCACTCGGACTTCAACTGCCAGCTGACTGGCGGCCCAACAACAATGAATCAACCTGATTTGCAGCTCCTGCCGCCAGAGATTTCGCTTCATGTCTTCTCCTATCTCCCATACCAATCTCTCATGACATGCGCCCTGGTCAACCGGCGGTGGCGTACCCTGGCAGACGACCAGTCCTTGTGGAAGAGCCTTTGCCTTTCTCGCAAGTGGGAATGGCGCGTACCCCCGCAGGCGTCCCGACCGGATCCCCAAAGCTGTCCCGAGCTGGAGTTCGCAACGGAAGCTGACTCAGACGACGAAGGCATGGGCGATGAAGAGGATTCCTCTGATGACGAGATGCAGGTGGACGACTCGGGCTTTGCCTCCGTCGACATGGACATGCTGCTGCCCTCTTCGTCTTCAGGGATGCAGGTAGCCGCGGGTCCGGCGGCGCGCCCTGTGCGATCATCTCGCACACGGCGTTCGACGCTGTCAGGACTGCAGTCTCCCGCAACGGCGACGCTCCATCTCAGGCCCGACTTCAAGCTGCTCCACCAGACACATGTCCGCCTTCGCAACCGATTCTCGGCAGGATCTTACACGCTATCGAATCTTCAGACCCGCGGCGCCCCAAACGCCCACACCAACACAATCTACTGTCTCCAGCTCTACACATACCCCGAGACCGGGACCCAAGTGCTATTTACGGGCTCGAAGGATCGCACGATCCGCGAATGGGATCTGTCGACAGGTTCCGTGATTCGCGTCCTCGAAGGCGTGCACGAGAGCAGCGTTCTCAGCATTTGCGTCCACCGCGGGATCCTCGCGAGTGCCAGCAGCGACCACAGGGTGGTCGTGTGGAACTTAGCCACGAACAAGCCCATCAAAATCATTAGAGATCATTTCGATAGTGTGCTCTGTGTGCGGTTCGATGATCGCAGGCTCGTCTCGTGTTCGAAAGGTGGGCTATATCGCGCTTGTCTCGGCATTGCTGTTCCAGGCTGATGAGCCTATTAGACAGAACGGTCAGGACATACGCTTTCCCCGATCTAACACGGCAGCACGTACTTTCTGCCCATCGTGCTGCTGTGAACGCCGTAGCGATCTCGAACAACCTCATTGTCTCGGTTTCGGGCGATCGATCTCTGCGGCTCTGGGATGCAGAAACCGGTGCCCTGCTGCGTACTTTTGAGAATCACCATCGCCGAGGGTATGTTCGTCCCCTTAAATTGAATGCCGTCACCTCGGAGCCGCTGTGCGGGATGTGTAAATCTGACTGACGCGAATTCCAGGATCGCTTCCGTCGACTTCCGGTACCCATACGTGCTGTCCGGATCCTCTGACAAGCACATCCGGTTACTCGACGTCTCGAACCTCCAAGGCTGGTACACATCGCCTTCGGCGGACAAGCAGCCGCCAGTAGTTGCGGAGCTGGGAAGGGGCGTCATCTGCGAAGCGTGCGGCAACAATGCATCTGCGGGAGAAGCTTCGCAGCCGCCACCTCGCCGTCGGGCACACGAAGACCTCGTCAGGAGTGTGGCGTTGGGTTCTGAGTTTGTTGTGAGCGGAAGCTACGACTTCACAGTCAAGGTCCGTAATCATGGCGTATCGCACTAGAAGCGTTGCTGACTCGCACCAGGTGTGGGACAGGCAGACGGGCGCGCTCATCGCTGATTTGGCCGGTGGGCATACCGGCAGGATCTTTTGTGTCGGCTTTGACTGCACCAAAGTAGGTCTCCGCGCTCCATCTTATTCACGCACATCAGCCCTTATTGTGATGTTCCATAGATTGTCTCATGCGGTGAGGACCAGGTGCGTGCTGCAGAACGTTCACTCTGTCTCCGATACTTTGTCTGACTGACGCTATTCGCATTGTCAGAGGATATGCATATGGGACTTCTCGCACGGTATCGATACCTCATTCATTAAGCTATGATCACCCAGCTAGGCAGCGCAGATTCCTGTAGGCGACGTTGTCGTTCCTGTGTCTTACCGCCCGGGTTGTGAACGGAGCCGGATCATTTAACTTCAGATTACTTGCACATCGTCAAATCTCTCTGGCAGGCGGGCGTCAAGATCCTGCAGATTGGAACGGAGGCGGAGCTGCGCTTCTTCGGACTGTTCCCGTGCGCCTTCCCTGCGGTCGTCTTATGCTGCCTATGCGCATGACGGTGACAGAAGCTTGTGTGTTTTCGTCTCGGTCGTCTTTTGCTCCCGCGATGGCCATCAACCAGAGGCGACGCTCCTCGCCGCCGCTCCGTCCAATGTGGCGGCAGCTTGCCGGAACTCCGCGGTCATTGGCGCGACAAACGGCCGTACAACGGCTGGGCAAGGTAAATCCGGCATCGCGGTTGAGGACATGGCGGTGCACTCCTCGATTATCTCCATGATGAATTCCTCACGTCCGCGCGCGAGGCTGCAGAGGTCTGACAGCTCGGCATCCTGTCTGAAGGCGAGCGCGCAATGGCTTGATGCCATGAACGGCGCACACAACTCTCGCATTTGCGCCGGCTCGGTTCGTCCGCTCGAAGTCCGTATGTCTAAATTTCATTTGTGGCCCGAGCGCACGTCCTCGGCTGGTGGAGATTTTCCAGCTGGCTGCTCCGCACGCCTTGCCGGCGTGTTCAGTACTTAAGGCAAGTCCAACGTGGTTTCGTCCTCCAGGCTCACCTTGCCCTCGTCACTCCTTCAGAATCACTTTCACCGTGCGATGTCTGCCCCTACTTCCTCTACTTCTCGTCCCGGTTCTTTCATCCTTCCCGACCTCGTCGGACACTGTCATTTCCCCCTTACCTACCACCCCGACGGCGACGCCGTAGCCGCCCAATCGGTCAGATGGCTCGATGAAGGATGCCCCGAGCTCTCGCAGAAAGCCCGCACCGCCCTGTACGGGTTGCAAGCGGGAGAGCTCACCGCGTACTGTTACCCATACTGCACCGCCGACCGGCTTCGCGTCGTGAGCGACTTCATGAACTTCCTCTTCCATCTGGACAATATCTCCGACGGTATGATGCGCAAGGGGACCGAGGCGCTGTCGGACATCGTCATGAATGCCCTCTGGTTACCGGACCACTACGTCCCCACAAGCTGTCCCGGCAAGCCACAGCCCGCGACAGAGCCGAGTGCTGGCAAAATGGCGAGGGAGTAGGTCGAATGTTGCCCTGCCTTTGTGTGAAGAGTCGCTGACAGGGACGATGACGGCCACAGCTACTGGAGGCGCTGCATCGAGGATGCGAAGCCAGGGCCCCAGGCGCGCTTCAAGGAGAACCTGGAGCTCTTCTTCGAGGCTGTCCACCAGCAGGCACGCGACCGTGAGGCTGGAGTCATTCCGGACCTTGAGTCCTACATCAGCGTATGACTTGCCATTATTCTTTCAACACTATCTGGCCGCTAATATTGTTACTACACTCTAGGTCCGCCGTGACACCAGCGGGTGCAAGCCGGTGTTCGACCTGATTGAGTACGCTATGGACATCGATCTTCCCGATTTTGTTGTGGCGCATCCGGTCATCAAAGCGCTCAATGAAGGCGCCAACGACCTTGTCACCGTACGTACCTCCTGTCAAACGTCTGTGCCAAGCAGCTGAAGTGACTGAACCATCTATAGTGGAGTAACGTAAGCTACCGGATGCCACTAGAGCCGCGCCTGTTACCCCATCTGACGATACTTGTTCAGGACATTTTCTCATTCAATGTCGAACAATCACGCGGTGACACCCACAACGTGCGTATCATACCTTCGTGATGCATGATGGTTGGCTCATATATCTTCGTGGGTGCAGATGATCCCCATCCTCATGAAGCTCCGCGGCCTTGACTTGCAAGGCGCTGTCGACTTTGTCGGCGACCTGTGCAAGCAGACCATCGATGCGTTCGTGGACAACCAGCGAAACATCCCCTCCTTCGGACCCGACATTGACAGGGACGTTGCGATGTACGTACAGGGCCTTCAAGATTGGATCGTCGGCTCGCTTCACTGGAGCTTCATGACGGAGCGCTACTTCGGGAAGGCCGGAGCTGAGGTGAAGAAGCACCGCGTCGTAACGCTTCTCCCGCGTAAATGTGGTGATCGCGATATCGACGCTGAAAGGGTAAGTGAGACTCTTTCGTGGCCGTCGACACGTCTGACCTCGCCGTTGTTAGCTCGCTGGCCGTCATCAGCACAGGCGCGAAATGCCTCGGGCTTTCCCAGGCAGTCCAATGCCTCGGAAACAGCGGAGTAGCGCCGTCATGCTCGGGTCCTTGTTGGCGTACATTCCTTTATTCGCTCTATTCGCCTTCGGCGTCCCACTCTCTCTTTACACCTACAGCCGCCGGTTCACTGGCCTCTTTCGTTAACATTGTTGAACTGAGACACAGGCAGCCAATTGCACACTCTAATCTGTCGATTTCGTAGGCAGTATTTATCTATCCTGTTATTTCATACCAGAATCTGTTATTAATAGGCCGCTGAATGGATGTGCATTGCCAACCGTCAGGCCCACGGGCAAGAGAGTCAAAGCATACGCTATCAATTCCGAGCACGGTACGCACGAACACACGGCACGCATTACTATCCTAGGTATCTGAGGGGTGTCGGGTACTGGTACAACTGGAGTCCAAGGTGGCAAAGAGGAAGGCGCCGGAATCTGACTAGCAGGACGGGAACAAATTGCAAGCCAGCCGTGCGCGCACCTGCGTCGCTTCGGGATGCAATGCGGGGTTCCTGGTGACCTGGAAGTGACAGATTGATAAATAGTATCCGTAGTGCCCATCGGGTTTTGAGCGGTCTGTCAAGGGAGATCATGATGAGGTCAGTCCCCTTGAATCTTGCATGAAAGGGCGGATGGGAACTTACCCGGGGAAGTGGAAGACAACAATAATAAATACCCAGCAAAGTAAAGAATGACTGCGGTGAGGTGACATGCAGGGCGACGCACGCTCGTGAAAGGAGGGAAGGGGCGTGGGGGTGTGAGAGGGTGTGGTGGTTGGGAGACGTATACAGGGCCGGAGGGGAGTGGTATGTCGAAGATGCGTGTGGACCGTCCGCAACGATGTCGTGAGATTGTTCGTGATCATTCAGGACATCGACACGTTCATTGCGACTTGCCACTACGGACGGAGGATTGGCCAGTGGAAGAGGCACCCCGCTTGTGGTGTCCGCGGGGACGCTCTTTGAGACAAAACCTGGGGACGACGCCACGCTCGCCGCTGCGGCTGCCGAGGCGTTCCACCAAGCACCACTCGTCCTCGTACTCCTCCAGCATGCGGAGAGTCTCCCCGACCTTGATGGTGAGCTCGTCCGCCAAGGACGGAATGAAAGTGTGTTCCACAAGCATGTTGCGGGGAAGCTTCTGCCCCTTAACGGAAGGCTTGGACTTCAGATTCGCCTGGCCGTCGTTGCCCATGGGTGCATTCAAGCCGAAGGATGACGCACGTCGGGGACTGGGGACGGGAGAAGGAGCAGGAGCGGGCACGGAGAGTGTCGAGTTCTCGTGCGTCACCGTAACCGTCGGAAGATTGAGGTGCGGAGGCCGAGGTGATGAAGAAGGCGTGCTCGAAGGCGTGTTCGATGCCGTGTACGTCGGAGGAGGAGACAACACCTCGTTAGAGGGTGCCTTGACGTCGATCACCACTCCAGTGTCCGAGCTTGCAACTGACTTGACGGCGGTATGGCCCCTAATCTGAGGAACCCATTTACCCTCGTCGCGGCGGATGCTGGCAGGCTGGGGTTCCGTGGGGAGGATCACGAGCACTTCTTGCTTCTCCATAGGCTTTCCCTCTCCAATCGGTCTGATTTTCTCGCTAGGCGCATAGCTGCCCGTGCGGAATTTCTGCGACGCCGCGCGGAGTCTGCGGCGTCTCCAGACAACAATTCGCCATGTCACAATGCCTGCCGCGTATCACGTCAGTCCAAGTCGTACCCCGCAATGTATGTACATTCATGCTCACCCAGAATCAACACGCCGAGGATCACAAAGAACGCCGTCAACACTCTGACAGAGACAGGGAGGGGGTTAGCCACCGGTACACTGTCTTTGGACGTCGCCTGTGATTCAGGTACGACATCCCGTGCAACAGCTGCCCGAGATGGGGCGCGTTCTTGGAGATGTCTGTGCGTGCGCGCACGGGCGGCGTGAAGTTCGAAGTCGATAATGGCCATTAATACACAGCAGAGAAAGAACGAACGAAAAGGAGAGGGAAAGAGAAATGAAGGAAGGGAAAAGGCAAATGGGGGTGCCCAAGGGCAAGATGCGCTATATGTGAGCTTGAAGCCATCATGTTTTGTTGGAGGCTGTTCGACAACCCATCAGCGTCCGCCCGAGTGCAGAGAGCGCCTTCTTGTTTCAGGCGCGAACTTGATGGCGGCCATTGGACCCCGGTCACTTTCCGCGCATCATCGCAGATCATAGCCCTCGTCTGAAACCCTGATAAATCACCTTCAAGTAGATTGTGTGAACCTCGTCGCACTGCAGCCACGGAGGTTACCATGTCGACAGACCACTGCCAGTAGTTACACATTGATGGCGCAGAAGCTGTCGACCAACGCACTATCCGGGGTCATACTTCCACGGCGCGTACCTGAAGCCGACGCCATCCAGATCCTACCGCAAGGGTGCCCTGCTTCGCCATCCACAGGTATTGAGTAGGTCCAACGTCCTGCGAAGGATCATCCATGGTATCGATTGGATGGCCGGACCATTGCTGATGACGTCGGGTGGGCTTGGGCCACGCAAAGCGGCAAAGCATTCGCAGGAGGAGGCATCAAGGCATTTCAGATTGTGTCCAGCAACTGCGTTGACACCGCACGGTACAGCGATCTTGCGCCCTCGGATGGGATGTACGAGCTTAAGGACGTCCGAACTATCAGGTCGCGCGTGGCGGGCGGCATCGTCGTTACCGCGTCTCCGGCAAGCGCATATAACGCCTCCGCAGCGATAGCCATCTTCTCGTCCGTGGTGAATGCGACGAATGGGAGAACAGCCGTGACCCGAGAGAGTAAGGACGCCTACATCACAGACATCAGTGGCGCATTGATTGCAGCGGCAGTACGGGACTCACCCCCAGCCGTTCCGATACTCGCGGTCGCAGGAGGGCCATTAGGTCGATGTATTCCTCGCGGGAGAGCTGCGTCTCAGGAGCCGGGCGATGGTCTTGGTGCTCAAACACGAGGTCATGACCGATGTTGGATGTGCCAAGCCAGATAACCTTTGATACATCAACATGCCGATGACCAGCTTCGAAAGAGCACCGGCCTGTAGTCACCGTTAGCATTCGGCGCCATTGCCATCCGCTACTGTGAACTCACCATACTCCCAGGGCATGAGAAGCGATGAGAGGATCTTCTCATCTTGCGCCTTCTCGATCTCCTGCATTTCGATTGTTAGTTTGGGCGATTGTTGGGGAACCATCCGGCGGAGAACATACATCAAGAACGACAACGCAACGCTTGCCCTCGTTCTCCATCAAGAAATCCTTCAGCGAACGGTCGGAAGGCTCCTACGACGCGTGTCAGTACTCTGAATGCCAACAATCAGCGACTAGCGTACCTCATGAGGGTCGATGGAATGGCTCTTCCAGATATCGCGCGTGTTCTGAAGAGTGGTCATGTTGACGGTGTGCGTGGGTACGTCCAGCAAAGACCCGACTGCATCCGGATCAGTGATATATCGTCGAAACGATGGGGTATAAAAACTCACATTTCCGCGCAAGCAGGCTCTTCCCATGTCCACTCGGCCCTGTTCCAGACTGCTCAACACAAACTCTGTGGCACTCTCCACTTCCCACTTACCGCACAACAGGACGACAATAGGCGCGACAGTTGGCATACTGAGGACGCGGAAGAGCTGCTCGAGAACACGGTCCTGACCAACGAGGTCGTAACGAACACGTGTCAATGGGCGGAAGAATGAGCGATGAATGAGGGCAGATGCACGGCGAGTCTGAGGTGAGTTAGCCCGTTCAATGTAGTACCTGCCGACGAGGTGTGTCAGCCATGCACAGAAGAGATGCACCCATCGGTACGTACCGAGTAGCAGGGTCCGCATCTTCCAGCAGCTTTGACATAGGCCGAGACCCCCTCTTGCCCGGCCGCTCTTGGCTTTCCTCTTCCTCGGCATCCCGGAGAGCGGAAGCATCGGCACCATAGGCAAGAAGCAGTTTGACCATCGCCATCTTGTTCTTCAGCTTGTCGTTGGCAAGAGTGAAAGCCAACGCAGACTGAGGACCAACGTCATCGTTGGGACGAGCTTCGCCGCTTTCGAGGACGCGTCGGACTTCTTCAAGGTCGTCGCTGGCCAATGCAAAGAGCAATGTCGGGCGCGGAGTAGCGATGGCATGTACAGGTGTAAAGAGCATGGACTCCGGCCTGGGTTGTGTGGCGGACTGAGAGGAGACAGGGCGTCGGATGGTCTCATCCAACTGGTCTGCTTCTTCAGTATCGTCGAAGTCATCCTCTCGACCCTCCGCTATGGGTTCGGAGAGCCGGCTTTCCGAGCGAGCATACTGCTCAGAGAGGTAGGAGAGGCGTCGGGAAGGCTGCACAAGGAGTGACCTGCGCTTAGAGAAGCGTTGCTGCCATGAAGGCGGGCGTGCGATGGGTGCGGAGGCTGGCTGCGAACCCGAGGTAACAGGAATAATTTGCGAAAGAGAGTCACGCTTCGAAGATCCGAGGGTATTGCTAGTGCGAGGTATGGTGCTAGAACGTGGCGACGATAACTGAGGAATCTAATCAGCTGTGAGCTGGTCGCCGTTTGTGAACGGTACGTACCAGTCTATTATTAGATAACGAATACTCTGATGATACAGTTGGTGAAGATGGCGTATGTGCTGCATACAAAGCTGAGTTTCAAGGTTGGCTACAAGCCATTCAGAGAACGCACCGGTAGTAGCAGTTGTAGCAGTAGTCAATGAAGGAGGATGAGTAGCTGACGGAATGGAGGAACCAAGCGATGACGATGAGCTGAGGATCATAGACTACAGGCCCAATGTCAATCGGTGAAGCACCTACACAGAGACTTTTAAGACGACTCACCAAGCGGAGGGGCTTCAAGCGCCCTTGGCTCGTAGAACTGGCCGCACTGGGCGGTTCGACGGCAGATAAAGGTGTCACAACGGCGTGGTCGGACTTCTCTGCTCGCCCAATGTCCGTCAACGGAGGTGGTCTTGGCCGTGGTGGGATGCGCAACGTCAATGAAGCACGAGAACTTCGCGCAGAGGGCTGTGAGTGCTCGGAGACTGAATGTCGGAATCCGAAGGGGACTTTCCGCGAAGGCAGCCCCCTCTGAGAATCCTCCGTACGCGAACTCATGGAAGAGGTCGACCGCACCGAACCCTCGGCTGGTGCATGAATTGCCCGGTCTTCTGCCATCGATTGTGCAGCTTCCGCTACATCGTGAACCGAAGGCGAGCGCGACTGGCTGACTATAGCTGGTCCGTTCGCATTCTCCAGTATCAGGGGAGGGGAGAAGACGCGAGGAAGTTCGGACCACGGGTACGACTCTGAGCGGGGCGCCTCAAGAAGACTTGATGACGAGGCAACGGCTTGACCCTGGGATGTTACGGACAAAGTACCGGAACTACGAGAATGGGGATAGGGAGACCGACGGGGAGATGAATGTGCAACGGGCGAGGAATGCTCGGCGAAGAGGTCTGGGTGTGGTGAAGAGACTTGGCGTGCAGGCGAAGGGCGAGCTTGAGGGCGAGGAGACGAGGCACCAGCTTCCGGTATCGGCTCGTTCCTAGGCGGCTCAGAGCCCACAAGGGTCGCTGGACTTGTCTCTTGAGCGGCAGGAGGCTGTAGCCGGAAGGAGTGAGTCGTCGGAGTGTAGTATTGGTCGTACAGAGAGGACATAGTATCGTCCTCTCCAAATGAAGGCTCCCCGGGGCGCAACGAAGCTTCGTCGACAGGAGGATAGACGGGTGAATGAACGGCACGGAATAAAGACGAGCCCTCCGGAACGTCGGACTGCCGGGTACGCGCCGGTGAGGGCGAGGGCGGGTCCCCCTCAATAGAGACGTCGAATATCGGACGGTTGACCCGTTCTTCACCATCGCTCCCAACATCCTCCGACGTATCTAGCGAGTCGACGCTGTCACTCCGGCTATGCCTAGAATCTTCCCCTTGATGCGCGCTTCCTTGTGAGACTTGCTCGAGGTTGGTAGGGAACGCCCCAAATCTGGGCGAAAACAGCGCCGCAGCCGGAGCGGCAGCTGGGTCGGCGCGGAGCACTCGGGAGGAAGGCGATCCAAAGGGCGAAGAGAGCAGAGACAGCGTCGATACCCTCCGAGGACTACGCGCTGGAGGAGACAGACAAAGCGGAGCTGGACCGTCAGCGTATCCGGAGTCGAAGGATTCTTCCCTTGTGATCGGAGCGTGTCGGGGCAGAGATATTGGGGGCAGGGAGGTGATCTCGATGGGCGACAACAGGCCAGAAGATATCGAATCCCTTCGAGGCGATGGGACATGGTTTGGAGGCTGCGGAAATTCAGGAATAATTTCCCGACGCAGTCGTATGGTCGTTTCTTCATCATCAAGCATCGGCACTTCGCGGTTAGGGCTCGCCGACTGGGGCGAGAAGATGTCCATCAGGGTAGTGCCATCTCCAGCCCATGACGACTCCACTAACTCGCGCGTGTCGTCCTCGGGAGAGGGGACCTTGGTGAGCAGCTGCCTCGCCTCCTCGTTCAGGCCGATGACGGGCGCTGGCCGTACGGTGTTCTCCGGGTCGCCAGAAGGAAAGAGCATCGGTGCTTGGTGCTCTTCCGATTCTTCACACCCCTCCGCTGCAGGCGGGTGTGCATACTCCGCACTCGGGCGACCCTCCGAGCTCCCCTCACCAGAGCACGACTCCTGCTCGCCAGACTCCTCCTCCTCCCACTCGCCCTCTTCCTCGTCCTTCTGGATGACATCCCCCAGCGCCATGAGCAGGCTCATCGTGCGCGGCGAGCGCGGGGGCGACTTGAACCGAACAGCGCGCCCGGACGTCGGCGAGTCGACCACGATCCTGTAGTCGGGCTGGTCCGAGTCCTCCGAGCCCACGACGCTGTCCGGCCGCCGGATCTTGACGCTGTGCATGAAGTTGCATGAGTCGGCGAAGAGGCAGCGGCCCTGCGAGTAGAAGGGACACGGGCGTGCTGGAGGGAGGGTGGGGGTAAAGCGGTCAGCATGGAGGCACAATGAGATGTAACATATATGCAGCAGAACGGCGGTATGGTCCGAGGGTCAGCGCGGGAAGGCCAACCGGCGGTCCTAGGTAGCCATCGTGGACCGACAGGACCAGAGACCAGCGATGCTCCGTCTGTTTCAGGTCGCTCACGGCAGGCACAACGACAGGCTTTACGCAGTATAGGTGTCAAAGTCCACGTCGGTAGCCATGCTACCCTTGACGTCGAAAAGGCATATGCCCGACAGCGTCCCGCGCACAAAAACCATCACAGAGGCGTCGGATGCACGTCTGCAGTCACGTAAAAGAGCACTCACTCCGTTTCTTCCATGGTGGGTCTTCGATGGTCATAGAGACATGGAACGTCGTGAGTCAACCCTCTCGAACCTGCAAAACGCAACTTTCAAAATCCTGTGGCACGAACGTAAGCCGAGCGTCAGCGCATCACTCCTCCACCACACGTTCCCGCCGCCTGCCATGTGCGCGCAGCTCGGGCTCGGAGAGGCACCAGTACTCACAGCATGTAGCGGCGAGCAAGAAAGAGGACCTCAAGCTGGAGGGCGGAAGTAAACCAAGCAGCGCGAGCGTCGTTGGACGCGACGTCGAGAGGGCCGGCGACGACGTAGAAAGGATGAAACTCGGTGCAGGACGGGCCAAGCCCGACGTCAACGGCGAACGTAAGTTGTAACGTTTAACCTTAGGCGCTCGCGTCGCGTAAGTCACGAGACCGCGTCGCCTATAGCAACGGCGCTAAGCGACGAGCTCGAGCGCTCCGTTGCCGGGACTCGTCGTAGGCAAGCATGTCCCCGCTTCAGAACCAACTCAATTTTGCTCAAGTGAGAGAGTGTATGAAGGAACCTTCTTGCTTCTGTGCGGAAATTGCAGCGTCTTCAGAAGAGGAGCAATCGACTGTAACAAAGCAGAGTACAATATATCTCTAAAACTTCTCTACGTTTGGATACATTTCCCAGCAGTCCAAGTAGTCATCATATTACCGAACATCTCCCATCCACGGGCACACAGTCCACTGCATCCGATTCCCACATCGAGACCGGCAGACACGACACGCGGTTACCCACAACCATGAGCGTCGCGGAGGCACTTGCGCACCACCGCTCCCGACTTGACGACCCCCCGACACCCAGATGCCATCAACGACCGACCGGCGAGCCCGTCTGTTTCGTTTCGCTTCTCCACCGTGCTTCGGGTGCGGGGTTTCGTCTTCTACGCACGGAGTACTACAGCTCGGAGCCCAACCTGTACGCACGCACAGGATCGAATGTCAATTATACGCTCATACAGTACCGAAAACACCGAGGGAAAGGACGGGCTAACAGCCCCCGCCAACGCAAGCCCCCAGACAGCCCTCACGGCCGCCCGTGCCAGTACGGTAGCGCGAAGGCGGCGCCGACCACGAGCACCGCGAAGCCGACGGCAGCGCAGGTGCTCGCGCCGAAGCCTGACCCCGAGGCTGGCCGCGACGGCTGAGGCTCGACGGGGATGCGCTTCTTCTGCGGGGGCGGGACGTAAGTGGAAAGTTGTACATACCCAATGGATTTCAGGCCGTGCACACTGTTTGAGGGGGCAAGCGGTCAGCAACCGGAGTTGTGCTAAAGTATGATATGCATATACGCACTAATAACCCTGGATGTTGCGGGTGATCTCCTCCTCCATGCCGAGAGGAACACCGTCAAGAGCCCAAGTGACCTTGGTCGAGTCACTGCCCTGCTCAAGGGTGGTCGTGAGGGTTGCGACATGCCCTACACTCGATCGTTAGTGGCAGTCTAAGCGTAAGATGATTGCTCGCGGACTGACCTTCAGGCCATGTCGGGCTCGAGAGTGCCCAAGTCTGCACGAACTCCTTCGGAGGCGAGACGGAGACAAACTTGCCCTTCACGCCTCCTCCGAACAAGCTGTACTCAGCACCAGCCTCCGGCTTGCTCTGTATACCACGGCGTCCGTCAGACCCAGTCCTCGCAAAGCATCTCAACACCATTGAGCCACCCACCTTTGCCGGCGCACGCGTCCAATGCGGTATCCTGCTCTCGTCCGTCAAGATCGCGTACAAATCATCCGCGCTCGCCACAAAGTTCGCCTCCACCGTCACCCGCGTCGTGTTGACCGGCTTCCCCGCGCTCTTCACCGCGCCCGACCCGTCCGCGCGCTTCTTCAGCGCCGCGTCGCTCGTCTTCGCTGCGCTCGACGCGTTCGGCGCGGAGGGCGCGGGGCTGCCCTGGCGCGAGGGGTCCGCGGAGACCTGCAGGTCCCGTCCGTGCGTGTCGATGATGGCGGCGGGGAACGCAGAGAACTTCTCCTCGAGCGCGGCGGGGAGGCGCGCCTTTGCAAGGTTGAAGAGCGAGTCGACGGCAGGGCTACGTGCGGTGTCCAACTTCCACTCGTACTGCAGAGATCGTGTCAGGGAGGTGAGTGGCGGGAAGAGCTAGTCGAAGGAAGGCGTACGTACGACGTAGTCCGACGTGCCGTCCAGGGTAACTTCGTGTGATACCTCAGGAATGGTGAGTTTGCCAGAGACGGCGGTACCGTCCGAAGCAGTCCCTGACCAGTTCAAGACGACTCGGCAGTCGTAGATCGTGATCAACCTGTTCAACAGAGCGCACACCGGTCAGCATCGCTACCTCGCCACAACGCCGCCAACTAACTATCCATCTGTGCTATACATCGCATTGCTCACATCAGAAGCGGGTGCTATCCAGATGAGAGAGACGCGATGCACAAGTACAACAGCTGGCGCACAAAGGAAGCACAGACGCCACACTTACTTGCTCTTCCGCTGACCCAGCTCAACATCGCCGTCAACCTCCACGACGCGCTCGATCCCGACCTCCTCCGTACCCTCTCCAGAGACGCGTACGGTCGTGAGCTCGCGCTCGAACCACTGCTTCGCCCATGGCGTCACAGTCTTGTTCTTCCAGTGCCAGTTCGCAGTGCTGGGTGGCAGCGGCGCGGGGATGTTGGAAGCCATCGCGTTCTGTTGTCACAAGCGGATTATGAGTGAAGACGGCAAAATGCCAGGAGATAGAGAGCGAGAGATTGAGTATGCGCAGACGTGGTAGAAGGGTGCGGGGAGGAAGAGATGATGAATTTATTGCCTCGATGTGCATGACGCTCGAGCAGATCGCGCGTCGTCGATCTCCAGAACTTTCGAGCAGCCTCTCTCTCAACTAGGAATCTCGCGCTACTCAACGCCAGCTTGATTCACGCCTCCATGACTCAAGTAGGCGGTCTCGTCTAGTGTGATGAATAATGAATTTGTACACTACGAATACAGTACAAAATGATGGTACGTCTGCCTATCATACATTCGATGACGTATCGGGCGCCGAATGCTAACGGTTACAAGGTGAAAGCGTCTCTGGGTCGTTCCTCCAAAACTGCTCATGCGATCCCGCAAATTAGTGCTTCTCTTCACCCTCAGACTTCCCGCTGTCCTTCTTCTGCACGATCACATAGGCATCAGCATTCTCAGGGGCAGGGACAGCCTCGACATCACCGGGAACCTTGCCCTCCCTCTCGGGCTGGTGCTGCTTGCGTTCAGCACGGATCTGCAAGCACACCTTCAGCATTGCCCACATTAGACCAAAACGCTGGTACGTACCATGTTGAGATCGTGGCTGACCATACCGTGGCCGCCGACAGGACCCCAATAGCTGGTTGCAGCCAGAGATCCGATAATGCAGGTACCGACCAAGATGGAGAGGTAGAATCGGTACTGGGAGTACCACTTGGGCGCTTGAGACGAGCCGATCAGTATGTATGCTTTACAGACGATGCTCATTAACACTCACTCCATCCAGCACCAGTTGCCCTGAGATCAGCCCACCACAAGCCGGTGAAGCCGATCCATTGGGCGATGAGCGCATGCGTAGGCTCCAATGCAAGGGTAGACCACCCGAACACCACAGGAGCGGCACCCAGGAGCAATCGGGGATAGCTGACGCTCTCTCAGTTCAGGTCGACAGACAATTGCTTTGGCAACTCACTATTTGTTTCCGCCATAACCGGCGAATTCGAAGCCCCAGTGAAGAGCGCCGAGGAAGGAGAGGAGAACTGCTCCGTACGTCACCTGGACGTTGAGAGCTTGGTCGAGGATGGTGATGGCGACGCCGGGGTCAATGTTCGACACAAGCCCTGAGATAGCGCGATCAGACTGACTATATGCATACAGGTTGGTTTAAGAAAACATACCTTGAGCGGCCACGCCAGCTTGGCGAGCGAGATAGACGGTTGCGCCTGCGCTGGCAAGATAGGGTAGGCCCCCAGCAAGACCGAACATCACGTATGGTTTGGGGACGGAGTGCGCGACGGCATTCGTGATCCCAAGCTGTAGTGACGCGTCAATCAATCGCGTCCACCAACCACGCGTATCACAGACTTACGAAGGTCTGCTGGGTGGGTTCTACGTTGTCCTGGAAGACGTTTCCGGCAGCAATGGACTTGGCGAGGTCGGCGGCTGATTGGCCGACTTCCTCACGAATGTTTTGTGCAGCATGGCCCAAGGTCTGCGAACCGGGACGGCCGGAGACGGAGCTGGCGGCCCCACGTACGATCAACTGGTTCCGAAGAAGCGATGTGGTGGAACGGGGCAGCGTTGATGAGTGAATGAACGGCGAGCGCGCGAGAGGTGACTTGAGAGACGAAGAGGTGGATAGACCGCGACCGAGAACGAGGGGCGCGCGGCGGAAAGCGGGGAGAGCTGAGGTGAACATGGCGGCGTGAAAGAGAAGAAGGTGAGCTGATGGGTTGAACAGAGGCTATAGAGGCGAATGTTGGATGTGACGGGGGTATATGTACTGGGACTCTCGCTGCAGTGCAGCCTCTCCTAATCCACTCCTCCGCTAGTCCCACCTCCCTCTCTGACGTCACTCTCGTCATCCTTCACCTGCGCCCTCCTCCTCTCCTCACCTTTGGCTCACTAATGTAATATTCCATCCTATCGCTCGGCTGACACTCGCCAGCTAAATTAGGAGTATTCATCATCAGAAATACTTGAGCAGTAGGAGGAATATGTGGATGCGGTCCAGCTGGGTGGTACTGTAAATCAGTACTCATAATAGGAAATGGGCGCTTGGGCTACATGTTAGGCGGGGACATCAAGTATACAGTGTGAGTGTGAAAAAAAGAACACCGACGCCAGCAGGATTCGAACCTGCGCCTCCAAAGGAGAACAGATTTCTAATCTGTCGCCGTAACCACTTGGCTATAGCGCCTTGGTAGTTGTTAATTGTGGTAGGAACATAGCGCCGCCTGGTACAATACATCATGACGTTCGCTGGACAAGCTCTGCAGTCGACGAACGACAGCCCCGATTGCGCTAGCATTTCATGCTTGGCCGACGAACGTATGCTTGTTGTCGTCTGACCTCCATCTCGAACTGCTTGGGACCTTCAGGCCGTGCCGCGACACACAGCACCACGTTGATGACAACTAGAGGCCACGATGCTGGTATATTGGGATTCTTCCGTGCACTTCACACGATTTCACCGAACGGCGGACGCTGGTCTGAACTGCGACTCTCCGCTCCACTAACTGGCTGGCCGCACCTTTGGGCTGCGTGCGTATGTCTGCCTTTGCGCTCATGGACATCTCAGAACACTCCGAGCTGCCCTGAAAATCGATAGGCACGACTCGCTGGGTGCCTATATTGTATACTGCCATGGAAATCATCGATCTGTGCCGGCCAAACCTGTGCAGACGATCTCCCTAAAGTTTCGGCCATCGTTGACCGCTAGTCCCAACAAAGCCGATTGTAAGCACCGATGCCGTTCGGGATTGACTCCAATAGGTCCTCTTAGCTTGCCTGGACAAGCCTTTGGCGTTCGATTTCTATAGGACTAGCTTGCTTCCGCCTGCCCTTCGCATGGCCCCAGGCGTATTCCCGCCGTCGGCCACGCCCCTGTATTCCCTTGGCATATGAGCTCCTGCTCGACTTTGCCTTGGCTATGCAACCCCTCAGCTAACGCTTGCCTCCAACCTTCACCATCCCTCTCGCCGACGTCTGCGTCCCGGCCAGCTCTACGCAGACATGTCTTGCTCCTCTGTAGCTACTGCGACGGAGTTCACGACTATCACGTCGGATAGCCTTTCTACCTCTTTCAGTGATAGCATATCGACCCTGCCGGCGACTACGACCACTATCGACTCGCTTAGCTGTGTTCCAACCACCACCGGGAATGTCACAACCAGCTCTTGCAGCACTGTCGAGACCGTCAGCACCATCGGTGAGTAAATCGCGCCGCGCATGCACTTCTCTATTGACCGCGACTTCCAGCTGGAGGGACGACAACTGTTCAGGTTCCGGTAGTGCTCACAATACCCGTTACCACTAGTTCTCCAACTGCCACCTTATTCTCGACGACCTGCAGTTCTACCTCGGACATATCGCCGACCGACACCCCCACTTCGACATCCACATCAGTCGTCACCACGACCGTGGCCACTACGGTTACATTCCAGTCTAGTTTCACGTCGGACGGTTCTGTGATTTTCACGTCCGGGACGTCCGTCAGTTCCATAGTGACTCAGTCGACCCAGACGAGTTTGGTGACGGGCACGCCATCGTCTCATGAGTCTTCGAACACAAGCGCCATTGTTGGAGGCGCAGTCGGTGGTGGCATCGGAGCGATCATCCTCTCCCTCGTCGCATGGTTCCTTCTGTGCGTCTTCCCCTTTTCACGCCATAGCTTGCATCTGACGCACGTCCCATTGCAGGCGCAGACACCGTCGTTATGACTTTGACGACGATCTCCTCTTCCCCGACGCCATTCACGACGACCATAACTCGAAGAACGTTCTCCGCAGGAATGGCGAAAAGGGCGCGGTCATCGATGCCGAACCCCGTCCCTACACCTACGGTGCACTCAGCAGCGCTGGTCCCAGCTCCACTGCGCACACGCCCAGCACCGAAGGAGCGCCTGGAGGAGCCGGCTACGGAAGACCGGCCGCGGGACCGCCTTTGCAGATGGGTCAAAGCAACAACTTGCCCGCGGCGCCCTACCCGATGCCCATGCCGGCGCAGTCGTATCCCTCGCACTCTAGCATGAGCTCTCCTTCGGGGTCTGGTGGCCCGTACACAAGCAACCAATCCCTCCCTATGCCTCTAGCAGCACCACCGCCATCTTCCGCCTCTCCCTCCGCTGCGGCGTCTACGTCCACGGTTACCAACCCCGGCGGGTACGATCCCCGCAGGCCTCTACACGTCGTGAACGACTACCCAGGACAGCCTATGGGATCCGTGCCTCCACACCTGGCAGCAGCGATGCAAGGCTACCTCCCCTCCCAATCCGAGAAGGCCCAAGCGTACCTCCACCCACAATCGGGCCTCACGATGGTCCCGGAGCGTCCTGAGGCTTCAGGATCACACACGTACGTTCCCGCGGTCCCGCACGGACCTGGCTCCCCTGGCGCGCAATGGGCGAACGCGAACGCGGGGCCGATCCCATCATCCGCGCCTGTCTCGCAGCCCGATCCGTCGCGCTTGCCTGTCGTAGCGCAGGACGCGGGACGTGCGAATGCGGCTGGCGGACCTGTTGCATCTGGTGCTGGTGCGGCTGACGCCGATGTGCCCCCTCCTGCGTATTCTGAGTGATCGGTGGGGTGGGATCGTCTTGACTATGCTTATTGCCTGTGCTGTGCCTGGACGGCTTCGTTTTTGTCACGTCTGTGGACGTTTCGTATCTAATCACGCTCGTTTCGGTTTATTTTGTCACCTCTCGAATCCTCCAGGCTTGTCCAAGTGGTACCCGCTATCAAACACATATTGTGTACATCGTAGGTTAGCGCTACAATCTATGCGAGTTTAATCCAAGTCCTGCGAGGGTCAATTATGGGTAAGGCAGAGAAGTTCTTGCTGAGAGTCTCCGCCTCCTGGTTCGCGTTCAAGCGGTAGATGTTCCAATGGGCCAGTATTTCGACTGCCAAGGGGTGTTGCTGCGAAACTCCTACCTCACTCGTTACATTCTCCTCTCCACCTCCGGCGAAGGTCCTCAAATCGCTGGAAACGTGGACAGCAAGACAATTCCACGGAATGCCATAGATCGGGACCTTCGACACATCCCCCTGCAGAAAGAGCAACGCGTCGACCGATTCCCAGTCGAAGAAAGGCCGTCCCTCGTCGCTCGGGTCTATGACCAAATGCACCGTCGAGCTCGCGCCGTGCAAGACGCGCACGCCCCCAGCTCTTCTCGTCGGGAGTCTCAGTGACGCCCCGGATGACGGCGGAGGGCGGGATGCTCGGGACGCGGAAGGGCAGCATGAAGTACTCCGCGACGAAGCCGTCCTCTGTGCAGATCCCTGTCCCGTCGCCCTCCCACCAGCACGTGGCGCTCTCGTCTACCAGTGCGCGCGGGGCCCAGCTGAAGCCAGGGAGCGTCAGTCGCGGGCTTTGTCCGAAGGGGACCCCGCGGGGGACGTCGCGCAGCTGCAGGAGGAAGGCGCGCATGCGCCTGTCCACGACGTCGGCGCCGTCGCGTTCGGCCAGCAGCCGCTCGACTTTGACACGGGATGGGAGGAGACTGCCGATCGCGATGAGCTCGTCCTCGGCCTTCGTCGTCGTGCGCAGATGGAGCAGTGAGACCAGGTTGGACACGGGTGTCTCAGGTGAGGAACGTCGTTGAATAGCGCTCCGGAAGTTGAGAACGGGGACGAGCGCGGTCGGCGTAAAGAACTCTTCGTTAGACAAGGGCGACAGCACAGGCGGGATCGTCTTCTTTTCTATTGGCGTCATCAATCTCCAGACCTCCTCGACGTTGACCGGGCCGTCGAGGAACTCGAAGAACAGCTCGCGCGCCAGCAAGCCCTCCTGGAGTGTCCACACGCGCCGCACCCATGCCGAGGTAGCGATCCGCAACAAGTTCTCTCTCCACGACTTGCCCACCGAGCATTGCGTCCGGATACAGTCGTCGATGACGAGCACGCTCGCCGCGTCACGGTAGGTCTCCGACATGTGCAGGATGGCGCGTTTCCGCGGCTGCTTCACGTTGGGCACGCACAGAGAGTCCATCCAGAAGGCACCGGTGTCGGGATGAAGAGTTCGCGCGAGGCCTGCGATGCGCCGCACCATGCATGACGGCAGCCCGTCCTCGGAGGTGCTCCCCATGCCTTGTGCCCACACGTGCGAGATCGCGACGTAAGGTATTCCGTCGGCAGGGAGGACCTGCAGGGAATGTCCGTCATAGGTAACAAGGGGAATGATGTCTCTCGAGAGGAGGTCGAGAACTTTGTCCAGAGGAGGCCGAACGTACTCGCAACGGCACGAGGGATCGACATGGCGAGGGGCATAGGCGTCAGGGTCCCAGACAGTGTAGAACTCGCAGGCTTGCTTCGTGCACCTGGCATGCGAAGCGGTTGGTAGGACGACAGGGGGAAGCTGAGCGAGGTTGGATATGATCATGATGAGGAACTGCCTGCTACTGAGGGTTGCAGTAGCAGACGGGCACCAGCCCAAGTGTTTGAGTCTTTCCTGGCAAGACAGCATCATCTGTAACATGAGCGCGAAGTGCTCGCGTTTCGAGAGGAAGCGGTTGAGATACTCTACATCCGGTATCAACCGCGACGGCCATCGACTGTTGGTCGTCACTAGGATGCAGAAAGGGACGATGAGGCAGAGTAGGGCAAAGAGTATATCGTCCCTCTCGCGAGTGCTGAAGCCAGCGCGATGCAGTATGCCGGTGGAGTCGTCATATTCCTCGGCCAGGGCATGCAGCGCCCTGCGAAGGTGTCCCGCAATCTCGCGGCCGCGTTCCGCTTGCATATCTTCATCGTCATAGTGCTGCTCCACGTAGGACCCCCAGTAGGCAATAAATTGCAAGAGACGTGACCCGGACAGAGAGAAATCGCCCTCTCGCGGTCCAGGGGCAAGGAAGGCTGATTCAGGAATGTGCATCCGAGTGATCGCCTCGAGGAGACCGAAAGTCATTGCGCTCAGCCAAAGCGCCGCATCGTCACGCAAGCTATGGACAGTATCCCTGCTTAGTCCACGTCGGCGCATCTTGGTGTAGCTGGGTAATGTCGCACAGAAATCGTAGCCGTCGTGCGATGCGCAGAGCCAGGGTATGTCCACAGGGCAACCCAACGTCCACCGGACCATGTGGACAAGACGGCTGTCTGGGTGAGGTAGGTCTGATTCATCGAAGATGGCAGTTACGAATGACTCCAGATCTGTCGTGGAAATCAATGATTTTGCGCGCTCGCGGAAGAGGGACCTCGTACCTGTAAGGCGTGAATCAGAGAGTTCCCTCATCGAGGCGGCAGACCAAGGCATCGGCGACCACGTCGCCAGACAACGATGTCCATACGCCTCTCGAAGCAGCGTACCCATGCAGTCTAGGAACAATGCTTGATACAAGTCCCAATCCGTCAGCGAGACATCCGGTGAATCCGCGAGAGTACAGATCGCATGCCAGTGTCCGGCACGTGGGCTGTGTGACAGTGTGGTGGCAATCATAGCGAAACGGATGGACGCTAGAACAGGCACAGAGCAGAGCTCATTGATCCATGGCGGATTGCTCTCTGGAGTAGGAGGCTGCTGCTTGTATGACCACTGGATGTCGAGCTGCAGATTCACCAGCGCGCTGAAGCACCAAGGAAGTTCGCCGGTTGCTGCTTTTTTCCTTAGTGCGGCCGGTACCGAGCAAGTAGATGCGCCCAGTGGATAATTCTCCCGCAGGTACTGTATACAGTCCTGGAACAAGCGGTAGTGAAGGTCGGTTTCGGCGGTCATAACGTCCACGAGGGGAATACAACCATGGTCCTTCGGCAACCAGCTCAACCTCCACCTCAAGGGCATCGAGGATACGGGACCACGAAAGGCGAACCTTGCTCTCAGAAGCATCATCTACATTCTGCTGAAGACGTTTCAACTGTGGAGGGACATAGAGTGATGCACGGAGGATTTCCCACTCACCAGTCCTTCCGTTGCTGTTGTGGGATTTTGTCGTTCCGGAGCCACGAGAGACCTGCTTGTACTTTGGCCCATTTGTTGTCCTGCCTTATAAAAGATCCAAGGCCTGAGAGTCCCAGTGGTCAAAAGCACACGAGAATGCCCTTGTACTGATGATATCGCCGATATCTACACGCGCGTCGGCGTCAAATGGCGTTGATAGGTATGTCGTACATTGTACTGCATACTTATTATTCATGTGGACATCGCATTGCGCAGCAGGAGGAGGCGCCAATTACGGCCTCGCATGAGGTTGCTATAAATCAGTTATCAAACTCCAGAAGCCCGGCTTTCAATGCATAGCTGAGATCGCTCGGTGCATCCTGCATCTAGGGATCCTATGGTAATAAGAACATACTTCGCCTCTGACAGTCGCACGACCGGGAGCGTGCATGTACTGTATGCATGTGTTCAATGGCCTGTCATGAAAGTCTAGTCGAAGTGGCCATAGTGACGGAGATATACGCAGTGTCCTAGTCCTAGTCTGAGTTGGTGCGCAGTGCGAATGAGCGAACTGAGATACAGTAAGTGCTTAAGCTTTAAGCGCTAAGCGCCTAGAGTAACAAGCGACCACGACGTTGGTTACGTAATCATCACAAAAGGCAGTTGTTATGGTTTGGCGGCAATATTCTATTGTCCTCCGCCGCTTGGGCGGCATCCCGGACAATAGCAGCGGGGACAATGAGGCAGCCCGCCGTTTCGCTCGCCACAAGCATACTATAAAGGACGGGCAGAGGCGTCTCCAGCGCTGCAACCTCCCGGATAGGTTTTGTTCTACTTTTCTCTAACGACCTCCAACTCACCGGTGCTGGGACACCCTTCTTAGAGTCCCTCTTGCTTCACGCCCACGCCGCACTGCTCCTTGTCGCTCTCTGCCTCCTGAACCAACTGCAAAGTCACTGACAGTCCTTCTCAACTTCCTGAACTACTCGTCAACGCCCAACAAATCCTGCCATCTGTCGCTATCATGTTGCCACCACGCGCATGTGAGTAGCCCTCCCGGCTGTGGTGCACCTTGAACGCACACATTGACCAATCGTCCTATAGACTTCTTCCTCGGGCTCAATGGCGTCCGTATCCTGAGCATCATTGCCCTGCTCCTCGTGTTTGCCAGCAGCATCTTCGTGCTGGTCAACGACGTAGAAGCCGTCAACCGTTCCATGAAGTCTGATGTCGACATGACAGACTGCGATTATATCGAGTACGTACCCTCGATACACCTTCTCCCTATCCTATGGACGCGTGTGCTGACCACACCACAGAGGGAGCACCGTCCCCAACCAACCCGCGGGCGTCTTCTGGGCGGTCGTCAACCGGCTGCTCATCATCTTCCAAGTCATCGTCCTCATCATGTCCGAGGTTGGCTGGCCCGCCGCGTTCTTCGACCGCTACTTCCCCGTGCTCGGGCCCAACTTCGGCCTCGGCGCGCTCGGGATCTTCCAATGCCTCATCGGCGCGACGATCCTCTCGCACCACGTCGACGACTTCACGCTCGTCGCCGCCTTCTTCCTCTTCGCGATCGGGTGCCTCAACATGCTCATCGGCCTCATCTTCCGCGAGAAGGCGAAAGAGAAGCGCTCCATCATGTCGTGGCGCGCCGAGGCGAAGGGCGTCCTCCCGACGCACAAGGACATGCGCCCGCCGTTTCGCGCGCCCCGCGTCGTCCTTTCGTCAACAGCATCTTCAAGGGCGGCGACAAGTCGCAACCCGACGAGTTCGGACAGAAGGGATATGGTTTCGGCCGTCAGGGAGAGAAGGCGGCAGGGCTCAAGGGTACGTTGCGCTGACTTTCTCCACGTGAGGATCACCCGCTGAGGCTTATTCTTGCAGGTTTCTTGATCTCGAAGCCACTCGAGAGCCTGCCGCGTTACGCGCCGCCGCCACCCCGTACTGACAGCTCCCGCTCAAGCTCTCGCGCTGGCACGCCTGAGCCGACGTTCAAGTCCAGTCCTACCGCGCTCTAAGCCAGCATGGACACGCGCAGCAGATACGACCGACTTACGAATATCGGACACGCTCCGTCTGAGACACTTTCTGGCTATCTTGCTCGCCACACCGCTGTATCGTTATAGTACTCCTCTGTAGACCGGACTGTATCTTATTGTAGACTAGCATTGGGTAATTTGCATGCGCATCGTTTGCAACAATTATCTTTGGGGGTAAAAGGTGGCGCTCAGTCCGAAAGATCCATGTCTTCGTCGTCGGTCACTGTGGATGCTGTCGAGGGAAGTTGTTGACTCTGGATGGACGACACGGTGCCAGCAGAAAGCAACGGCTGGGCAGGGGGAGGAGACGGTGGAAGAGGGGGAGGAGGTAATGGCGGCAACGGCGGAGGTAATCCAGCTGGTTCAGGTGCTAGCATATCAGCAGCGAGATTCCCGGAAATTCGCCAAGGTGGGATACTCGAAATACTCTCGCTGCCCGATGGACCTTGACGGTCTGGAGGTATTGAGCGAGTCAATGAGATTCTGCCAGAGCGCTTGGCGATTAGCGTCGAACGTCGCACTGACAGTGTTTGAGGGAGGCGAGGATCTCCTCTGAGCGCATAGGAGGTAAGCATGAGCCCTTGTAAACAGGCAGCTTGGACCAGAGAAAGTATGTATCCGGATACGTTGCCCAGCGACGGGGAGTCGACGATGATTCAGGATCCGCCTGTCTTGCGCGAGGGGGCGACGCAGTATGCGTCAGAAGCACACGCTCTTCTTCCTCATCGCCGATGATTGTGAACTCGCACTCCTCGTCGGTGTCTTCACCCGCAGCGCCCGCTAGGAGCTCCCAGACACGCTCTCGGGGGTCCCGCGGACCCACCCATCCAGGCGGGTAGCCCCAGAATGCCATGTTCCGCAACCACTCGACGCGTTCTCCAATGTCGCCGTCTGCTAACCCCAGTGCTTCCCGGAGCACTGGGCCTTTGATCTGTCCGGGCTCGAACTCGTCCAGCCACCGCAGTCTCTGCTGTCGCCATTCCTCAACTTCGTGGATTCGTTGAAAGGGGCCGCCGGCTTCTCCGCGGTAGAAGTTGAAGAGTTGTCGAGAGAGCGAGACGAGGGCGCGGTCGAACGGTTCCGGGCAAGCAGTGAGGACATGGTCGGGAGAGCCGCAGTTGAAGCACCTTCGCACGTCCCTCAATTCCTCCTCACACGGCTCCTCGTCTCCAAGCACCTCCTCCCGATGACGGACGTACAGAGGCACGTACACGGGCTCTCCTCCTACGAGTCCGCCTTGGTCCACGGCGAACGTTCCCAAGTATCCAGCGCCTGGTTCACCGTCTGCGCATCCCATCGGCCCTTCGCGACTTCCTTGCCCTCGACGTGCAGCGCCGGGATCCAGTAGACATACATGCGCTTCCAGCGTTCCTGGCCCGGGTCCTGGATGTTGACCGTCTCGAGTTCGAACGGGCGCTGCTGCCTGACCTTGGCAAGCTCCGCCTTCGCTATCTGCGTTCGCGACGTACCGTGAGAATGATGCGTATGATGGATCCCGATGGGAACTTACATCGCACAGGGAGCAATTTGGACCAGAGAAGAGGGTGAGGCGAGCGATGCGTCCAATACCACTGCGGGCTGCCATGCAAGTGATCGAATGTAACAGGTTGAGGCTTGGCATGCATTGCGTAAGTGCTATACCGAGACTTATGAATGCAAAACAAACCTACCAAGAAATGCGATCGTTGAGTGGACGAGGTGGTGGTGGCTGACGGAAAGAAGCCGGTGAGCGAACATGTTCAGCAAGACCAGTGGAAAGCTGGTATGATTGTACTAATGGCACTACGACAAGCTTAACGAGGCGCTATAGCCAAGTGGTTACGGCGACAGATTAGAAATCTGTTCTCCTTTGGAGGCGCAGGTTCGAATCCTGCTGGCGTCGAGTTAGTTTTTGCCAAGTTCTACCAATGTTTTGGCTTTTTGGACTCGGACTTGGGCTTTTCTATGCTGTTCTGTCGTGTCTCTACGGCGGACCGAGATAGACATGACTTGCGTAGGGTGGACATGAGTGCCACACATCAGAGGCACTGTGCTCAAGGATGTGCCAAATGTGAAGGTTCTCGCCACCCGTACTTATGGTCACCCCAACCACTTCCTCCTCATCCGCTCTTTGCATCTCCCTCGAGCCTTCAAAATGCGCAGATGTGTTGGAAGATGCAAAACATATACCAGACGGGATGCAAAAGGGCCTGGCCGGGAATTGAACCCGGGACCTCCTCCACTATTGCTCGTAAAGCCCTAAGAAGGAATCATACTACTAGACCACCAGGCCGTTGAACGAATACCTTCCGTAGTGCCTCCGACGGACTGGTCAAAGGCGAAGATGAGTTCTGATTGCAAAGGGCCTGAAACATGACTGAGGACAATATGATACATGAAGTGAGCAGGTAGCGATACAGAGCGCGAGAGCGATAGAGGTACGAGGTTCGGGCGAGCGAGTGCAAGAAGACGAAGATCGACAAGAGCGACCAGGTAATGGCATATGAGCGAGTCACAGTTTCTCGAGCAAGCCGCGAAGCATCTTCTGGTTCGAGGCCGCGCTGGTGTCCTTCTCCATAGCTTTGCTTTTCTTCTCCAACAAAGCGATGGTTTGTTCCATGTCCGTGGGCAGAGCGTCGAGAGCAGCAGTGGCGCGAGCAGCTTTGGAGACGGTTAGTTATGAGAATGCGGCCACGGCGACCGCCAAAGAGCCATATTGAATTAATAATTACCGCAACTCTCGACTTCCCCTTCAAGGGATGACCAGAGCTGCTTCCTGTGCGCATATGCCTCTTCAAGCTCGGTGATGGTCTGTGCGATGGTCCTCTACGCAGCGGCATGCGTCAGGGCAGGAGGTCGTCTCAAAGATGGCTCAGCGGCGAACCTGAGACTGCGCGTGCGCGGTCCTGATCTCATCTTCATCCCTAAGGGCGATCCGCTCTACCTTCTTGCATACCTCGTCAAAGGTGAGCAGCCCAGCGCCAAACTCGAGGTCCACTGAATATCCGAGCGTGCGCGGGAGCGAATGTGTTCAGAGCAAGTGCGTATCGGGCGGAATTCAGGGGCCTGCGCGCGCACCTTTGTCTTCCAAGACGGCATGGACGTTCTTGATGTGACTATATGCGGGGAGAACGGTGTCCGCGAGGTACTGCTTGAGCGCAGCGCCCTGCGCGGCCATCGGCGCCTTGAGGCTCTCGACCATTTCGAGCATCTCCTCATCCGCATCCTGGTCCGGCGAGCTGCAAGGGCGCATAAGCTGTGCACTGGGAACGCATGCTCGTGGAGTGGAGAATGGTACTGACCTGTCCTGGAACATTGCTACCAGGGTGGATTCGTCATCCCATCCAGACATATCGGCGTCCTCTTCGATGCCGCGTCTGTTTAGATTCGACGGGCCCGCAGCGGCATTCTCATGCTGCCATGCGGAGGCAGGTGGCCTGCTAGATGCATGTGAGTCTGGGTGCAGGTGCTCGGACTCTTCCTCTTCGGGCTCCTCCCGAATGGTAGGCAGCTGGGCTCTGGACTGAAGATAGCGGTTGGTGTTGGAGGAGTATAGGCGAGAGCGGAGGGCGGGGCTTCGTGGCACGCTAGGTTTAGCGAGGAAGAGCGGCTTCTGATGCTGAGCTGGACGGGAGGCTGCGGCCCACCGCGTGAAGATGGACACGCGAAATTAGGAAGATTTGAGAGCTTCGAACGCACCGAGACGCGTCTGCTTGTGATACTTTGTTGGTGCTGGAGAGCCATGCTGGACGAGAAGGGTGTTGTGTCTGCCCATGAGCGCGTCGGGTCGCGTGAGTGGCTGAGAGCTGGAGAGGGCACGGAGCGGAGGAAGGGCAAGGGAGATTGAAAGTCCGATCAAAGGAGGGAGGGAGAGGGTGTGATAGGCGCCCAAAGGCTATCTGAGCGCGCCCTCGCCCTCGCACTCGCATTCGCACCCACGGTCACCCCATCTTCTCTCCTCTCCCCGTCCCGTCTCTCTCCTCTCTCTCCCTGAGCAGGAGCACGGCCGCTTGCCTTTCTTACTCTTCCTCCCTCCCTCTCCGCCCTTGCCCCTTCTTCACCCGAGTCCGGCTCTCCCCCCCGTTCTCGCCAGCTTTCTTCGCTTTCAACACCATCCCCTCCGCTCCCTCCCCGGCTCCGTTGCCATCAAGCCAACATGAGCGGCCGTGTACAAAAGCAGTCCATGTCGGAGCTCAAGCTTCGCAGGCTCACAGAGCACAACCAGCGGCTCAGGGAAGACCTCGCACGGCCAAGAATACGGGTCAGCGAGGCGAGCAAGAGGTAAGCATCCCGTCACGTCTCCGCCCTGTACGTGCTCGTCCTCACGCGGAGCCCTCCGCCAGCTTGATCAACTACTGCAAGTCAACACCAGATCACCTGGTAAGTGTCGCCTCCTGGGAGGGAGCGTACCGGATTGCTTCCGTTTGCGCTTCGGGCACCCTTGCGTTAGCCTACCTCCCGTGTGAGAGTGATCAAGAAGCCTACGCTTGCCAGTGCCCTGAAAGTTTTAGTCTCCTTGACGCTCTGATCTGCTGTCCACGCACGCCTGGCGATGCTAGCTCAAATCGCCCTCCAGAATGCCTTGTCTGAGAGGACAGACCAGCTCGTTGTGCATCGTCATCTTCGGGTCGTCTAGTGTCAACCTGCCCATGGGCTGCGGCGCTCGAGCTCACATTCTAGACTGTCCCATTTGTCACGGGCGGCAGGCTAGACTGCAGCACGAGCCGTTCTGTCATGCTCCGGAGGACATGTTGAGGGCCTCTGTTCATGCGGTTGGCTTCCCATGGTGCTGCGTCCTTGTCTCAGTTCTCTCAGGCTACACTTGTGGATTTGTGGGCACTGCATCGCGAAGCTCCGTTGTAGCATCTGGATGCCCGGAACAGTCCTATCTCCGTTGTGACGAGCCCAGTATTGACCTCTACCTCCGCAGATTCCGTCCGTCTGGGGACCTGTCAGCAAAGCGGATGACCCCTTCGGCCCACCACCGACGGGTTGCCAGTGCGTGGTCATGTAAGATGGCCGCGCCAACCCGTTCCGCGCGGCATCCCTCCTGCTCGTCCACCGACTCGCATCAATCCCGAGATGGCCGCGGGAGCTTCGAGACACCCGGATCACCCTACCAAAGGAGGCGCGGGCGACGTTGGGTGCGATGCGGAGACGCAGCGCGGTATAAAAGGGGTTCGCGCCCGTGTCTGCTCTCTTCGCCATCTCATCCTGCCGTCGCCTGCCCCGCACTCTACTACGCATGCCGTCAAGTCCCGCCCCATCAGTTTGTTTACCTAGAGTGCCCCTCCTCTTCCTCCCCTCTTGCTCTCATTCTTCCAATTTTCTACTCAGCATCGCGCTGCACCCAGAGAAGATACGCGTAACCAGTGAATGTTTATCGCCCTATCTAGCGTACACCCCGCCGCTCCTTTGCAATCCCAGTCAGTCACCCACGCACCCATCCAGACAGCCACACTGTCTCGCACGCTATTATTTCCCGCCACACGCCTTCTTCTTATATGGCATACGTAGTATATACCTCGCACCGGAAATACCTTCCCCCCTCTTCTATTCGTCTCGTCGAAGCCCCGAGTCGCCTTCCGTCGTCCTTGTTTTTTGTTTTTTGTCCTATTGTCCTCTCGCGCACGCACCGCACCGCATCGTAGTCGAAATACAATCGCTTTTCGTCTACATCAGCTGTGTACCCCATGTGTGCACCAGTGTACGCCTGAGAACCCGCAGGCTCGACAACTTGAAGATGGTGTTGGGCCTTCCCAGATATTGAGTGCTAGCAGTTCTCATACTGTGTTCCCAACCATAAGACAGTATACGTTTGAGCAAAAGACCTTTACGATGTCCGAGTACTACTGTAAGTACTAGTAGCCCTGTGGGTACGTGGATCCGGAGGTGGGCTTGCCAAGGCCTGCCACCTTGGCAGTGTTGGCACCGCGAGCGCGGGAGAACAACTGCAGGCGCCCATTGTGGTAGCGCACGTGGCGTTTTGACTCGAGTCCCGATCTGGCGATCTCGATGAAGTCGATGGCCACTCGCGTTTGCGGCGCAGGCCAAGCTCACCTCTGCTTTTCTCCACACTCGGCCATTCAGCTCAAGCATCTCAGCCACACCTTACGGCCAGACACCGACAAGGCTCAAACTCTCGGGTGATAGGAACCCTATAGAACGGACCTCGCCATACACATGACTCCCGAACTCCACACGATCCCCGGCCACAGAGCCGTAGAAACTTTGGTGGCGAAGCTGAGGAGAAGGTCCGCGCGTTCTGACCTGCCGTTCTCGCATGTGCTGAAGGTGCTCGCCTCTGTTGTAGACAAGGTCGTAGGATCCCGCGAGGCTGCCCTCGAGACTGCCTTGGTCCTGCGCCAGGTCGTGTCAAAAGCTCGGTTCTCCAACATCCAGCAGCTGATCGCGGTCATCCGAGAGGTCGGTCGCAGGTTAGCGGAAGCACAACCCAAAGGTCCGTCCTCCAAATCTTGCGTCGCCACTTTGAGTTCGTGGGTGCTGAACATCTGCGTTATTGATGTAGAACATTCCGTAGGGGAACACCGTCCGCCGCGTCCTGCACAACGTGCGGGAGGAGTACAACTCCGCCACCAAAGGCTCTGCGGCGTCCTCCCGCAACGTCTACTCGATCAGCAAGTTCGTCCTACAGGGACAGCCGCGCAAGCACACGGGCGGTGCTACCAAGTCTGAGGCGCGAATCACGCTCAAGGAAAATGACCCGAAGGACCCCGACTCGTTTGCGAGGGCGTTGAAGCCGGTCCTCATGGAGGCGATCCAGGACGTGCTCGATGAGCTAGAGACTGTCTATGATAACGTGTCCAAGAACGCGAAGGACCACATCCATTCCGAGTACGTCTTTCGGGTGTTTGAATCCATGAATAAATGCCGATTAGCTTCTTCAGTGAGATCATCCTGACCATCGGCCACTCAAAAACGGTGGAGGCGTTCCTCAAGTCCGCAGGACACTACCGCAACTACACCGTCATCGTCGCCGAGACCGCGCCGTCCTACCAAGGGCACGAAATGGCGCGCTCGCTCTCCGCCGCGGGCATATCCACCTTCCTCGTCCCCGGACTCCTCCATCTTCGCGATCATGTCCCGCGTTAACAAGGTCATTCTCGGCGCGCACGCCATCCTCGCCAACGGCGGCCTCTTCGCGATCTCGGGCTCCCTCGTCGCCGCGACCGCCGCGCGCGCGCACAGCACGCCTGTCGTCGTCTGCGCGGGCCAGTTCAAGCTCACCCCGCTCTGGAACCTCTACCACGAGCACGGCGCGCTGGACTTTGCGGACCCGAGCAGCGTGCTCGGGTTCGAGGAGGGCAGGCTCGTCGAGCGCGTCGACGTCGTGAATCCGTACTACGACTACGTCGGCCCGGAGCTCGTCGACGTCTTCATCACCAATGATGGCGACCACCCGCCGTCGTCCGTGTACCGGTGCGTTTGCTGCTTCTGTTACTTCTTCATTGTCGGCTAGATTGACGTGCGTGATGGGTGTGCTGATGCTCGCCTCTTCGTGTGTAGATTGATCAAGGAGACGTATGATGATGACGACCACGAGCTATAGAGGCCGTCAGGGCAGCAGCCCCGCAGGACGTCCCGGCCATCCATCCCTCCGACCCCCTCTATGCACCACCATCCCCTCCCTCAACATCCCCTCGCGCTGCCGCCTTACGGACCACCAGCACCCGACCTCTCCACCCCCAGCATCCTGCCTATCCCATCATCATCATCACGCACGCTTCCCCGACCCCCTCCTTCCCACCCCTCGAGATCCAGCCCCCACACCGGCCAGGCCCCCGGACGTCCGCCCGCGCGCGGAGAACAGACGCACGGAAAGAAGCACAAGGGGTGGGAAGTTGGAACCGCCCAGAGTCGCAGGCACGTCGTCCTCGACGGGCGCGCGTGCGCGCGTGGCTGTGGGCCTGGCAGCTTCGGACTCGGAGGGGCTCGCACAGAGGTACTGGGGCGGCTCAGGGCACGCGGCCCGGAGCGGGCGGCCCTCCTCGCGCCCCTTCATCTCCATGTCCTGGCGCCGTCGGAGGGGACTGAGGTCGGAACCGGGAGCGTGGTCGTGCGACCCGTACCGTCCACGGGGGCTCGAGGAGACTGCGTGAGGGGTGCCGGTGAGGGGTGGGAATGGTGCAAACTGCATAGAGGACGCGCGGGGCCCTCGGGGCGCGCGGGGTGCGTCTCGCCCGGGAATCGCGGGGCTTGGGCTACGCTGCGATGTGGTCCGTGGTCCGTGGCCCGTGGCCCGTGGTCCGTGGGTTGACGTCTGTATGGAAGCGGTCGGTCGCTTGGTGGCGAGTGGGTGAGGCGGGCGTCGTGGGGTCAGGGCGCTGGCTTGTACTGTATGTATCGATATCCGTTTGAGCTTCTTGGGGGCATGTCTCGATAGACCGGCGACAGCAGTGACAACAATGCATGTACTCTTACGTTGCAGACCAGACGCGGATGCGTGCGTCTGTACCCAATTACATCCCACTGCGATGACGGCATGTGACGAGAGGTACGGCAGCTGAAGCTCGCGACGTACGGCAGCTTTCATTGAAGCTCATCGCGTTGAGCGTGAAGCGAAGGCGTCGCGTAGTCAGCCGCTGGCAGACATTCACATTCTGGCGGGCAAGACAGCAGCAGCAGGGATGCCCACGCGCGGGAGAGCCCACCGGCCGATAACATAACCATACTTTTCGAAGAGCCGACAGCGACAGTACAGTACCTTCCAACCATAACGCTGTGAGATGTACGAGTCTAGTCCGCCAAAACGTACTTTTCCACCTCCATCCATCCACCCACCTCCCGTCCATCCTCCCATCTCATCCCTACCCACATTGACACGAGAAAGTTTTGACGCGTACGTAGGTCAGCTGCAGCACGCTACCACAAATGACCGTCCACCTGTCTCCCGGCGCCGAGCGGTGTCGGAGAGTAGTCACGAAGGGATAGACCCGATGTCTGGTAAACGCGGGAACCGCCAGTGGGCCGGCGTATGCCCGCAGATCGACTTGCTGTCCGCCTGCTCTCGTGCGTGCGTGCGTCTCACGGGGGCTTGGAGGCCTGGTCTAGTGTCGCGCGCGAAGACGTAACCGGAATGTCGAGCAGAGGAAGAATGAATTTGGGGAGAGAATACGAGCTCAGCGGCGTGGGGCGCTTCAACCTGTGCGGGGCTATGATACGTGACGGCGACAGCGGCTGTATGGGCGGCGGCGGCGGCAGGGGGAGAGAATATAACGAGCGATGGTATAAGTGGAACCACAGACCAAAAGGGAATAAACAACGAGAAAGGGGGAGGGGCCGCTAGGTAACAGGGAAAGTATAAGAACACGCTCTGAGCGAATAGCAGTAGCAAGAACAGGCGAGTGGGGGATGGGGGTGAGCGACGATAACGAGGGGAGAAAGGACAAGAGAAGGAAGGATGTATGGGAGGAGTACAGTGACTTATGCGCGCGAAAGTGCCTGGAAGACCGTAACAGAGCAGGAGAGGGGTAGCGAGACACGAAAAGGGAGAGACCCGTCGGCCATATGTCGTGCGGCGGGGCATGTGTATGTGCGTAAGAGTGGGCGCGAGACGGTCATTGGATGACACAGCAGCCCTTGCCTGCGCCGCTTTGGTTCTGGTAGGGATCGTCTGCGCGTGGTACGGGACCCCATACTGATGGTACCTGCGTATGAAGTCAGCATGCGAGAGATACGAACAGAGACTTCTTAGAAGAGGATCGACGGCGGGTGCGCAGTGAGAGCTGTTCTGGGCTGGAGAAACCGGCTCGCGGAATTATGATCAATAGAGAAACGCCACTAGTGCGCAGCGAGGTATGCTCGCACGTTATATCACCATGAATCAGGGCGGTGTGCAACCCACTGGTGAACAGCTCTCACGCGACGGACACGTCTGATGGACCTGGGCAAGAGCAGCGAGGAGGGTGTACGCACCAGAGGGTCTCTTGTCGTTTTGCAGTACCGGATGAGACTGGGGTGTAGTATGGTCCGTGAGTCCGCATTCACAGACGACGAGCGAGAAGGTAGGAGAGAACACACCTGGCAGAAGCCTCGCTAACCCTTATCCGCGGCCTGGCAAGGTCCTCTCGCAGCCGCTGATTGTGCTCCGTAAGCCGGCGGAGCTTGAGCTCGGACATGGACTGCTTGTGGGGACGAGAGTTCATGGCTGGAGGAGATGGGCGGGAGAGGAGTTGCCGAGGGGCTTGGGCTTTCGTGCGAACAAGCAGGGCAAGGGGATGAAGGGGACGAAAGGCGGTGGTGACAAAGACGACCTGAAGCGGTGGTGGAAGGGGAGGGTGGGCGGATGGAAGGGACTGGACGCTGTTGTGGACGATGAAGACGGTGAGGAGGAGGACGAGGATGAGGAGAGGAAAGGAGAAGACTCACGGGCCAGTGGAGGATCAAAGGAGAGATGGCGAAGAGAGCACTGGCAGCGTTCTGGACTCGACCGCAGGCGTTCTCTCACGGGCGTCTCTCGTTGATGGTCGGCTGTTGCCTCGCATCAGTTCCGACCTCGCCCTCACGGGCCTCTCTCTCCTCTCCTTCTCTTCACCACACACTCCATGTCGCTCAAGCTCGTTCATGACAGTTCTCATCCACAGCTTTCAACGTACTCCTACTCCGACACGCCTTTTCTCGCGATTCGCAACCCGCGCGTTCCAACAGCGCGTTCGCGTCGACCAGCCCATTTTGACCATCCCCGCACACGCCACGTGCTACCACTTCGCCCACGCGTGCCTGGCGGCATGGCCGAAAGCGGCAGCAAGAACCAGGCCCCGACTTGCGCGGCCCCGACGTCCTCAGCCATCCCGCCTGGACTTGAAGCGTCCCAACAACTGTGGCGTGCCCTGGACTACATATATAACGTCCTGGAGTCGTCGAGACCTCGCAATATCCACCATGCTCGTGGCTTCGGTTCATGCTCTCGCCGACATGTCGACCATCGGTATGAAAGTGACCGAGTGGTGGATGCTCATGCAAACCATCGGCGCATTATTTGATGCGTAATGAGCCCCCGTGCAGTGATGTGCATAAGGTGCTCCTCGATACACACCAAAGGGTACAGGAGACACCATGGCATCGCCGTCACCGTTGCTCATGAAGTCACTTGCGACCCGTGTGGTGAACTAGAGTAGTAGCGCCAGGTGAGTAAATCCGCGCATCTCCACACGTACAACAGGCATTGCTCTAACGGGAATAATATGTCATACAGGTAAGACGAAGTAATCATGCGTCCCGGAGAGTCCATCCAGCGCTCCAATAACGTTGAAGCCATTGTCCGCCGACTATCCTACCAAAAAGTGTAATCGAAGCCCGGCGGTGGAGGACCCGCCCAATCCGCATAAGGGTCCGCCAGTCGAGCCTGCTCCTCTCGCGTCGCCCCGTTTGCACGGTCGACGGCCACCCTCAGCACTCCCGCCCATACCTCCATCGCGCGCTCCGCCTGATCCATCCATGCCGATCCCAGTTCACCTTCCCGGCCCCCTTCTGATATCTCCGCCGGTGACGCACTTGGGCCAGCGCTCGCCGGCGCCATAACCTCTGGACGTTTACGGTGGCGCTCGTTCTCTTCTCGTACGTTGGCGTGTTGATCGGTGGAGCAGCTCTCCAACACCTCAATCTCCTGGAGCTGTTCTTCTGATAGCCACGCCATATATTCCCCTACCATCTCGGGGTCGTCGCCGCACACGGGCTGCTCTGCGCGCAGCTGGGCAGCGATCAGGTCTTCTATCCACCATTGCGTGCTGGTAAGCGCCAGAACACAGGTCAACCTAGTCTTCTGGTGGCATATCTCGGCAATGTGTACTCACCACAAGCTCGGAGGCTCGTCGAACGCCGTGTTTTGCATCGTCATCGTCATCTTTCCCGGCTGGTCGCTGTTTGATCGCGGACGCCAACGCGAAGACAAAGGACCTTTGTCAGTACGCGGCACGCGATGATGCGGAAGTCGGCGCGGGCGACTCACTAGAGGATTGATTCAAAGCCTTGCATGCCTGGATCAAGGAAGGCGTGTATGGCTTCGGCGTTGGCGTTCATTTTGTGATGTTGTGTGAAGGTGAGTGAGTGGGTCGTAGAGCGAACAGGACGAGTTGGGCAGAGACAAAGCAGCACAATATTCGCGAGGTGTGTCCAAGTCAGCGTCGTCAGACTCGAGTTTCAGAACTATAAGGCTATGGCCAGGTCGAACGGATCTCGTCGAATGCGAAGGGGTGCTCGGAAGGGATACGCTTTGAAGAATGCCCCTCACCGAACATCCGGAATGCCTTTTATACCGTTCGTGTACGCGGAGTGCACGCAATGTTGCCATTCAAAGGCCTTTCGCCCCCCCTGCCCCTTTCTCTCGCCGCATGCCCAGCAGGCCTGCTCGCAGCGCACCAGCACCCTGCCCTATGATGCACCCCCATCATCGGCTCCCGGCGGGCGGAGCGATCGACGCTCGCCCTCCCCTGCCTGGGCAATGCACGGGGTGCGCAGGCGTCCGCCGGGTGCGCGCAGAGTAGCCGGAGTTGGAATCGAGATCGGGGCTCCCTTTTATTCGGGGGCGCGCCTTCGGGAGCGGTGCGTATGTACTGTACTATGGAAGGGGCGCGAGTGCGCCATCGGGAGATATGCGATACGCTCCTTTTTGTGTGCGCGAGGGGCGAGCGGATGTGGCGCGCGGTGCGCGTCATTTGTCGCGAGGTCGTAGCTTGACTACGGCTAAGCACTAACAGGCGGGCGTGTGCATCTCCTTCGCTCGTAGACGGCGATTACTCTGGTCTAGTCCGAGAGCGAGGGGGGTTCTACCACTATTGTGCGACGTTTGTGGTGTTATTGCGACGCGTCGCGGGCGAATAGCATACCGCGGAGCCGCACTACGTGCCGCGGCTCGGACGTTGAGGAATGCAGGGTTCGAGGGAGCGTCGATCGTGATCGGACGAAGAACATGACCTTTCAAGGAATCCTGGGATCCTCGCCGAGACTCGGAGCGTCACGGTACGCGTACGCGCGGTGTGCACTACAAATTGCAACGCCGTCTTTGTGAGACGGACGCGCGGAAATCAGGCCGATTCTAGACGGGTGCGCGCGAGGTCTGATGCATGATGAGAGACCGGGTGGAATGCTGAGATGCCGTGCGGTCATCATAAAGGCTATTGTTCTCCTTTGCTCGGCGTCGTGTGCGCCGCACGAGTGTTGGAGCTGTCTCAGGCCCGGGATGTTCAGGAATCAGAGGTCGTACGTCTGCGTGGAGTACAGTACCGCGTAGCAGACGAGTGATAATGAAGCGTTGGGACTGTTGCACTGTTCTCGACGCCGCATAAGAGATAGCTTCCCTTCGCGCGAATTTCAGGAACGGTTCGATTCGACTTCCAATATACTCACACAAAGACATACAAAGGCGACCAACGCGTGCGAGCGCAGGCAGCTAGGACCCCCGACAACAGGGGCAGCTCTAGGCTTCGGCGGTGAGGCTGGCCAACAGATGTGGCGAATCTCACTCTTTCTTTGTCAGTTCACTCTGGTACTAGTACCTCCGCAATAAGAAGGGCAAAAGGCACGCTTTGCCTCATTGATTGTACTTCACGAGAGGACCCAGACTCGCACTCTGATTTCGACACAAGCGTGCAACCGACTCGTCGGCCCGCAGGAAACGTCACTGCCTCATCTATCACTCTTTCGAAGCGTGCGAAATTCCTTCGTGACGTTGTCCAACATGTTGTCTAATTCTTATGATGTAGACTGTACATACATACATATCTCTACGGGCCACATAGTCTACATAGTGCATTGTGAATATCCGCGCGTCCCAAGCCTGCAAGAGGCGACGAGTCGAACGGGGCCGCTTTACTCGGGCTTCGCGCCGGGAGTGTCGGAGATGTACCAGCCGAGCTTCTCCTCCCACTTGCCGGGGAGGAGCTGCGAGATCTGCTCGACGTCCTTGTCGCCACGGCCGGACAAACACTGTGGAGAGACGTGGTCAGTCTGAGAGCTTGGGGCGGGACATATCAATGGTACGTACGATGACGACGTTCGCGTCCTTTGGCAGCGTCTTGGCGAGCTCGACACCGCCCCAGATGGCGTGCGACGACTCGAGAGCTGCAAGCCAGTGATTTAGATATCGCCGCAAAGCACCGCAAACGAGTTTGGTACGTACCGGGGATGATTCCCTCAAGTTGCGTGAGCATACGGAAGCCACGAAGCGCCTCCTCGTCGGTCGCGACGGTGTACTCCGCACGACCGGAGTCTTTGAGCCAGGCGTGCTCGGGGCCGACACCGGGGTAGTCGAGACCAGCGCTGATCGAGTGCGTCTCGACGATCTGGCCGGCTTCGGACTGCAGGACGTACGTCCTCACACCGTGGAAGACACCGGCGTGGCCCTTGCTGAGGGTAGCGCTGTGCCTGTCGCCGTTGAGGCCTGTACATGGATATGCTTAGTGGCATGAACCCTCACTTCGTGAGCTGATGTACATACCTTCACCACCAGCCTCGACACCGATGAGCCTGACGCTCTTCTCGGGGATGAAGTCGTAGAAAGTACCGATGGCGTTGCTACCGCCGCCGACGCACGCTACGACAGCCTCAGGGAGCTTCCCGACCTCCTCGCGAAGCTGCTCCTTGATCTCCTGACCGATGACCCTCTGGAAGTCACGCACAATGGTAGGGAAGGGGTGCGGGCCAATCGCGGAACCGATGAGGTAGTGCGTGTTCGAGAGGTTGGTGACCCAGTCGCGGAGCGCCTCGTTCACCGCGTCCTTCAGCGTGCACGAGCCGGAGTGGACGGGGACGACCTGCGCGCCGAGCATGCGGATACGGAAGACGTTGAGGGCTTGACGGCGGACGTCTTCAGCGCCCATGTAGATCACACACTCCAGACCGAAGCGTGCACAGGCGGTCGCGGTCGCGACACCGTGCTGGCCTGCACCGGTCTCGGCGATGATACGCGTCTTGCCCAGCCTCTTCGCAAGGAGAATCTGGCCGATAGCGTTGTTGATCTTGTGCGAACCAGTGTGGTTCCTGCATATCGTTAGACAGGCATTTAAATGACAAATCGCAAACACTTACAGGTCCTCACGCTTCAACCAGATGGTCGCACCGCCAGCGTGCTCGGTGAGCTTCTCCGCCTTGTAGAGGTTCGAGGGGCGGTTCATGTAACCGTAGAGGCTCTTCCACTCCTTGATGAACTCCGGGTCCTTCATCGCGGCATTGTGCGCCTCCTCGACCTCGACCAAGCAGTCCCAGAGCGCCTCCGGGACGTACTGGCCACCGAATTCACCAAAGCGCGGAGGAAGCAGGTATTTTGACGTCGACTCAGTTGAGACGGTGTGCTTGATGCTTGGGCGCAAGCGCGTCGACGAGGGGCGGGGCGTCGTGCCTGGCCGCTTTGATGGCTGGCCCTTCAAGCTGATCTCGCGGCAGTACTCCTCGACCTTCTTCGCTACGTTATCCTTGGGCGCCGACTTGATGACGGCAATGATGCGACTGCCAATAACAACACCGTCCGCACCGGCGTCGGCGACGAGGTCGAAATGCGCACGGGTCGCGACACCGAACCCGACCGCGAGCGGAACGTCGGTGTAATCGCGGACACGGCTGATGAGCTCGGGTAGCGCGTTGTTCATGGTGCCGGATACGGAAGAGCCGGTGGTGCCCATCTGTAGCGCGGAAATATCGTAAGATGACTCGGACGTCGACCGGAGAAAGCGCGGCTTTACGATACCTTGGACACGACGTAGATGAAAGTGTCCGCGATAGACGCGAGGAACTCGATACGGTGGAGGGATGTTGAAGGCGCAATCAAGGGGACGTAGGAGAGGCTGCGAACCTCAGCACTGGATCTACAGCGATGGAACAGTTGAACTGGGCAACTTACTTGGCGGCACGGCACTTGTCGCGGAATGCGACAGCCTCCTCTGGAGGGAGATCAACAACGATGAATCCGTTCGCGCCAGCTTCTACCGCGTCATGAATGGCCTTGTCCTCTCCGTAAGCCAGGATGGGGTTGTAGTAACCTGAGAAGCGTTAGTTGGCGGCAATCACCTTAATCAGGGAACAGACATACCCATCAACAGTACGGGAGTAGTCAGACCCTTACTCCGCGCTTCTCGGAGCATGCCAAGGCACTGGACATAGTCGACGTTTTGTTGGAGCGCAACCTATAAGATGAACGCGGAGTGCGTGCTCAGCGGAGTGCTCAAGAGGGACATAGGGATGCGACGTACGACGTTGGTCTCCTGAATCGTCGGACCATCCGCAATGGGATCTGAGAAGGGCACACCGAGCTCGATAATGTCTGCTCCTCCCTCCTGCATGGCAAGCATAAGCGGGACGGTATCCTTGACCGTAGGGTACCCCGCAGTCACGAAAGTGACGAGCGCGGGGCTAGTCTGCAGACACAGTCAGCTCTGCGCTCATGAACGATACGCCAGAACACGCACGGAGTTGTTCTTCTCTGCGAAAACCTTTTTGATAGCTTCCATGATGGCTGAGGGGGAGGGGGATGTGGACGGAGTCAAGGCTGGGGGCCAGTCATTTTATGGGAGTGGAGGGATATAATCTCGGTTAGATAATAGTAAGCAGATCAAGATCGGACGAATACACTTTGGATCTAATCTACGCGAGGCGCCCAGAGGTCGAGTTAAGATGGCAGGCGCTGTCGTTCGTCCGAGTCCGAGTCCCTAGCCCCACTCCTCGCTCCCTCTCAGGTTCAGCAACTCATCCCATCTCTCCCTCTGCCGGCATTCGTCTGCAGCCATGGACCTGTCACGGTCGTCCGACGAATCAAAGGTGTTGATTATCAACACCGGCGGGACGATTAACATGATTTTCAGCCAACAGGGCTACGTTCCCGAGCCGTATTTCCTCATCGAGACGCTTCACAGCCAGCATCGTTTCCACGACCCACTCGAGGAATCCCTCTTTTCTCACTCCTCGTCCCTAGAGGGCTACCGTAGATGGAGCAGCAGCGGGCGAAACACTCCGACAACAGGCGGGCCACTCGGCAGTCGCGAGCCATCTCCGAGTCGCGTCGGGGCGCGCGCGTACACAAATCAATCCCTCACTTTGCCCGTGAGGTCCTGTCGTCCAATAGGCATTCCCGAAAACCTCGCGCCGGAGACCGAGAGGGTCCTTGTCGCACCGGCCGGCTTGCAAGAAAATATCGGAAGATGTCTACGAGGCCCACCTGCCTACCCTTGTCACGCCGCGCAGTAGTGGTCCTGGTGGGACCAACAAAAGAATCCGTTACGTGATTCTCGAGGTGGGTTTGCCGTTGATGCACTGAATGTACCCCGCTCTGATGCCATGTAGTGGCACCCGATGCTAGACAGCAGTAACATCGAGATTCAAGGTACGCAGCCAGGAGTAGCATAGTAGCCGTCATTTCTGACTGGTAGTGCGATCGCTCGCAGTACAGACTGGATACGGATCGCCACTGACATAGAGCTCAACTACTCGAATTTCGATGGGTTTGTCATACTGCACGGCACTGACACGATGGCCTACACATCGTCCGCCCTGAGCTTCATGCTCGAGGACCTCGGAAAGACGGTGGTCCGTGCTCCTGTGTCCGAAGGATCGGCATGCTGCTCACGAGCTTGTCGTTAGGTCGTCACAGGCGCCCAGATCCCCATGTCACAGCTGAGGAACGACGCCGTCGACAACTTGCTTGGCGCGCTGGTCATCGCCGGACACTACATAATACCTGGTGGGTGTACGCCGGACGTGGTGTGGCGCAGCCCACGACACTGACTATTTCGCCGCGCAGAATGCTGCCTGTACTTCAACCATACCCTCTTCCGAGGCAACCGAGTCTCCAAGACGTCGTCTTACGATCTGAACGCATTCAACAGCCCCAACTTTCCGCCATTGGTCAACGGTAGGCCCGGTGGGTTCCCCCTCCACGCAGAGTTCCGCTCACCCTCCGGCGTGATGGGCAGTTGGCATCGACATCGTGGTCAATTGGCATGATGTGCTCAGGCAGACGAGCCTCAGGCGCTTCCACTCGCACAGGCGTGCGTAATTCCGCTTCTGGCAATTACCTTCATTCTGCTCACCTTGATGCGTACATACCGCAGAAATGAGCCCACACGTCGGTTAGTATCCGGCACTCCATTCAGCTGCGCTCCACACGTCTGACAGCTCAATACAGCCACTCTGCGTCTGTTTCCCGGCATAACGGGATCGACAATCCGAGCGTTTGTCGCGCCTCCCACCCGAGGGCGTCGTCCTCGAGACATTCGGCGCAGGCAACGCGCCCCAACGCGCAGACCTCGTCGCCGCCCTCAAGGAAGCGTGCGACAACGGCGTGGTTATCGTCGCCATCACCCAGTGCGCCAAGGGCACCGTCTCGGACGCATACGAGACCGGACGCAGCCTCATCCAAGCTGGAGTCGTACCAGGAGGCGACATGACGCCCGAGGTGCGTGTCTTCCTCATCAGCCCAACACCTCAGCCCCGCATCCACCTCCGCTCCGTCCGCGCTGGCCGGGATCGATGCGGCGCGTTCTGTGGGGCTTCTGATGTGCATCGGACGCTGAGAGCTAACTGCCACCCGCCGCTCCGCCGGCCTCACTCACAGTGCGCGCTCACGAAACTGAGCTACCTCCTCTCAAAGCCCGAGCTCTCCGCAGCGCAGGTCCGCGCGCTCATCGGGACGCCCCTGCGGGGCGAGCTCACGCTGCCGGAGAGCAAGGTGCCGCCATCGCTGAGCCAGCCCGTCGGGCTCGACCAGAGCCTCGACAACATCCAGGGCGTGCTCTCGCAGGTCGTCCGGCTCGTCTCCTCCGCGTCGCGTGCGCCGCGCATCGTCGTGTCTCAAGGCGAAGACGACGGGTCGGCGGCGGTGGCTACGAGGGGTTCGAAAGCCGCGCGCGACGAGGCCGCGGACAAGGCGACAGCGCCGTGGTCGTGGACTGCCGCAGAAGCCGCCTCGACGGAAAGCGCGCTCTTCCCCTTCCTCGTCCACCTCGCCGTCAGCCGCGACGACACAGACAGCGTCGCGTTTTGCCTCGCCGCTGAGGCGGCCGCGGACCAGGCTGGCACGGGCGCGGGAGTGGCCGTCGGCGGCGGGCTCGCGAACTGCTTGGACGCCGCGTCAGGAAGGGCGCCGCTGCACGTCGCTGCGCTGAACGGCGCTGTGCGAAGTGCAGCAATGCTCCTCGAGGCGGGCGCGCTCGTACACGTGCGCGACTCGCTCGGGCATACTCCGCTGTACTACGCGGCGCGCCAGGGACACGAGGAGCTTGTCGACTTGTTGGTCAAGGCAGGCGCGAACCTGGGCGGGGCGGATGTCGAAGGCAGGTTCGTGGCGCTTGCGGTACAGAAGGCGACCCATGCGCGGGACGAGCATGCGTTGCGGGTCTGGAAAAAGGCGGGCGCGGACGTCGTGCATGTTGCCGTCCATGTCTGATGCCCTGCAGGAATCGGGAACGCAAGACTAGAGATGCAGATGGAGGTGTACAGTACACGAAACCCAAATAACTAACCGGACCCACCAAGTCCATAGAAAGTAAACATATGGCCCAGGACTGCTTGGCCTGCGCGACATCAGCCGTCGACAACGATGACCTCACGCGTCTGGTCCGCGACCCCGCTGTCGTCGCCCTCGCCTTCTGGTTCGAAGATGCCCGAGACGGTGTCGGTGAGCGTCTTGAGGAAGACCGTCATCTGGTCGCGCGCGAACATGAACGGGTCCTTGAAGAAGGCCAAGCGCTCGACGATGTCCTGGACTCTCCTTGTCGAGGTCGCGCGGCTCATACTTGACTTTGAGGATGAGTTTATCTCTCGGGAGTGAGACGCCAGGCTGGGCACCCGGGGGTAGTTCGTACACGTTTCGTAGGGAAAAGTTGAGTGCTGCACGACAAGATGCATTGTCAGCGACAGTCACATTAGCGTGCAAAGCCACGGGGGAGAAACTCACAGAATGCCGCATCCTCAGAGTCTGGAGTTTGGTAGTTGTAAGTGAAAATGCACGACAAGATCTCCTCATCAAGCTGTGGGAAGTCGGGGCTCTTGTCGATCTTCACGCCTGTGACGAGGATGTTCGTCATATCCTCGTATAGTCGGATGACGGGTGTGTTCCGCGGCTCGTTCGGCGCTTGCGCATGTTGTCGCGCTACGGCGGTTGGCGCGGGCGCGCGGACAGCGAGCGATTTGGAGCGTTCGATCTCTGCGTCAAGCTCTTTTTGCATGATCTTGGCTAAATTGCGAGGCAAGGGGAGGTGAGCCGTGGCGAGTGGGTGGCATCGGGTAGAGGGGGAATGCGTACCATTTTCCTGCAATGCTTGGATTTCCTTGTCCTTACTCGCAATCGTCGCGTCGCGTTGCTTGATCACTTCCTTCAGACGAAGGTTCTCTTCGCGCAATGCCTGCTTCTCTTCCTCCGCAGCCTCACGGGTGAGGAAATGCAGCGCGTACGATTTGCTCGACTTGGACGACGATTGTAGCTTCGAGAGCTGTGCGGTGAGCTCCTGGATGAGGGCCTCTTTTCCTGTAAAGAAGGTCAGTGAAATGGAGCATGGTGAGGAAGGGAGAGCGCACTTTGGATATTCTCGTCGAACTGCGACTTGTACTCCTCCAAAATTTGCTCGGGTTCTGTATTTCGTATGCGAAACACCTCGTCCAGCTGTTTCGCGAGTTTGTCTCTCTGTGTTGTGATCTGCGAGGCGCTCTATAGCACCGGATAGACAAATAATGATATTCAGACGTACCTCTTTCGCTGTCTCACGCGATCGTTCCAACTGTGCCCGCAGGTTCTCGACCTCACGAGCTAGCTTCTCCTCCGTCTTGCTTGACCGAGTTGCATTCGGTGGGCGAGAACCGTTGTTAGATTTCGGCTGTTTGCTGCCAGCACGAGCACTTTGCTGAACAGGTGGTTCGGGAGGCGCTTCATCATCATTCAACTCCATCACCTCCTCCCTGTCCTCCTCAACCTCCGCGACCATACCGTTGGCTTTCCCAGCCTTCGAATGTGGACCCGCTCTCGCCTTCCCCTTCACAGCGGCAGGACTTGGAGGTTCCGTTGGTCGTAGGCTCTGCGCGCGCACCGGTCTTCTTTGCGACGGTCTTGGAGGGCGGACCAGGCATGGCGACGACCTCTTCTGAGTCCTCGCTCGGCTTCCTGCGCTTCTTTGTCGGCTGCTCGTCGACCATCACTATGTCTTGGTCCTCCTCCTCATCGTCTAGTTCAATTGTAGACGCAGCTCTGTTCGACGGTTTCTTTGCCGCAGCGCTCTTTGAGGCAGGCTTTGTGGAGGGGACCTGCGACGGGTCTGCCACCGACGCGTCCGCCGCGCGCCTTCTTGGTTGGAGCGGGGGTAGTAGGGCCATAGTTGTTGGCTGTGAGATGGAGCATACTTGTCGATATTCAGACGTCCTCAGCTTCGGTCAGCATAAAAGGCTGACATACCGAAATCGTCGTCTGAGACGTCGGACATGGCGCGGAGGGCGGTGTGGCGATGGCGGGGGAGGGAAGGAGAACAGAGAACAGATTGGACGCGCCTTTGTTTGGCCTGTAAACAACGCGTGGGTGGTTATACTGGGCGCCTACGCGGGGTGCACGATCGGACAGACCGCATGGCCTCGCATCGCTAGATCTCCGTTATTACTTACTGAGTCTGACTCGGCACAATGTCCGCGGCCACCTGAGCTCGGTCGGAAGCTGCGGTCATCATGCTCCGCCGGCCAGTCAAGTGCAGTTCCCTTCTTGCTTCTTGCCATACGCCTCCAACAGCCTCGTCTGTGCGAACGCCGCAGACTTCGTGGCTGGTTTGTGATTGACACCCATCCATCGATTGCACTCGCCCACCTCGAAGAGCTACACCTCCACCTGCCCTTCTAAACGCCTATTCCGACATGGAAGATTATCTTAAAAAGCGTCAGGAACTCATACAGCAAGATAGAGCTTTGCGGCCCGACCAAACATACGTGGCCGCTCTTTCATTGGAGGAGCGCAAGGCGGATAACGTCTTGCGCAATATCCGCACCTATGAGGCGCAAGCTGTCTGGAATGGCGATAAGCCGGCCAAACACGAGCCTGGGCCCTCCCACATGTTTCCTGGGATGGCTTTCTTGACGGGTCGGTTGCGTGCGCTGCGATCACAATGGAATGAAGTTGACCTGCGATTCAGCTCGGGAGACAATCGTGAACACTGAGCTCTTCAAGATACTCGGCAAGGTCTGTCCTTTCTGTCGCCACAGGGTTAGTATGACTGACAAACATAATTGTAGATGCCGAAGGGTGGCCTCTTGCACGCCCATCTTGACGCGACGGTCCGGGTAGACATCTTACTTCGCTTCGCGATCCAACAACCGGCCATCCATGTTCGCGTTTCTGAACCACTTGCACCAAACACCTTGCGTTCGGTGTTGCCTCAGTTCCGCCCATTGCGCAAGTCTGAGTGGACGAATATCCCCAGTCTCACAGACCCGCAGTATTCTTCAGGATCCTGGGTACCCATACAGAATGCCAGGAACAACTTCAGCATTGAGATGGGCGGTCCAGAGGGTTTCGACCGCTGGGTGATTGACGCGCTCATGATCAATCCCTCGGAGGCATATGGAACCCATAACACCACGACCAAGGTCAACCTTCCGTAGCTCCCTTCTTATGAGCCATGCTGAACGCCCTGCATCGCAGATTTGGCAGAAGTTCTCGAGTACCTTCATGGTCTCAAATGTCGGGGCTCTTGCGGTTGTATATCCGTCTCGCGGTTTTGCTGACATTGAATCACTAGCCCTTAATCCGTTTCGCACCTATATGGACGCAATACATCAGGGAGTTCTTGCTGTCTTCTATTTCTGACGGCATTTCGTACGTCGAGCCTCGTATCATGTTCTTCATGAAGTAAGAGGTCCCGCTTTGATGCCCCCATTCGCATCTAGTTGACACTGCATAACAGAAACATGTTTGGGGAAGACGGCGAAGAAAATATCCCGCATAGAGTCTGGTTCCAGATGTATGAGCGCGTTCTCAACGAAGTCAAGGAGGAGCTTAAGGCGCAAGGCCGCGAAGACGACTTCCTTGGCTCAAGGGTATGTAATCTGCTCTGCCTTTGCCTTTGCTTGAACGGTACAGACTGACTTGCGAGGCAGATCATCTACTCCACGATGCGCAGTATCTCCTGTGAAGAGCTCGAATGGCATCTCTCCGATTGCCTTGCGCTTAAGCAAGAGTTTCCGCACCTCGTCGCCGGCTTCGACCTAGTCGGACACGAGGACTCGCTCCGTCCGCTCATCGACTACATCGAGCCATTACTCAAATTCGTCGAGCGACAGAAAGAGCTGGGTGTGCACATCCCGTTCATATTCCATGCAGGAGAGACGACTGGGGACGGAACCGCCGCCGATGTGAATTTGTACGATGCGATTTTACTGGGAACGAAGCGGATCGGACATGGGTGAGTCGCACAGTTTGTAGACATCGCATCTGACTGACTGTATGGGACAGATTCTCCTTGTACAAGCATCCTAAGCTGATGGAAATTTGCCAAGAGAAGGATATATGCATCGAAATGTGCCCGATCTCGTACGTATATGACATCCATGTCCTCGAATCTCCACTCACCGGTTTGTGATGCTTGTAGCAACGAAGTCTTGGTATGTGCAGCTCAGACTCCCTGCATGCCACGCGTAGCTTGACCGTTTATGCGGAATAAAGCGCCTCACTGGATCTATGCCCATGCATCCGCTACCTGCAGTAATCAATCATGGTGTGCACGTTGCGCTATGCTCGGACGATCCTTCCGTGTTCGGCAACATGGGGCTCTCCTTCGATTTCTTCCAGGTCGGTGTTCGCGCAGTGGATTATGGAATTGTGGCATCGGGCTAACCAGCCCGGACAGGTCTTTGTTGCGAGCGAAGTCAACAACTTAGGGACGCTCCGCATGCTTGTATGGGATAGCATCAAGGTACGTGCTACGTTCACTGACGTCACATAAATGCAGTGCTTGGCGTATGCTGACAGGAGACTGCGATGCTAGTTTTCGAGCTTGGAGGAGCAAGAAAAGGAACGCGCTTACAGTGCGCTCGATCGGTCGTGGACGAAATTTATCAAGTACATCCTGGATAACTATGGGGACAGCTTTGGTGATAAGCGTCCCGTATCGCAATAGAACAACATACATACGCGCGAGGCGTGCTGCATCTTGCAGATTCAGACGTTATACAGTGTTTTGATACAGCTGCGATCATATTAAGTATGCGATGCTTGCATGCCCAGCCAAGCAACGCCATGGGAACAGTGAGTCGGACTGCTGATGCTATGCTGTACATTGTACAGGAATTGATGTCTCGGTCTCTTATCCTCGTGATTTGTGACTCACTGACGAGGCGAGGCGCTTAACAGGGTTTGCAGATCCCGCACTGTTATTAGCGTAAAGAACCTGAAGGTTCAGCTCACCAGACAGCCCTCACGACTCTCCAGCGATGTCGCCGTTCAGCCGCAGGTCCCGCAGGCGCAGCAGGGTTTGTACCCTGGATCCTGTTCCTGCCGAGTTGTCAGCCCAAGTACAGACGGTAAGCAGTGAACGTTTGAACAGTCACCGCCTGAACATGCGGCATTTAACCTCCAGGATGCTTCCCCCTTTGCAGGAAGAGACAGATATATCCCAACCCTCTCGCTTCGCGCTTGTGCATGTTCAACTGACGCGTGTCGTCCGGACGTTGAGCATACGTAGCGGACGGCAAGGAAAGGGTCCGCGGAAGATAGTAAACGCTGTAAGTGTTCGATTTTCTCTCCTATAGGCGTAACTCACCCCAACCTCCACAATTAGCTAGAAACCGACGTGGCATCGTCCACTGAGCGTCATCTTTCAGGTGTCTGTAGCCACCGCTTACCGTTTCAGTTCACGAATACTGATAACGATACAGGATAATGGAGGAGTTTCCAGCAATCACTCATTACCCTTCGCTAGCCTAAACCCGGATGTGCAGATGCACATCATGTCATGGCTCCCTCCCTCCTCTTTGGCAGCGCTTATGGCTACGAGTCGGTTCTTCTCGGAAATTGCTCTCCAACCGCTGTGCGCGTGCACGAGGCGGCCGTTCCGTTCCCTCAAGCAGTTTCGTTCATTCTACACCTTCCTCCGAGTCGAATCTTCGACGCCACGCACGCCGTTGATCAGAGAGCTCAATATCGAAGCAACGCTGTGGGGACAGATGCCCTGGGAAGAGGACACATATGAAAGGGCACGCCGTCTCTGCCGCGGACGACGCCGCCATTCGAGCCTCCGACATGATTATACGCATCCTGCACTTCTGTCAAAACCTGCGACGCCTCCACGTGAATCACTGCTTCAATAGAAGCGATATTCAGTCCGTAGGACAAGCGCTCTCGAAGATGCCTTCGCTGGAAGAGCTGTCGTTGCGCGGTGTCGGGGTAGTGACGAAGGAAGACTTCTGTCTGCTCGCCAGACCGCATCTTCGAACGCTCCTGATTGACGCGTTTTATGACCTATTCACCGTCCCTGATATTCTGGATCACATGTGCAGCCTCTCTGACACTCTATTTGAGCTCGATCTGCGGTCTGTGCATCAGTGGACTGCAACGCTTGGCAACACCTTTCCGCACGTCCGTCGTCTCACCATAGGCTATCCCAAAGACGGCCGCTTCGACACTCTGGCAAGGACTTTCCCCGCCCTCGAACACCTCACACTCAAGAAATGGGACCAAAGCAGCGCCGACGTCCATAACCAGCTTCTCGCCCATGCGCAACGTCTCCGCGAGTACCACCGAGAGCATTGGCGAGCACATCCCGGCCAGTGGCCCGCGCTCATCTCTGTATCTGGCGCTGAGAACGACCCGTATACGTTGTACGCCCTCGCGATCCCACAGCATGTGGCGCGCATCTCACTGCCTTACTGCCGGAACATGGATGAGCAGAGGCTGTTGCCCTATATATCGATCGATCCTCGAGGATGCCGCTCCTTCTTGCGTGGACCTCCGCATTCGACTCCCGGGCGACACCTTGACGTACAAGCAGCTCGACATGTTACGTTCCATGAACACCCTCCGTCGATGCATCATCACCATAGAGCTCAGCTCTGCGCAAGGGCACAATCAGGAATCGCTGAACCTTCACCAAGGGGCCATAATGGTACGCACGCAGCCTCTTATCCAACTCTCGGATGTACATTGACGGATTGTGCACGGCTTTGGCAGACTGCGCTCCAACGACTCGGGGTCTCTGTACCTTTGACACATTTGATGCTCCAGTATAACGAGCCAGAGCGCCAGCCAATCCGGGCACGGGATAGACTGTGGTTGTACAGGCTCAGCGCGCGTGCCACCGAGACCTTGACATCGCTCACTAGCGCGTTCGCCACCCTTCGATGGATCGGTCTCTATGTTGAACCCCTCAAGCTGCGAGGATGGGCCGTAGTTCGCTCGGCGCCGAGCGACTCGCATTCCAAAGGAGGCGGTGTGGCGACATACAAGCTGGAAGAAATGCAGCAAGACGAGTGTTGGGCGGTCCTTGTTGCTGAGGGATTGGAGGACTTTGTGCGTCCTGATCGACGTGTTGCTAAGCCGTGAGTGCATCGGTCGCAAACATTGACATTGCACAGAATTTCCTACCTCGTTTGAGGCGTCAGACTGTGATAGTGACGCTAAGGTATGTCGTGCACAAGAGCGGCTTAAGCCAGCCAGAATCGCAGTGTACGAGTTGCCGAGTCCTGTATGTAGGAATAACCTGTGAACTCGTACGCAGGTAGGGTCCCGGCCCTATCTGTCAATCCTCTCGCCATAGCAACCTCACCTACTCTAACCACAGCCGCCATGGGTTGGAGGCTACTGGCATCGTAGCCTAAGGTACTTACTGTCCCAGTACTAGTCAAGTATTCAATATCAAGGAGCGACGAGCGCAGATCTACAAGGACGGCCCGGGCCCGACCCAGCATGTTTGACGCTGTGCACCTGACGAGACATTAAGCGGTTTTTGATCCCGCTCTGCTACTTGACCGTATCGCGCGGCGTCCAGATTCTAATCTGATCCACTACCGTGTCGGGGTACATGATCCTCAACCATGGCCGAGTCGCAATTCAGCTTTAGCTTCAATCATCCCACACACACCAGTGCTGCTGCCTCTTCTCTGTCGACGAATGTGTCAGTGCGAGAGGTGAGCAGAGGGCCGCGCTCCAACGCATCTAAGTCCGCACCATTATAATATCCTCTGATCAAGTTCAATACTTGTTGCAGGAGGGCGGCACTCAGGCAGCGGAAGCAGGCTTTCACTTCACAGCCGCGTCTACTCAGCTCACACCCCGAGTCCAAGCTCTCACCCTCAATGCACGCAGTCGAGCTGTTCCCCGCCAGAGGAACAAGCGGCACGGTTCAGCGCGAACTGTGAGTGCTTGAGCTCGACTTGAATTCATTTGCAACTTACGCCATTGCCATGCACAAGCAGCCTGCCACCGAGCACGAGCTATCATTGTCCACTGCCCGCCGATTCAGGGGAGACAGTCCCGACAGCGCATGCAGTGACAGCGACGTAGAGAAGTCCGAACCGCCTCCGGACTTGGCCTTATTGCAAGCACAGGCGCTGCCAGCTGTGAGTACTAAGAGCTGTGCCCTCCGAAACGTTACTGTGTGCTCAAGGCGGCTCAGGACGTAGTCAAGAGGGCTGCCGACAGTATCTGCCTACATTTGGTTGCGTTGAATATGGATGTGCAGATGCACATCATGTCTTGGCTGTCTCCGCCGTCCTTGGCCGCACTGATGGTCACCTGTCGGTTCTTCTCCGAGGTTGCCCTTAAACCGCTTTGCGAGTGTCCGAGGAAGCCAATCCGTTCACTACAACACTTCCGTTCATTTTACGCTTTCCTCCGAGTCGAATCTTCAAGAACACGCACGCCCCTCATCAAAGAGCTGAGCATCGAAGCGACACTTTGGGGACGACCGTTCTGGGAACATATGACACTCGAAGAACGCGTCCGCTCTAGATTGCATGGCTCCGATAATCGCACGACTCTACGGGTCCCTGATGTGATTATGCATACCCTACTTCTCTGTCGAAACTTGCGGCGCCTCCATGTAAATCACCACTTCGATAACAGCGAAATCAAGCTGACGGCGAACGCTGTTTCGGCGATGCCTTCGCTGGAAACGCTCTCCTTGCGCAATGTAGGGATGATAACCTGCTCAGTATCCCGGCCTGCTCGCCAAACCCCGTCTTCGCAAACTCGTGCTCGACGGATGTTACAAACAGCTCGATGTTCCCGATATCCTAGATCGTATCCGCAGCCTCTCCGATACCTTGATTGAGCTCGATCTGCGATCCGTACATCAATGGACCACTACGCCCAATACCACCTTCCCGCATGTTCGCCGTCTCACTATAGGCTACCCCAAGGGCGACCGCTTCGACAACCTGGCGCGGGTGTTTCCTGCTCTCGAACACCTGACACTGAAGAAATGGGAACTGAGCACCGTATCAGCTCATGCTCACATCCTTGCTTACTCAGACCAGCGCCGCGAGTTCCACCAGCAGCACTGGAGAGCGCATCCGGATCTGTGGCCCGCACTCGTCTCTCTATCTGGAGCTGAAGACGACCCGTACACCATGTATGCTCTTGCTATCCCGCGACATCTGCCCCGCATTGCAGCTCCCTTATTACGCTCCCATGGAAGACCCTGAGCTTTGGTCACTGTATCGAACTATCATTGGAGATGCCGCTGCCTCCTGCGTAGAGCTCCGTCTCCATATGTCAGGCCAGGCCTTGTTGTACAGCGAGCTCGAAATCCTGCGTTCCATGGGCACCCTCCGTCAATGCATCATCACCGTAGACAGGATTTCCGGCGCTAGGCAATAATGATCAGCTGATGAACATCCACCATGTCGCCATGATAGTGGGTACTGTTTTCTTGGAGACGTCTTGTCGGCCAATTACGGACGCAAGGGGTAAATGCTGACTATTTTGGCAGAATGCCCTCCGACAAGTTGTGCTATCATTGTCGCTCACGCACCTGTTACTCAAATACAGCAAGCCAGAGCACTCGGCGACCCCGGCTGAGGAGAAACTGTGGAGGAGGATCAACAAGAAGGCGATCGTGACCTTGGAACCGCTCGTTGACGCATGCACCTCTCTTCGCTGGATAGGGCTTTACGTTGAGTCGCTGACCTTGCGCGGCTGGAACATAGTCCGGTCGTCGAGCGACCCGCATCGAGGAGAAGAGGATAAACCGTACACATTGGAAGAGATGCAATTGAAGGAGAGTTGGGCGCTTTTAGCTGCCGAGGGGATGGAGGATTTCGCGCGAGCTAATCGGCACAGACGACCGTCGGACGATGCATGAGTTGGATGGGTAGACATGCTGGATCGCCAATACCGATATGTAGTACATATACCGGCAGGAAATGAGAGCTGCAACCAAGCAGTGGTAACCTACCACTTAGTTCCTCAACTTCTGATCCTACAATACAACATCGAGCTTCACTAAAAAAGCTTCTTGCACGCCGGGCATGCGCCGTTGGCCTCAAACTCCTTCATGATACATCTGTGTCCAAGGAAGTCAGCGTCAAAGACCCTATAGATTACTGTCTTCGCTGGCAACGTACCGAAGACAGAAGATGTGACCGCATGCAGTAGCCACTGGCTCGACGCAAAATTCCCGCAGGCACGACCTACATCGCCATGACAAGGTTCTGCTTCCCGCATTGTCGGTCTCGCGGGCTACTAAATAATATAACGTATGAGCGGCGCGAGAGGAGTTCATATTCTATTAGAGTTCACCAACCTGTCGTCTCAGCTTGTATCAGCTTCCTATACTCTGCGTCCTCGCTGTTGTCGAGTGTCTGTGTTGCAACATCCGCAGAATGCACCGCGCGGGCAGATTGTGCCTCAGTCGTGGGATTGGCAGGCGCGTCTTCTGTCTGCAATGGTTGAGAATCATGATCGTGGGCCACGGCCTCTCAACGCTTACTTGGCGTCCCTTCTTGCTCGCGATGTTAGTGCTTGAAGTGTTGGCAATGACTTCTGTATCAGACAAGAACAATTCATCTATCTGTGACCCGAGCTCTCCAAAACTGCTAGGGGTCGATGAGGAGTTCGGCCGATTCTCTTGGGTTGAGGCAGGGTTGGCGAAGTGATCACTAGACAGGGCCCTGTTAGGAGTAGGGGCTGCCGTGCTAGCTATGGCCCGGGAGTTACCCTGTAAGGACATCAAGAACACCGATGCACATGCCAAAAGGACTGGAACTACGAACCACTTGCGCCTCTGCATTGAATGCCGGAAGTGGTCCGTTTGAGAATATAGCAGATTTGAAAGTCTCTCCGAGTTGGGCACCCGGCGCGGTCGAGCTACTCGTACACCTCACACACGGACATCCAGTCCCCTAACCACAGCCCGTCAGAGCATAACCTCTGAGCCCAGACTGATGTGCAAATTCCAACCTTTCCCGAGTAGCCTGTCGTATTCCGAGTCGCAGAGATCGGCGATGAACATGCCAAGTGTAGCCTCCTGGCCCACCTCGGGCTTTGCGGGCGCGGGTTGCACACAAGCTTCGGCGGGTCCTGTCGCTGTGACTTGATGCGATCCCCTGAGGGGCTGAAGGGCAGGTCGGGAGATGCAGTTCATATAGCTTTTGCCTTCTGAACCCTTGTCCACACTCTAAGCACTGTATCGGAGGCTCCCATTGGTGGTCGAGCGCGACTCCGTGAGTTCTTACGGACTTCCGGCCTTCGAATTTCGCTCTGCATTCGTTGCACCTTACTTCGAACCCACGCCGACGCGCTTGTTCATTTGGCGACATTCAAGGATCCTAGATGTGCGAAGAGTGAGCAGAGTAGGCAAAACCTCAGATGCAGTAGGTCGTCGGTGGAGAGATGGATTGAGGAGACGTACCAGCGTGTACGCAAGGGTGCTCGAGGCAAGCTACCGCAGCACCGCAGCCTTAACGCCCACAATGGGTCACTTGACAATGCCCTAAGAGGATCATTACGGGAAAGCATCCCTCATAGCACGTCCTGTGGGACATTCAGCGAGCCTATGCAGCCCAGCCTGAGCCTCGCGCAGATCCTTTGGGCTCAGCGGTGCCACCAGAAGCCGCTTTTTCAGCAGCTATTCACTCGTCCTCCAGTGAATTGGTGAAACAGGGAACTCGAACAGACATCTCATGTTACGAATTCAACAAACGCTATGGCCGCTCACGTCCAACTTCACAATAAACACTTTCTTGCACACAGGGCACGACCCATGCTTCCCGATTTCGCGCAGGAGACAGCTATGACAACGACTCGGATTAGTCCCGAGTTTGATCGTGACAAGCCGAACTTACCTCGAGCAGAAGATGTGTCCACACACCGTAGTCGCTGGTTTCACACAAGGACTGCACAAGCAGGACCGGCAGTGCCAGGACACGGTTGATCGATGGGCTGGCGCTGTAGCCCCTAAATTTGGGCATAGAATGACATGCGTCGGTCAGCACAAGCATCAGTATGAATACGATGCAAACGCACCCTGGGAGGAATCTGCATGGATCACCTTCGACAACTTCACAGGTGCTGCAGACAAAGAAGTCGGCCGAGTTGGAGAGGAAGCACGACGTTGACCTAGTCGAGAGTCCGATGTACTATTGATGTTCTCGGGGTCCGCAACTGGACACGGCTCTGGAGGAAGTTGTTCTGATCGCACCGAGGACGCGGTATGGGTACGAGAGTGCATTGGCGACGGGGGCCGACTGTCTGAGCTACGCTGCCAAGATTGCATGAGTTGCGAGCTGTCCGTAGCCTGTTACATAGTATGGGAGAATTAGCGTATTCTAACACGGAGAGCACTGTGTTCAATATCACCGTTGAGTTTAAAGCGCCTGTGTCCAAAAGCACGTCCGGCGGCGGCACAGCACAGGCAGGACTGCAAGGACTGGCGATTCCTGCATCAGAGCCCGCCGATCTTCCAGTCGAATACGCAGAATCCTGATCTCCATTCCGCATACCCTCGTCCAGCTTTCCGACTCTCGAGCTCTCGTCTTCCGCGTGGTCGGCGGCAAGAGATTGCATGATTCGCGCAACACGATCGGCAGCTTGCGAACCGTAGTGCTGTGCAACGAGGTCGAGGGCTGCTTGCGCGATCAGAGAGGAGCGATCAGGGAGAGATTCTCCGTCGGGTTCAGCGGGCTCCCCAGGGCTCGGACATGTATCAGTGACCGGTTTAGAGGTCACACTGCTATGTATGAAGTCAGAGATCAAGGTAAATTGTGACACATAAATGGGCGAGCCTACTTCTCGCTAGGGGCCTGAGGGCCCTCGTTGGATCCGGGCTCAAGATCAGAAAATACCGCAGGTTCGTACACTGCTATCGGAACATCTTGCGGAGACATTGAACTCGGCGAAGATATGCCTACGGTCGACTCGTCGGTGGCTAGCATCACCGGTGTGAGGGATGGCGAACAATCGGGATGGATGGTGTAGGTTACACTTCCAACTCGCGAGAGAGCAGTGCACTGCATGAAGACCATGTAAATCAAGTCAATTTGCTGCCTCCCTCGTGCTAAATGCCAAACAATGCACACATACCAAGGTCGATACCACCTCATGCACGATGCTTCTGCTCTGAGAAGAGACGTCTGCAGGGATGGCTCTCTGGCTCTACCTGACCGTCAAGTGCCGTAATCCGTGCCTGGAGGAATATGATCGTCAGACGGTATCGTGTCCTGCGGCTTCTGGGAGTGTACAGCTGAGCCCTGATGGCCTGAAGTCTCCGTTCCGGGTCGTGGGGAATCGCTGGGCATTTCTCGAAGCAACTTCACTCTGCGTAACAATAGGTGGTGCCACCGCCGTGCAATGATAGCGATGCTAGGTGTTAGGCAGGGTCGGTCAAGGAACGCAGCATCAAGAGGGAGAATGACGTACATCAGGCCCACTGGAAGAGGGTCTCGAACGCAACACCACAGCCTGCGGCACTTTGGATGCATGTTAGACTGAAGAAAATGGTCTTGAAGGCTCATCATCTTGTGCGGTACGCAGATCTGGCAAATGGTGCAGGGGCTGACTGACTTGCCATGCTGCCGACAGCCGATAGGGTCAGCGCAATCATTATGGGTCGTGCGGCTATTAGTAGTGAGGCACATAACGTACGTCGAGCAGAGCTTGTTGACTGACGAACTGAAGACGGCAGAAGCGACATTCAAAGCTGGCTTTGACACTGGCAGGCTATCGGAAGCACGTTAGTGCATGAATCGAGGGCGTACTACAACGGAGAACGTACTCGAGCGGCGCGAGACACGGAGCTCGTCTGCCGCCCCATGCTGTTGGCAATGCTGTCGATTTCACAACCGCTTAGACGAGAATAGATCCACATTCTCATTGTGCACGTACCGGTATGCCATGCCTAGCGCATCCGTCAACACTGCCATGCAGCGCGGGCAGGAAACGCCCCGCACCATTGAGCTGGTAGTGCCGATCGTTGTGTTCGCCGATGACTCGGTGCGCACTCCCAGAGACCCTGTATCTGAGGATGGAGGCGAATGCGCTCCTCGACACGTTTTCGCATGATTCGAGCAGGCTGAGTGAGTCGTGAATGTCTCTTCGCAATGTTCGCAATAATACCCGGGCTGCCAGATGTGGCCCGTGGTCTGCGCATGTTGGCGGCCAGTACCCCAGCCGAGGAGAGCGGTCTTGCACTGGAAGCACCTAACCGGCATGGAAAATCAAGTAGATTCTTGACTCGTTGTAGCTGTAGCTGGCTGTTGAGAATGAGAAAGACAAAGAAAAATTGGGGGCTCACGAGTATAAAAGACTAAAGAGGGCCCGCTCGCCGTGCCTGTGAGCTTCAGCTTAAGTACTTCCTTATACGTGGGGCACATGAGTGCACCACGTTCCCGGGAAGACTGCAATTAAATGAACTTCGCCACCGAGTACAGGCCGCATTGCCGCAGCACGCGAGTATGAACGCTCATATGTGCATCATGGCCCAATGGCCAGTGACAGGACCGTACACATACGGATCCCGCGTGAGAATGCCTTGGCCCGTGAAGGGCCTATCTATGCATATACGATTCGGATAAAGTTCGTGAGTACTAGTGCACTGGTTCGATTGATACGAGAGCGAGACAGCTTACAGTCATGGGCCCATACAAGTACGGTTTCGAAGAGTCAGGACGGTCGCGATGGCACGCGCACAAGCCTTCCCGCGCATGGGCGCCTAGAAGGCAAGTAGCGAAGGGGCCTGGCGCCCAAACGTGGCGAATGGTTGGTAAGTACGTTCGCATTAACTTGAATGATCGAACACGCTCCGTACACACTCAATACAAGTATAACAGGCGATCCGGGGCAAGAACGGTCAGCGTAACCATGAGCCATCAGTGCCCATGAACAGAGAGCGCTGCCAGCCTACCACACTGCCGAGGACATCTGGGTTCAATGCCTATGCCTTTTCCGCTACACGCGTTCCGGGAAGATACACTCGGTTCCCCCACCCAAACTGAACTGTCACACCTTTACAAGACGACATATGCTTTACGGTCTCGCCTTGAGAAACCCATCCGACGTTGCCGGAGCTGCGCCAATGGCGCTGCTCTTCTTCGCGACCGATATCTGGTACAAACCGTACAATGGATTGCGTGCGACTCCAAGGTGTCGTGAAGCACCGGAAGTCTTCCGGCAGAAGGGAGTCTATCGCGAGATGATCCTCTGGCATTCCTTGAGCATGTCTCACATTGCTGTCTCGTTCCTATGTCGGCCCATTGGGAGTAGTTCTTCGGTGGCAACGGTAAACGTGCGCTTCGCTTCGAGGAAACATGCAATTCTCGCAAGACTTGTGGTATGTCAACACCGTGAGGCATCTGAGCTTGGTCATGTGTGACCCTTTTGTTCTCCGCAGCAGGGGACGATTCTGCCAGACATACAAATATGTATAGCCACAGCCGAGTTCCGATGGAGCTAGTGTATGTGGACAATCTCCGTGTTCCGCCCAGGGCTGGTCGGCTTGCGGAAGCGTGAGATCTCGTTTAATGACGGCGGGTACGTGCTCGGGTCGTCAGGATTCTAGACGTTAGTGAGATGAGAGCTAGTCAATCGGCCGACGTATCAAGGCTTACGTAGAGCTTCAAATCCTCGGAGCTGAACGTTCGCAGAACCGTGTCTTGGGCAGACGATGGTGCCTCGCCCGCTGTGACCGTATAGGGACCGGCACGGGACAAAAGCCGCGCTCGTGACGGGTGTACCCCAGCAAGCTTGCGGCGGTTGTGGCAGGCCAGGCAAGTCAAAACAGCGAACAATGCTATCGCCCCACCCGCAATTGTTGATCCAGCGATGACTGCCGTGGTGTGGCTGGATGGAGGAAGCCGGAGTGGTAGACGCAGGCGATGTCGTATGGGAAATGTGGGGATTTGTTGACGATCCTCCCGAAGCCGCCGATGGCGCGGCAGGAGAATCGGTCGTAATGGGAGTCGTCGGCTGGAGAACCCCAGCGGATGAGGGGCTGGAACTCGATCCTGCTATAGGTTGGGTCGTATCCGTCCCGGATGAGGTGGGTGTAGGTCTGGTTGCAGACACCGTCGCTGAAGCCGAAGTCCGAGCCGCCGCCGACGTAGAAGATGCTCCTGTGGTCCCTGGAGATACAGGACGAGATGACGATGTCGTCGTTGATGGCAGCGAAGACTCTGATTCGGACCCGGTGGTCGCTAATGCATGACCGCGACCATGAAGCGTAAGTGACGGGGATATCCAAGCGGGTCGTCTCGAAGAACGTACGTTGGCTTGCAACATCTTGTGCCCGAGAAGCATCGAATTTGTCGTTTGCCTATGAGCAGCCACTGGGAAAGTCTGACAAAACGGCACCGAATATGACACTCACTGTCAGGTTCAGATATGCCCATGTGGGTATGACTGTGTCACCAGGGACAGGTTCCGGAAAGCTGAACACGTCGAGATTGACCATGTGCCAGGCAGCAGTACAACGAGTCAGGACTGTTAGGCTAGTAATGCCCACCAAAGTACGTACCTCCCAACAAGAGTGCTGCTACATTGAAACTGCTGGGCAAACTCGTTGAACCTGTGCGAGAGATGGCAGGTTTGTAGCGGTAGTGGCACTGGAGACTTAACAAGTGAACGTACGATGGTATATCTTTGTCCGGATCGTCAACGCACAGTCGACACGCGTAGTACACAGAATACATGACGGTGTTGCAAACGCAAGGGTTGTCAAGCACACAAGATCCCACTGCAGGGCTCACAGGTCCGAGTCAGCGACCGTCACGGTGTTGTGATGAAATAAAGACCCGAACCTCGACATGCGCCGCATGCACCTAGCAAATCATCTGCAGTTTCGCAAGGCGACTCCCCGTAAGTGTTGTACATCTGTTGTCCCGCATATCGTTAGCGTCTGAGTCCTAATGTCTCGGCGTGGAGTCAAACCCAGGAAAACTGAGAACCAGTGTCTGTACATTCACTTTCGAGACCCAAGGACTGAGCCGCCACGGTTCTCTCCTTGACCCAAAATCTGTAGGAGAGGAGCAATGAGAGTATGACGGAAGCGAAAGCCCATCCTGTTGACAGAGGGAGAGTGGAGCGTTGCTGTGGTGGAGGAACCCCAGACTGTTTCTGAACATAGTCCTTGCATACGAGCATTTGACTTCTACTTGAACGAACCCGGACAGCCGAGCGGAAATCTGCGCGACGGCCATAGCGGTTGATATCCCTGCGATCTTGTCACTCCCTGACATTTTGTGTTCGGCAAGGAGTGCGCCGCCTGCTTCATCACCATCGATGCCCGACATAGTACTGGCTGAAGTCAACCGCTCCTGGTTCTATCTCTATCTGATGGCGTTCGAAGTCAGAAGCCTGCAGCGCGAAAGGAGACGCAACCTGACCCAGCCAAACGGCCCAAGACTGATACGACTTGATGCGAGAATACGGGACATCTTGCGCTGAAAGCCAATACGCATCTATGGTCAGTCCAACGTGTGCGTCGCTTTGCCCACAATCGCCGGCGAATTCCCGATAACGAGCGGCCAGTGGCCAGATGCTGCGAACACGCGATGCTGGATGCAGAGAGAGATTGTTGTGTTTCTTTGAGACCGCTGGGACCTGAGCCCGATTCAGCATTCGTCGAGTGAATGAATGTATGCTGGACGTGCAGGAGGAAGGGGCGAACATTTAGTGGATGTCAGGTCCGCGAGCCATTCTGATATGTTCGGAGATGACGCACGAATGAAAGGCAATGGTAACATGGACGGAATCCCGGTACGCGTTTGTGCAAGCCTTCAGCGAACAAGACCGCGACTCAACGCTGGGAAAGAACAGTACAAATGCGAATGCACATTCGCGGCAAGAGAACAAACTAGTGATGACGGTTGACCGCCCAGAGCTGCTCCTGGCCTCGGCACTGCTCAGGCGAGCGGTCCATGAGACCGAGTCATCTCCGTAACTGGCGGCGGATAAGTGCTTTGATCATCCAAATCCTACCAGTCGAAATCATCATCGCTATGGTGACTAGAGGTAATACGTACGTAGAACTTCATAACCACTGTCGGGATAACCTGAGCCGCCACGCCTTGCGACTCTTCACGCAGACCGACCTGACCTGGGGCTGCGTTTCTCGAGAGCCGGACCTGAATTTGACTGCCAGCGCTCGCTGAGGCCGTCGTTGCGATGGTCACTTCACTCCGTTCTTCTTGAGCCGGCATACGAAGTGTAAAGCGTAGGGCTTCTATACAACAAGCATGGATCAGACTTCTCCTAGAAGATTTCATTCGCACTGAATGGACCAATCCGCTCGCTGGAGCTTCACAAATGGCCATTGAACGGCTTTGATACAAGAACAGGAACAGGAGAAGACAAGGGCGCATCGGAGCCTGCTGATGTTCCTTCTGTTCGTCCTGAGTATCAGACAGATAGCATCCCAGAAGCTCGCTGCTACTCACAAGGACTGTGCACGGGGACCGTGGATGCATGGGAAATGAGTGATGGGACTGGACCAGGGACGGCAGCCGGCGCCTGGTTGTTGAGAATTGTGCATCGAAGAGACTGTGAGGCTCAAACATGCCTGCAGCACTATGGCGGCCAACGCCATTCGCGTGACGCATTCTGCCTCCCCGTGGCCCACAATCGAGGGATAACGGTCAGCTGCCTGCACTAGAGCTACACAGCCAAGATCTGAATGCTAGCCCGAGCCACAGCGCTCATGCCCGCATGCAGACGCGTATCATCTTCAGCGGAGGAATCCAGTGATCGGGCAGCTGCGATGCTTCCGGGCGACAACTAGCCGAGGAGAGCATGCTCGTGGCACGCCAGGCCAATCAGCGATTCCGCAGAGAAGAGAGTCTATAAACCCCGACCCAATTCGAACAACAATCATTAGCCCTATCGTACCAGTAATTCAGCAGCAGTCGTAAAAGCGTTCATTTTCTGCGCGCCCATATCGCTCGCTCAATGGGCAGAAGCATCAACGGCGCCGTTCGAGGGGGTGCCGTCGGCGGCAGCGGTGAGCGGCTTCGCGTCGTCGTCGAAGCGCTTGCGAATGGCATAGATCATCTTGTAGAACCTATCCCGAGCCACGTCAGCCGCTGTGCCAATCCGCACGGGCGCGTCCGCAATGACTCACCAGATGGCGTTGAGGCCGTTGAGCGTGAGGTTGCCGGCGGCGAAGGCGAGGAGGTAGACCAGCGACAATTCGTGCCGCACCGCGTAGAGCGAGTGCATGAAGTCGATGGTGAGGTACCAGCCGTAGACGATGCGCACGGAGAAGAACGTGGAGAGCAGTATGACGCCGTTCACCCATTGCGCGGAGGAGCCGGTGTACCCGGTCTTGTCGAGGAATCTGCGAGGAGACGTGATGTGAGCGGTTGATCTGGGAGTTATCGCGGTCGGCGTGTACTGACCGGTGGATGTTGAGGAAGATGGTGCTCCTGGAGAGGTATATGAACGGGTGAATCACGCGTGAGTCAGACTTTCTGGGAAACATACAACTCCCAGGTAAGGAAACGCGGAGCATAGTAGCCTAGGAATGGCCGCTGGAGGTTGTTCGATCAGAGTGTGCGCCTCTTCCACGGTGTTCTAGCTACTCACGAAAGTCATCATGTACAGAGTCAGACATGACACGCCTTAACGGTGCGGGCTATCAGCATAGCATGATTGGCACAAATGCGGCGTTGGACGCACCGTGGATGAGGAAGCCCAGGTCGTCGAAGTTGATCAGCGCGTCCAGTGCGTCCCAAAGGAAGTACCTGAGTTTCATTGATTAGCATTAATGGCGCTTCGATGACGTTCATGTGCCCTAGCATGAAACCGAGACTTACCCGCAGGCGACTGCGACGGTCCTGCCTACCCGCTCATCCCAGCCCCAGAGCTTATCGGCCTTGAGTGTTTCGGAGGAAAAGCAGGAGAGAGCGAGCGGGAGGACGATGAAGACATGGAAGAGGGAGACGACCTGGATGTTCCTATGAAGGATCACGTTTAGTGCATGGAGGCCGCTCGAATGGGCAAGGGACATACCATTGGTTGATTGCCCGTTTTGAACGCAGCTTGCCGTAGCTTATGGGAGCGATGCGGGCGCTGAGGTAGGGGGAGATGACGAGGTGGACGGAGGTGAAGAGGGCGAAAGCGTAGACGAGGAGGGGAAAGTGGTCAGGGAGATGGGGAAGGTTGAGGAGCCGAGCGATAGGCTGGGCGATCGCCCTGAGGGGAGCGTCGGTGGGGAGGGCCATGGCCACGGACTGGACGCGGGCAGGGATGTACATCCTCCTTTAATTTGGGGGAGCTGGCGTCTATATCCGGGGAAGGAGGCCTGAGAACGAGAACGTCAGGGAGGGTCAGCTCATGCGCTATAGGAGCCGCAGACACAGACACTCGACGCGCGACACGAGCACGAACGTGCACCCCAAGACGTACAACCGCGCTCTTCAAATCCGTCTAGAAACGTATGCTCTCGCGAGTTACTTCTCTGAAGCACCCGCCCTCGCGTCATGTGTGAAACGGACACTCACCGCCTGGTGTCCGCCGTGCCTGTGAACCTGCAGAGAAGTGAGACGTACGGCAGCTGGGGCGTTGCACTCAGGCTTGCAGAGTTTTGCAACAGACGCGCACCCGACTGCGACCCGTTGCCCAGCGTTGACGTTGCCCTCTCACGTCCGCGACGCGCCGGCGGTGCCAGGAGGCCCCTGCGCGTACTACGCGGTCCAGAACGCGGTCACGTGGCGCAGCCCCTGCTTTCATCGGCGCCCACTCGGCGCAATCGCAGTCGAATAAGAGCATTTCTCCAAAGATGGCGTAAAGCTTCATTCACTTAGGTGCTTCGAGGACCAGTGCACTGCTGCTGGTTGCCTGACATTGACCAGGCTGAAGGCCTCGAGCTCAAGGCGGGGACCCTGAACACCGCGATTAGGACGGCTCGCGGCACGGCAGCGGAGACGCGTCTTATCCCGGCGACATTGACGCCGACTGCTGCTGCAATTGCGTGCGGCGGAAACGAGCCTCCTAACCCACGCTCACTCTCATCTCACTTCAACTCCTCTTCTCGTATCTGCTCATCGACAGCCAGCATGCCTTTCGTACTGCCCACGATCGAGCAGATCGAGAACTACCTCCACGACGTCGAAGAGCTTGTCGTCAATTCCCTCTCTGCCGCGACGCCAGACCTCCCAAGGGTGACCGAGGCAATCAACAGACTCTGGCAGGATGTCCTCCGACACAGTCCTCAGGCCATGCCCACTCTCAAGGGCCTTGGAGCGTTTGAAGTACCTCCACCCCCACCGCCGCCACCACCTCCAAAGTCGTTCTGGGAGAACTCTACCGATTGGGTCGCCGATCACCCATGGACGACTGCAGGGATTGGTGTTGGCATCATAGGCACCGGCTTACTTGTCGGGTATGCATCTCCTCAAATACGCCGACGGGCGCGAGTCGGTGCCAAGAAGCATCCATCGGCTGCCAGCACCGAGCGCAGACAAGTTGTCGGTGCGTCGCAGTTGCATCCCGAATAACAATCCTTGCAGAGCTAACTCACGATACCGGTGCAGTTGTGCTGGGAGGCGACACTTCTCTGGGTCTTCCTCTGCTTTATGATCTGGAAAAGAAGGGCTACATCGTCATTGCCAGCGTATCAACACCCGAGGCGGTCGAGCAAATCGAGAGCAAATCCCATGGATACGTTCGCGCACTTGTCCTTGACCCTAATGAGGTGTGTAGCCCCTACTCGCATCTAGAACGACCTGCTGAGAATGTATGTTTTAGCCCCAAATGATCCCTTACTTCCTGCGGTCCCTGGCTTCCACCATGTCCCGCCGCTTCCCAATCACAGCAGCTGGCGATCCTCACGCACCACCCGCGGCACACCTCTACCTCCACTCCGTCGTCTCTCTACTCTCTCTGCCCTCCCCTACGACTGCGCTTCCACCCGCCCCGCTCGAGCATGTCAGCTTGCACGGCGAATATCTGTCTTACCTTCAAGCGACACATATCGCACCACTGCAAGTTCTCCAAGCGCTGCTCCCGCTACTGCGCGCCACGCCTGCTCGGGCAAAGGACGCGCGAGCAAACGGACTGGGTCGTCAGAGCATCATAGTCTGTTTGCCCGCCATCGACGCGCGGGTCGGGCTGCCGTTTACCAGCGCGCAGGCTATGAGTGCCGCAGCGACCCTGCGCGGGGTAGACGTCTTGCGCCGTGAGATTCGCGCTGCAGGGCTGTCGGGGATAGGCTCTGAGGCAGCCGAGGCAATGCGCAATATCAAGGTCACCGTCGTTGATGTGGGGGCCATTGGTCTGGACCACGCGTCCGACGACGTCGAAGGCTTGCACCAGGTTGCGGACCAGTGGACGCCCTCAGAGCAGGCGGCATACGGCGCGGCGTTCGAATCGATGCTGGAGCATGGCGCACACCGTGCCATCCGGCGGCGGCCAAGCGATGTCTCGAGCTTCGTTAACACCGTGGTGGACGCTGTAGGTAACGGGCGGAGGTGCAGGCACGCCATGTTCCCTGTGCTCGTGCGCCACGCCTTTGCCAGGGTCTACGAATTGCTCCGGGGTAACCGAATTGTGGTCGGAGCAGGAGGTATGTGGTCGCGTGTGGCTCTGGGCTGAGCTCCGGCTGACTATATGCCCAACAGCTGGGACGTACGCTTTCGCGTCGTGTCTTCCCGCCTTCCTCCTAGACACGCTCCTAAACATTCCATACATCCTGGTCTCCATCCGAAACGCGCTCCTCCCCATTCAGCCGCACGTCATCTTGCCCCCGCCGCCCGCCGCCTCTTCCATCGCCCCCGCCCCGCCCGTTCAGCCTACGCAGCCCGCGGTCGCACAGCAGACTATTCCCGAGAAACCTGAGGGTCCCGGCACGGACAGCGATCCGGAGCGGGACGCGTCGGAGGCTGGAAGCGAGGCTGACGTGGAGAGCAACGAGGGGTACGGCTCTGGCGTCGGTGAATCGTGGGTCAGCCTGAAGAGCCGGCCTGCTGACGCTTGAAGGTAAACAAAGGTGGCGATGTAAGTTATGCGTGCGCGCTTCGAATCTCTGTAACAGGACGGCTCTTTTGTACAACACTCCTTCGTGTATAGCTAGCTCTCAATCCACCTCTCTGCTCCCTTCTACGCCTCAAACCGTCCTACTGCGACCTGCGCTCGAGCGTCTTCGTCTTTCGCTAGCCCTTCCCCCACCCTCCCCACTGTTCCTGGGAGTCTTCGCCGATACCGATGCTGATCTCGCCGCCAGCTCGGACGCTGACGTTCCTGCGGTCGCCCTGTGCACACGAGGGAACTCCCAAGCCCGCACAGCGCGCATCTTCGCCTTCGCCCTCTTCCACCTCAACAACGCACACTCCTTCCTAACCAGCGGCCCCTCCTTCAACGCCTCATAATACCTCACCCATCGCTCACACGTCCTCCTCGCCTCCTCCCAGCCCTCCCACGCCCTTACACACTCCCTCAACATGTTCTCCTGCGCCCAAGTGCGCCCCGCCCTCCCCAGCGGCACCCCGAGGGCGGCGAACCGGCTCGCGCGGCGCACCTCGCGCTCTGCCGCCTCGCGCGGGAGGGCGAGTGCGCGGCGGAGCTTGCGCAGGCGCGTGGTGTAGAGCGCGCGGTACTGCGCCGCGAGCGCGCGCTCGGCGTCGATCTGCGCTTGGTAATGGTCGTGTGCGGCGACGAGTTTCGCGAGGCGTTGCTGCGAGAGCGCGTCGAAGCGGGCGTGGAGCGCTATGCGCGCCGCGGTGGGTCTGTGTGCCGGGTTCGGTTAGTAGGTGGCGGATGGGAGATGGACGAGACGTGTTTACCGAAGACGGTATGGTTTGCCCACCACGTTCATTTTGTGTACAGAAGTTCTCGGGGGTACGAGTCGAGTGGGGTGAGGCTTCTTCGTGGTTCTGAGCCTGAGGGGACGCGGGGGTGGTTGTTCGTCATTCCAATGGCCCAGTGGCGTGCGCCTTAAAACCTCACGGAGCTTCAAGCCGTTGTTGTTCAAACCCAACAACAAGTCTGAGCGGTGCAACTGGGCGTGTTGCGACCACCTCTATAGAGGATGTATAAGAGTCCCGTCTACGCGACATCTGCTCAGCCCCAGCCGCGTCTGGATACATACTGCACAAAAGGCGATAAGGGCGCGCCTGAAAGGGAGACAAGGACTCTAGACAAATAACGCGTCCGAATAAGAGGTTTGTGGGTCCCGGTTGATCCCACGTTGGATGGGACTCCCACGTGCTACGACTGCAGAAGGCGGCGGCGTCGTTCCTGCGCTTAGTATAAGTAGGTTTTGGACAGAGTTTGGCAGCGGACTTTGGTTGCTATCGTCCAGCATCGTCGTCGTTCCATCGATAGACATCACCGCCGAGCAGAGCGCGGCTATTCGTGCCATCTACAGGTGAATAATACATACGCAGTATGTCGAGCCACCGTGAGGATCCGGAGATGCTGACCAGCCTTTGGGCGCATCGCAGTACTTAGCCCGGTGTCTTCACAGAATGGGTAAGAGCACCGTGCTTTTCCTCGGTTTTCCATGATACCCACCACACCATGCGAACCGCCTTGATCCAAGGCATCTCCCTCTGGCTCGTCCCGCGCGCCTCGCAAGCGGAGAAGATCAAGCTCGTCATGCGCCTCCGACCGAACAGCACCCTCTCGCCCTCCTCCTTCCCCGACTTTCACCCGCACGTCACCCTCGCCACCTCCCCCTCCCTCTCCGCGCTCCGCGCGGCCATACCCGCCGACCTGCGCCCGATCGCCGTGCGGTTCAAGCGCCTCCAGTTTGACGGCAACCAAGGCAAATACTTCATGGCCGTGTACGTCACCGTGCAGAGCGCGCCCGAGTCCTCCCTCGAGGCCCTGCGCGAGCACTTCCGCGCGCAGCTCGGCGCGCGGGCTGTGCCCCCCGTGGCGCACATGTCGTTGTACTACATAGACGACGCGGACAGGGAGGAGCGGCCACGCATCGCGGAGACGCTGAGGAGCGAGCTCCGGGTGCTCGAGAGCGGGTCGGGGGAGGAGAGCAGGGTGCAGCTGGCGTGCGTGGACGATGATGCGGAGGGCGAGCAGGAGCCCGAGATATTGGACGGCTTTGACGGGGAGGAGATCTGGGTGGTGCGCTGCGAGGGGCCGGTCCCTACCTGGGAGATCCTCGAGAAGATCCCGCTCCCGCGGTGACCATGGAATGCACACGATAGCATTCAGGTTGGTAGTTCGTGATGATATTGGTACGGAATGACAACATTGATCGCAATATAGGTTGACTACCGACAAATCGTCTACAAACATCGGGATACGGCACAGCGCATTGGATGGCTAACGATACACAGCGAAGGACGAAGCAGGAAACACAAGACAGCGGGGATGGCAGAACGAAGCGGGTGTATGATACAGAATCGTTGCGGGTGAAGCGGACGTCGAAAGGAACGTGAGGAATCGTGGCAGCGCGGGATGAGTGGGATATGAAGGAATGAGACTGATGCGACGCGCGTGAGACATGTATGCGAGGGACACGATGCAGGTTGGGTACGAGTTGCTGGTGAAGATCGAAGATAGCAATACGAGGAGGATGATAGGAGAGCATCAAGCTCGAGTGGTGATGGAATCGGTGCCGGTCGTCTCAGCGTAGGGCGACAGCGGCAGTTTGGTAGGCGGTGTCTGCTTGCAGACGACAGGCGGTAGAGGAGGGTCTTCCGCATCCTCTGGATTGCGGGTGTATCGTGGCAAAGGCGTAGGGTCTTCTCGAAGCGTGCCGTTAGAGTAGTACAGCTGGTTATAAGCAGGGAGAGCAACGGAGTAGAGTGAGATGGGCGGGGAGAGCATAGCCTCGCGCGAGTTGACGCCCGGCAGCTCGGTAGTGGAGTGGTAAGGGTTCCGGCGGGGCATGCGTACGAAGCTCAAGGGCAGGGTGAGGCGGAGTTCGTCCGTCGCGACATCAGCACCAGAAGCTTCGCCTTCCGACGAGTCGTACGAGCAGATGAAGACGACGTCGAGCGCGTGGACCACGGACAAAAGAGGCCCGCGCTCGGACGGACGCAGCTTGGGAAGAGGCATGTCCTCGTACTGCTCCAGTTGGTCCTTGTTCACGAGCACGTCGCGGAAGGGCACATCGAGCCGCATCTGGACCCAGGTGTTCGGGTCGTCGAACGCAGCGTCGGCGAAGCCACCAGTGTCGCTTGTGGTGTCATGCAGGGAGAAGTAGTCGGGGAAGTCTGTGGGGAGGATAGAGTAGGTGTTCTTCGCCGACGTGCTCGGAGGCGCGCTCAGCAAGAGTCCGCACTCGTACTCACGAACGTCAGTGCGACGGGCTCGGAGGGCCTTCTTTGGAGGCTGTTCAGACGGCGGAGGCACAGGCCACTTCTCGGCGTACGTCTTCGAGATCGACGATCTAGGATGGAGAGTCCCAGTCAGGATCTGATGTCATATGTGTACGTGGTCGGTTTCGCTCGAACTTACCGCGACAGCTCGGTTTGCGTGGCGCTCACAGCGAACTTCGGAATTCGAAGGCGCTTCCGTTCCTCGGCAGTGAGGCTTTCTGGTCTGAGGCGGAGGTACAGCGGGAAGGTCTTCGAGTCCACCGGGATGTGTTCAGGGATGTATGCCAGGACGCGAAGCTTCGACAGCACGTCAGCGGGGACGCGCGAATTGGAAGGCCCAGTCACGGAGCCAGCAAACTCGACACTATGGAACGGATACTGAGGGAATTCGGAGGATGCGAGTGTGTGCTGGGGAGGAGGAAGCGCATATCGATTGATCCTGACGGGGCTCGCGGGCGACGTGGTGGTCTGAGTGCTCGGGACGTTGGAGTAGCCGTAGCACATGGACCGGAGGGACTTTGACGAGCCGGGCCGCATGTCCCTGTAGGTCGCTTTCGCGGACAGTCGATAGCTCACTTCGGGCTCTTCGCGCATCCTGTCACCATACAGGGTATTGCAGGTAGGAGGCAGCCATCCCGGAATAGCGAGGTTGAAGGTGATGAGCCATCGCTGGGGATCCCGGAGGTTCTCATCCCAGTAGTGGCCGATCTCGACAGGACCGTTCTGAATGAGCTCTTGGGAGAACTCAATCAGACGGCACGCCGCGTAGCCTGTCCCTGGCGCGAGCAGCTCGCTCTGGCCTTCGAAAGTGAGCACGAGAGACTCGAGGGAAAAGCGCTCCTCGCTGGCTGGAGGGTCAGAGAGGAGACTGGTAGGTGGGGTCAATTTGACCTCCACATGTCCTGATAATGAGTATGCGGAGCTATCGACGGTCAGCACAGGAAGAAACACGGCGGAATAACACATGGACCTACTTCTTGTCAGGCGCGCCGTACATGTCTACGGTATCAAGGGGCAGCACATCAAGCTCGAGCTTGCATGGCGTCATAGTCAGATCAGACACGGTCTGTCTCAGAGACTGGTAGAATGAGGATGAATGTAACGCGTCGTTCGGCATCGCGCACGACGACAGAGGGGAGAGAAGGGGCACGGTGATGATTGCTGCAGGCAGTCAAAGCCACTCGCGAAAGGCGGGAGGTCGAGCCGGCGCCGCACATAGGGCAAGGAGAATATATAGGGCATGATGCCTGAGGCTGGTGGTATGCAGGCGTGGCGCAGGGACCGAAAGAGATGACCTCGGATTGGCGTTCCTTTTGTCCAAGAGGCCTTTGTTGTCTAAAAAGGTTGAAAGACAATCGGGCTTGGATGATGACTAAGCGCCGGGTCGGATTGATGCATGCTCGGCCCTTACGTTCGCGACGGCGTGTGTGAGGCCTGGCATCGCTTGGGGTCGCCGACGGACATGCGTAGTTGTTCATCTAGAGGTACGATGAAGACATCTGATAGCAAAGGCTGCAATTGCCGGGTAGTCGTCGATGTGCGAGAACAACACGGTTGCTACTCTGGGCGTCTGCTGGGACAATCGCCATTGTGCCTAGGCGCCGGGCTATGACGACCGTGTGCCTGTCCGACTGTGTTCTGAGGCGTTATAAGCATTCCTTCACTTCGGGCCAAGGCATCGGCCTTTGTATGCAGCCTCTCCGCACTAGGCTGTGATGAGCAGGTCTGCGCCGAATCAACAGCGAGGATGCCAGCAAGCGAGGCTCGGAAGTCCCCCAGGTCTATCATCAATATATACTCTTTGTGCTTATACTTCCAGGCGACCATGCATATGCATCCCGCAGCTCGCGTCTGGACAGTTTCAACTCCTAGGTGTGTGCAGTACTCACCGAGTGTGAGGTGCGGTTGTGAGCATGAGGGACAGGACGTTGAGTAGATTCTGAGTGGTATACGTACGTACTACTCCCCGGCAAGTGAATGGCGCATACAGCGAGCCCTTCCACGAATGAGGCCCGCCATTAAAGGTGGGTGTATGCTGCAAACAAAGTGAGAGTAAGGCGGATCGCGGAAGCTGTAAGGCAGTGCCGAGCGAGCGCTCCTGATGGTCGCAACCCCAGCAACGGCGCGCGGCCCTCGTCCTCTCCTTGGATCTGTCCACGACCACGACCACGACTGCCTCTCGACCGCGGTCGTCGTCTCTCTCCTCCTCCCCATCGTTCTCATCGTCTCTGGCATCGAGCAGGTACGTACAATGCTAGACAGCTCCATGCCCTTCCCATCCTCTCCCTCCTCACCACCACCCGCTGCGTTGCCCCCAGAGCACATACCCATCACCTCGACCTCCTGTCCCAAGCCTGAGCCTCCTCCCTCGTCCCACACAAGCATACCTCTCCGTCCCGTCCACTATCCCACAGGCCCTCACGCACCCCTCTTTGCGTTCCTAACCTCCCTGTTTCCCGAATCATGCCAGAAGCCGACAGCACTCGCAAGCGCTCCCGTTCTCCCTCGGACAGCGACCAGCCCAAGCACAAGCGTGCCAACACAGGCGCTACGAATGATTCACACCGCTCAAACCACGCTTCTGCCTTGGCCAGTGACGTGAAGATGGAAACCCGTGCCGACGACACCGCGGCCTCCACCCCCGACGCCGCCCAGCGCTCAGACAAGGGCCCTTCCGAGGCCACCGATCGCGCTTCTGGCGATGCCTCCACCGAATCTCGCGGTGACGGCTCTGCTACGACCTCTGCTGCTCCTAGCACCTCTGGCACGTCGGCGGCTCCTGCTGCCAACATCCACATGCGTTGCTTGATCGTGACTCAAGACGCGTCGATCATCATCGGCAAAGGTGGCTCGCACGTAAACGAGATCAGGGAGAAGAGCGGAGCTCGCGTTGTCGTCTCTGAGAGCATTCCGGGTAACCCTGAGCGCATCCTCAACGTCAGCGGCCCCCTAGACGCCGTGTCCAAGGTGCGTGCGCATATATGCAGTCTACGTCTTGCAAGAGCCCACGCCCGTCTTAGGCATTCGGTCTGATCGTGAGGAGGATCAATGACGAGCCATTCGACAAGCCCTCAGTGCCGGGCAGTCGGGCAGTCACTATCAAGTTCATGATCCCGAACTCCCGCATGGGTTCCGTCATTGGCAAGGGTGGTACCAAAATCAAGGAAATTCAGGAGGCCAGCGGAGCGCGTCTGAATGCGAGCGAGACCATGTTACCAGGCTCTACGGAGGTAAGACAAAGCATTGACGCGTCGTGATCTTCCCTGACGCCTTGGTCACAGCGTCTGCTGAGCGTATCCGGTGTGGCGGACGCGATCCACATCGCGACGTATTACATTGGCAACATTCTGATCGAGGCGAACGAGCGCATGCCTACGACGCACAACAACTCGTATCGGCCGTCGAGTTACTCTGCGCCGCCACCATCGTCTTCGTCGAGGCGCCCGCCATACGCCGGTTCGTCCTACGTCCCGGGCTATGCTGCGCAGGCCCCGTACCCGAGCGGCGGCGCTGCCCCTTCGCAGCTCCAGACGCAGCAGATTTACATCCCCAACGACCTTGTGGGCTGCATCATTGGAAAGGGCGGTGCCAAGATCAATGAGATACGCCACATGAGTGCGAGCCAGATTAAGATCATGGAACCTGGCGCCGTCGGCGTCGGCATGAATGGCGCGCCTGCGCCTGCTGGAAGCGAGGGTGAACGACTGGTGGTCATTACCGGCCAGCCGGCCAATATCCAGATGGCCGTGCATCTCCTCTACTCGGTGCGTGCCATCAAATGTTCGTTCTCAATGACCGTGCGCTCATATGCGTGATCCCTACTAGCGACTGGAGCAAGAAAAGCAGAAGCAGCTGCGCCAGCAATCGTCGCACGTATGAAAGTCATGTTGACGACGTGCTATGTACCACTATCGTTGTGCTGTCTGTTCGTCGTTCGTCTCATCATTTCTTCGGTTTTCTTGAACGTGGCTGTTGACTGGTGTGCGGTCGAAAGTCCGCTCCCCGGTGACGGTCCATCTCCTCTTTCGTCCTCCCACCACCCCTTCACTTCACTTACTCTGTCGGTTGTGTAGTATGCTCTCCGCTGCTATCCTATTTAATGCGATGCTCTCACTCCGCGTGCCGTATCGTCCCTCTACATGCCCAACCCGTCTCGTCCACCACCCCTCATGCATCTGCCTGTCCCGCTCAACCACCCGTGGATTGTCCCCTCGTCCATTTTCCGTCTCGTATTGTGCATCTGGGTTGTACTGGTTCTAGGGATATATGTCGTTCTTACTCTCGAATCTCTCTAATCCATGCGAGTCGTCATGCATGGCTGCTGCGCGTGCTGTGAGACTGGGATTGCTCATCGCGCAGCCGGTGCGTGTCTGATTGCGCTCTACGTCTTGATGCTCATGCACACGTCCGTTGTACAGGGCAAGCTCCCGGTCAGTAGAAATTGGCCGCTCATAGATGCGCTCGTAGATGCGCCCACGTCTCTGCGTAAAGCTCCGCTCTCGACGGGCGGGCTGCGCGGTCCGAACCGAAGCCGAGGAAGTTGACTGCGCGCAGACTCGTGCTACATGCGTCTGGCAGAGTGTGCTACCAGTGAGTTCTTTGCAGGTCAAAATTTCAGCACCTACGGAATGACTTACGTGCCCACAGCTGCCGATGTCTTGCCGGACGAATTTGACTTGTGAGGATGATCTGCGCGATCCACTGCATGAAATTTCATTCGACGAAGACACAACAGAGGTTCGTAAATCCGTGCAATCTCAGTCTGGTCAATCATCGCCGACGATACGAGACGCGGGCAAATGGCCTTCTCGGTCTGCATTTGACGGCCAGCGTCACCGGACAGAGCGCGCGCCACATAGAGCATCACATCGCATCGAAGCCTTCCACCTGCACCAGAGGCGCAGTCATAGTCATGCTTTGGCTGCAACACGCTGCGGGCGGGCGTTCCCGCACAGGCATGCATACGCCGCCTTGGTTGTGCTGGTACTTTCGGACGGGAGTACGTACCTTTGCACCCACCACGCGCATTTCACTGATGTGCAGGTGAGGATCGAGGGCTCGGGCGCCGCATTTGTCTTTGGGGACATACTCGTCCTGACATTGGCCCGTGCTCCGTCGTGCATTCGCTCACGAGATCCTAGCCATCGCTTACCGGACATGTCATGCCAGGTCGCCCCCTTGTCCTCAGTCCCGTTTCCCGGACGCCGCCCAGGTCAGCGCCATCGTCAAGGCGTACAATCACTGCCGTGTTGAGCGGTCTTGAATTGATCTCGGCGGCATCAGTAGTGCTCTCAAGGCGTGCGAGACGCACATTGAATACTCGGCCTCCGTGTTGCGCAGGACATCTCATCTTTCCCCCTGCATCGCCTTTCGTTCCTGCAACCTGCTGCGCTGTCCCAGGTGCGTTGGACCCCGGGCCCCCATATATGCCGCACGCCCCGACGGCGACCCGGAGCTCACCATCTTGCCTGCATAGTATCCTGGAGAATGACTCGTGTGCTCGTGGCGCGGTACGGGAAAAAGCCGATGTTCAACATTTTGCGCAAGTTGCGGTCGAACCCAATGCATCGTGCCGTCGTCTACATAGCCGCGGTGGTGCTCTTGACTCTCGCGACTCGGGCGTTCTACGCGCTGTGCGACAGGATGCGGCTTGGGTGTCCTGTCTGTCTGTCCGCGTCCTCGGATCCGCCTCCACTTCCCCCGACATACTACCAGTACCATGAGGCCGCGCTCCGCTTGCCACAGCATCACTGGCAGAACGACCGTCCGCTCCCGAACGAAAGCTTTTTCTATGGCGCTGGGCACTCACAATGTGAGCATCGACTGGGCCCGTCGTCCGTGTCAATGCTGAGCTGACATGGGTTCTAGCGGTGGGATGGGGCAACGCTATGCAGGAGGTCTTGCTCAACACATATCTGGCGTATAAAGCCAAGAGATCGTGCGTGACCACCCTGCTTCGCCATCCATAAAATACAACGAGCTTATTGGACGGCAGCTTCGTCTTCGCAAACTACACTTGGAACGCAGATGGTTCGCTGTACTCGACGTACAACGGTAAAAAGATACCATCGCAGATACCCTTTTCGGTCATGATCAGGGGTAGGTCCTGCTCCTCATTCTCGCAACGGCCCACAGGAAACTGACCATTGGGAAGGTCCTAGCGTTGGCGATCCATTGCCTGAATGGTCTCACGCCCCACCCGCCGTCAGCAGAGACTACTACGAGAAGATTTGCAAGGGTAGGAAGACCATCATCCCTCGGCACGAGGTCCACGACCACCTGTCGTCTCCTAACAACGCGCAGGAGATTACAGACGCTTGGCTCGCGAAGCTGAACAGCATCTCGAACCCCTGTGTGGAGTCTAAGAAGGAGACGGATCAGTTGTACAACTACCTGTGAGTACACTTCCGGCTCGACCAAGGCGAGATCCTCATGTATGCCTCAGTGTATTCGGAGACCCGAAGGCAATGTTGGAAATTTGGCCCTCTCTTTCCACGTCGCCCGTTCTCACTCATTTCGGCTGGTCACCCCTGGTGGAGCTCGCCTTCGATACCAACCGCCATCTCTTCTTGCCAGTGTCGCCTCTCGTACCGTACCTCTCCGGCCAACCGTTCACCTACGAACGCCGAGCGATATACAATGATACCCGGACTGATGGCCGTCCACATCCGCCGCGGCGACTACGAGCAGCACTGCGTCAACCTCGCCAACTGGGGCTCCACCTACCTCGCCTTCAACTCGTTCCCGGAGATGCTGGACCAGTTCAACCCGCCGCCGCGAGGCGGCCCGCGAGGCGAGCTCGCGATCCAGGAGTTCTATCGGCCGCATTGCTACCCGACCATCAGTGAGATCGTGGACCGCGTGCATGAAGTGCGTCGGACGCCTGCGGGGCGAGGGATTCGCAGGATCTATATTATGACAAACGGGGATCGGGCGTGGCTCGCCGAGCTGAAGGAAGCCCTTCGACGCGCCGACGACTGGGACTCCATCGCCACAAGCCGTGACCTCGTCCTCAACTTGGAACAGAAGTATGTGTCGCAAGCAGTCGACATGCTTGTAGGCCAACGCGCGCAAGTCCTGATCGGCAACGGCGTAAGTTCCTACCAGACATTCGCACCGTGTCTCGACCCCAATTTGTCTGACTATATCTCCTATCCAGTTCTCGACGGTGACGTCCAATATCGTCACCATGCGTATGGCGAATCGCTTTCCCGCAGACAGCACCCGTTTCCTGTGAGGTTGCCTCTGGGTTGGGGTTGTCTATAGTCGAGTCGTGAGTCGTCGTCAGCAAGAGCTTTCGTTACAATGGGGATTATTGATCAGAGGTAATGGTCGGTTTCCTCCACTTTTGATGTGGGGCTGTCATCTCACCCACATTGTCCAGACGCTATATACCAGTATATACCATCCTGTGCACGCTATGCAATAATACAGGCCCGCATAATTCAATCATGACCGTGTTGTTTTAAGCACTCTTCGGTTTTATGACCAATCGTGCAAGATCAGTTCTGGAGCGGTACACCAACAATCGTGAATTCACGGTGGAACCGTTAGATGTCCGTCGGACAACTGCCCTGCTCCAACAAATGCAGTAGTCATGACGGCGTCTTGAGCATCAATCGTGTGCTATCCTTCGTATTCGGACCTCCTTACGTCGATTGTAGCCCAGGACTTGTGCACCTGTACGCGAAGTCAATTCGATCGTTTGTGCTTTCAAATTGCTGCTTCTTTCACCCGCGATACGGGGCAGCTCTACGGCCGTCCTCCTTTCCCGCAGTAGACCGCATTCACTGTCTGCCTAAGGGAGACAAGGGCAGCTCCAGGCTCGAGGTTGAAGCGGGCGAAACTCGTTCCGCACACTCGCCCCAACCCCCAGACTGAGAGTTACGGTCCTCAGGCCTCAGGGACCATACCCACCTGTGCTCACTGGCAAGTAAGTTTGCGTGAGGCTAATTTGAGACTGTACTCTTTCTGACTCTCAAATTCTCCTTGTCAAAACTCATTCTCCGAGTCGGCTAGTCTTCACGCAGACCTTCCGACGGGATGTTCGCAGACGACCACCTCGCTGACACCGCAGACTATGATTGCGGAGACCTCCGAGTCCGGCGGGACTACGACTTCGACGACTATGATGAGGTGACACCAACGGGCCCCTCTAGACGGCGTGGCGCCGTGGCCTGATGTCCCATTTCACATGGACCGCTGTATGCAAGCGCCACAGTTGGTCATGAGTGCTTCGTCTGGAATTCGTGAGTCGCGTAGTACTGGCCCACATTTTTTCCTCATTGTTTCTGCCACCAGTGGCCCCGGACTCCGAGTTCGAGAGTCCGAGCCGTGAGTGACGCAGGCGCCCGTTGCCCCGGGACTGCCTTTGCTTATGGTATTTACATGATCACTTAAGCGCTTGTGAACCCTGTACAAAGTAATTGGCGGCATTTGTGGCGGCTTGTGCTTCAATTCGACAATGTTACATATACAAAACGTATCGCGTGATTCAACTCATGCCCGCCAGGACCTCCCGCTGATCCATATTTCCTCACTTGCGCTAGCGTTTTGCATGGTTAGATTGGTCTATGAATCATCGGAATCAAAGCGTCGCTTCAGTTTCATTGAAAACACTTCAGTACCGCTTGCGGCAAGGTGTGTCATCGCCACCAGCCGCCTGGAGGCAACTATGGAAAGTCAAGTTTTTGAACTCGAATGGTATCAGGCTGTGATGTACCTCCTGAGTTGGTGAGTGGGCCTCCTTTGATGGCCGACACCTGACGATATACCGGAGCCAGACAGAGAGATGCTATCTCAACCTATCGAAGTTCAAGTTGCCGGAGCCTATCCATGTGTTAAGCTATTATGTGCTCACTACTGCCATGGTTCCTTTGCAGCTAGATCACATCCCCCTAGAATCTGTTGGGATTGCCATGTATCAAAGCGTCTGCCACCCATACGCTTGGACACGCGGGATACCACCACTTTTCTCGCATTGCCTGCCTACCTGTTTATGGACGGGACATCTGCCGCTTTGTCTATGCAGGCATCACATATAATGGCCCATCGTGAGCCCCCACTCCTCCCGCTCGCACTTCAAGCTACTCTCTTGCCCTGCTCAACTTGTAGTTTGTCTGACATTCCGCACCACCAGTAAGAGCTCGAGTCTTTCTACCAATACAGAGTCATTGACGGCTATGAAGATACTTTCCTCCGCAGCAGCATCGCTATGTGGTCCACACTGGGTTGCGACTTTCGAGTTGTGACTGTAGAGGGCACATGCATCAAACCTGTGGGCCGCCCGATCGCAGCATCTACTCTTCTCTCATTGAGAGAACAGCGGGATAATCTGCGGGAGCTCGTCATGAATCCCATTCCTTTTCTCGGAGACTCCTGCTGTTTCTGCACTGCTCGATGCAGGCATGCCGCACTTGGAACAGCTGCACATCGGCATGAAGAGTCCCGAGCCCGGCGACGACCCACGACCCCTGGTTACCTTTCGAACTCCCTCCCGCGAAGTACCCTGCCTTGCGAAGCCTCGTCTTGGATAATTCGGCTGCACTCGTAACCCCGTCCCTCGGTTTCCCATCTATGGCGGCTCGTCATAAAGGGCGGAGTCGGGTTCACCCAACGTTTGCCCCTCGCGCCGTTTCTAGACTGCATGAGCAGCTTCAAGTGTCTAGAAGAGTTGGTGATTGAGAACTGCTTCTCTCCACCGGTGGAGGGATCATACCGCGCTCCCCGCTCCGTTTTGGCCAAATCGCGGATCATCGATGTGTCGCTAGAGGATCACCCCTGCGACCATCTCACAGATACTCTCTTCTGTGGTCCTCCCTTCCAACGGCACCGTGCGTCTTATCGGGAACCTGCGAGGCGTTTCATCCCCCCAAGAATGCTTCGCCTGCGTTCAAAGCGATGTTCCCGAACGATAGACGTTGCTTGCCCATTCTGCAACGTCTTGTGCGCGTTGATGTCTATCACGCTCCCGAGGCATGCTACATGATGGCAAAGTCCGAAGATGAAGATCTCTTTGACCTCGAGCTGATTACAGACGCGCTGCATATCCTATCGCTCAAGTCCGTCCGGGGCGAGCTGTTCGAGCTCATGGTCCGAGGCGTGCGCGAGGTGTTCATCGACTCGCCCATCGAGCGTCTGAGCTTCCTGGGTGACATCGATTACGTCCCGCGCACGACGTGGATCTCTTGTCTCTCCCAGTTTCCCCGCCTACACGAACTAGAGGTTGACGACGTCGATCTTCGGGCTTCTCCAGAGGAAGTGGTCGCAGCTCTCCACACCTCGACTACATCCGCAACATTGGGCACGCGACCTATCTGTGCAGCCCTGGATAGCCTCGAGATCTACGGCGACCTCCCATCCGTCAACTTATTCGGGACGATTCACGAGTGCCTGGCGTGGCGCAAGCAGCAAAACAGCAAAGCTACAATCCTACGTAACTTGCGTTTATCGCTCTACAGCGACATCCCGGTATCCTTTGATCTCTTTGCTCGTTATAAGCAAGACATTTCCCAGCTTGCGGAAACCCGTCGAGTAGAAGTCATCGTCGAGAGCGGCCGACGTTCACGCTACTACTAGGCGTCGCACACTGCCCTGTTATGGAGGATTGTGCGCGATACTAATTGAAGCAGAATGTGTTATGCAAGCGTCGTAGTCTTTGTCGATGTATCCCCGTTTGTATGTTGTGATGAACCTAGTGAATGCTATCGCTGTCCATCAATTTTCGGGGCCCGCCAAGCTGAAAGAGCGAGAGTCAACATGGACCTTGTGAGCAACGTGTGCACAAGTGACAGTTCCGCCAACGCCTGGAGAGAGCGAGTTGGGTTTGTCTCAACGGAAGGGTTCTGTACACATCCAAGGATGCCGTAACACGTCGATCCAGGTCGCCGATATGTTCAGTACGCTGAATCTAGTATCGTACTCTCCACACGTAGTAACCAACTTGGAATGGGCGTTATTGCAACGACATCAAGTATTACACGTTCCATCTCGAAGCTAGGACATGCTGTTCCGTAGCGACAAAGCGGATGCAAAGCGACAGCAAGTGCGACTATAATGTACAAATTCCACAGTGCGCTCGTAAGCCTGGATAGGTGCGTAATTAGGTCGCCAGCGGCCGTTGGGTATATTGCAACTTTTTCGCCAGCGAGTCATGGTCGTGGTGGTGATTGGAGTGCCCTTAGCGTCGGTTTCAGATGACCTCGAGATCGTCCGAAGCAGAACGTCGGTGCCCATGACCGGCGCCACCTTGAGCAACCTGCTTCAACTCCTTGATCTCGCCCTTGAGCGCGTAGTACTGGTGGGCAGTGAATGTAACAGAGATAACCGAACCTGTTAGTCACAAGATGGCGCACATGCAGAACAGCGAAACAACAGACCTTCCGTTTAGCCTTCGCGGCCTGCTCCTTCCACTTCTGCATCTCCGTCGACATGTCCTCGAGATCCTGGAGCACCTTAGCCACCCGCACCCTCATTCGTGTAGCGTCCTCCGTCGCGACGATGCGCTGCTGGTAAATGAGCTCGTAGCGCTCCTGCTGGGCCTTCAACTCGTTATCCTTCGCCGCTATCTGCTTCTCCGCGCGTCGCAGGGCGCGGGCATGGCCGTCTATCTGAAGCCGTGCCGCGGTCTCGGCAGCCCTTACCCTCTGCACCTCGTTCTTCAGTCGCGTGATGTGGTCTTGGTTGTCGTGCAGTGCCTGAACATCTGTCTGATTAGCGGAAAGTTTGGGGTTAAGAAGATGGAAACAGACGGTCTGAACCAAGTTGAGCTGGAATGATATGTCTTGTAGCAGTGTCTGAAGGGAGATCATGCGAAGTGAGCTGATTGGCTGAGGTCCATTACAGTCGTATCTTACCTCGTTGATGTGAGGTCGCTCACGAGGAGTCACGCAGTTCACGAAGGTGTTGCATCTCCGAGGGAGTCAGAACATGAGATGTTGCAGCTAGCTTAGATACTCACGCGAGAACCGCATCCTGCATGTCCTCCCGCCCAGCCAAGGCCTTCTTCACAGTGTTGACCGCATCCTGACCAGCCCTCTCGATACTCATGACCGATACTGGACTCGAGCTGATCTGCTCCGCGTCAAGCATGTCATCAGCCGCGCCCTTTGCAAAGTCTTCTTCAGAGTCTGGGAACAATCGGATCATGTTCTCAAGGGTCTGCGCCTTGCGGCAGACGGCACAGAACGGGTCGCTCTGCGAGAAGTGGAAAGTTGCGCAGTCGAGGCAATAGATATGGCCGCATTGAGTAGCCATGGGTGTGGAGTCACCCTCCATAGTGTCAAGACAGATCCTGCAGCGCAAGAATAACATCTCGCGACAGGAGGGAAGGGGGAAGAGGGAGAAGGGGATGGTGGTGGTGGTGGCTAGGAGGAAGGAAAGAGGCGCGTCTCACTGATCGTGTGGCTGAACGCGTTTCCGAATCAATCGGACAATAGGGCGGCGTCTATCTAATCTCTCACGTGCAGATGGGAAAAGTTCAGTAGGCGCCCAACCTCTCTCCTTGCGCTTCGTCTGTCGTTGTCTGCACTCACCTCACCACCTCGTCGTACACACAGCGCTATGGCTTCCCTACTCAAAGAGCAAAAGGCGAAGGCCGCCAAGGCAGATGCCAAGGGCAAAGGGGAAACGCAGAGCGGACGATATGGAGGTTGACCATCACGAAAAGCGCTCCGACGGCGAAGAAACCCAGGAACAAGCAGCGTGTACTCATGCTCTCTTCGCGAGGAATCAATCATCGCATGAGGCATCTGATGAACGACTTGGAAGCGCTGCTTCCCCATGTCAAGAAGGGTGTGTAGACTGTAATTGACACCAGGAAAAGACACTGAGCATAATTGTAGATGCCAAGCTCGACTCCAAGAACCACCTTCACCTCCTCCCCGAGTTGGCCTGATCTCAACAATTGCAATAATACCCTGTACTTTGAGGCGCGCCGGCACGAGGACTTGTACCTATGGGCAGCGAAAACGCCAAATGGCCCTAGCATCAAGATGCACGTCCAGAATATCCACACGATGGACGAACTGAAGATGACTGGCAACTGCTTGAAGGGTAGCCGAGGCATCCTCAGCTTCGCAAAAGAGTTTGACGAGACCGAATGGGGAAGGTTAACGAAGGAGCTGTTCACCCATGTAAGTCTGACTGGTCGTCTTCGCTAATAACCACTTAATTTGTTTGCCGAAGATCTTTGGTGTGCCTCCCCAAGCTCGCAAGGCCAAGCCCTTCATCGACCATATTCTCACCTTCTCCATCCTTGACAACAAGATTTGGTTCCGCAACTTCCAGGTTCGTTTCCAGAATGCCTGAAAGAAGTTGCGGATGATTCATGACACCTCGCCCATTCTACAGATTGTAGAGAAGGACCCACTGCAGCCGAATGGCCCTCCCCAGACATCTCTTGTGGAGATCGGGCCGCGTTTCGTGCTTACTCCCATCCGCATCTTCGAGGGCGCATTCAACGGTGCAACGGTATACTCCTAACCCAGGTGAGCGTGCTACTTTCCTTCGTGGATTTGCCGCAGCAGCGCGCTCAACGTACACCTATTTCTCTAGAATTTGTCACTCCTACCGCAGTACGCTCCGCCCTCCGGCGTGAAAAGGGCGAGAAGTACGGTCACCGGAAGCACGCTCAGGCAGAGCGTAACCTTCGGAAGGACCGCAGGCAATTGGGAGAGGACGAGTTGGCCGTATCGAAGGTGTTCGCGTAGTCTGCTGCAGTTGTTCTGGACCAGTTTTGATATGGAGATTCTATCGTGGTGTGTTATGCATGCAATTGAACCCTTCGCTGAATGTCGTTCTCAGTGGCAGCTTGAGAGCCCCATGGTCGCAGCGTCCGAGGCTGCGACGGGACTCCAAGTTCTGCTCTAAGACTGACTCGAGGCTGATGACTCTGCGGGGGCGGCGCGTGACGTATGTTCCCATGCCGGTATTGGCAAAGTTTGGATAATAGAGGAAGGGTGTGAGAGCTTTGGCTAACGAGACGTCTTCTTACAGGTATATTGCCCTCGAGCCCGCAAATCTTGAACTCCAGCTGCCAGAGCTGCAGGAGTACGCATTGCGTAGCTTGGCCAATATGTGCACGCGTGACGATATGCCGACTTGCACCCTTGCTGCGGCAGCTGTTACGTCTAGGCTATGCTGCGGCAGCATCCAAGAAACGCTATAAGATGCGCGTGCTCGCGAGTCCTGACCTGTTGGCCTGACCTGTTGGCATCCAAAGCTCACAAAAGCAGTCCCCAGTCATGGCACCGGTTTGCTGCATGGGTTGCAATCAAATATTCCACAGCAAGAGCAGATACAAGCAGCACAAGAAGGAAGCGAACCATCCAGGGAGATGCTGTTACATATGCGCCCTCTGCGAGCAGACTTTCCGCTCGTGCGACGAGTGGACGAGGCACTGCGACGAGACTGGCCACGACGGCAGGTTCTCCGATCTTTCTGGTGGCCCGCGGTTTCGCCATCACGGCGAACAACCCGCTTTCCCGCCGCCTGAGACACCTCCAGAGACTCCCCGCTGCGGGACCTGCACGGCAGCTTTCTCGACTTTCCACGAACTCGCCGAGGTAACCACTATCCCCATGATTTTGTCGGGTCGCCGTTGCAGACGACAGCTCACGGTTTCTCCTCGCAGCATCGCAGTAAGGCGCACGACAATCTACCAGCAAAACGTATCTCACGGGAAAGCCATGCAAAGGCCCTGGGCCCTGTCAGCGTAGTCGGCTCCCATATCTCAATCGTGGCAGCCGTCTGCCAAATATGTGGGCAGAGGTTCGGAAGTGTGGTCGGGCTGGAACAGGTGGCTCTATGCGGCAATGTGCTTGGAATTGGCGTCGAGTGCTGATCGCGTCCTTCGCAGCACGCCATCCAGAATCCACTCTCATGCAAGATCTGTGCAGAGCACATCCAGCCCGGCATGAGCCTCGAAGACCATTGGCGCCAGTCGAACAAGCATCCCTTCTGCGACAGGTGCGAGAGGGGCTTCAAGGACAAGCGGGCGTTCAATGCGGTGAGTGGCCCGCACGCTTCCTCCCCCGCGTCTCCGTGACGTCGATTGCTCTAGCACACCCTGGTCTGCGCGCTCGATGCGGGGGAGCTGGTCCCGGGTAGCGTTGGCAATCCAGACCTCAAAGGAGAAATACTGGTGAGTCGACGACCTTGGTGGCGCATTCATGTCTTCAGGTCTCATGCCAGAGCCAGAAGAGTCAGGCCCGATCAGGAGCAGGCAACGAGCAGGCTGACGTGCAAGCGGAGCCTAACCTGCGAGCTGCTGCGATAGCATCCGAGTGCTTAACCGCCTTGTCGCTGCATAATGCCGTATGTTCGACGATTGTCATCAGATATGTTCGTTCATACTGAGAATAGAGACAGGACGACGGGTCCCACTCCACCTCCCGCGGCTCGAGCCCAGCCACTACCAGTGAGGGCTCGGACACTATCAGACCGGACGAACCTGTACTCAGCTTGTCCCTGCTCCTGAGTGAACCGCTCTCCGAGTGTTACGATAACAAGAGCACGCAGCTCGACACCCCAAGAGAACGTGTCGACACTCTCCTGGCCAACGCGAGGACAGAGCCTACTTGGCAGCAGCAGTGCTTGGAGCATCCATTCCCTCCGCTCAGCCGCAAACCGGATTGTCAGCTTCATGAGGCCAGGCGCGAGAACACGCAGCACACTGCTACCGCGACCCAACTATGGAGCGACATCGTGGCGAACCGGAACCGTCCCTCTAATGCGGATGCGGCAGGACGGGTCAGGGTCAGGTCTTTCTTGCAGGCCCGACAGGATGAGCGGCCGATGCTGGGCGAGCGGCAAGAACGGCGTCAGCAGCCTGCGCTCGACGACGAGGAATCTGCATCGCTCTCAGGGAGCAGCCCCAGTCCTCGAACGAGTACGTCTGAGGATGGGTCTCCCGTGCCCCCGATAGGCAGCTTCCCATCCCGGCCGACAACTCGCCCACTGCCTAGACCTCACGCGCGCACGGGAGTGCGCTCTTCACCGCGGGCGAACCATCATATGTGCGGGGCATGCTTTTAAGGCCATGTGCGGACCCCGTGTTGACGTTCTGCGGGCATATATTCTGCAAGAGGTGAGGACGCAACAAACAAATCGCCTCGTACCTGATAGTAATGTTTCGCTGACAAGCTGCCGTACAGCTGTATACTGATTGCGCTTAGGCACAATTGAAGTGTCCGACATGTGAGAAGACGTACTTCAGCGTGCTGGAACCGTGATAGGTAGATCGTCGAATAGAACGCCAGTGGGCATGTATGCGTTCACCTTTCAGACATTGACCGTCTCGTATCAAATGAATGGCCTCTTTGTGTCTTTACACCACATTCGCTCCGGCACACATGCTCACCATGGACGTCCCGCATATATGTGCCCGATGCTTGCTGGCTCTCTTGCTGACGCCAACATCTGGCTTTGACGCCGTCATGCCACATTCGAACCGTTTTGTAGCTAAGGAATGATCCCGCCTTGCAAAACGGCCTGTGTATGACGCACCGCCTTCCCGCAAGTCGTCCTGTGAGTGCAGGGGAGACTTTGCACGCCGCCAAGGTCTCAGGGCAGCGGTTTTGACTGTAATCAATTTAAAGGAGCAAGGCATATCCTACGGTTGTCGAACGACCTCGACAGGCCGGAACGCGCCGCGGACCTGGCTCTGGACGCGACGCTCCCAAGCAACGAGGTTGACGCGTCTTGTCACTTCGAACCGGAGTGTGTGCTCCTTCGAGTGCAATATGCAGTGGAGATACGCGAAGACAAGCGCGTCAAGGGCAGTAGGTGATCTAACCGTGACAATTAGTAACCGAGCTTCCGCACTCGATTTAAGGCGGGCCGTGACGTACGAAGAGCCGAGGAACCACTTGTCGGTGCCAAGGCGTTCGGAGAGGGAGGAGATGGCCTCTTTGTATTGCTGCTCAATCGCGTCCACATTGACGTGCGTCCCGTATGAGGGGAGGAGGGAGCTGATTCCAAAGAGCGGGGCAGGAGGGTGCGAGACGACGGCTTCCAGCGGACGCGGTTTGTTGTGATAGGGCGAGAGGAAGCTCAAGAACGACGTCGAGGAGGGTTGGTGCAGAACCTAGAAACGCGTATACATGAAGACAGACTATGCGAGACGTTGTAGACATACGCGTACCAGCGCGGCGTGAACGTTACCCTCAAGGAGGGAAACCCAGGCGCGGCTCTCATCTCGCGCCGCCTCACTCGCATAGCCCTCGAGCGCATCAGATCCGCCAACTTGACCGTCAACCCATTCGGGAATCAAATGAGCAGGAAGAAGCTCTCCCTCTCCGTCGTCTTGCTGCTTCACGTCCGGAGACGCGCCAGGAAGGGTCTTGAGAGGAACGTGCAAGTTGGGGAGGCGGTTGTCAAGTGCGCCGTCCACGGCGACGTCCCAACGGACTGCAACATCTGATAGACCACGGAGGGCGAGGTAAGCCTGCCACTTGAGGCACTCGACGTCGCTGCTCAATACATCCGCGTCCGGGCTGAAGGGCGGGCTAATCCAGAGTGTGGGCGATGTTACTGGACGAGCTTTGTCAGGCGAGTCAATCACTGGGTGTGTGTAGAGAGGAAAGAGGGCGAAGAAGTGGCGGAGAGGCTGAGGGAGGGAGAGAGCGAAAGGACTGGCCATGACCGCGCTCTCGTCTGAGCTCGGTGATGTCAAGCTGACAACCACTCAGTACTCAAGGCGCGCGTCTCTTTCCAGGACAGTGCGATGCGCTTACGTAATCAGCGTACTGTTCACGGAGACGCCCATACAGTAGATGCGCTGGTGACATGATACACCGGCGAGTCTGAGCGCGCCATCACTCTCTTCCACACTTGTCACTTTCCACCACGATCTCGGGCTTCAGGGTGATCAACTCTATGCTGGCTAAGCAATACTTATAAGAGGCAAGGCAGCCTGCACAAGAGCCCAGAGTCGACGCTTTTATTGTCCAATCCATGTCTGACTACGCGTCAACTCCCTCGCGTCCCGCGTCTCCCGTCGGAGAGCTCCCCTCGTTCACTGCATCTCGTGCTGCACCATACAGATTCAACTGGGACTCTGCAACTCGTAGACCTGGACCCGGCAGCGTATCCGAGACTACCGAGGGCAAAGGAGACTACTTCGCGAACCATGCGCCCTACGATGTGCTCAATAATGGCTCTGTGGCTTCTCTCCATGCTGGTGCGCTGCCGCTAGATTGGAGTAGCTCAAAACACGGATTCAATGGTGCGCTGAACATGAACGCCAAGCTACGTTAATATGTATACTGAATACGTGCAGCTATATCCAACGTTGTGAATAGCCCTCACAAGAAACCGGCGCCGCCCAAAGCTCACTCGGCCCTCCCCGCCGCACCACCAGCCGACCTGCCCCGTGTGCGGCGCAAAGACTTTGACTCCTACCTGCGCGCGATAGCTCCAGAGTGGGAGCGCTTTGTGCAGAACGCAGAGCAAGGCCGGGACGGCGCCGCGCAGATAGAGACACCGTTGCCTTCGTCCAGCTACGAAGTACCGCCGACCCCGCATACCCCGAGAACGCCTAAACCGCCTCCTGGCAAGGCATTGCCTCCACTAGAAACCGTTCCGCCGGTGTTCTTTGACCCCAACTTCAACCTCGGCGACCCTCGGACGTTCAACGCAGTGACCGAGCAGCGTGAAGGCGAAGAAGAATTCTCAGACCCGTCATCGCTTTCCCACTCTCTGCCATTGCTCGAGAAGCTCTCACACTACGCCGACACGATCGAACAACACCTCATACGCGAGATATCCGTCCGGTCTACTTCGTTCTTTGCCGCGCTATCGAATCTGCAGGACCTACAGACCGAGTCTGAGCAGTGCCTTGATAGAATATCGCATCTACGCGGTTTGCTTAAGGATGTGGACGACAAGGGCGCGAAGCGGGGGCTGGAAATTATCCGCAGGGAGGGGAAGCTGCGCAATATGGCCTCGGTCAAGGACGGCGTTCGCTTCATCGGCGGGGTCATGGAGATGACGGGAGTTGCGAAGAGCCTAGTATCCGCAGGTCAGTGGGCAGAGGCGTTGGACATGATTGAGGAGCTGGACAGGTTATGGCATCTCGAGAATGACGATGGGAAACCCACCCGACCACCACCGGTACCAAGCAAGAACGGCCGTATCTCGCCGTTACCTACAGTCATGGAGTCTCCGCCCGCAACTCCTGCCCCTCCGCCACCCCCGCCTCCCGCTCCTTCAACACCTCTCTCATCCCTCAAGGCTTTCGCCGCCCTACCAGAGCACCTGCGCACATTGACCATGGAAATCACATCCTCGCTCTCGTCCGAGTTTGTGAATCTTCTGCGGCAGGATCTAGTCGAGCGAATCGATGCAAATCAGGACATGTGGCCAGAGTCTCGCCGCCAGGAATTCGACATGTCGTTGAAGGATAGACTGCGACCATTGCTGCAGTCACTGGTACGGACGAAAGGTATATTGGAGGCGTCGATCTCCTGGCGGGACGTCGTGATGACTGCTGTGCGAAGTACAGTGAAGCGGGTAGGTCTGCGTGCGCACCGTCATTTTCCTGTGTTGATCGGCCAGTAGCGAATACCGGCTCTTGAGTTGGGAGAGGACGATTCGATATCTCCACAGTAAGTCATTGTCCATCTTCCTGTCTGTTCCATACAATAACTTAGTATGGGACAGGTCCGGCGCGGCGGCGGAGCTGCGTGCCATGTCGCATTCGTCCTTCATGGACCTCGCCCGTTCCATGTACCGAGGCCTTCTCAATTGCATAGAAGGCCTCCATCGGCAGAACATCATTCTCATTGAAGTCGTACAGAGCATCCAGTACGTCTGCATTCACGTCTTGGACGCCGTCAGTCTAATGCAATATCAGGTCTCCCAAAGCGACCGTCGATATTACTGCCCTGCAGGAGGAGCTTTCCGATATACTCTCGTCCGCGGCCGAGCTCGCCAACGCGCTCACGTCCAAGGTCATCAGCGTACGTGCGGAGCAACACACGGCGCTCGACCTGCCGAGCTTCTGCGCGCTGTTCAACGAGTCCTGGGACTTCGTCGTCAAGTCGGAGATCATCTGCAGACGGATGATCGTCGGACTGCGTGGGACGATCGTGAGCCAGGCGAAGAGCTTCCTGCAGCATTTCCACCAGACGCAGCTGTCGCAGTCTGCGAAGCTGGTGGAGGACGAGCAGTGGAACGCGGCCGAGGTGGCGCCGTCGGTACAGCGCGTAGTCGACACCATGGTCGACGCCTCTATCCAGGACCCACCCGAGTTCCTCCTGAACCAGCCTCCTTCTAACACTCTTTCTCCCGTGCCGCCCGCCTCGCCCATGCCCAACTCGCCTTCCCTCACCGTTAACGGTACCTCTGCCGCACCACCACGCCCCTCTTCTCCGCTTCCCTCGCCCAACTTCCCACCATCGCCGGGACGGTCCCCGCGACGGCGTGCAGGCAACGGGCCGACGAAGCATCTGCGCGTTGAGGAGCGCGCGTTCTTCGCGGTCAGCGCGACGCTCGACGTGCTCGTGCTGCTCGCCGAGTACGTCAAGGTGATCGTGAACGTGCCGCTGCTGACGACGGACACGATGCCGCGCGTGATCGAGCTCCTCAAGTCGTTCAACTCGCGCACGTGTCAGGTCGTGCTGGGCGCGGGCGCGATGCGCTCCGCGGGGCTGAAGAACATCACCGCGAAGCATCTGGGTGCGTGTTGGCTCGCTCTGCGGTAGATGTGAGAGGATTGACTGACACGGCATGATGTAGCGCTTGCGTCGCAGTCGCTCGCGATCATGATTTCGCTCATACCCTATGTGCGCGAGACGTTCCGCAGGCATCTGAGCCAGAAGCAGGCAGTCATGCTTATTGAGTTCGACAAGCTCAAGCGAGTGAGTTATAATCTGTTGATGTGTCAGGTCTATATGGCGGCCTAACGATGCCATCTGCAGGACTACCAAGAGCACCAAAACGAGATTCATGCCAAGCTGATCGCCATCATGGGCGACCGTCTCACCGCGCACATCCGCGCCTTACAGGTACATATCCTGGCCGCGTGACTTCGCATGATATCTGTATATTGACGTCTATCCAGGCTGTGAGATGGGATGTGCCAAAGGAAGGCGGCGGCGTCAACGAGTACATGGAAGTCCTCGTAAAGGAGACTGTGACCCTGCACAAGGTGCTCTCTCGGTATCTTCCCTCTTCCATCGTCGAGGTAGGCGACCGTCTTGCATGGAGCGTTCCCTTTCACGTAATCCGCTAACGCGGTTCGTGCGCTTCCGCAGTTTGTCATGACACAGGTCTTCGCTGCAATCAACCACCGACTCTCGGAGGAATATGGGAAGATCGAGCTGCCGTCTCAGGAGGCGAAAGAGAGGTGCGCCCTCTGGCGACACTACCCATCCTCATCGCCATGCTGACCAGATCTCCCCAGGCTTCTCGCCGATGCACGCTACCTTCAGGAAAAGCTGACAGGCCTGAAGAACGTCAACGGGCCCACGGCGATGCTCGAGACCGTCGTCTCCGAGAAGCCCGTCGTGAACAAGCAGCAAGAACAACAGCCTCCCTCCGCCTCGCCACCCGTTGCCCAGTCTCCAGTGCAGTCAGCCATCAACCCTGGACGGTTCAGGGGGATGCTGCAGCGCGCGAGCACGCTCAATGGGCGGCATGGGACCGCGCAGCAGAAGGACCCTCCGCCTGTGCCGAACTCTGGGAAGACGTTGCCTCCTACCATCGAGGCATCGCCTTCCCCGGGTCTCGATGTGAAGACGCCCCTTGTTGACCCGATGGGCGACAACTCCCCACCAGCACCGACTCCACCCGTTTCGGTCACGGAGAAGCCTCTCGTCGCCGAGCCCGAGGAGGCACGCGTAGAGGCAGCGGTAGATATCCAAACGATTGAGCCCGACGCGCCTCCCCCAGCACCGCCTCCCAAGGAGGTCCTCCCTCCCGCGGGTGGCGATGGCGCGGCTGTAGCTCAGCCTAGTGGCGAGACCGCGAACGGAGACGTGGCTCCTGCATCTGAATCCGAGCCGCATCCGCTCGCGGAGGAGGGGCCTTAGATCTTCGCGTAACCTGTGGGCTCGGGAGGACGATTTACAGTACGTGATGGACTCGGAATGCGTTAATACCCTGTTCCTCTTTCGTATCTGGGGGGAGACCGTTCGTAATCTATACCGTTCGCTGTCGGCGTTGGATGACTCTACTTGGACGGCCGATACAGGACTTCGCCTGTCGGACGAGCGCGCGGGCGCGCGGAGGAGTACCAGCACAGTCACCGCCGTCGACGGGTGGTACGAGCGTCGACCTCTCGTTGACTCCTCCGATCACGACAAGCCTGCCTCGCCGCCTCGCATGGTTACTGCGTACCAGTCCTCGACTGACGGTCCGACGGACGTCCTCCCCGCGTTCATGCATCATGTCGGACGACCACCGCTCGATCACTCTGTCGAATGACTCGTTTTGACGAAACTCAGCGACGCGTCACGCCCATCCATGCACCGAGAGACGGGAGACTCGCTCTGTGTACAAGAGTGACGGTCAGTCACGTCCAAGCACAGAATTCATAAATCGAGGAGCAAAACCATACTCAGAGGCATGAGCGTAGTCCTCCCGCGATTGCGCGCAATCTCGCGCCATGCGCTTGAACTGCTATGGTCACCATTATGGGCGCCTGTGCGTGCTTGTGTGCTCAGGATAAAAGAACTGGCGGCATGAGAACGAGCTTCGGATCTTACCCACCACCTCCCAGCTTCAACGAACGTGAACTGAAGGCTTCCGTCAGAACATGGAGCTGTCATGCAGAGCTTTGTGAGGGCCAGAAAAACTGCGACATGCGGATGCGGTCCCAGGCTGTGTGACAACGGGATGAACGGAACGGCGGGATGGGTCTCGCCCGTGCACGTTCGCCCCGCGCAGAGGCTCGCGTACACACGTTCTTGTTAAATCGACAAGAGCTTTGTTCTCCCTGGCCACTCCGCCACGTCCACAAGGCGGAAGAGGTGTTATAACGACGCTCCGGACGGAGCTCGCGCCCCCTCCGCCCGTCCCGTCCGCTGCACGATCAGAATCGTGGCTCGCACTCCCTCTCGAGCAGCGTGACGGTCCTGAATTTGCTGTCGGCAAGCGTTGCATGTGGCGCGGTATGCGCTGATGAGCAGGCGATGCCAGGAGCTCGAGTGCGATCGGGAGCGCGGGGTGTTTGTTTTGCATGGGCCTAGCGCCGGGGACTTACCCCAGATTTCTTGGCCGCGGATGTGCCCCAGGTACGAGAGATACCCATTTCAAGATCCGGCGACTAACCACTTTATAGATAAAAGATAGCTGAGGGTACTCACCAAGACTCAGTTCAACAGAGTTCAACCCATCGTCGCCATCGGCGACGCCGTCTAATCGCTCAACTCACGAATCGCACATATGATTCCTTCTTGGCAGCGCCTCTGGATCATGCTTGTAGCTGGACAAATCGAGGCCTCCTACAAAGCCTAAAGCATGTTCTGTCACGCTCAATGACGCCTTCAAGGTGCGACCACCAAGACCCGGCAGATGTCGTACGCGACGCAGATGAAGGTAAACGAGGCCGAGGTCCGCCGCCGGACGAGTCCCCAAAGATATGTACATATACTGAACGCCCGGACGACCGGCGCGGTACTCCGTCACAAGCCCATGTGGACCTATACCGGCCGGTGGGCGCCACAACGACGATGGGGCATGTGCCATGCCTTGCGCGACCGGCAGACTGTTTGGCTGTTTGGCTGTTCTCTGCAAACGCCATCATCAGCTCTGCGGTATGGATGTGGAGCCAACGGATTTTTTCCTGATCTGCCACTTGTTCTCGCCCCTGGACGACGGTGACAGCAAGGTTGTATGGTTGCTTGCATGAATCGGAGCATACGGACATGATGAGCATCGAACGTGACAGATTGTGTACCCGTCCGTAAAATTTCGACGATTGAATGGGGGAAGGAGATGCCATCAGCACTGCATAGATGCGGCGCAGACACAAGAGCACGCACACGCAGTGCCCGATATTGTGAAGACATCAGAAATTCCTGGAGGCATACTATTCACCTCGGAGTTTTCTCAACGTCGCAGAATGGCACGCATATTCCGAGCGTCGGAACACCACCTGAACAAGAACGGTGCCTGCGACGGGCGAGATGGGTTGCAGAATACCCTATGATGGATGGAAGGTGTCCGTCAGGACATCTCCGAGTTCTGCATGATCGTTGGGAACAGTGTGAAGGGGTGAAAAATCAGCGTGATCCAATGGCAGCCTACCTTTGTAACAGACAAGACTGTGAGAGCGCTGTCCCTGAAAGTGGATCACTGTGAGAGAGAGCCTCAGGAGCCAGGGAGGATGCGTTTTAGAGACATCTCTGCACGGAGATTGAGCGTACTGATGCAGGAACGCCCAAGAGGGGACAGGCTTGCTGTCCTTGCCGATTGCCTGCTTCCTAGAAGCCACAGTAGAGCTATTTCTGGCGCATAATACAGGACAGCCAGGAAAAAGCCGCAGCACATTGTTTTCATAACGACCGCATTCGCAGGCCGCATTCTGCACATATCCGTGGGTACCGCCGCGGTCACGACAGGGCGCGATGTCGCCAGTCACATATTAATGTGCCAGTGCCTCGCGCACATCGTTATGGTGCCCTCGGATCGCAAGGCGTGGCTGAGAGTCGTACGCTGGTGGCGGCACCCTCTAACGCACCGAACAGCTTCAGCGCATGATGGGCACGCGGATGTGACCGGCAGTCTCGCAGAGTTTCTGTTTCGGATTACAAGTGTGAGCCCGATCGTGACCGCGCTGACAAACGGGGATACTCCTGTGCGTAGAGAGGGAGATATCAGTCCGGTTGCATCTGTAATATCGGAGCGTGACATGCTTACTGCTCTGCGGTACGCTCGCTGTCCATCACGAGATAGATGGCGACTCCGGAGGTGAGCGAGTGTCGTGGTCCGAAGGCCTAGATAGCGCCTGTGGCGACTTTGATGCGCCGGACTCTGAGTTGTTCACCCCGCGCTTGATCACTGTATGGTACGAATCGCGAGACAGAGTATCATGTCGTTTGTACAGTACGACAGGCCGGCACTGTTATATGAGTTGAAGAGCTGCAAACGTGGTTTCGTGTGACGCGGTCAACAGTTCACAGTGTTTGAATCACTTACAGGACCAGATGACGGCGTTAGATTTCGCCGGGGAAGTGGCCTCTTGAGCATCAACTTAAACTTATACTATTTGTCACCAAGCGTCAGAGGGTCGTATGTTTGAATGCCGGTCATTGAGCACTATAACTCGTCATGACGGCATAAAAGTCGAGACCTTCGTCGCCTTGACCAAGGAGCCTTCCAGGGGACCACTGCGGAGGTGGTTGTCGCTTGGACGTCGCCCTCACATCGAGGGGACAGACGAGAAGTAAGCGTGGTCTAGACTTTCCGGTCAGCGTCAGCATCGTGGTCCTTTGCAACGGACCCCAAAGATGAAGTTGAACTTACATACACTTCCGTACATAGCAACGGTCGGTACCACAAGTCGCGCCCTTTGCGTCCTTATCTGTGATGTTCTAGGCACCGCGCTATTCTAGACTCTGTGCGCAACATACACGTGTTGGCAACGCGTTCAGGACGCTCGCGGAGGTACGCGTTTTCTGCAAGTCGCGCTAACGGAAACCAATCAGCGAACAATGGACACCGAAGCGCACTAGATTCACTTACAAGGACAAGGCTTATAATGCTTTCATCCACCCTCAAGAGGTCAAATGTTGCCATACTCTCCCGGAAACGCTTTTGGCCGTTGCAACGGTACCAAACGTATCGCTCAAGGCGACACCGACGTCATCCGCGACGTGTCGCCGCCAAGTCGTTGTCAACTCCGAGGCCCCGACCGCACTGCGGCCGACTCCGCGCACCGTAACCCCGCCCCGTCGGACTTGGCTGGACCAAGTCGTGCGCCGTCGTGGCGTCGCGGCCTGCAAATGGTTCGTCGAGAGTCGAGCATGACCTCAAGCTCCCCTGTGGCCAACTCGCCGAGCACAGCACCGAGGGCCGAGGCGGGATGTACGATCGCGCAGCCACCCCCGAGTACGGGCGCTCCGAGCCTGCGCGCGAATTTGACGTTCGGGGACGGTCCCCAGCTCTCACTCTCATCCAGAACGCAGCTGCACAGTGAACTCTCGCGCTCCCAGTACTGTATGACCTGCGCGTCCGGACGGCGGGTGGCCAACGCGAAAAGTGGGGTGCTGCGGCCGCGCCGGTCTAGGCCCGTATCGGCCGTCGCGCTCTCCCTCTTCGTCGCGGAGCGGGATGGGCGCGTCTTGTTGGGCGGAACGGCGACGGATAAGTACAGGTCAGGCGTGCGGCTGAGTCAGGAGGGTATACAGTTCATGCCCTCTTTCGAGGACGGTCGACGATCCTCGTCGAGGCTCGCAGAACGCCTGCGGAAGGCTTGAGAGTGGCTTGGGGCACGGCATTGACGCTGACTATGATGAACAAGGTGCGTGAGTAACCTCACTTTGCTGACACAATCACCTCCATATGTCTCTCCCCCGTGCCCGCAGTGGAATCCACGCTCACTCTTATGTGATGTAGGAGGACATATGCAACCCACCGCTCTCTGTGTCCTGGTGACCGGTAACCATCTCACGCGTCGCCGAGCTTCGGTCGAGAGTCGACGGAGCAACATCGTCAACGTCACGACGAACGTATGTTTCCCCGCGCAGTGAGTCACCCCAGGCCGCAGTCTAAATTTTTAGACTTTTCTGTCCTCCGAGCCTCCTTCCCGTTTCGTTTGTCTTTCCGCCGGCGAGCACTGTGACAGCACCGACGCGTGACACGTCGCGTTTTCGTGCTACCATCTCGCGCGGGTCTGACGTCACCCGACGCATGCCTGGCGCGATCCGGATTTGGCCCGCAGTGGGCGCGACGGCGGGCACGGGGACGCGATCGTGACGCGCCAGACGCGCCAGACGCGCCAGGTTCTGGGAACTTGGGACGCGTCTCCAGGAGCGCTACCAATAGTGTGAACGCGAGGGAAAGGAGAGCCGCATGGCTGCATGGACGCTTTCGCTTCGGCAAGCCTATGCATATGCATACGGTGTCAGTGGACACACGCGGATACGAGTAGGAACAAATCTCGCCGCGCACAAGCGCACTCATCCACATAGTACTGCGAAACATGTGACGTGAAGCCCCGACGGCTTCCCAAGGTGTTTGGTATTCAGCAGCTCCAACATGAGAAACCTGCTCTTCTCCGTACAAGCTACTTATTCCCAGCGTCGGGCTGCATGCTAAATTTGACGGTGGGCATAGCTACAATGACCTCATGGTGTTCGCTTTCCCTGCCGCCGCCGCCGCCGACCAGATGTCCAAATGATGAGTGCGTCCAATGCGGTGAATATCAACAAGGACCATACGCACCTTATGGTCGAAACGACGTCAGTGTGCGCAACGACGTCAGCGCGTCGCTGCAATCATTCGCGCGTCCGATTCCAGGTCCTCACTTGATGCATGTATCGCATCGATGAGATGACGCCCAGATGGCCTTGCCCGTGCTCGCGTGGCATGCTTTAAACCCTCCGGGTTGCGTTGCATGCCCTATGACGCATCTCGGGATCGTCGCACGTATGGCTTCAGAGGTTTTGCCGATTTGTGCGTACTCGCACCTGTTACGGTCGAAGGTGATGATGAAAAGTCCGGGAGTTATAGACGCGAGCGTGACACCACTGACGGCGGCGTAAGGTGAGCAAGCGCCCGGTACATAGACTTGCCTACCTTACGCCAGGATCGTCGCAATACGTGCAATCGGCTGCACCGTTGCCCTGCCCAGCATAACACACGTAGCAATGCTGGTCCGAAAGCCACACACACACCTCTGTAAGAGCGTTGCCAGTAGCCACGGGACGTGTCAGCCGTACCCCGCACTGCGTCCCGTTATGTACGCCCGTGTGCCTAACGCGATCGTGGCGTCCGTGCCGGCATAGATCGACACGTCCGAGAGGCTCACGCGGGGTATGCGGGGACGCGAAACGGGCCCTCTTCGCTCCCTCGGCCGCTATCGTCGCTCATGCACTCGTCCAGGACGGTCATCTGCGCACCCAGCGCGGGATGGCGCGTGACGCGCGCAGCTTCTCGTGCGCATCTCGTCCAATTCCGTCAAGGCATATGCATTCAGTGTGCATCACGATGATACGAGTCAGTGTGGCTGGATCCTGGGATCTCACCCTTGCTGAATGGGTCGGACAATCGTGGACGGATGACCGGTGCAGGCCGTCCCGACCACCGCACGAACCCGCGAAGGTATGTCGGTCTCTGTTCATCAGCATCAATTCATCGCGAAGCGCAATGTGCATCACCTCTTGCGGTAGTTCAAGGATAGATACGTACGTACGTGGCGCGGGCGTGACACGCGCCCGCATGCGCTTCGGAGGGCGTAGAAGCGGGCCCGGAGGCGGAAGAACGGCGCGAGCATGCGGGGTTTAGGCTTTTGCATGCATGGCTCGGCTGGTCGGGTCGACGCTGGATGTCGTGACCGGGTGCAGCGAGCGAAGGCGAAGATTTCGGTGATTTCTTGTTGTGAAGATGGGATGAGGGTGCGGGACGAGTCGAGAGCCTGCATTGGAGACGTGACTCCGCCGTGGGTACGCACAGCCGACCTTGTTCTCGCACCCTAGTAACGGAGGAGAATGTCTATAGCTTATTGTCGTCGCATGCACCATCGCGCCGACATGTGTCCCGGCGACGCGCAACAAGAGCATGGAACCTCCGAGAACGTGCCAGCCGCAGCCATCCCCTCCGCGATGCTCTCGCTGCAGCAAAAAGAAGGCCTGAGCAACCGGTTGGCGGTCGACGAGATCCAGCGTCCAGAGCGCGTCACCAATCCGGGACGAGAAGCTACTACGTTTGACTGCCGAGGTCGCTTGCACCTTTTCGCCACGAAGCGCCTGCTGAGGCGCTCTAGACCGCCATCACCGCACCGTCGTCTGCAGCATGCCTGCGCGCCGCGGCGCGGCTGGCCAGACATGCAGACAGGGAAGAAAGAGGGGAGCAGAAGAGAAAGGCACGGGAGGCTCGGAAGTCGAAGGCGTGAATGGTGTGACCGTCGTGAAGAGTACGGTGCACGAATTTACGAGGGCTCGCCACCGTCTACCGCCGCCCGGGAAGGTGGCCAGAACGAGGCTCGTATGAGAGAACGTATGGCAAACGACTTCATTAATCGAAGGTAGGGTGCACGAGTGTACTGTATGTACGCTACAGCTGGCATCCGGACCGGTGAACTTTCGCAATGCATACGCGTATAATCGGACATCCGACAAAACGTTTGGCGGCGCACCCTCGCGGATCGACGCGACGCGTTCGGAAGCATTTTTGCAAGGCAGCAGCAGACTTTGCAGACGCGGCGGTGATGCTCATGCGGGCGGACACGTTGCGCAACGTCCACGCCGCGACACGAGAAAAATATACGCGAATGCCTCTGCTCGCGGCCTCGCTGCTGATTCGTGCGGACCAGCTGACGACGATGGCGTGCGCGTACGGGACAAGGGAGGGTGAGGTGATTCGCCGTCGGTAACGGCGTGCGTGCGTGAAGTGAGGGATATATGGCGGGCGCTCGCGCGCCTCCCGCCGGCAACGAGGTGATTGCGCGTGCCTGCGCGAGGTGACGAAAGGCTTGCAGCAACCGCAGACCACATCGAACGATCGCGGAACAGCGCGGGTGCGCTGCCCAGTGCCAGGCGGAACGTGGCTGCAATGTGAGAGTGAGAGAGGGGAGGGGGCGACCGGCGAAATTTTCAGAAATTGACCGGGGACTCTGGCAGGACGCTGCACGCACGCACGTCGGAGCTCTGGATCGCGGAAGAATATGTGCGAACGCGCGGCAAAGGCTGGCCAGGCTGCCCTTTGTGCGCCGCGGCGAGGGTGTGGAGAGTTTGTTCCTTCCGCCTCTGCGGGTGGCACAACCCTCGAGCGGCGAGGTGAACGTTCGCAACGTGCAGCTTGCGGCGAAATATTCGATTCGAAGAACGTGAGCACTGAGCGCAAGCTTAAGGGCCTCCTCAAGGGACTCGCCGCGGAGCGGCTATCTGGGCGAGAATTCATGGGCGCTTTTGGCTGCTAACGCTAATGCAAGCAAGCGCCGAGTTAGAAGTAAACTAAGTTAGCCGCGCGCTGGGCGATCATTCGACTCGGGCACATCGACTTGCGTGCTTGATAGGGACTGTGGTGGTACTTGTTTCGACGCGTCGGCCGAGCCGGACGTTGGGGGCGGGTGGATGGGAACGGTTAGAATGCAGATAATGTGGTGTACTACATACTAGGTCATGAGCACGATTAGGCATGGTCTCACCCACTCCACGCCATCGTGTCGCGAAGTCAGCCCACGGCTGAGCGCACGTCAATTGACGCACCCAATTGTCCGAAGAAAGGCGTGCATTCGCCGTACTCGGGTTCCGGAGAGCACGACGTGGCGACATGGACGAAGCACGATGGATGGAGAGGACTCCGAAGACAGCAGAAGCTAAAGGAGGATGATCTGCTTGCTACGTTGACGGAGACGTGAGTGATACGGTTGATGTGCTGTGTTATAACAGACAGGCGGCAGACAGGCGCGACTGATATGAATTGGGCACGGCGGGCACGCTGCCTGTTGCTGACCGCTGCCGGAGAAACTTGGGTGGGGCGTGCACACATGGCAAAGGGTTCTGTAAGCATTCTACATTGAAAGAGGGAAGGAAATTAAGAATGCACACGGCGCGGTGACTCGAGCGCCCGGGGAGTATTTGGGAAAAGAAGTAGAGACTGTGCAGGACTCTGAATGGGGCGAATCGCAGCGCAGTGGACTGCGCGAAAGTCGGCACGCGGGATAGCACCGAGGGTGTGCCGTGATAAGACAAGAGCTTGCTGCGAATACGCCAGGATGGGGCTGGTTGGCGGAAGACGTGCACGGTGCGGAGCCGCTGCCGAAGGCAAGAGCAGAACTTGAGCAGAGCAGCACGTGCACGGTTCTGTGCAATGGAGAGGGGACAAAGACGGTACGAAGCTGGAATACACGTTGGCGGAGAAACAGAAGGAGGTGAGGGCTCTCGACCGGAGAGAGGGGACAAAGAGCCGACGAATAGAACGTGCGCACACGGAGGGCGTTGCGCGGACTGGGCAGTGAGGACGAGCTCGAGCGCCCGAGGCGGGAGAGATGACTCCCAGATCTGGCCACCGCGCAGGTACGCAGAGCGTAAGTTAGACGCGCGCGCTGTGACCTGCCTGGTGAGGGGGCCTTGTGACGAGGGCGAGAGTGACCCGGGGTGTGACTGGGAGACCGGCGAGGGCCGAGTATGGACTGGATCTGGGAGGTGAGATCGCCAAGGAGGGGACGATCGGGTAGTGACAGAGTCACGGTGGAGTGGAAAAAGAAGGGAGTCATGAGTGGGAAAGTATTTTTGGGGAGCGCGCGCGATTTCACCATTTCACGGCCGTTTCACAGAGTCGGACCAATGTTTCTTATATAACTCCCGCCCTCCCGCCAGGCTCGCCCTCTCTTCGCCATCCCTGCTGCCTCCCTCCGTCCCCGTCCCTCACACCCGCCTCGTCGTCCACGCCGTCGTCCACGCACAACCACACGCATGTACGAAGAAGTCTGCCTCCTCTGCGGCAGGCCTGTCCTCGCCGACGGGTACGTTCCCCGCCGCTCTGCCCCCCGTCCCCGCACTCACACTCTTCGCGTCCTCAGCCGACCCTACTGCAGCGACGAGTGCGAGAACCTCGACGTCACCTCTCCCTCCATCTCGACAACAAGCAGCGCGCATCCTTCGCCGTTCTTGCAGTCCACCGCCAATGCCGCCGGCAACCTCCCAGAGGTCCCTGCACTGCTTCCGTCCGCTCTCGGTCACTCACTGAAAGATTGGCCGGAAGACCCATCGCGTCCGCCACTCTGTGTCCTCCTCCTCCAACTCGTCCGTTTCCTGGTCTGCTCTCGAGGACGACTACGAAGACGAAGCTGCCAATCCCGCACTCTACAGCGCGGGCACGGACGACGAGTTTGCCATCCACGCAGACTACCTCTCACAGGAAGCGGGATCCTCCAAACCTTCTTCCTCTTTCGGTAATGTCTACCGCCACCCTGCCTCCTCCCTAGCATATGTCCGCCGCCCCTCGTCAACGAACAACAAGTCAACCATCCCCATGTTGCACCACCGTGCGTCGTCGACTTCGACGCCCTCGAGCAACGGCGTGTCACGAAGTATGCCGTACTCTTCAATGGAAGACGACTACTCCGATGTCCCCTCCGCGAGTGCGTCTTCTGCCTCCGGCCGTTCGGGGCGTCGCTCCGGGCGCAAGTCGACAGATTCGGTTCACCAGGTTACGGACGAGAGCGAGCGCGAGAAGGACGACACCGTCACTGGCAAGAACAGACGCAACCGTGCCAGCCTTCCGGCCTACTTCTCCCTCCTCACTTCCACTTCTCCTTCCGTGTCTCGTTCTCAAAAGAGCCTTTCATCGCTCCAGACCTTGTCCATGATTTCGCGCTCCCTCCAATCGTCTTCATCTCCGCCCACCCCGCGCTTGGCGAAGCCCGTAGTGGACCATGCAACTGCGTTTGCCACTCCGCAGGCGAGCCGTATCTCGAAGACTCTGGTGGCGACTACGGACACAGCGCCTCGCGGCCGCAGTAGGCAGCGTGACCTCGACAGGGCGTTCATCTTCTTCTCGTCGCTCGTCGAGCCGCTCGCCCGGGGCGCGCGTACATCAGAGCGCCCACGTTCGTGCACGGCTGGACAGCATGGAAAAAGTTGCGGATTGGGTGGCTCATAGTCCTGTGGTCGCGGCCAGTGTGCGCATCGCTCGCCACCAGGTCCAGCACCATCCTCACCAGCGCCGGAACAGTTCCCCACCTCCCCTCCCGAAGTTCGAGAAGTTGCATCTGCGTGACTCGGGTGTCGACGTGGACGCCGGTTACTTGCATAGCGCTGTTGAGGAGGAGTTTGACGAAGAAGATGAGTGCGAAGAGTCGGCGGCAGAGCGGGAGTCCCGGCGGGGACGTCGTCGGCCGGACGAGTTGGACTCGCGACCGGGTGTCGATCCCAAGGCGCCTGGCTACGGCAACGGACGCAGCGGCCTCATGGCTCGCGAACGTACTCGGGGCAGGACGGCGACCCTGAAGCGATGAACAACCTGCTGGGTCTGCGACTGGATCACGATGAAGACGACACGACCAAAAGCACGACTGCATGTATAACGCCTATTCCCTCAGCACCTATCATGATCCCCCCTAGACGCATCTATTTACTCTTCGGCCTCGCATTGCAACCGTCTTCGCATCTCGCATCGCTACCCATGGTATTCAACTCCTCCTTGCAGTCGCATCGTCTTCTGTGATATTCAACTATCGTTGTGCCTCGCTCCCCTCGATCCCACAACTACTCGCACATGCCGTCCTCGCCATCTATGCCGCTCTGTGGTACCCACCGCTTCCCAAAAGCGCGCCGGGCACACCCTAGCCGCTCGCCGAGTCCTCTCGCCTGTGGCTTATCGGTCCCGCGTGTTGCTCGCTGCCCCGGGCCATATCCGTCGCGCACTATCTATGTATCTACCGTATCGACATGCATTGGCGTCCGAGCGCCTTCCGCCTCCCATCCATTGCTGCCTTATCTCGTCCTCGCACGTATCATATACTCCGCATTCAACAATCACCATCAGCATCCGTCAACAGCAGATCTCTATATCTATATCTATTCCTCCCCCACTCACGACCACGTCCGCATTCTCCCACGTCCTCAAACCGCTCTCCTCGTCAAAATTGCATTCGATCGCACGTACATACCCGCACCTCTACGCTCTCAACCCCACCTCACTAGGCTACCGAACCGTCACCTATATTTTTACCCTTGAGCTTGTCCTTTCCCGTCCGTCGCCAGGTACCCTATCCTTCGGTCCTTCGTCTAGTCACGCGCGTGCGAGCGGTGCAAAAACCGCCTCGCCGCCCTTCCGTTGCACATGCCATGTCTGTTCGCATTCACGTTCACGTTCGCTTGTGCAATATCATCATGGGTTCGACGCCCGTCACTTCACTTTGCGTTCATCTGACGAGCGTGTGCGTTATTCTATGGTGCGCGCATTACATACATACATACATACATACTCTGTATACATCATGCAATCCTACGCGAGTGACCCTCGCCTGTTAAGGTTGTCTCGATCGCGCTTCGCGTTGTGTGCTTCTCCAACTCCGTCTCCTTCTAGCCCTGTGAAAGACCGGCGTGATCATCCTGTCCGTGTCCATCTCAGCTCATGTCAAGCTATTTGGTGGTCACACCATCCAGGCCCCCGTCTTCCAAATTTCCACTCCGTACTACGTTCTCTCATCATCGTGCGTGCCGCGCTGGTCTCAAAAGCTAAATAGAACAGGCCGCTGTATGTAGCCCACTTGACGGCGTGACACCCACATGACTGGGCTGCTGATGAAATGGACAGAGGCTCGGAGGAACAGAGCCTTTTTCTTCTAGACCGGGGATGCACACGGGGCTCTCGTACGCCGGCCGCGCGCGCGCGGTGCGCCCGGCAGGCATCAGCATCATAGCGTTGGGGACCTTGCGGCCGAGATGGGACCCAGGACAAGACATACCGGGCAGAGTTCGTGCCTTGCGCGAGCACTAATCTCTGTGCATGACATGTGGTATTACATATGTACAATAGCACCAGCCGCGCCGCCGCGCGAGGGGCATGATATCTATCGACGTCGGAAGCAGCAGCCCACGCTAAAACATATACAGGCCGTCCCTTGTCGGGCGTCCGCTCGCCGCCGGCGAACCGCCAGGTCAGCAGAACTTCGAGCGGACGGACGTCACATCACTCGCTGGGCCCGCCCCGGTGTGCGCCCTAGGCCCGTTCTTCACCACCATTTCTCTCACCCTACGCGTCTCACATGTACAGCTCAGGCCCAGGGACGTGGGGGGAATTCGATGCAGGATGGATGATGGATGCACGGTGCCTGCGCGGACTGCACCTGTGCTTCTGGTCCGTCTCTGTCTGCGGGTGAGACTTTGCAGTCCGTGCTTACAGGTCTCCGAGCCAGGACAAGCATGCACCCGCGCGGCTTCGAATCCTGAGTCTTACACTCACGCTCGAGGCCCCGCGCGCGCGACCCCGGGCGTGTCTACCTCCGAAGGTACGGTACGCCCGCGTCCACCACGGCCGTATTATGTCCGGGGCGTGTTCAACTTGTGCTGCAAGGCGGCGTCTCCCGCGTCGCAGCTGCACTTCCAGAGTTCTGCGGGTAGAACCTGATGGTGCATCGCTCCTAGGAACGTGAACACTCACCTCCTCCCACGTGCGTCTCTATCTGGGTGGTCTGACTCTGAGTTCATCCGGTGAGCTGAAGCAAGTGGTGGTGGGCATGGCGCGGCAGCCCAGGCCGAGGACGCGCGCAGTACCGTATCCGCGCCGAGGTGAGTGCCACCACCACCATCGTCCCTGCGCAGCCGCAAACAATCACAAGTGGGCATCTGGACAAGCTAAGCTGTACGCAAATGTGCCATGTGGCCGAAAGGTGCACGTTGGACGCACCGTATCATACGGGCTGGTCAGCTGCGTCTTCCGGCGCGGCAAGCTCCTCTCCCCGCGGCCGGCGGCAGCCTGTTCGTGGGCTCGCCTCCTCTGGGTCGTCTGGAGACGCGCGAATGGGCGACCGTCGCCGTCGGGCGGTCAGTGTAGGCGCTTTGAGCTTGCGTGCGATATGAGCCACAGTCCAGATGTGACACCCATTCTCAGGAGAGGCGCATTCGAACGCTCGGATGTCGTGTCGCATTCGTTCGTGCGTGACAGCACTGCTATAGGCCGGACTTGACGGGGTGCTGGGACACACGCCTTGGGCACTACCCTGTAACACCCGCTGCCGGGGTCACCCGCACTGCGCGCCCCACTGCCAGCACGAGAGGATCCTGAGCACGCCCCTATGTGAGCACCTCATCAGTACATCATAGCAAGCCCATTCATTGTCATCATGACTTACATTGCCTAAGCGTCGAGGTAATCCTCCTGATTAGCCTCCGACGCGGCACGTCCGACGTCTCCTCACGCCTCCGACGTCCTTGTGCCCAGGCTGAGGTGTGCGCGATGCATCATCGGTCACCTGCTGCTGCCCCGTCGTGAGAGTCGGGCAAGTGACATGCCGCCCAAGCCGCCATGGCAGCTATGCCTCTCCTGTCGGAGCTATCGAGCCACGGACCAGGAGTCGATAGCGGTGCGTGAGTATGGCCTTCAGAATGGGATAGCGGATGGGTGGTGATCAGGGCGGACGGAAGCGAATAGCAAAAGTGAGCGAGACGAAGGCGATACGGGCCCGCTGACTTACTGACAATGCGCAGGGACTACAGTACATCGCATCCAGCACCTCTCATACGCTCCTTTGACATAGATCGCACCACAAGTGCTGATGGAGGAGGACGTGTATCGATACCGACGCCGACGCTCACGCCGACTGTGTCGACGCGCTATGGCCAGCGCGTATCGCCGCCCCGCATGTTCGATCGTGTATTGGAGCTGCTACAGCTCCAGCTGCTCGACGTTCGACCTCGATCACTTCCTCGTACCTGTGCGCGCGCTCCGCCTCCCAGGCACGGCGGACGTAGTTCCTTCAGATCCAGCGCCCGCACTCGTCGACGTCGCTGGCGATCATGCTGATAGACTTCGCCTTCGTGCCTCTCGCGCGCGAACGTAGCACCACTGAGAAGGTATCGAATCCCACTGCCAGGTATCGTATTCTTCCGCTGTGCGTCACGCAGGGCTGTCGCGATATGTTCCGTGGAGTGGAGTAAGATCGCGTGTGGTCACTGGTCATGTTCCCCGGCGGCATACGTACGTCCTCAGGCGGGGCCGTCAACCTCGTACGGACCATGGCCGCTGCGCTGGCTCAAGTTTCCTCGCGTTGCGTCGTCGTGACGGCGGCAGGAACAGGCGTCGTAAGGGACCGAGGGTGGAGATGGGGCGGGCCGATGATGGTCGCGACTCTCGCGGACGCTGTGGAGCGAAGGCATCAACAGAGTGCGTCACGATCCCGTATTGCTATTCAACGCCCTCATCAATGCCACCATCTCACCGGTCAGCTGCAGCTGTGACAGGGTTTTGAACAGGATCTCATGGTGCATGATGTATTGTGCTGCGCGGGCGCGGACGGGGTATTTTCTGTGCATTCGGCCGGGACACGGATGTAGGGGCGGGGGCGGGCGTGACCACCAGCCATTGGCGGGACTGAACAGAGATGACAACGAGGGGCAGGCTAAGCTGGAATTTGTGAGTATATTCAGACAAGGACACGAGGTACATGGGATTCGCAACAAACAATAAGTATGACCGTAGGATGACGTGAAGGCGCAGTATCGAAGTCAGGTATCGTCGAGCCTTGTTGGAATCCTTGACGACCGGTCGAAGTAGACGCATTGCACGTAATGTCTTGTTCGGAAGGGTAACAGCAGATGGCTCGACGAAGCATTCGAGGGTTGATGCGCGCTGAGAACTCGAAGGGTAATAGTACATCACAGCCGGTCGTCGGCGAGGTGAGGGAAGCTGCCACGATGTCTGCGCACCAGTGTTCCAAACAGCAGGAACACACTAGCGAGGGATGACAAGGGAGCGGGAATTGGACAGGAGGTGTGTGTCAGCTAGCGAAAGGTCGAGTGAGCATCTCATCCTCCGGGGATGAGCGCCGTATGGCAGAATCATCAAGGCAGGTCCTTGCAATAGGCGATCGTTGGTGTGAAAACAGCACGCTCTGGGGGCAACACCTTGGCGCAACAGTTCATAATGGCAATTGGCAAGTGCGGATATAGGCCTAGAGCAGGAGGGAAAGGGAGTCTGACGCAGAGGAACAGCCTGAGAGTCACTTGTAGCAGCAAGAGAACAACCAAGCTAATCCAGCCAGTACGTATCGCCTGATATTGCGCGGATAGCACGACATCCCGACTCCAGATAAACTGTCGACAGCATCCCACAGCCAGGAGCACCCTCGGGGACGGAGTGGGCTTGGCTTCAGAGGAAGCAGATAGCTGGAGGTTGGAGGACTTCGCGTGGGCGGACATTGGGATGTTTCAGTATCGAATGATGAAAGGTGGGCTTCACGAGGTGCGAGATCGGAAGGGGACGAAGGATTGATCAACGGCCTCTTGCGCTGAAAATGGCTTGGGAGAGGATGGTCATGAATAGAGACCGCATTCTTGTACGACAGGTGGCGACGGCGGATCCCCTTGGGAAGGACGAGGAGGCAGCTGGGGTCGAATTGCCTTCAGGAATCCGTGCCAAACCCTAGGTTGCAGCCAAAAGAATCCTTTTCAAGTCGTGCGCGTAGGGTCTCCGAAAGACATTCATCAACTTCGCCAGAACTCAGATTGCGCGGTACCTGCCAGGGCGTCCGGACCGGCAAACAAGGCCGTGCAGAGTGACCTGGGCTGATGAACTATTAGACCACGGTGAACGGGTCCACGCAGGAAGATGGATGCATGGCAGGAGAGGGGCGGTAGGAGAAGATCAACGTGAAAGGAGCAGCACGTTCAGTGCGACAAGTAGCCGACGCGGATCGATTGTCGAAGGCGAGGTAGAAGGCAGTCGTACAGAAGCAGATGGTGTAACGGTCAGAACAGAAGGCTTCGGCACGAAACCTCTGAGCGAGCGAGAATAGGATGGGCTTGCTTTGAGCCGTCGCATGGCGTCTAGGGCAGGACAGCAATGCGCCTTCTACGGTGTTCGGTAGCGCACTGCTCCCTGAGCAGGCACCGGGTGGTATTGAACGAGGTTAGCTGACAGGACACAACAAAGCAGGACATACCTGTAGGACCGTGTGGGGGAATATGCTGGCACCAGGGCAATCCTTCGTCTTCGCTGCCGGTGCTAAGCATCCGCTAACATATACGCGGTGTCATACGGGGTGCGGATCGTGGCGAGAAGTAGGGCAATGTAGACAATAGCTGCCGGGCCGGCTAACGGCTGAATGGGAGGGCAAGAATGGGCCAGCCGCTTGCAAGCTAAGCGTAGACGGCCGCTAGTAGGATTGGGAGGAGGATTGCTGTATGGATGGGCGTTGGCGGATCGTCGACACGCAGGCCCGAGAATGCCGAACAGCATACATACCGTGAAGGACCCACAGGCGGCGCGATCGGACCCTTGGAAGTGGCAGACCCTGACTTGGCATTCGTGCTCTATTCTGAAGCGCTGTGAGAGGAGGGCGACTGCCCAGCAGGGTCAAGCAGAGTCGTAGTAGACACATGAACCCTCCAAGCTTGTTACGTCCGCAGGGCTCGGCCTGAATCGTATGCATTCCTTGATTGCCCGCACCGATATAGCGCGCGCGGCCTATAAACGCACCTAGTATCGATCTTGCAGCCGTTCCTGCACGGCAGCCTCGCGGGCAAGCTCAGGGCGTCCCGAGGACTGAAGACCTCTCACGACCATCATCTGACGCGCTTCGAGGGCCTCCGGGAGGGCACACACACTAGAACCCGGTGCAGCCGCGAAGGTACCCAATGGGACCGAGCAGCGAGTGCGGACCGCGCAAAAGGGAAGGTACGCCTAATTGGGGCAACTCCTACTTACCCCCGCGCACCATGGCGTCACTTACGCGCGCGCTCGAGCCTGGAGAGCGGCGGTATGTGTTAGGCTGAACCGGAGCAGAGGAACCAGTAAGCCTGAGCGACTGACTGGAGGCTCCAGCGGAAAGCTTCTTGAACGCCACCATGCTCTTGCTTGCCCGCAATTCACAGAAGAGCGGCGTCTCCAAAGGATTGCTGTAGTGGCATTGACGGCCGGAGTCAGTAGGCTGCAGTAAGATCGCAGTGCACGAGACTGGAAGGCTGATGCTTCGAAATCACGGTGAATGGACTTCGCGTCCCAGAGCACGGAGTTGGCCAGTCATCCGCATGGCGAGGCAGGCAGGCGCTATCGATGGCTGAATATACGCAGCCGGACGCTGAGCCAGATCAGCACTGGCACGGGCGTAGGTGTTCAATGCATCGTCAGCGACTCGGACTCGCGAGATGTCGAAATGGGCTCGACTCACTTGGGTTGGCGCTACTGGCAGGTCTCGGACTCGGAGGGAATGTCGCGCTTTTGGGCACGTCGGAGCTCCCGCTACGGTGCCCCCGGGTACTGTACCAGTGGTGGGCTGCGCGGCGGTACAAATCGTTGGGACGGCATGTAGCTTACATATACACGACGGTGCAGCGGGCGCGTGTACGATGTCGGACTTCGATAACGCTTAGGATTGGAGAGGAGTCCTGTCTGGTCCGCCTCGGGCGATAATCGAGGATCGTCGAGTCGAGGTCCTGAGATGCAAAGGACATGTTACGATTTGCGGAGCTGTACGAGAGACATGGATATATTGCGGACTGGGCGGAAGAGATGGTGATTGTTGGAGAAAGAGATGGCCAGGCGTGGGGAGGGGTGGGTGATGCGATGCGCACATGCCCTGGGTCAGGCTGAGCTGAGCTGAGAGCTGAATCTGATGCCGTCGAGCTCCTTGTCCTCTTTGTCCTTGTCCTCCTACCCCGACCATCTCATCTCGCCCAATCTGAAGTCTGAACATCCTCCCCAAGCTTGCACTGGCTCTCCAGATCGAGCTGTGTTCTGAGCTCATCACCCATACTCACTAACACACCGCCGTCACCATTCATTCACGCACACACAACGTCCCTCCGCCGCGGGTCAGCACGCCGCACCAGTCCTCAGCGCTGGAATCCGACCCATCCTCCTCCTCTTCCTCCAATCAAGCTCTAAACCCTCCTGCCGCATCTTCCTCAACCCCTAGGACGTCCGCAAACCCACCCAGCGCAGTCCCACGCATCCGTACTCGTGCCGAGCTCGAGGAGGCCGAAAGCAGCGACGCGCCGTCTGCCGAGTACGCCCCGCTCTCCGTCTCCTCTCCCTCCTTGTCCTTCCTCCATCCGTCTGCCAGTGCGGGCCTCGCTCTCCACACGCCCCCATTCGCTGCAGCGGCCACACACTCCTCCCTCGACGCAGACGCAGACCTCGCCCGCGCAAGTAAGAGACAACGAGTCGACAGCCACCCAGCTTCCAGTTCGACCTCTAATTCTCCTGCATCGTCCTCGCTCCCTTCCATCGAACGCGCTCTGATCCCCGCTGATTCCTCTCCTGCTGCTCTCGCACACGCACAAGCACACGCACGCACTCGTTCTGCTATGAGACTCACTGAGAGTGATATAGATTCGGCTTTGTCCGTCTCCCTAGATTCCACCATCGACACCGAGCCACCATTCTCCGCTGGCCCCTCTAACGGGCACAACGGCGTGGCAACCAAGAGTAATGGGGTGTCAGTACCATATACGAATGGTTCGTCGTCGAAGGGCGTCGCCCATGACGAGCTCGACGGGCACATATCAGCCAGGAACGGGTCGTCGCCTGTTGCAAGGGTCTCACTACCAGGCAGGACACTCTATGACGACTCGTATGTTGATAGAGAAGAGTTCGTCGATTGGTCATTCAGAGTTTGCGGGACGTCGGATACATGTGAGTCCCGTTATCCAACACTCCTCTGACATCCTAGCTCAATCACGGTGGAGGGAATCGGCGACAACATTGGAGGCGGAGTCAGGCTATATCATGGAAACACCAGAAGTAGCCGAGTTCCGGCGGTGCATCCTGGATGCTTCATGGGATTCTGCAGAGGCGGCCTTGGTTCGTCTGGGGGTCACGGAAGGTGAGGGACTATGGGTACGTACGCTACAGGCGCTCCTATCACGCGAGATTGTCCCCGCCTGACGCTGTAGCGCAGGAGGCCAGATTCCTTATAGCAAAGCAGAAATACCTCGAATACCTCGAAGCGGGAAAGACTACGGCTGCATTGCACGTACTGCGCAACGAGCTTGCGCCACTAAATCCTGAGTTGGACCACCTACATGCGTTGTCAAGGTCTGTACCTCGGGCACAAATGTCCGCCTGTAGCTACTGACAAATTCGGTTCCTTCACCGATGTGCAGTCTCATGATGTGCTCCGACCCTGCTGATCTGCGACAACAAGTAGGATGGGATGGTGCAAGTGGGTCATCGAGGAGACGCCTGCTGATGGACCTACAACGTGAAGCATTATCCTTGCTACCCGTCGGTCGCACTCATACGAACTCCGTTGTTCACAGGTTACATTCCGTCCTCTGTTATGATCCCTCAACGCCGATTTGCCACGCTCCTTGAACAATCGCGAGCATATCAGCAGAGCCGATGTTTATACCACAACGTCCCGCTGCGGAATCAGTCATACTCGCTCTATACGGACCACATCTGCGACCGGAATGCGTTCCCGCGTGTGACGACCGCAGTGTTGTCTGTACATGAGGACGAAGTGTGGAACCTCGAATGGAGCCACAGTGGTAGGTTCCTTGCGACGGCGAGCAAGGACAAGACTGCGATTATCTGGCGTGTTGAGGTGAGTCCGACCTCGACGTCCCAACAAGGCCGAGTCTGGTATTGACCTGAATCTCCTACCTACGCAGCTCGACAAGGATCCACGATACCGGGCGTACGCGCCGGAGTTCATACTAAGAGACCACGAGTACCCCGTCGGCTGTGTATCATGGTCATTAGACGACTCGATACTTCTCACGGCTTCGGAACATCGCATTACGCTATGGAACTCACGAGTAAGCCCCTTTGCGCAATTGACGGGAAGTGGGCTCTTATATTGGTTTGCGCGAACAGACAGGATTGAAGGTCCGTTCGCTCGAGCAACATACAGACGTTGTCACTGCGCTCGCGTGGCTGCCTGACGGTTCGGGATTCATCTCTGGTGGGCTGGATCGCAAGATCATCCTTTGGGTATGTACCTCCTCCGGTCTATGTTGCGTCACGATGTTAAACTTGCACTAGGATGCCGACGGGAAGCTCAGAGACTCATGGGCCCGGACGCCTATCCGGGTTACCGACCTCCAGGTTACACCCGACTTCACGCGGCTCGTTGCGGTGGGTATGTACGACATGATGCCTCCACCACCAGATGCTGCTGGTGCGGGTGCGGGTGCCGCGGGCGCAGGAGCAGGAGGTGCGGGTGCGGCAGGGGGCAGGGTGGCGGAAACACGGATCATCATATATGATCTTTCGACGAAGCAGCCTGAACTGTACGTGTGCGATCTTTTCTCATGGACGTCCGTCGTCGTCCATATTGTTGGGTGAGAAATGGGACGCTGACCGAGGGTTAAACATCTGTAGGTCGATCCGGCTCGAGGGCGAGCTCACGAGTGTGAAGGTTTCACAAGACTCACAATATGCCCTTATTAATCGCGCGTCCGAGAATGGGCCCCCAGCGGTACGTCTTTCCCTCCCAGTCTCTTATATCCGAGGAGTATACTCATGCCAAGACCCTCGCACTATATAGGAGATCCACCTGATTGACCTGAGCAACGGGCGAGTCGTGCGCAAATATGTGGGCCACAGTCAGTCAAAGCATGTGATCCGGAGCTGTTTCGGCGGCGTCGAGGAGAACTTTATTCTCAGCGGAAGCGAAGGTACGCTCGTGGCGTCCGTCAATCGTGTTGGACAGTCCAATGAGGCTAAATTTCGCTTATGTGTATGGCAACAGATGGGAAGGTGTACATCTGGCACCGCGAGACCGGCGTGCTCCTCGAAGAGCTTGCGGGTCACGGGGAGGGCAGCGTGAACTCCGTCGCATGGAACCCGGCGAATGAGCGCATGTTTGCGTCGTGCTCGGACGACAGGACCGTGCGGATATGGGAGGCGCCCCCTGCGGAGGCACTATCTGTCTCTGGAGCTGCGCCAGCCGAACGGGTCGACCAGGAGAGGGATGGGGGGCACGAGATGGAGAACGGCAAGTTGAGTGGGAAGGGGAAGGGAAGGTGGGACGCGGGGCCGTCGGGATCCGGCTCTGGATCGACCTCGATGGCGGGTGCGTCGGGGTCCGGATCAGGGGCGGTCGGTGGGTCGAGCTCGAGTCCGGACGCGGAGAGTGGCTACGGCCTCGGTTCGACGACAGCGTTGTTCTGAGCGCTGCGCTGCACAAGACGTTCGTTCGTTCGTGGGCCTGCATGCTGATGTTGGGCTTGAGGACCTTGCATAGCCATTCGCACCTCTCTCACTCACTCATCTCACCGCTAAGACATTGCTCTCATTTAATCCCCTTTTGCTTTCGGTCCCCGCTGTTGACGCACCTTCCGTCTCTGGCTCATCCCACGCATTCACGACCAGCCCATCCATCCCAGCTCTGCCCAACTTCGTTCTCGTCCACGCCTCTGCACCGCACGCAGCTCTCGCACGTCCTCCCCAGTCTGGCACTCACAATGCATGCATTGCTTGCTCTTGTCCTGTCCCTCCTTTCGCCGTCCAATCAGCCATCCATCACATGTTCACACGCAACCATCCCATCTTTTTCTTCGCTAGACCGTTGTCTTTCTGTATACGATATATGCTCAACGGAGAACATCGAGACCATGACCACCAGCACCATCCCCAAACGGCTTGTATATTACTACCTAGTACTCGTGAAATGTATGTATGGATCCAGGAATTGGAAATGTCATCTTGGGAAAACCCCCCGCGCTGGTGCACTCGTCGTGGCGGCTTCACACTCGATGCCACTCGAGAGCCGCACCACAGCCAGGGGCTCGGACGCGTCGCGTGGCGCGAGACGCGAATGCATGCGAGTCACGGGACCGTGATATGGTGGTTTGTCGGCGCTTACGGCGCGCATTCAAACAAAAGCAACGTGCGCATGGATATCGCTGCTCTCATCGTGATGTTGTCCAGTCTCACCCTAAATATGTAGGTTCGTTCACTTCGCTCACGTTGATCAGCATCTTTGACGTATTTACAGAAGGCATGACTAAAGAGAAGCGCACCTGGGAGTAACCTTCAGCGCGGCAAGAGAGACGTTTACGAATAGTAGCTCATTGGAATCGGTAGGACGGGAAAGCAATCTCGGGGCCGCATATAGATCTATGACCCGCCCGCATCTCTGGCAGTGCGAGCCAAGCTGACAGCAGGCTATCTTGGCAACGTCAAGTGGATTCTGTGCAATCTGCAGTGAGTCTCCCAGGACCTCCGAGCTTGCGAGCATACCACTCACCTCAGTGTCGTACCATACCGCGCCCTCAGCTTACCTCTGTGATGGTACCCAATCCGACGTCCTTGAAAACACCTTGCGAGTCGGTCGCACAGCCGTGCGACTGAGCAGCCGTGCGGTCTGGCGGGCTAGAATGGGTAAATTTGCCCGTCCCCAGCCGGGCCCGTCCAGGTAGCGAGCGGCCCAGTTCGCCTGCCGTCCCGACGAGACGCGGTGCACCGCAGGCCCTATCAAGGAGGAGCTCGAATCGTCAAAAGGAGCCGCACAGAGTCCGGTGACGCTCCGAGTTGCGTCGTGGCTACCCTTCATGGTGAGTGCGTTCTCAAACGTCTACAAGTGCCGTACGGCACGGCGTGGTGCGCGACGTCCTCTCACGCGTAGGCATGGGTATCGCGGGAGAGTGTGCCGGGGACGACCAATCGATCCAGAGCGTGGTGCGCGGCCGAGCCGGTGCAGCCAAGACGGAGAAGTTCATATGGAACGTACCTCTCGAAAGTGACAGTACCTACCAATCAACGAGGCTGTTCATGAAACGCGATCCACTGCATCCTCTCTGGTCTGGCTGCTCCCACAATAGCCGTGTGGAAGGACCGCGCGGGTGCTCCGAGCGCACGGGAGGCGTCGAGCCACGAAGGGGGCATTCACGAGCTTGTAGAGGCCCCGCGCCCTGGCTTGGCACCCAGCGCTCTTCACACAAACCTTCTGGCCTCGTTAGGTGCTTCCTATCTGTGACACCCATGGACAAGCTTCGTGCGTGTTCGCTCGTGCCCCGGGCTTTGTATGGGCGGGCCCTGGCATGTGTTGCATAGGGCAAGAAGGGAAGCGGTTCCTCCCGCTTGCGATTCCTTGCCGACCTTCCTTACGAGACTGGGCGGTTCGACACCTTCCTGTCCTCCCTAGTCGGCTGCAGCTATCTCACAGACGCATGCTGGCGGCAGGGGGGTGGGCTGTGGCGCTCTCAGAGCCGTGGCGGGCGTGCGTCCTGGCCGTGAGAAGTGCCTGCTGCGCGTCGGGGCTAGCGACATCCCTGGGATAGCAAGGCGTGGTAGGGCTGGACGCAATGCAGGCGAACGGCGTATGAGGAGCAGAGGTGCAGCAGCGGATGGTCTTCCACCTTCCCCTCGGACTGTTGAGTTCTTCTATAGCGAACCCCACGACGTTCCACCCGATTTTCGGAGGGTTACGACGTCTTGTGAAATTAATGTATTGGCGCGAGGCTAGGTGAGCCGTTGGACGGGGCGCTGGGAGGCATTACGGATTTTGGAAACCTACACGCCTTCGCATTACGCGTAGGAAACCATCCACTCCATACGTCGGGAGCGGTAGGTCCCTCCATCAATCAGTGTGCTTTCTCCCATCGTGCTAATCTATAGCAGGTCAATTATGAGTCGATGTTGCTTTCCGAAGATATCTAAGGCTAGTGTGCCTGTACAACTCACACCACCTGCCTATCGGAACCACCCAGTGCTCGAGATGGGAAGTTGTGAAAAGTCGTAGGCTTCGCACCTTGGATGAGGTCAGTCAGCCTATCCAGGTTGATGGGATATTCCACGAGTCTTTCTCGCCACCAACAAGCGGGAGAACGTAAGGATGGGGTGACAAAATAGGGGTGCTGTATCAAGGGTATTATGGATACGTAGATACTAGATGTACATCACCAGCGAACTTCCATGGAAAGATAGTACAGAATGGCAGCGCAGGTTCACGCATGCGGAGGGGCGATTGCTGTGTCCGGGTACAACAGAATGACAGTGACAGTGATGCGGAAACCAATGAGGAATGCGAGGTGCAATCTAGGATTTGGACTGGACGCCACGAGGAAGCTGCGAATAGGCGCGATGTTTGGGCATGAAGAGGGCAGATGCAGGATTCTTCTTCTGAGGGGGTCGTAGCGGAGGCGGCGGGAGTGACCGGTCGTCAGGTGATTTAGGCATTGGAGGAGGGCTGCTTGCTGGAGGACTAGCCGCCGGTGGGCTAGCAGCCGGTGCTGCAGCGGGTATAGGATGCAGGCGGCACAGCAGACATCCTCGCACCGGTCCCCGCTCTCACAGGAGCGCTCCCTGATGCGTTCGCCGGAGGGGGTTTACGTGGAACAGTCACGGTTCTCACAATGACCCGGGAGCCTGAGGCAGACGAGGATGACGTTGCAGGCGGAGGAGGCTTCGCGCTTGCGGCGTTGCTCACGACTGTGCGCCGCTGAAAGCTTTGCCGGGCCATGCGGGCCCCAAACACGCCTTTCTGCAACTTCGCAGCCTCGCTCCTAGTCTTCTGGAAAAGCGTCTTAGGCGGCGCCGGTCCGCCCCCTACGAATAACACAGTCAAGTCTCCAGATCGCTGTCGAAGAGGGACAGCTTGACATACAGCGGGCACGCTTCGGTGGCGGAAGCTGGTCCGTGATCTTGATGGACGTTTCCTTCCTTCTCTCTTCGTCTCTCTGGCGTTTCTCTCGCAGGTTCGCGGCGGCTTTCTCTAGACGCATCTCGTGCTCTTCCTTGCACCTCTATGACGATGCGGGCCATGAGGGTATGTCACGATTTGAGCTTCCGAACGAGCACACGACGTACGGCGAATTCATCCTTCCATGTCTCGGAGCCTGAATGTTCCAGCGGTTGGAACAATGTAGGGTATGCCTTTTGACAAATAGTCTCCCAAATATCTATGGGTGCATAAGCTCCGAGTAGTCGCGACCTATGGTCGGAAGAATTACGCACCATCTGTGTATGCACCAATATACTTGGACAGGACATCAGCTGACGGGCTCTATTCGGAAGAGTTGTCGGCTTACAGGGTCCTGCTCTTCGAGCCGCCAGAGTGTCTCCGCGGAGCAACTATTCAAAATCGGACGTATGAGTTCCTCTGGCCAGCCTTCTCCCAGTCTCTCAAAGCCTAGTAAGGGGAGGTCTGTATGAGATATCTGAAGCTCAAGAACCAGAGGTAGGCCATACTGTTGACATGCGCGGAGGCGACTAACGGGGAGCTCGGTCAGGTGCCACTGGATTCGTTCCTGGAGAGAATCGTACCGCGTTGACAATATTGTACGAGAGTGGGAAGCTTTCGGCCGCCAGGTTCAGATTCTGCGTGCATTTCAGCGCACACGATGATAGAGAAAGCAAGAAGGTGATGTTGAGTGTGGGAGGAGGACGTTATAAGCGATGGACGGCGTCCAGTGGCTTGGGACGATGAAGGTGGCACTGAAATCCGGATAAGTACAGTCGCTGCAAATGTAGGCGCCCGTGCCACGCGAGATTGTTTCCCAGGATTGCTTCCTCCGCCCGCCTGCTTTTGGACATCTCCAGCTTTGATTGAAGTCTGATACCACGACATATAAAACATAACGCAATGGACCCTTTCCATCATGCGGCCGTTACGTTGCGCAAGAACCGCGGGACGGGTTCAAGTGCAAGACCAGCGACATACAGTCTCTCGAACTCACCCTCCCGGAGGCGGACTCCCGCTTACACACCCGCCGCGCGCTATGTACTTCCTGTCCCGATGCTAGCAGGTGTGTGAATCGGCTCAGTCCCTCGTTCTCGCGGCCGGCGTGCCCCTCGGCCACGGTGCCAGAAGCGCACAAGCTACTACTCCGATCCGACGGCGCAGCGGCCTTCCCGTCACAGCTGCACGGTGCTGTCAACTGATACGGGATATCCGATGCGAGCTTGTTTCCCCATCCATGCTCTCCTCGAGGCTGCGTGCTCGTCCGAGCCTTCCTATAGGCCCTGCGCAGCATGTGGTTGCATCCTTACTATGCCCGAGCTGTTCTTTGGATATCCCATCCTCTGGGTCATCCATGGTGACCTCTCGGCTACTTTCACGGCAAGGATGAACCGCGCTATGACCGGGTTGTGGCGTGGAACTCGGTTGCCATTTATCATAATTGCGAGGGCACAGACTCGTACAGCATGCAGCACGCTAATTTTGAGGTACCTTTTCGTCATGCCCAGCGTCGGTTCCCATTTACTCCGCCTCGAGCCCACTCCGTCCGAGATACCATGAGAAGACCGATGGCTCGCCTTGCGACGTCTTGGCCTTTATTGGCATCGATCCACTGTATCGGCAAGTCTCTGAGAACTTCCACCTACGGCAAGCCAAGCTGGCCGGAACGGGGAGATGTGAAGTCTGTTCAGTCCTCGAACGATCCTGAAACGTGCCCGAGAAAGCATGAGATGGGAGAGGGACCGTGGAAGTGGGCCATTGACTTGCCGGACCGCTCTCATACGTGGCTCCCACCTGATGGGTCCTAGTCGATCTCGCGAGCAACTGCGCTTCCCTGGGGCTCGAAACAGAGTTGTTCCTGGACAGTATCGCTTCCTTCTCAGACCATGCCCGCGGCATTTTTGGCGGCATTTTCAGCGGTTCTCATTCGAGGCTCAGGCATTACGCGATCAGCCCGCTCGCTGCCTTCCCAGCGCCAACCCGCGGGAAAGGCTCGTGGCCATAATTGACTCTTGCCCTACACTTTTCTCAAGACTCCGCCAGCTATCCCGTCCCGCATCGAGATTCTCCTCCGGGAATGCCTACGTACACATCCCACAGATTCGGACGGTTTCTAACACGGTAAGTCTTACAGCATTCTCGTGGGTGCCTAGCCTAGGGGAGGAAATATAAATCCTGCGGTGCACTCTACGATGGAGTACGCCGACAGCCCAGCCACCTGTTACCTCTCCTCGGCTCCCGAATATCGGCGACTCGCTGCATTCGTCCACCATGTTCTACGCCCCTGCACAGGACGTCCAACGTCCTACGCACCCGCGACTGCACGTACGCGACGCCCGCGATGCTCACTGTCGTATTTGAGGCCGTACGTCAAGGGCTCTTGAAGCCAGTTCATCGGCGGTTAAATGAACTGGAACGATCGAGCTTCATTCAATCAGGATCCCTGTTCGTCTGGGAGGAGAGCGATGATGAGATGGGGCTCAAAAGATGGACGGACGGTCGCGTCTGGAGCCAGTCTCGAATGCGCGAGGTTCAGTGCGCCCCGAAGAACGTCAATCTAGCTTATACTGACCCCGGAATGCCCTCGACCAGCCATACCTGTTTTACGATGAGAAGCTGGCGAGTGACGAGCCGCCGTCCGAGCCAAAAGCGAAGTGAGGGCTCTCACAGACCGGCCGCAGTGCCTGTCATCTCATAATAGCTCTTCCAGATGCACCTACCGGTTCGTAGAGGGTCCATCGAGGAACGTGGACATCCTCCTGCGCAGTCCCACTACGAGCGTAGCGATCACCACACGTCGGGCCTGGTGAAGCAGGCGTACTCCGCGTGGGTATTTACGTCCGTCAACGCAAAACCGCGCAAATGGCACCTGACCGCCTACTTCACCTATGCGGACCTTCCGACCATACCCACCGTCGACCAAGACCCTCTCTTGCGCGGTATCTCCGTTCCTCCGGGAGTGTACAAGAGCGGCAAGGCACGTTCGCGCAATTCAGACGCATCCACGCCAGGGATACCTTCCCCTCCATCGACTCCGTCACCGGGTGCATCGGCGTCTCGCCCCTCTTCTCCGCTGCAGTCATCAAATAGGACGAAGAAAGACGGCGTCGTCCTACCTTCTCTGCACTCTGCCATCGCTCACACGCCTATGGGCTTCGCGGGATCACATCACCGCAACAGCGCACGGATGGCCGAAGATCAGCGGATGATACAGATGCTGAACTCTCGGCCGATACTGTAGGAAGTTCGTGTAGATGCGTTTATACCACATGTTCACTGGGTTTTCCGGTTGGTTCCATTGCTGTGTCGTACGCGGTTAACGGACCGTTATGGGTATATTGCTCTCGGCCTTCTTTTGGCACCATTGTATCTATGATAGCATGGATGTCTTCGATACGGATTAGATTTGCTGTGCTTTCGCCAGACGGGCTAGCTTTCTCCCAGGAAGGCTTGGTGTGCAGTGGCACGCGCTCATGGCGGACGATCAAGGCGGAGAACGTGTCGCACATGCTCTGGACTATGGTCAGGATAAGGATACACATACACGTAAGGGAATAATACAATAAGATAGAAGTGAGATGGGAAGGCACAGCAAGACGAGGTTAGGCCGGCGATACTTAATCCTCCTCGTCTGAGGAGGCGTCATTCTCGCCCGCGCGTTGTTCAGCGTTCATAGCGCCGACGATGTCGTCGGACTGGCCTTTCTGTGCGGCCAATCGTTGACCTAGACAAGCGGTTAGAGGGAGATGCATAGTAGCGGCAGAAACGCAGGACGCACGGATGAGGGTATGGATTGCTTCCTGGGTTTTCCTCTCCAACTTCGAGAGCTTCTTGTCAAGCTCGCGCTTGAGATCCCAGTTAGGCTTTTTGGGAGCGATGTTATGCAGATCCTATTATAACAAAACGTGTAAGGACATGCACTCGCAGATGAACGCAGAGACGTACCAAGTCTTGCGCTCTCCGTTCAGCGTCCTCCGCGATGATCTGCTGTGCTAGTCCTTCGACTTGGTGCTCCACGGTATCCTCCATTTGTGCATCATCATCCGGTGTATGTTTCTTCAGGGTGCGTGTGTTGGGGTCAAACAACCTGTGCTTGATCACAGGCTCTGCACCTTCACTGCCAGATGCCTTCCTTTAGCACGAGTGCAAGCAAAGCTGTACAACGTGCGACGTACCTGCCCTCATCCACAGCCTCACCGGCTTTGCGCTTCCGCAGCGCAATTAAACGGGCCTTCCTAGCCTCAGAGGCTTCCGCGAGAGACATTGCAGCCAGAGAGAAACTTGTGGATGTGAGGATGAAGGTGGTGGTGGCACAGGCGATCGCGTCTGCGGGCACAACCACGCGAGTAGACGCCCACTGCACCACGGTCGCGTTGCTTAGTCAGCAGCGCCGTAGGTCCACACTCCTAATTTGGGTCACCGACGGGACTCGTCCAAACAACTTGTGCAGGAGTCCTCGCTTCTTCGTCTTGCTGCTAATCACCTCGGTCGGGTCGCGCCCTCTCTCCTTCTTGACGGCTTTGATAACCTCTGTGACACTGGCAGAGAGTTTAGGCTTCCCTGCACTGGTTTCTTGTGATTGCTTCGGGCTTGCTGGCGGCGCGCCAAACCACCACAACCCATGCTCGAGAGTTGGCGGCGGGCCTGCTTGAGAACGTTCCAGCGGTATCAAAGACGTGTACCTCAATCATGTTTGTCAACTCCGCAGAGGTCCTTCTCTTGCTCTGCAGCATGTCTTGCTGCCGTGCAGCAGAAGAGGGTCATTAGGATGGAGGATTATCCCTGCGAGGTTATCAGGTATGGCAAGCTGTGGCTGGGCATCTGTGCAAGTTCTGAGCTTCAGTATAGGAATTTCTCAATCATCGCACACATTGGTGAGTGGATGATAGGTCCTTGACCTTGAACACCGAGACTGATCGCGCGAAAGACCATGGGAAGTCTACTCTGGCCGACCGGTAAGTGTTCATACTTCATTTCATTCGAACGCGCGTTTAAGGCAGCTGCGTCTCAGCAGGTTGCTCGAGGTTTGTACTGCGAATTATGGGTGATGAGGATGGGGACTGACAGACCAAAGTTGACGGGCACTATCACGAAACAAGAGAAGGGTTTGAACCAGCAAGTCCTGGACAAACTGAAGGTCGAGCGTGAACGCGGTATCACTGGTGTGTAAATTTCGCATCGCTAGCGTAGTTCTCTCCGACCAATCATCGATCTCTCAGTGAAAGCGCAGACCGCTAGGTCAGTCCTTTGACCTCTGCCGAGGCTTGACACTCAACAGAGTCCAGCATGTTTCACGAGAAGAGTGGGACGCGATATTTGCTAAATCTGATCGACACTCCGGTTCGTACCATTGCTCGTGAGGTGCTGTTGAAATGTTGAACCCGAGGATAGGGGCACGTAGACTTCTCGTGGGAGGTAGCGCGCTCCCTTGCGGCATGCCAAGGTGCGCTGCTCCTCGTAGACGCATCACAAGGCGTACAGGCGCAGTCAATATCTGTGTTCCATGTCGCAAAAGAGAAGGGGTTGACAATCATACCTGTTCTGAACAAGGTATATGCCGTATTCACCCGCACGTCCAGTGGACCAAGCATCTAAACTGTTGATATAGATTGACTTGCCAGCCGCCCAGCCAGAAGTTGTGGCGCAACAGATGGAGTCAACGTTTGGAATTAACCCAGCAGATGTCATTAAGATCTCTGCAAAGACCGGTAAGGGCGTCGAGCAGGTCTTGCATGCCATCATTGAGCGAATACCGCCGCCTGCTGGTAACCCACTCGATCCCCTCAAGGCCTTCCTCTTCGACTCTTCGTGAGATCTCCACTACTGTGTCCTGCGTAGCTTCGTTCATATTTGCCTGCAGGTATGATCGTTACCGCGGTGTCATCTCTCTCATGAGCATACAAAGCGGCGTTCTCCGTAAAGGTACGTGAGCTATGAATGGCTGCCGATGGAGGCTGCTGACTTGGATCCATGATGCCAGGGGACAAGATCGCCTCATGCTTCACTCGCAAGAAGTACGAAGTGACGGAGCTCGGTATCATGTATCCTGAAGAAGTACCTACCGATTGCTTGCGACCCGGCCAGGTTGGATTTGTGGCCTGTAGCATGAAGGAGTCATCGGAAGGTCAGCCGCTAATAAGCATGTGTCTGGATTTGTCTGACAGGCTGTTCGCACACAGCTCACATAGGTGATACTTTCTACCGTGTGGGGCAACCCGTTGACCCTATGCCTGGCTTCAAGCCAGCCAAAGCAATGGTATATTCCCGTTTTGCCCATGGTCAATTTCAAGTTGCCTAATTGATTGCGATAGGTCTATGCGGGTGTATATCCCGTGGACAGCAATGACTTCCTGAAGCTGGAGGAGTCCATTAAGCGGGTGCGTTCGCGGAGTTTCCGTTGCTCGTCGCTGATTATGAATAACGATTCGACACACTTGAATAGCTTTCTCTCACGGATCGCAGTGTCGAGGTTACCAGAGAGACCTCCTCTGCCCTTGGTCAAGGCTGCCGACTGGGTTTCCTGGGAACTTTGCACATGGATGTCTTCCGGCAACGCCTAGAAGACGAGTACAACGCCGATGTCATCATCACAGCGCCGACTGTGCCGTACAAAGGTACGGACCATTCTGCGGGCCGGACATTCATTCGCTAAATGCAGGACTACACGCGGTGCTACGCGTCACCAGTACTTCACAGGGACGGGAAGACCTCCATAGTCAGCAACCCAACGGACTTTCCAGACCCGGCGGACTTTGCGAGCGGCGGCCGCGCGAAAGCCGTGCAAGGAGCCTATCGTGAAGGCCTCCATCATCGTCCCCGAAAGTGCGTACTTACCGCCCTCTTCGGCTTCTGCGTTCTCGACCTTCCATTCACTTCCTCGTTGCCGGCTACCCCATTTCTCACGTCCATCCACGTCCACCTATCCTGCGGTCGTCTCGGCTCAACTGAATCACCCATTGCCCGACAGAATACTTCAGTGCGATGATGGAGCTCGTGTTCGAACACCGGGGCACGGATCTTGACTGGCAATCGCTGGAGGTCGCCGGTGAGGCCTCCGGGGACGGCCGCGTGCTGATGACCGCCACTTTGCCCCTAGCGGAGATCGTCACTGACTTTTTCGACAAACTCAAAAGCCGCAGTTCGGGCTTTGCCAGCTTTGAGTTCGTCTCACTCTGCCACCGTCGGATGTATTCTGCGCTCTGACATGTTCTACCATTCAGCTATGAAGACGCGGGATACCAGACCAGTGATATGCGCAAGGTTAGTGGAATCGCTGCGAGCCTCGTCTGGTTCATTATCAATGAGACTTGCCTGCAAATGCAGATGACATTCTTGCTGAACGGCAAACCCTGTGGATGCTCTGGCTCTGATCGTACATGCGGACAAGGCGGAAGCGATCGGCCGAAGCTGGGTAGAGAAGCTCTGTGCGTCTCCTCACCTCGTCATTGCCATCGTATGACCTCCTGCTGACGGCTTGTCAATATTTGCAGTCAAGGTCATTCCGCGACAGCTGTTCGAAATCCCCATTCAGGCCGCGATTGGAGGCAAGATCATCGCCCGCAGAACGTTGTCCGCAATGCGTGCGGATGTCACTGCTGGGTTGTACGGAGGTGGGAACTTTCACACGGTTTTTGATGCTGCAGACACCCACACGGACGCATGACAGGCCACTACGAGCGCAAGCTGAAGCACCTGAACAACCAGAAGGAGTCTAAACGCAAGATGAAGCGCGTCGGGAAGGTCGACCTCCCTCAAGAGGCCTTCTATGACCTGCTCTCGAAGTGACACACGCCACTATCCGGACGTCGTCATTCATGAACGCACACAGCCTCGCCTGTCCTGGACGGCCTCGTCTCGTTGCGATCTACAGCCCCACCGTTCGTGCCGTCTTCTGGCACTATGGCGTGCCGCCAACCGTACAATCGGTCACCCCGGATCAACCTGACCACAGTGCTGTTATCTTAGAGCCCGCCGTAATGGTATCGTAGATTCGTGGGATACAGTCCTCGGCATTGGCCAGGAACCTCGCACGCGCTGTGAGTGATAGCTGCAACGGCGGAGATGAGTGTGGTGGTCCTCAGCAAATGGCGTGGAACCGCGCAGGGTCCTATAAAAAGAGGTGCGTGGAGACATAACACGATGCTTGTCTGTCGTACCGCGAGACTTTCTCTGCGGGCGTGGGTCGGTCAGTGCTTCTTCCTTGGTCGCAGCCTCTTGTGAGTTTCATGCTGAGCCGCATATGTATGTTGCAAGCGTTACTGATTGATCCCTGTGGCCGATGCCATCACATGTGCGTATCAAACCTCAGGTGCTCGATACTCTGCAATGCGAGTGTCTGCGTTGTCTGCAGGGATTGATGCGTATGCCCATCTGTGAATTATCATCCGTGAATTATCATTCCCAGATGGGCATCAGTAGCCGTCAACATTGCCGAAGTTTTCAGGCGGGGTTGCATGGCTTTCTTTCGTAAGTAGTGTTCAAACCGTGTGTCGGGCGCGTACGCCGACCGTGGAGTGTGCGACAACGTCTTGTGCTGTGATAGCATACGGTTTCAGTCTGCGGAGGTGGGATGCCACCCCGTGTCGAGTACGGAACGATGTTCCCTCATCACACGGACTCTGATTAGGACGAGGGTACGTATCACCTTGCCGGAGACATCCCTGACACCCAAGCCATTGCCATTGCCATCCTACACCCAACTTATGCCCACTTGAGCGTAGGGAGGCGCCGACTTTTGAGCCTCTGGCCTGGACCGACAGCGTCAGGGCCAATTGTGCGCAACGGATTAGAACATTCTGCGCGTCCCGAGAAATAGGCATTGTACCCGTAGGGTCAAATTGCTCTGCTCATCATCAACATCAAGGGTATGTTCACCTGCCTGGTCCGTTTGACCAATGGTAGCTGGCCGTAGCCCGTCGGTTACACCGGTCGTTGCCGCACTACGTACGCTGCGCACACACAAAACAGAATTGGTCGGTGTCTTGTCTACCTGTCCGTCATGCATCACTTCACGGCTTCTCTGTCTCCTAGCAACTCCGAACTGCGTTGCAGCTCGCAGCACTGACGCCGGGCATGCGGATAACGCCTTGCAGGCTGCCCTCTGCGTGCCCACAGGATGCAGCATGTATTGACACGACTCACGGTTGTGTCAAGCCTTTGCCTGGGTGAAAGACGTTGCGGAGTCGAGGCAAGTCCGATCAAATTGTGAGGCATTTTTCTACAGTCTCGAGCAGGGACCGTGACGGGAAACCACGGCAATCGCGACGCTAGAACGTGTCCGGCTTCCAGAAAGCAGCTTCTTGTGCCTCCCGCTCGCCGCTCCGCCCTGTAAAGCGCTGACACCCTTGAAAGGCGGGCTGTCTGGGATGCCTGCTGAGCAGGCGAATCTGTCCGAACAGTCGTGCAGAGGCTGTGGTGCTGTATGATGGTGGGTCGTTGTCCAGATGATGGCTGTCTGCCAATGCCAGGAGGCCTGTGTGCTGAAAGTGACCGCGATCGAATCCAATCAGACGCGGGCGTCTGTTGCTAGACTCGAGGACTCGCCTAAACGGGGAAAGCCATCGCGATTGACAGATGTAACCAGGACGACGGAATGCGGAGGACGTGATAAAAGGCGTTCCCTCCGCACAGAGCACTCCCCCGTCCCGTTCCTTCTCCCTTGTCGAGCTAGTCCTCCCTTTGCTGCCAGCGCACCACGAGCAGGGTACGTCCTCCCCATCGCTGCACACAATGACCACTCGCTCACATGCAGCCCATACTACAGTCTCGAGTCGGTTACTTCGTCCTTCGCTAACTATTCCTGAACTCGTGCTCGTTCACTCCGCGTTCGCTTCACCCCTTTCGTCAAGTTCAAGATGCGTTTCTCCACCATTGTCGCCGCTCTCCTGCCCGTCGGTGCCGCGTTCGCCCAGACCACCTTCACCGTCAAGGTCGGCGAGAACGGCACGTTGACTTACGACCCTCCTACGTACGTAAACCGGCGCACGATGATCTGCAGCGACCCGTGTGCTGATCTGCATGAGCAGTGTCACCGCCCAGAACGGCGACGTCATCGAGTTCCAGTTCCTCTCCAAGAACCACACCGTCACCCAGTCGACGTTCGCCGCGCCTTGCTCGAACATCACCACGAATGGCGTCGTCACCGGCGTCGACTCGGGCTTCCAGTTCGTCGCGGCCAATGCTACCCAGTTCCCCGTCTGGAGCATCACGGTCAACAACGCCTCGACGCCCCTCTGGTTCTACTGCCGTCAGGCGACGTGAGTGTCATCGCATCCTGGCACTCGTGCGTAGCGCCGAGCTGACGCATCGTTTCCTGCAGTCACTGCCAAAGCGGCATGGTCTTCGCGGTGAACCCCACCGCGGACAAGACGTACGACATGTTCAAGGCCAACGCCGCCAAGTCGGACGCCGTGAACGGCTCCCCCCAGTCGAACGCCGGCAACGCCACCACTTCCTCCGCCGCTGCTGGCTCGTCCGGCGCTGCGTCGCCCTCTGGGTCCTCTGGCTCTGCTGCCGCGGGCTCCAGCGCGGCGGCGGGCTCCGGCGCTGTCTCCACGGGTTCTGGCACCGCGTCGCCCTCGCCCAGCGCGTCGACGACGAACGGCGCGGGTAGCCGTGCAGCTCGGCGCGAGCGCGATGTTCATGACGCTCGTCGGGCTCTCGTTCGGCCTGCTCCTCTAAGCCGGCGCGCCGAGCCCTCCGTCGGACCCGCACAGCCGGGTGGATTGAGCTCGCCGCGAGGAGGGGGAGGGGAGACGGTGGAACACGGACTGCTTCTCACTGGGTTTGGAGAGACACTCTTTTTCTTCGGCGATGACGGCGCGACGCACGCGTCTTCGGTCGTGTCGTTAGTTAGCTTTGCTTCCTGGCGCTATGCGCGGGACTGGACACTTCGCCCAAGTAACCTACCGTCAATGTTGCTGCTGGTAGTACATAGCTTATTCAAGGGACTGGCTCACGCGCATCTGGATCGGCTGCTCGAGAGTGGAACCTCAGCTGTGATCGCAGAGGAATCGCAAGTGCGTGCTGTTGTTAAGTTCGGCTAAGTACCGTATGCGGAACGCTGGAGGTGCGCATGATCGATACGCGGAGCTGTTGGGGAGGATGACAGAGTGTGCACTGAGTAAAGGGACATGTCTTTAGGCACAGTGGCGGGCGATAGTGAGATGCTTGTGCTGTGGTGGCAATGTGCATTGTCTAGCAGCGCCGCTATCTGTTCCTCGCAGGGAGCTATGCTGTCTGTTTTCCCGACCATATAGATTGCATGCAGCGAGACTGTCGCGGTTCATGCCCTATGTAGAGTGTACCGAAACGGCTGGCAAGAAGCCAACGACACTTACTTACGAGGGCGAGCTCGAGTCGGAGCCGCGACCGTCGCAGCGCCGCTTTGGGCCGGGAATGTGTATGGACGCGACGCGAGTGTATGCCTTCCGGTGTTTCAGCCTGAGCATCAAAATGTAGAGACAGCAGAGCCTCTACTAGAGTAGTGCTCCGAGATGAGCGACCGAGTCTAGCCTGCATGCAGTGCCATGACGAGTGGCTCTGTCCTGCACGGATGTACAGAGACTTGCCATTCTCGCCAGCGGTACTGTGTTAAGCGAGTAGTTGAAGCGAACGAAGGCATACGATGATGATGATGGGCGCATGTGTGTATACACTGGCGATACGCGCTGTGTGTAGCGGCGCATAGTGATCCACGAGGGTCCATGTTCACTAGGATCGGACGTGCGCCGAAAGGGTCCGGCCGATGCCCAGACGCTGTTGTACTCAGCACACGCGCTCACCGACACCTACGGCCTACGGACTCGGATCCTCGTATGGGTTCGACGCTCGCTCGCGCGCGAGGACTCCAGGCACGAATTCCGAATTGGAGAAGCTAAAGATAGCTGCAGTTCCCCCGCGCCATGTCCTGCGGTAACGGCTCGTAGCTCCTGCACGGCAGTACCTTGCTTGCTTGCACGGTTGTGGGAGGTGTGCGGTGTACAGTAAGTACAGTGTAAGACGGGAGTGATAGCAGAGACGCGTCTGTGGCGCGGGGAGGAGGATGCCGAGGAGAGGACGCCCGAGCGCGTCGGACGCGAGGGGACGCTGATGGGCGGCAGTGACATCATCGGCCGCGAACACGCCGCTCGGTCGCGCCTTGATCAGAGAGCGCAAGTGCAAGTGAGATGTCTGCAGTACAGTACTTACAGTCACTGGCACCCTCCAGCTCACCGCATATCCCCTTCCCTCCCTATATCCTATCCTCATCAGCGACGACCACGACATAGACATCGACGAGCACACGCTCGCGCCACGACCACCATGGCCACAAGCATGCTGCGGACAGCGTTCTCAATGCGCTCCCTGCATGCCCATGCTCATGCTCATGTCCGACCTCCTTGGCCTCTTCCGCCGCACTCCCGTCTCTCCTTTCCCCCTCGCCATACATTACTGCCCGCCAAGACATATGCCACAGCCGCTTCTCCTCCTCCCAACACCAAGTGGGCGATACGCTGGCGAAAGGCCATCCGTTACACTGGCTATCTTGTCGGTTCCTCCGTCATCGGTGTGGGAGTCTTGACGGCTGCCATCTTCCTCCACGACGCTTTCACCTATCGCGAGCGCGTACGTATAACCCACACACGCGTCAAAGACCCGAGGCTTACAACGATCGCACACCAGCACATCGACGGTGTACCCGTCTCCCCGCGCGCGCTCCACCCAGAGCGCGGCGGTCCCAAGAACCTCCCCGTCCTGTCGCGTCTGCTGAGTGACCTCGAAGATGACGAGAATCGTGAACTGGTTCAGAAACCGCACCTCGTCATCGTTGGCGGCGGCTGGGGTGTAAGTCATCGCATCTCTCCCTCGCGCCCGCGGTTCTCAGTCGTTCGTCCAGGCTGTGGGAGTGTTGGACAAGCTCACGCCCGGCGACTACCACGTCACGATCGTCTCCCCGGAAACATACACTACGTTCACGCCTCTCTTGCCTTGTCAGTACGCTCCTCTTTTCATCCAGCCGCAATGCCGCTCATAGAGTCGTCTCAGCTGCCGCGGTCGGTACCGTCTCTGTACGCTCTCTGGTCGAACCACTTCGCAAGATTGCTGCCCGGCTCAAAGGTCACCTGATCAATGCGCGCGCGGTTGACCTCGTCATGTCCGAACGCTTGCTCGAGGTAGAGACTATCGCACCTCACGGCAAGAGCGAGCGCATGTACATCCCGTAAGTGTGAGCGCGTGATCTAGCAGCAGAGAGGTTGTTTACCTGTGTACAGGTACGACAAGCTGGTTATCGCGGTTGGCTCTACGTCCAGTACGCATGGAGTACCTGGTCTCGAGCACTGCTTCCAGCTGAAGACCATCGGCGACGCACAGGCTATCAGGAAACGGATCATCGGTAGGTCTTCGCGTTTGCGCAGCCTGTGATGGGGTAGCTTAACATCAGGCAGATAATTTCGAGGCGGCTTCTCTACCGACCACAACGCCGGAGGAACGCAAGCGGCTCCTCAGCTTCGTCGTCTGCGGTGGCGGTCCCACTGGCGTCGAGACGGCTGCGGAAATCTACGACTTGTGCCAGGAGGATCTGATCAACTACGTGCGCGCGTACTCGCCACTTCGCAGCAGAATAGAAACTGACATCTATCTCAGTTCCCGAAAATCTGCAGAAAGGAAGTCTCAATTCACCTCATCCAGAGCCGCGAGCACATCCTGAACACGGTACGCACCATATCCCTGCTTCTGCTCATTCTCCTCTCCCCGCTGACGCGTTGGAGTCCAGTACTCCGAAGCGATCTCGCGCTACGCCGAAGACAAGTTCATGCACGACAACATCGATCTCATCACCTCCGCGCGCGTGGCCGGCGTCGCGCCGGACAAGGTGTCCTACACCAAGCGCGGCCCGGACGGCAAGACGGAGACGCACGAGATCCCGACCAACTTTGTGCTCTGGAGCACGGGCATCGCGATGAACCCGTTCACGCGGCGCGTCGCGGATCTGCTCCCGAACCAGGTGCACAAGAAGGCTATTGAGGTTGACGCGCATCTGAGAGTCAAGGGCGCGCCGCTGGGCGAGGTGTACGCTATCGGTGATGCGAGCACGGTGGGTGTCATGGACGCGTATTGGAGACGTCGGGGACGCTGATGCGCGATTTGGTTTGTAGATTGAGACGTCGGTCGTACCGTACTTGCTCGAGCTCGTCGATGAGGCAGACAAGAACAAAGACGGCAAGATCGACTACGAGGAATGGGAGGTCATGGGTACGTATCCTCCTATGAACGCATTCACATCATAGCTCATATTGCATACAGTCCAACGCATCAAGAAGCGCATACCAATGGCAGAAGAGCAGCTCTCCAAAGTCCGGGAGTTGTTCGACCTGTACGACTCGGACTCGGATAACAGCCTCAACCTGAACGAGCTCGCGGTCCTTCTCCAAGAAATTGGCAACAAGATCACCGCTCTGCCCGCGGTGCGTCTCCTTCCCTTTCGTTTGCCCTCACTTACTAACCTCCATCCCGCCCCGCCACATAGACCGCGCAAGTCGCCTCGCAACAGGGCAAATACCTCGGCCAGAAGCTCTCCAAGATCGCGCAGCGGCGCAAGGTGCTCGAGGCGAACGGCCTGCGCCCCGAGGAGGGCGACGAGGCGGTGTCGGGCCCGTTCCGGTACCTGCACCTCGGCTCGCTCGCGTACATCGGGAACGCGGCCGTGTTCGACCTCGGCCGGTTCAGCTTCATGGGCGGCCTCGCGGCGATGTACGCGTGGCGGAGCGTGTACTGGAGCGAGCAGGTGAGCATGCGCACGAGGGCGCTGCTCATGATCGATTGGATCGTCCGGTACGTTGATGTGCAGTTGTTGGTGTGAGGCGTTTGCTGACGACGCGGGGGTGTAGTGGGATCTGGGGACGCGATTTGTCGAGGCTTTAGGCTCTGGAAGCTGGCTCGGCGCGCTCAAAATGGGGGAGGATTGGGGGAGAGGTGAGAGGTGAGAGGAAGGCACCTACGGTTTCGGACCGCGGACTCTGCGCTGTGATCTGCCGCTTTGTAGATAGAGGTGGTACAGCGTAACGTACACTTCTGCTAGTGTGTGCCGGGCCTCAGCCCAATCTCCAGAGTAAGGGAACGACTGATCCCTTCGAGAACTTTGGTCCTGCCTTGGCTCGTGAGTGACCCATCCGTCCGGCGCGGATTGCACGACCGCGCCAGCTGTACATGTCATACAGCGAGCCGACAGCCGCGTCAGAGATGTTGCTGTAGGAATCGATAGTCGGCTGGAAAATCTGTATCGACGTCGAGATCGAAACGAGAGATGGGCAAGGCTTGGTCCTAGAGAGCGCCTCGACGGCACCTGAGCTGTTCTCAGCTTTGTCGGAATCGTCAACTCTCTCGGTTCCGATCCAGAAACGGCGAGTTAGTATGCCCGATCTTGGGCATACTGAGATGGGGAATAGCTACCTATATGCAGGTGAGCGTTATACGGATGAAGCCCTCAGCGCCCTCTCTCCGTGTGATTCCTGTTCATTGCCCGTGAGCGCCTGGCCCTCTGGTGGGCGGAAGCCCTCAGCTGCACGCGCACACTCGGCCAATCAAGACTGGTTTCGCCAGTTTCTTCTCATGCGTCCGACTCGGCGGCTTGTGCGGATGTTCGTATCTCAGCAAATGCGACCACGAGACACTCTACAATATGTGTTCATTGCAGCGTTGGGTTAAGCACATTTCTTCAGTATCGCTTGATCTCGACAACGTATCCTTCGGCCGCCCAAATCTAGTCTGCATGCAATTGAGGGGGTTTAGCAGGAGGGTCCGGAATTGTGATTTGTAAGCACAACTTTGATCTCCGACAGCGCGTCAAGATCTATACGCATGACGCGTTGACGCGTCCTACGCCGACTCGCTATATAAACGGTGGTCATTCCATATGTTAGTGAGTATGTTATGGATGAGAACTCACATAAATCACTCCTGGGGGGCTGTGGCTTTGTGACACTCAACGGCCGTACTACATGACCTCGCACGAACCCTCAAAAGCTCCGCTATGATTGTCCGCATGGTTCTCAGCACAGAGGTGCTGGCAAAGTCACCTTATGGATAGTGAAATCCTGGCTAATAACCGCATCTGCATTTATAGTGACAGTACATCTGTTGAACACGATGTAGCGGAGCATGTAGAAGCGCAAACACACACTCGTACATCAGCAAACTGAGCGATTACATGTGAAGCGCCGCAGAGCACGATGGACGCGACAGCGCTCTGTAGCCGCCCGCCGTCCTCGCTGTAGCACTGGAGAAAGCCTACAGATATTCGTGGTATGCCCCAGATAACCATAAGGTATAGCAAATTTCCCCCAGCGTATGACAAGCGCTCCACGTCCTAGCCGTAGAGGACGGCATATCACAAAGCGCTGCGGAGGGCCTTCCTGGCAGAGCCCCAGCCGGTCGCTCACAAGTAACGTTAGTCACATGCGTCACAGGAACTCCGCGCACATTCATTGTCACGCACAATTGTCCTCCGCGTCGTACGCCTTGCCGGCCTCCAAATTATGCTTCATTGTACTAGACAGTTGTCTGAAATCATTGTAAAATAGATTTGAATGGCAGTAAACCTGGGGTTCAATCATATTCTTGCATTTGGATAGACGTGACATTGGCTCACAAGTAAATAAGCGCTCAGGCCCAACCTGCCGGTTTGGCGCTCGAGCTTTGAGCTTCGAGTCTCAACGTGAACTTGCACGGTAGGCTGGTTGTACTGCCGCATAAGTTGCAAGGCAATATATGCAGAGTGTGGTTCTATATGATACAAGCCCTTATCTCGTCCCTAGAGAGGGGCAAACCCTTCAACAGAATATGGATCCATCGGATACTAACCAGGCTCCTCCTCCTCCTCATAGCCACTGCCGTCTTCGACAACCTCGAGCTCGTGGTTGTAACCCAACTCCTCCCCTACTAGCCCGCCCAAACCCGCATCATAATGCCAATCATCATCCACAGGCTCCCCCTCTTGGTCACTAATGTCCTGCTCTTCATCGTTATCTGGTGCATCCACCTTGTCGGCGTCCAAGTCTGCTACAGCCTCAGCATCCAGGTCCTCGCCGTCAGGCACTGTGACCAAGTCTTCAGCATCTTCAGGGGCCTGCGCGCGTTGGAGTCGCAGTGCATGCTGGCGGGATTCTGATACTGTCATACCGATGCCTTGGTGACCTACTCCGCCTCCAAGATGGCGCATGTAAATGTCTCTGTCCGCGAAGCTGAGGAGGTGATTGAGATAAGCAGAGAGCCAGTGACACCAAGGGAAAGCTAGATGTGTAAGTACTCACATGCCAACGTAGTAATACTCATAATCACTGTCTGCCGCATCGCGCCGGGCAAGCCTCGAAGGTCCTAGCAGGTCAGAGGTCATACCGTGAGCGAATGCGGGCATGATGTAGGCGCCACGGATGACCTCGCGCGGGTCGACGAAGCCGAACGGGCAAAGGTCAGGGTCATTGGTGTCGGGAAAGCGTAGTCGGGGAAGACGTCGTTCTTGAAAGCCACATGGGTAGCCCGGATCGCTCTCGTACCAGCGTACCCAGAGGAAATCGACGCGTTGCCATTCGCGTGATGTCCTGGTTGCATCAGGTCCGCTGTACCTAACAAAGGCATGATAGATATCGAGCACGCGGGCGTACCAGTACCGGTCAGTGCCTGCTTCCACTGAATTGTCGGCAAGGACCATAATGTCAGCGTGTGTCCGGGGATTGATAACATCCTGGTTGCGGCGCATGTCATACGTCGTATAGTTCAGCTGCAGGGACTTATGCTGATAGATCCGCTCCTGATCAATGTGGACATGATCAAGGTCTTGAGCGGTGAACTCATCGTAGTCCGTGCGGTTTGTGAGCCGCCCGAAGAGGTGTGCGCGCAGTAAGGGGATGAAGTTCTGAGTGTATACGTTAGTAACTGCTGCAGAGTCATGTGCTTGCCATTGTAAACAGACAACAGCTTACCTTGACGGCTGCATCCTCCTTGTGTTTCGTCAACCAGGAGCGGAGGCGTAGTGGCGCTCGTTGAGACTGCGAGATGGCATAGCGAACCACAGGTGGAGTAGGGGCAAGGACACCATCCTCTTGGTGAGATGGACTAGAGTAATCACCGACAGAACCGGCGGGGACGTCAAATGCTTGCTTGCATGCAGGCGTATCTTGTACCCTTTCCTGGCGCGCAGCAGATCTTCGCTTCTGAAGGCGCACTCTTCGAGGTACATACCCGCTATCCACATCGCGCAATGCTCTCAGGAGCGCAGCACGACGCTGATGTTTCGCAATCTGGAGGGCATGTCGTATTTTGTTTGTGCGTACGTAGAAGCGCTTGACATGGCGGTGTTCAAGTTCGCACTGCAAGCCGTTCACAAGTATGAGCAACAGAAAGTGTAGTTGGTTACAGATAGCACTGACGACTTGCGTGTTACCATTGTCGGTGGTGCCGCTTTGTTCGATGTAGTCGGGGTAATCAGGGAGTGAATGATATTTGAACGTGTTGAGCACGTTGAACCTAACCACCTTGGGGGTACGGTTCACCGTTGCTGACGTGCCCTTCTTCTCTTCTCGCCTTACACGTGCCTCGGTCTCCTTTGGGAGTTCGCGGGTCTCATGCTGCTGGCATGTTGTATGCGCGAACCTTCGCATGGCTTCGCACATATGCTGTGTAGCAGCTCGAAAGATATCGAGGGTGATCGAGGTATGTAGGCGTAGTTTTGCAAGGGCGTGCCAATTTGCAAGCTCGAAGAGTAGATCAGCAATCGTCTGATCATCTTCCAAAGGCAGGAGGCCTTCGAAGACAGGCATCATGCACTGATAGATATAGTGTTAACATGTCAGCCGCAGTGATGTAGCATGAAATGATGAACGTACAATCAGGAAGTCCTCATAGTCGCGTGCAGCAAGTTGCTTGCGTGCGGCAACATCATGCCAAAACTTGCGTATCGTGTCGCGCCCGAACGTGGGCAGAAGGCGCATGCTATGAGACAAGGTAGGTCAATGTACAGCCATGAAGGGCCGTCAGCTGAGTGCGCACCGACGATTGAACTCATGGATAGTCTTGAGGCCCTGAGCCGCCAGGAGCCGCAGTAAATGGGCAAACGTGTTCTTCCAGACCCCAATCTCAAATTCATGCATGAGATCAGGTACAAACAGCTGGTAGTGGTTCATGCCAAAGCGACTAAGCCGAGAGGAGAACGCGCTCTGGAAAAAATAAGGCATGAGCTACAGCCCGATAAGTCGAAGACGGAACCTACTTGGATTGGATTGAGACCCTCTGACTCCAGGAGCGCTTGAACTCGTTTGCTGTTTAGGGATGCGCCTCTAAAGACAAGCTTGCGAGCTTGCGCAATGCGGCTCCTCAGCTGAGGTGTGTCCTGGCGCTTGTGGTACCGCCTATTATGCAAGTCTTGTGGGGTTCCGGCAAGGCAGAGGCTGTCCTTGGGGACAAGACAACGCGGGCATGGAAACTTAGACAGCGGTTTCAAGGCAGTGAGTAGGATCCTGAAAGATTGTGATGATGAGTTCCCAAGTGCATATGGCTCGGCTTCAGGGACAACTCACTTCTCAGGATAATCAGCTGAATAAGTTAGTATGCGAGGAAATATGCGGCGGGTGACTCCGTCGCCACACAAGACAAGGATGCCGTTCTCGTATGCGTCAAGAAACTCGTCGTCCAGCAATAGTAACCATATACGTTGCATCAGTTCGCGTTTGCAGAACGTCAAAACATCCGCAGATATCGGAGTTCCATATACGTGTAAGTAGTAGTCTTGAAGATCATCCGGGAGCTAGTGGAATGACGAGGTTTGCAACATGCAACTCAAGATAGGTATATGACTCACCGAGGGGATGTACGCCAAATGGTGTGCAGCAAACTCTGTGGGCATGCCACGGATGTACTTTGAAAGCGAACTGAAGTAGAGATATATAGGCCAGAGAGAAGCTGAGCCGAACGACGTGAGATGTGTCGCGTCGGACCAAATCAACAAAGGCGCCATGACATATTCTACATCAGCGCCATCCTCTGGGTTTCGCGGACGTTGTTGGATAGACTCAAACTCGCGTAAAGCAGCGTTCGAGTTATAGATATCGGTAAAAATGCGGATGGGATCATCTAGGGGCGGAGAGGAGGGAGAAGACGGCGTCGTTGAAGGTGATGCAGAGGATGAGTGTGGCGATGAAGATGATGCGGCAGAGGAAGAAGAGGATGGTGGCGAGGGAGAGCTGGGCGCAGGTGACTCATCAGCACTGGGCATATCATCCTCTGCAGCCGGTGACGGTTGCCAGAGGTACATGTATGGTATCCAATGATATTGCTCTGAAAAGCGTTTGTCTTCAGCCGCAGAACGGATGAGATCTGTGAGGCGACGGTGATAGGTCCCGTTGACTCGGAAATGAGGAGCTGCATCCTCGGTACCGTGATCGTTCCGAGGCTTAGGTAGTGGCAGGTCAATCGGGCTCTCCCGCCACCCATCCTTCTCGGAGAATATCCCGCTGGGATGCTCATAATTATCAAGGCAGTCCTGGGCCTTTTGGACGCTAAAGCCAGCCAAGTCGTCGACAGAAAAGCCATCAGATCTGAGTACATCAAGGAGGTCATCGAAGTCGCCCTTAGATTTGGTGAGTGACGCATTATAGTGCCAATCATAGAGTCTGAATTGCGATGGGTTATCGAATGGTCCTAGGGTACCAGAGCCATTCTCTTTGCACTCAGCAGAGACATCCTCGCCAGCAGTCGTAGAGTCAGAACAGTCATCTGCCAACCATCGCAAAGTGGTGTGCTGAGGGCCAGAGACAGGGTCCTCAAGAGCATCCCGAGCAAGCATTGGCGCATCACAGACAGACTCCAAGGTGACCACAGCTTCAGGATCGCGTTGGGGAGGTACGGTGTATCTGCGGAAGGTTCCAAAAGACGATGGTAATGTTTCCCAGAATTCGTCTTCCACATCTTCTACGGTAGGAGACTGATACCGTTGTGGGCTAGGGGAACGCACCACTGCTGGCTCGGGGAACGCGTCGAGAAGATGGGAGGGAAGTTCTTCTTGAACAATTGGAACAAAGTCCTCGAGGCGCTTCGGTACACGGATCTGGCGACCAGAGCGGCTGCGAGGAGGGCTTGCCCGAGGAACAGAAATGGGGGGTGCCTGTAAGTATATGCGCATCAGTTTAGACACGGCATGCACCATGATATCAGAATTATGCAGCTAACCATGTCGATGCTCTCGGTTTGAATACTCGGACGCCTCTGACGTTTGGCTGGCGGCGGCTTGAGTGCTTCAGAAGCAGCTTCAAAGGGATCCCGTCTACGTCTACGTTGGGTAGTGCTGAGATTGGCCATGATTTTGTTGTCGGTGACACGGGCAGCCAACTCTTGAGTAACTGTAGAGACCCGGTATATGCACCGAGCACGGTGGATTGCGATGCCATGTCTTGTCTCTGAGTTGAACCGACATCCTAAAGATGTGCAGGAGAACATCATGAATATTGTTTGGGCTCTCAGGGTGTTATGTGGTGAACTGAAGGGCGTAGGGACATGGGAGCTCAAGGAAAGTGAGAGTTGTGCGCACTCGCGAAGTACTGCACTTCACGGTCATGTGATCTACACGTCCCTGTGCACAGACGCGTTGCGTCATCCATCCTTCGTCCACCTGTGTAAAGGGCCCTACGCCCTGCATATATAAGCCTCATTCCAGCCCGTATCGACACATTCCCCTCTTCATCCCCAGTCCACTCGCTTCAGGATGTCAGCTGGCTTTCCTAGGCTCAAGCCAGTCAAAAAGAGCTTGAAGATTATCCGCCCTGCAACACTCGATAGTCCTTCTTCCTCGTCTCCCAGCCCACCATCGACTCAGAAAAATGCGAAGAAGGCCTCAAAGCCTGAGAATAAGAAGACCAACAAGAAGCGACAGGCTCGAGAGCTATCATCCGAGGACCAGGAGGATGGCCTGACCCCGAACTCACCGGAGCCGGACAAGAATTCAGTGCATACATCCACCAAACGCCAACGCCTCGATGTTGCAGCACATGATCCCCATGTCATTGCCGCATATAGGGCCTTAGATCATCGTGCTCAGCAAGTATTTTAATTGCTTTGTTCATGAAATGTTCGTGCTCACGAGTTGCTATCAGATTCATCACACGTGCTGCAAATAACTACGAGCACCTGTACGAAGCAGCACGGCTGCTCCCGCGTTTGGTTGGACCATTTGTAAACTATGATAGAGTGCTGACTGCTGGCCTGCTGCGTGAGGGCACTTACACGGCGGAGGACCCGGAGCAAGCAGAGAAGTAAGTCTTGTAGGTCACGCATATATACACATATATCCACTACTTTGTTCTTGCAGGATATTCAACGACTACTACGAAGTTCTATGCTACTTCTCCACTATCTGCGATCATTTCCCGGGCTTCCGCAAGCATACCGACTACTTGCGTCAACACCACGATCTTGTGATCCGCATCGCGCAGTTTGTGCGTTAATATGCTCTGCTTCCAGTCACTCACTGATGCTGGGCAACGTACAGATGCATACTGTCGCCGGAAAGGCACGCGGCGACGACGCAAACAGGGTGAAAAGCCACATCTATAGAGTAGCTCAGTGGCACAAGATAGACGCGAAGTTAGCCCATAAGAATGAGCGAGGATTCAAGCACCTGCACACCGGCAGACTGCTATGTCCGGTGACTCTGCTAGATGAGTTCGACGCTGACCCGGAGTGGTGAGTCCTGTTTTCGGCATCTTCGGCGTGTAAGTAGAGTATAATTGATCATCATCTCATCATTTCTGACAGGTTTTGCCGTGCGGTGCGCGACCTGCATGACGACCGGCCATGGGTCACTGGGGACGATTGGCCTCTATTTTTGTACGACATGGATGAGTATAACCCGAACGACTTCAAGGCAGGGTTCCTCAAAGGTCCGCTAGTCCTGCTGGTACGGGCCCATCGCCATTGTTTCATGTTGTCTCTGGGCTGATCATCGGATGTTAGTGCTTCAAGGTGGTTTTTACAGGGCCGGGGTCAGCGATGCCCTCCGAGGAGAGAGGTGCAACCAAAGCCAAGGGCAAGCCCCCGGTCATCCGGAACTTCGATGATCCTGCAGATAGTATCACATTTTTTGCCATCGTCTATGTCGCATGTTTGGTGGGTCCCGTGCATCCATTTTGCCTATCATAGCGACCATTCATCATCTCATGAACTGATTCAATCCGTACTACTAGACTCGCTTCGTCTTGAACTCGCAACTCGAGTGGTCTGACGACGACGGGGACTTCAAGGGACTGGAATTCGTCAGAAGCATCCTCACGATTGCTCTTCGCAACCCCGCATGGAAGGATACAGTTGTGGAGTGGTATACAAGGTACCGTGACCGTAAACAGTCTCAACGAGCATGTTCGTGTATATCCTGACCTGTTCTTCATTCACAGACGTGTACTTGATGAGCCGCGGGGCAAGGGTCCTCCGCGCAATCGCCGTACAACTTACTCTGTACTCCTGTCAGCTGAACAAGGCCCTCAAGGCTCGAGAAGCCCTACGTCCGAGCCTGCGGAAGACAACAAGGACAACCATCAGTCGGATGAAGATGATGCTGATGGCGAGCCTGAGGCCCGGCGGGGTGAGGAGGCCTCCGAGAATGCTGCGTAGGTAAGTGAAATAGTAGTATTCACGCAGGGCCGTCTACGTATACTCAGAGCTGTCGTTACGTTCAAGTTCTCAGCTGCTCGTATCATGTCTGACGCGCTCGCACCCCCAAGAGTACGGTTTTCTGACACCCATCTTGTTCTCTGGGACCTTGTCCCTGCCTGCCGGCTGCCATGACCTCTGTGCCCATCGTACATGTAGTCGCCTGCCATGTAATGCAACCGAAAAGTTCTTGTGGCCCATAATATTCATTGGCCTGGCCTGCGCTTACCCAATCCACCTGCTGCATACGTAGTCAACGTCGTGCCTATATACAAAGGGCCCAACAGATGATGCTTCGCCGTTCTTCCAGCCATAATCTCGAAAGCGCTATGGGATTCCGCCTGTAACCTCCAGAGCCCTATCATACCGAGCTCTCTACCTGACAGATTCCTGTCGCTTGCCGCGAATTGATGCAATACTTTGCAAATCCTCACAGGCATCCCCACAGAGTCCTGTCGACCTCCCGGTGCGCGCCTGCATAGCTCGACAGACCTTGGCGCACACGTTGATAGAGCCATATGGACGCGCACGTCCCAATCTGCGGTGCTCTGCGGCGGGCGCTCCAGTATTATAATCACGGTGGACTAACCGTAGTATGTCGCCAAGATACATGAGGCATATAGCGCGTGATTGTTCGCGCTCAAGTACGGTATGTCTTTGTATACTACGACCCCAATTCACTGATGTAGCACTAGGACTTCGGGGTAACAAGAATGACTGACGTGAATCGCATTATGTCATTGTATTCCGGATTCGTCAGTAGTTGCCTTATGTGACCAGGCGCTTACTCCATGGTCCAAATGCGTCAACTTTGGCTATATACGGCAATGGCTCGGATCAGTCGGCATGTCCAAACTCCGCAGAATTGGGACCCTCCTGCAAAGGGGTCGCAAATGCGAGCAGACCTTACACGTAGTAAGGTCTGCCTAGGGGAGACAAGCCCAAATCCTACTAGCAGGACTTCTATGCCGATTTCGAAAGGGCCAATAGCTGCGCAGCAGCTTCGCCAATGACTCTCGCGGCATCGAACGGCTTCCAGCCGCAACGCCTGACAATGTCCGTCAATTTGAGCTCCGAAGAGTGCGCATGTAGGTTGCAGATGTGATCTACCAGGGGTTATGCTTATCGGTGAAATGCCAAAGCGGTTCTCGTTGAGTGGTGACCATTGTCTTGAAGACGTCGATAGCTGGCTTGTACTTTTCTAAATCGATACGCGTTTTGACTGGCTCCTTCGTTGTATACAGAGAGAAGATTACAGCGTCGTGGTCTTCCGCGACTGCCCGCTCAATGAAAAAGAGGCAGCGGGAACCCTTCTGTTTGAGCGCAGCATTGACCACGTCGACAATGATAGCTGCGTGGACAAGTCCGTTCTGTCGACCGGCGTCATTCAATGACTCTAAGGCCTCCCGGGTCTTGTCCTCTGGGAAGCGTGCAGTGGAAGCCCTCATTTCGGCTGGAGTGAGGAAGAATCCAAAGTGCAGCGTTGGAGTGATGTGGCCCCCAGCCTTCTGTGCAGCGTTGATGATCTCCAACATTGACTCCGTCTTGGAAGGCGATATGGGGTTGAGATGTTCAGCATACTCAGCGCGCCACTGGTGACACAGAGAACGATGCGGGTTTATGGTGAGTACACTGGTGACTCCCGTAGCAGCGCACACACACCGACCTTTCGGCGTGCCTCTCGACAGCGTTCTGTGAATACCTCATTGGTTACCTGCGACTCTGGAAAAGGAGTGGCCTCGTAGTAGATGTTGTCATCTTCAGCCATTCTGTTAGCAGTTGTAGATGGATTGGGAAGTCGTAGTTTACGATGGTTCCGGGAAAGCGCAGACTGGTGGAGGGTGTCAGTGGCTTATAGTTCAAGTTGGCGCTAAAGGCATGCTCGATTTGTCGGATGTTCGAGAGATAGATGCACCTCGGAAATTAGTACTGTACATAACATTGGCGTAATCCGTCTGGCGCTACGAGCTGAAACCTGCTGACTCGTACGGTAAGTTACAGGAATGCTCTCACATAATGGTATCAATCAATGGCACAAGAGCATCGGATCACCCTCCAAGGCATCGTGTGCGCTATTTGCGCGCGGGGCAACTCATGCTACAAGGTGCTGCCGGCGCCGGAGATACGCAGGAAGACACAGAGCACGTGTCTCCCTACCTGTCTAAACTGCAAGCTAAAGCGAAGGACCTCGAGGAGCTTTACGTTGTGCCGACAATCCTATACGCCGGGGAAGCCATGTACAGTACAGGTCAGAATCAAGTTCTGTCCAGTCGGGCGCATCGACCGGCAACCCGGCCCCGCCGGATAGAGCACCCATCTATATAACCTCTCCTACCCGACAACTTTGCCGGGCTCTCGTTAGAGCGACGTGCAGCGAACACTGAGGAACGCTGAGGATTCCTAGAGGACGCATGCTCAGTTCGCAACTGGTACATAGAGAAACAAGGAACAGCTACCGCTCAATATACGTCGTACAATACCTCCACCGACGGCGCCGTAACGGTGTTAGCCCAGCCCGGATACTGCGCGCGCATCCACATCGCGAGCCTATCGCCCGGTCGCAGCGCTTCCAAGAAGCCCTCGCCAGTACCCCGTCCGTTCTCCTCCGCATCTGCAGAGTCGACGTGCTGCCCCGCCGCCCATTCGACCCGGTAGTGCGCGAACTGCTTGACCGCGACGCGGTTGCGCTGCACGAGCCAGACGAAGGCGTCGGTGCGGCCGTTCGGGACGAGCGTGTATCCGATTGCCTCGAGGTCGGGGCGCGCGTCTTTGGGCGCGCAATACTTGCGAGCGGCGGCGAACCACTGAGCGAGTCCGTCGGTGTCCGCCGCAGCCCCGTCTTCCGCAGAGGTCGGGGTGTTGTCCGCGGTCGGCAGAGGTCGGATGATGCACGCCTCGTACCACGAGTACGCTCCGTGGAACGTGCCTGAGGGGTATGATGGCTGGTCAATGCACCGTCCACAGCGATCCGGGAGGAAGTGGAAGCCGCCCACCTGGTGCCTCCCCACCCCATCCTTGGTCCCGGCCGTCGAGATCCCATGCGACCCTTCTCACCCTCCACGTCTCGTCCCGCGCAGGACCAGGCAGCGGCGGCGCCACCAAGCACAGACGCGCCGCGCAGCTCCCTCCGGGCCGCTGGCAGCCATCGATGGCGCGAAGCGTCCTCGAGCCCCGGAGGGAAGCACGCATGGCAGGGTAGTACTCCGCCTCGTCGATGATCTTTAGCACGAGCTCCGCGGGCAGGCCGAGCCGGGCCAGGAGGGCGCGTACGGCGCGTAGGTCGGCGGGGGTCGTGGGGTATGTGATGTCGAACTCGAGCGCGGCGGGGTGGGCGCGCTGCATGGGTCTGCTTCGTCGGGTTCTGCGATCGCCGCCGCCACCGAGTTCTCCTGCTGGGATGGGGGTGTCATCGGCGTGGGCAGGCAGCTGAGGGTCGCCTGTAGGTTCCTTCGAGACCCACATGGACAAACGTTGCATTAGGTCAACCGCTCCTCGGGTTGGATAGTAAATCGCATTGTTACCTGCGGTGCTGTTACGTCTCTAGAGGTATTTGAGCCCATTTCTTCAACGCCTAATGGTAAGTGTCAGTGTTCCTGATCGACCCGAACTTTGCACTGTTACGGCGGGCTGGGAGTACTGTGATAGCTGCGACGCCCGGCTTGGGTACAAGTTTACTAGTATCGCTGGTTCAATGAATGATCACAGAACAAGATACCACAGCTCTGGTGTACAGACTAGCTGGGAGTGAAAGACTACAAGTAGTACGAGTGCTGCGACTCGATGCTGGTCGTAGTACATGAACAAGTTATGAGCCGGTCACCGGTTGGGGGCGCGCCTATAACATACAGACATTACATCATAAATACAACAGTTCGGCCTTGATCAAATGCATTCATGATCTGACTGACTTACTACCTTGACGACCCCGTCTTCATCTGTACAATCCACGTCGACCATTGTCAGCAAATGGACTGGGGTTTTCTCCTCGACATGAACGCTGCTGGCCCGAAGTAAGGCATACTCATTGAAGCCGTTGACATACATGCATATGCTGTGTCACGAGGCTAACATGCAGATAAATTCTGGAATCTGTGAACCTGCTGTGAACCGCAGGTTTCTTACACCGTCTCAGTCTCCCTCAGCATAGGAGACTGTTCATACATAGACTGTGACACAACGCCTGACGAATGTCTTGCTCTTCTCCATGGATCCATGTATGCCTATGTTGGTTCTGATCATGGGAGATTGGGTCCAGGATTCATCAAGCAATCTGGATTTTCAATGCACCTCGCCCCTCTAGATCTGTCAATTCTGGGCCATCCTCCTTGACGACGGCTTGCCTCCGCTACGGTCTATTCTGTGGATTGTAGCTCCCCACTGATGCCATACATTGCACAGGTATCTATCTCTCGGGCAACACCGATTGATACGGTACGCATACTTCGTCCGTTCGCATCATCACGAGTCTCGCATCCTTGGGAATCACGATAACCAAAGGGATTCAGCTGAGATGATAGTCATGGCGTGCCTGAAGAAACTACAAGACTCTCGAGACCATTGACCTAGTAGGAAACAGCCGCAGTATGCCCTTGCGGCGGAGGACGTGTGGGGAGTTGCCGTCGCCCACCTTGTTCTCCGTGCCTTCACGATCCGCAAGCTTCCCGCGATCGGAAGGTCATAAATGGCATCGAGGGACTCACGTCGAGATTGGCGGAGCTACACAAGGTGCATTCCAACGATGAGCAAATCCCATCATTGATTCGATGATGCTTCTCACATGTTTCCGTCATCTTCAAGCTTCTAGGATGGTTGCAATCGTAGACTTGCACAGCACCACCCTCCAAAGGACGTACTAATACCAACTATGCAATGTTACCGACTGCGGTCTTGCGCGCGAACACGCTGTCAGCTCCAATGCTTCTCACACCGCCCAGGACGATCAGCATCATGGCCGCCCAGTGGCAGCTTGACACTCTGGGGAGACGCCTTCTTGTCACCTTACCGACTCGTTGAAGCCCGTGAATTGCATCCGTAAAGATCCTCGTATCGAGAGGATGAGCTGTGGACCACTATAAACTGCTTCGATTCGGTATGGTCCAACATTTCCCTGCCTACTCACCTTGACGCGACCCATCGACCATGGACAAATTAGCCGTTGAGCTGCTTACCCTCATTGCCTTCCTCGCATGTACCGACGGTGGACCAACGGGATGCAACCTCTCACTCGTCTCGCGGCGCATCCGCGAAGCCTCGCGCCCCGCCCGCTTCTTCTCTGTCTCGCTCATCACCTCCCCGACGCAGATCGAGCAATTCCTCGACTGCCTCCAAAAGGAGCGTTCCCGCTCCGTCGAAATGCTCCCCCGTGTGCGCCACCTCTGCCTCTCGCTCTCCGCCCAGGGACTCGGCGCGTCGGCACCCTCTGGAAGCAGCGCCGGCGGCCCCAGTAGCGCACCTGCACCTGCACCCGCGGCGACCGGCCCACCGAAATCCCGTGCAGAGTTCTTGGCGGCAATGCAGCGGCGCACGCAGCAATGGGGCTCGACACAGAACAACCTCGACGAGCAGTACAATCGCATCCTGCCGACGTTGATTCGTACCGTCGCCCCGGACCTGTACACGCTCGCGCTGATCCAGATGCAATGGCGGAGCTCGAGCGTCGTGCGGTGCTTCTTCCCGTCTCTCCGCGAACTCACGATTGTAGGCGGAGACCCTCGCTTCCTGCCGTTCGCGTTCGTGCCGAAAGACCGTCCGTTGTACCCTTCGATGAAGCGGCTTCATCATATCCTTGCGTGGGTCGGCAAGGACATCGACTTTGACCAATGGGCCGTCCACGCTCCCAACGTGACACATCTACGCATCTCACGTCTGGACTATCAACCGCGCGGGACGGTGGACACGCTCGAGCATGTGATATCCAGTACGTCGTACCTTTGTCGTACTCTTGTTAGGCAATACTCACCTGACCGCGACTCTCGTTCTTCAGGCGAGAATACCGATGACGAGGAACCCTTCCCGCACCTTCAGCGAGTCATGATCGAGCCCCATCCCGCTCCTCCACCGACTGCGCGCATGACCACAGCACACATCGCGTTCAGAGACTTTCTGACCCACCTCGACCGGCTCGCGGAGCGCGCACGGGTCCCCGTCAAGGTCCTTCCTCCGCTGGAGGTCCCGAAGATGGTCCCTGGCGTAGATCCGACGCACAAGTGCATTCAGCGCGTGAAGAGGGAGTGGTTAGAGCGCGTGGAGAGCGATGGTGACGGCGCGGGGTGCTGGTTGGAAGGGATGCGCGAGCGGAGTGCTTCACCGTAGCGCGGCCCAACTTCTGCAGACGCTTAGTGCGTACGAGCACGATCTTGAAATGGTGCGAAGCTGATGCATCTGTGATTATTTCAGCTCTACATGAATATCAGACGTCCCTGAAACGGCCCCTGAAACGGCGATTTCTCATGGTTCGGTGATATAGATTGTCTGCGAAACAACGCTTGGAAGAACTCGACGGCGTGGCATGTAGGAAGCAATAGCTGCCCACCATCTGTCGTCGCATATGGAACTTGGTACCTACTCCCACCCATGCCACCGTTGTCTGTGCTGCGCTGCAGAACTCTGCTGACATCGTAGTTGCGGAGTCAATAAGATCGCAGAAAGCCTTCGCGAAGTCGAGGTCGGCGTCCGGTCAGCCCAAGCCTGAGTGTGACTGACGACGCCGCGTCTCCGACTGCGACCCGCTTCGAAGCCCGCCTACACGATAGTGATCACGAACGGACGCACCGTACTGTAACAGCGAAACGCGATGGCCGAGCCACCTTCTCTGCCAAACTGCATGCAAAATCTTCGAGCGCACTGGTCGCTGCCTTCTCGCCCACATAATCAGAGATCCGTCCTGACGCCAAATGTGTATGCAACGAGATACGCGCCGTGCGGTGACGCACCTTCCATCGCTGTACAGCGTACAACTTGCGTACGTTTCGAACCCTATCACGGGCGTCAGCGAGCAATTTCCGACCACCAGGAACCAGCAACAAATCTTCTATCAAACGCACACACACCGCCTACGTAGCGCTACACACCTCCCATCATACTTTACCTCAAACGCAGCACCGCGACGGCCTCGTCCGGCTACAACGAAGTCCACCGCCTGATTGCGACCGAGCAAGTGTTGCGCTTCCATGAGATCCGATTATGTTCCAGTTCCAGGGTATGTTACTACATGCCGCAAATATACATCGTACGCGGGTGGACGGGTAGGTATCGCATCCAGGTGCGCGCACAGCCAAGAGAGACAAGATGGCGTAGAGCCGTGCGAGAGATGTCGTGAGTATGCGTATATGCAGACGTGCCGGGGCGCCTGCACCAGGCGCCGGACGTCCAAGAGCGTCAGAGAGAGGAGGATGCGCAGCTGCGAGGCACCTATAGGACGTAGCGGTAGTCGCGATTTTGAATGTCGGTAAGGTCGAGGAAGGCCTGCAAACAACCTGGTCAGCCACGCACGCCGACGGACACTCGTAAACCGGCCAACGCATACCTTGTCGACTGGCTTCTCCACAACCGTCCCGTCCGCCCTCTTCTCCGTGACATACACCTCGTCGTACTGCGAGTCATGCCCCTCCTTGTCGCGACGCTTGTTCTCCCACGAGAGGTACACGCGCGTCGCGAGGAGGATAAGCGCGGAGACAGCCCAGCAGATGGAGAGGATCATCCACGGGATGTGGTTGCGGGGCTGGTACTTCTTTTCCCAGTACTGCGGGCCCGCGGCGTTGCCGACCGCGTAGCCGATCATAACAATCGCGTTCGTGGTGAGCCCTGAAGGAGAGTTGATGAGGACGGAGAGGAGGGGAGAGAAGAAGGGTATACTTACGCTTTGTATGGCCTGCGGTCGTCGAGCCGACCCACGCGAGCATGACGACGAAGGGCGCGATGGATGTGACTGCAAAGGAGACGCAGACATAAGATCAGATATTAGAACACTAGTAAGTCCACACGCGTTGCGCACCTGAGATCCAATACGAGAAGAGCAATCCGACGCGGTCGCTCGAGGGGAGCGCGTTGACGAGGATCGAGCCGAGGATGGCGACGCAGTACGCGAGGATAGCAGAGTATGCGCGCCCGTTCTTCCAGTACGTCGCGGAGGTGACCGTGCAGAAGATGACAATGACTGCAGATCCGTGCGATCAGTTGTTGTGTTATAGATCAGTTAGGGCACGCCCGGACGTACTCTCTACGGCGCCGTCGACACATCCGAGGAGAGTGGTTTGGCCAGGCGTGAAGCCAAAGCCGGCGACAATGATCTGGCGCTGGTTGCTCAACTAGAGAGACACGACGCCGCCCGTCAGCGACTGATCCTCGGCACAGGCCCTGGCATAGCAACGTACCGAGTTCGTGACGTTCCTGGCAGACACAGACACACCCAGGTCAGCGAAACGCAGGCAGGCACGATCGAAGGTGCAGCAGACACGTACGAGATGGCAGAGAAGAAGAAGAAGAGCCACGTCTTCGGGTCCTTCAGGCACTCGATGAATCTGGAGGAGCAGGCAATGTCGCGTCAACGCCACGTCCTCTCTCGCAGAAAGGAAGCACCGGAGTCGAGGAAGGAGGACGTACTGCTCAACCTTGAAGTGCTTGTTCTCGACACCGGCCTGGTTGACCTTGATGCGCTCGACGGCGATGACGCGCTCCTCGGGAGTGAGGAACCACGCGTTGGCGGGTGAGTCGGGGAAGAAGAACCTACAAGATAGTTTGGTACCCACGCGTGCTGACGCGTGAGGACAGGGACTTACCAGAACAGGATTGCGACGATGAACGTGATGATTCCGGTGATGATCATAAGCCTGTACCATCGAAGCCACCCACGTCAGTATACAGATTCTCGGCGCTGTGAGAGAGTGAGGGGATACGAACCACTGCCAGGCTTCGAGAACGCCAGAGTGAATGTGGAGGGTGCCGAACGCGATCAGACCAAGGAGGATGATAGCCGCGCCGTTCATGAGAACTGTAGGCATCCAAGGTACGTCAGTAGAGGACCAAAGCACCCGCACCTCACCCATACTCACACCACAAGCCAACGCGCTGTGTCTGTTCCTGGCGGGTGTAAAACATGGAGGTGACAATCATGAAGCCAGGCGTGATCGCGCCCTCGCAGATGCCGAGGAAGGCGCGGCACGCGAAAAACTCGCCAAAGTTGCGCGCAGCGGCATGGCAAAGGAGAGCAATTGCCCATATGAGAATGTTGATGCTAGAGTAACCTTAGCACAACGCAATCCGACCGCGGCTGGGTAAACTCGCGCACCTCATCCATTTGCCGACCGGGAAGTACTGGAGGGCCAGGTTCTGAGGCCACTCGAAACCAAGGAAGAAGAGATAGAATATTGTCCCGAGCCAGTTGAATTGGGCCTGGTCAAGCCGGGCGCGGTTGCCTGTCCTATATTCGATGCGCACAGAATTAGAGTTCAGCCCCTGACAAGTATAGCCTCGAGGGACGCACAGAAGACCCAAGACAGCTGACTGGCCGAGGGTAGTCTTGTCCGCGAACTGCATCCTGGAAGAGAAGCAGAGAGGTCAGCGACATGTCGTCCGAAGGGATCCTCCGTCAGGCACGAACATGTAGAGGACTGCAAAAGAATTCCCATATTGTCAGCGTGCTGATCTCGCTTACAGGAGAGACAATTACTGACTGCACATGAGGGGCATGAGGTGCCAATCGATCTTCCTCCTGTGCGCAGGTTGTGAGTACACGATTCTGGCCGCGTTGCGCTGCGCGGGGGACATACCGCACGCGCGCGGCTTCCTCGGGGTCGAGGACGAAGTCCTTGCCCGGCGTGAGCTCTGCCGCGACGTCGACATCCGAAGTATTGAGGTGAGGCTTGGTGTTAACGTCGTCGTTGACGCTACGCTTCTCTATTGAGCTATCGGACTCCATGGTGATGCCTGCACGGAAAGGAAGTAGCAGGTGTGTGCTTGTCAGTTAAGGCAAGCTAAGGCGAGAAGAGCGGGGAGCCGGGGGAAGGCTCGGATGCGGAGGAAGAGCGCGGAGGGGGGCGAGGACGGGAGAGAAGACGGCGGAGGGATGGGAGGGTTATAATGGATGGCCGGAGCGAAGTGAATCCCCGCCCTGGCTCCGACACGACCGGCTGCGTCTGTATATACGATATCCTGGTGGAATACTTATGTCACTGTCAGGAGATATCGACTGCCAGTCCTGCGACTTGCATGGGAGATGCGCACACTCCAGATCTCGCCTTCTCTCCTTCAGGCGTCTGATGGCCTCCACCGGTGCACCCACAAGCGCTCGCACACGCGCTTGCCCGATCCGGCAACTCTGCACCTTCTCGCGGAACCTGTTCTCTCCTCCGCTCGCCGTTCCCTCTCCGCCACCGCCGTCCTGTCTTGATGGCGCTCGCCTTCGTTCGCCGTCCGACGCTGCTCGGAACACCCCCGTCCCTGCGTCTCATCTCCAACATTGTTGCACTCATGCTACTCATTCAAATTCGCCCTCCTGCTGCGCTTTGCTTATGCCGATGAAACTCCCCCTGCACGGATCGCTCGGGCTGGCGTTCACTTGCGGTACCTTGTCAGCTTCTCTGCATCACCATCTTTCTCTCTATTCTTAGCGAGTGCATCGCCCGCCGAATAGTAGACTTCCACTTCCGCCAGGTCTTACCACGCATATCGGCGTCCACACCGGCCACTACGAGAGCCCAAGCCCACTCACGCTCATGCTCGCGCGGAGGATTCGGTGATGGACAAAAACACCTGGCGGTCTGACAAAATCATTATGATCCCCGGCTCGCTGCGGCGGTCTGTTTCATGGACAATCGTCCACCTGGACCATGGTGCGTATCTTGCCGTCCAGGCACAGGCGACCACCGCACAACGGCACACACCGCAACGATCCGCAGGGTGAGTAAATGGAAGGTGGGCGCATGAGAGTCCAAACGCCTGTACGTCACCACGTGTACGCGAATCCTCGACACTTGCTCGTAAAATTTTCCAGACCTAAGCCCTGCTGAGCCTCCCTTTGCGAGCAGAACGAGCATAAGCGAGCCTGCATTCAGACGGTTGCTTACTGGGAGAACCACGGTTGGAGAAGGCGTTGCTTGATATCCCGTCGCCGCTGGACGTGCGTCCCCATCAGGACCCGACTCGGCTCGCGCGTCCCCAAGTCGACAAACAAGATGCTCTCTTGAGCACCTGAGACCTCCGAACTTGGGAAGCCCGAGCTTTTCCTCCAGTTTTTCCCCCGACCGCGTACGGAGGTCTTACGCGTGCGCACGCGGTCCTTGGAAGTTCGCGTCCCACCTCGTCCCTGGCGCAGGCCTGCGATATATCGCTGATAGACCTCATATGGCCTTCCCGTACCGAGGAAACCCTGCTTCGACAGAACGCCTGCCGTGATTTTGGACGGGAAAACGGCATATGCGGGCTTCCCTCGCGATTTTGACGGGCCATGAGACCAGAGGGTTCCTGCAGACTCACAGGAGTGGTTATCGACGTCAACGTAGCACTGCTCACGGACCGATGAGTGTCACCCGGACAAGCTTCTAGTGACTGTTGCAGTTCACCCCACAGCATGCGATCGCGCGCTACGCTTCCGCGCTCTTCGCACCTTGTCCTCTTGAGAGCCAAAGGGATACACAGACCACAGCCAGCGATGCACACACCGTGCGCAGGATAAGCTTGGCGAAAATGCAGCACGGCGGAGGAAGTATGTCGATCGGCCGGTGGCACGGTGCGGTGAACACAGGCTGCATGTCGATCGCCTCGAAGCTGCCGCAAGGAGATCAGCCGGCGGAGAGGGGCGGTGGCAATGTCGCCGGGTGGGCTTCGGTGGGCGCTGCGTTGCAATGCGACGACATGAACGCGGGAAACGTGAGTGCAATCGGTCTTTCAGCTGATGGACGTATACATAGGACGGGACAGGGGGTCCCCGGTAGAGACACAAGCAGTGCTGGCCTTTCAATTGCGGTGCGAACGGAACGAAGAGGGCGTTGTGCGTAATTACCGGAGAAAACGCTTTTCTCAGCGAACCAACGTCACAGATGTACGCGAGCCGTGCACTCGTTCACCGTTGCAAGAGTCTCCAGTGGGAACACCTCGATCGAGCTCCGAGCAAGGATCTGGAGATTGGAAAACCGTCCACCAATGTCTTAGGACGCGGTCACGTGCATTACATATGGCCCAGTCGCGTCGCGTTGTGGCACGTCGTGCAGGGGCTGGCGCTGCAGCGCAAGACGGATAAGTTGAACCATGTCCTACGGCCTGGACCAGTGGTTGCACGAGGTGGGGGAGATCTCAAAAGGTAGTCGAGAGGACTCAGTATCAGATATGTTGGTCGGCCAAAAGGCAGAACAATAGCTACACATAATCTATCATTGCACGGAGAAGACAACAACAGCTATAGAGGGTCATACATAGAAAGCAATCACAGCGTCCACGAGGTCCTCGGAATCCGGAGCGGCGTTCAAGGATGCGTGTCGGGCGGCGTCGAGCTTCGCATATGCGCCACCGCGCACTCTACACAACCCAAAACCGGCTCAACGTGAGCAGCGTGGGCATGTGCTTGGACCAGGCTTTGAGGCATTGGAGGGATCCACGCAGGCAATCGCCTACGGTCAAGAACCAATGGCCCGGTCGCAAGGTCGCGTTCCTAGAGGAGCAGGGGTTGCGGACCGCCGCATAGCCTCGAGCCCACGGTAACACCCCAAGTCGTTACAGGTCCCCATGCGTAGCGAAACCTCGAGCGGTCCCGGCGAGGGCGTATGGGGACCAACGTAGCACGGCGGGGTCGACCACGCGGGAGGAGGTCCTGCTAAAGGGAACACCTCATTGAGCCCACAGCAGGGATAGAACCGTCCCCAGTACAGGTTCGGGTCTCCAGGGTAGCCAGGATAAGCCGTGAGCACCGGGGGAGCAGTGGAGCATCCTGCAGGTGTAGGGCGCGTTGTGCCGCTCGTCGTACCACTGATGGCATCGATCGCAGTGTCTCCGGTACGTCTGCTGCAACGCGTCGAATGCTGGATGTGAAGTCGTGTCCGAGGCATGCGAGGTTGAAGGCGAGTCGGTATAGCGAGTCTGCGTTTGAGGCGCGGTCAGCGAATGCGGCCTGGATGCGTTCGCCAATGTTTTTGAGTTCCCCGCGGGCCACAGCAAGGTGGAGAACGTCCACGACCTCGTCCACAGGGAGATTGAATATGAAGGAGGAGCCTGAAGGTGAGCGGTGCGCTTGGGCATGACGGCGGGTCGCTCGAAGAGGCTGCTGAAGATAGAGAAGGGCTTGACATTGCAGCCACTGACCAGCTGGTGGGTGTGCAGTGATATGGAGAGAGCGGTTGAGGATGGTGGCCAGCACTCTTTTGAACCAGGCGTCGCAATTGCAGCTATGTGGCGATGGCGCAGATCCTTACGCTTTGCGCTTCGACAATAAGAATGGGATGTTACCAATCCCAATAAGTCATCTAAGTCGTAGTCCGACATCCGTCCTGTCGTCATGGTCAACACATACAAGCCGAGTGCAATGCTTCAATGGCATGATAGTCCAACGCTAGTGTCCAAAGGGTGGACGTGACTGAGAGAGCCGCATGGCACGCTAGTTCAAACTGAGGATCGCTAGTCATCCCTTTGGCAACCTAGCAACAGTTTCACAAGTAGTAGCGAGCAAGCGTTTTCACAGGCATGCAGAGAGTGACCCCTGCTAGAGGTGTGCAAGTACCGCGAAGCATTCGATACATCAGCTGAAAGCGAGTCGAAAGTCAAGTGCAAGACGCGGTGGATGTGCTAGCGCCCGATAAGTACCCTGCTCTATATAGACGCCCATCAGCGCTATGGGCGCTTGACGCGGTGCCGCCACTTACCAGACACGACTGGGGCCCGTGAGCCGCCGCGTTGTTTGCCTGACTCCTGCTACATGCTACCATCCTAATACCATGGATGCGCTGCGGGTCACAAAGGTATGAATATTGCATTGCTGTATACGATCTATAGCTCTCATCGCGATACTACACAGGTCGAAGATGTGGTATGTACGAAGAGCGGGAGCACCTCTTCCGGTACACTGCACCTCACTGCACACCATGCAATCTTCCATTATTCTGAGAATGGGAAGGAGGAGATGTGGGTCAGTCGTACAATCTGCTTTTGCAAACGTTAACTGACTAGCATCTCCTTTGACATATCACAGATCCCATACCCACTCATATCGCTTGTATCCCGGATGCCCATGACATTGCAAGGCCATTTCCCACTCACGATCCACTACGCGCACCTTTGAGACGATATTCTTCTCATTCACGAACGATAAGGAAGCTGTAGACGTCTTTGAGAGCGTCAAGGAGCTTACGGTTGCCAGTGAGTGCCCTGGGCTTTGTGCATTTGCCTTCCTTTGCCGACATTGATGATGCAATCGTCAAGCCTCGGTCAACCAGCTCTACGCGTTCTTCTACGTGCCAAATCCCCCCTTATCCGCTAACAACGGATGGTCAATATACTCCCCGCGCGAAGAGTTCCTGCGTATGGGCGTCGGCTCGCGTTCGAAAGCTTGGCGCTTCACCGACATAAACAAGGATTACTCCGTGCGTTGCCGTCGCGTCCACGACAGCGTCAGTTTTCGACTCACTATCGGGCCCTTAGTTCTCCCCGACATACCCTGCGCGCCTTGTTGTACCGACCCGTATTAGCGACACAACCTTGCAGTATGCCGCCAAGTTTCCGGAGCAAGTGCCGGATACCTGTCCTGACGTACCTGCATTGGGCGAACTACGTACGTGATCCTTGGATGTTCCACCCGCCACTAGTCTGAAACACGTCCACAACCACAGGGTTCTATCACACGCTCTAGCCAACCCATGGTTGGGCTGACGAACAACCGCTCGATCCAAGACGAGAAGCTCATTGAAGCGATATTCCAGACTCACCACAATCCTGAGTCTCGTGTCAGCGCGGGCCCGGTCTATGGTGCGACCGCCACAAACCTGATCATTGACGCACGCCCGACCACGAACGCTATGGCAAACACGGCCAAGGGCGCAGGGACGGAGAATATGGATCACTATAAGGAGGCGAAGAAGGCGTACCTCGGCATCGACCACATCCACACCATGCGCGAATCGCTCGCGAGGGTGGTGGAGGCGCTGCGCGCGACCGAGATAATGCAGGCGGCAACCATGACAGACAGCGACACGCCCGCGGTCGCTCCCGTGCTCGACCGCCAAGCTCTGAGACGCTCTGGCTGGCTCCGCCATATTGCTGCGATCCTTGAGGGAACGCTGTTGATTGTGCGAAATGTCCACATCAACTCTTCCCATGTCCTCATCCACTGCTCGGATGGCTGGGACCGCACGTCCCAGCTCTCCTCTCTGGCTCAGCTCTGCCTTGATCCTTTCTATCGTACCCAGCGCGGGTTCGAGATTCTCATCGAGAAGGACTGGCTCTCCTTTGGCCACAAGTTCTTGGATCGTTGTGGACACCTCTCCTCGGAGAAGTTCTTCCTCGCCCCTGTAGAGAACGCGGGCGGCGGCGGCGGCGCGGAAGCAGCGCAAGCTTTCCTCGCCTCCGTCCAGAACCGCTTCGCGTCTCAGAACCACATCAAGGAGACGAGTCCCCGTCTTCCACCAATTTCTCGAGAGCGTGCGCCAGATCCAGCGTCAGTTCCCGGAACGGTTCGAATTCAACGAGCGGTTCCTCCGCCAACTCCACTACCACCTCTATTCCTGCCAGTTCGGCACATTCCTCTTCAACTCGGAGCGCGAGCGCCGCGTAGGCGATGGCGGTCCTCCGCCATGCGATCGAACGGTCAGCGTATGGGACTTCTTCAACTCCCCGCCGGAGATTGAGCTCAACAAAAACCCGCTGTATGATCCGAGCCTGGACGACCCTGCAAGACCGAAGGCCGACATGGGCGTGCTCATGCCCAATCCGAAGGACGTGCGGTTCTGGCACGAGCTGTATGGGCGGACTGACGAGGAGATGAACGGCAAGTTCGTCATCAAGCAGGCAGCGGAGGAGCCAGAGTTTGCCGCTCCTATCGATTCTTCAGAGGCGGATCCTGCGTTGTCCCAGCTCCCAGCAGCACCTACCACTACGCCTCCATCCGTGCCTCCTACTACAGGCCCGCAGCTCGCGATACCTGCCGCTCAGTCCATAGCCCGCTTCCTGCAGAGGGGGAGCTCTCCGTCTCCTCAAGGCACGCCCCTCAACGAGCCATCAGCGGCCCCAGAGGGCCAAAGAACCCGCTCTCCCAGTATGCGCCCCTTTGACACCCTGTCGTCAGGCTCAGGCGCCGCTTCCCCGGATCCGGTCGCACCTCCACGTACACCCTCCCCTCGTATCCGCACTGTACGCACCTCCTCCCCACGAGCCAACACGTCTTCCCAAGGCGGCGCCGACCTGTTCTCGTCCGGGGTGCGGTCGTTCTGGGGCAAAGTCTCTTCGAACGCTACTGCAGCGTTGTCGGTCGTGCAAGACACGTACGGCGGCTTGGCCAAGGACCTTCGCGGTCTTTCGCTAGCGGGCGAGCCGGGCGACTCGGCACGCGGAGGCGAGCTGAAGTCGAGGGAAGAAATCAACGCTTGGGGTATAGGTGGAGAGAACAGCCGTCCATCGTCTCCCCGCAGCGGGCCGTCTTCTCCTCGTGCACACACTGTATCATCAGGAAGTACGCTCAACCCCTGGTCCTCAGGACAGACGCGGCCGACCATTCCCTCTGTGTACCTTGACAACCCGTGGAGTTCAGTGCGGTCGCCGGAGAGCGAGCCTCGTCCTGCAGCCTCCAGTATCCCATTCGGAACGCAGGAGACTCAGAGCGAACAGAGTTCGCTGCCGCTGGATCCCACTGTCGAGCTTCCTGCCTCACTCTCACACTCACGCGCTAGTACCAGTGGGAGTGCGGGACCGGCCGCCGTCAGTCCTCCATCGATTCACGCCAATACAGATAGCGCGCTTGCAACGGCGGGCGCACGCGCGAAAGGGAATGGGAGTAACGATGGACCATCATCACATGTTGCACCTAGTCCACCTGGAGAGCAGTCAGCACAGACGTCGACGCCTGCATCGGATCCTTTGGGAGTTGCGATGTGGTGATTGATATTCATTACAGTACGTAGCTTGGGGACGATGCTCGGAGCGTTTGCCGGAATCAGTGATGCCACGTATATAGGCTATTAGACTCGATCGCTGTTCGCGGGAGCATGCATGTATGTAGGATATCGTACGACGTAGAGCGGATTGTATGTAAAAAGCGACGTGCTTGCGCTGCCGTGCACACCGTGGCAAGGGGCAATAATTGCAACGTTTGCGGACGAAAGACCAATCGGGGCAGGAACAGCGCGAGAGATGGCGTGCTGGGCGGTGGCCGGGGTCCGCGCTGCCTCAAATTTATAGCACATCGAATTTCTGGCCGGCGGCTTCTCACCCGCACCCTTCGTCCTCTTCCCCTTCCCCCATCTCCCTCCGCCCTCGTCGTCCTCGCCATGCCTGCCAACGGTTCTGCCAACGGCTCCGTCCACGCCGCCCTCCAGCCCGGCCACTTCCTCTTCACCTCCGAGTCTGTCGGCGAGGGTCACCCCGGTCAGTAGTAGTGATTGGTCCGAATTTGACGATCGTGCAGTGCTGACGAGCTCTGCAGATAAGATTTGCGACCAGGTTTCTGACGCCATCCTCGATGCTTGCCTGGCTCAGGACCCCTTCTCCAAGGTCGCTTGCGAGACGGCCGCCAAGACGGGTATGATCATGGTCTTTGGTGAGATCACCACCAAGGCGAGCATCGACTACCAGAAGGTCATCCGTGAGACCATCAAGAAAATCGGCTACGATGACTCTTCCAAGGGCTTCGACTACAAGACCTGCAACATCCTCGTCGCGATTGAGCAGCAGTCGCCCGATATCGCGCAGGGTCTTGACCACGGTTCGCTCGAGAGCATCGGTGCCGGTGACCAGGGTATCATGTTCGGCTACGCTACCGACGAGACCCCCGAGTACATGCCCTTGACGATCATGCTCGCCCACAAGCTCAACGCCGCGATGGCTGCTGCGCGTCGCTCTGGTGAGCTCGGCTGGCTCCGCCCCGACTCCAAGACTCAAGTCACCGTCGAGTACAAGAAGGACAACGGTGCTACCATCCCCCTCCGTGTCGACACCATCGTCGTCTCCACCCAGCACGCAGAGGAGATCTCCACGGAAGAGCTCCGCAAGGAGATCCTCGAGAAGATCATCAAGAAGGTTATTCCCGCCAACCTTCTCGATGACCGCACCGTCTACCACATCCAGCCCTCTGGCCGTTTCGTCATTGGTGGTCCCCAGGGTGACGCTGGTCTTACTGGCCGTAAGATTATCGTCGATACCTACGGTGGCTGGGGTGCGCACGGTGGTGGTGCCTTCTCTGGCAAGGACTGGTCCAAGGTCGACCGTTCTGCTGCGTACACCGCTCGCTGGATTGCCAAGTCTATCGTTGCTGGCGGTCTCGCTCGCCGGGCACTCGTCCAGCTCTCGTACGCCATCGGTGTTGCGGAGCCCCTGTCGATCTACGTCGACACCTACGGCACGGGCAAGAAGTCCGACGAGGAGCTTGTGGAGATCATCCGCAACAACTTCGACCTCCGCCCCTGGTATCATTGGTATGTCACCTCACTTTGTTTGTAAAGAAGCCACTGTCCTGACAATTCGTCACTCCTACAGTCCAGACCCTCAACCTCCAAAAGCCCCAGTACCTCAACACGGCGTCGTACGGCCACTTCGGCAACCCCGAGTACTCCTGGGAGCAGCCCAAGAAGCTCCAGTACTAAACTGCGAGCGTCTCGTCACCCTCTCTACCCCTCCGCCGCTTGCCTTAGGGCGCACGCCTCGCCTCCCTCGCTGTCGTTCACGCCGCTGCTGTATTGCTAGAGCACATCGTCCCCATCGCATCGGAAGTTCATCCTTCCGTTATTTATCACCACACTACGCTGTTTATTACTATACCTCATAGACCTGCGCACGCCCTCTTCTTCCCGCACCTCCTACCGGCCGGCTGTCCCACCGACCAACTGCATCCAACTGCTCCGTCGTCCTCGTCGCCACCCACCATCGACCACCCCGCGCGACATGTCATGACTCACGACCATTCACGACCCTCTGCACCCTCTTGCATTCACCATGCTATCTTCTGCACGCATTCCCCCTTGGCTCTGCGCAGGCCTTCATGCTTCATCGTACATTAGATTCACGGGTTATCGCGCGGCACTATCATCGCGTAGTACCACTGTAGTATTGGATAGAAACGAGAATACAACCGCGTTCAACCGCGTAACTCTCATATATTGGTGTTTCCAGCTCACTCGTCGCGAAACGCGTTCCGTATTTTGTGACGCTTTGTGACTGCCAGTAACCAAAATGTGACACCACCGCACGAAACGAAGAGACGCGAACCGGTCGCGGCGCGCAAGCTTGTTTACCTCCACCATCCCGACTGACGAGAAATAGGGCGTTGAGAGTTCAGTACCTTGCTGTGTTGCTGAGAATTGCATCTGTCCTCTGCTGCAGGTCTAATCCACTGCGTGAGATTTGCATTCTCAGTACGCCACAATTGCCTAGAGTGTTTTCGCTCGGTCAGGTTGTCGCAGAAGACGAGGCTGCAGTCATCTTGGGGCAGAGGCACTGATTACTAGCTCGTTGGAGGACTCGTATCGGACGAGATGGATAGGAGTGAGAACGTGGATGTCCACACGAAGTCGTGGAGTCTTCAGCCAGAGTCTGAGTACCGGTTTGAGCTTGACCCTGGGACGTCGCTTGCGATCAAGGTATGTACACCACATCGTCCGCCTGCTGTTTCACGCGTCTCAGTGTCAAATTGATATATGTGTTCTGCGCTGCTCGTACGCGTGTCTCTAGCTTGTCAGTGGCCATGCCGAGATATTCGGAGCGGAGCTCGCGGAAGGCAAGACGTACCTCTTCGGCCAGGAGTGCAAGGCTGCGGTTTACACTTGGCAAGGATGTAAAATCGAGATGAGTATTGCATGCCCAGCTATCTATGTCTATGCGCCACGCACTTACCTGTCCCGCTCTTCTCCCACCATCGCGATGTTTCCTGCCGCGGGTTTCCGACGCAATACGTCACAGGCCATCCCTCCGTCGAGTATGTTTCCGACGAGACGCCCATGGCGCCCTATGCAAACGTGCACATCGCGCTCGAACAAATGCGTGTTCGCGCTCTTGCTGCAGCTACGGGCTCCCCACTGCCCCCAGGCGAAGACAATGGAGGATCGAGCGACGCGCCGCGCGTGCTCGTCCTTGGGCCGGAGAATTCGGGCAAGACGAGCGTGTGCAAGATTTTGACCAACTATGCCGTGCGGGCGGGACAGGAGTGGGCCCCGATGCTCGTGAATGTGGACCCTAGCGAGGTACGTGAGTTACTGATGGTCACTGTTGCAAACGATTGACAGAGGGACTGGATGTAGGGAGCGTGGGCTGCCCCGGGAGCCATATCTGCAGCCTCGATCAGTGCGCCGATACAGACCGCCACGCCAGCTTCACCTCTAGGTTCCGTGGCGACCACCGCGCCAAACCATGTCGCGTCCAACGCGCTTCTGCCGCTGTCCTACTGGTACGGGCATGCAGAGATGCGAAGAAATCCGCTGCTGATGGATCGACTGATACGCAACCTCGGAGAAAATATACGGGACCGCTGGGAGAACGACACAGCGGGTGCGTGGGCCTTCCTAGCGACTGCAATATGGTTTACTTCACGGCGAGGATAGGTCGATCGTCTGGTCTCATTGTGGACACTCCTTCCGCCTTTGGTGCAAGCTCCGGAGCTGGAAATGACCACAGACTGATGCTCATCAAGTCGTGCGTGGATGCGTTCAACAGTATGTCTTCCGTCTACTGAACTTGAAATTATGCCTAACGGTGCCCTATCTGCTCAGTCAACGTGATCCTCGTCGTTGGGCATGAGAAGCTCAATGTTGAGATGCAGAGAACGTATGGCAATCGTATGGCTGTCGTCAAGATACCGAAGTCTGGTGGTGTGCGTACTGATATGCATGGTGCTGACCTTGTTATGCTCATGCCCTGTCTAGGTTGTGGAGCTTGACCAGTCCTATCGGGAGCGGGTGCACAAGTACCAACTTCACAACTACTTCTACGGCTGTCTCATCGAGGCGCCATCGGGTCTCTCTACCAAGGCCTTCGTCCAGGCCGGTGAACAAACACCGGAACTCACGATGCACCTTTCACCTGCATCGATGACTGTCAACTTTGGCGATATCACAATATATCGAATAGGCGAAGGTAAGCCCCGCAGATTGTGCCCCGGTGCAGTCAGTACTGAGAGGTATCAGAAACAATGGCGCCCGACGTCGGCCTTGCCGATTGGTGCGACGCGGGCAGTGTCCGAGATGCAGCCGCTGCTCGTCGACCCTGCCATGCCAGGCTCAGGTCTATACAACGCCGTGCTGGCCATCCTCGCGCCTCCGAACCCGGATGAATCGGAGAGGTACGATGAGGAAGTGCTGGATCTACCTGCAGGTGGGCTACTGTCGTGATGTGCGTATTATATCCTCCATGCGCCGGTCATCTGAAGTGCTGACGAGAAGGGCATCTCGATTGCAGTACTGCGCTGGATATGCCGAACAGGCGCATGACGGTATTGTCACCGACACAAGCATCGCTCGTCGGCAAGACGGCCATTGTTGGATCGTTCGAGTGGTCTGAATGAACGCAGTAAGTGCGAACGCACTCTTCTCTCGTTGCGTGGTCAGCTTAGCCACCTAGGTCGCAGAGCAGTGAAGCAGCGCTGGCTCGATCTGTGCGGACACGTAGTTAGACTCTACCTGACTAGATGTTTGAACGGTATTGTAACGCAACGACCATCAATACTTTGAACAGTCATTCGCATTCATCACCCTTGAGACTGTGAACTTCGGGGACTTTTCGTACAGGTATACTAGACTGCTTAAGTGCGCCTCTAAACATGCGGCTGGCGTAAGTGCTGTATAAGTGGTTGTAAATGTGGGATTGTCTACGCGGTCATAGTAGAGCGGTGTAGGAGACGCGCTTTGAAACTCCGCCACGAATAGCCACAGACGCGTCGAGCCAGTCCGACGCGCTCACGCTCTTCACGCACTGCTACTCTCTCCCTCTCGATCTCCTTGTTCATCCCTCGTCAATTGGCTTGCTGTCCTCTACAAATATTCTACTGAGAACCCTTGGCACCTCTCCACTTGTACAATCAGCTATGACATCCGTGGAGTCACCGAGGGCAACCAGCTTCGGCCAACCTAGCAGCTTACTGTTCCCTGACGAGCCGCCAACACTTCTTGATGCTAGCTCTTCGGGCACAATGGAAGGTGTCGAAGAGGACACCTTTGTTTCAAATGGGTTGCTTTTAGACGACTCGCCCGCTACGAGTATAGCTGGGCCAAGCCGCTCTCAGGACGAGGGGTCTTTCGGAGGTACGAGGGACGCGGTCATCCTCAGCTCTTCATCACCACTCACGCCTAAGCGTGCAGACGCTCCTCTTCTACTTGGTGGATTGAGCTCCGTTCTCTCAAGAACTTGCCTCTCAATCTCAATCTCAAGGTATTTCATCAACACCTCTCGGGTAATCCTGTCAACCGGTCACTGATACAGCGACCTTTCTCAGAGGAGGATTTTCCAGACGTAGCAGACCTCTTGAAGTCCTACGCGAGCAAAGTCTCTGCTATCAACCCCGCCCCTTCCTGCTTCCAAAGTACTAACATTCCAAGACGTTCGACGGTTCAACTGTCTACTTCACCCGTAGGCAACGTCGACGAGACCCAAATGGCACACTGGTACGCGTCTCCTCCCTTGCTCAACAGGCCATGATCATGACAGAATGTAGGCACGTGCTGGGATTCTGCCGGAGAGCGACGGGGCAGTCAAGAACCTCCTGGACGTCCCAATACACAAAATGCTGGAGGATCTTTCCGTTTCGGTTGCGCAGAAACTATCTGCAGAGTACGGTCCCCGCTATATACAAGCAGATACTGTGCTAATGCACCTTGCAGCGACGCCGAGGAGCTACGAAAGCCTGTCCAGTTGACCAATACAACAAACACCGCTCTATGGGTTGATCGCTATAGACCAAAGCGGTTCACCGAGCTGCTCGGAGATGATCGTGTCCACCGCGAAGTTCTCGCTTGGGTGAAGGAGTGGGACTGTTGTGTATTCGGCAAAGGTAAGGCTACGCGGTAAGAAACGCGCAAGAGGAGACGAAGACGGCGAAAATCTGGACGAATGGCAGAGGACCGAAGGAGAAGGTTAGTAGCAGATGCTACCAGTATACTTTGTGCTCATATTCTCTCAGCTACTATTGCTCTCTGGCCCGCCTGGTCTGGGTAAGACGACGTTGGCGCACATTGTAGCACAGCATGCGGGTATGAGGTTTTCGAGATCAATGCTAGGTATGTACTCTACCGGACAACTATAGCGTATGCTTCTCATGATTGCGAGTAGCGATGCCCGTTCCGCCGACTGTTGTCGACCAAGCGCATCCGGACCAGCACTTGAAAGTGGCGCTAAAGTTGGAAGCTCTCGACCCAATCTCGTGGTGATTGACGAGATTGATGGTGCGACTGGTGGGTCCGACAGCGTAAGTGGACTGATTGCCAGGCTGTCATAGTCAGTTGACGTTTCTGGCTAGTCGGGAGGTTTCATCCATAAACTGGTTCAACTTGTACAAGAAAGGCCAAGGAAGAAAGGTATACTTGCCTTCTCGGCTTCAGACTGCCGTGACTCGGATTGAGCCATTTCCTACCATAGCCAAGAAGGGCGAACCTCATTCAAATCGACCACTTCTTCGACCGATTATCTGCATCTGCAACGACCTGTATGCTGCGTCTCTCACGAAACTTCGTCCACACGCACGTATCGTGCGTTTCTCGCGGCCTCACGATACCCACATAGTCCGGAGATTGCGTGAAATCTGTGAGCGTGAAGGTATGAAGGCGGATGCGCGAGCGTTGGCAACTCTGGTAGGAGTAGCGCAAGGCGACTTCCGAGGATGCCTGAACACCTTACAGGTTTGTTGCACGGTTGCATGTGCCTTCTTGGATACTGATGGCTAATACCCTGCCTAGATGCTCAAAGCGCGCAACAAGGACATCACGGAGAATATGGTGCGGAGTGCGACACAGGGGATGAAGGAGGCCGAGGCGTCGCAGATGACTGTGCTGAACGACTTATTTGCGCCTGTCTCACGAAAACGAGCGAAAGAGCTGGGTATACGAGAGGACGAAGTACGCTTCGTATCGCGGCTGAGTCGTGAAGTTGAGGGCTGTGGGTCGATGGATAAAGTGGCCCTTGGTATGTGGTTCTGCCCACGTTGCACTGCCCCTACATCGCTGATACTGTCGTTTGCAGGCTGTTTCGAGCACTACGCTCTATTGCACAGGCATGATGGGACACTAACGCGCTACGTGAAGGGTACCGAGTGGCTCTGCACGTACGATACAATGTCTGGAGCGATGCGAACCGACCGCGAGTACTCGCTCATGCCGTATCTTGCGTACCCGCTGGTAGCGTTCTATCCGCTGTTCCAGGAGCGTGGGGCGCAAAAGGCCGAGCGACCCAAGGCGGACTGGGAGGTGCGGCCTTTCCTGTGGATTTGCCTAGTGAACAGAGACTTAATGTTCGCTCCGTTGATCAGCACTACAACCAAACGAAAACTAACAAAGAGATCTACGAGTCACTAGCACGATGTCTGCGCACTGCATCGTCAAGAAGCGGCGGGAACTGGAGGCACTTCGCGCTTGAACCTTTGCTGCAAGCTGGAGATTGCGCCTTACATCAACAGGATCATCTCGCCTCCCTTGCGACCTGTGAGCCATCTCTTTCGCTACGTGGATTATACGCAATCGACTAATGGATGGTACAGGTCAATAGCCAAGTCATCCGGCCGGCCGAGAAGGCACTACTGGCCCGTCTCGTAGACATAATGGCCACTCTCGACCTCCGCTTCGTGCAAGAGAAGAATGAGGATGGGCAACTTGTCTATAGGCTGGACCCGTAAGTCGTCCTTTCGTGACAGATTTGGCACTGTGCTGAGATGGAAAAACTAATTGCACAGACCGATTGACGTCTTCGTTACATACGACGGGAAGCGTGCGGCGGATATCGCCGTATCGCGATATGCGGTGCGACACCTTGTCGCAGCTGAGGTCGGTAGCGAGCGCATTCGCGTGATCCAAAATGAGGGGTGATGCTCACGACATACCGTCCGTCAGATCGATGCACAGATCATTGCACGCCACGCCGATGTGCTTGAGAAATCAAAGGGCGGAAAGTCTAACTTCTTCTCGGGGTGAGCAGCCTGTGGCTTGTGTCTACCTGTGATCCTGTGCTGACATCGTGAATGGTGTTAGACGCGAGAAACCCGTTCCTGATGAGGGACAGCCGGCCAAGAAACGTGCCAAGCAGGATGAGAAACCGGGAGAGAAGGTGATATCGCACGCTCGACTGACCATACCTTCTGCTGATATGGCTTTTGCTTCAGGTCGCGGTGGACTTCTTCGGGCCGCCCAATCATACCGAAGGACAAGTCCGAGCAGGGCGCGAAAGGCGCAAAGGTAGCGCCGAGGGTTAAGCCTTACCGTGTGGCATACAAGTTCAATGAGGGGAACTCAGCTGCTGTCCGGAGACCCGTCAAGGTGTCGGCTTTCCTCTGATCGTGTCTTACAACCGTTGTATACCGGATGTCACTGTCGGGACAGAGTGATCCACATGGATGTATTTGACGGATGTATGAGGCTATGTACAATATGATATCACAAACATTGTAGGTGTCAGATGTGTGTCAAGAAAGTTTGAATGCAGCAGAGCGATGTGTGGTGAATGTAACTGACGATAGTGTCCAATGATGCAGATCCCTGGCTCTCATACCCGCGCGACGACATGTTCCGAGAACATGTAATAGAATACTTGTCATGCGGCAGTGCTGGGCGATAGCTTAGCCTCATCCGCAAAGAACTCGCGGAGAGCCTGGCCGAGAATGTGGAGGCCTTGTTCCATGACTTCCTCGGTACCGGCGAATGTGGCACGGAGGTAGTTGAGGCGCTGCCATGCATCACATTAGCGTCCCTGCACATCAATGGCAGCAACAATGCACACTCACGTCCTCGATGGGATCCTCCTTGTCGTCGTCCTCAGCATCGGAAGGCAATGCGAAGATGGACGCAGGCATGATGACAAGCCCGCTGTCCAAGAGCCGCTCGAACAGCTCCTCCATCAGCGCCTTCACATTCGTGCGCGCTCCCTTTCTGTCGTCGTCCGCGCTGCGAAGGTCCGACCTGTACCGCGGGTGCTTCTCCAGCTCGACCCGGATCCAGACGAACATGCCCGCTTCGGGAGGGCTCGCGCGCGCCAAGCCGGTGCGCGCGACCTCGCGCTCAAAGAGCTGGAGGAACAGCGCACGCCGGCGATGGTATTCCGCGCGGAGGCTGCGGACCCAACGATCGAAGCCGTCGAGACGCCAGCCCTGCGGGCCGTAGAGCATCTCGGTGATGAGCATCTGGCCGAAGCCGTGCGGGTGCATCGTGGAGGAGTCGGTGTAGGTGACGAGGAGCTCGTGGAAGAGCGCGCTGGAGGTGATCCAGCCGAGGCGCATGCCCGGCGCCATGATTTTGCTGAAGCTGTCGATGCGGAGCACGCGCCCGTCTGTGTCCAGCGAGAGGAAGGAGGGGACGAAGGGCTTCGCGAATGAAGTGGTGGGTTCCGATGGGGAGTCGTACTGGAGGTAGTAGTACGGATCTATGGACCAATATGAGCTTGATTGCAACAACGTTTGCGATACGGCCCTCCTTACCATCTTCGACGATCATGAGGTCGAAACGCTGCGCGATTTCGTATATCTGCTTGCGGCGCTCCAAGCTCAATGTCGAGCCAGTCGGGTTTTGGCCGCACCTATTGTCCAATGGTCAGCTTCACCATTATCGAAGGATTGCGCTGTAAACTTACGGGACGAGGTATATAACGTGGGGTCGACGACCACGCGCGGGGTTCCAGTTAGCCAGGGCTTTCTCGAGCTCTTCTGGGATCATGCCACCATCATCCATCTTGATGCCGACCCATTTGATACCTTGCGCGAGCGGCGCGTTCGTGACTGAGCTGAACGAAAAGTCGTCTGTGATGAAGTGGTCCCCGGGTTCGCCCAACAGCCTGAAGCATTTGGTAATGCCGTCCGAATTGCCCAGGGTGAGCGTGCAGATGTGGTCACGGGGGGAATGGTAGAAGTTGGTGATTTCGGTCACGACGCGCTGCGCATCTGGCAGGCCCGCGCCGTGGGTGTACTGAAGTCCGGTCTGAAGGGGCAATGCGCAGGGCTCGTAGCTCGATGAAACGAACTTTGTGGAGGGTGCGCAAGAGCCGCCCTCCCTCCACGAAGCGACCGGATCCGCTTCTTCGACTGAGGCCATCTCGTACTCTACCCTGCGGATGGGGTATAGTGAGAAGTGTGGGTCGCCTGGAAAGACAGTATGTTAGCGCACGCGAGGCTGGCAAAGGCCCAAGTACTGACCATTGGCGAGGGACACCATGTTTGGCTTGCGTCTGGTGAGCCTCCAGATCACTTTCATAGGATTGACTTTGCGCATCCGTGCCTCAGAGGACAGATGATGAGAAAGGTCCATCGAGGAGATTGCGCTAGAAGAGGCGAGAGACATTATGATGGAACTGAGGGTAGCAGACTAGGAGAAGAAGTAGGGTAGTCTAGGTTTAAATACCAGGAACGAGTCTGCCTAGTTGATGAGACGTGGACTCAGACACAAGTCTAGCAGTCCCTTGATGTGGTGGGTTTGGCGAGGAGATGCCATGGACGCAGTGAGATATATAGGATCGGGCTACAGGACATATCGGGTGGGAACCGTACCTTGGGCAGATGAGGCTGTGATCCGGGGATACGGACATAGACGTGTGCCAGGAGCCATCCCGAGTCACCCAGCGAAGCAAGCGGTTGCAATTCTCTCGGAGCACGTCAGCCACAAGCGGAGTTTGGCTTGAGGCATGCAAGTGCAGGTTCGCGTTTGAGGTGCGCGATGAACGCGGGAGGAGAGCAAGGCATTGCTTGCTGTGGGCGGAGGCGATGCACCGGCATCGCAGAAGAGGGCATCCATCTTTGGCGCGTTCTACAGATGATCAGCGCTGGGGTCAAATTGTGCAGTGCCCCTGCTACCATGGCGCCGTTCAGAATTCTCGTGGCAAACCGCCGCAGTCAAAGATGATGAATGACACAGGGCCCTGCGCTGCTCAGCAACTGCGAATTGCACGGACGCTGGGAAGTTGCAGTATGGCGTGCGTTGCTCTCTCCGTCGCCATTCCAGGGCTTACAGATCGGATGCACATTGAAGAGAGCGGCAGACGCCTCAGATCTGCGACTTTGCATTCCAGCTGCACTTCAAGCTTCAAGCTTCAGCGACCTTTCCAAGAACACCGAGGGGCGAGCGTCAACGTACACTGCCAAAGCTATAATTGCCGCTCAAAGTCCATGCGGATCGCCCGCCACAAAGGCAGGGTGTTGTAGGCCGGCTCCGGTACGCCGCAAGTTTACGTCTTGACGGCCTCCACTCGTCGCGTACACTCGTCCTGAAGTCTTGAGACTTGAATGCTATCGCTGGCGACAAATCAGAGTCAGGGATCGCAGCATGGGTCATTAGGTATCCTGGGTAGGCTGTGTGGATTCGTACGTTCGGAGGTAGTGGTATGTAGTAATACAGATACAGTACATGGCGTTGGACAAGCACTTCGCAATGTGGGATCCTCCAATAACAACGAAAAGGTGGCTTGGGTGGGTACGAACGACAGCAATATAGACAAGCGAACAACGAAAGCGAATGTGGGGTATGTGACGAGTGATGCGAGAGGCAGAGATACTGGGGACGAAAGCGAATGGGAGTGACACTGGGCACGTGGGCATCTAATGGTGAGACGTGGATGGCGACATAGTCCGGCGAAGACTGTCACGGAGGTTGGCGAAGCTCCGCGTGGCGTTTAGGCGTAGGTTTGCAAGAGGCCGTTTTGGTCGGCCATACACATACTTGGTCACGGAATACAATCTGTCGCGCAGTGTGCGAACAAGCAGGTACGATGCTGAAGGGGAAGGGGTTAGCTATCTGTCGCACTTAGTACTTCCACGCTGACTTACTGATAACTTCAAGCAGGTCATCTGAGGGAACATGATTGAGTTCGAAGTAATCGGACCCCGTGTGAGGCTGCAGAGCAGGGACTGGACGACCTCTTGACAGGGTACAATCTGCATATAGCCGGCCAATAACGGCGTCATCGTCATCAAGGAGCTATAGCAGGCTCATGAGCTTAAGTGAGACATAGGATGAAGTATTGGTACTTACCGTCAAAGTCTCTGGTGTTATCCTCCAGGTATACTCCAGACGCGTAGGAAGAAAGGTTTCGTCGGGCCTGTGGCAAGGGTCAGGCAACATCTTGAAAGGACCGGACAGGTACTCACAGTACCCGTACGAAGGCAGCATCAAACAGCTCTGTCGTGCCTTTCAGGACCTCTTCCCGGATCCTGATCATGGATGCGTGATTCCCCTCCCACGCGATCTCCGCCACAGCCTCTCCTTGACAATCGAGTAGAACTGTCGTACGTTCGTTGCGTTCGGGGAGCTTCTCTCGGGACCGAGCGGAGCTGGTCCAACTGCTGGTCGAGCTCGACCGTGATCGAGATGATGAAGGGAAGGATGTGCATGTCCGATACACAACTTCATCGGTGGCACAGTCCACCAGCGCCGTGTCTCGGATGTCGGATGAGGAGAGCTTGAGCAGCATCCTGAACAGGCCCTTTGAGTGTATCGACGCGGTCGAGCAAGAGGGGCGGGAAAGCTGAAGAAGGACCCAAGGCTGAAGAGGACGACTGGCGGGCAAGGCGCGCTGCGTGGTCCATTGTCCGCCGAGAACGACAGGGCCGTTATATACGCACAATGGCGGATTGCTCACCAGGGCGAGAGCTGAGAGCCGCGGGCTAATCACTTTGATCAGCGTGCTTCTGGAGCAGACTTTCAGAAACTGGGTGGGCCTTGCCCGCTTAGAATCATAAAGGGGTTACTTACATCGGTCGTTTCTTTCACGCGTAAGCGAGCGTATCCGCGCAGCCGGTCCGTGAGGTATCTCCGTTACGCCCGCGAGCGAAGGCCCTCAGATGTAACCTCTTCAGAGCACATTGAGACCTGACTTATGTTCGTCGCAGTACATTCTGCCCGGATTTCAAGGCGATTGTAGGTTCGAAGTCATGTTTCGCAATAGATGAACATGGATGTCATGCACAAGTCTAGCTCAGGGAGAGCTGGAGACGCGCTGCCCTTCCTGGGCGTCTCATGCCTAATTTGGAAGCGTGAAAGGGCATCAAGAAACGTCCGTTTCTGACCAGTCCTTAGTACGGCTAACCTCTTGTACGCTACTCTACCAACCGCTCGCACACCTGACGTGATGGCTTTTAGATGAACTGAGGCTAGTGTGCATAGTGAGTGTATCATAATCAATTGCGCTTTGATAGTCAAAATCATCGAAACACAGTAGCATTCCTTCCGCTCAACAGGACAACTATTTGGTCAACCGTCCTTCCCAACTCTGCCCTTCTATCATCCGACGCGGAAAATGCTTTCCGGCGACGATGCTCACAAGCAGCTCCCTTGCGCCTAAGCCTCATCACAAACGACAAGATCCTGTGTGAATGGTTTCGTATGGACTGCTCACGAGGACAGAGTGGCGCGCTTGGGGCGTACAGTAAGCGCCCACAACTATGAAGCTATCATCCTCAAGGTCATGATTTCTTTGACCCTATAGGGCTGTAAAAGAACCAAGAAAAGGGTTCGAACGGGAAGAAAAGATGAAACAACTACTTCGTGAGCGTTTCGAGGTGCGTTGTATACATGCGAGCTTATGATCTCTTCTTTCTACGATTACCGAACCATCTAATCTGATAATTCTCGTCCGAGCTCTCGAGCTCCTTAGCGGCGGGATCCCGCTCAAGCGCGCATGGTCATGTGTTGGACCGGTTATTACCCCGCATTACTTCCCCGCATTCCGCTACGCGTCCGCCCTCTTCCAGCTTCTCTGAGCTTGTTGATCTGGGGACACGTCGTATACATATAAGACACCTCTATTCGACCACCATGGCCAACATACAGTTCGCAGAAGAGTTCTACATGGCGAACGGTGCGTGCATATTGACACCCAGGATGCATTGATGTCCCTCATGCTCATCTCAACGCGTCGTCCCCTGAATAGAAGCCCTCAAACACTTCAGACCCACGCAAGCCAGCATCCCTCCTCGTGAGGTCAACTACCGTTTGCGGCTTCCCAGTGGGGTCCCTGTGCATATTCACGCCCTGGTGAGCGCTGCATTGAAGAAGGACATCAAGTCATTAGGTTCATCTTTCGCACGCAGAACCCCCTTGCATTCCTACTCCGCGCAGCGCAAGTCTACCCAAACAAGCTCGCGCTCGTGCATCCTGATGTGCCACATCCTGTGATCTACTCGTACGGCGTGTGGTACGTCAGCTTCCGTTCTTCGAATGACAAGTGTTCACCACTGTGTCTCAGGACACAACGGATTCAGAACTTTGCGTATGCGCTTATACAGGCTGGTATCAAGCCTGCCGACCGCATCGCGATTATTGCCCCCAACATGTGAGAATCCGACCTTTCTCCAATTGCTGCATATCAGCTTACCCCCACGACCCTGAACAGACCTGCCGTCGCTGGTAGCTATCTCCCCTTCCAAGCGCACGCTTGACTTACTGACTGCTGTTCAGAGGCATACCACGGTGTTCTTGGAGCGCGGGCGGTCCTCTGTGCTATCAACACGCGACTCACACATGGCGAAGTTGCGTACATCCTCGAGCACAGCGAGTCGAAGCTCATCCTCGTGGACCACGAGTACACGCACCTCGTCAAGGGGGCGAAAGTGGCTGTGATCGTGATCAATGACACGGGGCGCGAGGATGATCCGTATGAGCAGTTCCTAACGTCTGGCAGGAAGTTCAGCGGCGAGCGGGGATGGCCTGGGCTGGAGTGGGAGCGCGATGAGGATGCGCCTTGCGCGTTGAACTATACGTAGGCAGCTTTTCCCCATGCACGCCGAGAGATGATGCTGAGCGTTACATAGTTCAGGTACCACGGGACGGGTGCGCAATTTGTGATGCGTATCGAATGAACAGGGGCTGACTTCGCTTGTCACTCCTGCAGCCGAAGGGCGTTCTGACTACCCTGCGAGGTAAGACGGCTAGCAAGGTATAGTGGACGTTCACAGACCACGCTCGCAGGTTCATACCTTGCGGCTATTGCTAACGCATACGAGACGGGGTCAGTACTCTACCAGTCGTCATCGGCAGGCCTCATACTGACACACCGAGCAGCATGGGTCGCGACTCGACGTACCTTTGGTGAATTAATCTCTGTGTGATGCATCACTGCGGAGACCAGCTGACCTCGATCTTCGGAAGGATACTGCCAATGTTCCATGCGAGCGGTTGGTGCTACCCATGGGCAATCACTTTCGCCGCATCCGCACAAGTGAGAAACATCAATGCGGACGCGCCCTGCAGCCTGTCACTGACGCATGGCGCTGCAGATATGCCTTCGCTCGGTGTCGTACCCGCATATTTGGCATCATCTTCTGAACTCGAGGGTCACGCATTATTGTGGTGCACCTACAGTTCAGGTATGTCTAGCGTTGTTGTCCGGCGTCCTTCATGGTGCTCAGCATAAGACTGCAGATCGGATTGATCAATGCCCCTCAAGCGCGACGGCTCGATAGACCAGTCCATGCGATCATCGCTGGGTCTGCGCCGACGGCTCATCTCATCGGGGAGCTTGAGAAGATCAACATCATTCCTATCCATGTTTACGGATTGACGTGCGTGACCCGAGTGTGATCACCTACCAAATTCAAAGAACTGACTGATATTATCTTGCGTCTTCGGCGAGATAGTGAGGTGAGCAGGTCGTAGATACCGCCTGCTGAACATCTTTGACATATGTGACAATGACAGACGTACGGCCCTTCGACCAAGTGTTACTATCAGCCGCACTGGATGTCGCTTTCGCTGGAGGAGCGTGCGAAGCTGCTTGCTCGCCAGGGGCACAGCTTCGCAACCGCCGAGGACGCGCGCGTCGTGTTCCAACCGAAGGAGGGCGATAGTCCGGACGCGCCGCTCGTCGATGTACCCAAGGATGGCAAGACGATGGGTGAGATCGTATTCCGCGGGAACATCGTCATGAAGGAGTACTTCAAGGATCCGGAAGCGACTCGCAAGGCGTTCCGCGGCGGCTACTTCAACACTGGTGATCTTGCCGTCTGGCATCCGGATGGATATATCGCGGTGCAGGACCGGAGCAAGGACATCATCATCTCGGGAGGAGAGGTAGGTTTTTAGATACTGTGTGGTTGTGAATGTTTCTCATGCCACCGTGTGCTGTAGAACGCGTCGAGCTTGGCGATTGAGCAAGGTCAGTGCTTACCACGATCCCTTGTTCCTGGCCCCGGCGCTGACGTTGCGGTCAATGCGCAGAACTCGCTGCGCACCCTGACGTGCTCGAGGTTTCTGTTGTCGCTCGCCCGCATCCTAAGTGGGGAGAACGTCCTATGGCATTCGTCATTCTTCACCCGCAGAAGGCAGCAAAGTGGAAGGGACGCCATGCAGATTTCGAGCAGGACTTGAAGAAGCACGCTCGCGGCCGCTTGCCCGGGTTTGCATGCCCGGAGTGGGTGTCCGTCGTCGACGAGCTGCCGGTTCGTACATCTGCTTTGCCAGCACTTGCGGATATTTGACTGATTCGTGAATGTTTGCCAGAAAACGTCGACGGGCAAGATCCAGAAGGTCCAGTTGCGCAAGTTGGTAGCAAAGCTATGAACCATGGAACGGATAGGCTACTCCATCATCGTTAGACGGTGGGTATACATTGCAGATCTAGTCAGCATGCAGGAGGAGCACGCGGAAGGAGAACAGGACTGCTTGGATGGATGCTACTTGTATAGTACGAATAAGAACGAGCTTGAATCTTCTGTCTGATGCGCGCGCGTAGCGTATGATGTGTAGAGCGTGAGTCCTGCCGAGTCATGAGAGCCATGCAGAGTGAGACGCAGGTGCAAGATCCTCGAGGAGGTGGGAAAGGAGAGCGCGGAAGAGCGGGAAGGTATGTATGTATGAGCTAGTAGATACAGCGAGGTGTCGCGGGCAGTTGAGCGTGAGCAGCAGGTATTAGGCCTTGTTGTCCGAATCGCCTTGCATAGGTGGTCCTACCGGGACAGGTTCCCGGTCCTTGCTCCGAAGGAGCGCCAAGCAGTGTTGCCCGCCACACGACGCGTAGATGGCAGCCCACTTGCCGCCCTCTTTGCGCACGACGACCGCGGGCGTCTTCTGGAAGTCGACGTCCTCGCCGAGTCCGAGCTCGCCAACGACTTGCCTACCCCACGCGTACATCGCGCCTGCAGCGGTGATGGCAATGTTGTTGTTCGTCCCTGCGGCGATGTGCACGACAGGGTCATCGGGATCGGGGAACTTGACCTCGACAGGTTCGGCGATGAAGTCAGGGTATTCTCGATTCTTGAACGCCGGGTGGTCGTCGGCAAGTCCTAGGCGACCTTCTTCGGACAGGCCACATGCGAAGACGCGGCCATCGGATGTGAGGAATAGAGTGTGCAAGTCACCCCCGGTGATAGCGACGACCGTCGCACCGCCGAGTTCGGACTTGCTGAGGCCAATGACGCGCTTAGGGGCGTGAACCTCACGGTCGATGTTGGGGTCAGAAACGCCTGTGCCTGTCTGACCCTTGGAGTTGACACCCCAGCCCCAGGTGTTACCCTCCTCGTCGACTGCGAAGGAGTGGTTGTTGCCGGCGCCGACGACGACGGCTTTCCGGTTGCGGGTACCGAGGACGATCTTCTCCGGTGCAGTGCCGCTGATCTTCCGACGCTCGATAACACGTCGACCGAGCTGGCCCTCCTCGCCAGTGCCAAGCGTATAGATCTTCCCATGTGTCGTGAGAAGGATGAGGTGGTTGTTTCCTGCTGCGGCAGAAACCCACTTCTCGTCCTTCAGCTCGAGGAGAGGAACCGGTTTATATTGTTTCTTCGCGTGTGCGGAGAAGCCGACAAGGCCTTGGTTGCCCTATTATGCTCGTTAGGCACCGAACGTCGTTCAAAGGAGACATCTATACATACTGCAAAAGCACCCCAAGCACGGAGGTCGCCCTCGTTGCTGATAGCTGCGGAGAAGCTATCGCCCGCCACGATTTTAACTGCACGGAACCCTTCCTCAATCAGACTGTGGATAGGGACAGGTTTCCAAACGGGGTCTTTGGTCTTCTCGTCAACCTCTATTGAATAAGCGTCGTTGTTCGGGTCAGGGATGTTGACCGTGACACGGCCCAAAGCTCCGTTGTCGTTCGTTCCGCAGGACCATATCTGCGATGTCGTCAGCATGCATACTATCAACCACATGCGGTTAGCCACAACGTACCGTGCCCTTTTCGTCCAGCAACAACGTGTGAAGCCCGCCGGCAGCGACGGACTCGAGGCCCGCGTTGTCATCACCGAACGCATCTTCTTCAATTTTCTCGGCGACGAAGGCGTTCTTGCGAGGTTTGCTGATCTCCTGGTTGTAGTCCATGACCAACTGGCTCATCTCCCCGGAGCCCCATGTAAAGAGGTTCAGGGGAGGGCGATAATGCTGAGGAATAGCGGGGAGAGCATTGATGCCTGGGGGCGGGACCCTGCGGGGACGCGCCGGGGCCTTGCCCTTCACGGGCTTGACCTTCTCATCCGCGCTGGCCTTGGTCTTGCCGTTGACCTTGCCGTTGACCACAGGTTTCTCAACGTTGGCTGGAGCAGCCCGTAGGACGCGCTTAGCTGGTGGTGCGGCTTTCTCCCCGTCAGGCGAGGCGGCGCGTTTGGACGCGCGAGAGCGCGGGGCTGAGTTATCTGCGGTGCTGGCCGCGCGAGCTCGTCTGGGAGGCATTGCGAGAGGCGCGATGCTTGATGGTGAAGGTAGGAGGAAGAGATGCGAGACGCGCGAGCGTGGCCGAGCGCGAAGGAACTGAGGAACAAGGCGAAAGCGCGAGCCGCCGAAAAAGTTGAACGCAACGCGTGACGTGAGTGCGGACCGCTCCAGTCACGTGCTTTTCACGTGCCTTTGCTGGTCATTTTGCTTGGTCCTGTTTGGCCCCCGAACATACCCGCCAAACTCAGCCAAACATCCCGACGCTGTGGACAACGACGACCACGACGACGACACCGACGACACTCCCGACACTCTCGGCTCCGTCTGCGCCTCTACTCGACGTTTTGGCTCGGCCAGACGGACTACGACACTTCTGGCACGACTGGCATGGCCCAAAGACGCTCCAACCATCGGACAGCATCTCTTCCAAACACCGCCATCCTCTCTCGCCGTAAACTTCACGCTCGACGCGCAACCAACGCCCGTAGACGCGTTTTGTCACTAGCAGAACCGTACCTACAGCCCGAACATTCCTCTCACGCGTCCGATAGTTCGCCACCTTCCTCGTCGCGTCCTGTCCTCGTTCCCCTCCACTTCAACCTCCGCCGTCTCCCGTCTCGCATTCTTTCAGACCGCAAAGACACTATGCGCGATGCCGGGAACGGTTACGACGTGTCTATCGGCATGAAACGTAAACGGGTTGTCAGTGGCAGCGAGAACGGTTCAGGTCCAAGAGGCGCCCGCTCAACTAGCCGCGCGAAACGCCGCAGAGCGATGTCCGACTCCAGCGACGAGGAACACGCCAGTGGGATGGACGTCGATGAGCAGGACAACTGGGAGGAATCGGACAACTCCGATGACGACGGAGCTCTGGATTCGTGTACGCACAGTTCATTTCCAGCCCGCCTCGTGCTTTGTTCACTCTATTTTAGCCGATAGCTATCTCATCAACGAGGCACCCCCTCGCCGCCTACTCCGACTGCGTAAGGATGAGCTCGTCCGCCTCTACACCGCCGCTGGTCTCACCGAAGATGCTGAGCTGCTAACAAAACCGGAGATCGTCGATTGCATCATAGCCGCCCGTGACGATGTCGCCGAACTTCCACCTTCTTCTCCTGGAGCAGGTGACAGTGGCTCAAGCGATTACTCCTCTGATGGGGGCAACGTCGCTGGAGGTGAAGAGACAGATTTCGGGCATCGATTCAGGACTGGTTTGCGACGAAGGGCAACGCTTCATGACCTCGGCCGGGTGTCGCGCAGGCACATGCCCGACAGATGCTTGTCCATGAGCCATATACAACATCAAGTCGGCGACCTCTCTCCCTCGCACGGAAAGCGGCGACGCGGATCAGGGGATTTGGTCCCTGTTCAGCAACCTAACGGCACCAATACGAGAAGGTACGTCTGCTTGTTATCTTGCTACGCTGGTTCACTACATGTTCGATGCAGGCGAGGTGCCAGCAACGCTTCCTCCACTCGTTCATCGCCAACAACCTCGATGGCCTCCGGCTCATTACCCTCCCCTCCCGCAACTCGTCTACGTACTCGCAAGGCGTCAGGCGAAATTGAGGCTGGTCCGAGTTCATCGACTAGCAAGGGAAGGGGGAAGGGTAAGCACGTCGGCTTCAGCGAATCTGTGCAAGTCAGCCGCTTCCCATCACCGGAACCGGAGGAGAGCGACTTGACAGACCTGACGGAGGTTGAGAGTTCGCTCAGCCAAATCAGGCCCAGCCCTCGCCGTCTGCGAAGCAAGGGATCAGTCACCAAGCTCTCGCAGCACCGTCCACGACCTGATGAAGGCGCGGAGAGTGCCCGTCGAGTCACGCCGATGCGCAAGGCGAAAGGCAAGATAGGGAACTTGCATGAGAGCACAGATGAGGAGGGCAATGAAGAAGACGAGCTTTTGTCCAGCGACCCAGAAGGCGATGACGTCGATGAACTCGACGAATCCCCATCGCCAATGGCGACACCCAAGGCGAAGCCTGTGCGCGGACGCCAGACGCCAGTGAAAAATCGGCTGAGGGCACGTCACTTGCAAACGCACACTCCGCCAAGTGATGGAGATGATGAAGACAGCGAAGAAGAGGGAACGGTTGTCGCTGGCGACGAGGGAGATGACGAAGGAAGTGGTGAGGACGAGGAGGAAACCGTCCTCGCCGAGCCACGGGTTTTGAGGAATGGCAAGGTTGTCGGCGAGGGCGACGTCGAGGAGGATATCGATGACGATATTGCTGATGAAGACGAGGATGATGAGGAGGGGGAGGAGGGAGAAGAAGACGAGGAAGGGGCGGAAGATAGCGAGTCCACTGGCTCTACAGCTGATGAGGCCGAGGATGACGAGGGCGAGGAGAGCGACGAGGCTATGGAGGACGATGGTATGTTCTCTGGTTCAACTCGGGCTTACTTGGTACTTTTGCTCATCCATTTCTTCCAGTTGACCTCACAGTTGCCACTGCGAAGACTCTGGTACGTCTCAGACGAGACGACCTCGTCAGACTGTGCGAGATGCGCGACATCGATCCCAGCGGCACTAAACCTCAGCTTGCACAAGCTCTTCTGGAGTGGCGTGATCGACATGCTAGCGAAGCTGCGACATCACCCCCTTCGTCTACCGGCACTGCCCGCCCACCATCAACCGCCCGTGTTCCTCGCCGCAGAAAGACGCGCTCAAAGTCTGGCTCTGGAGGTCGGGCGAGTGCCACGCCTCCGGTACTTCTACGTTCGCACCATGTTCATATGGACGAACCACGTACCCCTCCCCTGTCCGGACGGCCGAAGGAAAAAGAAGGCGAAGGCGAGTTGGAGCTTGACCTTGAAAGCCTTGGCTTGGAAGATCGTGAAATACCGCCGGACAAGTTGACGAAGCTCGAGAAGATTGGTAGCGGTGGGTTCAAAGATGTCTTCATTGGCAAGTTCAAAGGTCGTCGCGTCGCCATCGCCGAGTTCAGGGGCCAACTCAGCGCCAGTATGTTTTGAACGTTCTATTTGATGGTGCGATACTGATGTCATGTGTTCAGTGGACATCAAGGAGCTGAAACTCCTGGGCGATTTTGATCATCCCAATATTGTCCGCTTCGTGCGTATATTGTTTAATTGTATTCGCAATACCGCTGACCAGATCTTTAGCTCGGTGTGAGTATTCCGGAGAACACAAGAGAGACTCCAGTGATGATTGTGAGCGAGCTTTGCTCCAATGGTGACCTGTTCGATTACGTGCGCAATGTCAACCCACCATCCCTTTACCGAGCGGTACGTCCTTCCCTATCCTGTCGTCTCCTACGGGTGCTGAACGCGAGCGCAGCTCTCTATCATGCTGGACATCGCTCGCGGCTTGGAGTATCTCCACACTCGCAAGCCATCTGTCATTCACCGTGATTGCAAGTCTTCGAACATTCTCATCACCTCTAAGGGTGTAGCGAAGATCACCGACTTCGGCCTTGCCAAGGTCAAGGAGTCCACGCGGTCGATGGTACGGAGCGTGGTTGGTACGGTCAACTGGCAAGCCCCGGAGCTCTGGCACCCGCATCCGAAGTACAACCACAAGGTCGACGTGTTTTCGTGCGCCATGGTTTACTGGGAGATCCTGCAATGGCACAATCCGAACAAGAAGTACCCTTGGGAGGGTATGAACGAGCATGCCATCTACGACGCTGTTGGCGCGAAGAAACAGAGGTGCGTCTGCCTCTCATACGGTGCCTGACAGGATATCTCACGAGACGATTAGACCTTCTGTTTCTGGATTGCGCAAGCTGTGGTGTCCAGAGATCGTGGACCTTGTCGAGCGCATGTGGCAGCAAGATCCTCAGGACAGGCCAACAATGTCAGAGGTCGTACATGAGCTCGAGCAGCTTGTGAGGAAGTATCGATAGTCGCCATCGGCGTCCCCATGCATACCCTTCTCCTCTCGGTCCTCTTGGAAAATACCATACACTACAGCGTCGCAAGCGTTCCAGGACCCTCATGCCCTGCAGTCAAACAAGTACCGTACTCACCGCAAGTCTACTCTGCATCCCATCACATACATTCCCGCATTCGCCCTGACGCACCTCACGGTTTTCTGCATCGCATTGGGACATATGGTTATGCACTATGCTTCTTTCTCTTCGTGCTGCTCGCCTCGCCGCCCTGCCGTGCTCCTGGGAGGACGGCGCGCAGGTTTGCTTTGTACTCATGAAACCCTCTACATTGATTATCTTGGTCTGTCTGTACAGCATTGGTCATGTCATACGTCCACTTCAATCTCGCTCTAGGATCTTGTCCCCTACTCCCTATACCTACACTTGCAATCTGCAATACGGTTTAACTCACTTCATTGTATCGTAGCCCACTCCACAATGCATCAACCATATTATTGACGATTGACGCCAGCTTGCTGATCTCTTGTTCGGATTCCTACGAAGTGTGGTACAGTCTGGCACATCCGACCAGCCATCTAGGTATTCCGAGCGTTACCCAGCCTCGGTGTAGCCCCACTGGAGACATGAATCCCGACCAATGTCAGTACAGTATGCAGTAACATCTATGTCCACGTCGTGGAGTGCCGCGATACCGAAGCCTTCTACAGAACCTCGTCATCATGCGATGGCGTGTAGCCGTGCTTCCCACTCGGGGGCATCATAATCAGCCTGATACATATACTCCCTGACCGACAATCCAGTCTCCGTCGGAATCTTATCCAGGTCTCCTGAGCCATCTCCACCCCGCCGGACGGCAAACCATTGTGAACTCAGGCGTTCGTCATCCCAGACGGGGTAGTCCTCTTTCATGTTCCTCCCGTCAGTGAACGAAATCCCGATGAACTGCAGCTTCGAATTGCGGCTGGCTAGGTCGTGCGCAATGGACACGATCTCCGCGTCTGCATCGACAGGCTGGTAGAAGGCTCGGATGCATAGGAAGAGGGCAGTCAGCGCCGGGAAGCGCGAGAGGTGCATAAGCATGTACTTCTGCAGAAACTGGTTATCAGTGTTCCGTATGAACGGGGTGCAGGATACGCACTCTCGGGTGGTTCGAGAGCTCGAGGAGCCTGACGTCCAGGAAGCGGAGGCCCGAGGCAATGACAGGCAAGCGCACCCAGAACAGGTTATCCGCGTCGATCGTATACGCGCAGGAGAGTACCCTCGGGCGCATACGGTCCACCGCGGAGATGGCTTCGGAGGAGTAACCACCGCGGAGGACCTCCAAGTCGAGCCAACGCACGCGGGAGGAAATCGGCCAAACGGCCAGGTCGCGCGCGTCGATGTGGGCCTCGAGGAGGGTTGGCCAGCAGCTCGTCGCGTCCACCGGCGAAACGGGAGGATGGCTGAAGTTGGGGTAGTGCCGTGCGTTGGCAAATGTCACCTTGCTGACGTTCGGGAACGTAAAAGCAGCGAGTGAGAGAGGGAAGTAGGTGGTATGCAGGACGAGTGTACGCAAGGAAGGGATGGAGATGTTGCTCTTGTGTGCTTCCGATGGAAAGGCTATCCTGTCGTACATCCTGGATATTGACAATGATTCCAGGCGACGGTACTTGGCGATCCTGCCGTAGAAATCCTGAAACGTAGCCGGGCCATTGAATAGCATATCGAGGGTTAGATGCTGGATATGAGGTGACTGGAGCGAGGTTGCGATTGCGGAGGTCTCCTGTCCCCCTTCTAGGAGTGTGAGATCTGAAAGATGCTGTAGAGCGACGAGACCGCTTTGGATCCGTATATCGGCCTTGACAAGGTCGCGGATTGCACCACAGCTGAAATGCTCTAGCTTCGTCGCCGCTTCCAAGATGTCTGCGATCGCAGAGGCAACCTCTTCAATACAGCCATCCAAGTCCCACTGTTACGGTCTTTGTGACGGTGAGGGACCGCAAGAAGAGCGGTCGCGATGCTTCCGCGAGGAGGAAGTTTTTAAACTTGATGAGCTGATCGGATGACCTATCGATGACCACAGCGCGGAGCGCGGGGTCCAGGCAGAGCGTATGAGCCGCTTTGCACGTGTAGGACAGGGAGAGTGCATCTCGGTAGGAGAGACAGGAGATGATGCTGCCTAGAACGTCGTGGTTGAGTGATAGCAGATGCACTGCCCGGTTACTTTGGTTGCTCATATTCTGGGAGGAGCGTGGCGACTGGTCTGGCATACGAGCGTCGAGAATGTCAACTGTCGCAGTCAGCGAGTATGTCTTCGTGGACTCACGAACTGATTCTGCCAGCGGCCACTCGCCTCGGAGGTCGCGAAGGTGCGTGATAAGAGGCTTTATTCAGAGCCGAGGAGCGAAGTGGACTCTGGAGGATGGCACGCGCGGTCAATGTATTTATGGCTTGCTCAGTGACTCGGTCGAGAAGCCTCAACTCATACTAGTGGCGAGCCTGGGTCCGCTTCCTAGACGGTATAAACGGGTCCAGAGAACAGTGGATACGCGCACCACTTTCGAGTCAGCCAATCGCCAGTGGCTGCAATTGGCAGCCGCCATGCGCAGCCGCATACTCATATGCCGCTCGTGGCAAAGAAACCGGCGCTCAGCCGAAGTTCACTCGAGCCGTGCTCAGCGTCACAGACAGCCTCACCAGCGTGAGCCCTCAGCTGGAGTACGAAGGGCATTTACGGGTACGGCTTTCATACAGCGCAGGTCAAGGAAGTGACAGAGCGTTGCCCTCAAGGCAGGCGCCCTTCGGGGATTGTCACAGACACTGAGATTGATCTGAATATTGATCTTCCGATTCTGTGTAAATCGATTACCACAGAAAGCACTTGGAGTAGAAAGAGATTGTCCTGGAGACAGGTCCAAGAGAGCCCGCATAGCTACTGAATATTGAGGGGACAGAACCTAGTCATTCGGTCGTAGCTAGCGTTGTGGCGTCTCGACACCAAAGAGAGCCATGCCCTCCCAACGCGAGCGGATCAGGGAATCAGGTCGTTCCAACTGGAGCATTGTTAGCTGGCGTGACGTTCGGGGCGTCGCCGCGCGTAGGTTTGCACAGGTGCTGTCAAACGCATATGCATGCGTCAGAATCGCGACACTAAGCTCGGACGCGAACGGTGTACACTCACATTCAACTTCAGGGCGTGACTAGATTTGTGTGTCATTGTACGACAGTTGTATCCATACCTAGCAGCCGTCGTGAGCATATGCTGTGGCAAAGAATATAGCATGACGTAGCAAACGCACCAGCAGTCGTCTTGCAGGGTCACACCGCCTACAGAGCGTTAGGGGTCAATCAACAATTACGACGATAACCAGGGCGTCGCTTACTCTTCTGCTTCTCCTCTCGCCACCAAAGCATGAAGCGCAGTCGAAGAAGCGTCTTGATGCAGTCCAAGCAGTACCACTCGTCCTTGGACCAATGCTCGTTGTCCGCATCATCACCGTCGGGCTCCAATTCCATCATTTGACGGATGCGGACGTCAACGGGAATTGGGTTTCCATGATTTCGCACGTATTGGTCGAGCAGCCGCACCTCGTCCCTGTTTCTGTGCAGGAGGCCAGGGAGAAGGGCCAGCTGCTCGCTGAATGGCAATATACCTGAGAGGAGGTACATATCTACCCAAAGATCAGTCTTTCGATCAGCAGAATGAACGAAGCACTCACTAGTGGACCCGAAGAGCTCGGTGCCGCCGATGGCCTGGCACCGTGAGCCTGATGTATGGGACAGGTTGAGTTCGTTGATAACGATAGTTGTATAAAGACCCACAGCGATCGTCAGCGCCGCTCACAGAAGTGAGAATTGCTTTTGGACGAGCTTGCGACACACGCTCATGGGAATCTTGTGAGCGCGGAGCAACTTTCGCGCAGCATTGGAGACAAGCTCATGCTGCCCTGAGCTGTCGTAGTGGTCCGTACGCATCTGACGAGTCTGGAGAGATGCGACGAGTTTCTCCGGATTGACCGTTGTCCAGTAGGGCACAGCTGCGGGAGAGGTGAGGTCAACACAGCACCGGTATACCACAACATGTAGACTCACGTTGGATTGGCGAAGTCGGAGCTACAGCACGTCCATGCCATATTTCCGTGTCCTTAAGGAATGTGCATATTTCCACCAGCTCGAAGAGCTCTTCGGATGAAGATGTGACAAGTGCGTCGCAAAGGGCATCACGAGCCCGCCTTTGTTCTTTATTCAAGCCGAGATCATCAGGGTGGATATCCTGATAGTTGTCTTCGTCTTCGTCTTCATCATCATCCTCAAAGTCCGAGTCCTGCTCCCTCAGAGCATCGTATTGGAGGATTTCATAGCACAACCAATATCGATATATAGCTCTGTGGAAACGTAGCTCCTCGATGGCATCCAACCGGCTGGATAGCGAGGTGCGATCCTTGTATCTGCGAATAGGTGTTCAGTATCGCCACCGTAAGTGGCGCGCTGGCAGATCACTGTTACGCACCTCAAGCTGAAGAAGTTCTCCAGGAACAGAACGTCTCGTCCACGACGCTCCATACGTGCCGCGGCATCTCTAGTCAGCTTCCACTCAGCGCTTTCCAGATGGCCTTCTTCTGGCAGACTGTGCACACATCCATAGTAATCGAGTCGCTCGGCATCCACCAAGGCCGGACCCGCCGCATTCCGGAGAACTGCATGGGTTATCAACAGGGAGCGAGACTGGAATGTCTCGTAGAAGCGTTTGCATGTCCGTATTGCGGCGGAGAGTGTCGCAAAGTCGGACAGCAACACGAGGATCTCGAGGATCACGTCTGGAGGCATGGATGATATACCCGTCATGGTGGTTGAAAGGTGGGGCGATGTGGCCTTCAGACGTTCTGTTTCTGAGTCTTATATGTATCTCTTGAGAGGCAGTACAATAGGTTGTTCAAAAACGGGAGGTGGCGAGAATTTCGGTGCCGGGAGTACAAGATGGTAGCAGAACAAGAGTCATGCGAACGCTGAGGCTGTGGTCATGAGCTGGTGACCGTGGGTCGCGTCGCGTTTCGCAGGTCATGTGGTGGGAAATCTGCATGTGTGACCGTGGCTGTCACACGCCTCCAGCAGACGAGAGCGTGCGGAAGCGCCGCCAAGACAGTCGTAGTATTCTACACTGAGCATGTGGAAGCTTCACTCAAGCTCAGCGTCGAGGCTACTATACTTCAATGTCGACTCGATTGATGACAATTATCACAGACAAACTGTGGCCAACCATTTGGTACGGCTTTCACTATATTCTTCATATCCTTCAACATGGTCTGATCTCACCGAGGTTCGGCGCAGTGCTGAGTGCGCGCGATACTCACTATTACTCAGGCTTACGCTGCTGCAGGCGAACACGTACTTGCCAGAGCTTCGAGAAGCTCAAGCTGAATCCCACTGTACATCTACCTCCTTTCATCCACAACAGGTCGTTCTATGTCATCGAACTGTGAGCAACATGCTATAACATGTGAGCGCATATGATGCACAAGCCTGAGATTCGCATGACAAACCACAAGTGGGCAGTATCTTGGTAGCGGACGTCAACTCCCTGGGAAACAGTACTACAACGAGCTCATGCTACTGTATTACTGCACTTGTCAGCCTCTGATGAGCTTACTAACCTCATCCACCATATAATCTGGGCGCTGACGAGAGCATTGACGCAACCTCCAGGAGGGCGAGTTCAGAGATAAACGAACAAAATAGGAAGGTTGTCGAAGGTCCTCGAAGGTCTCTCATTCAACTGGTCCTGTCCAGGCTGCCCCTCCACAGGCGAACATACGCATATCGTCATCAATCTGGGAAAATCTCCGTATCCTCGACATGAACCACATATATAAGCGCACGGATCCGGAAGAGCGAACAGCTCCCCGCTATAGAACAGACCGACAAGGCTTGAGACCTCGCGCACGCACTTCCCCACGACTCAGTTGAAGTAGTTGATTTTTCACTACAGAGATGGCGACAACGACTGTTCCGCAGACTATGAAGGCACTCATTATCCAGGAGGTAAGCTTGGTCTCCGTTTGCGGCAGTCGAAGTGACGCATGTTGAAACATGAAGATGCTCGTTGACACAGGGTCACCGTGTTGCAGTGCAAGATCACCCAGTCCCTCCAGTGGGCGATAACGATGTCCTCATCAAGACTGTTTCCGTAGCACAGAATCCCACTGATTGGAAGCGTAGGTGTTTCTGACACTGTAGTATGGTGCTCTCTGGGCTAACGCTACTTGCGCTTTCAGACGTTGACACGATTGGCGTACCCGGAACGATCCTGGGTTGCGACTTCTCCGGATACGTCGTGAAGACTGGCAAGGATGTTTCGACACCGAAGGTCGGCGACCACGTCGCAGGCTTCGTCCACGGCGGCGCCTTCACCGACGAGGGCGCGTTCGCGGAGTACGTGAAGACCCCAGCTGACCTTGTCTGGGTCGTACCCGAGAACACGGTCAACCACGACCAGGCTGCAACCCTTGGATGCGCGTATGTACACGTTCTGTGACCTCACTTTGGATGTATCGGATGTACGTGCTGACGGGAGGCATTTTGTAGATTCTGGACTGCTGCACAGGCACTGTTCCACAAGACCCGCCTTGGTCTCGTGGAACCTCCTGCAAAGGCAGCGGGTAATGAGTGGATATTCGTCTACGGAGGAAGCTGTAAGTACCGTCATGAACGCTCACAGCAGCTTGAAGCGCCTCACTCACTTCGAATGTGCACAGCCTGATGTCGGCATGTTCGCCGTCCAGCTCGCGCATCTGGCCGGCTACAAGGTCGTCACTACCGCGTCACCACGCAACTTTGACTACGTCAAGTCGCTGGGTGCCGATGCTGTATTCGATTACAAGGACCCCGATGTTGTGAAGAAGATCAAGGACGCCACGGGCGACTCAATTACCAAGGCGGTAGACGCGATCTCCCTCAAAGATTCACAGCGTATCAGCGCAGAGGCTCTCGCGCCCTCCGGCGGCAAGGTCGTGCTCGTACTACAGCCCATCCCGGATGCCACGAATCGCAAGGATGTCGAATTCTTCCGTATGTGCTGCCCGTCCATATGTAGCCTGCTGTGCACACACTGACACCAGCTTTGACAGCGACACTCATATACACGGCTCTCGGGCGCGCGTTCGACTTCGGGCCGTCGACGCGGTTCCCCGTTTCACCTGAGGACAGGGCGCAAATTGTTGAGTTCCTCAAGAAGGTACCTCAGCTCATCAAGGACGGCGCGATCAAGACGCCGCCGGTCAAGCTCTGGGAGGGCGGTCTCGCTGCGATCCCGGACTGGCCTCCAGTACATGCGTGAGGGCAAGGTCAGCGCGGAGAAGATCGTATACCATGTCTGAGGTCGTGGTTTCACGGGAGCTCAATGTGCTTGTATCATATCATGTACGATTAGTTATTATCAAATGGACTTCGATGCAATGGACGAGCTTCGAGTCAGAGAATCTATGGGCGAGTGCGAGAAAGTGAGATCAGTACTGTAGATGTGCAATTCCAACCCAAACAGTGTTGCCTATAGACATGCCAGCCATCCGACGGGCACTCCCTATGAGATCATCAAGAAACGTCGGAAAATGCGATTGCGTCTAAGAACGTTCAAGAAGCCCTCTCTGCCGTAGGTATTCTTGATGTTCCTTTCGATGCGCCCGGACAGTGTGGTCGACGGAACTTCTCCAAACAGGCAGAGCGATCTGGAAGCAATCCGTACATCAATACGCGCGTGTTTCACAGTCCTGGGCGCAACTCACATAGCCAACGAGACCGTAGAAGAGGTCCGTTATGTAGCTGTTGCGCGGAGATGAGCCTGCCGAGCTGGCCCGAAAGACAGTTTCCGATGAAGTCCCCCGTGATGTGGAACTTGCCATTCTGTACGCCTGTGAAGGACAACCGGAGAATTAGCTATGAAAGCGAGAGGAGCACGATAGTAGGTGTACCTTTTAGAATGGTCTCCGCGACGTACTCTGGGGTAGCCCCGCCATCCGATTCCTCGATTTTGAGAGTGACCTTCGGCTTTGTTTTGTTCTCCTGCTCATATCCTGGCGTGTAGATAGTACCAGGGAAGGAAATGTGGACGTCAATGTCGTACAGCTTGAACTCCGAGTGTAGTGCTTCAGCGAGACCTGTTAAATGTTTACGTACGGTCAAATATAAGCGAATACACTTTGTCGGGAGGATCTCCTACCTCGAAGCGCAAACTTGCCAGGACAGTAGGTCGAGTAGCCAACGATGGAGAAATAAGCTATTATGGACGCGACGAATACGATCTTGCCCTTCACACCCTGCTTCACCATTTCCTTCGATGCCACCTACAGTCGCGAAGTGAGCAATAAGTCGAGCAAAAGAAAGCCGTACTTGCCAATGCCGTGTACGCCTGAGCGCCATAGGTCGCGTCCATGTCCGCTTTCATCAGTTCCTCATTCTGCTCTACCCAGAACTGCGGACGAGCTGAGCCCGCGCAGAGGAAGAATGCGTCAGGACAGCGGCCTCCGTGCGCCCCGCTCGCTGCCTTGAGGGCAGCGGCTGAGCCTGCCTCGCTATTGACGGCGAACGAGTACGCCTCGATTATCTGCTCGCTGCTCCGGCGATGATTCTACATGAGCAAAATCAGCACGTGGGCAGCCTGAGGCCTGCAGCCGGTGCGTGAGGACGGTGCGCTCACCTCGAGTCGAGACAAAGCCTTCTGGAAGCCGCTCTTCGTTGCGGGCCACTATGGAGACATGCGCCCCTTGTTGAACCAGAAGAGTAGCCAAGGCAAGGCCAGTACCGGACGAGCCCCCGGTGACAAAACAGTGCTACAGGGGTGGTAGGATGGTGTGTCGAGACCCGACATACTGTATGGACGCGAGGGCACTCACCTGCCCGCGAGGATCCCACCTCTTTGAGACGAACCACATTGTCGCGAGTAAGATGATGGCTACGGCAGCACCGAATATAACAGCGGGGATTGTGAGTGCAGCAGTAGCCTACTGCATACCACCTCCAAGTGGCTTATGCTCATTGGAGTGAGAGGGTAGAGGGGCTTAAGACCACCGCCCATTTTGACTATCCCACGGCGCATGCGCACCCTCTGCCCCGAGCGAGGCACTGAAGAGCTTCGATTGTATCGAAGAAAGGGACATCAAGGAAGAAGATACAGTTCGCGGTGAGGAGAGCGCTGGGAATACGAAGGTAGACACACCTTCCCAAAAGGGATGACAGGACCCCAAAGACAGCAGACATTGAGAACCGCCACCGAGCGGCTCGAGCCTGGGCACTGCATGTACTGTACTGCTCAACAGCCATCATGCAGCACTGTACTCGCACTCAATCACTCCTTTTGAAGCCTCGGAGATATTGTGCTCATGCAGCCATACGATCAGTTAGTCTGCCTTCAGGCGGATCAGGTGCAGAGAGTCGAGACTCTGCAGTAGACTTCCTCATCAGTTCACTGGTACTGGTACTAAGTCAAGTCGGCGAGAGCCCTGCAGTGTCACACATGGGGCATAGCAGATGAGCATGAGTACAAGCCTTACGTGTACGTCTATGCCAGTGACTTACTACTATGCTTTCTCTCCTCTCGCAGACTCGTAACATCTTTGTGCCCGTTTACCAATTCCTGCAAAGAAGAACGGTGTCTCTTGGAACGTTCTTCGTGACGGCAAGGTGAGCGTTGATCAGTGCACCAACCCATTGCAAAGGCAAGTCCCACTTCACGAACCATCTACAACATGTCGTCTCCTCATACACTGCTGCTTCGCTGCAAAGCACTGGGGACGTTTCGAAAGCAACTGCCCGCGGCGGAAAGCAAGTCGTTCCATTTAGTCCGAGTCGGCGCCGCCAATGAAGTGCTGTAGCGCGAAATTCATCCCAATGGAAGATTTGCCGGTCTAAAGCCGGCCGAACTCAACGTCCGAGTCCGACGTACGATGATTTCGGACACCGGCAGGTTCTTATCCTCGTCCTCAGACTCTTCAGCATGATCCCAGAGCTATTAGTGCATCGTCGCTCTTAGTGGCTGGTCTCCATCGGGTCCACAATGGCCGTGTCTGCAGACACGCTGCTCACAGTCGTGCTCATCATCGTATTGCGCAAAAGCCGAACTGGCGTTAACAGGTACTTCCAAGCTCCCTAATTTGCTATTCTGCTCGCTCATGCATGATACCCTCTAAAGAACAGATTCCATGATCAGTAGAATGATTCTGTACTCCGTCAATACTGGTATCCGACTCTCGAGGCTCGCTTGGATATGCTAACAGTCGTGAAAATCGTCTATATCTGACCGATATTACTCGTCCCTTTGTCTAGGATTTTCAACCTTCTCACCATGGTATTCGTATGTATCGCATAGCTTAACAGAGGGGAGGGGACGTTGACTTCACCTTTTCCACACCGCTAGTTTTACACGGAAACAACACGTCTCATATTCTATATAGGTAGGGTTCGGGAAAACAGGAGCAAAGTGTACATCTTCGCCGCTGCCACTCGTCGACTGCATTCGCCGCCTCGTCCGTTAGTCTATGGAACCACGCTCCTCGCCGCCTGAGTGGTGCCGATGACATGCACTACTTTGACCTTCTGTACCTACTAACTGACCTATTTCAGCCTGAAGCTCGCGCCAATCTCTTGCTGAGCGCGGCGCGGGCCTATCAAACGACACCTCGCCCTTTGGTATCAGCGGGGTTCCTGACCCGTCATACCGCTCGAACGCTATGGGCGAAAGAGTCAATCGCCGTGTACCGACGGAAGTGCGTCTCCTCTACCCTTATTGTCTGTCTGGGTGGCTCATCGCGTTGTTCGACTATCATTACCCCTCACGACAGCTTGAATCAGGACGCTCGACGGACGATCAAGACTCAAACGATTTTATGATCGAGCTAAAGAGGACCGAACTCGGTGCGAGTGGTACGACCGGTCCCCGTCTCTCTCGATCGACGCACGCCCACGACCACACAATACACTTTCGTGGGAGCCGACAGGCGGCCGGTTGATGAAGACCAGAAAGCGATCCCCGTGTGATACGGATTCGTCCTTACTGCAAGTTGAGTGGGCGTCGTCCTCGCTGTGTACAGTCTTAGCTAGGCAGGACATTCAGGATGTGCGGTGGCGTATCTTCTATGCGATTTGGCGAGTATATTATTCTTCTGTCGAAAGCTATGTGTACTTAGCTAGCAGGTGTTCGAATATGATCAGTCGTCCTCAAGTCCATCGCTACCGTGTATTTTGACCAGCATGACGGGATAATATGTGGTCGTTGTCACTGTAGGGTCTAGCTATTGCACGAGGAATTGCAAGCATGGAGAGGAATGTACACAATTGTCGGTCATATTTCATAATTTTGGGAATAGAGCCACGTATACTGCCTACGAAGAACAAATTCAGTGCGCGCGGTTAGTAGCATTAGCCACCGTGATGTCGTTGATACACATGTGGTATTATACCGCGACGCGCCTAGCTGAGGATGAGGTAAGAGAGCTTGAGGCGAGATCGAGCGACTCAGTGAGCGAGGGAGTGAGTGAGAGACTCCCTCGAGAAACCAGTTAGCAGTAGGCGTGTATGTTTTTCTGTAAAAGGCAAGCGGAGGCGGCACCGGCAAGTAGCGCTCGTCACTCCGGTCCCGCGAATAGTCGGCGTTCTTGCCCTCAGTCATCTCCGGACGACTCTCCCTCCTCTTACATCCATACTACATCCATAGACAACCTCGAACACAATGGCGTCCACAGCTACATCAACTCAGACCCGCGCAGGCAACGCCCGCGGACGCGGAGGCCGCAGGGGTCGCGGCGGGCGCGGCGGCGGTGGGCAGAAGATCCACGCGAACGGCGCCGGTTCTCGCGAGGGACAGAACAATCGCTCTAGCAAATCCGAAGAGCCATCCAACGCGTCGCCAGAAAAGCAGGACCCCGAGCCTGCAGAAGAGGTTAAGCAAGACGCAGACGCCGATAACGCAGCTGCCGCCGACGAAGGGACCGTATGTTGGATTTGCGCCGAGCCCGTCAAGTACTGGTCTGTATCGGAGTGTAACCACAGAACGTGCCATGTCTGTGCTTTGCGTCTCCGTGCGCTGTACAAGAAGATGGAATGCACGTTCTGCAAGGTTCGTGAACCAGGACACGCTTTACACGGAGTGCTTGGCTATATACTGACCATCGGACACCGGCGCATGGATAGGAACCCCAACCGTCGGTTATCTTCACGACTTCGCCAGATGAACCATGGTCGTCGTATACGCCGGATAAGATCCCATACAAGGACGCGAAGTTGTCGATTATGTTCGAGACGCAAGAGATGATGGAAGAAACTCTTATTCTCCTCCGGTTCAACTGTCCCGATCCCCAATGCGATTTCATCGGGAACGGTTGGAGTGACTTGAAGCTGCACACTCGCGCTACTCACGGGAAGCTGATGTGGTCAGTACAGCTCTCCATGGTGATGACCGCGTCTTGTAACATTATGTGTCGGGCAGTGATCTATGCATCCGCTTCAAGAAAGTCTTCGCACATGAGCATGCGCTCTATGAACCCAGCCAACTTCCTATCCATCTTCCTTCAATGGCAAGAGGTCATAGGCACGGCAATCCCAAGCAAAATCAACAGATTGAGGGTGGTATTCACCCGCTGTGCGAGTTTTGTCGAGAATGTTTCTTTGGCGATGACGAGCTCTATGCGCATATGCGCGAGAAACACGAAGAGTGCTTCATCTGCAAACGGAACGAAGTCAAGGATCAATAGTGAGTGCTCTTCCGTGATCATAAGTCCACTCCTCATGACGGTATTCCTTCCTTTCCCAGCTTCCGCAATTACGAAGGCACTGGTGCGCAGAGTAGTAGCATATCCTCACTAGGCTCGTCTCTAATGCCTTGATAGGAGGAACACTTCATGCACGCGCACTTCCCTTGTCGTCGAGGGGAATGCCTTGCACGCAAGTTTGTCGTCTTCGGCTCCGCGCTGGACCTCAAGGCGCACATGGTCGAGGAGCACGGCGCCGAAATGTCAGCCCGTGACCGCCGCGATGCTCGTCGTGTTCCAGCCGAGTTCGAGTTCGAAGAGGTCGGCGCAGGCTCGGGCGCTCGCCGCGGACGACGAGACAGAGGAGACCGCGAGAGGGACCGTGAACCACCACCGCACCTGGCTCCCCAGCCTCCTGGTGCCGGTGCGCGTCCGCAAGCAGCGGGCGCGCGAAGGCGGGAGGCCTTCGGGGGCAATTTAACGACTGAAGGTACGCAGGCGCAGACACAGACCGGTGGAACAAGTCAGCAAGGAAGCCGCCGACAGTCTCCATCGCCAGACCTCGGTGACGAACCACGGCTGTCGGCGCTCGTGGCGCGGCTTCATGGGCTTGCGCCTAACCCGACCACCGCTGTTCCGGCAGTGAAGGCCGCGGTTCGCTCGTACAAGGCTTCGGAGTCGTCAGCGCGGGATCTCATCTCCACTGTCTGGAATATCCTCGATCGTAACCTCGACGGTACCGCGAGCATCGTTAATTCGCTGGTGGACCTTGTGGACGATGACGAGAAGAAGCAGAACTTGCTAGCTGCATGGAACGGATTCAAGGTAGAGGTATGTTCCTATACTCTTCTCCTGCTGTACACTCGTTGGACTGCCACTCACATCATCGCTCCTACAGCAACGCAACCAATTCCCGGAGCTCGTTCCCACTGCAATCGGCTCTGAATGGTCCGGGGTAACGAGCGGCCGCGTGCTCAACGCCAAAAACTCCACAGCCGCCCGGTCATCCGCTCAGTCCTCTCGCCAGCTCTTAGATCGCGTCGCCCGTGCCGCTGCCTCGACCTCGACGTCTCAGGCGTCCACTTCGTTAGTACCCGGGCGCGCTCCTGCTGCGAACAGCTTCCCCCCTTTACAAGCGTCCGCAGCTGCGGGCCCGTCGACCGCCACGGCGTTCCGTCAACCACAGCGCGTCACCCCATGGGCCTCCGCGGGAGCACCTGCAGTTCCTGCAGCTGCGCCTGTCGTGCGTGCACCGACATCCGTCCCCGGTCCTGGCGCGAGGGCGAAACCAGGGCCCGCGGTCTTTTCGAAGTCTGCGTTCCCGGAGTTGCCGTCAACCAGCGCGCCGCGCGTACCGAAGGCAGCTGTGAGCGGCAACCAGTCCCTCAAGAAGATCCTGGGCGAGTCTATCCCTGCGCAGCCTGCCTGGAAGAGCGGCCGGAGCGCTGGTGTCGCGAACGGATCTGGGGAGAGCGGGACGTCTACGCCTGGGGAGCCCTCTGCACCAGGCGAAGGGGAGACGGAAGGGGGGCAGGCTCAAGGGACGGTTGGGAAGAAGAAGGGCAAGGGCAAGCAGAAGCAGACCCTGTTCACCCTCGGTTCCTTCCCTACCTAAGAGACGATGCGCCATGACAGGGAATACTCATTCGGCATAGATGTAGACGACCGAGATGTAGCATGACTTGATGTAGCGATACCAGCCTGGCCATCTGTCGTTTCAACATTTATAACAGCCCTTCGACATGCTTGATGACAGTCGAGTCTTTCCACTGTGTATGTCCCGAGTTCTGAATGAACCCTTAGACTGCTCAGTTGGCACGGCACGCAGGAACGATTAGAATGACGATGAGATTATCAGCGGAAGATACATGTACCAAGCTGTCTCTGCAGTCAGCATGCCGCTCACGCTCGAGTACCCAACCGACTACGCACCAGCAAGCCAGAACCACCGTCGCCCTCCGACCAGCCCCCCCAACGCACGCCCGACTACTGGGTCTTCATGAAGTTCTGGTCGCGTATCCGCTGCCTGTTCGCCTTGCGCAGCCGGATCTTCTCGCCCTTCCCGCCAGGTCCGTCGTCCGGGATCTCCTTCGGCTGGAGGAGCGTCCAGAGCCACGGCGGGTACGCCTCGTCCGGCATCGCGAGCACCTCCGGCTGGCCCTTGAGGTAGTTCACGCCGACGAGCACCGTGTTCTCCGCGCACGACGACTTTGCGACCGCCGCTGTGTCGCATTCGTTCCCGAGAGGGCGCGTGAGCAAAATATTACATGGAGGCGCTACGGAGCACGTCGCGACACTCACGTTCGCCGGATTTTGGTGACGAGGACGCGCTACCGCTGTCCGCCTTCGCCTGCGCCGCTGCCGGGGCTGACTGTGTCGCGAGGCATCTGCGAGGGGCCCAGAATGCGTTGAGCCGCAGCTGTTGTCGGAAGGCGTGCACGAAGGACATGGTTATGGTACAGTGGCAGAGAGCTTCAGAAGCGCCCGACGTGCAGCGGCGAGGCGCCCAGCAAAACGTGGGTTGCCAAATTGGGGTGCAGTGCCACCGTCTCCGATCGCAGCTGGGCAAGTCGTCGCGTCGACCTCGAGGACGCGACGTGGATTCAATGCATTATAACGGAGTGTACAAGGTAGCTACAAGACAGGTATATCGTACAATGGGGTAATCACTAGGCAAGAACGAGGGACGTATGGCAAGATTGCTGATCGAAACTGGGTGGGCGAAGGGATGCGAGACGGAGACGTGTGGACGATCTACAGCGGCACAGAGCTGGACTTCTTCCTCCTCGATTTCACTTAGTACACATTACTTCCTCGCTGGTCGTGCGCGGTTCCAAGTAGCCTTCACGGAGTACACTGCACCCTGTAGACGGGTCAGCGGCGTTGCAATGCAGAGCGATCGGTCACAGCGCACCGTGAGAATCGCCTTCATACGGGCTTTCCTGCTCCGGGAGGTCGAGACAGAACTGGCGGTGTTGGGCGTGGAGGGGAGGACGGGCGATATCTCAATCTGGATGTCCTCTTCGTCTGTCTCGAAGATGTCGGACTGCAGATCGGACAAGAAGGCGAGTGAGCAAAGTGGAACACATCGCGCAGGGTCGCGCAGTGAACGTACCAGGGCAAAGCTCGACCGCGGCTGCCTCTCGGTTTTGTGGTGTCGGTAGTCAACGGTTTGCTAATGGCGTCTGCTGAGCACCAAGCCCACGCACAAATGGAGCCACCTTGCAGGGTCTGGTACGTACCATGAGGTCTTGTTGGCGGCTTGCAGCTGAGAATGTGGTGTTGCAGCGAAGGGCCGGCGTTTTGCGTTTGCGTTGGGAGTTGCAGTGGGCATAGATGGGGAACTGTCGCTCACACGAATAGGTGAAGGGCTGGAAGGACTGGGAAGAATTGTATTGGCAGGCATAGTAGGTAGCCTCGGAGGGCGATTGCATATTGTACTGGGTGGTAAGGACTGATGGAGGAGTGATCGCGCTGGAGGGCACGGTTGCAACTGGCAGGGTTCTTCGGGAGTTATGTCAAGGAGTGTGTGCGCTCTCTTCTGCCCCCGATTGACGATCACCTGGATGCTGAGGGTAAGAGGTAGAGTGAAGGAAATGGCGGGTGGGAAAGACGCCGCGCTTTATACCGCCGCCCCATCGGTGCTGATTTGGGTTACCTCGACAAAACGGGGAGCAATGACTAGGAACATGTCTCGGAGGCGCATCCGCATGTTTTCTACTTTCGTCCAGAGCACGGCATGTCGCATCGCAACAGCCCCAACCTCACGATGCGCTGGATTACGCGATACGACGATACACGAAGCGTAAAGCCCGTGTACTGCGCCCTGCTCTGGGGCAGATGGACAGTATTGCCTGGAGCTACGGAACACCTCCTCGATGTGGACACCAGCCGCGTCCTCCGCTTCTAGATATGATTGTGCGAGGCTGCTTGACGCAACTCCGCCTGGAAGTCTCGAGGCTCCCCTCCTCCAAACCACTTCCCAGATCCATCGTACAGATGGGGACGCCGCCCATCATGACCACGGTAGGCAGCCTCTAGAACGAGAAAAGCAGCCTGCCCAAAGCGCAAAGCGAAAAGAACTACGGCCCCACAAATGCGACTGCGGCCTTTAGCCAGTGCGCGCACGAGTAACATTGAAAATCACTTCGGCCGAATGCAATAACAGATATACGCATTGCTGGCGCAATGATGGTGCCAAGAGAAGAAGGCAAGGGCTAGATGTAACCACATATCGCGGTTCAGTCAAGCAGAACAAAGCTTATACTGAGCCAGCCCGACCAGGCGCGACGAATATGATATCGATAGGACGCCGTGCACGGAGCCGCAGCAAGCAAACGCATTGGCTCAACAGCCTATGCAATGCATAGCTGGTGCAAGAAACGCAATCTGAGAACGGATACGAGGATTATGAAGAGCTGACGATGCTCGATCACTGCGTTTGCGGTGGTAGAGCATCTCAACGCTGAGTTTGGGACATACCTGTAAACCGGGTACACCGACGCGACACATCGTCCAGAGAAGCGCATGTCCAGGCGGGACATCAAGCGCCACTGATATGCATGCTAGGGAGTTTGCGCTGTGCAGAACCGGTCGTACAATGGGCAGCGGGTGGAGATGGGCCGTAGCCAGACGACACATGCAAGGGAGGACTGTGCGACCAGTCCAGAACAGCCAGTATCGCAAGTACGTGGCTGTTCCGAGTGCCATATCCCTTGGAGGATTTGAATGACCCAGGAACCATGGAAGGACGCCACCCCGGATCCCGTGTTCGACGACTCGACGCGCAATTGGGTAGCAAGAGCCTAGCGGACGGTTCTTGCGAGGTTGCATGGAAGATAGTCAGGAGCAGAAGAGGTGAGAGTGAGCTGCATCACCGGAACCATGGACACGAAAGGTTGGGTGGTAAGATCGATGGTGGTGGTGGTTGGGGAGTAGGAGGGAGGGAGTGGCGGGCGAGAAGCGAGTCAACGGTTCCCGCGATCTCCTCCCGCGCCTCAGCCACCCATCCTCGGCTCCCACTGATCATAGTCAAGGCACGTCTTCACTACCATAGGTCCCTTGTCTCCCCTAATTAATGCGGCCTACTGAGTGCAAGGAGGACGGCCGCATTGGTCCCTGTACGAATACATGTAGGTGCTCTACCTACTATGACTCTCAAACACCCCCTTCTATATTCAAACGCCTTCATAGTGAATCTCGCAGAAAAAGCCAGGCCAGGTATTCGCCTGCATTAGATTCGCAGCCCAACCTCGGATATCCTAGCCCTTCTCTGTACTCCGAGTCTCCAGTCGTATCCGGGGACAAGCATCCAGACTTGGTGGTTGTCCGAAGCCTAGGACCCGTCAATGACTATGCCGTTAAGACGAGTGGCATCAATACGACCCCTGCGTTCAACGTTGTAACACTACTTTGCTATTCGAACCGCTAGTTCATGACAGAGATCAATGTCCTTCCCCATGTTCGCTGCGCGTCCCTCCCTCTAGATGTCCTCGTCAATATCTGCTGTCATTTCCCTATTGTCAGCGATTCGCACATTCATATTTCTTCGCACTGCAGAAGGATCGTTGATGTATTGCAAGAGGCTCGACGTTGTTCGAGATCACGATGCTGGTGTTCCTCGTACTCTCGCCACACTCGCTTGCAACATCTGGCTACAGCCTACGGCCGTCTACAGGTCACACAGATTGGTTCCGCAGCGGAATGGCGACGAGATCAAATTGCTTCCTCCGCATGAACATCCGTTATTCTATGTCCGAGTCAGCACCTCTCACTTCCTCCCCACCGCTCTCGTCGGACTTCCTCGGGCTCACAGCCGCCAACCGACTCGAACTCGGGCTAGTGCTCACAGCAGCGCCGGCACCGACACTCGCCAACGAGCTCTTTGAAGCACTCGCGCTCGCATGCACGCCCAATCCCGCACCAAACGATGTGCTCCGCATCCCCAGACCCAGCATGAACATCCCAGACGTCGTACGCTGTCTCGGTCCTGCGCGCTGCGGCCCTCCGGAGGCCTGCACCCGCGCTCAGGCCGCCGTAGGTCGGACTACGGACGGGAGAGGGAACGGCTATCGGAGGCCGAGGCTTGCGAGAGGGTCGGTCGGAGACTCGGAAGCCGAGGCTTCACGGGAACGAGTGAAGGACGAGGAGTGTCGCAGCCGCGGGGAGGTCATGACGGACCCGAACGTCGGCGCGGGACTTGTCGAGCGAGGCGGGCTGAGGAAGGAGGGAGTCCACGAGGACCAGCTGGGCGACATCGACGTCCGTGCGGACGGCGCTGTCGCTGAAAGGGAGTCTTCCGAAGAGGAGAGGGCGAGCTCGTGTAGCGTCCGCTTGATCGAGGCGAATGTCGTGCTCGAGATCGTCGAGCTTCTGCCCGAATGATTGTGTCGCCTTCGCTACGGCACGGTCTGTACCTTCGACAAATGCACTGATATCCTTCAGCATCTGAGCCGTGTCCACGTTCTCCGACTCATCCGAATGTGACATAGCGCCCGGGATGGAAAGAAGCGCTTCGTAGCCACTGGCGACACGTTCCTCATCCGCGATGCGGATTTCGAGCTCCACGCGAGCGTCCTCGTTGAAGTCACCCAACCGGTCGACAGCCTTCCTGAGCAATGCGTGCATCTCCGAGGCAGGCGTTGTCGCGGGCGAGGGAATTTCTGACAGCGCCTTCTTGAGCTCCTTGAGTGCGAGGTGACAATCGCGGAAGCCGCGCTGTACTTTGTCATAGCGGTGCTTCACTCTCGCTAGGCTGGCAAGAAGCGAGGACTCTGGCCTTTCGTGTACGTCTACAGTCGGAGACGGGGCCCCCGTCGGCAAAGGCGAGAGTGCAGAGCCGTCAGTAGCGTCAAGCTGCAAAGGAGGCGGGATAGATGCTTTCGACGGTCGAGAGGTTTCAGAAGCTGAAGTGGGCTGGGATGGAGAGGTTGAGGTATCTGATTTCATGCCCGGTCGTTCATGAGATGAGACAGAGGAGGAGGAGGTAGAATCTTGGCGAGTAACCTCATCGTGACCCGAACGCGGAGGTTCGACCGGGAAGGGAACAGGAAGGGTATCATCTGCTTGCGCCTGGCTGGGCACAGGGATATCTGCAGGCGAGGAATTGTTTAGATGTGAAAGCGGAGCCGTTTCAGGAACGATAGTGGTCGTGTCAGCTTCGGTCGTCACAGGCGCAGTCCCGTTCAGTGCCTCTTCCTCATGATCCGAAAACGTCTTCGGCGAGGGTGCCTTCTTGGTCGCAGCGGTCTCAGTCGCAACAGCTTCTGAGGGTTCACTTCCAGGTTCCTTAGAGAGCGAATCGAGGGATGGCGCGATAACAATCTCGTCAATAGAAATTTCGTGGTCTCTAGCGGTGATGCTTTGGGTTGAGGGAGCAGCTGAAGCATCTTCAGGAGAAGGGATCTGCTCAACAAGCATAGGCCTCTCGGCCTGTCCGAAGCTGGCACGCTGGGGAGTGGGCTGCGCAACGAATTTCGGGGGATGTTGCGCGCGAGAGCTTTCGGCGTGATCAGATGGGTCCAGTCGTGCTAGCTTTCGCTCCGTCTTCAGCCTCCGGACGGTCTCTTCCTGAAGCTCATGCGTCAACGACGAGACAGCGTCTTGAGCCAGGATGAGCCTGGCTATGGATCCACTCGCAGGTTCATCGTCTTCCGCGGACGGCTGGCTGTTCAGCGTTTCCAACAAGTCGTCCGCCTCTAGCACCGCCCGAGAAAATCCTTCTCTGAGTACCATGGCGTCCAGCTCGCCATCGCCCGTATGTCCAGACGATCGTTCCAGCGATTCTCGCGACCTTCGTATCCACCGCCTCAAGCTCTCGGCAAGATGCTCTTCACGACCAAGGAAAGCAAGCCGGAGCGAGACTTCTCGTCGGCGACCGTAGGCTTCTCGCGCGATGTCCTCGGTCAGCTCATCCAAAGCGGAGCGGATGCGCTCAGAGTCGGCGCGTTCATGCTCGAGCGCGCGCTGGAGGTGTGCGATCTCCGCGTTCAGAGTCGCGAGCGTGGCGGTATGCCTCGCCTTCAGCGCGTCAATCGCCTCTTGTAGCTTGTCCGTGGAGGACTGCGAGAACTTCCTGCATAGCCAGTGCCATCAGCATATATGCAAAGTAAGATGCTGTCTATTGACAAACATGTAGCGGGAGACCATCTTGGTAGCGGTGTTGTCGTCTGCGCGGTGCTTGTCAAGCTCATGTATGGCTTTCGCCAACTCCGAGCGATCCTGTTCGGCGCCGAGGCGCGCGACTTCTAGCTCCTTGTAAAGCAGCGCATTGTCGCCATGGAGCTTGGCGATCTCCGCTTCAAGTCGCTCGTTTTGGCCGTTGAATTCTTGCAGTAGCCGCTGCAGTCCTGATTTGCCTTCCGCTAGGCTATCGACTAGGGTAGCGCTAGAATCGTTGTTGGAGCGCTGGAGATCCACTGAAGAGGTGCTGGAGCCAGAGGCAGCTCTCGTCCTTCCTTCGAGCTTGCGGACAAGGGCAGCGTATTCCTGCACTACAAGATCTGCCATGCGTTGTTCTTCCTCTGCAGCCTTCAGCCTACGCAAGAGTTCGCGCTCCCGGGCCAGGCCCTCTTCCTCGCGCGCACGGGCATCTTCGGCTAGAGCGCGCGCAGCCTCAATCTCGTGCTGCGCGTTGGCTAACTCACTGCGCGCGTCGGCAAGTTCCTTCGTGCGAGCAAGCAGCGTCTCCTCGACAGCGGTGAGCTTGTCCGAGAGGCGTCGAAGGGCAAGAGTGAGCTCGGGAACCTGGAAGGAGGCTTGGGTTGGGCTGGAATCCGGGTTGGACCTGAGGACCGCAACCTCCTCCTTCAACCGCGCGTTTTCTCTCTCAAGGGCGCGCGCATGTTCAATGGCCTGGGATGCTTCGAGCGAGTGTCGTTGTAGTTTCAACGACGTGGCATGGGCTTCGTGCTACCAAGCCTGTATGTCAGCTGATGAGCATTGGACAGCGAGCAGAGTGCACAAGAGAGACCTGCCTGGTATCGCGATACCGCAGCCCGCAAGCTAGCTAATTCGAGGGCAAGTGGATGGTCGTCGTGGACTGCGAAAGTGGGATGCGGATCGTCTTCCATGTGCACGCGCACGTACAAGCTGCGTAAGTAAGTTAAAGCTGCAGCAGGCTTGTTTACACGCGCAAGAGCGGCGCCTAGAATATGTGCCGCGGAGTCTGAACCTGAGGTGTGCGATGACCGGCGGAGTGTGCCACGCGTGATCTCCGCTGGGGCAGGGCAGGCGACGTCTTCGCAAGTTCTTGTCCTCGTCGTCTTTCCCCTCGTCCTCGCTGCCCAATCTCTCACAGCATCCCTACGTCCGCGAGCCAAGGGCTCCGAAGCCATTAGTTGTACTGTCTGTAGCGTTAGCTGAACTCACCTCTCACGAATCGCACCCCGTCCATCCCGTCAAGCTTGACTAAGCCTTGACTCAATCCCGGCCGAACACCTCCCCAGCCATCCTGCGCGATCTCGAGAACAATTCGTCCTCATCATCGCAATTCTATACGTTCTGCATCGGACTACATGTTATCCGTGAGATAGTCGTTACCCTGGATCAAGCAAATAGCCAAGTCCGTCGGTGCGTCTTCCTCCCGTACTCCGCCTATTCATCCTCTTTCTAAACGCGACCATCTGCTTGCTGCGTTTCAGCAGAGATGGCTAGTCCGCATACACCTTACCATCCCCAACCGGGACCTTCGTACTATCCCCACCCGCCTCCTCCCCCGCCCCCGCACTACGCGTACTCACCCGCGCCTGGGCCTACGCCTTACTACCCGTATCCAATGCCTCCCATGAACGGCCCTGCGCCCATGCACCAGCCCGCATCGCCGAGAATAAACGGGGCTGGTCGAGGACGGTTCAACTCACACAGAGGTGGAGGACCTGGATACCATTACCAGCCCCCCATGCCTCAGCATCACATGCCCCCTCCGGCTGTACCGGTGCAGTCCCCGCCGCCCGTGTCTCCAGCAAGCCCGTTCCACCACCCGCAAAAGTTTGTTCCTCATCCTCACGGCCATCCACATCAGGTGCCCTACGGATCACCGTATCATCACCCTCAACCAAATGGGCCTTACCCCCCTGCATGGCCCGGGCAGACCCTCTCTCCTCTGCCAAAACAGCTATCCATGCTGCCGCCTATGGTGTCTGCTGAACATGTACCTCAGGTCCAAGTGCCTCCACCCCCGCAGCATCACCAGCCGCAGCTTCACCAGCAAGCTCACCTTCCTCCACCACCGCAACTCTCACCCGAGATGTCGCAGCACCTCCAGGCCACGCCGATACCAGTGACGGAGAATCTGTCTCCTCAGGTACCCTCTCCTACTGCGCCGCCATTCGTCCCTCGTCAATCTCAGGTACAAGTTCCGCAACCAGCACCTCAGATTGAAGAACTCCAGCCTGTAGAACCGGTGCAAGTCCAAACTACGTCTGACGAAGCTCCTTCGCCTGAGGGTCCGGTTCCTCACATTCGGGAACCTGAACCCGAGCCGGAAAGTGAGTCTCCCGCCGCGGAGGCAATCTCGGACGATGTGGAGGCGGTCGAGGAGCAATCGTCAAGGCCTTCTACTCCCAGATCTCCCTCTCCTGCCCCTACACCGTCACCATCCTTCCTGTCGACGTACGTTATCTGGTCACGGCGCCCGGGAGATCCTGGTCGAGCCCCTGGTGTGATCATCTCCACGCGGGCGTACCCACCAGACGACGTTGCACAGAAGGCTATAGAGCTGCCTTCGCCCCCCGCGTCGCCGAAGCCTAGGCGAGTGACTCTCGCAAAGCCGTCGGTACCGCCTGCTACCGACGTTCAGGAGACGTCACCGGAGTCTGTTAGGGCGCCCTCAGTTTCGACCACCGACACGACGCCCGCTGGTTCCATCGCTACTGATACTCCGGTGCCTGGCTCTCCTTACTCCTGCGCGACCTCGATCTCAGCTGCAGTCGGTTCTCCGTCTGCGAGCCAAGCGCCTAAGTCGCCGGTTTCGCCTCGTGCTGACAACAAGCCAGAACTCCCATCCGGAGGCGAAAGCACGTCGGCGTCAGAGAATGCTCCCGTCGTCTCTTCAGACAGCGGTGCTGCTCAACCTGCAGCTGAAGCTCAGGCTTCGCAAGACAGCGCTGCTACGTCGACGTCGGCGCCTACAGCTTCAGCAGCGAAACCTGCTCATGGGCCGAAGAAGTCATGGGCGTCTCTCCTCCAATCCAGCGACTCTGCGGCTTCGTCCTCCAAGCCCCGTCTCCCCGTCTCGAACGTCGTCGGCTTCTCTATCCCGGCGACGTCTGGCCCAAGTGGAGCTGGTACGCCCGGCGCTTCTCTCGCATCTGCCAATCGCAACGAGCTTCTCAACTTGCTGAACAACGGTCCCTCTGGCTCTTCGGCGAACGTTGCAGCTGCGATGAAGATCCGCCCACGCGGTCTCGTCAACACCGGTAACATGTGCTTCGCGAACGCCGTCTTGCAGATCCTCGTGTACTGCCCGCCGTTCCACCGTTTCTTCTCGGAACTACGGAAGCACCTCGCAGGCCCTGTCGTCGGCTCGCAGCGCGAAGGGTCGAAGGCTACGCCGCTCGTCGACGCTACCATCCAATTCCTGAAGGAGTTCGTTCCTGATCCGCCGGCTCCTGGCGCAGATTCGAAAGCAAAGGGCAAGGAACGAGAAGACGACCTGTTCGACGAGTTGGATAGCTTCATTCCGACCTATGTGTACGACGCGATGAAGGAGAAGAAGCGCTTTGCCAACATGATCGTTAGTTTCTTTCAGCGTGCTCTCTTTGTGTGTCGTTTTGAACGTCGTTTGTGCAGGGTGGCCACCAGGAAGATGCGGAGGAGTTCCTTGGATTCTTCTTGGATACGCTCGAAGAGGAGCTTCTATCCATTTCACAGTCATTGTCGCCCAAGGAACCTGCCAAGGATACTACCGAGGACGCGCAGACACAAGATGGCGAATGGTTAGAAGTCGGCAAGAAGAACAAAGCCGTCACGACTAGATCAGTAAGTAATATCTGTGTCGTTGGTCAGACTTCTTTCTAACCCTTCGCAGACAAAATCGACGGACTCGCCCATCACTCGGATATTCGGTGGAAAGTTCCGCTCGACCCTCCGCACCCCTTACCAGCGCGACTCGGTCACGATCGAGGATTGGCGATCACTGCAGTTGGACATTCAGCCCGAGAACGTGAAGACGCTTCGGGATGCGCTCCAACACATCTCGCACCCTCAGCAGGTGCAAATCTCGATACCGACCCGGCCGACGCCCATCGACGCAACGCAGCAGGTGCTCATTGAGGCGCTGCCGCCAGTGCTGATCCTGCACACGAAGCGCTTCCTGTACGATACGAAGGTGGGCGATGTCGTCAAACTCGGCAAGCAGGTGTCGTTCTCGCCTGAGCTGGAGATCGCTTCTGGTAAGCGTCAATCGAAGTTCCTGCTATCACAGCGTACTCAGGCATGTGTCTCTCAGATCTCATTGCACCGGCGAAGAGGACAGCACAGCCGGTAAAATACCAACTGTTCGGAGGTACGTGTGTCTGTTCTCTGTACTCCTGTCTCGGAACTCATCCCTCTTGCTGCAGTCCTATACCATCACGGCCCCTCCGCATCAGGGGGACATTATACCCTCGATGTCTTGCACCCTAATCGCGAACTGTCAGACCGCCCACGACCAGCGTGGATCCGCATCGACGACGAGCTTGTCTCGGACGTGCGTCCAGACGACGTGTTTGGTGGCCTGGACCGCGATGATCGACACGCGTACCTGTTGTTCTACAGGAGGATGACCGCATGGGGACCGTCAAGGACAAACTAGATAGTTGGTCCATCAGTCGTGGTTGTGTGCCGTTGTTGTCGTCTTCGTTAGTGTTGTTACAGCTGCTGTTATGTTACTGTGCCAGTACTAGTCGTCGCATCTGTTATGGATTCTCATATTCCGCTATCCCCCGCGCTCAATGGCTTCCTTCATGTTCTACCACCGGCACTCTGCTACGCTCGCGATCTGTTGTCACGCTGCTAGTGGTAGGTATACCATGGATTGAAAGAACAGTGCGTCAAGTATCGTAGAGCGCCTCTCGGCAATGCTGCATGCACTGGACCCGAGGCGTCGGATGCGCATTATTTGTGATGCACAAGCCAAATGAGAGAGAGCGGCCATCTGATATCAACTAATCACTAGGTACATACTAGTACTATAGTACATCGACATATTCCGAGGCTGCTGAACATGGCATATCACAATAGAAACGCTGTCAACCACTGCCGCCACTGACGGCATTCCCCTGCATCAGCAGCATTTGTGTGCATAACGATGCACAGGGTTGCGACTGGCAATCACGGACACCCTCAGGATCTCCTGTGAGCCAAGCGGCTCAACGCCCGATGAACCGTCCTCTGTCAGGTGGAACCCACACGCCGGCAACGTTACGCCTGACGTGCTCAACGAACTCCTCGAATATGGCAATCTGGTGGCCTCCGGAGAGATACCCCGATACTTGAAACAGCCCGATGATGGATTTGGTCCAAAAGAGACAACCGCTGAAGTTGTCGTCGTAGTGGTACCGATCGTATCCATCATCGTGGATTTTGTTGATCACGTCATTCACTGTGAAGCGTTTCCTGACGTCGAATGATTTCGATGTCTCTGCGGCGCGACGCGAGCAGATGTAGTCTCTGGTGAACACTCTAGCAAATACTTGAATAAATCTAAACATTGTGAATCGAATGCTCACTCAATCTGTACAACAGGGTCCCCATGTGTTTTGAGGGTGTCCAGCACAGCGACTACACGGTTGCCCCGTAGTCCCAACCGACAATCCAATACGACGTGCCTGTTGATCTTTGTTAGAGTAGACAGCGTCAGAGGTAGGTCATGTGTACGTACCAATGGAGCAGTTTCAAATTTGGGTTATGAGGGTGCACATAGTGGTCACTGCCAGGCGGGATGTTGGTGATGGGTACTCCTTCGACCCACACCTTCTTGACGACCGCATTTCTCTCGTGTACCACCATAGGCTTAGGCTGTAGCTGGCAGTGTACAAGGATTGTCAGTAGCGAATGGAGAGGTAGAGTGAGAAGCCCTTACATTGATGAAGTTCATTGCTAGATGGCCCAACAAGAACTGGAGCGGGCGACTCGGTTGTCGATGATAGATTGAGCGTAGAGGATTCAGCGGAAAGAGTTGTCCATCTATATGGTGTTTGAGCAATCGAGAGCAAACACTCGATGTTGCATACAGAGTTTCCTCTGACGACGGCTCGCATCACGGCGAGAAGATCATGACAGACCTGCTTGCCATCTGAACAATTGAGCTTGATTCAAGCCCAATACGGTGGCCAAACCATGACCTTGAACTTCGTGCTGAGCCCCAATGTTGGAGCATCCGACTTGCTAGAAACAATAGGCCTTCAGGGATTGAGTCGTCAGACTGCAGTACTGTGCGATGACAGGAACGTACAACTTACCATGTACTACAATAGACTTGACGGTGAGCATGTTGCAGTGTATCCGTTCAGGTTGAGCGCGTCTGTCGGGTGCTAGTAAACCTAGGAAGAGGGGCTCGGTTTCCTGCCACATTAGTGCCTAGTACTACTACTAAGCTACAGTGCTACGATTGAGGTTCATGTTTCCTCGCCAGTGAGCGAGCGCCCTGCTAGCGCGTTGGACAGAGAGAGCAGCTCGCGTTGTACTTATGTTTGCACAGTCGAGGACGGCGACAAAAAGATCTTCCGATGGCAGGAACGGTCGAAGAACGCTGTGAGTGTCTACTACTAGGACAGAAGCTTTTTGAGGCACTGCAGGAGACTGCAGGGCCCAGTCTGCCACGGTGCCACCAGAGCAGGCTCTCGGAGTCCAGTGGGCCTTGAGCGAACATTTGAGAAGGGCGTGACTCCAATCCGTTACGGCGTCACGTCTTCGTACATGATTAAGTATCGAGCAAGTACAGTAGTAGGTAGTGCTCAAGCACTTCTCGCGCGGCACTGCGGCGGCAGTCCGAGTCATCATCCACTTTCCCAAACGATCAAGTACCATCCGCACTACAGCTTCACAGGTCTCGCTGCACGCCTGATCTTGTCATCAGCGAACTTCATGACGAACAGCTATATCATCAGGATCGTCGAATCCCGATACAAGAAACCAACATACGTTCTTGCGTACTACTGTGTGTATCTGTTCTTGGGACGATTGGCAGATGCTGTAGACGACTGTCATGCACATGCTGCGGATTGTACCACGCGAGAGGCCTGCGAATGATTTCGCTGTGAGTTTGCTAGGTCGTTGACGATCGACAGCCCATGCTAACGCATTCCCAGCCATCCGACATGGACCAGATGTCGGATGAAGAGCTCTTGTATATCTTGGAAAATACAGAGCCCGAGAGACCGTCTCTGAGCGAAGAGGCCGGGGTCGAGCTACACGACAATAACGTGCATCGCTGGACCGATGGCACGGTCCTCAAGATGACCATAGATCAGGAGCTTGACGACGACATTCCGGAAGCAATCGCCATGGAAGTTAGTTTTCCGCCACACCCTCATACCCGTACCTCGAGTGCGTCCGTAGCTATCAAGGACCAAAAAGCACATTGCGAACATCTGGATGGATTACATCCGTGGCCGGCAGCTCAAGTACGTCTGGCCGACACTCTCCTTCCTCGGGAAGCTGCGCATTGCCTTCAGTCCTGCGCCGCTACATCCGCCAATTGCGCTCCATACAGCATCCTCGATCTGTCGTCCCAGGTCCAGCCTGGGTCGGGACTTGCAGGGCGCAGGCACTCGTACCATGATGTACGGCGAGGTCGTTTCCTTCCGTGGGCCTTTCTCGACCTACGCAGAGCTGTCAGCCTTCTGGAATGAACGCAATCGGATTGCCCACATGTCACCGGCCGGCACGCCCGCGGATGTCACTGAGGTGCTGGCTCCATTTGATGACTCCGAGCCGCTCGTTTTGACGCACGGAGATCTCAATCTGCGCAACATCCTCGTTGGCGACGATGGCCGTATCTGGCTGATTGACTGGGCCGATGCAGGTTTCTACCCTCCGTGGTTTGAATTCGTGAACACACGGCTTCAACAACACGAGGGTATCGATCCGGGAGACTGGGTTTGGGATGCGGTGATCCCATTCATCTGTGGCCCATATTACAAACAGGAGTCGTGGTACTTGCATGCGGGTTATGGCCTTGAATTTCAAGTGAACTCCCCCAGCCTCACGCGCTGAAGACGATTAGTAGCTGTTTACTATGGTGCGTTGTGTCGGTAAAGTGCTTATAGTTCCTATGCTCGAGTTGTAGGGCGTTGAATAGTTGTACATGTATGCCATGTCTCGCAGTCGGCGTCGTTCTGTCATCCACGAGTATGAAGACGATCTTGCAGGTGGGGCAACCAATTATGCGGATGGGACGCAGTCGCGATGATCGTGCGGCTAGTAGTGAGTAGTACTAGTACTGTACTACTGGTGGTCTTGGGGATAAGTTCAATGGTTGGTACGATGCCGTTGTCGTTCTCCATGCGGCGCCCAAGGCTTGAAAGGCTATGAACCATGGTGTAATCAGCTGAGCGACAGAAGCTACCAAGATGCCACGGAACCGCAGCGATGATGCACTAACTGGCACCTCCTGTGCTTCTCGGGCGTCGTCGTTCACAACAACCTCGACTTCTGGATCCTTACAATGGCCGCTACTTCTCTGCTCCTCTTTTGATTAGGTTATGTGGCGTAACAATAACCCCTCCCAGACTGGCAGATTGTGAGGAAGGGACGGTCTCGCCGTTGGAAGAAGTCTGGTAGGCCGTTTGTGGCGCATGTGTTTGTCGTCTTCCAATAAGGCTTCTCAGCCGCGGTGACGACAGCGGGGCAAGACTCGACCCTGCGTGCCATAGTATCGTTCTGTGACGTGCGGCGGAAAGGAGGCCTGCCAGAGGATAGCCTCCGCCATTCAGTATGTTCGCATCGTCAGGCAGCATCCTGGCAGACAGTTTTCCGGTCACATTCTATCAAACCACTCGCTATTGTTCCTCCAGGGATTAGAACGACGAAGATGTGGTGGGCTCGGGTGGCGTCGGGGGCAGCCCGAAAACTGCCTCACGGTCAGGGAAGGGGGCGTTCTGCAGACGAGCGCGCAAGCTGCAAGATTCCGGCAGGATCAACGCCCATATAACAATAGCAGAAGAGTACTCAACGGAACTGACAGATCTCGAACTGAGGTCATGTAGGACTGATCGTGCGCCACGCCTTGAGTCGATGCTGCGGTACGGGCTCGAGACACATTCGGGAACATATAGATATATCCACTGGAGAGAAGCGCGAGCGGAGAACTACATATCTCACATTGTCCATTGCGATAGAAACTAGGGAAGCGCGATCCCAATACCGACAAGCTCACTGTACGATAATTACTCATTATATATGTTCCAACTCTGCACACCAAGAGGTCAGCGCACGGAGCATGCAGTGAGACAGCGAGAAGACGTACTGAACGCCACTTGAGTCCCCAGTGATCGTTGATGGGGCCGTCGATGCCCCACGCGACGCCGCGGAACCACCAGAAGGTGCCGACAATGGCGACGACGCAGATGCCGAAGACAATTTGTTTTGTGCGGGTCGAGAGGCGGCGCGCGCTGAAGACGAAGTGGTCCAAGAGATGCGCGAACATGAGGACGGAGAAGTAGAGCGTCGGGAGCTGGGTTGCGCGAGAGGTGAATACGCTGCCACCTATGTCGTAAGGAATAGGGACTTACGTAGTGGTGGATATAGGTGACACGGCCCATGATCATGAAGGGCACTAGGGAGAACATCAGTCAGTAAGCACAAGTGTCATGAACATCGTTGACACTGACCATAATGCAGCAGCCACCCGACCAGAGCGACCTTGCCAACATACAAGAAGTGTTCCCATTCCCCTGCAACGCATGAGCACACTGCATGCAGCTAAGCAGAGAACAAGACTTACTGGGCTCCATGTCTTGGTATTTCCTTTGCTGACGCATCAAATACACCAACGCAGCAAGAGATCCGGCGATCAAGCTGATAGTGCCACCCCACCAGATGATTGGTGTGCCGACGAGGTAGTACTTCGTCTGGTTATCGCCCCAACCGCACATGCGCAGACCGACGCGAAGGAAAGGCCAGTCAGTGGGCTTGGAAGCAAGGATGTCCTCCTTGTCCGGGTCAGGGATGAGCGCGTTGTTGGAAGTGGCCATCGCAACGTTGAGGTGCCAGAAATCGCGCAAGAAGGGCGATTTGTAGTAGCGCGCTTCACCAGGAGGCACTAAGCGTACGCCTATCAGTACACGCCACAGAAGTGAGATGAAGTAGGTTGAAGTAGACTTACAGCGATCGTTCCAGTGGCTTTCGACGTTCCAGTAAGTGTGCACATCTTTCGGGTTGTTCTCCTTGTCACAGCTCACTTCGATCTGCTTGAAACCCCACTGCGGCAAGATCGCGTTAGCCGCGCGGAGGTAGCAGCCGGATGCGTGGTGACGGAAGCGCAGACGTGTCGTCAACGAGTGAATCCTGTCATACTTGTCCTTGCCTCCACGATGGATGTCGTCAACGACTTCGACAACCCAGTAGTCCTGGTAGTCACCAATGGTCGCATTTCCGTAGCAGGACACCTCGTTGTTCAGCTTGGTGACAGGGGCTGGAATGGGATGCGAGTGTAGATTGCGGGTCGTGGGGGCGTGCTGGAGGCGGATGATGTCGCCATCCTTGAGGAAACGGATTGGACCTTCAGGGTTGTACGGAGGCTCGTCCCAGCGCGGCAGAAGGACCCAATCGTTGTTCTCATCCTTGTAGTGGTAGCAGGTGACCTGCTGTTGCTCCGAGCCGACAGGGTATGTCTGGACATGGGAATGAAGAAGACCTCCGCCCCAACCCATGTTTTTGAGGGTAACCTTGGAACCGATGGCGACGTCTACCACGAAGATGCGATGTCAGCAGGCACGCCGGCGGGAGGACAGATACCACACGTACCGAGCGGATTCTGGTGGAAGGTGTTACCCACCAAATTCGCCTGGAACAGTGAGCTCATCTGAGCGTCTCCGGGGCCGGAGTGGTTGAGAATGAGGAAGTGAAGCTTGAATGATGCCATGTAGATGATGAGTGGCAACACAATGAGACAAGCGACTCGGGCACCCCAGTGCCATAGTTGCTCGCGCTGACATTCCGACAGTGAACAGATGCTCAGTATGCCGTAGCGGGAGGTACGTACCACAGACATCCTTAGGTCGCCGAACTTCTCCCAGAGGTCCTCGATGGTATATGCGCCAACCAAGGCAGTGACAAACAAGCCGACCCACTTGACACTGGTTGACAGTCAGCACCAGCATACTCCGATCAAGGACTGGTCGCATACCTGCAAACGCAACCGATGGACCAACCAGTTAATGCTAGCCATACCCACCAATCGACACTGAAGGGTCTGTATACCACACGTCAGTTCACGTCGACTATGCTGCATGGACAGTCGTAACGCACCGGTATTGTTGGTTATGGAACTTGGACATGCAGAACACAGGTAGTGAACGTGAAGAATAACAACATGGAATCCAAAAGAATGAATCGAGATATGCACAACCACGCGACATCTACGGAAGCTTAGTCCATGTATGCGCGTTGCAGAGGAGGAAGAGGGCACGTACCGCACAGCACCATTAGCGCGACCAAGTGACACGCCATCCAGCTCATACCTAACTCGACTGCGGTGTACCAGCCGAGCGGGACCATCGCGACACCGAAGATGGCGAGCATGACCCGCATTGCAACGTACGGTACGTTCTCGGGGTATGTTGCACCGCTCGCGAAGTCAAACGAGCCGTCATAGCCTGCCAGCAGGCCCGCGAGGCCGACTAGCATCTTGCCGAGCGGCGGATGCACGTCGAAGTAGAACTCGCGCTTGAGGTAGTACGAGCCGAACTTTCCAAAGTGCGCCTCGTCCCACACGACGACGTTGGACTTGCCGATCAGGTGGAAACGGGTGTAGCATGAGAGGAGGGTGTAGATGATGGGCGGGATGTGCTCGAGGTTCTGCTGGAAGAACTCGCGCTGGAAAGGGTCAGGATTGCGTATACGGCGCGCATATATGCGCGAGGGAAGGACGTACGAGGGTTGTTGGTGGAGGAGGAGGCGGCCTGCGGGGGCGGCCGCTGCTAATGGGCCCCTTCATGGCCTTCATTTTGGAATAGACATCCTTGCCTTCATCGTCGTACGCGTCGTAGTCGGAGTCCTTCTCGGACACCTGGCTTGCGAAGCCACCGCCAGCTGGGCCAGGGCCGCGGGTGACCCGTCTGCGAGCCTTTTCCTCGGACATGTAGTGCAGAGGGAGCTCCTCGTCACGGGCGGGATGGGTGGAAGAAGACTGAGACCAGTAGGCGTTGTGAGCGGCGGGGTGGGGGATTTCTTCAAAGTCGGACGACGAGGCGGGGTCGTCGTCGTAAGGAGGTCCGAGGTCGAGAGCAAGTTGGGATGGCTTCATCAGCCTACAGCGCAGAGCCGCGTTCACTCGCCCGACGGCACGTACTCAGGCTGGCTGACACTACTGTCACTAGGCTCAGGCTGCCTGTGGCAATAGTGGGGGGAACACGATCTCGGCGCTTATTCGTCGCCCTCCATCATATGTGCGTACCGCCACCGCTGCGCACGCCCATCCTGACGTGGCCGTTCCAGATTCATCGCAGCGCGCAAATTATCTCGGAGAAAAGTAAAATGAGATCTACAGCAGCATAGGACTACTTTTGGTGGGTGGACTACAGAGTTACAAGCAATGCGAGAGACAGACAGGCCGGGAAAATCATAGCATGACACGGGAAAGATGACCAGGAAGCATGCGCAGCTGCTTATTTGTGTCGCTGGTAGACGGCTACAGAATCCGCGTCAGTCGCACCCCGCAAGGAGATATCAGCGGCTATCTTACCAGTCACCATAGCGTGGTCACGCTCATACGGCTCCAGGGTGACCTGCTCAATCGGCTTGAACTTGTGTTCCCGCAGAACGTCAACCTCCTTCGCGAAGACCGCTTCCGGAGGTGCTGTCGAGTCGATACAGCTCGCCTTGATCGACACGACGACGTGGCCGCCATCCTTGAGGAAGTACTCGGCGTTGTGGGTGACGATACGGGCCTGGTCGGGTTGAGCAACATCTGCGAAGATGACATCAACGGTCGAAAGCAGCATGCGGTATCTGTGCGGTGTACGAGCATCCTCGACAATGGCTGTACGGGCAAAGAGATTAAGCATGACTGGTGCATTTTAACTGTCCGAAGCAACAACACTTACGGATGACGTTCGTCCGCTTCTTCGCCATGCCGATCAGGTCACGCCCTGACCGCAGAGAGAACTCCACGGCGTAGACGACACCCTCCTACAAAATTATGAGTATTCCATAGAGAAGACATTAGAAGCGTGGACACTCACAGGGCCAACGATATCCGCAACATGGGAAACACTGGTACCGCTGGCGGCACCGAGGTACAGAACCTTCTTGCCAGGCTCGATGAAGATGGCGTCAAGACCGCCGAGGAATACCGGCGGCAAGCTTGCTACGGAAGGGGTTCCACACACGATACTCGACCTTCGTGCCCTCCACGCCGCCGTCGACGGATATCCGCTTCTCGCCGTAGACAGCCTCACCGGGAACGAGGTTCTTCGTGACGAGCAGGGACTCCTTGCCCTCCGCAATGAAGACACCCTTGTGCCTGTGGGGCTTGACGATCACGTTCGAGCCGCCCTTCGCACCACCGCGCCCTCCACCACGTCCGCCGCGACCGCGAGGAGCACCGCGTCCGCCGCCGCCGCGTCCCGGGGGACCGCCACGCTTCGCAACACCTCCACCGCGACCTCCGCCGAAGCCGCCTGCAAAACGTCAGCAAAAACAGCAAAACACAGACAAAGAGTTGAACGCACCACGACCTCCGCCGCGACCGGGAGGGCCACCGCGGCCTCTAGGAGCAGCGCCGCCTCTTCCTCCACCACGGCCTCCTCCACCACGTCCACCAAAACCGCCGCGTCCTCCTGAGGCACCTACATTACCGCAGCATCGCAGCCCCATCGTTAGCAGTGAAAACCAGAGTACAGACCAGAAGAAGCAGTTGCGCACCGAAAGCCATGTTGTCGTCTTGAGGTAGAAAAGGGGAGTGACCGACGGTGATGGGACTGTGCACAAGGACCTCAAGAACCTGCAGGCGGTTGGTAACTCTCGCGCAGAAAATTTGAGACGCGCCCGGCTTGCTGGATTTGGGCAAGGAGGAGTGCCCCACGTGGCTGTGGACATTGATGGCAAGCCTTTTCCGGACATAACGGTTCAGGGCCACTCGGCCCGGGCCGAGGCCCTAGAGAACCTGAATGGCGAAATCCGCGGAAATCGTCTGCTGGGGAAATTCCTGATTGCTCAAAATAAGTACCAGCCACAAGTCCCTCTGATGCGCCAGAGGTCCCTCGGCCAGCAATGTCTCAGTCTGCGCGTTCATGGACGTCGGACGAGGGGTGTATGTCGGAGAGTTGAGGGTCATCGGCTTTAGCTGGGAAGCGGGCCTCCGAAAGCCGTCGCAGGGGCTGCATATGATGTTGATCACACGGTCCACGGTTTACACCATGCCGAGTCACGGAGCGCTATTGGCGGCTGCACCAAGACATATATTAATGTCGCCTATAAGTAAGCCAGCCCTCGTCCCTCTCTCTCCAGTCTTGCAGCCTGCCAGCCACGACGCTCGGCCTCTCTGAATCCTTGTAACGACCCTGAGACGACAGACGTAAAGGGAACACTTTGTCACGGAGCCGTAGATATGTCGGCAGTACCTCCAGAGACAGTCGATGTCCAGCGTTCCGCGTCTTCCTCCACTCTGAACGCGGCGGAACCGACGGAGCGCTCTGCGCATGTAGGTGAAAAGAAGACGCCGGACCAGGAGAAACAAGCAGTGCGCTCGGAAGTCGACGACGTCGATCCGACAGACCCGCAGTATGGTGACCACCCTGACGGTGGACTGCGCGCATGGCTTGCCGTCATAGGGGTGAGTGTGTTGCATCATGGACCCACGCTTTCCTGGCGTAACCTGACGCTTTCAAACAGTGTGCAGCAGGCGCGTGTGCAACGTTCGGCTTCGTAAACGCTTGGGGTGTAAGCCTTCATACCGTGATGGGCGAAGCGCTAGGACTGACAGCAACCCAGGTCTTCCAAGCGTACTATGAAGAGGAAATCCTCGTCGGAACATCACCGTCTACAATGTGCGCGATCTCTGTTTTGTGTAGGTCCTGACATATTCTGACACGCCTCTTCAGTGCATGGATTGGTTCCATACAGGTTAGCAGAAATGCTTAAGCCTGATGTTCACCCTACTGACCGTGAGACAGTATGCGCTGATCTTCCTTCCCGGCTTGGTCGTTGGACGCATCTTTGATATGGGATGGACGAAAACCCCGCTTGGAGTGGCTAGCGCAGTCATCGTCGCGGTAACATTCCTCACTGCGGAATGCACCGAATACTGGCAATTCCTCCTCTGTCAGGGAATCGCACTTGGGGTGAGTGCCCTGGCTGCGCGCTCTGATCGCATTGCTTACAGTAACGGTCCAGCTCGCATGCGGTGTCATTTTCGGCGTGATCATGGGCTGCCCAGCGCACTGGTTCAAGCACAGGCTGGGGCTCGCGCTCGGTATCATGGCGCTCGGCTCTAGTCTCGGCGGGACATGTTTCCCGATTGCCGTCCGAAATCTGGTACAACGCGTAGGGTAGGCCGAATTCTCCTCGGTCGTAGTCCTGCGAGACAGGCTAACGGCCGTGTTCGCAGATTCAAGTGGGCGATGCGCATCCTCGGCTTCATCGAGATCGCGCTGCTCACCTTCCAGTTCGTTGTACGTCATTTGGTTTGCTGCTTGCACCTCCTTTCTTATTAAGGGCTGATATTCTGATACAGACCGTAGAGCGGCGTCTTCCGCCCAAGAAACGCACCGGCCCGTTCATCGACTTCAGCGCGTTCAAGTCCGTCCCATTCACGCTGTACTGCTGTTCGAGCTTTTTGGCCTTCCTGGGTATCTACACCGTGAGTCCCATCTTTCGACGGCAGGATATGTGACCCTAATCGACAGTCCGCGCTCATAGGTCTTGACGTACATCGACGTGAGCGCCGCATCGGAGGGCCTTGATCCGAATTTCTCGTTTTACCTCCTGGCGATCGCCAACGCCTGTTCAGCAATCGGCCGACTGGCTGGCGGTCTCCTGTCGGATCGCGTCGGTCAGTATACAGCCGACAGACCACCCGACGCAGCACATGGCTGACCTGACACATTCGCAGGCCCCTTGACCGTCATGACCCCCGCAACGTTCGCGGCCGGTATTCTCACCTATGCCTGGCCGTTCGCGACGAGCGTAGGCGGCAACATCGCCATCGCCATCGTCTACGGGTACGTCCATCCCCTACGCCGTACTACGCGTCAAGCTAACAGTATATATGTCGTAGTTGCGCAAGCGGCGTGTACGTCTCGCTGCTCGCTGCGCCCGTCGTCCGAATGGGCAACACGCATGACGTCGGCGTTCGCGTCGGTATGAGCATGACCGTCGTCGCGCTTGGTGCGGTCGCCGGCCCACCGATCTCCGGTGCCATCAACGCCGCTACCGGTGGATACAAGTTCACTGGTGTCTATGCAGGTCAGCTCACGCGTCTGCATACCCTCCGAGGCCAGCCACTGACGCATGTCACAGGGACAACCGTGATGGTAGCATGCTGCTTCCTGCTTGCTACCCGCTATGCAATCATGGGTAGCCTATGGGGCAAGTGTTGAACTTGAATCAGCCTATATCATAGTCTCCATCTACCTGCTGCGAGTTGCCAGCTTCATGTCTACATGTTTACTGGTGTTTCATGACATTCTTCCTCCTACGACCACGTAACGCTATACGACACTATCGTAACGACGCGCTACAACAACCTTCCTAGACAAGGCGTATAGTACAGCAATATACATCTAGTCAACGTCCTCAATCAATCAATGTCCTAGCGTGTGTCTTCGGAATCGTACAGCCTGAGGGGAGTCACGTCGTACCATTTTGATCATGCTCACCCGTACCCGATTCCACCTAGCTGATGTTGTGCGCTGCGAGGCACCGTTCGCACGTCGCCCCAAGACTGTTGCGAGCATGAGCGAACCACGAGCATGACAACCCTCCTCCATTCCTTCCTTCCTCTCCTCCTTCGCTGCTGACTGTCCTTCTCCCATCACTACGGCCCCGGCTTCGGGCGCACAGGCGACAGGAGGCAGTCCTTGCACTCCGTTGTGGCGACGTGCACCTTGACTCCGTAACGAGACATCTTCGACTTCCAGTCGCCGAGTGTGAGCTCCGCGTCGCGGATCGCTGAAGGTCGCACCAGCAGATGCACGTTGAGTGAACCTCCGTCGAACAACCACCGGGACTTCTGGGCAGCCTCTTGCATAATCTCGAGAGCGTTCCGATCCATAGCAGGGAGGCAGAACGACAGGCTCTTAAGGCGCTCGATACGCTCCTGCAGGACGAATCCAGGCATTGCCCATCACGACACAGAAGAAGTGAACGACCGTGGTTGGCCCTCCGATGGTCAAGTCCTGGACGTTCGTGAAGGTATTGAAGAGCCAGACCCAGTCAACGAAGCCCCGGAGTTGGGGAGCGAGGTGAATCTCCAGCTGCACGATTACGGGACGGCTTCACGATCTCCTTCAGCTCGGAGAGCGCGGGCTTGAGCAGCAATGTGCGGTAGTCCAGGCCAAGTGAGCTGAGGTCAACACTGCCCGACCACTGGCATGGCGTAGCGGTATCCTTGGTGTATCCTTGTACCTCGAAACGAGTAGTGCCCGCCTGGAAGCGTAGAGCCCGTGTGTTGTGATATCTATAGGCAGCCTCATGGTCTGCAGCAGGCCGCGGGAGGGCGGTGGAGAATACCCTGGGTAAGCGGCGCTCCGCCCAACGGAACCATGTTGCGATTTCCCAATCAGAAGTGACAGGCAATTGTGGTAGTGGGTGGGACCGAGAAGAAGGACACCGTGTTAGCCACCTGGTTGCCCTCTCCGCCGAGACGCAGCGCGCGCAGCTGTGGAAGGTGGACGGCGGGGGTTTTGATGGGGATCGTCGGATGCAACACGTCGCGAAGGCATAGATCCTCCAAGTTTATGCATGCGGAGAGGAGTTTGTGCAGATATTGGTCAACGCGTCGGTATCTCGCGAAGCGCTCGAAGTACCAGATGTCGCGCATATGGAGCTTCTGGAGTCGGGCGAGGAAGGGGGGCTGAGCGTTGAGCACAACACCATCCAGAGATAGTTCGCGTAGCGCCGGAAGGTCCTTCGCACGGATAGCGAGTCCTCGACCTGTCAGCAGATCGTCGGAGTCGGAGCTAGCGTAGAAGTAGGCAGCCAGGTGTAGCGTCGAAATACTTGTGCCAAGTCTTGCCAAATACTTCTGAACCACGGGCATTTGCTTCAGGTCGAATTCGAGCGATAGACTCCTGAAGCGAAAGGCGTGCGGTGCCAGCTGCTCGAACAGGGTGGCTAGCTCGTGTTCGTCCGTCCGTTCATCAACCCCCACGTGCAAGCGCAATCCTTTGGAGCGACGGATGAATGCATCGACTATCTCCGGTGTCCAGCGGATGCCGATGTGAATGTCGCACCAGAAGAGGGGTGTCTCAATGGCAAGGCGTCTCCAGATGGGACAGACGAGTGTGATCCGCAGCCACTTGAGGTCGCGAGATTCCGAACGGACATAACCAAAGATCTTCGTCGTCAGTTCGACGGGCAACCGTGTTGCGGGATCGTTCGAGCTTCCTTCAACGGGGACCATGGCAGCTGGAGAACCTGATGCCCCAGCCTCGACGTCAACACCGCACTCTCTCGTGCTCGAGCGACGGGTCCGGAGCTCACCTCACCTCGACACTTAGGTCCTGAATAACGGTTTGCTAATCGAAGGGGAGTCCCAGACAGCTCTATAGAGGCCCGGCCACACGGTGTGAGGAGGCTAAGAGCAGAGGAGGTAAGCAACTGGGAGTTGCACGGAAAGAAGGGGAGGAGGCTAAGTCGTAAGCGTGGCGGGGGTTCCGGAGCCTCCGGCCGCTTAGAGGCCAGCGTCCGGCGAGCGCTACGTACTTCGTACCTTAGCCACCTCCTCGCCAAATTCCTGCCACCATGTCGGTCGTACGTACCCTGCCACTCAGTCCGAGCGTGTCTTCTTGCTTCACAGGTCGGTTGGTCGTGCGGAAATGTCATTTGAGGCCGATGGCGCGTAAGCGCTTGCTCTTCAATGGGAGCGTTTGAACCTGCCATCATGCTCAAAGGACTTTACTGTCATCGAGGATCCAAAGTGAGCCCTTGGTTCAAAGACGATGTTGACGACCGCTATGAACTCAGTTTTGACGTTGAATGTCGCTGGAGACATTTGCGGCGCCCTTGCACTGGTGGCCAATGCAGGGGCATCTCAGTCGCCTGCCAGCGACATTGGCGATTGTCTCATGCCCTGAGCATGCGGATACCTAGGGGATTTGGCGTGGTCGTTGTGGATTACCGGCGTTGGACTCTGTCTCGGTGCTTTGCTGGCAACGTACTTGGGTGAAGACGATGTTCATTGTGCAAACAACTGTGGCTAACAAAGCCAAACAGAACGTCACTGGGGGCCGAGTCACAGCGTGAACTCGATAGAACATTGACCGAGACGCCCGACTACTACGCATCAGCGCGTCGAACACCTCGTTCTACAGAGTGTATCAAAGACTAGTATCTAAGAGTCCGTGAACAACAAGCAGATGTCCTTGGGCTGAACGTCGTTCGTATATCAACCAACATCAAACATATTCGATGTCCTCAGGTCATAAACGAATGAAACGTGAGTAAGAGATGCAGCAACTTGAATGATACAAGAAGCGTGGGCCGCATTGTCTGAGCCTCATAGTAGTACATCATAGGGTAAAGTTCCACCACTCTTCATCCCTGGGGGTTAGTCGACGCTGAGGCGGAACTGGAAATGGATGGTAAGACAGAGTAAACCTACGGGCAGACGAAGTTCAAACTCACCTTCCCAGTGAGGCAGCTTCATCGGCTTCTGCGTCGGACGATGACAGAAGGCGCAGTCGCGATAAACGACCTGCAGGTCTACAATTCGCTCGAGTTTGGTGCGAAGAGAGAAGATCCTCGCCCGGGTCTTGATGCAGGAGGCCAGGCTTTGGGGGAGGCGCAGGATCAGTTTGGAGGGCAGGACCGACTTCCCGTGTTCGAGGCGAAGTTCCTTGCACCTCCGCAGCGTCGCGATCAGAGACTGGTCCACTTCGTAAACGCAAAAGACAAGCTCTTGTAGAGTGCGAATGCCGGACTGCGAGGCCAGGAAGTCTGCGAAGGCCTCGTTGATAGCCCGGACAGGGCCTAGAGTAAACCTTCGCAACTTAGGGAAGGCACCGACGATCGTTGGGATATGTTCGTAAGTGGGGATGTGAGGAGCAAGGTGACATTCAAAATCCTCAACCAGGTTGCGGTTCACGAGATGCGACAGGCCGCCGACCATCGGACCGAATGCGAGGCATGATATCTCCCGAGTGGTTCCCCTGAGATCGGCCGTAGCACTCCAGGAAGGCCCTCTTAGCCCCTCGCCGTCTGAGTAACCCCTGAGAAAGTAGCTGTGGCCCACTTCCAGTCGGATCTTTCGAGTTTCGAGCAGCCCCGGAAGCGCCTCTTCTCTACGTTCACGTTCGTATGGAAAGACGCAATCGGTAAAGACGGAGGTGTCGGTGGTGGGGCCCCAACACGTTTGGTCCCATTGGTAGTGGAGCATTACCCGCGTGGTAGGAGGAAGGCGGATGATATTGAGGAAGTGGGACATGAGCCATCTGTAGGAATCCTTCACGCGGAGCGTCCGGAGCTGGGTGAAGTGGATCTCGGGCTCGGGATGATTGTGTATGGTGCGGAACGAGACGTCGTGATACGTCAATTCTAGCAGCGTCTCGGCGCATGCTTCGATCAGCCGGAGCGCATAGTTAAAGTCCATGCGGTGTAAGATGCCCTCGAGGTCGTAAAGTCCGAGGCCAACCAACCTTTCAAGGGTGGAAGAGGCGACGACGAGCTGAAGACCGCAGATATGGAGATGTTGGAGTTCAGGGACGGAGAGCGGGTTAAGGGTGACCTTCGAGAACGGTGCCATGCCGCCCGCCGCGGGATCTTCTGGCGGTGTGTCGGTAGCACGGACCAACAGCCTATGGAGCCGCGGCATCACGACATCGAGCGCGGCCTGGATGAAGGGAGTCTGGTCGAACGGGTAGGTGATCGACAAGGAGCGAAGCCGGTTGCGGTGTTGTAGAACGCGGTTCAGGATGTGTCCCGGGTGGCACCTCGCCGTACGTACTTCGATATAGAGGTGGAGTTCGCCGGACCTCGAGAGGAGATCGGAGATGAGTGGGAGATCACACGAGGCCGTGAATGACAGGTTAGTCCAGAGGTGCCCCGTATGCAGGGCCACCTGACGCCAGTAAGAACACACCCAGGCCAACCGAACCCAGTCGAGCGTCGTCCGGGAGGCATCTTGGACAAGAAGGAATATCGTGGCCAGGATCTCATACGGAAGCCTGTTGACAGTCAGCGGTTCCTTGACCGCACGGTAACGCTGTAGAGGAAAGGCATAATTCCTGCGCGGACCGAGATGGGGAGTGGGTTTCTTCATCTTCTGCGATTGTGATGAGAATGAGGCTGGTCGATGCAGCCGGTTAGCGACACAGAAGCCCCGAGATGGGTAGTGAAGACAACCTACGGGAGGGGCTTTCGAGGCTGAGCGTCGTAGGGGAGGGGGAGACGGTCGTCGCTGAGGAAGCAGCTTGGTACTCCTGTCCCGTATTTATGTCGCGTCCAAGGACAGCGTTACTGCGGCCGCCTTAGCCCTGCCGCCACGGTTCGAGTTGGGTACACCGTGACCGCGTCGCCTCATGTTGCGCGTTGGGCCATGGTCGAAAATAGGAAAGCCCATCAAACAGTTCTGCCAACGAGGCGCGCCAGCCAGGCTCTTCGCATTGTCCGCCAGAATCGGTGCATTCCATGCGAAGCAAGCCATCTCTTGGAATCACTCCATGGCTTGATGGCTGGCTTGTGACGACCCAAGTTCTCCCGCAGACAGGCCTTTGGGCCTGCTCGCTCGTCCGGACATTCTGGTAGCGTCGCGAATGGTCCATCCAAGCTGAGCCATGGAACCAGCCAGATGACAAGGAATTACCCGCTAGCGGGCATGGCGCAAAGCCCATGGTCCCCTCGGGATTGGCCCGTCCGTTGTCCACTCGTCCACAGCCATGTCGACCATTCCACGTGCGCCATCAGCATATTCGCTGCTCAGGCTCAGGCGGGTAGCCGTGTACAATGTTCTGGCTCTTGATGCTGGATGTCATTCGTCCTTGTCTCTGTGCAGTAGTGGGTGAGCACTGTCCGGGTGAGATGTGAATTATTGATCACACCTAGTCAAAATACAGGGCAACCAGTCCTCTTTTCATTGCTATAGCCTCCACTCTACTCCAGGCCATTCACCCTGTAAAACTCTTCTTTAGTCGACGGGGGCGCTGCTGGACGACGATTCGGAGATTGACTGCCAGTGCAGATCAATATCAATGCGCGCGACCTACAGCAAGTTCGATTACCCAGCCTGCGTCTGCAACGGCAGAAGAGACGTTTTCTTGAAGCTGACATGGTCACCGGTGATCCAGCTCTGCGACTCATGGACGGCATTGATATCAACCAGCCCACGTCTCATCGACTATACTGATGCCAGATGGACTGGCGTGGCAAGGTGCACATGTGTGCATGTGAAACACACCGAATTCACCATTTGCTTAGCATTCGGGAGAACCAACGACGTCGGCTTCATCCTCTGCAGCTACCATGGGCCTGGCAAAACGCGACGTGTTCAGAAAATCAAGCAGGAGTTTGAGAGAAGAACCGATTCGGGACGGATTGAAGGCGTTGGACAACACGTGCAAACAGAGCAGGACGCGTATGCGGAGTCTAGTACGCGCGTCGAAGTCCTTCAGCCACTTTACCCAGTCTTGCCCCGTCCACCCAGTCCTGCACCCTCTTCCTCCCGTTTTCTCGCCATGGTCGCAACAACAACAGAACAGGTAAGCTTGCGCAGTGCAAATGCAGGCGTCCGCTGACCTCTCTCAGCTCTCAGCACTCTCAAATACCACCGTCGGTACGCCGCACAGGCTCATCTAATGCTGCCCAAGCGTGACACTCATCCTCCCCACCCATCCAGTCGTCCACCCGCTCGTGCTCCTCTCGGTAGCAGACCACCACGCGCGGTCCGTCCCGCGCGGCTCGAGCAAGCGCGTGGTCGGCATCCTGCTCGGGCAGGACAACGGGAGCACGATCAACGTCGCGAACTCGTTCGGCATCCCGTTCGAGGAGGACGAGAAGGACAGCAAGACGTGGTTCCTCGACCACAACTACATCGACAGCATGTGGGAGATGTTCAAGAAGGTCAACGGTCCGTGAGTTCCCCGCCGCACCCCGCGCGCCGCCCTGCTCACGCTTGCTTGCTCGATGTGTATGTGTATGTAGCGCGGGAACGGCTGATTGGGTGGTACCACACGGGCCCGAAGCTGCGCGCGTCGGACCAGGAGATTAATGACCTGCTGAAGCGGTATATCGCCCGGCCCGTCATGGTCATCGTGGACGTACGACCACAGACGGTCGGCATCCCCTACAGACGCCTACTTTGCCGTCGAGGAGATCAAGGACGTGCGTATATCTTCAAGCTAGTTGCCTCACATGTACACCGTCGGCTGACCGCAACGTGCAGGACGGCACGGAGACCCGCAAGACGTTCCTCCACGTCCCCTCAGCAATCGAGGCGGAAGAGGCGGAGGAGATCGGTGTGGAACACCTCCTGCGCGACATCAAAGACTCAACGACGACCACCCTCGCCACCCGCGTCGCAGAGCAGCTCGCGTCTCTACGAGGGCTGCAGTCGCGCCTGGGCGACATCCAATCCTACCTCGTCGACGTCGCGTCCGGCAAGATGCCGCTCAACCACCAGATCTCGTACCACCTCCAGGACGCGCTCAACCTCCTTCCCGACCTCAACGACCAGGAGCTCACGCAGAGCTTCGTGACGACGACGAACGACGAGATGCTCGTCGTGTACCTGAGCAGCCTCCTCCGCGCCGTCATCGCCCTCCACGCGCTCGTGGACAATAAGGCGTCCATCGGGCGGGCAGAGCTCGAGGAGAGCAAGAACGAAAAGGAGAAGGAGAAGGCGAAGGGTGCGAAGAGTGACGAGAAGGGTGAGAAGGACTCAAGTAAGACTAGCACCGAGGATAAGGGCTTGTAGATACGAGGATGGACTACTTCACTTGAGCATTCGAGTCGTATGAGCTCGGGATACGCACTTGTTCACGCAATGTCGGCCTCAGGGTGCGTCACGACGTACGGAAGGTAATACCGACGTTCGTAGCACGTGGGCAACGCACGACTGCACCCAGCAGTCCAGGCTGAAACCGCGACCTCCGCAATACAAATTGGCATTGACATTCTCGCACGAGCGATAGCAAGCGACTGCACTTCAAGTTGGCTGAGGAAGCAGGAAAATAACAGGAGATTACTATTGTTGTAACTAACGACGTCCGACACCACGGTGGACGCGATGCGTAGAGTCCTCTCCATTCCAAGAGCGGCCGGCCGGCGAGAGCGACAGCGCTCGCTCCCTCTAGAAGAACTCGAGCTGCGGGACGCGCGTTTACTTGTGCGTGACGAAGCCGGGGCCAGAGTAGCCTTCCGATGAGATACCTGGAGGAGGGGGAGGACGGGGGAGGGGGCAAAGCGGAGGGCGCGTCGGCGAAGGCCGTAGAACGGAGGAGGGGGCAGGGGACGCGTACCAGAGATAGGGTTGATTTTGAGCTCGCGGGCACGCTCGTTCTCGGCCTCCTCCCACTCCTTGCTGATCGTCCGCGGGGGCGCGGGGGCTGCGAGGACGAGAGGGTTACTCTGCGGGTTATGACGTATGCGCTGCTCGAGGACGCACCAGTCGCGCGGATGGAGTAGAAGAGGGCACCGGCGGCGAAGATTAGGCCGGAAACGCCAAAGATGATCTTGGTCGTCGCACCCGGGGGGTCGATGGGCGCACGGGGGCCATGGGGGACCGAACGCGACGTAGTACGCTGTCGTGCGCACGAGTCAGCGAAAATCGCTCAAGGCGGACGCGACGACGACGACGGCGGCGGGAGCGGGTGGGGGACACGTACCGGCCTTCTTTTCGTCGATGGAGAGCGTCTTCCAGTCACGCTTCTGGATCTCCTCGAGCTGCTGGTGGATGACGGCCTGCTCGTCTGCGGAGAGGCGCTCCCACATGGCCTCGACGTTGGAGAGCGGGACGACGGGCTCTGCGGAGGACGACGAGGCAGAGGCCGCGGCCGAGGGCGACGAGGACGCCGCGGCCGCGAAGGCGCGGGAGGCGGGGCGGAGGGGGAGACGAGGACGCGCCAGGCGAAGGGCTTGCATGGGTGCGAGTCGTGTAGAGAGGAGGGGACGAGGGTGTAGAGAGAGAGAGAAGAGAGAGAGGAGAGAGGAGGCGAGTGAGGGCGCAGAGGGAGTTAGGCGCCCGGTTGACGACACGAAAAGGACTCGCCCAATTGGCCGGCGCTGGGCGGCACGGCTTCCTCCGCTCCGACTCTCCCAGCCCAGAACGACCTCGACACAAGCACGCTCGCTGCCCACCAGCCTCGCCGCCGTAGCCCATCAGCTCAATTCCAAATCGCCCACTAACTAGTCCAGCATTCACGCGTCGTGCACAGCCGTAGGTCACTATCATATTCACGTCCACGTCACAGCAAGCCTACAAGACAATCGAACACGAGGACAGTAGCAGATACAACATGATGTACAACCAGCACGCGCCCTAGGCACCCTCCGCCGCAGCCGCCGTCTGCGCGTTGTTAGGGCAGTCCCGCGAGATGTGCCTGTAAAGTATAATAGACAATGTCAGTCTTGTCCTCACAGCGACACAAATGTCGCATGCACTCACCCTTCAGAGCCGCACGAGTAGCAGGCGCGGCGCTGGGGCTGCGGGCAGTCCTTCGAGATGTGCCCCTACATGACCAGAATCAGCGAAAAATTCAGCTATCAGACCAGGAGGACTCACGAAGCCAGAGCAGTTGTAGCACTTCGACCCCTGCACGCAGTCGCGCGACAAGTGGCCGACACCACCGCAGGTGTAGCTGCAACCGTACGTGAGCATCGCACTCGCGTCCGCACAGCACGCATGACAGAACTCACCAGGTCCTCTGGGACGCGCCGCCGAAGCTCCCAAAGTTGCCGCCGCCGCCGCTGTAGCCACCAGCACCGCCGGGTGCCTCGGGGCACGCGCGGGCGATGTGGCCCACCTTGCCGCACCGGTAGCACTCGGTTCCCGCGTTGTTGCTCGAGGCGTTGTTGTTGAAGGCGCTGTAGTTGCCGCCGGCGGAGTTCGTGTTGTCGGGGCACTCCCGGGACTGCAGAAGGCGTCAGATAGACGAACGGCATAGGTGAGTAGATGCCACTCACGATGTGGCCCTCCTTCCCGCAACGGTAGCAGGTTTTAGCCTTGGTCTCGGCGGTGCAATCGCGCGAGACGTGGCCCTCTTGGCCACAATTGTAACTACACAAAACACTCAGAGAGGCGGGGTGGACAGCGGGAGAAGCAAACGTGCCATGTCGGAGTGCCTGCCTTCGGGCAGTTGGCGGCTTGGTGACCGACTACGGAGAGACGCGATATGTTAGCAAAATTCACCACCGCGCACGATCGGCACCTATGCGCCACAACATCCGCCGCGCAGGAAGGTACTCACATCCTCCACAGTTGAAGCAGCCGCGTGCAGCCATTCTGAGATACTTTTACGGATCGAGGGGGCTGCGGGTTAAAATCGACGGAGGAGCGTCGACGGGCGCAGAAACGCGCGTGAGCGATCGGCGGTCGTGCAGACAAGCCACGGCTCGCAAAAAGCGCGCCGTGTGAAGTGGGGACGTACGACGGAAACGAGGGGCCGGCGGCGAGAGCGAGAGCGAGAACGGAGCGGTCGACGACGACGAGGAGCGGGCGGTGGAGGGAGGGAGGACGGACCCGAGGCGAGGCGAGGAGAGATTTCAAGCTGGCTCCTTGGACTACGTAAGCAAGCCCCCGCCCCATATATGTATACTCGTGGCTGCTTCCTGCACGTGGGCAGCAGCGGCGATTCTGCGTCCCTACCTCCGTTGGCGCCCTCTACTTAGGCCATGCGCATTGCTCAAGCCTCACGGGCCCTCGGCGGGTGCGGATCCGAGCCTCCTGGAGAAGCATGGCGTTCTAGCGTGCGATGAGACTGCGTGAGCAGTACAGCATCTGTCGCGGGAACGGCGTGGTCGGGCGTCGTCCGTGTCGCTGACCCTGAGCGTGAAGTGTGAAATCTACGAGGGTGGTGAACGCATGTTTTCTCATCTCCTTGTCTGCGAGGACGATAGAGGATGATAGCGCGAAAACGCCACATAGAGCCGGCGCGAGGCAAGTCAGTCACCGTCATCGCAGGTCAATAAGCTTTTTTGAGAAAAAGCCAGTAAGGGTCCACAGCCTGGATGGAAGGGAGGCAGACGGCGTGGAATTAGCATCGCTTTCCTACGACGCGTCCTTTTGTTGACGGAGCACCCGTGTACCGCACGGGTAACACATACCTGGGCGGTCCCCTCTGCCTGACCAATCGGCGATATTGGTGCCTTATAGATACCGTTACCTGTGCTGCAGTGACCTGGATTTTCCTGGAGAAGGAAGAGCTCAAACGTGCAAGTACAGGCCAAACGCCCAAGTATGTTGGCTGAACGGCAGCGGAAGCTGCGAAGAGCCAAATTGTACGGCTTCTCCCAATGATTCGCGCACGGAGCTTGGGTCCGCTGACGATGACACGCAACGCATGCCGGCAAGGCAACCAGCCAACGGCCATAGCGGAGAACAAGGCTACGGCGTGGCCGAGGACAGCGCTCACATTGTGTGTGTGTGTGTAAAGACGGGGCTGGTCGATCTAGATTGACGGATGGTACAGAGAGACTGTCTAGACCGCAGCAGACTTCTTCGCCGCATCCGACTCCGGCGGGGGGACGAGGTAGGTCTGCGCGTGCGTGATTGAGGAAAAGGCGGAGCGCCGGGCGGCGGTGGATGTGGAGGAGGGTGGATAGCGGGGACCGCATGGTGAACGAACATCGAAGGCGAGTGCAATGCATTGCATGGCGGGCGGTCATCATAGCAAGAAGGGAAGAAGAGAAAGAGGGTGGTGAGCGGATTGTTAGAGGACGAGCGGGATGTGTCGACTCACCTGAGGGCCACCCTGGCCGTTCTCCCACTTCTGGTACCTCAGCATGGTGACGCCGCGCTTCTCAGCGACGACACGCTCCTCCTCCTTCAGCGAGGCACGGAGCGCACGGGCGGCGATCTGAGAGTATTTGTTGAACCTGTAGGGTCATAGCAGAGGGAAACAGCAGAAAGTCGCGTCAGTCACCGGATTCCACGAGGACGAGAGGAGGGGCAGCAGTGTCCTGCAGGATTGCGCCACCAGTATGATTGAGCATAGAACACGTACGTGAAAACGTTGCGCCAGGTAGCACTGCTCATCGTGGCGGAAGGGTTTTTGGGTGAGCTGGATGGTCGTCGTGGTCGTCCTCACCGACGCAAGAGGCAGAGCGAACGACTCCCGGCTAGCTCCGAAGGGTCACGTGGAGGCAGGTGGCTGTATTATAGGCTCGCGCGGTCCGCGGTGACCTCACGCCTCACGACCACGCCCAACGACCGACAGCTGCTTGAATCGTACCTTGAAGGCCCCACCGCTCTCAGTTCATACCATCATCTCGTAGACCACCGCATATCTCCCTGCACCAAGCTTTGAACTGGTACAATACCTTGCTCGTTACTAGGACAGCAACCACGCCACACACTCTGAACTGCACTCTTCGGAACCTGTAATTACCTCGGATACCGCCGCGCATTCTTCTCTGTAGCTCCCACCTTCCAAACCCTCGTCCACGTTCAATCAGATCTATCACAACCTCGAATGGCGGGTGTGCAATGGCATTATGTTCTCAAGTTCATCATCACCGGTGACGCCGCGGTCGGCAAGTCCTCTCTCCTCGTCCGGCTCACAGACCAACGGTTCCTGGCAAACCCCGACCCGACAGTACGCACACTCCCTCTCGGTGTCGTACAGCCCGAAACTCATTAGCTGCCTGTTGCATGTACAGCTCGGCGTTGAATTCGGCTCGAAGCTCATCACGATACCGGAGGAGAACAAGATCGTGAAACTGCAATGTATGTCCCGTACCGACCCCGGGCACGACGGAGGAGAACCGAGCTGACGACCATAGCCTAGGCTGGGACACAGCCGGCACGGAGTCATTTCGATCCATAACACGCTCCTACTACAGAGGCGCGGCAGGTTGCCTGCTCGTGTACGACGTTACGAACCGACAAAGTGCGTAGCCTCCCGCAGCCTGTGCGGGCAGCTTGCTCCGCCCGACATGGCTTGTGCTCACCTCCGATACCGGACAGGTTTCGTCAATGCCCGCTCGTGGCTGCAAGACGTCCGGGAACACGCGGACCCGCACCTCACATGCATCCTCGTCGGCAATAAGATTGACCTCTGTTCCGACGACGCCTCAGCTGCGCCCCCGCCCGGTAAGCGCAAGCGCGAGGTGTCGACAGAAGAAGCCGAGTTATGGGCGAAAGAGGAGGGCCTTCTCTTTGTCGAGGCGAGCGCGAAGTCGGGCGAGAACGTCGAGGCCGCGTTCGAAACCGCCACGCGTGATATCCTCGACAAGGTCCACCGCGGGGTGTTTGATGATGACAGGGTGAGTGCCTGCGTGCTTGGCTCGGTATGCTCTGGGATCGCGCGTTCGCGATCTCGGGGACCATTCATGTGCTCGTTTGCTGACAAGCATTGCCTTTGGTGCTGCGACTGCCTTAGTCGCCGGGCGTCAAGCTGTCAAAGCCGTCCGGGAACGGAGTCGCACTGGAGGACTCGCAGACGCGCGGGGGCTGTTGCTCGTGAGGGCCGCACGCCCGCCGGCGCAGGTCAGGATATTCGCGATGGATGGGCCGTCGCGTTGGGTTGCGGTGCGGTACGCTGCGGACCGTTTGGTCGATTTTCTCATCATTATACAGTCTATGGTCGTGTTTCTCGTTCTGTGGTGGAAGATGCGCGGACAAGCGGTGTATGTATTCTAATGTACTGTACTGATATATCCCTGTCTGTGGACGTCCGCCCTGCAGATCGCGCCGTACGAACCCCGTGTCAAGACTGGACTGCCCTCCGTGTTGATGCTGCAATCGTCCAGCCTCGCCGTTCAACGCGATCCAATAAGTTCGTTCCGGCCGCACATCGGGAGTCTTGGGAGGGCCCGCCTCGAGGCTGCGCAAGCTCTGCAGATTGCTAACCGAAGTGCCCAACCCACAGGTCGATGCCCGATCCTGCCTTCTCGGGGCTGTATACCGTATCCGGCGCTTTGCCACGGCGTGCATCCACCCCACGCCTCTCGCCCGATGTCCCTCCACGTCGATTCGAGCGGACGTTGATGATCAACGCCCAGCGACGACACAACGCTACCCCGCATTCCTGCGTGCTGCAAACCGCCTTCCAGCCGACGCCCCGGCCCCTCGCCCAACCTAATCACGCATCCCGGGATCTATCTGTCTGCCGTCCCCATCGCCCATCGCCCATCGTCGAAGCTAAACCCTGCGAAGGCGCGCTGGGACCTCCGCTGGGCTGTGCGCGTCGTCGTCGACGGGCCGGTACCTGGCCGATACGATGCTTATACGCGACGATCGCCTTCTCGGAGCAGCTTCGTGCCAGTGCTGTAAGCAGTATACTGTATGCCGCGCAGCACGCTCCGCGCGCTCGCGAGTCGCAGCAGCTCCTCCTCCAGTATCAGTACAGCACATCACGTGTGTGCGAGCGGTACTTTGAGGCGCAGTAAGTACTTGCAGCTCGTGCTGGCCCCGATGCCGCCGCATCACTCGTCAGTCCTTCAGTCGTGATATTGACTGTCGACCGTCGCGGGTCCGCGATCTTCAAGGGTCCCGAGCAGCGTCACCGGCTCCACATCGTCCGCCCGTACCATCCGTCCCTGGCCAGCTGTGCATGTATTCGTCCAGCCAGCCCCGGGAGACTGGCACGCCTCTCCGATGGGATCAGGCAGGAAGGAACGAAGGTCGGGTTGGCGCACGCGCGCACTGCATGATGGCCCGGGGTGCAATTGAACCTGGGTGCACGGTTGTGCTACTGACAGAGCCCGGGGGTTGGGCGTGAGCGTTCGACGTTCGACCGTTGGTCGCATCAGGAAGGGCGACTCGTCCCCGTACAATACTCAGTACTGCAGTACTACGTGCGGAGCGCTATCTACAGCTACGGGAGTTCGGCGTGCGTCCGAATGGGCGGGAATCAGTACTATAGCTAGTACTAGTGGCTATCGTGCATGCCTGCATTGGCGGAGGAATCGTATGTATCCCACACAGCAGACAGTCGAGTCAACTGAGCAGTCCGAGCAGCCCGTGCTCTGATGTGGCAGCCGTAGTGCATTCCGAGGAGTCGGAAAGGACGTAGTAGTGACCGTGCACTGCATGCTCGAGCACAACGCCTGCGGACTCGGGTCCCATACGCATGGGAAGGTTCCCATCCGGGGGTGCCTGTCAATCTCCCAACACGCCTCATTCAGCTTCCTCGTCCACAAGGCCACCCGTACCCTGATCCTTCGCGCCTTCTCCCGCAGTACAACACCCCAAGATCCGAGAGAGAAAGAGAACGCACCGCCTCGCCCTCGAGGTCAGGAGGAGCTCAGGCATCGATGGGCTGATGTGCATACTTAGTATGGATTCTGCTGCACGGACAGAACCGAGCTGGGTTTGAGTTATCAGGCCCGCGGGCGGGTGATTTAGCATAAGGTAGGCCGTTATATGTACAACAGATTGAGCCGTGTCGAGCCGTAAGTTACGTGACGCTTTATACAGTTCTACACTACGGTAGCTTGGGTCCGGGTCGTGGCAGGGCAGGTGGGAGGAAGGTCCATAGTGGGGCGTCGCGGGCGAGTCGTGTCGGCTCTGGGGGGCGCATGCATAGTTTGGCCAGGTCGCCGCCGCTGCCCTGCGACGCCCGGTTTAGGAATAAACGTAGATAAGGGTGGGTAGATGTCCGTGCGATGGATGCCGTGCTCGCGATAGAAGCCGTTCATTTTGAGATGACAGTTGGGGTGTGCAGCTAGGTTTGATGATATTGATGCTGAGATGGTGACTGTTGGAGGAGAGTGTGGGGAGGTCGCACGCGGGGCTGATCTGCGAGAGAAGACGAGGGCGTGCAGCAGGCATAGGAAGGCAGAGAGGTATCATCGACACGCCCGGTCGTCGCCTCGCCGCGACGTCCCGTGTGAGGCCAGCGAGTCTCCAGGTATGATCGCAGACGAGAAGGCCCAGGGAGGAGTGCAAAGAAGTGATTGCCCGCGAACTTAATCTCGAGCCCTCGCGTTCAGTGGCGCACGCACAATGCCCGATTGACCGGCAAAGGGCCTTGAGCCTGCGGCAAAGAGGAGGAGGAGGGGTCACCGTGCAGGCGTGTTGCGGCCGCTGTGGCCCCGTCCACCACCGCCTGCTGCCCGCGCCCATGCCAGCATGGACGGTCTGATAGAACTCGGCGAGCTGGGAGACGAAGCCCGGGTTCGGCTGCGCACACGGCCGTCTCGCTTGGACGTGCTGCACGGCCTGCTCGGGCGTGCAGTTGCAGTACGCGACGAGGAACGCGGCGGCGACGCTCGCGCTACGGCTCACGCCCTGCGCGCAGTGCACGAGCACGCGCGCGCCTGGGTCGCTGAGCGCTGCTGCGATCCATGCGGTGGCACGCGGAAGGAATGCAGCGAGTTCCGAGAATGGCGTGTCGTGGACGGGGAGCTGGAACCGCTGTAGCGACTGGTGCGGGCCCAGGTGCGGGAGGGAGGAGGAGGGAGGGAGGGCGACGTGCCCTGGCATGGCGCTGAGGACGTGCGTGATCCTGAGCGCCGTGAGCACTTGAGGGTCTTCGGCCGCTGCGAGGTCGCCAACATAGAGGCGCGCGACGATCTCGGTGGGTGGTTGTGTGCGCAGGGTGGATGAGGGGGTGTGTGGCATATCGGCGTATCCGGAAGGCGCGCGGTACGAGGCGGGGTTGCATATGATGGGCGAAAGTGCAGGCATGAGTAATATCTGGACGGGCAGAGAGTGAGCTCATGAGGGGGGAGGAAACAAGGGAGAGAGAGGGGGCAGGAGACGCACCATATAGAATAACTTATATGAAGTTTGGAGAATAAGCGGTGCCTAACTCGATTATGTGCTTGATGCAGTAAGTGGTGGAGATGTCCTGGTCCAAGCGTGCGTGCGAGCGATTGTGGGAATTAGAGGGCGATGTTATGAAGAACAAAGAGGAGTGCGAGAAATGAAGAAGGGTGAAAGCTAGCACGCAGCGATGGACATAGGACAGGGAGGGGAGATGGGTGGCTCGCGAGGCTAGTAGGAGGACATGGGGAAGGGGCGGGAGGAGGTGCCAGAATAAGTACCAGACGCGTAGTACGGGTGCCGAGGCGGAGTTGGGTAGAGCGTGACACTGACAGGCGGACCTGTCCTTGTTCGGTCGCCGTACGGGTACAGACAGAGGGCGGGAGGAGTGCCGGCAGTCGACGTCGAGGCTCTTGCCTGGGAGTCGGACTGGGACTGGGACTGGACTGGACTCGGAACGGCGGACGCTGGGCTGCGTTCACTGGCTGCGACTCGGAGCTGTCTCTCAAAAAGCAAGAGCCGAGCCGTTTTGAGTGTTTCGTCCTTGACAGCCGCCACTGCCCCGCGTCTTTCACCCATCCCGCAGTTGCCGCCCATTCCCACTGGCACTCCCACCTCCCATCCGGATCCGTAGCCTTGCACGGCTCTGCCTCCACAGCCTCCCCGTGCCTGGCCTCCATCGCTCGTCTCACTCTCCCGACGTCCCCCATCACTGATGCGCAGATCAATCTGCCTCAAAACCGTAGCTGACACATCCACCCTCCTAGTGACGCACGCACAGTCCCAGTTACACATCCATATCCATCAAAAATTGAATCATCATCATCGTAGCGTACTGCACACTCTGTATGTACATGCGTGATGTCGTAGTGAACAAGAAGGGAATACCGGTACCAGACCATTGTACGATGCATTACAACAAAGACGTTCGCAGCAGCGATGGTAGGCTAGTCTCCTGGTGGGCGGCGACGGGCAATGGCAGGCGCGGTGGTGGGCGAGTGGCGAGTGACGTGTGAGGGGGAGCAATACGACGATTACGAGCGATGCAGCTGGTGGCGAGATGACGGCGAGACGAGGCAAGACTGTGCGCTTTTGATCCGCAGGCGATATCAGGACGACGGTGATGGCGAGTATGCGTTGGTACAGACAGTAAGAGGCGTAACGAATAAAAATCATCTAAATCAGGTCGCTGTGTACGGTAAAATTGCGTCAGCATCTCATTTGTCCTCCCAGTGATCGACCGTTCACTTACGCGACGTTAAGGGGCATTTCATCAATCTGAGTGTTGTAGAATTCTGCGCAAGGGTCGTCAGTCTCGCTTACCCGACACGACACATAGCTTCTAGAATATACTCACGTTCGATGTCACGCAGCATGCGCACATCCTCGGTCGTGACGAAGTTGATGGCGACACCCTTACGTCCGAAACGACCACCACGACCGATGCGGTGAATGTAGTTCTCGCGGTTCGTAGGCAGGTCGTAGTTGATGACGAGCGACACTTGCTGCACGTCAATACCACGCGCGAGCAAGTCAGTCGTGATCAGGACACGGGAAGAGCCCGACCGGAACTCCTTCATCAACAGCTCACGCTGCTTCTGGTCCATATCGCCGTGCTGTCATGTATGATGTCAGACGTGTTCTCGCCTATCAGTAACAATGTGTCTCAGCTCACCATGGCAGACACAGTGAACTCTCGCTGGTGCATCTTCTCGGTGAGCCAGTCGACCTTTCTCCGCGTGTTGCAGAAGATAACGGCCTGGGTGATCGTGACGGTCTCGTAGAGATCGCAGAGCGTGTCGAGCTTCCACTCCTCCTTCTCGACAGCAATGTAGAACTGCTTGATACCCTCGAGGGTCAGCTCGTCACGCTTAACGAGGATACGGACGGGGTCGCGCATGAACTTCTTGGTGACCTCAAGCACATCGGCGGGCATGGTGGCCGAGAGGAGGACGACCTGGGTATCCTGAGGAAGAAGCTGGAAGACTTCGTAGATCTGGTCCTTGAAACCACGGGACAACATCTCATCGGCCTCATCGAGACAGAAGATCTTGATGTTGTCGGTGCGGAGCGCACGGCGGTTGATCATGTCGAAAACACGGCCGGGGGTACCGACGACGACCTGGACGCCCTCCTGGAGCTTGGCCATGTCCTCGCGGACGTTCGTGCCGCCAACGCAGGCGTGACACTCAATGTTCATGTAGTCGCCGAGGGCAACGACGACCTTTTGGATCTGCTGCGCGAGCTCACGGGTGGGCGCAAGGAATGAGCGCCTGGGTGCCCTTGATGTTGGGGTCGAGCTTTTGGAGGATGGAGATGGAGAAGGTGGCGGTCTTGCCGGTACCCGACTGGGCCTGGGCAATAACATCGTGGCCCTTGATGACGGGGACGATGGCACGCTGCTGGATAGCAGAGGGGCGCTCGAAACTGAGCTGGCAGTCAGCATCACAGAAAAAGAGGCTGTGGTGGTTGCGGTAGCTGCACTTACCCGTAGGCGTAGATACCACGGAGAAGCTCAGGCTTCAAGTCCATGTTGTCGAAGCTGTAAATCGCCCTCAGTCAACCACTGCTTCACGCATACACTCCCTGCATTGTGCACTCACTTGTCGACGATCTGGTCCCAGTTGGACTCGATCTCATTCTCCTGGAGGTCCTGGAGGGCGCCTTCGCTGCAGCAAAACGATGATTCAGCACTTGCCCCTGCAAATCGGCTTCAAAAGAGGTCTACTCACGTAGCCATATTGGATAGTTTCGTAGAGAGAGTTTTCTTGTCTCAAAAAGTCGACGCACGGGTCGACTGGAGTCTCGAGGTGTCGGTTGAGAGCGAGGATCGATAGATCGTAGTGGTGGGTGGTCAGAGACCTTGATTGCAGCAAAATTTGCTGTGTCCGACTTGCTCGCCCTTTCGTCGGGCTGTGCCGAGCGTTTCGAACCCCGACGGTCCTTCTCTTACCAGAAAAGGTAGCTTATGTCAGCACCCCAGGTGCTTACAGTGTCACGGTCCTCCTCGTCGTTCGCGAGTTCAGTCTCTCCGACCACGCCGCCGCTGCCGTTGCGGTCGTCTCTGTCGCACCACACTCTCTGCCGTCTCCAGCTATGGCTACTCAAGTCGCGACCGCTCCAGCGCCAATGACAAACGGTGTCAAAGCGAATGGCAAAATCAAGTCGAAGAACCAGCTGCGCAGGCTGAAGGCCAAGCAGAAGAAGGCGGAGGAGAAAGTGGTCAAGCAGGTACGCCTCGCATGCCCTCCTAACTTAGACATGCGACTGAATAGCTGCTCAGGAGGATGTCAACGGACACCAGGAGGGCCAGGATGTGAAGATGGAGGTGGACGAGCCTCAGAATGTCGAGTACGTATCTGAGCCGTTGGATATCAAAGACCCTTCCCTCGAAGCATTCTCCGACGTCTTTGCACGCTTCAAGCCTCCTCCGGAATCAAAACCAGTGCGTTATTTGCTGCGTGCAACGCACTGCACTGTGCTGACTGTGCGTACAGGAAGTACGAGATGGCGAGCCATCGAAGGGAGAGATCATCTACTCGGACGACGACATGGCTTCCGAGGGCGATTCCGACGCTGAGGAGAAGAAGCCGTTGTCCAAGAAGAAGGCGCGCAAGATGAACAGGCTTACAGTCGCCGAGCTCAAGCAGCTCGTCAAGAAGCCCGAAGTTGTCGAATGGACAGACGTTTCTGCCGCAGACCCGCGTCTACTCCTCCATCTCAAGAGCTACCGCAATACCGTCCCTGTCCCCGCACACTGGAGCGCAAAGCGTGACTACCTGCAAGGCAAGCGCGGTATTGAGAAGCCACCGTTCCAGCTTCCTTCGTACATCGCGGACACGGGCATTGCGACAATGCGTGACGCGGTCAAGGAGAAGGAGGCCAACATGACGCTCAAGCAAAAGACCCGTGAGCGTGTGCAGCCGAAGATGGGTAAGGTCGACATCGACTACCAGAAGCTGCACGATGCGTTCTTCAAGTTTATGACGAAACCCAACGTCACTGGCTTCGGAGAAATGTGAGTGAGGTAATTCCATGCGGCTCGGCCGACAATCTGACAATGCGATCTTCTAGGTACTATGAGGGCAAGGAATTCGAGACGCAGCTTAAGCACAAGCGCCCCGGTGAGCTCTCTCCTGAGCTCGTAGAAGCTCTCTCCATCCCGCCACTTGCTCCCCCGCCATGGTTGATCAGCATGCAGCGGTTCGGTCCTCCACCGAGCTATCCTACGCTGCGGATACCTGGGCTGAATGCCCCTATACCCGAAGGGTGAGTGTATATCGTGCATTTAGAGCAGTCTTGGATCATATCTCACCTCTCTGCAGCGCGCAATGGGGCTTCCATCCTGGTGGTTGGGGTAAGCCTCCTCTTGACGAGTACAACCGTCCTCTCTACGGTGATGTCTTTGGTGTATTGCCCAAGAACACTGACGCGGACGTAAGTGGTGCACATACGTTCTTCCTCTTCTCAACGCTGATATCGTGTCACAGATGGGCGAGCCTGTCGACCGCACTCCTTGGGGAGAGCTTGAGCCGGAGGAAGAGGAGGAAGAGTCCGAGGAGGAAAGCAGCGAGGACGAGTCGGAAGAGGAGGAAGCAACCCCAACAAACGCCTGCAGATGGCACCCAGACACCGTCGGGCTATGGAGACTCCTTCTGGTATGGCCAGTGTTGTCTCGACAGTGGCTGGTGGCTTGGAGACGCCAGATTTCCTCGAGTTGCGCAAGAACGCTACGCGGTCAACATCAGAGGCCGCAGAGACTGGACCAAGATCATTGTACCAGGTCGTGCCCGAGAAGCAGACTTCGGTGCGCGGTCTCATGGGCAGCGAGCGTGCATACGACGTCAGTGCTGTCGCTGGCGGGGCCGCCATCCCCGTTCTTGGAGACGAACGGAGTAATAAGGTACGCCCTAATTATCGCTCCCTGTAGCTCAGAATCGTTCTGACAAATCGTATCCTACAGCGCAAGACGAATGGAGTGGACATTTCGATCGACGCTTCAGAACTGGATGGCATGTCTACGGAAGACCTGCGGCGGAAGTACGACCAACATTCGCGGGGGTCCGCCGGCGTTCCAGGTTCGAAGGAGGACTTCTCCGACATGATTGGGAAGGAGATGGCGAAGAGGAAGCAAAAGGCAGAGAGCGACAGAGAGCGGCGGAAAGAGAAGGACTTCAAGTTCTGATCACCGAGCTTCACTCTTGCCATCTTTCTTTCTCCCTGCTATCGCGTGGCGTGTTCTGTATGCTATTTGTCATATTGTACTTTGTGAATGTAGTCTTTCGAAGCGGAATAGTGCGCTGATCATACGGCCGAAAACACGCGAAGTGTTACATGGCCGGAAGTGCTATCGGTACATCTGGGGTAAGTGGTAGCACTGCTAAGGGGCAATTGACGATGATCGTGGTCAAAGTCATGACTCAAAAAGATTCTGACTCGGGCACATGCAATTTCCGTGCTCTTATACCCCAACTCTCATGCGGCCTCATTGCTGCTAGACCTCCTCCGACTTGAATACTTCTCTGTTCACACCGACTGACGACCAGCCATGCCGATGCTGTGAGTAGCACCCCAGTGCGACAAATACTGAGTTCTGATCGTGGGTAATTCACTGACCATCGCCTCTTTCCACCACTCAGTGCAGACCCGTCCGTAAAGTACAAGCCGTACACCCCGCTCGACCTCAAGGACCGCCAATGGCCTTCAAAAGTGAACAGGAAGCCGCCGATCTGGCTGTCGACCGACCTCCGCGACGGGAACCAGTCCCTCGCGAACCCGATGACCGTCGCCCAAAAGCACATCTTCTTCGACACCCTCCTCAAATGCGGCTTCAAGGAGATCGAGATCGCGTACCCCGCTGCGAGCGAGACGGACTTCAACTTCGTCCGCGGGTTGATTGAGCAGGGCAAGATCCCGGATGACGTCTGGATTCAAGTGAGTACTTGGTGCGGTGAAGAGGAGCAGTAGGGTCAGCCGCTAATAAGAGGCTTATGCTCTCAGGTGCTCACTCCTGCGCGAGAAGACCTGATCAAGCGCACCGTCGAAGCCGTAGCAGGTGCAAAGAAAGCCATCATCCACATGTACAATGCGACATGCCACACCTTCCGCGAGGTCGTCTTCCACAATTCCAAGGAGGATACCGTCAGATTGGCCGTGAAGCACACCGAGATCATCCGGAAACTCACGGAAGAGTGCACTGCGAAGTACGGCACTCAGTTCCGCTACGAATACAGCCCGGAGACGTTCTCCCAGACAGAGCCCGAGTTTGCGCTTGAAGTCTGCGAGGCGGTGAAGAAGGCATGGGGCAAAGCTGGTCTGGGCGACGACCGAATCATCTTCAATCTGCCCGCGACTGTAGAAATCGGTCCTCCCAACCATTACGCAGACCTGGTAGGTTGCTATGTATCGTGTTTGCTCCAGTACAGTGCTCACTGGTCATATCGTAGGTGGAGCACTTCTGTCGCAACATCTCTGAACGAGAAAAGATCATCATCAGTCTGCACCCTCACAACGACCGCGGTGAGTACTTATATGCAGTTCTCTCAACGACACCGACAACTAAACATTGTTACCAGGCACCAGTATCGCTGCGGCAGAACTTGCTATTCTGGCTGGCGCAGATCGTGTTGAGGGTTGCTTGTTTGGTAATGGCGAACGCACCGGCAACGTCGACCTCGTGAACCTTGCGTTGAACCTGTACACGCAGGGTGTCCACCCGGGAGTTGACTTCAGCGACATTCAGGCAGTTATTGACGTTGTCACCGCTTGCAATGACCTTCCTGTCCACCCGCGCCATCCGTACGCAGGCGAACTTGTCTTCACGGCCTTCTCGGGCTCGCATCAGGACGCAATCAAGAAGGGCTTCGAGGCGCAGCGCATCCGTCACCAACAAGACGAGCGCGAAGGCAGGAACAAGTATTGGGACATCCCGTACCTGCCCATCGACCCTGCCGACCTTGGGTGCAACTACGAGGCTGTCATCCGTGTCAATGCACAGTCGGGCAAGGGTGGAATCGCCTACCTCGTGCAACAGCATCTGGGCCTCGACTTGCCGCGCAAGATGCAGATCTCGTTCTACCAGGTCGTTCAAGACATCGCCGACCGCGAGGCGCGCGAGATGACCGTTGAGGACATCACCACTGCGTTCCGCAAGACGTACCACTTTGGCGGGTCGGCGTACGAGGGCAGGCTTGTCCTGAAGTCATATCGTATCTCCTCCGAGCCATCACCAGGTGGGCTCACCGACGAAGCCGTCGATGAGCGGAGACAGTTTGACGGGACCATCTCCGTTGACGGGGTCCTGCGCGTCATCCGTGGTGACGGTAACGGTCCTCTGTCCGCTCTCCTCGACGCCCTCCGCACGCATCTGGACATCGACCTGTCCGTGCGCGAATACTCTGAACACACGATCGGCACGGATCAAAATGCGAAGGCTGCCTCCTACGTCGAACTCGTACCGCGCGGCACGGACGTCAAGGACACCCGCCGCTCGGCCGAGTCCTGGTGGGGCGTTGGCGTCGATGCGGACATCGCGGGCTCTGGTTTGCGCGCCGTCCTCAGCGCTGCGAACAGCGCCAGTCGGCGATCGGAAACTGCCCGAACTCAAGCTCAGCGTTGGCTTCAACGCGACCACCGGCCAAGCTGACGTCGCAACTGCCATACTCAATTCGCTGCAGCTGGAGCTCCCCCGGCGCCTGCAGGCATCCTTCTTCGAGGTCGTGCAGCGCGCGGCGCGCGACCAGGGCGGCGAGATCTCGTACGACGACCTCGTGCGCCTGTTCCGCGAGACGTACGGGTACTACGAGGAGGAGGGCCGCTTCGCCTGTGAAGTCGTTCAAGCTCGAACACCTGCCCGACAGCGGCCGCTCGAAGCTCTCCGGCAACTTCATCATCAACGGCAAGCCCGTCGCGCTCGAGGGCGAGGGCAGCGGCCCGCTGTCGGCCGCGGTTGAGGCCGTCAACCGTGGGCTGGACGGGAAGGTCTCGATCCGCGAGTACGCGGAGCACTCTATCGGCGAGGGTTCGGACGTCAAGGCGGCGTCGTATGTGGAGATCGCATACGAGGGCCCGAACGGCAGCCGCAAGTGGGCCGGATGGGGAGTCGCGATCGACCAGGACATCACCGCGTCTGGTCTGAAGGCAGTGTTGGCTGCCACCCGTGCGGTCGAAAACAGCGACAAGGCGGCCAATGCGGTCGCGAATGGGCACAATTAAGTCGGAGACGGCAAGGGGAAGGAAGGAGAAGGAATGTATCTTGTATCTGTACTCGATCTGCCAAAATTATCAGACCTGCTCGACGGGTCGTTTTCATCTTCTGCATTGTATGCGTAGGATGGCGTTTCCCGCTCGCTATGTAGCTAAACGAGCTGGAAATTTGTATAAAGCTCGTGAGCATTTAGAGATGTGTCGCAGTGCGGGCTTATCGCTTCTTCTGAATTTCCCGGGGGAACGGTGCCCCTCAATGAACCTTCTACATGCATGAAGTCTAATAGTCCAACCTACAGTGTCCATCAGTCCATGAGGTCAATATCACAGGCAAAGGTATCGAAGGTAAAGCAGCATTAACTGAGATTCTCCCATCCGGATTGCGCGCATTCTGCCCAACGACAGCCACACCATGCGCCTCGTGTATGTGGCCGCACACATGCAGCCTGCAACCCGCCAAGTCCGCATCCATCAAGCGTGCAGCGAGCTCGGGACATCCAGCATGTATACCGCGCTTCGTCAGGTCGCATATGCCGTGAGCCGGGGTATGCGTCATGAGGATGTCGACGGACGGGGGTATGCGGGAGTAGATTTCCTTGCCCTCTCCTGGACTGTATTGGAATGCGCCTATGGAGTAGAAGGGAGCGGCCTACGCGAGCACCTCAGCAAGCCAATCACAGCCCCATAGCTCGAACAGAAGCGTACTGGTGAGCCGTATATCGTGTAAGACTTGCCGCTCTTTGCCGTGTATACCGCAGATTCGTGCTCGAGGTAGTGCATACCCGCTTTGCCAAGCGCATGGCTGCGAACCATCTTTCGCGCCGCTGCGAGGTCCTGGAGGTTATGAGTGAGCTATTGGTGACCGTCGTCGATTGACTGACATGGGGAATAGAGAACTACCTTTGTTCGTATGTCTCGAGGCTTCATGCCCCGCATAGTACCTCCTTCGTCATATTGCCTGTCTAAACACAGCTATACAACATTACTTAGGTCGTCCCGCCGCGGCAAGAGACTGATAGGGCTCACATCGTGATTGCCTGCGATGAAGCTGGGCCAATCATCAGTGTCCGTCAACATGACTCATTCGGGAGCACAACGCACTTACTATTTGGCTGGATGAGGAAGGCTTCTGAGCCAATCTAGTGTGACCTCGAGATCCCTGAGCGTGCCGTGTCTACTGAGGTCGCCAGCATGGAGGAGCACGTCTCCAGGTGGTACGTGAAAGATGTGGGAATGGGTGTCAGATATGCAAACAAAGCGTGTCCATCCTGCCCCGGGGTGTTTGGGGAGGAAAGGTCAAGTCGTAGGATGCGTGGACGACTGCTCTTCGAAGAGGTGCAGACGGTAGTTGCGGGTGTTCCATGTTGAGTGAGGATCAGGTGGTATCCTACTCAGGATGCTACGCGGACATTATATGGGTGGTAGAAAGAGGCTATGAATGCCAGGATAGCTGTCTTGCAGCTGCAGGCTGTGGTCATCGCAATACAACTACTTACTAACCGTACGAGTCTTTTGAGCATTCGGTGATTGCACAGCAGTACGTCACGGCAGCTAGATCTAATCTTATCTACTATGCACCTCGATCGCCCTGCAAGATCTAAAGAGTCATCTCTGATCAGCTCTCTTCAAACGGCCTTTGCACTCGACCTGGCCTTGACTCTTTCCTCCTCCCCAGTCATGTCTGGAGTGCTCACACTCACGCCCACCGCGTCGCCCTTCCCATGGGCAGCCGCAGCTATTGCGACTTACACTGGCAAAGCAACTCTCAACTTTGACAACACTGCCAAGGGCGTGACCCTCGAGATCGACGGATCCAAGGTCACTGCTGAGGATGAAATCGTTCAGACTTTGGCTAAGGCCGGTGGCCTCTCGGATGACAGTGCCAAGGTGGGTTGGCTGCGCAACTCCAGTGAGATGATAGTCACTTACAATGATCAATAGACTGCGGCGTACTTCGCGCTCGCCAAGACCTTGCCCACTGTGACCGCCTTCCCGGAGATCACTGCCGCCTTGGATTCCCTGGACGACCATCTTGCCTACCGCACTTTCCTAGTCGGTCATGACATCACTGCTGCAGACTGGATTGTATGGGGTGCTCTGAAGGGTATGTCCTGGCTGCGCCGAAGCGTCCTCGGATATGTGGACTGATCAGATCCTCAGGCAGCGTGAAGATTGTCGGTCTTCTCAAGAACAACAAGCACCCTCACCTCCTCCGTTGGTACTCGCATCTTGAGTCCCTCGAATCCACCCAGCAAGTCATTGCTGGGCTCGCCGGTATGTCTATCTCCGAATATGCGCCTGACTCGTTCTGACTCGGTTTCTGGCAGAGGCCAAGTCTGCCAAGGCACGTTCCAACAAAACTGCTGCGTCCTTTGCTCTCGGTCTGCAAAATGCGAAGGAGGGCGAGGTCGTCACGCGTTTCCCTCCTGAGCCCAGTGGTTACCTGCACATCGGCCACGCAAAGGCTGCGATGTTGAACCAGTACTTTGCCAAGATGTACAAGGGCAAGATGATCATCCGGTTCGATGACACTAACCCCACTAAGGAGAGGGTAAGTCTCCATCATAAATGTATCGTGCGTGCGTGACGCTCACACTCCTGATTTCAGACTGAGTTCGAGGAGACTATCCTCGAGGACCTCGCCCTACTGGACATTCACGGTGACAAAATCACGCACACGTCGGACTATTTCGACCAGCTCTACGAGTATGCGCTGCAGATGATCAAAACCGGTAAGGCCTACGCCGATGACACGCTCCAGGAGCAGATGCGCAAGGAGCGTTGGGATGGTATTGCATCCAAGCACCGGGACGATAGCGTTGAGGATAACCTTAAGCACTTCGCTGAGATGACGTCCGGATCTGAGGAGGGCATCAAGTGGTGTCTGCGCGCGAAGATAAGCGTCGACAACCCGAACAAGGCCCTCCGCGACCCTGTCATTTACCGCACGAACCTGCTCCCTCATCACCGTACTGGGTATGTGCAAGGACGAATGCATCCGGTTCATGAGCTCATACAATTGCACCAGTTCGAAGTGGAAGGTTTACCCCACGTACGACTTTGCATGCCCGATCGTCGATTCGATTGAGGGCGTCACGCATGCTCTGCGTACGAACGAGTACCGTGACCGCAACCCTCAGTACCACTGGATGATCGAGGCGCTTGGTCTTCGCCCGGTCAACATCTGGGACTTCAGGTACATGCTCGTGCCCCTATTCATTGTGTCCTAACCAACCCACTCACGCTACCCTATTGCCAACAGTCGTCTGAACTTCATTTACACTCTCTTGTCCAAGCGCAAGCTCCACTGGTTCGTCGACACCGGCCTTGTGCGCGGCTGGGACGACCCTCGCTTCCCCACCGTCCGTGGTATCCGCAGACGCGGTCTCACGGTGGAGGCGTTGCGCCAGTTCATGCTCGCGCAGGGTCCTTCTCAGGCGATCGTCTCACTGGAATGGGACTCGCTCTGGACGCTCAACAAGAAGGTCATTGATCCTATCGCGCCTCGCTTCTGGGCTTTGAACAAGGCCAATCTGTACGTCCTCTGCCTGTCAGAGGTCCAGCATCGTAGCTGACGGTTGCATATAGGGTGCCGGTAACTGTCAAGGGTGGCCCGGACAAGCCCGAGGTCAAGAGTGTCCCCAAGCACAAGAAAAACCCAGAGGTCGGCGAGAAGAAGACTGTTTACTCCTCGCAGATCTTGAGTCGAGCAGGAGGACGCGCTTTCCTTCGAGGACAACGAGGAGGTTTGTTCCCTCATTGCGTGACGTGGCGACCCTCGCTAACCTTCGTATCCAGGTCACGCTCATGGACTGGGGCAACGCCTATCGTCCGCTCCAAGACCGTTAACTGAGGCCGGCGTCGTTACTGGCATCGAGATGGAGCTGCACCTCGACGGTGACTTCCGCAAGACCAAGAAGAAGATCACCTGGCTCGCGCAGCCAACCAACGAGCACCCGCTCGTCGAGGCCACCCTGCTCGACCACGACTACCTCATCACGAAGAAGAAGCTCGAGGAGAACGACGACGTGAAGGACTTTGTCACGCCCGTCACCGAGTTCCGCGAGGACGCGCTCGCGGACGCGAACGTGCGCGAGCTCAAGAAGGGCGACATCATCCAGTTCGAGCGCAAGGGGTACTACATCTACGACGGCGCCGTCGACGGGCGCATGGAGTTCATCCACATCCCCGACGGGCGCGCGGCGAGCATCGCGAGCAAAGCTGCGCCTCAGACCGGCGCCGCGACCCCTGCTGAGGGCGGCAAGAAGCACGCGGCCGCGGCGGTCGAGGACGGCCAGCAGCGCGGACAGCTGACGTCGAGCGAGACGCCTGTGGACACGAAGATGTACAAGATGCCGAAGGTGTACGGCGAGGGCGAGGTGCCGACGCCCGGTCGAGACGAAGATGTACAACATGAAGAACATTTACGATGTATAGGGTGGCGGGGCGTCAAGTGCAACGCAGTCTGCAACAAAAATGTAGAATATACAGCTGGTCAGGGCTTCAGTGCCCAGTGTTTTCTCTTCATGGTGAACAAATGTTTGAAGCGTGCTATGGGACCTCAAAGCTTGAAGTCCATCGCACCATACGGCCGACCCTTCCCCCTCGCTATTTGAGCGAATGCTATCGATGGATCCAAAGCTTTCCCAGTACATGGCCAAATACAGAATGGCTGACATAGCAGACAGGCTCAGATGACGACAGCAGTGACTCTATTAAGGCAGCGGGTGTGATTTCACACCTTCGTTGGAACCTGCTTCCACCGCAAACAACTAGCAACGTCTCTCTGACGAAAGCGCTGCTGGTCTTTTGAGAGTAGTAGGTAGCCAATGGCGCAGTCCGCGGAAGTTCCGAAGGTTATGAAGGCACTTGTAGTGCAAGAGGTGAGCACACTCTCCGAAAGACATGCACAAATATGGGAATGAATTCGTGATAACGAATGCCATGCGACAACTAGGGACGTCAGGTCGCAGTACAAGATTCACCCAGTCCCTCAAATTGGGGACGACGACATCCTCGTCAAGACCGTAGCGGTCGCCCAGAATCCTACTGACTACAAATGTGCACGGGCCGCCTGTCATATACTTGCTCTCGCAGACCCGTGGCTAACTGCATCTATGTCTCAATGCAGTCATCGACTCCGGTCGAGGCAAACCGGGAACCGTCCTTGGGTGCGACTGGTCCGGATACGTCGTCAAGGTCCGGGAAGAACGTCACATCCCCGAAAGTGGGCGAGCACGCAGCCGGGTTCGTCATGGGCGGGACGTTCCCCGACAGCGGCGCGTTCGCAGAATACGTCAAGACCCCCGCCGAGCTTGCGTGGGTCGTTCCGGAGGGGACGCTGACGCACGAGCAAGCTGCGACCATGGGATGCGCGTATGTGCCATGCCACGCATGCCACAATTTGGCGGATGAACTTGAATGCGATATTGACCGTTGCGGACAGGTTCTGGACGGCCGTGCAAGCGTTGTACCATCCCACCCGCCTGGGGTTGGTTGAGCCTCCCGAGAAGGTGAACAAGGAAGAGTGGGTATATATCCACGGCGGCAGCTGTGAGTGGACGTCAGAATAACCTTGCGCCGATCGCCGACATAGTGAGCCTCTACAGCCGTCCGTCGGTCAATTTGCGATCCAATTAGCTGCCCTCTCCGGCTACAAGGTCGTCACCACCGCCTCTCCGCGCAACTTCGACCTCGTCCGCTCCCTAGGGGCCAGCGCTGTCTTCGACTACGCAGACCCGGAAGTAGTGTCCAAGGTGAAGGCCGCCTCTGGCGACTCGATCGGTTTCGGGTTGGACACGATAAGTGTCCGAGAATCGCAGACGATCAGTGCCGAGGTCATCGCACCCGGCGGCGGGAAGGTGGTGCATATCCTCCAGGTCATACCGGACGCGAACGACTCGGACGGACGTTCAGCGGATCTGTGAGCCTCTCTGTGGAGACGATGATACTAGCAGTACGTCCGGACCGCTGACAGAGTTCGGTTGCACAGACACCCTCCTGTACTGGGCTCTTGGGCGGGAGTTCAGCTTCGGTCCGGGAGCAGACCACCCGGTGAGGCCCGAGGATAGAGCGCACATGGTGCACTTTTTGAAGAAGGTGCCGGGCCTTGTCAAGGACGGGTCGGTCAAACCGCTGCCCATCAAGCTCTGGGAGGGCGGCTTGAGCGCTATACCGGACGGCCTACAGTATATGAGAGAGGGAAAGGTCCGTGCAGAGAAGATCGTGTATCGCGTGTGATGTACAAGTAGAGAAAGCCTGGAAACAACCATAGATAGCGCCTAGAATGCGTAGTGTTGCAAGACCGTCCAGCAAAGCCAGGAGATGTCAGTCACGGTGGTTCATACGGTCTGAAGCTGCGAGCACCGACGCTGAGTGGGTCCCTCCATCTGGCCCTCCGCCCAACATCCGGGACCGCCATCAATTCGCTCCATCCACAAGCCCCGGAGGCGGACGATGCATTCGCGCGGAGCTTCCACTCCGTGGTACGGCCGGTTCATGCTGAACGGCGGCAAGACCTTGATTGGGACTCTGCAACGCTCGGGGAGCTCGTGCAAGCTGCGCTGAGGAACTGGGAATACGCCGCGCCCGACGATGCTGCTTGAAGGTCTGGATGTGGAGGCGGATGCGGGAGAATGACGACCTGCTGTAGGTTCGGGAAGAAGGCTTCGCTCGACGTGTCATCTGCAGAACGGATGAACAGGAATAAACTCGAGATCAAAATATGGTTTGTCTGAATCAGGGAAGCCACAAGTCTCACCGATGACCAGCTCCAGGCTCTCCAATGTTATGCGCGGATTGTAGTCCAGGCGCGACACGCGCAAGTGGGTAAGCAGCGGCGCATGGCGCGTCCATTCCACGAAGTCCACCTTCTTGCCGACAGGCGTCAGGATGTGATGCAGCCGCTCGAGCTTCGGGTACAGCACCGCGCTCTCCGCCGTCGCCCCGCAAGGGAGGAAGTTCGGGTCGCCTCCGATCAGCGTCAGCTCCCGCAGGCGCGGGAAGCAGCACCGAACGACGGCGGTGCTCTGCCATCGGATCTGGTTCAGCGCGAGCGACTCTAGATCGGCAGCGACCGCGCGAATGAGCATGGGGATGACGCAGGTTGTACTGCTCGTCGAAAATTGCATGCGCAGACCGCCAGGTCTGTGCGCGCCTTTGCAAGATGGCCAGAAATTCTGCGCGGGAGGTGGGTGCTTTCGGTGAGACGGGGGGAGGCGAGGGTTGTGGGACTTTGTGGCTGTTTTCGTCGTAGGAGAGCCAGAGATGACGGACGCGAGGGAGCATGTCCATGGAGCGGCCGCGTTCTTGCTGGTATACACGAAGGAACTTCTCGATCTTGGCAGGCGAGGTGAAGAGCGCGACGGAGTAGAAACGAGCAGGCCGCGAGGCAGCGTGAATGCGCCTGGATACGAGAGCGAGAGCGCAGCCGGTCGGGCCTCCGTCAGTGCAGGCGTAGAAGAAGATCTGGCAGAGTATCTCGAGTGCGAGCTTATCCATGATAGGTGGAGAGTGCTCGGGCGCACTGCTGTTGTGCGTTGTCTGGTCTGGAACATCTTGCGTGTTACTCGAGTATATACGTGCTCAACGCATGCGCGCCCGAGTCACATCAGAAGCTACAAACGGGCCCATTAGCGAAATTCTGCGTCAGAGTGCCGACACACGTCGCGCAAGAGAAGAGCATTCCTCAACAATCCGAAGTAAGTGTGGGTGTCGGAGGCAGTACCGTTGTCGAGACACGGACGAAGATGGATCGCAGCAGCACGTTTGAGGCTCAACCAGTAGTGAGCCAGTAGTATATGTAGCTCAAATAAAGGTAGAACAGGGAGAGATCCGCTTGATTATGTTCGAGGAGGATTGACGATCCCACGAGAAGGCAGAGAAGTCCGATGCGCTTACATTTAGCCTGGTCGTGCTTTTGATGCTGTGATGTGTATGTCGCAATGGCAAGCAACTGGGCGCCGTTTCATGCTTTGCGTTGCAATGGAAGCAAATCTAGCTATCAGGCAGCAATGGGAGACAAAGCGGATAGTGGTCAAGCTCAAGGGTTGCATAGAAGACTTCGCATACTTGCCAGCACCGCTACTTCCACCGTCTCCGGGTTACCCGATCCCTCATACCAGCACTCCCCTGGCGCTTCTGAGGCTAAAGAGTATGATACGGGAAGGGATATGCTTGGCCTTAAGGCTATGCTGGGTGCTTTGCGACCTGGAAGCCGTTGCGATTACAGTCAATGATCATGGGAGATGCACCGACTCTCAACACCCACCACCCGCTATCAGTGAAGAGCAATCGATACGTACGGCATTGTCACTGCTTGCATTCTCTACCTCACTGCTTCAAGAGCTCGCTAATCCAACGCTCATCCAGAGAAGATGATGATCGTTGTCCGAAATGATGGTCAGGCTTCATCATGATCTCATCTCTGCGGCGCAGCAGACAATGCGAACGACGGAGGCGTTTTGCTATCCGCTATCACCCAGATGGACATGTATGTCGGGATCTGATGACAGGAAACCTAATATCGCTGATGAGTTAAGTTTGTCGAGGCTGCGACGCACCGCCAACGATGTCAGTCGAAGAACCGTGCCGGAGGCTCCCTGCCTCTGAGTACCAAGTACAGACTCGCACGACATCTCACTTTCTGCGAATAGTATAGCACTCGAGGGGCTGCCGACGCCATCAGCGAAAGTCTCATGAATCGTAATGGTATGAACCAGGACATGAGATACTTACTGGTTCGAGACGACTCCGTCTTCGTCTTCAACATCCATCGGAGGCAGCAATCCCAGCTGATACGATTCAAGGAGCATTGAATGCTTTGATGTCTCTGAGTCGCCCATAAGGCCATCGACGCCTGACACGAATACAGGCCTGATGACGTTGTAATTTCTTCCTATCCAACAGTCTCTCCCGCCACGCGCGGAACCTTGGCATCTTCCTATTGAACGAGCGCGTCCACCATCATGCTTGCAGCGATTTCGTGGCAGAATGGATGTTCCTGAGCACTCGGCGGATGACAAGCCAAGTCATATCCTACCATGAACTCTGTCCAAGCATGGCTGGAGTACTGCGGTCGTAGTTCGCCTCGCCGAGCGGTGTGTCCCACATGTATTCGCGGACGTGCGGCCAGGCAAATGCAAGCGAGGATATCCAGAGCGTCAGCATAGAAAAGGTTAAGTGAGCTCCACACAAGCCGTGCTCGAGATGACGGACCTCATTCATAGATAGCAGATAACTGAGTAACCCCCACTCGCGTAATAGAGTTGTGAGCGCTCGAAGACCTCCCGTGTGTTCCTGTGCCGCGCGTGCCATAACTGAGGCTCGGAATATACGCATACCGCAGTATGCATAGCATAACCGATGCGGTGGCCTGTACTGGCTCGGCACGGCGCAAAGACATGTGAACGCTATAGCCGTACTAGCAACGCAGATACGACCGCAGGCCAGGAGTACGACCGATGAGCAAGGCACGGCCCCCGAGCCGCTCAGAATCGGTGTCCCGGGCCCGGTCAGCCTAGGCCAGATTGCCCGAGGGTGCGCTGCGCATCAGTCCCTGGAGAGTTGCAGAGATGCTGCAGCCAGAGCGAGAACTACGGTGTAGAGTTGGCAAGCAGGAGGTCCGGCCAGGCCAACAGAGATAGGGCGTCCGGGGAGAGGTGGGAGGAACATCGGGGAAGGTGGGGTCGAGACGGCAACGAATGTTCTTCAGTATGCCTTGAGGCGCGGCGAGCGAGTAGAGCATCCTGGATTCGGCTTGTTCAGGCCACTCCAATGCAGTGTGAGCATGTGTTAGAATCCAGAAGGAACAAGCAGTAAGGTACGTGGCAGCATACTGTCTATTCCAGAGAATATATTCCAAGCGGAGCTTCAGGGATACGTACACACCCGGAGGTACGTGTGGATTTCTGAAAGGCGTTCGCGGAGACCTGGGAATCGAGCGTGGCTGGGACTCTCGCTGCGCCGCGGCAGATATCATGCGGCTGGCGACGATGTGCCAGCAGCAAGGCACATGAAAGCGCTCCGCACCTAGGGATTAAGGCATGGCGATTTTGGATTAGGACCTTAGGCATCCGGAAAGTGGCGTGTGGTCGAGACCTCGGAGAACCTCGCACGCAGGAGAGGAGCGAGAGATGTTCGTTCAGCTTCATGAGAGAAGTGCTGCGAAAGCCGTGGGAGTGGAAACTGCATGATATATGATGATACCTGTTGCAACGTGCGGGATATCTGAAGCCCAGAACGTTAGCATCTGTGAGATAGGAAGTCAAATTGACGTCACATATAAGGAGGCAATAGCCACACGATGTTCAAAAAGCATCATGCGATACAGGAGGTCATCGTGGTCATAAGACGAACATGATGTACGCACTCGCTGCTTTCTGCCTGCACGCTGGTATGCATAACGTAGTCGTACGTCATTGGACACGTAGCGTGTGCAACGTTGCTCCTCGCGCAAGAACCCTGTGAACCAGAACGAAGACCGTGTCTTGTCCTAGGTGTGAGTGCTGATGGTGGTCATGGTGGTGGAGAACGTCGAACAAGCCCAAGCCCAGACACGCCTTAGCCTTACCTGCCGTCCTCTGCCGCTCTTCCCTAAGCTTGTTCGCGTCCCCGGGGCGGCATGTCCGGGGATCGCGCAGTGACGTCACGCGTCATTTTACATGACGACACGCGCCCACCCGCGTCGACGCGTCTTGCGCGCGTACTGTTCTATACCGACAATAACCGTGGACGCGCGCGTGGACCCCAGTGGGACTGGCAGCTGGAGTAGCTGTTCGGATGGTGGAGATTTTGCGTCTGCTCGTATCGACCGACAACGAAACGTCAGCGTCAGCTGCACGCAATGCAGTACCCTGTACCCACCTCGCATGCCTACATACCATTCGGCCGACGCACCACTTCGGAGAGCCATCTTTGGTCTGTGGATTCCTTGAGACTCTTCTAGGGGCCGTACGTCAGGATGTAGCAAAGCCATCTCCACTGGCTATCGACATACCTGAAGTAGAGGTTTCTCTGTTCTTGTTTCTCTCTCCGCTAGCCTGGTTTTTTCCACAAACCCTAGACATTTTCCTTTCGCGCCTCCGGCTAAGCTTTAAGACAATTCCAACTATCGAACTCCACCTTTGGCACAGCAAGAGTTCACAGAAGATGGAATAAGCGAAATTATGGCCGTACCCGAGTGTCCGCCATCACCGAAGGCAGGTCAAAAACGCTCGCCAACCGACAAGCGTGAACTAACCGCGCACGCTCAAAGTCGTTCAGTTCCGCCCATTGCAACCCTGCATTGATGTCTCCAAGACGATGACCAGCATGCCGCCGGCTTTGCTCGTCGTTCGCTCTCGGACAATCCGAGCTCGCCACGTTTTCCAATGAGCTGCAAAGCGTTTGACAAGATCTCTCTTCCGCTCTCTTCCCGTCGGCGCCCTCTGCTGTCTCCAGGCACCTCTCCCCGCCCGTTTTGATCGCCGAGCGACAAGATCGGTTGGCAATGGCCGCGTCCACGGCACCCGCCATTGCTCCTTCGGGCCACAGAGCCCACGCAGTTCCCACGGAGCCCGTTTTCAATCTCCTTCCGAATCTTGCTCGCATTCCCGCCCGATGCCGCCTGCTTTTCCCGGAGCGGCCCCCCGCGCCGAGCGCCGGGTACGCGCGCCTGAGGTGCCTCCGAAGAAGTCGGAGAGCAGGGAAGGCGCTGCGAATGTGATTCTCTGCCGCCCATCCTCTTGTCTTCTGCGGTCCACTCGAATTCATGCGTCTCGAGCCCTCTCGCGGGTGCTATCTGCTGTTGACGCGCCAAGAATGTGCTTTGAACGACCGATACACATCCAGGTATGATGTTATGCACTGGCACGGATCGCAAGCATCGCGCTGGGAGGGTTTTGATTCTGCTGACTGTACCCGGCCGCGGACCGCGACACGTACGCTCAGATGACACGACACGCAGCTGGTGGTCCCGCTGCGTGGTACAGTATCAGACAAGCTGGTGCTGTAATCGCGCTACATCTATCGCCCTCGTCCGACTCGCAACTGACTCGATAGCGGGATTCTTATTACCACAGGATTTCGCAGGACGGCCGTGTGCTGAGTAAACCGCGCCTCCCGTGCGCTCACCGAGGGAAGGCTCGCATTCAGTTCGCGCAATGCGATGAGATATCGCCATCCGAACCTTCTCAAGAGTGCACCTGCCCACGCCTATCGATCCCGCTCTCGCCGTCTCTTAGTCAACAGCGGCCCATATGCGTGATCGCATACCGCGGCCGACAAGGATGTTTTCATAGATGCGCGCAGATATTGAGCGCACCGCATACTAGCCTCGTCGAGACATTAAACGCTAAACCACAGAAGCACGCCGCATAGCGCTCGCCCGCTGACACCAGCCCAAGGCACAAGACAAAAGAAAGGAGCCCGGACAGGAGATGCCCAGAGGAGCAGGTGAGTCTGCGGGGCACAGCTGGGGAGGCGCGCAGACGCTCATACCCCATAATACGGTCCGGAGAGAGAAGCTCCGGAGACGTTCATTCGAGCTGCTGCTGCAGCAGTGCAGCCACTGCATCCTCGAGTCAGTCTGAGTTCGCAGAGCGGACTTCCTAAACCACATGCCTCGTGCTCGCAGCACAGCGCAGAGGAGGGTGGTGGTATGTATGTACCGTATACTCATCCCGAAGCGCTGTCCTCGTACCGCAGCTGCTCCCGGGTTCTTTGACCGTGCGATCTGCTAGGATCCCGGATATCCACGCAGCACAGCTGCGAGACGGCCTGTGGAGAGCGGGGTCTGGTCTGTGTGGGACTGCGTGCGCGGGCATGTAGGCTCGTCCCCAGCCTGTCTGGTGAGGGTAAATTCAAACTCAGTCGCAAACTCCTCTAACCTCACCAGACAGGCTGGGCTCACTCGTGGGCGTTTAGGGGGGGTCTACCGTGTGAAAATGGACTTCGTGAAATCACGCTCGTCGTGCAACTCAGGTGAGCAGATTGTATGGTAAAATGTGCATCAACCCTCTGGTGTAAAAGGTCCGCAATATATATAGTTACACAAGATACACGTGCATTGCAATTTCTACAGAGATATGCGAGGATTAGAATGACGAAAGAGGATTTGCACCCTGTAGGAGCCTCTCTAGGGCCAAATTCGACCATGAAGTATCATAGGTGAGGTATTATAGCGTATGACCACTTCTATGAAATACTGTGCAGATGCTGTAACCTGAATCCGCTCATCTCAACAAGCAGAAGTGCTCAAATGGGTGTTGCAGAGCCATTGAGCATGCCGTCTTAAGGACCAGCTGAGTCACGTGACCGAGCCGGACGGACAAGCGCGCATACGGCGTGCATACCCTCCCGTCCGAGACTCCGAGTCTCTGCAGTGTCCTATAGAGCACAGATGTAGGCCAAATCTTCATCTGTGCTCTAAAGCACGGTAAGACCTGACGACGCTCAATGTTTGACTTACCATGTAGAATTGCACAAATGCCGTGAGGTGCGAATGACCTGCTAAAGCTGGCTACTAGTATGCATCTGTCTGTAGAGTGCTGTGCTGAGGGTTCGGCGAGGACTGCAAGATACACCTTGACAGACGGGTCGCTGTAGGAGTAAACAGTGCAAATAAGACATCATGTTGAGTCCCAAATCATACCAAAGGCTTATATTCACAGGATACGGTGTGTGAACGTCGGAGAGAGGTTCAGTAGAGTCACGTACGAGAGCAAGAAACGCGAAGTCCATTTTCACACGGTGGACCCCCCTAAACGCCCACGAGTGTGCCCAGTCGGTAGAACGAGTTTCGCCTTTTCACTCTCCGCTCCCTCGAAAAGGCAAGCTCTGTTCTACCGACTGGCTTGCGAGTCTAGCGGGCATGAGCCTCCTTGGCGGGTGCGGGGAAACGTTGTGGGCGTACGTGGGCACTCGGCCGCGTGTGCATCATGCACCCGGCGTACATGCGAGACCGTAAACAGTCAGTGCACATTGGCATGCGTGCTGCATAGTTCTCGAGGGTGCTGCGCAGCTCGGAGAGGTCGCTGCATCGACGGTTGATTTTGCCTATCGAGGGTAGGGATTCTAGGTGTGCTGCGCGGAGAATCCGTGCCAAGCGCTGACGGGGCCGCGGTTTGCAGCCGTTTGCTGCAGAAATCGCAACCGCAGCACGGCGCAGCACCACATACAGTACAGTATACTTCGCCGTGGTGTGAGGAAGCCGAGATCAAAGGAAGCCACACCGGTCGAGTTCGCCTACGCCGTGTCCCCCTCAACCCCGGCATGCTTGCGATCTTTCAGCCAACCTCCCGAGTCGAGCTTCAAGTCGCACGGATATTCGCGAAAGCGCGGCACATTGACTCACGAACCCCATGGAGAAGAAGGCTGCCACGCAAGCCACAAGACGCACCACGCACAAGACGCTCCGGAAGTCAAAACCCCGGGCCCCTCGGACTCGAGTCTCAGCATACTCCATATAGTCTCCATACAGTACAGTGTAAGCACAGACGGCCGTCGCGTCGATCCCTCGAGCAGCTCCTCACCCGGCGGGCTCGGACAGCCACACCGGTAGCAGTGAGCGGAACGGAGCCCTCGGAGCGCCCGCCGCGGAGCTCCTCGCCTCGCTCTCCGTTGGCCCCTCGCCGGCCGAGCTTGAACTTGAGCTTGAGCCTCTCGTGCGTACAACGTTGAGCCATTCGGACGTCGGCCCGTCGGGGATTTGGAGAGGCTCGGAGTTGCAAGGCGAACAGTACAGTACCGGGCGAAACGGGCTTGGAGGGGAGCCTCGGCGCGGCGTGCACGGCGAGGATGTGCACAACGAGTCCGATCCCTAGCTCGAGCCGCCCTGGGAGATTGTTCAGACACTTCTACTCGATCTTACGGCTCATACTTATGATCTATGCACGACGTATGATGTTCCACTTCTTCTGCCCTCAGGGTCCAAATGCCAATCGAAACAAGCGAGCGCACGCAAAATGGTGTATATGTTTAAAACTTCTTCATGCCATTCGTTCCGAGATCGTGCACGATACACTGCTAGCTACCTACTTCCCGAGCTTCCTTCCTACCCTCCTTCCTTCCGATGATGCAAAGCGCGAACCAAGATGATGAACAGAAAAACAAAAAGTGCGAGTGCGAATAAGCAAATCCGCGCCGGGGCGGGTATAGATGATGCGTGGGGTTGAATGGTGCAAATAAGAGAAGTGCGACGATGCCGATGATGATGAATGATGATGATGGAAAGTGTGTGCAAAACGCGTGCGGCGGAAGGATGTGAACGAGATGAACAGCGAAGTGCAAAGCGGACAGCAACGAAGGAGATGGGATGCGTGGAGGCGAGTAGGCAGATGGGATAGGATGCGGATGGAGATGGAATGCGGATGGGATGAGGTGAGAGGCAGTGAGTCCTGTCCGTGCGAGACATTGTTCGTTCGTTCAGTTCATTCGCGCGTTCAGCGCGCGAGAGAGTCCATCGCAGACATGCAATGCGTACGAGCGTGCGTGAAAAGCGCGTCGCGAGGGGGAGACATGGGGGAGAGAGCATATACGGAGAGGGAGACGCGAACGGGGAGAGACGGAGATGAAGATGGGGGAGGGGGAGTGAAGACGCGTGGGAGCGCCTGCGACGCGCGCGCGAAGGCGGCCGCGTCGTGCACCACTCGGTGCCGCGAGACGTGAGGAAATCCGGAGAAGGTCGTGGGCGAGCTGGGAAACCGAGAGGAGACGAGGATGTGAATGCATAAGGATAGCAATGCGATGCGATGCGAACGGCCGGCGAGGGTGACCGCGGAGCCCGGCTCGACTCCATGGCCGGCGTGCGTGCCAGGGTACAAGGGAGACAAGAGCGTGTCTACCTGAGCCTATGCCCGCGAGAATGCCGAGTCGACCGGGAAAGTCGTGCGATGGCCGATGCGCCAGCAGAGAGCTATGTATACTGATGAGGAAACATGGTCGAGAATGTCGAGTCTTCTATTTGTGTCGCCGACGCGTCAACCGCCGCTTTGCGTGGAAGACACCAAAGCGGATGCGGAGGGTCACGGCTTGCCAATGTTGGCGGAGAATGTGTGTACACGTTGGTCTGGAGGAACGGTCAGTATATGCGTTATGCACGATAGATGAGGGCGCGTTACTAACGTGGACGCGTGCACGTCGATGTCGTTCTCGTCGAAGGGGCTCATCGACGGAGAAGGCTCCTCCTCAGAGATGGTGACCTTCTCCCGCGTCTCCTTCGTCGCGTTCTTCTTGGGCTTCGACGCTTTCCGGATGAGGCAGCTCGATCGGGAGCGCACCTCCTCCGCTCCGTCTTCAGCCTCGTCTTCGCCAAACGGCGACTCATGCAGCTGGAGCGCGTTTGTCGTCTCCTCTTCAAGTGAGCCGACGGGGCTCGACGAGTGCGGCGCGTCCGTGTAGTAGTAGTACGCGGGCGGATGGTATGGCGCAAAGCTGAACGCGCTATGTGACGTCGCGCGTCGCGTTGGCGCGTTTTGTGACGAGAAGGGGCTGAAGTGGGACTGGCTCTCCGCGTCGTCGTCGACGTCCTCCGCGTCCGAGTCGTCTGCTTCGGTGGCCCAGTCGCGTTCCCATCCTGGACGCGTTGGGTGCACGCCCAGTGAATACCGATCGTGACTACGGGACCGGACGGCGTTGGCACTGCCGGTGCTGGTGCGTCTCCGCTTACCGATGGGTGTCGCACGGGATGGTTGGCGGAGGACGGGGAAGTCACGGTAGTCAGGGTCGTGGAGGTCACCGTTGTGGTCGACGTATGCACGGGTTTGCGCGTGTGGCAAAGGGGACGCGCTGGTAGAGGATGATGAAGAGGTGCTGGCGTACGCTGGGTCGAGCAGGCGAGAGATGTCTGCCGCGCGTGTTGATGGCGAGTAGTGGTCCTTGTGGCCGCTGCTGGGAGGAGGGTGGCGAGGCCCGGGAGCGGCGACTGTGACCGCCTGTGCAGATGCTTGCGCGCAGGCGAGGGCGGGGTCGAGGAGGATGAGCTGGAGAGAGGATAGTCGTACATGGTGGCTAGAGGGAGAGGCTGCGGGGAGGAGGGGATGTTGGGATGGAGAGTGGGATATATAAAGGGCAAGTTGAACTTGAGGGTGGGAGAGGGCGAGGAATGCTCGGGGAAACTGATGCTTGGCCTTGTGTTTATGTACTGGGAGGCGATCCAAGCGTGCGGATGAACAGGAAGAAAGCAGAAGGGGTATCTGCAGTGGCACCCGACCGAGCGAGGGACAGGGCGAGGGAGAGGAGGCGGGGGGAGGTGACGAGCGAGGGCTTACGGGCGGGGAGATCGGAGGAGGGCGAGGCCGGGGATGTCTTTATACGACTGACTGCACGACTTGCCAGTGGCCAGTGGCCAGTCAGTAATCTAATCCTAGAACCACGCTTCCCCACATGCCCGCTTTTCCCTTTTCACACTCCGACTTTTCCCTTTCCCTCCCTTTCCCACAGGGTTACCCCCTTCCTTTACCTGCATACCTCCCCCCTTTGGCACTCTCTCTAGCCACGCCGTCGCCTCGCCTCCAACCCTCCCTGCGCGCGCGCTCTCTTCCTATGTCCTCTTCTGCCCCCTCTTCGCTGCTCAATGAGCCACAGATGGCTCGCAGCACATCCCATGACCTCCCTGCACAACCACACGTCCCCTCGGCCGTCCATGACGAGTCAATTCGGAATACGCGGCTCTTCCGACCAATCGGGGCCTCCATACGCGTTCCCCCGCCGTGGCGTCCCGACCCTTGGGCCACATCCTTGCACAAAATCCTCGGCCCGACGCATCACCGATGAATCCGCCCTGCACGTGACCGCGACGCTAGCGCAGTACGACGCGCTTCCAGAGTCGTCCACCGCGAGTCCTCCTCGTGAGCGTCCTCGCTCTCGACAGAGAACGTTCTTCTCTCTTCATCTGCGCTATCTCTTGGTCCCCGTACAGTGCCTCGCGTTGTCCAGCGCTCTCTTCTCCGATCGTATCAACCTTGCCCAACGTTCCTGGCTCGCATTGCTCAGCTCCTCGCGTTCCTGACTAATCTCTCCAGATGGCAGTCATCTCAGGCGTCTACCCTATCCCCCTCCACTGGCAGCAGCCCAACCCACTCGTCTCGCATCATTCCTCACCAACTCTGTTCACTCGCGCTGACGAACGGATCCCATAGCCCGCATCCTTCTCTATTTGTTGCTGACTCACTCCTGAGCGAGCCCCTCGACCGTCCGTGCCAGTGCTTCTGCTATAGGCTATCGACGATTCCTACCATTTTGATGGTATGTACGAATTCTATCAGTCTGCACCCGTGTCGCACTTTACACCGACAGCGCTTCATGTAGCCCTGTCTTCGGCGGTTAGGATGCCCAGTGAGAATGGGACAGGCTTTTCGAAGACACTACCGGAGACCGATGTAATCGGGTACCGGATCCCATGTATAACTCGTTCTTCTATACCCGATTCCAAGCACGCCCGACACCGCACGCATCGCTCCTCCCACCTACGCTTCGGCGGCTTCGCTCCCTACCCATCCTTGACATGCAGCGCCCGACCGTGGCTTCCTACTGCTCAGGCCAAGGCATGCTTGACGCCGGCGATGGCACATCTGCTTCCCTCCCATGCAAAACTCCCGGCCGGCCATCGAGATCAAACTCCGCATACGATGCGCCTCTCGGGCTTCTGAAATCCATTCCGCGCTGCAGTTGCGTACCTCAGGCCGAGCTCGAACAACATGATGTCGCGATGCGCTTTCTGCGCGCCGCGATCTATCGCAGCCTGCGGGCTGAAGACGCCGTCGCGACGACCATCAGCGATGCGTGCAGCGGTCTGGTGCGCGCGATATCAGCTCACGGGTGCACCAGCAGCGGCCTGGAGCACTGTTTAGCATGGGTGCAGATCAACGGCCGATTCCAGGCCGACCGTGGCCTCACCCATCCGACCCCGCTCTGCACCCATATGCTCGCCGAGTGCGAGCGTGCGCTTCTCCGGCGGACGTCCAGTCCGAAGAGGGCAACGAGGTGCGGAACACCGCATGTCGCATATGGACATCGGGTGGGCGTATGGGTTTGTGGATGCACGCATCCGAGCCGTCAGCCCGTCAGTCTGTTCAGACCGGTATTCGGCATCCTGACCATCCGCGAGGCGCAGGCCAACGCGAGATGGCATCTCGTCTGTACACCGCAGAACCATCTGGCGGCACAGCTTCAGCGTGTTCAGCTCACGATGGAGAATAATCGTCTGCTTGATGTTGTTCGCACCCACCATTTGGCGCGTCATGCATGGCTACTGCACAGACCCGACCACTCGTCAAAATCACCGCGCCAAACGCGGAAACGTCATGATCATATTCACCGTCAGGCGCTTCGGCTCAGGGTCTTCCAGCTAAGTGACCGGGATCAGTGCACAACGGGCGCTGTGTGAGGCGTCCGGTTTGGATCACAATAGCCTCGAGGATCGCATCATGACATGCTGACTTCCGAGCCGCGCCGCCCAGATATCCAAGTTGTGGCATTGGCAGACGGTTCGGCGTGCTCTCAGGTGTGTGTGCAGGCTGCGTGCAACGTTTCAAGGCAGTCGGCACGTCGGCGGTGCACGTCGGCGCCGTCGCGACACGGGTGGGTGTCTCTCCGCTGAAGTTTGGACTGGCCCACCGCAATTCGGAATTGTGGTCCTGACTGCCCTGCTCCGAGTCCCATGCTCTCCCTCCCGCCTCACACGTATGTGGCGCGGCGCAGCCCGAGCTCCCTGCTGCCATTCGGAATTCGAAAGCTCGAGATACCGTCCACTGTACCCTCTCGAGGCGCCCCGCGTTCGCGTTCATGAACACACCTCACAGCTGCCAGATGCTCGGGCTTCAGGCGGACGGCCTGCGTGTTCCTTCGGCCGCAGGGATGGCGAACGGTGATTCGCTGATTTTGATTGCGGACGGCTGTGAGTGGTCGGTCCGTTTACAGGCCGCGAATGCGGAAGGCTATCTCAAGAGTCCAATCTAGCCGCGGTCTAGAAGATGAACAGCCAACACCGTTCCCAGGTCGTGCGTAGATGTCCGCGCAAGGTTCTTCCTGGCCGAATCAACCCGCCTGCCACAGCTGATACATAGGACGGTGCGCATCCACTGGCAGCCCGTAGGGTCTGTTGAGCAACGATGGCGCGCTCGACTCGAACGCTAATTTGACGACGGGGCAACGCCGTCGAGCGAAGTCAGTCATAGCCCGCCGGTGCGAATTTGAAGACATTGATGAAGATCGTCCGCAGGCCAAGTCCCGGCGTTCTACGACCACGTCCGCCCGAGGCCTACCACCGGCGCCCACGATTCCAACCCAGCCAGCTTCTCTCCCTCGTATAGACCTCCAACTCAGCTCCTCCGACTCCTCCTCGAGAACCTGGACAGCGAAAACCCCGACGACTCCCACACCCTCCAACTCTCGCCCTCGCGCGCCAAACCTTCGTCCTCATCCTCCCGCGTATCGCTCGTCGTTGTGCTTCGACCCGATGCACCAGGATCGCCGGAAAGCCTCCCCGCTCCCGAGCCCGCATGCCGGGCGTTAGCGTAGCAGTCTCTATACCCTCTCGAGCCCTTGACGGACTCGGTCCCGTGCGTCTATGGCATCTGGTATGCTTCTGGAGGGGAGTGTTGAAGACCCGGCGCTGCACACAGTCAATTCCTCCAGCACTCTTGTGACTTGGCATTGCCCATGGTACCATTAGGCTGGCGGACCACGCTGTTGCTCATATCATTGCAGCGGATTCACCGACGGCCTCCGGAGCGCATGCTTGGACGTTCACATGTACGCTCACATCCATCGGGAGCTGCAGCATACCCATCCAGGATTAGACCTCCCGCAATATCACGGTCAGCTGCGGCACGTCCGCGCACACTATTGCGGTAGCTCTCGCCGAACATACCACGCCCGCAGCCTCACCCAGCCGCAGTTTAGCACATCCGCGTCCCTGCGCGGCCCACCTGCGAACCTCCTACCAAACGCGGACCCCTCTCGGCAAATGCTCGGACACGCGCTGGGGATGGGCCCTCCATACACGGTACTCCAGCCGGTTTGTACGTCCTCCCCTGCCTTCTCTGCGCTATAGGTAGCTTCCGCCTGCGTTCCTCGCGAGCTTGGAGGTGTGCTGGGGCCGTCAGGCGGGACTGGCGTGCTTGGGAGATCGGGTCTCCTGCCTGTGGTCCGCCCGGACGGGCGAGCGCATGTGAGGGCTTCTCGCCCCAGGCTGGCGCGCAGGAATCGCGGTGGCTTGCTCGTTTGAGAGAGGGGAAGACACGCTCGAGCGCCGAGGATGCGGTGAGTGCGGGGTGCTATCTTATCGCTGCGCTCATCTGCTCTGGTAGCTTGTGTCGTCCGGAGATTTGGTGGTGCAGCCGGATATGGATGCGGGGATGTGGGGGAGAACGCCGCGCAGCCAGTCAGTCATTTTGCCACTTTGCAGTCCTCTGGCGGCATACTCAGCAGCAATCATGGTGCGTCCCCGGTCAGATCATGCCTGCTTTCTTTGCAAGTCGTCAGCTAGTCTCACTGCCGTGACGAACGTTGCTGCGCTCCATTATGAGACATCTAACCTTTCCTATATGCCCTTCGATGGCCCACAGAACACAGCCGTTGCTTGACGCAGCACGGAGATGAGTATGGTATGGAGTGCACGCATCTCATCTGTACCCATACACACATCGCATGTCCTTCCATTATCTCATCAACAGAGTGCATACAGCGATCAGCCTTCGTGCCTTGGTCATTGCTAGGGTTAGACCTATAGCACTGATATGGCCCAATTCAATCGCCGCAGGAACGCAAGACAGCGCGCGGTGGCATTACCGTCGGGCACGCATGCACGCGTGCAGCTGGACCGCGCAGACGCTGCGCTAGCGAACCTTCGATGCCTCGCGTTCGCGATGTCCGGATTATGGCACGCACCGATGGGTGGTCGGAGGAAGTCACGCGACGCGTCCGTAGATATTCCTAGCCCGGGCGTGTGTGTGCACACAAAGGCGCCTCGAGGCACGCCAGTCGCGCGCGCGGACGTTTAAACATATCCTGGGCGTATCCGGCGCGGGGATGCGAGATGGCTCAGATGGGACGAGATTCGCATGGTCAGATGGGTGTGGATGAGGTGAGATGAGGCGAGCAGGGTATGCAGATACGCTGGGCCTCACGTTCGCTCGAAGAGCCTGTTGGAATCCGATAGACTGCCGCAGGGAGGATCCTCGCGGCTCGGGCGGGCCCTCTGCCCTTCACATGGACAAAGCAGACACAAGCTGCAGCTCGAAGGGCGCGGACTGCGGTGCTGAACCTCGGGAGCGAGGCGTGGATCGATATACGAGATAGATGCGATCTGCAGTTCTCCCGGGGTGGACGCGGTAAGCTTTAGTCTCAGCAGACCACAGCACAGCGCATATCGCCTCGTCAGCTGGTGTTACCACTCAAGGCGATCGATGGTTATCGTCCCACGACGCCAGGGTTGATCTCTTGCGTGCTATTGAACTCGGTGGCATGGACCTCCAGTGGGAACGAGGTGTGCCACCCATTCATGTACGATCCATCCATCGGCCATCTTATCTATTGCTGGGATGCACAGGCGCGTCTTCCATGCCGCAGTTTCATGGAGAAAGGAAGGGCGTAGGGGTATGTGGGCATAGCATGGGATCGGATACCTTGCCGTCTTCCGTTCGAGCACTATTGTTTTGCAGAGCGCGTGCACATACGAACCACCGGGCGGTGGCACAACCTAATCCTGCGGCAGAGGACTGCAGGCATACGTGCGAGGGTGGTGTGTTCGCACTGCGGGGAAGCTCAGCTTGGAGATGGAAGATTACGGCCGGCTCGAGTTCTTCAAAGGATGGTCCTCGGGGTTGTGCTGTAGGCCCTCTTGGAAGCCTCTTTGTCTCACGTACATAATGCTGCAGTGAATGAACGCGCCCACGGAGACGCGGGCATGCTTACAGGTTGCATAGCTGTTCAGTAGAGCATGTAATCTCTGCATTGAAACATACCGTAGGTTTGACCACTCGCTGAACATACTACATGCCCCAAAGCGCGGACGTTGCGGAGGAGGATGAGATGTGGCGTCTCTGAAGGGAGAGGCGGACGATCCGATCTGGGCATGGCGGGGAACGCCGATGCATCGATCGAGATCGGGGTACCTCGCATATCGCGATTAAAGTCTTCCGAGTCTTGGCGTTTCGTTGCCACCTCATCCTCTCAACCACCGTGCCGCAGCTGGCCTCTGTCCGCTCAGCTCGGTCTTGCTCTCTCTCGATGTCTACGCAGGACTCGACAGTCGGGAGAGATATTTGCAGATCAGTTGCGTGCTGGTCTCGCATAACTGACCGCTGTCAGCCGATGTATAGTGCTGAATCAGCTCACTCATCAGCATCCGGAAAGCTTTGCGCTTCTCGTCGCAATGTCAATGCATCGTGCACGATGCTTCATGGCGATGGCGACTCTACTTTTGGGCTGTTCCGAGCAATTCTAACCCTAGCTCATTGATAATGACTCACCTTCAGTATTTTGGGCAAGCACTCAGCTGCTCCGATGCGGATGCCGTGTCCGGCTCGGAATCAGCGACTTCGTTCACCCACCGGGCGACAGCTCTCCTGTCGAGCCTCACCATAGAGGTGTGGCTCAGGGTGCGGATGGTTTCTCGGATACTAGGGCTGCTTCTGTCGGACATCCCTCCCACTGCACGCTTCGTGGTTGCCAGCCGCACAAACAACGCCGCACGGTCTTTTGCCACGGTACGTTGCCCGAGTCTCTTAGGGACGTTCACTCACAATACTGCTAGGACGGATGCCTCCAATGCAGAGGCGTATGCCATACTCTGCTCATCTCAGGCACATCACAGCCTGCAACATCGTCGACGACGCGTAGTACGTAATTTCTCTGATTTTACTTGAGCCGGCTTTGGAGCCGCAGAATGGTCCCCCGCGCCTCAAGGATCAGCGCAGGACGTGCCTCGCGTCGCTTTGCTCGGGGTCGTGGACACGTCCTGGAGCCATCGGTCCGTCTAGCGCGTCAGGTGTGGAAGGTGGTATCCACAACATGACCCTGGAAGACCGCCCCTCGTCCTGCAGGACATGCTCCGAACCTATGATCGCGTTTGTTCCTCTTGTGAGGTTCAATCGTCGTTGTCGGTCATCGTGTTCTCCTGCATGCGAGCCCCTCTCTTCTCTCCGACGTGACCGGCGTCAGTGGGACACGGCGAAGGGGGCGTTGCGGAAGCCGGGGACACGGTACTTTTTCCAAGCATTATAGCTTTTCGCATTGGCAGTGTGGACGTCCCTGCCTCGCGGATTTGAGGTGTTGTGTCACTGGCACTTACGGAGGTTGCCAACACTTCTACGGCGATAGTGGAATACCGAAGAATTGATTCACACACAGCATCTGTCACCATCTCAGTGCTCTTAGTTCCATGCACCGCTTGACAGGTTGCGCTACGCGCTTCTTCTGCTAGCCTGGCAGAAACATCGGGCCTTGGCATGGATAGCCCATGTTCATGACCTCCTAGCGGAATTAGCTCATTTGCGCTCTTTTTGCAGGACCATATAGCAGTCAGGGAGGCATTGCTGCTGTTGATCTGCATTCATTGGCGCTCAGTACCGCGCTGGTAAGTAGCCTACCGGCTTATGAGCGCTCCACGACATTCCCTCAAGCAGCAATATGGCTAACTCACTCTGACAGCATGCGTTATACGGTTCATGCAAGGCTCTCTAATCCAGATAACGGCGACCGACAGTGCACAACAGCCTGTATCTATGCCGGCAGGAGCTGCGGCGAACCGCCTCAGATCAAGACACACACTACCTGCTCCCCATTTTGCGCAACATTCTGCACGCCATTCGAGCGCGACCTGCCCCGGTGACCTTCTTCTCTGCCTCACGTCCGACATGTTGAGGGCCCTCCCGGACGGTCGTTCCGCATAGACCTCAATAGGCCAGACAGCGTCGAAGGGCGCGCCATACCCCTTACGGCCGGAGTGAATGCGGCGCTCAATATCAGACCACCACAGCGTCGATGGTCAGCGGCCTAGAGCTCAGGGTCGTACTTCGCTGTGCTCGAGCTGCAAGGACGGTCCCACGCAACCACCCCACACATGTCCCCCGACCGTTCTATCGCGCACTGCGTGTCGAACGCTGCACGGCACGCCTGCGACCCGCCGTCTATCGTCCCCCAACTTGCCGTATACGCCCACACGTTCTTCGCGACCCCAACGAATGTAAATTGTTCTCGCTGCAATTTTCTGTGAGCGACTGCTCATGTGCGCAGGGGGCGGGCAGCCACGCTCGCTCTATCCCGCCTCGTGGTTGATGCAGGAAGCTTCGATGGCGGACAGTCCGGATAGGAGGCGCGGCTAGCCGTCGGGCATGTCGTCTAAGGTTAGCGACTGTAGCGCTGCGCGACGCTGCGTTGCGCGAATGGACGAGCAGCGGACGAAGCGACAGTAGTACGACGCGACGTCATCTCGCACCATGTTCCAGGGCACGTTGGTTGTGAGCCTGCCTTGTATGTCCTGGCTTGCTTTGTGGGGCCAGACGACCCAGTCTGGGTCTCTCAAGCACATGAAGCACCCAACAGGTGTGATCGGTGATGCAGAGCGAAAGAAGGTCCTGGGCACGCGACTGAGGATGCATAGATTGCACTTGCCAGCCATCAGCACCCTCTGAGCTGCAGCAGTCGGAACGAGGTAGCTGCGCTAGTACATGAAAGGCATGTTCAAAGCACGCAACCGTGCGAAGCTCCGCGAAGGCCAGTCCTTCCTTCCTTGCGATAACGATTCCTTCTTTGCTGTAAGCGAGAGCCAGCCTCATCTGTCGCGCTGGGGCCGGCCGAACCAACAACCCACAGATACGCCCGCGCCATCAGAAAGATGGAAACCATGGAGGGTCGTTTGTGGGTGCGGCATAGCTGACAAGGCCGCTTCTGCCCAGTTGGGCCCATATGCGCGTATGCCTCGAGGCGGAGATTATTCCGTAGCGTCCGCGTGTGTGCCCCTGAGGACAGCTCATGTGAGCTTCTCTCCGGAGAACATTTCCCGACTCAATCAGGTCCAGCATGCTGGGCGGCAGCAGGAGCGAATATTCGACTCGTCCCGTCTGATCGCGCTGTTCGTTTCTGGTTTACAACATCGTACACGGGCGAAGAGGGGAGAGCATTCGCGAAGGAGAGAAAGGTCGGACAGACAGGGGTGACCAAGGATGAGTGCGGTAGTCAATCTGGTTCATTGTATCTGATGATCGTGCGTCGGCCTCACTGACGTAGGAGGCGCGTCAGGCTTTCCCTCATCTGATTGAAATCATACGTACCTTAAAGTTACGAGTAAATGGTCGTACTTACAGCCAAGTTGAACGAGCTTTTGCCCGACGAAAGTCGACTTGTCAACGGTGGTCCAGACGCATCCATGTCAACATTGACAATGAAATCACCTTGAGACTGACTCGGAGATGGGCCCTGCGGCCAACATACCCGGAGCACAGTCGTGCTAAGACGGGTCGGGGATAAGTACTAGAATGGTATGGTCGAGAACGAAGGCCGCCTTAGATTGCTGATGAAGGGTGTAGTAATAGTACGAAGCTGAGCGGTGGAAAGGTGTAGAACGTTGATGATAATGCGAGAGTGTAGTCGCGGGCAATTAGGGTGCCCAGATGCCTAGGGATTCCGGCTCTGCATGAGATTGGCTTGCGTCTCAGCACGGCGATCGTGCAATGGGTCATAAGCTATGTATCATGGAATAATGTGGAACCCTAATCCTCGAAAGCGAGATCCTCGATACGAATGATATGGGGTGTACCCTAGTCCAAGCGAAGTGCCAGGACGAATCGTACGATGCAGCCGAGCAACAGTGGTAGAAAACGGGCTCACTATAGGCTGCAGCGCTGCATCAGCGGCCGCCTGCCGCATATCCGCGGCCACCGGATCCTGAATGCACATGAGCAGTCGTGGAGCCTGTAAACCTGTGTTGAAACATTGAATGCACTGCGTGCGGCGCAGCGGGGGATGGGGCAGTTGCAATTCATCGGAGTCCTGGGTCCTGGTCAGTTAGCTTGTTTGCGCATAGAGATACGCAGTCGTAGGGAAATCTGTCAACGGATGAGCTGGTCTTGCCTATGCAGGTGTATTGCCACGCTGTGGAGGAAGGAGGAGGACTGAGAAGTACAATGATGGCATAGTGGTAGCCTCGACATGGTGATGTTCCATTGCACTCCCGACGCTGCGAAAGTGACTGCCTGAGGCTGAAGACGCGGGTCGGCGGAATTTGACGTATACAGATTGTGCTCGACGACGTACAGAACCGCGTCGAGTGCGAAGAAAACGCGCGCATTTCCAAGTAAGATTGAGATCTGAGGGTAGCGATTCTGAGGGCTGCCTGAGCAACAGAGTGCGTGCAAATGCCCGCTAGTGGAACATCGCATCGAAGTATTGCGTAGCGAGTGTATCGGCCATCATGTCTGCGATCCGGTCAGCATGACCATGATGGCCAACTGAACGCAATGCATGTCCCGAAAGGGTTGGACGCCTGCGCTGAGATAACGAGTGAATAGATGAGTGATGGACTTTACTCTCGGCTGTCCAATATGAACGCGCCCCGACTTTGTTCTGTCATGGGACTGTTCGGAAGGTGAGGGCTACGCAGAAAGTATGCCCTGCAGAGACCGTCAGTAGAGATGATCGTACGCCAAGGATCGACACAGGTTCTGTCCAGATATCCCTTGACGTACGGCCGCCTCAGCCTCTATGCTATCCCACACTAGACTGCAGGTCGCACGATCGCGCGCAATTGCTGCGTGCTTATCATGTCTCCGATAGTATAGGTTGCTCGCAAACCGAGCCTTTTCGCCGGGGCAATGTCGGCTAGGCGAAGGCAGAGATCTACGCGCTTCTAACACGTCAATCAGTAGACATCGGAAAAGAACGCGAGGCGCACACAACCTTGTAATTGTGGGATGAGGCCTTCGAAGGTCGCTCGGCTTGTACGAGGAGTAATGTCGGAGCGATGATGAGCAGGGCATGGGTGGCTACGCTTGGATCGTGCATCTGCACACCCGGGCTCCTCAACTAACTCGGCAAAGCTCAGCAGCTGAGTGTAAACCGCTAATACGGTGACGAAACGAAGACCTGCGCATCAGTACCTCCGTAGAAGTCGGCCCATTAGCAGGCTTAATCGGGGCCTACCAGACCTTGCATCGCATACGGTATACGATTCAATCAGCATTGCACTACTGACTGCGCGAGCGCCGCCTTCACGACACTCGGCACCGTATAGTACCATGACTGGACAACCTACTATGTCGGAGCTGTCAGTGCGCCATATGGTTTGGGTCACCTGTGTGGTCTTATGGGCGCCCTTGATACCACGGACTCTTATCAGTCTGTCCGAGGTCGTCTGCGCCCGATCGACAACCCGCCGGCGAGAAGGCTATCCACTACTTGTACGAGTGGAAGACTCAGCCACCGACGCAATATGACTCAAAGTTGCGCCTCCAACCTTGCGATCGGGTATGTCACAATGCACTGGCCCTAGTTGGCATCAACAACGCTGTGTACGCCACCAAGCTCTTGCGCCCACCTGTTTTCCGCTTGCAAATGCTCGTCGGAGGTAGCGTAGCGGCGAGCATTTTGCGAGTCTTGGACAGTTTAGCTCTCGCAATGCACGACGAGAGATTGGCCTATTGCTTGTCTCTTTCCTTCACCAGACCGCGGTGCGAGGCTCGCGAAGAGAAGGATGCTTAGTCTTGGATCGCTTGGCTGGGTACAATTTTGCGAGTGCCCGATCGGTCAATCTGCGAGGCGGAATAGATCGTCCGACGCAGACCCTGCGGGAGCCGCAGTGTTCTTCAGTGCACCACAATTGAAACGGAGGCGGAGGAAAATTGCCTGTGTCAGCAGCAAGCAAACCGGTGTTTACGGCCCCGAGCAACAGGGGTTGAATTGAACAGTTCGAGCAGGAGTACGATGGATGGGGTGAGTATCCGGGGACGGGAAGAGACGGAGGGAGCGAGTGGCTATTGCGGGCGCTTGATGGAGGAGGATGCCGACGCGCTTGTGGCGGAGCGCGAGCGCTTGAGGACGTTCAGCCACCGAACGTCCGCCAAAGCACGGGCGCTTGCTCGCGTATTCCTTTCGTGCAGTGACTTCATCCATGGCATTTCCGTATTTGCGTTCAACGCCCCGCATACCCCAGCTCACGGCCGTATACACCAGATTCCATCGGTCGAAGAGAGCCATGGCGCATATGACTCACGCGAGCTGCTCCTCCCACCCCCGATTCTTTAATCTGCACCACCACCATCCCTCCTCCTCTTTCCCTCCTCCCTCACCTTCTTTCCCCTCCCCTCGAACATTGTCCTGTAATGTCGCTGTCAAGACATCCAAGCGTAGAGGCAGGTCTAAAGACGATACACCATGAGAAGAGCGAGAAGCACCATACGCATACCGAGGTGCAGCCCCACGGCAATGCCTTCGACGTGTACGGTGACGAAGACGAAGCAGAGAGTAAGCCCTCCATTGTACTCACCATGTTCTCCTGGCTCACCAGTCCCCCAGTCAAGTACCGAACAATGGTCTGGTGGAAAGCCGCCGCGCTCATGCTCGCGGAGACCGTCTCACTAGGTGTAAGTTCACATGCAATCTATTCTAGGGTACGAACGCTTAACTGCTCTTCCCCGCAGATTCTATCCATACCCTCAGCCTTCGCGAGCGTCGGCATGGTCGCCGGTATAATTCTCGTCATCGTAAGCACCCATCATGTGGCGTGGTCATGACCTGCACTGATACCGATTCCCGCTGCTTCTTCTTAGGGCCTCGGCGTGATTGCCACCGCGACTGGCTACCTCATCGGTCTATTCAAACTTCGGTACCCCCATGTGCACAACATGGCCGACGCGGGCGAGATCCTCGCGGGTCCCATCGGCCGCGAAGTGCTCGGCGCCGCGCAGGTCGTGTTCATGGTCTTCATCTGCGGCAGTCACGTCCTCACGGGACTCATTGCCTTCGACACGAGTACGTCCATGCACCACTTCTCACACAGAGCGCACAGCTGACGCCGGATGACGCTTCGCAGTCACCGCTGGAGCTTCAGTGCTCGGTCCTCTGGGCTGCTATTGCTGCGATCATCTGTCTCGTGCTCACGATCCCGAGAACGCTCAACGGGATTTCCTACCTGAGCGTAGCGTCCTTCATCTCCATCATCTGTAAGCTCCACATTACCCGGTGCTGCGACCCGCGTCTGACTCTATGCGACCCTCAGCCGCTGTCATGATCACGATGATTGGCGTTGGCGTTGCTGGTCACCAGGGCGGAGTCAAAGTCACGGCGAACCTCAAGTTCGGCACGGGCTTCCTGGCGGTGACTGATATTGTGAGCGCGTTTGGTTGCTGCCTGCTGGGATGGTACTGAGTTGTGCTGGCAGATTTTCGCGTACGCTGGTCACGTCGGGTTCTTCACGTTCATTGCGGAAATGAAGGAGCCAAAGGTATGCGTCGGCCGCCTAGTTGGATAGCTTCTATGCTCACGCTTCCGTCACAGGACTTCGCAAAGGCGCTGTACATGCTTCAGATCGCCGACACTACGCTCTACCTCATCGTCGGCATCGTCGTGTATGCGTTCACCGGCGCCGCAACCGTTCTCGCCCGCGCTCGGGAACACCAACACCCTCCTTCGGAAGATCTCGTACGGCATCGCGCTCCCGACGATTGTCATCGCGGGTGTCATTAACGGGCACGTCTGCGCCAAGCTCATCTTCATCCGCATGTAAGTCATCGCCACTAGCCCCACAAATTGCGTTCGGACTTCTGACGGCGCGCTGGTGTAGTTTCCGTCGAAAGGGCGTTCACTCGAGGCATATGACCACGCACTCGTGGACCGGCTGGTTGACGTGGACCGGCATTTGCATCGCCATCTGGACCTTCGCGTTCATCATTGCGGAAGTGTAAGTGCTGTTCATGCGTGGTTGTGGAATCGTGCACTGAAGGTGCCGTCCTGCAGTATTCCGTTCTTCAACGATTTGCTTGGCGTTATTAGCGCGATCTTCGCGAGTTGGTTCACGTATGGTATCTCGGTATGTCCTTCGTTCCTCGTCTGCCCGAGCACGCTCTCAACTGTTGCATCATCGCAGGGCATCTTCTGGTTCCACCTTACGCCTGCGTCGGAGCGGTGGACGACATGGCGTCAGAAGCTGAAGACTATCTTCTGGTCTGGCATCATAGTGGTTCGTACTAGTCGCTTTTGAGACCCGACTGGGGCAATGACTAATAGGGCGGTGTTTGCGCAGATGGGTGCCTTCATCATGGTTGCAGGGCTATACTGCCTAGTGTCAACAGCATTGTTGAAGGTCAGTCTCTCGATGCTGCAATCACGCGTCGAATCTGCTGCTTATACAGGGTCCTCAGGATACCGCACGGGAGGGTTCCCGTCACCGTTCACCTGCGCCGACCTGGGCCTCCAGTAATGGACCCGTCAAAAAAGTAACATTTCTCAATGCCCACGAGTTCGGAGACGTCACGAATCTGCTTGCTTTGCTTCACCGATGGCTAGCGTCGGACGGCGACTGTGTATACCAGGTGCGATTGTGTACTGCTAGGCTGCTTAGGTAGTGCTACGACGGCCATTATAATGTTTACGGTTGGATGCGTTGCATGATACCGAGCGACACGTTGACGAACGAGCATGTATATATGTAGCGTAGTACTGCTAACGGTATCTATTCTCTCTCAGTATCGGTTCACGCGCGCGATCGACGACTGTCTCGGTCGTGCTACTGACGAAAGAGACCGGATGCCGGCTGACAGAAGGACGAGCGTAAGACGAGACATGTAAAAGTGAGTCGACCGGCGGACACCGACCCGCGCAAGTGCTGATTGGCTGTGCAGACGGGCGCTCCGATGGGAGACGTGCGTGAAGCGGCGTGTGTGGCCGAGAAAGGCAACTTTGAGGCGTCTCACTCGTTCAAGACACCGCCTTGACTCGGACGAGACGAGAAGCGTCGCGCTCATCAGGCTGACGCTGATCCATCCTCTCGCGCCCATCCCCGCGCCCGCCCATCCCCGCAGCGAGGCTGGTGCGCTGTGGGCGCGATGCGCAGAATGAATGTCACTGTGCTTTCTTTCCTTCCCCCCACTCCGTCTCTCCCCGTCTTTCTGACTGCTCTGTAGGTTCGCGCGGTCTACGCCACCGCAGTCCCGTTGGTACGCACCAGGGGCTTCCATACGTGCTTCATACGCTGCGGCTTGACTTCTCAGCCGCTACGACCGCCCGGCCTTCGCGCCAACGCACGCAGATCCTCGATTTTCACGTTTGCGTCCCCTTTCTATCCCGAGACTCGCGTACCTCTCTCTTCTCAGGCGGAAGCACGCTGTTATGAGAGTGCTGTGGAAGTACAAGCAGTGGCAGGGCGTTGCTTCGCCTTTGACGTGGAGCTGGCTCACATGGACGGCGATCGTGTCGTTTGCGCTGAACGTCCTCTGGATCGTGGTGTCCATCGTCAAGAGGCCACAACCCACGGTCTTTGACCGGTATACTAGACTGTGAGTTCAGACAGTGCATTCAGGTTCAAAGCTGTAGAAATCAGACATGAGAGCTCTTCATTATGTTGTACACCTGGTAAAGCCGTCTACATCCCGATGAGGGCAGGCTCCCATTGTACTTCATGCTGTAGAGCTGTTCACGCCTGCGATGTTGTGAAATTTGTACACTAAAGTGCTGACTATATGCTTGCTCACGCAGGCATTCAATTCCTCTGGTGGACCACCAGTCACTTTCCGAACGACATCCCGTCGACGGACACGGCAATGTGATCGCAACCAGCTTCTTCACCGACGAGTTCGCAACAGCGATCGCCACCCTCGGCCACTCCCTCGACCGCGTCAACACGACCGCCCGCAAGCTCGCGCTCTACATCCCCGAGCAAGTCTCCCCGCGCGGGCTCTGCATCGCGTCCGCGACGGGCTTCACGCCGCACCCCGTCCAGCGCATCTCGCCGCCCAACAACGGGCAGGGCATCTTCCCGCACTTCGTCGACCAGTTCACGAAGCTGCGCATCTGGGAGCTCGGCGAGGCCGGCGCGCGCGGCGTCGTCTACCTCGACGCGGACACGCTCGCGCTGCGCAACTTCGACGAGCTCTTCGCGCTCCCGTTCGGGCTCGCCGCGGGCCCGGACGTGTACACGAACAAGGCGTGGGGCGTGAGCTTCAACGCGGGCGTGCTCTTCCTGCCGCCCGAGCGCGCGCGTGTTCCGCGAGCTCGTCGCCGCGATCGACACCGCGCCGTACTGGCGGCACGAGGCGGAGCAGGCGCTCCTCAACGCGTTCTTCGCGGCCGAGGTCGTGAAGCTGCCGTACGCGTACAACGCGAACCTCGCGATCAAGGCGTACAGCCGGAAGGTGTGGGAGGGCATCAAGCACGAGATCCGCGTCATCCACTACACGATGGTCAAGCCGTTCACGCGCGACAACAAGAACTACGCGCTCGTGCCGATGGAGGAGCTCGAGGCGAACGCGCGCAGGCGCAGTTCGGAGGAGGGCGGAATCTTCGTCGAGGAGATGGAGCTGTGGGCGCAGACGTGGCATGAGCTCTATGAGATTTACGGGGAGAAGCTCAGGCAGTGCATGACGCTGTCGGACAAGCCTGGGCAAGAGATGTCATGACCGCCTTTGATGAGATGTACCATATAGTTTCCGGGGGGCTTTCATGTATACGCACGCATAGTTAACGAGACTTACGATGTAGGACCCCTGGACGTTAGCGGCGGCACTGGCAGCGGGGAGTAAGCGATAAATACAGTGCACGAGAGCTGACAGCGAGACAGTACGATGTGCGACGATAGCTACAGCGGACGGGGGACAGATATATGGGGGATCTACTGCGTGTGCTTGTAAATAAAATTAGGGCTGTGATAGAGGAGAGGGGAATAGAGAGAGGAACGTGATGCAGCTGCTACTTGTGACATCGGCGAGAGAGAGGGCACGTCCGAAGTTGAAGAGATTAGGCTGTGGTATAGTATGCGTAGTGTATCCAAGCAGGTGTCCGTGGTTGCAAATCAGATCCAGAAATGCCGCGGTGTATGTTTAATGTTGACACGGTCTGATGGACATCGTGTCAGCCAGAGAAGCATACACAGCAGTAAACAGGGCATACCATTCACAGCGCCGACAGGGCAGCACTCACGCTGCCGCTGCTGCGACCGCCATGCGCGCGGCCTTGACCTCGCGCAGGCAATGCAGCACCCGCTCCCAGCCAGGCTCGTCCCGGCACGGATGCCACGGCAGCTCCACAGGCCGCGGATCGACGCGGGGGAACATCCTGTCGATGAACCGTGCCGCCTGCCAGTGGCTCACGTCCGACGCGCTCGCCACCATCCCCGACAGCCATATAGTCACCAGCCCGTGGTCGCTCTGTGGGCACCCCTCCAGCTCCCTGCCCTCCGCGCCCCGCACGTCCACGGAGGCGAGCCACAAGGTGTGCAGCGCAGGGCAGTGCGCGGCGAACGCGGCGAGGGCGTCGATGGGCAGCGGCTTCCCGACGGGCTGGTAGAGCAGCTTGAGCGAGCGGAGGTGGGGCCATGCTTTGGCCATGGCGGCGACGTCGCCCGGCGCGAGGGCGCGTGCGACGCCGGTGTGCGAGATCACCGCGAGCTCCTCCAGGTGCGGGAGGTGCAGGAGCGAGCCGAGGACGACCATGGGGCACGCGACGGACGACAGGTCGCCCCGCCACGACCCGGACAGGCGCACTACGCGGAGAGAAGACGCAAAGCGGAGCGCGAGCGCGTCGAAGCAGGCGCGGAAGTCTTCCCACCGTCCGGGCAGGGGCAGCATTACGTCGAAGGAGACAAGCGAGGGCGAGGCGACGTGCGACAGGAAGCGGGAGACGAGCGAGAGCGAGCCGTGCACGCGGAGCGAGCGCAGGCTGTGGAACCCTGCTTCGTCGCGCACAAGCTCCGACAACCCGTCGTCCTCGAGGGCAGAGACGCCGTCCGGCCCGCCTGGCGAACCGCTCACCGCGAGCTTGATGCCAAAGTCGCGGAGATGGGAGAGCGCGGCGCATGAGCGGAGGATCGAGAGGTAGCCCGCGCTGAAGCCGCGCTGCGCGAGGTTGACGATGGTGAGTGTCCGGAGCTGCTTCAGCTCGCCCACGCAGAGGATCGAGGACGCATCGAAGTTCCCGGAGAGCGTGAGCGTCTCCAGCGCTGGGGCAGCTCCGCTTAGCTCGTGGATGAGCGTGCACCAGGCAGACGACTGGGTGCCCGAGCTCGCGACGGCCGAGTGGCGGCCATCCTGTCTGGGTGATGCGGTCTGCGATATGTGCAGCTGCCGCAGGGCCGGGGAGACAAGGGTAAGGATGTCGAGTACATCATGCGCCGATTGTTGCGCCCAGTAGAGCGCGGTGAGCTTGGGAAAGAGCGGCTCTCCGCGGGGTTGGTGGTCCAGGGTTGCGAGTAGGGCGGTTTGAGCGGCGCGGACGTCTTCTCTTGGGCTGTTGTGGTGGACGAGCTTGCGGACGCGGCGCGCATAGAAGCGGAAGCGCGCGTCTGTCGCTGCCTTGGAGCAGGCAGGAATCTGGCTGGGGAGGATGACAATGCTCGTATCATGGTCGAGTGTACTCAATGTTGAGCATGTACGCACATATTCTTCACTGTCCCCGCCCTCGGATGGTGGACATGGACGGCGATGGAGGGAACCAGGGAGAGCAGACGAAGCAAGACGGACAAAGAATCCAGTTCTCGCCAGAGGAAGTCCTACTGCGGGTTCAAATAGTACTTTGCTTGAGCGTGCACAACGTGCCAAGGCTACACGGCCGTCGTGTGGTTCTGTAGTCGATGTCGTCGGTGTGGCGAGGTGACTGAAGATTTCGCGGAGGATGTCCTCGTTCCACAGCGTCCTGTGGATGTCCATGGGGTGCGAGAGAGATGTATAGGAGAAAAGGAGTGAAACAGCTGAGTATCTCAGTGGTCCAAAGTAATATATCTGCGGTAAAGCTGGTAGCCGCCGCTCGGAAGGCGAGAGCGAGAACGGTACCTGCAGTGATGCTGTTGATGCTCACAACCTGGAGTTCGGGTGGCTGAGAGAAACGCCTGCTATCCGAGAGACGCCCTTGATGGCCATTCACCTCATTTCCAGCTCGTGTTTGGGTGCTTGTCAAAGGTAAATATCAATTGCAATGTGCTGTAGTCGCCGTTACACGAATGTGAGGCCGGGAGAATGGACGGTAGAAGAAGAGGGAGGCGTCAGTTTGGCGGGCTGAGCTCGCGAGGCATGTTGGAGGCTGCAGCCGCTAACGATAGTCTACGTAGCCCGGGCTCGATCGCCTCCCTCGCCGAGCTGTCAGCTCCGAGTCTCTCTCTCTTCCCTCACTGGCCGTCGTCCATACTTATGCTCGAGCTCGCGCTCTTCGCGCACTCACCGTCTGCCGGCCCCGCTCTCTTCTCTCTCAGCGTCCCTCTCAGCGCTGCTCCTTCTCGAAGGCCTGCTATCTTCGCTCTCATACACATACTTATCATAGCCAACCCTGGCGGCTTCCACCTCTCGCAGCAGAGTCTCGCTCTCCCAACGCCAACGCCAACGCTCACAGCGCCGTCGCCTCTCCAAGACGGACATTCCCCTGCGCATCCATCGTATCCTGCTCCTCGTAACCGGTGCGCGAGTCCAACGACTCGACAGCCATCGGATGCGCTCTTGTCTGCGCATGTCTCCCCACCTTCGTTCTCGCTCTCGTCCTCACCGACGCGCTCTCAAGCCGCTGTTACTGCTTGCACTGACCGCACTGACCGGTAAGTGCTCTCGTCTACGTCTACTCTCCGCATGTTCTGCTTCTCTTGTCTTCCGTCAAGCAGCCTGTGTTTCTACCAAAGGCCGCAGCGACCTCGCTGCTGTCCGCTTCGACTCGAACCATCCCCCTCATCTCATCCGTCGGTCGGTCGGTCGGTCGGTCGGTCGGTCGGTCGTGGACGCCGTGGTTGTGCAGCCACCATCGGAGAGCGACTGGGAGCACATGCAGGAAAGCACCCAGATCCTCCGCAGATCTCGCTCCGAGCTGCACCAGGAGCTCTCTTGCTCGTCGCTAGCAACACTCACCCACGAGGAGCCTCGCGCATAGGCGCAGCGTTAGGCCACGCACCATGCGTTGGTCCACAGCACGTCCGAGGAGCTGGTGAGTGCGCCCGCGTGGACGTCATCGTGCGCGTGCAGTTCGGATTCACGCGTAGATGCTGATTCCCGTTGACAGCGAGCAGCGGCCGGAATGCAACGTGCGCGGGGGCGACGAACTACGACGTTCCGTCGCTACGCAACAAGAAGGGCTTGCGTGCGGTCCACCCACCCACACAAGCATGACAGAGCAGTTGGATGGAGACATGGTCGTGATGGTCTCGCACGAACGTCGTGAGGAGCAGCGCGTGGACGTCACAGCCAGCTCGCAGCGACTGCCACTGCCCGCGGTACGAACGAGCTCGGGAGGACATCGACAAGCGACGGGCCTGGACGTCATGCGATGAAGGCGGCTTTCGCCCTCTCATGGCAGGAAATCGAACGCGCGTCGCGACTGGCAAGTGCAGGCCTTCGACGAGGAGAACCGGATAGCGACTGCAACGGTGACAGCCATCGCACACGGCCCTCGCGATCCAGCGCGACAAGACACGGTCGGCGCACTCGTTTCCAGTGGCTCGCGTGAAGACTTGACCGAGGGACAGCGGGACAGAGTGCGTTAGACAGCATCCGAATGGTACGTGTACGTACGTGGACGCGCTATCCGTCACTGCAGTGATATCGCTTCAGGAGGTCATTCGTCCATGCACTCCCCGGATTGCGAACATGCGGTTCGGTTCGCTACGCCGGCCGATTGCCAAGATGACACCGCAGCGCAGGAGTCGGCGTGCTCTACCGACCTCTACTCGGGCGAGCAGCGAAAGCTGACTCGTAGTCTGCGCGCCGGCTGACGCTGTGATCATTCCCGCGGAGCTGTCGTCGACGGCCGGGAGCGAGTGTGCTCCAAGCGCACGCGATTCTCGCTCACGCTCCTCGAGCGCGCCCTCGGTGCAGTGCCATGCCAGCCGTCAGCCTCCTTGGCTAGCGAGCAGGTGACGACCTAGCCGTTAGGCTCGACAACGGCGTCGCTGGAGGCAGGCGAACATCATTGCGAAGGTAATGCCGCCATCTTGCGGTCATCGCCGTTCCTCTTGCCCGCACGCACGAGCGCGAACAGACTACGCGGACCTCTCGCCTGAAGCGGAGGTCATCGCCGCTCGGGCGACAGACCCGTCGGCGGCGGCGCTCACTGCTGCAGGTGCGCCCCGTCCTCTCCTTGCACGACACCGGCGCGCCTTTGAGCCGTCGACACGCCATGCCACGGCCAGTGTTCCATTCGTCCGGGCGCACGCGCACGCGCTCGCACGCGCTCGCTGGCGCGAGTTGGATCGCGCAACGCGCTGGAGGCGACGCCCGCGCCGACGCTGCAAGTGCGGCGGGCGTATCTAGCCCGCTCCTCCGATCGTGCGGCGCCTCATGCAGCGCGAGTCCCGCTCGCCCGACGCACATCTCAGTGGTACAATACACAAGCGGTGAGTGTATCTACCCCCCTCCTTCCATCGCGCAGCGCCTCCCAGAGCGTCTGCTCTCGCCGTGTGCGATAGCCGTCGTCATTGGAGCGGGCATGAATTGCGCGAAACTCGTTTCGAGGCCTTGTTTGCGAGGCGAGTGTGATGGCGTCGGCAGCGTTGCATGTACACCACTGCCATCCTTAGACGTACATGCCAATATATCTTTTGCGCCGATATCCGCGAGTGTGCGTGTGCGTTCGTGCGACGTGAACGGCCACCATCTAGAGACAGTATCGAATGAAGCAAAGACTCCGGTGAGCATCGACGGCGCGTAAGTGCGCGAATACGTACCCGCGACCAGTCGAGGTCGCCGTCCTATCACGAGAAGGCTGCAGCTGGACAGCTTGTCAGTCAGACATTTGGCCTCGGCGACTCTCAAGACACTCACAGATGCGACCATTGGCCAACGCTCCACCACACGACTCCTACAGCCGATGGACCGCACGATCTGTGCAGGCCGCGCGCCGTCAAGTGCAACGTTGAACATCGTCAACGGCAGACGTGAATACACTCACCGACCAACAGCTTCATGTCTTCACGCACAAACTCGGCGTCGACCGATGGAACGCGGCGTACAGCGGCGTTGGGGTGACAGAACGTACGTCGCCGACGGCGGTGGGAAGCAGGGGATGGCGCGCGTGCGAGCGGAGGGCGATGACAAGAGCTTGTGTGCGTGAACGTAGGTACGGTCGAGTTGCTGCGGCGTACTAGGAAGGTCTGTAGCGGTCAAAAATGCTTCAAAGCGAGTCAGTCGAATGCCGCTCCGCCTCGGCCGCGCTCCAGACATACTCATTTGGCCGATACACCTATCCAGTATGCTAAGTGGGACGTCAAGCGCACATGTGAATGACACGAGAGGATGACGGTCAGATGCTCACCGACGCGCAGGATCGGCGTGCGACGACGACGACGACGACGACGACGACAATGACGATGCACGGATATCACAAGAGGGAGACGGATCGCCGTCCGACGATGTCTCGTCAATGCACGATACGAGACGGATACGACGGAGGCGAGCGGGGGATGGAGCGACGGAGCGGCAGCATGAGCTGGCGAGGCACTCACAGAGGTCTTTCACCGGGCTTCGAGCCCATGCCCGCGCGAGCGGAGGATGACCAAAGCACCGTCCGCTTCGAGTTCGGGTCTCCACGCTTGCAACGTTCCGCCGAGACGTGAAGTGCGTGCGGCGCGAAGGGTCCTTGCTCGGACGGGGATCGTAGCGCGGCGAGAAGGCGAGGCGCCTCGATGGCGCCCTCTGCGAGATGCTCGGCCGGAGCGGCCACGAACACTCTTGCGTTGCTGTCCAATCATTCCGCTCTCGTGCGCCCTTGAGCGTACACAGAGACGAACGGGTGGATGTGTCGCCAGTGGGCGCAACGTGAAACGGGTGGGACACTGGTAGAATCGCTGCGTTCGCACACCAATGGATTTGAGGTCTGTTGTAGATACACAGCAGAGACAGTACTTCTAAAATCACGAGCAGCGATCTGTGAACGAACCGTCAGGCCTGTTCGGAAGCAGGAGAGAGCGCAACGCACCTCATCTCCCGACGGCGATTCCGCGCGCACGGGCACCGGGAACACCGAAATTGTTCGGCGACGATGGACTCATGACGCTGAATCAGTCTGGATAGAGAGGGGGACGTACCATGAACAGCCATGCGAAGGATACGTTGCAGCCCGGCCCGCCCGCGTCATTGTCAAGGTTCCGAACGGCAGCCTGCCGAGACTCGATGGTGGCCCTCGTGCTGCACCACCAGCTCCCTCGCCGTGCGCTTTGCGCGCCGCGTGTGCATGCTGTTAGGAGAGTGCTGCGTGGATCTTGAGCACGCTAGGGAGCGATGCCTTCAAGTTGGCAGGGTAGGTACGTAGCAGCGTACTACCGCCTGCAGTCATACGGATAGACATGCAGGACCCACAGCCATGAACGGTAGCGCCTTGGACCCACAAGGGTACAGAGCCGCGACGCGAGAATCTCGCGTCAGAAACTGCAGAAGGCGTCCACGCGCGCACGTCGTTAACGGTATCAGCGGTGAAGAGCTGAGAAGCGCACGTACTCGGGCGAGGGCATGGCATGTCCACGAGCGAGAGGCTGCATCGGGTCTGCCAAATCGACGAAAGCGCTCTGAGATCCAGCAGGCAAGTCGAGATTCGAGCCCGCAAATGGTCCCCGAGATAGCGGCAAGCGCGAAGCGGTCGGAGGGCGGGTGCGCGAGTCGATTTCGTGAGAGCTCCGTTGATGGCAGGCCCGAATAATGCCCATGCTCGGCTGCAGGGCCGGCGGAGACGCGGGCTTGCCTGTCGCAGAGATCGTGAGGGATAGTACCGGCGTCACTGAGGTGCACTGCCGAAGAGGGATCCGCTCGCAGAGGACATATATGGGGCGCACGTACGCGACCGTCGACCTTGGTTTGCCCAACCGCTATTGCTATTGCCCCCACCGCTACGCAGTCCTGCGGTTACGCCCTCCCACCACCACGCCATCCTGCAGCTACGCGCACCTGTGGTGAAGCTCTTCCACCGCTACGCTTTTCTGCGATCACGCTCTTTCGCCGCCACGCCTTCCTATTGATACGCCCTCCTACCGCTCCTGCCGCTGAGCCCTCTTCCTGTCGTGCCCGCTACGGTCCTCCCTCGTCATCGCCGCGTCTTGACACGACCCATCACGCTGAGGCCGGTTCGCATCAAGCCAAACGACCCCGAGCGTGAAAGTCAGCACCGGCGCACTCAACAGCACCCTTGCGACAACCATCAGGAAGAGCTCCGCAAAGCGTTCACATGGAGCTATGCGAGTCCCCTCTCAACGGCGCGGTGGGCAAGGCACGGTCTATGTCGACTTGGAAACATACAGGTGAGTCCATTTGGACTGTTCATACGCATGCGCCGGCGTTATATCATGGCCCGGTATGCCACTGACCGACCACGACATGCTATGTTTCGGCCAAAGTCGTGATCGGATGGCGAAGGCACATCGTGTTCCTTGCAAGGATGCAAAGCAGCACGGGGCGGAGAGGTATGCAGGTTCGGTGCACCCCCACCAATCGCTGCCTCACGACTCGGCGAAGCAGTACGAGAAGGAAAGACGAATACTCGTCGTCCCTTCGCTCGCACTGAGCCTTGTCGAGTTCTGCCTGGTAGGAACACGTCCGACGTCGACTGAATCCGCTGCTGCAGAACTCGGCCTCGGGAGGCACGAGCGCTGCCATCAGCGGCTGAAGACGAACATGACACGTACACGTCCGCTCTCGAGCTCGTACGGCCGCCCACGCAGAGATTATCATCATCAAAGGAATGGCGCACCGTTCATATTTTCGTCCCGCACGTTCTACACGAACGGCGGCCTCGACGCGCACGTCTGCGAGCTTGAAGACTCAGGCTCGGTGTTCGAGAAAGGAGGCTTGACGGGCCCGCCGGCAGGACACTGGAGCGTTGACGACCTGCGCGACGCGTTCGAGCGCGAGAAAGGTGAGGGTATCACCATCGTACGAGCGATACGAGACGGAAGATGGCGAGTCCGGGCCTGCGTTCGACACGCGCGGTATCGTGTCCGTTGCCGACCTCGACGACGTGCTGACCTGGTCGGGAGCTTTTTAGACTGTAGGCGGAGCACTCGGAAGCAATTTTGAGTGGCCTGAGGTCTTCAGGCAGCAGCGAGACGAGTGTGTGGGATGAAGCGTCGGCGATGGTGGTGGTAGAAGGGAGAGTCGCGGACGGACGGCCGCATGGCGCCTCAAACGACGATACCTGCCATTTACGGGACCCGCTACTGAACGTCGACCGCAAGAGCGCCGACTCGCTTTGCGCACGGGGAGCACGGGCTGGATATGCGATTGTGCTGAACGTGAACGGCGGCGCAGAATGCATTATAGCGTGTAGTGTGCGTATAGTGTATGTAGGACTTGTACAGGATGCCGGGGGAATGCAGCTATCTATCCTAGATGTCCGAGCACTCACGCCACTCTGACGGGCTGCATGCCGAGCGGTATGCGTATCTGCGCGGCTGCGCGGCTGCATGCACAGGACGTGCTTACTATTCATGGCCTAGAAACATATGATCATCCACGGATGCCGGAGGGGATGCACTCACCGACAACTGACCTTGGGGTAATGCATGCACCCGTGGTCTGCATCACTGAGACTTGCGAGTGCGTGTCTTCGCGTGTCTTCAATGTATGTGCTCGCCGTATGTACTCACAGTACGTAGTCACCGTACGTACTCACCATATGTACTCACCGTATGTACTCACAATATGTACTCACCGTATATACTCACCTTGATCTGCCAGAGTCCCTCTCTCTGTCCTCGTCTGTGTCTTGCCGTGCTGGGGAGAGAGGGGAGAGCGGCCCGGTGCCTGCTCCAGGCCCGTCCCCGCGCGCGGCCGGTCCACCACGGCAGACTCGACCCAGATCAACAGCGCGTCGCTCACCATCCACAGGACCTCGCGCAGGCGCGCAGGCAATGCAGCACCCGCTCCCAGCCAGGCTCGTCCCGGCACGGATGCCACGGCAGCTCCACAGGCCGCGGATCGACGCGGGGGAACATCCTGTCGATGAACCGTGCCGCCTGCCAGTGGCTCACGTCCGACGCGCTCGCCACCATCCCCGACAGCCATATAGTCACCAGCCCGTGGTCGCTCTGTGGGCACCCCTCCAGCTCCCTGCCCTCCGCGCCCCGCACGTCCACGGAGGCGAGCCACAAGGTGTGCAGCGCAGGGCAGTGCGCGGCGAACGCGGCGAGGGCGTCGATGGGCAGCGGCTTCCCGACGGGCTGGTAGAGCAGCTTGAGCGAGCGGAGGTGGGGCCATGCTTTGGCCATGGCGGCGACGTCGCCCGGCGCGAGGGCGCGTGCGACGCCGGTGTGCGAGATCACCGCGAGCTCCTCCAGGTGCGGGAGGTGCAGGAGCGAGCCGAGGACGACCATGGGGCACGCGACGGACGACAGGTCGCCCCGCCACGACCCGGACAGGCGCACTACGCGGAGAGAAGACGCAAAGCGGAGCGCGAGCGCGTCGAAGCAGGCGCGGAAGTCTTCCCACCGTCCGGGCAGGGGCAGCATCACGTCGAAGGAGACAAGCGAGGGCGAGGCGACGTGCGACAGGAAGCGGGAGACGAGCGAGAGCGAGCCGTGCACGCGGAGCGAGCGCAGGCTGTGGAACCCTGCTTCGTCGCGCACAAGCTCCGACAACCCGTCGTCCTCGAGGGCAGAGACGCCGTCCGGCCCGCCTGGCGAACCGCTCACCGCGAGCTTGATGCCAAAGTCACGGAGATGGGAGAGCGCGGCGCATGAGCGGAGGATCGAGAGGTAGCCCGCGCTGAAGCCGCGCTGCGCGAGGTTGACGATGGTGAGTGTCCGGAGCTGCTTCAGCTCGCCCACGCAGAGGATCGAGGACGCATCGAAGTTCCCGGAGAGCGTGAGCGTCTCCAGCGCTGGGGCAGCTTCGCTTAGCTCGTGGATGAGCGTGCACCAGGCAGACGACTGGGTGCCCGAGCTCGCGACGGCCGAATGACGGCCATCCTGTCTGGGTGATGCGGTCTGCGATATGTGCAGCTGCCGCAGGGCCGGGGAGACAAGGGTAAGGATGTCGAGTACATCATGCGCCGATTGTTGCGCCCAGTAGAGCGCGGTGAGCTTGGGAAAGAGCGGCTCTCCGCGGGGTTGGTGGTCCAGGGTTGCGAGTAGGGCGGTTTGAGCGGCGCGGACGTCTTCTCTTGGGCTGTTGTGGTGGACGAGCTTGCGGACGCGGCGCGCATAGAAGCGGAAGCGCGCGTCTGTCGCTGCCTTGGAGCAGGCAGGATCTGGCTGGGGAGGATGACAATGCTCGTATCATGGTCGAGTGTACTCAATGTTGAGCATGTACGCACATATTCTTCACTGTCCCCGCCCTCGGATGGTGGACATGGCGGCGATGGAGGGACCAGGGAGAGCAGACGAAGCAAGACGGACAAAGAATCCAGTTCTCGCCAGAGGAAGTCCACTGCGGGTTCAAATAGTACTTTGCTTGAGCGTGCACAACGTGCCAAGGCTACACGGCCGTCGTGTGGTTCTGTAATCGATGTGGTCGGTGTGGCGAGGTGACTGAAGATTTCGCGGAGGATGTCCTCGTTCCACAGCGTCCTGTGGATGTCCATGGGGTGCGAGAGAGATGTATAGGAGAAAAGGAGTGAAACAGCTGAGTATCTCAGTGGTCCAAAGTAATATATCTGCGGTAGAGCTGGCAGCCGCCGCTCGGAAGGCGAGAGCGAGAACGGTACCTGCAGTGATGCTGTTGATGCTCACAACCTGGAGTTCGGGTGGCTGAGAGAAACGCCTGCTATCCGAGAGACGCCCTTGATGGCCATTCACCTCATTTCCAGCTCGTGTTTGGGTGCTTGTCAAAGGTAAATATCAATTGCAATGTGCTGTAGTCGCTGTTACACGAATGTGTGGCCGGGAGAATGGACGGTAGAAGAAGAAGAGGGAGGAGTCAGTTTGGCGGGCTGAGCTCGCGAGGCATGTTGGAGGCTGCAGCCGCTAACGATAGTCTACGTAACCCTCTCCTCGACGCCCATATCCCCCTCTCATCTTTTTCACCCTCTCCGCTCAGGGCTGTAAGATCTCAACGCTGGCTTTTCCAGCGTACTAACGGGTACTGCTCAGCGCCATGGCGGCCTCATTCGCTGCCTACGCCTCTCAGTTTCTGAACAGGCAACACTCGGCCGGGGCATCCAGTCTGTCCTCCTCTCAGCCCCTCTTTTACTCCTTCTCGACCGACAACGGTTCCCATGCAGGCAACGCCCACGATCCTGATCTTGATGACCTCGATGATCCCCATCTTCATGCGAGTGCCATGAGCAGGACTACCGTTCGTACGGACAGACCTTCGGAGTACCACTCGCGACCGCAGCACGTGGAAGAGGAGGAAGAGGAGGAGGGGGACCCGTATCTGCGCCTCGACGAAGACGATCCTGGGGTCTCCAGACGGCAGGCAGCGTCGATACCGTTGCTGGGAGTGTCTGAGCCGGACGGAGGTAAGGGATGGCTCGCGCACGCGTCTCCTCTGCGTTCCCCATCCCCCTCGCCCTCTAACTCCTCCGCCGACTCGGCCAATCCTCCTCCCGATATATTACACGCTCGCTCCCCATCACCCCATCGACAGAGGCAAGCACATCCATTACCACAACCACCACCACCACCACCCCGCACCGCGGTATCGTTATCGCTCACAGAGTCGTTGCTTCCCCGAGACGGACGCACGCGACCAGTAGACGTCTTCTCCCTGCCTGACCCTCGGTACGTTCCTCGTAATCGGCGAAAGTTTAACGACTCTACATGGACAACCGTCTGGTGTGCCGGTGTCTGCGTATGTCTCTTTGGTTCCATACTCGCCCTCTTCCTCACCGATGCGCCCGCAAGCCGACGCAAGACGCCCTACTTTACGCTGCTGCATACCGTACCGCTGCTCACCATCCTGACCTTTCTGAGTGCCGTTGTCTGTTATGTGCACATTCTTCTTCTCCGGGTCTTTGTCAAGCCTGTGATGGTGGCTACCTCGGTGTTCATTCCTGCGACGCTGCTTATCTCTGCTGTATGGGCCTTTGTCGGGAGCTTCATGTGGGATGGAGACCAGGAGCCAACGTGGGGAGAGACCGTGGGGTGAGTCTTATGTTCTAGTGGACTGTCTGTCAAGCTCATTCCGGGTAGCTTGCGACTATTCTCCTTGGTGCCCCTAGTGCTCGCGATCCTCACCGGACGACGCTTGCTGAACCTACCTCGCGAAATCCACTCCGCGTCCTCCCTCCTTGACCTCACTACGCGTCGGCTCATGGAGAACCCATTTCTACTAGCGCTATCTCCCGCGGTGCTCCTCGCTGCACTGCTGCTGTCCATCCCGTTCATGACCCTCACATTCCGCCTCCTACTCGTCGGACGTTTCACGCCGCTAAGTCCTACTCGATCCGCATGGCATGTGAGCGAGTGGGCGCATTGGGCGATTGCGGGCACCATTGCGGTCTGGCTGTGGACATGGGGTGTTGCTCGCGGCCTGCTCCGTGTAACCTGCGCAGGAGTTATTGGCGCATGGTATTTCGCAGAGTAGGCAATCTCTCATTATTGTGAAACCGTACGCATGAGTCCTCAACTCCCTCCATTAGCCCTGCACTACCGCCACCTCCGCCGACCTCTACACACACGATTCACGCCGCGCTGACTCGCGCAACTCAGCCCTCCCTCGGCACGATCGTCCTCTCCGCGCTCATTGTCACCGCCATCCGGGTACTCGGGCTGATCACACTTGGGCTGCGCGCGCTCCCGGCGTACCTTCCACCGTACATGCGCGTGGTCAGTGTTGGCGCGGGTATGGCGGTCGGCTATCTCGAGGCGGCGACGAGCTCCCTGAGCACGTATGCATTGGTGTATACCGGTTTGACTGGCGATGCGTTCTTTCCTAGTGCAAGACGGGCGAAGGCATTGACGGGGGCAGCGGAGAATTCCGCGTTGGTGAATTACAGGAGGCGATTCAAGACTGAACGTGAGTTGTGCTAACACTTTGAGCAGGTGTGGCTGCTTAGGCTAACTATCATCACCACTAGCCCCGCTCACTCTCCTGACTGTCGCTCCGCTCACGCTTACGTTCCCGTTCGCACTGATCACCTACCTCTTCGTCGCGCACACGCTCAACGCACCGGATGCGGCTCTCGGCGCGGCTGTCCTTGCGGGAGCGGTCACTGCGCTTGTAGGCATGTTCTGTATCGGTCTGGTCAAGGACACGTACGTCTTTTACATACATGCATGCAGGCCGCTTGTCTGCAGGGGAACAAGGACGCTGACGTAGGACGTAAACAGGGCGGACACGTTGTACATGTGCTACTGCATCGATAAGGAAGCGGGAGAGCACCGCAGGGACGAGGTGTTCGCTGCTGTGAGTATCCTCTCGCGCATGCCATACCTGCCGTTGTTTACTGATATGCTCTTCGGGTAGTTCGAGTACGAGAACCGGAACAGACGCATACAACCTGCCCCTGCATTCGCACCATCAGCACAAGCACCGTTCCAGGCTCCACCTCGTAGTCCTCCGCATCAGCAGCCCTCAATTCGCCGCCAGCCTCTCCCACCTGCACCGCAGTCGCCGCCTTCCCAACAGGCACCCGCTCCGTTCAATCAACAAGCGCTTTCTGTGCTTTCCGCCCATCCGCCACTGCCCCGTGACCCCACTCCAGACCCCTTCGACATCGATCACTCGCCCGCAGACGACGACCCCGAGCTTGAGATGGGTCGCGGGTACGATATGTACTCCCCCGCGTCATCCGCAGTCGATTCGCAGATGCAGTCCCAGTCTGGGATGGGTGCGGGGACAAGTTCACGGTTGCCCCTCAGCCAGCGAATGCCTTCGGAGACCGTTGTGGGCGCAGGCCGGCAGGGCCTGGGCATGTCCACCAGGCTAGAGCCGCCATTGGAGAGCGACGAGGAAGATGTGCAGGAGAGTGGGCTCTTCCCCGGAAGCGACCTGTTCTGAGTGGGAATGCTTTCCCTCTCGCGCATCGCTGTATGACAACGTGTGTGATATGTACTCACTACTGGCACCAATCTACTTATTACTTCAGTACCATCCGTAATTGTTGTCACCCGGGCCCGGTGGGACGCTCTCCCGCATGCAGCCCTCCTAGGTGCCCATCCACGGACCGCTTATGCTCTGTTCTCCTCTACCATGTCCTGTCATGCTCTCTCATGTTTCCTCTCGTCTCATCCACCTTCCTCCGCGTGCCCGCTGGTAGCATTTCAGCAGCGGGCCCTCTCATGTCTCTCGTCGTGTACATATCTAGTTCTCTTTTTGTGTGTCGTAGCATAGTATAGGCCTTTCGGATTGTGTTGTACATACATATATACACTTAGATGGATGGAGATACGTGTGATGAGCGCCTCCAGCCCGAATTCTCAAGCTCCAGGATCCATCCGCCATCCACCTTTAGAGCAACGCGATCCACAAGCCGCATCGTCCGAGTCATGTGCAGCGCGGACAATCTCACAGCTTCGCGGGGAACACCCTCGATGTATCGGAATCGGGCACGAGGCGGATGACGACTTTGCCAAAGTGGTCGCCGTGCTCGAGGATCTCGAACCCGCGCGGGGCGGAGTCGAGCCCGTCGAGGACGTCCGAGACGATGGGCACGATACGGTGCTGCGCGAGGAACGCGGTCGCGTCGAGCAGGTCCTGCTTTGAGCCCATCGTCGAACCTGTATACTCGCTCTCAGCACACGCTCGATTGCAGCCGAATAGGGCAACAGAGGGTTAGTGGTTGATGAGAGGACTGACCAATGAGTTTCTGGTTCTTGAGCACCTCGCGCATCGTCATCGACACCTTCGGAGCTGTATGCCTGCGTCGAGGCGGGGACCAAGCGTCAGTCCTCTCATCTGCCAGGCGAATGAAGCAGAGTGCAAACAGACATTCCAAATACGACAACGCGCCCGCCGGGCTTGAGGAGGCCGGACGTCTTGCCCATGATATCACCTCCGCCGGCGTCGATGACCGCACTCAGGGACGACGCGCCGTCCTTCTTCAGGAGAGCCCCAAGCTGCGCAGGCCAGTCATCTATCACCCACACGTGATCAGCAATGCGAAGTACAGCAGCAGCAATATGAGGGTGCGAGCCGTCCTTACCGGCTTTGTAGCTCACGCCGCCCTTCGCGCCAAGTTCGACCGCCTTGCGGATCTTGTCCGCGTTCCCGCTCGTGACGTAGACATTCGCGCCGCGGGCGACGCAGAGCTGTAGCGCGAGCAGCGCGACACCGCCCCCGATGCCCGTGATGAGCACGTTGTCGCCCTTCTTGACCTGTCCGTTCACCATCGTCGCCCTAGGAGCGCAGAAGTCAGTGATGGGCCTTTGGCGCAAGGAGAGGGAGTCTGTGACGTGCCTCCAGGCTGTCACAGCGCCGATGGGCCATGCAGCGGCGTGCACGTCGTCCAGGTGGTCTGGAGTGGAAATGACCTGGTCGCGTTCGACTACGACGTAGTGTGCGAACGTCCCGAGGGGTGTAATTTTGCCGCCTCCCAGAATGTAGAAACTGTGTGCGGTTACTTGAGCGATTACTCTAGCTGAGCGGAGGGGCAGAGCAGACGCACTTCGATTCGGGCGCGTCGAGATCGCGCTCCCAGCCGCGCATGGGTACGAGGAAGACGCGCTTTCGGAGCAGAGGATCGTTCTTTTGAGCAGATGCAACGACCTGCCCTGGGGCATAGAGTATCATGGTATGAATGCAATACTGAAGAGAGTCAGTGTGGTACCCACCTGCACCGTCTCCGCCGAGGATGCTGCCAAACCCTATACCGGGATACATGCCCTTGCGAATCCAATGCTACCCGGCAGCGACGTTGAGTTCAGCCTACAGGTGCGCTGTGACAATGACACGCTCACGTCTCTATGATTGAACCCAGCTGCATGGATGCGAACCAGGATCTGCCCGGGCTTCAGCTCAGGAAGTGGCAGGTCCTCAAGCACCGCGTCATGGTAAACGGGCTTGGTCGCGCGGGCACTCTTGCGCAAGACGAGAGCTCTAGCAGACTCCGGAACTTGCACGCTGGCAGACATGGTCGTTCTGTTCAGAGAAGCTGGCCATGTCGCATTAGCAGCTTGGCGTTATGTACTACTGTAAGCGGCGGCATTCTGCTGGGGAACGCGCGAGTCCGGGAACGATGACGATCCCGGCGTTCCGGTTGGCGCGCATGCACCTCTCCCAATTAGTCAATCATCCTAGAACCACCATCTCTTGAACTTCAACCACAGCGTTCTCCGCTGCTCGGGAGCTACAGAAAATACATTTCGATATAGACAGTGTATAAACCTACCAAGAGGTACATGCCTTACCCTAACCAGACATTCTGGCTAACCCATCGTGCTCCCAGGTTCATTTCACAGGTTTCACCTGCAAGATCCTCCCAATTATTCGCGTGGGTTAGCTTCCTCGAACAGGGGAGCATGACGCGGCAGCTTCGTACACGAACCTCTCGGCCCAATTATGCGGCTCTGTTAGGCATCTCTGCTGAGGACGAGAACAGTGCAGGCCCGTCCGGCACCGCGGAGGTGCCACTAGATGACGACAGTGGCAGCGACTTCGCTGCTGAGGCAGACGCCGCAGATCCTGCTGATGAGGAGGACGACATGGACCTGGATGATGCTGACGGAGACTTTGAGGAAGAGTCGCCAGTCAAGAAACGAAAGCGTTCTGCTGCGTCTACGAGGGAAAACTCTGTTCTCGATTACGGATCTGCAAGTGCGGTTTCAAAAGCAAGGAAGGTGCCTGCAAAGGCGACACCTAGGCGTTCGGTTGCCGTCCTCCCGGGACTTTCCATGTCTGCAAACAGAACTACCCATGCGCTACCGAGCGTGCACCACCGACATCGCTCAGTTGGCGTTTACAAAAAAGAGGGCAAGATCGAGCGGCTCGCCGAACCACCAAGGCTATTCGGACCAGAAACCACTTTCTTGACCAATGCTTGGGCTTCGAATGAGGTGATCTCTTCAAGGGTGAACAAATCCTGGGGATACAACGTTGGTCCCGGACCTCTCTGGGAGCTGGCCGAAGACCGAGGCTGGTTCAAGGAAGCCGGTTCGACTGTCAAGACGTCGGAGAGGGAGCTGCGACCACGCGTGCACCAAGCTGTGACACTGAGACCATACGCGATGTTCAGCTACTCGTAGGTCGTTCTCACTTGACACCTCTTTCTCGACTGACCAAAGCACAGTGAGGCTACGCCTTACCTTTCGACAGATGTTGGAACCACGGAGGAGGGCGCACTCAAGCCACCACCGCCAGTAGCATGCTCCTTTGGGCCTCATGGAAAACAAATTCACCGGGAGCTGAAGATGTTTGAGGCCCTCAAGATTTGTGCGTGGTCCCCACATAGCAGTATACTAGCGTGCTGATCCTCTGTATATAGCAGAATTCTTCGCGGACAAGGAAGCTCACGTCTTCAATGCTGGTGCCCCAGTCTGGGGGCTCGATTGGTGCCCTATCCATCCTGATGACCGGCCTCGTAAGTCCTTCTTGAGGCCTTGCAAACGTGCACTCATGCGAATGACTCGGACACTGGCAGATCACCGTTACAAGCAATACCTTGCCGTCGCGCCATTCCCTACTAAGGCGCACGCACCCATGATCGGGACACGAGTACACCGCCCAAGTCCTGCATGTATCCAGATTTGGAGTCTGTCTCCCTCGCAGAACCAGCAGGATCGTATGGCGGTTGACGAAGCCGTCGCGACTAAAGAGAAGCCAGCGTCAGCTGAGGATGCGGGAGAGATGCAGTGCGAAATGGTGCTATGCATCGACAGTGGGCCGGCATACGAGCTGAAGTGGTGTCCATTGCCATCGAATGATCCCACACAGGTATGAATTTGGCTGATGGCATGTTGAGATAACAGCTCACGTTGTGGTGCAGGGAGCTAGTGACGGCGAGGGAGCTACACGAAAACTCGGGATCATCGGGGGCACGTTCGAAGATGGATCCCTGACATTCTATGCCGTCCCCGATCCAAGTACGATTGGGGACGCCTCGGAGCGTTCTCCCGGCCAGCCGTTGCTAGGTACGCCAACGATCCAGAATGGGATGCTGCAGGCTAATCAAGGTAACCTTAGTCAAGTTGTGCGAGCCTTTGCTGCGCATCGAACTTGAGGAGACTTCATGCTGGGCTTTTGACTGGGCCAATAGCGAAGTTGTTGCTATAGGTTGTACCAATGGTCAGACTCCATATCGGACTCATGGACAAAATTGAGACTGACTGTAATGCATCAAGGAAACATCGCCGTTTACAATGTCGGCAAGGCTTTGGCAAGAGAGTCATCTGATGCAGGCCAGCGTGAGTATGCTGAGATGGGCGGTGGACCGCGACTGACATAAACATTGAACAGCTCTGCTACCTACGCATTACTTTACGGCCCATCAATCTGCTATACGCAGTATTGCATGGGTTCGCGCGCCAGTCACCTCGGCGTCTGGAGAGCTAACCACGGACAACCCGACGGTGATCGCGAGTGGCGGGTATGACGGAGTGGAAAGCATCACCGACATCCGAGATATGTCTCCGAATGTTATCAATCGAACGCGAGGTGAGCAATAGTTGTATATGTGTCGAATACGCCACATAGGACTGACGCCCATGGCATGGGATGTAGACGTCGTCACTGCGTTGGAGTTCTCGACGTATACTGGGAGTGCTGTCACCATCGACCACGAGAATATGATCAAGGGCTTCTCGGTATCTCCGAGTATGTTGGGCAGAGGACATGCTATCCTGGAGCCGGATGGTCCAATCTGGGCAAGTCTATTTTGTAATAAAATTCTATGCTTGATATTCACTGTTTGTCCAGAGTGTATCCGCGTCTGACTATCATCCACAGCTGGCGGTTGGCGTCACCGACGGCTCATGCATCACGACGAACATGATGAGATCAACCAGGAGAGGCGGGCTCGTGGTATGTCCAGATATCCTGCGCACGCTCGGTAGTTTAGCTCAACCACATGCAGCCCTTCCTGGAGCACAAGATATACCAGCTTGACTACAGCCGTTCGACTGGCGAATACAGGATGCTCGAGAACTTCCTCCCACAGGTGAGTTCCCCAAATTCCAAGCTGCGGACCATGAGACGAGCCGTTACCTCGCGCAGGAGATACAAAACCGTGCAAACGCTGTACGTCAGAACAAGTCCATTCCCGGAGGCACAGGTGCATGGCCACCGGAAGTAGGCATTCATCGAGTGGCGTGGAATGACGGGAACGGACTGGCTAGGACGCCATTGCTTGCCTCCGCTACGGCTTCTGGGCTGTGCCGTGTCGATTGGCTGCTAGGAAGGTGGGTCAGGGACCAGCAGCCTTACAATGGGATTGAGGGGATGCGGGGTGAGACAGCAGGGACGTTTGCGGAGGACAGTGATGAATCCGACTGAAGCTGTTGCCAGCGGAGTCTTGCGCAGACGATTGTACAGTGTGAAGTGCCAAATGTATCATGCTCCCAAGTGCACAGAGGCACTGACTCTATGCGCGGTATTTTCCTGGATCCTCCTTACCCTGAGGCACGCTTGATGGCCGAAGGCACGCCTTGAATGTTTTTGAGAGGTTGTCAGTCTGAAACTCCCAGCTGGGGAAGCCCCTGCAGATAGGCGTAGGTAGAGCTCAGGCTTTCTAGACATCAGGCTCTAGTCAGATGCAGTATTGGCGACGCAGTCGAGACATAGTGTAGTCATCGATGAAGGGCTGCTGGGCTCGTGTGAGTGAAAGTGAGAGTGTGCGAGAACACCGAGACGCGTACCAATCGTTCGCTCACCGGGCGGCTTCGTCTCCTCGGCCGCACACCGCAAGACCAACGCATACAAGCCTATGTAAAGGATCAGACATTTATCGTCGTTCCCCTGAATAAGATGGGCATCAGGTAAAAATTCAGGGATGCACCCAGTCAAGAACAGGTGGAGTCAGCATTCAGTCGGTGAGGATTTGACTGCCTATATAAACCCCTTGAATGCGCGGAGGCAATCCAGCAGGTTTAGCTTCCCCCTTCGAATCCCGCTGGCGTTGCCTTGACGTTTCTCCGTGTTGCTCATTCGCGTTCTGACTTGGTCGCAATCGAAAGTAAGCTCACTGTGGTCTGGTCTTGAGTACTCAGATAGCACTGTTAGTACAGTACTTACCATCGACGTTGTTCATGGCATACGGACGGATCTTCGTAGACGCCCGAGTGAAGTGCCAATTTAGGGACTTCTTGAAGAAGTGACTCGTTTGGTCCGCACCTCAGGCAACGTTATCGGCAGCTTGCTTCTATACAACGGTAAATCGTCATCCCTAGTGAACTTGAATGTCGCTGACAATATATGTAGGTTACATAAAATGGCCATTAGACCTGATGTAACGCCTCAATCGCCAGGGGAAGAGCACCCTGCGATTGGTATAATCGGAATGGGTGCCATGGGCAACATGTACGCTCGCTTGCTCTCTCAGGCTGGTTGGCAGAAGTGAGCTGTCTTTCAATGCATCTTTACTACGCTGTGCTGAACTCTGGCAGGATCTACATATGTGATCTGCCCGAGAGGTTCGAAGCGCTGCAAGCTAAATATGAAGGTGACGTACTGCTAGTGCACTTCAATGTCCACGCATGGGTACTCACCTTCTTGGCAGGTGTCCCGGGAATCCATGTCCTGAGGGATGGTCATCTCGTATCAAGAGTGTCCGATTTTATCATGTACTCCGTCGAGGCCGAATACATCGACCGGGTCGTGGCGGAGTACGGACCTTGTAGGTCTCGAACGCCCCAATGGCTCATTGTCATGAGACTAACGACGACGTCTAGCAACCAAAGTTGGGGCAATTGTATCTGGCCAGACGTCTGTGAAGGCTCCTGAAAAGGCTGCGTTTGAGAAATACCTTCCGGCCGATGTCCAGATTGTCTCGTGCCATTCATTGCATGGGCCCACTGTGTCCCCTGTCGGACAGCCTCTGGTGGGTCTCGCTTGCCACCAGAAGTCCCCACAGTCACTGAAAATGAAATATAGGTCCTTATTAAGCATCGCGCAACGGACGATTCTCTCACCTTGGTGGAGAACATCCTTCGCTCATTTGGCTCCCGCTATGTCTACTTGTCCTATGAAGACCATGACATCGTCACCGCAAACACCCAAGCCGTCACCCATGCCGCATTCCTCAGGTAACGGTGTCCTGTTCTGGCCTCCTCTTACCGCCTCCTTACAACCATCATATAGCATGGGCACCGCCTGGCACAGCTCGCTCTCCTACCCCTGGGAGCACGGACTCTACGTCGGCGGCATCGAAACCGTCAAGGTGAACATCATGCTCCGCATCTACTCCAACAAGTGGCACGTCTACGCCGGCCTCGCGATCCTGAACCCCTCCGCGCGCGTGCAGATCGACCAGTTCGCGCGCAGCACGACCGAGATCTTCAAGCTCATGCTCGCGGGCGACGCCGCGGGGCTCCGCGCGCGCATATACGACGCGCGCCGTATCGTCTTTGGAGACTACCTCGACCCGAGCGGCGCCCGCGCCGCGCGCACCCATTCTGCTCTCCGAGGACCTCCTCGACCGATTCAGCCTCGGCAAGAAACCGTCAGACGCGGCGTCGCCGACGTCGCGCCAGGCTGCGCCTCCGAACTCGCACCTCTCGCTGCTCGCGATGGTCGACTGTTGGGCGCGCCTGGGCATCAAGCCGTTCGAGCACCTCGACCTCGCCGCGACGCCGCTTTTCAGACTCTGGATAGGCGTGGCAGAGTACCTCTTCCGCTCGGAGGACGCGTCTTGACTCTGCGCTGCACGCGGCGCTGTACGAGACGGCGCACCGCTCGGACGACCTCGAGTTCGTCGTCGCGGCGCGGGGATGGAGCCAGTGCATCTCGTTTGGCAACTTTGAGTTGTACAAGGAGCGATTCATGCACACCTCGGCGTTCTTCGAGTCAAGGTTCGAAGAAGCGACGAAGGTGGGCTCGGCGATGATCCAGGCACTTATGGACAGTTCGGCGGACACAAGCACAAAATCAGCCTAAAGGAGAAGTCCACGTTGGACACGATATCAAATCATTTTGTACTATCTACGGACAGCGTCCTGGGTTGCAAGCAATCACGCACAGTTTTGGGTATCTCACGAGCGGTATCGACTGCCACTTGTTCAAGACGCACAACGAGAGGTTCGGACGACGCTATGCGCACGACAGATGATTCCTCCAGACCCTGAATTCATACTAGATACAACGGGTGTCCCGCGGAGGGAACTTTTTTTCTTCCCAATCCAACGAATGACAGATACAAGCGAGCGCAAGCGCTGGAACGAAGTCACAGCGCTGATGCAGAGAAAGCCGATGCTAATGTAGGGGTAGATGCTACGCGGTATCACCAAAGATGTGAGAGGGTCCGCGCGAGCTCGGAGAGGGTGATACGTGAATGGTCCAGTTCGTGAGTCATGGCATATCAGGGCTTATGCCTTTTTGCCGTGCGCCTTCGCGTACGCTTCCCGGAAGGAGGGGTGGAGGATCTGCTCGTGGAGGGCCTTGCCAGCAGGAACCTAAAAGTCACAAACCGTCAGCTGCTCCGATCCACATCGCTTACGAGCTGCGAAGAAACGCACCATAGGGAACACATGCTCGTTAGTCTCCACCAGGCATTCCATGAGCACCGGCTTCGAATCATCATACTCGAGGAACTCCTTCATCTTCGCAGGCAAATCCTCAGCACGTTCGCAGCGGATAGCGTGGATGCGCATTGCTTTAGCGAGGGCGATGAAGTCTGGGTTCACCATGCGCGTGTGAGCGTAGCGCGCATCGTAGAAGAGGTCTGATACACAAGTCAATTCAACTATCCCGAAAGATGTGCGAGTAGCTACGAACCTTGCCACTGGAGGACCATGCCCTGGAACTCGTTGTTCAGCACCAGAACCTTGACGCCGATGCCATACTGCGACGCAGTCTGCAACTCCATAGCGGTCATGCTAAACGACGCGTCGCCGTCGATGTCAACAACGGTCTTGTTGGGAGCGCCGACCTTCGCGCCGATAGCAGAAGGGAGACCGAAACCCATCGTCTGTGTCATGCAGTCAGTACCATGCAAACATAGGCAAGCAGATGGGAACTTACGCCCAAACCGCCGGACGTAACCAGCGAGCGGGGGTACCGCCAGCGGAAGTTCTGTGCGGCCCACATCTGATGCTGACCGACACCAGTGGTGATGATGACGTCCTCCTTCCTGTGCGCGGTCTGTCTGTCGAGTTCCTCGATGACCTCCTGAGGCTTCATCGGTGCACCCGGCTTGCTCTTCTCGTAGGTGAAGGGGTACTTCGACTTCCACTCCCGGATGTTGTCGAACCACTCTTTCCGGGGGGAAGAGCGAATCAGCGGGGCGAGAGCGGCCATGTTGGAAACGACGTCGCCGAGCACGGGGATGGACGCTTCCACGACCTTGTTGATATTCTTGGGCTGGATCTCGAAGTGGATGATTCCACCGCGGCCTTGCAGAGCGGCCGCACGCGCAGCGGGCGCGAAGAGGTCGACCTTGCCGGTCACTCGGTCGTCGAAACGAGCACCCAGGGCGATGATCACGTCCGCCTCCTGCATCGCGAGGTTGGCGTAAGCCGAGCCGTGCATCCCGAGCATGTGCAGACTCTTCTCGTCGGTCTCATCGAACGCACCGAGACCCTGCAGCGTGGTCGTGACAGGAATGTTACCCTGGTCTGCGATCTGCTTCAACAGCTGCGGCCCCAGGGGAGAGGAGAGGACACCGTTGCCGGCGTAGATAATAGGTCGCTGAGCCTGGTTGATGAGGTCTGCGGCTTGCTGGATAAGGGCGATGTCGAGGGGCTGATCACGCGGCTGCAAGGGGTTCGAAGGAAGACCGAGAGGGGTACCAGGGGTGGTAGCCTTGTACGGCAGCGGAGTCTTCAGAATGCCCGCGGTGATATCCTTCGGCAGATCGACAAGGACGGGCCCTGGCCGTCCTGAAGTGGCGATCTTGAAGGCCTCGTTGATGCGACGAGGGAGTTCGGCAATGTCTTTCACCATCACGTTCCATTTGGTGCATGCTCTTGAGATGCCAACCACGTCGGCCTCTTGGAAAGCATCAGAGCCAATGGCAGAGGTAGCTACTTGGCCAGAGAACACAACGAGGGGGACACCGTCGCTGAGAGCGTCTTGCATGGGCGTGATGACATTCGTCGCACCAGGACCGGAGGTGACGAGCACGACACCAGGCTTGCCAGTGACGCGCGCGTAACCCTCGGCCATATGGCCGGCGCCTTGTTCGTGTCTCGGGAGGACGAAGTCGAACTGCGGGGAATTGTAGATGGCATCGAAGACGGGAAGGATGGCGCCTCCGGGGTATCCAAAGATGTGCTTGACGCCATGCCGGACCATCATCTCGTGGAAGATCTGGCCGCCGGACATGCCGATGAATGAATGGTCGAGCGGGCCGTCTGGGTTAGGACCCAGAGTCGAGGGAGGGTAAGGAACGTTATTCTTCGTGGGCAGCTGCTGGTATCCCGGCGCTGGTGAGGGCCGTCTATGCACGCATGCTGTCAGCGCATGTTGTAACATTGCCTATGAGAAGGAAAGAACATACACAGACGAAGAGGGAGTCGCCTCGCGGGGCGAAGACCTGCTGATATTCCTGGCATGTTCTCTTACTCTTGACCTGGCCTCGAGCATGGACGAGCTCGCGCTGGCCACCGTCGAGCGGGCGCGGACGAGCTGCAAAGGGGCCGAAGCCTTTGGGGCGGTCGAAACGCGCATTGATCTTGACGCTTGGATGGACATGCTGACGACGGCGGCGACAGCGAGGGCGAGAAGGAGGAGGGAGAGAAGATGGAGTCACGGAAAACTGGACGAGGACTGAGTCTATAAGTTATAAACAGCGCTCGAGTCATTACCAGTCACATGATATGGGGAATCCCTCTCAAATTCAGGTTAGGGTTTCCACTGGGACGCCGGCCATCGACCTGCTTCCAGCCATTCTCCGGCCTATTCCAGCCCTCCCATTGGTCCGTCAGTATCCCGACAGGCTCTTCGCCGGGCTTTCCCACGTCAATAATACCCCGGACTGCAGTGAAAGCCACGAAGACGCCATCCTTGCGTTCCCACCTCCAGCACAGAGTCCTCTCGCGAGTCTCCGACGCCATGGGAGGAGGAAAGTCCGGGAACGTGACATGTGTTCACTCACCGTGTTCGACACGCCCAGGGGGAACGACAGGTGGAATTGAAAACATCATCTGGCCATAGCTCGAACAAGCCCGGTCCTCCGGTCCTAATCGTAGACTTCGAAGGTCTGACTAGATACAAGTCCGTAGCCCGTACATTCGGATGCATCATGTGAATTGACAGCTCGCTTCGCTGGCTGAGTAAGTGAGAAGTACATCACTATGAACGCGCCTGAGTTCCGCGGGTGTCCACGGCCCCTTGCTAGCTATACAAGACCCAAGGCACGGTGCGTACAACCGGAGTGCAAGGCTTGCGCATCGCCGCGACCGCAAGATACAGGACAACAGGAGTGGAATGCGCGAACAATCTCCTTGGGACTACCATTCGGACGGCTCACCAGTACGGATTACGGAGAGAAAGCGTGTTCTGAGGATAGAATGCTTGGCGTTGTGGGCGGCGTGAAAACACGCGGAGCCGGACGCCGCGCGAAATCAATCGCACCTGAGCAGGCCAGCATGGTCGTGTTTGCATGCTTGGCACGGCGATCTACCACAGCAGGACCCCTTGCGGCTGCTGATATACGGAATCCAGATGTCAGCGTACCTGGACAGGCTCAAATGCGAACTCAGCCTCACCTAGGTTGACTGCTTGGTTAAAGGAAGTATGCTTGGCATAAGTGCCAACGAACGTCGATCAGCGCATTCACCGCTGCGGAGGAAGGGCCATCCAAGAGCCCTTCTCGGACAGGTGCGCTGCAGCAGGCTGTTGGAAAGATGAGGTACGTATAGCAGCCTCCTGGGAATATCTGCGGAGGCCCACTTACGGGAGATGGCGTTCGCGAATTGGGCGCAGAGAACGAGTATGGCCCATGGAAAGGCCGGACTGGAGGCCGCCCATCGAGAGTGCCTTGCTCGAGAGTGGAGTTGTACTCGTGAGCGCGTCGGCGCCGACGCGATTGCCGCCACTTGACGAAGATGATGATAGCGGCGACAGCACAGAGAAGGACCGCTGGGAAGGCAATTGGACGGGTTAGTTTGCAAGTACGGCAGGTAGGGCACCGAACTCACCGAGTGTGGCGGCTACCGCGGCGACCCAAGGTTCAGTCAGATGTCCTGGAGGGCCGACTTCTTCGTCTGTATTGCTGTTTGGGCTGCGACAAGGAAGCGGTTCTGTATGCTTTGCCAATTTCCGAGGCGTGTAGCGGACTTACTCATTGAATTCCTGTCGGCTACGCAGAATCATGGCATTTGCAACCGCAAACGCTGAGGACAAGGCCAGTAGGTAACGCAGAGTAGATCTCATCTTTCCTAAGTAGCTAGAGGCAGTCGACAGGCCCGTAGTTCACGACAGAGCCGCTAGCAGAAGCAGGACGACAGGGCGGCAGAAGTGGCAGGAAGGCGCACCGCAGTCTGCGGTTTAAAACCCCTCGCGGGCATCTCGCAGAAGCCCTTGGGCCTTGGCAGCGAAGAGCTTTATGTTCTTGACTGTGGGCACGCCACGGCACCCAGGGTCGCCAAGGGTCTCGGGCTGAGCGGGAATAAGAGCCTTGGCAGGCCAAGCCATCCACGCACCCTGCTTTCGGTGCGCGCGCCAGGCCCGCCGAGCTGCCTCACGATCGTGCCGTCTGCTGCCGGGAGCGGGTTCTTGCATCATATCGCCCTCGCTTGAGCTAACGGAATGCTGGACCGCTGGAAATGGGCCTGATAGAAATCAGGCGAGGCTGAATCGCGACGTTTAGTGAAGCTGACGGGCTTGGGAGTCTGACCGTCCAAGTGCAGGCTCTTCCCAGGGATATGATGAAGAATATTACAATGAATCTTACCTCTCACCGTACGCGGGTCAAGACCAAAGGTCCAAAGCTCCCCTGACTCTGATACTGACCGGGCGCTAAGCTGCGAGTTGGCAGAGAAAAGCTGGAGGATCATGATCAGCCACTCGGCATCTCTGCAAGTGCTTAGAGAGCGTCGGTAAGTCATTCTATTGAAGACCATCAGCAAACCGCAAGCAAGCTCTAGAGACGCACAAATTGCGAGAACCTGTCCATGAGTAGGTTGGATACGAAAATAGTGGAAAAAGTGGACGCACTGGGAATTGAACCCAGCACCCCCCGCAGCTTACGCAGACTTCGTTACGCGTTGCTAAGCGGATGTGATAACCAACTACACCATGCGCCCTTGGTAGTGTGTGAATCTACTGAGAAATATCATTGTTTTCAATCCCTGACGAGCCTCTATATTGAAGCCACGGCCCACCAGCGTGCACGGCATTTGGCCCTTTCAGCAGCACGATCACAGACGGCCGTTGCAATGTTTGCAGCTATACGGGGTCAGGTGCGCGGGACGAGGTTATCTCTATCGGCCATTCCTTCCCGTAGCTTTAGCCAATCAGTTGTACGAATGTCGGTCGCAGCGTCGTTCGTGCAGCAGGGCAAGAAGGTCAGCGACTCGCTACAGCATTTGCTGACGTTAGTTGTAATTGAGCTGACCCTGGGAGCTGTCGTGCATTAGATTGTCGCTATAGGTCGCAACTATAGCGAACATGCGAAGGAGCTGAACAATGCGGTACCAAAGGAACCCATAATCTTCTTGAAGCCGACGACGAGCTATGTGCCTTCCGGAGGCAACATGGAGATCCCGAAGGGGGTCGTTGCTCATCATGAAGGTAATCCGATCAGTGGACCAGCAGGATCCTCCCATTAATAATTATATGCAGTTGAGCTCGGTGTCGTCGTCGGCAAGCGTGGCCGCGACATCCCCGAGTCCGAAGCGGAGAGCTATGTCGCGGGATATGGTATGGCATTATCACATCTGACCACAGTGTATCTCTAACACATATGTAATGCAGCCCTCGCCGTGGACATGACTGCACGCAATGTGCAAGAAGAGCTAAAGTCTAAGCGCTTGCCTTGGACCGTCGCCAAGGGCTGTGACACGTTCACGCCTATTAGGTTCGCATACACGCTTTCCTACAATATATTTTCAGCAGACTTATCCTTCTACGAAGCACCTACTTACCCAAGGAACAAGTCTCCAACCCTGCGGACCTGAGCCTCTCATTGAAGGTTCGATATCTGACCGTGGATTCTGGTACAAGTACGCTCTAACATTTTCTTCAGATCAACGGTGCGGTCAAGCAGGATGGCAACACCAAGGACATGATCTTCCCTATCCCCCGCCTCATCCACCACATCTCTACGATCATGACACTTGAGGTGCGTCGCCGATTTGCTATCAAGGAGCTCCGGCTGACGACAAGTGATCAGGAGGGAGACCTGATCCTGACCGGCACACCTTCGGGCGTGGGGCCAGTAGTCCCTGGTGACAAGGTTGAGTGCACGTTGAAGGACAGCACTGGGAAGGAGCTTGCCACGCTCAACTTCAACGCAGTCCAGCGCGAGGGCGGCTACCACTACAAGCCAGAGTAAAGCCAGATGTCTAAATGCTCATCATACACTACTGGTACTAGGGACACTGCAAATCGAACCGGGTTCTAAACGACAACGCAGCCAATCATACAGTCATGATGTCTGAGAAGAAGACGTCTAGTCATTCGCGTGCAGTCCGTTCGTCTTGGTCCCTACTGATATCCGGCCCTCTCCGTTCTGCGAAACTATCCTCAAAAGAGCCACCGCTAGACGCACTCGCGAAGCTCCAGCTGTCCGCGCCAGTAGGTGTGAGCGTGCCTTCTGCCTCGAAGGAATTGGAGCCGGCACTTTGAAAGTCGCCAAAGTCGCCGAAGGAGTCGAAAGAGCTGTCCTCCATGAACTCCTCCGTCACACTGGCCGAGGCGAAGGTGAACGGGTCAGAGCCGCTGGCTGCGGCAGTGTCAGAGAACGGACCAAAACCGTCCTGTGGCAGATCGTTCACTTTCCGGTAAGCTGTAGCAGGTTTGTGGAACTACTCACGTCTTCGAAGGGATCCGGGAAGGACGTAGAAGTCGATGAACTCGAAGGCGCAAACGAGTCCTGCATGGTGATAAGTATCAGCAAGAACAGGCAGGAGATCTTCGCCTTAACCATACCTCAAACTCTGACGCGCTAAGCGGACGTCGCCCCTCGTCATGCTGTCTCGCCGTCACAGGCGGAGGCCGCAGCTCAAACGTAGATTGAGCCAACCAGCCGCCATCCTCCTCTTCGTCCGAGGCCTCATCGGACGAACCCAGATGATCTGAGGATTGGATCTCCTGGACGAGATAGTTCGCAAACTGCAAAGGAGCAATGAGCGTCGAACATGTGCATTGTACATGCGAGAACCCTACCCGAGGAGGCGCAGAGTTGAACTCGTCATCTTCCTCGTCCATAGGCATCGCGCTGAAATCAGCACTACCCTCCCGGGTTCTTGATGTCCTTCGAAATTCGCTTTTCATCTCTGTCGCAGGCTTCTGCTCCGCACGATTTGCTGCAGCCGTGGCCGTGGCCATGGCATCAGCCTCGTCGACCTTCCACTGCGCAGCCCCAGCATTTCGCATGGAGGGTGCGATCACAGGCTTGCCGCCACCAAGCAGACTTGTGTCCTTTTTCTTGGTTTCCTTGTAACGACCAGTGACGTACTCGTCCCATTCCGGCTGCGGGGCGTACTGGGCGATTTGAAGGCGTAGATCAGGGGGTAAATGTTCGAGGGCGCCGATGACGTCTTCCGAGATGAGCGTGAGGTGTCCCATGTAGCCGAGCCTGACGCCCTTCGGCTTTGAACTGGGCAACATATATGAGCACCGAGTGCAAGAAAAGCGTCTGTGATCCATACCTCTCAATGTCGTTCCGTTTTGAGCCCTCGATGATACGGTGCATGAGCCTTGCGTCGCGGAACAAAGCAACCGTGAGTTCTCTATTGTACCCGCCATCCACCCGGCCGGTGAGAATCTGGTGGATGAGGTCGTATACAACGCTGTGCAGGAAGTTGTTCCAAGGAAAATCAAAGAACAAGTCCTGCGATCAAGGGGGTTAGCCAAGCCTCCCGCTGTGGCCCAAGAAACGCACAAGCAAAGTGGAAGCGACGTTGGCCTCCAAGAATCGTTGCTTGAGTCTTTCGCCCAGCACGGGACGCCCGGTCACCGTTTCCCTTGTCGATCGTCGTACACTCCGGCGAGAGCTCGCTGACCGTGGCCTTGGCGTTGGCCCTTCCGGATCTGAACTCCATGAGTTTTGTCGGTGTTGAGGGAATGCAGCGATGTCGGATGGTGAGGTAGATGGTGAGGCGGCCGACGCCGATGGAGACGAAGCAGGAGAATCTCCAATAGAAGGCGGTGATTCTGGTGGCGCAGGTCCCGGGCTGGCCCCTGGTGCCGGTGAGTCGTACATCGCGATCTCCTCCATAGCGTCATCATCTGAGCTGCCCGGCTCGTCCCCGCTCATATCATCGTCAGAGTCGGTAAGTGCTGAAGAAGGCGCATGCGAAACAGGGAAATCGTGTGCCGACTCAATCTCGTCTTCTTCATCGTCGTCCATCCCGTCGTTGTCGCCGCTGCCGTTGCCAATCGCTATAACCTGCGCCAGCTCCTCCAAGGCAGACAGTCCACCTTGTAATCGTCCTTCAGAGTCGTACAGATGGTCGTATTCGGATGGCCGGTTCAGCAGCGCCATGTTCGAACAATGCAAGAGCTCCGCATACAGCTCGCATATCCTGTAGCGCTCAAAAGTAAGAGGCGGTAATGCGCCCACCGTAGTCAGGACAGGACCATTCTGCTCAAGCGTTAGTGGGTATCCTACAAGCGGGACGACCGGCTTACCAATGAACGGGGCTGTTTGAGGAACTGTTGCAGGTTGTCTAGTTTGTCGCACATGAGCTCCAATACCGGCCCCAGGTGGACCACTCCCATCCTATTCACCATCTCCTTCATAGCGGCCTCCAACGTCTCCCTGCCCCCTTCAGAGTTCATTTGAAGCTGCTGTTGCACCTGTATCAAACGATTCCGCAGCGTATGGAAGAGGTAAGGTTCGAAGTAATCCGAGTTATTCTGTCGGATCAGTTCGATGATGATGCATATTGACTGGACGACAGAAGAAGCAGCGGATTCGGGAGATAGAGGCCGTGCAGGAGAGTCCAATGCAGAATCTTCCTTGGGTTCATCGGCTTTGCCTTCACTATCGCTTCCCGGCCCGAAGTCGCACAAGATGTACGTCACCAGCTTTGTGACATTGTCTCGGTGAGCGAGCTCGCGAGCGAAGATGTTCGATGCGGGAAGGTGGTTCAATCCATCGGAAACCCCAGCGGCCGGAGATGGCGCAGCCATAGAGATAATCCCCTTGATGAGCTCCGCAACGACCGTGTGCATGTCGCTGCTGTGAGCTGGAGAGAGAAGGTCGATTAGGCGAGACATGAGGTTCTCTCTCGATAGCCACTGCGTGTCTTGAGGTAAGAGCGATTCGCACAAGCGCATAAAGCATGCAATGAGGGACATACGTCAAGAACACCGGCGCCAGCCGGGTGCTCGTCAAGCTGGATGATGCGGACGAGTAAGTCGGCAAAAGGAGGGCTCTCTATATGTCGCAAGATGCGCTCCACAATGTCGGGTTGCGCTTGGATGAAGGCCAGCATCTGAGCACGAAGCTCAGGAATCAGTTCGCCGGGACGGAAGAGGGAAGATGGAGAGATTCACCTCTGCGGGCTTTTTGCTCAGGAATGTGACGTTGACCTTTGCGAAATGCGTCGCCATCATCACTTGGCTCTTCATCTCTTCTGGCGATTTATCGAGGACGGTCTCCCAGAACGGCACCAGCAGTTGTTCCTGATGATTGACGCAGGTGTCGACTATTGACCATATGTCGGTGCACAAGACCTCGGTAGCGACATAAGGATACCTTGTAGCATTCGCACTTGAGCTCAGCTAGCCGTGAACGAAATCGTGGCACTCACTTGAAGCCGCCCTTTTCATCTCCCTCTATCTGGCCCGTCACATAACCCAGCAGGCGTTGTAGAACGTCAACGCGGGCGAAGTAGTCGATAAGCCTCGTATTTTGGGCTTTGCACTCCTGAAGCAAATCGTCTTCATCGAGGATCGACTCAAGCGAGACGTCCTCCTTGTCTAAGAGACTGTCGATGGTAGACGCATTGTGGAATCCAAATCTGCCGGCAAACACGGTGAAGACAGTTCGCGGAGCGAGGGGCTGTCTGAGTACCTCCAAAACATGCAGAATGGTCTCTGAGAGCTTCTTTAGATATACAGAGCGCCTCGACGACGACCAGAAGCACGAAGTAAGCAGCGCGAGCGGGCAACGATGGTTGAGAGTACTGTAGGAGCAGAGGGTAGGGAGAGGAAGTACGGAGGTGGAATGCAACTGCCTATTCGGAGGTGGCGCGAATCCGCTGCAACTGGGCCATAGGCGGTTGCAATGCGCGGGCGCTCAGTGGGACGGCACAGGCATACATGCTCAGCTTGTACGTAAGAACTACATGAACAGATCTCTATGCCCGGGTTCGAAACGAACGACAACCTCCCACAACCCATGCAGATGAGATTGATCGTCGATTGAGTTGCAGCTTGTGGGGCCATGTATGAACTTGCAGCCCGCCCATCGGTCGCAGCACTTCTTCGCCCACCGCTAGCGGTCAGCTCTTGCCGCGGAGGGGCCCGAGATCGTCAAGCAAGGCTCTGCCCAGTCGCTCATGCCAGCCAGCAAGCATATGAGGTAGAATCAGCACCGAGCGTAACGTGAGGTAGAATCAGCACCGAGCGTAACGCTATGCTTGCCCTGAGCTGTGGGTGCCAGAGATGATACCGCAGCCAAGACACCAGTCACGTTTCCATATCGCAGCGACTTGCCCAGTGGCGACGCTGCTCTTGCGGACTCTTGAATTCGATGCGTATAGTGCCGTCGCTTTGTCTGCCAATCCATAACAACGGCATGAGATGAGTTCATCCCAGCACTAATGACACGCACCGATAGACTCGACAGGGCACATCCAGCATCCGATGTCGGTACTGCACCTGCGCTAGGAAGCCTCTACTGCTGTCGATCTCTTCCGGGGGCATGTCTTCCCATATCCATTTCCAGTGATCGACGACGATAGACTTGCTATAAAGCGCCGGATGATCGCTGCTGCAAAGGTCCTACGTTAGAGGAGGACTAGTGAGGCGCAGAAAACACGTACGATCCGGGAACGACGTAAAGCGTGTTTGCGTCTGGATCTTTGCGAGCAACGAACATCTTCTGTGGCATGCCCTTGATTCTAGCGTTCTGGCCGATGGTGGATGTGTACAGTCCCTGATGTTTGCCGACAGTCTTGCCGGTGGTCAGGTCGACAATGGGGCCTGGCTTCGGGTGGAATGTACTGCGCTACAGTGAATGAACATTGTGTGAGCGAATCGACCGGACATTCATGAACGTCGCTGCACACATATGAAGTCGTCGAACTTGCGCTTCTCGCCGACGAAGCAGATTCCCATGCTGTCTTCCCTGGAAGCGGTCGGAAGTCCCCACTTTTGGGCCATCTCCCGACCTCTGTCTTCTTGTACGGGGCGAGTGGGAAAAGCGCGCGTGCGAGACTCGATTCGGGAATGGCAGAGAGATAGTACGTTTGATCCTTGCTTCGGTCGGCTGGTCGACGGAGTTGAGGGCGTGTAGGTATCTTGTCGTAAATGAACATATTGGAAAGTCGTAATGAAGGCCGCGCCCACGACTTGTCGGCATAATGTCCTGCAGGATCAGTGGTCAACCCACCTGAGCGCTCATAACTGCACGCCAACACGTACCGGTAGCCTAACCATGAATCTTTCGTGGGTCAAATGATCGAACAGAGCACCGAACTTGACTTCTCTACAGAGCCATTAGGTCACTCAGCTGGACACTGCTACAGTGCACACTCACCGATTGCACCATATGTCCGGATTGGGTGTATTCCCGGACTCCCACATCTGAAGAGCGGGTTCGAAAACGCGATTCCAATACTCTCGGGACAGGTCAATCTGTGACAAGCGTCTTCCGATTTGAATGAGGGTGCCTGACTGGTCCAGAGGGAGAGCGTACCAGTTCGCATGGGATGCCTAGCATCCGACAGACACGCTGCACATCCTCCCAATCTTTCTTCCACTCGCAACCGCGGTCTGTACCTGACTCATCTCGGGTATCCCAGTTGCGCATGAAGACGGCAGATAGGTCATAGTCCTGTCACAAAGGTGTCAATCAGGTAAGGCTCTGCGGAGCTCGCATGTATGTACCTGGTCAGCGAGCAGTTTCGCGGTGACGGATGAATCCACCCCTCCAGACATGGCCACCACAACTGCACAGTGATGAGTGAAGCCATCTCGTCGCATTCAATGTCGCCAGTAACAATGCGCACCTCGGTCACCTTTTCGCGGTCTCAGGCTTCCAGAGTGGGTTCGGAGCAACGGGAGGGAGCGAAGTAACGCATTGGTCCAACCGCTCATGACGCAACTTCGAGGGCAAAGATATGTCTCATGCAACTGTATCTGCTCCCCTTTGCAGGTATCCGTGTGAAGCCAACCTGTGCGAGGGATAGAGTAGCCAGAGATCGTTCCAGTCGAGTGGACCGTGGACGGACGGAAGTGTCGAATTCATGGGCGCTTGTTGAAGGAGTGAGTAGACGACGACGCCCAAAACAGTCTCACGCCACAAAGCGGCTTACCCACCGAGTTCGTAAGACTCCAGCTGCTAGCACAACTTCGCATCCGCCTACCATACAAGTTACATACTATCATCGTATTGTCTTCAGGCTCACCCGACATTCTGATACTTGGTGGTGCGTGCCAATAGCTGAATGAGCCTCATATATATCTTCACTTACTCGCTGTGCGTCAAGTTCCCCAAGCAAGCTGTCTTCCAGATGCCACGGTAAGCCACACCAACCTGCAGGCGATAGCGAGTGCGGTTCCTCATTCTCTGATACGTAGTTTCCAAGAGCTCGATTACGACGTGCTCCATCACATCGTCATGGAACTCGTGTCGGCGGAATCGTCGGGTACCCAGTGGCTCAAGAGTCTCTCTCTGACTTGCCGCTGCGTGCGTGAATCCTGCATGCCAGTTCTGTTCCAGAGGTGCTACGGGCGGACGTTCAGTCGCGCCGAGGTTCCGCCGGGGGCGATTCGCCCATACGTACGGTGAGTACGTGTTTCTTTGCTATTGTCGGCCCCGCTGACACACGGATTTCACGACAGGCATATCACATTCGTGGGCTCATTCGCCAATCATGCGGACCTCTATGCTTGTGGCTATCTATTGCTAAGGAGGTTTAATCCTGACCAACCACGACCGGGGGACATGACGGCCGGCGCCAAACGGTCAGATGTCCGCCCATTCGGTGCCGAGTTGGCATACTTTCCTGCTACAAGATCAGTCGGGTTCTACTCGTGCGGTGGTGTGCCGTGGCACGCTCTTCAGCTGTGCTTCGAGAATCCACGGATCGACTCCGTTACTATCGTCAATTCCCCCTGGACCTGCGTTTTCCCGCCACCTACATCGGCGCACCTCCCCGCCGACTGTCGTGTCGTCAACTTTCTCTACAAAGTCTCGCAGTGGCGAGGTGTTGAAGCCCAGATTTTTGGCCACGACATCCAGGCGGCGTACGAGCTCGAATCCACCTATCTGCGGAAAGTGGTTCCCGGCATAGCTGATCGCGTCGAAAGGCTCTACTTGCCGATCGAAACTGCCCCGTTCGATCTTATGGCGACAATGAATTGGCCTCGGCTTCGCTCCTTGTCTCTTGCCAGCACGCAACTTCAGCCAAGTTTATACGACCTCCTACCTGATGTTCTCATCCACATGCCCCAACTTCATACGCTCTCCGTGATGGTTTCTCCACCGAACGGACTTCCAATGGTGCAACTTGTCAAGGACGCTTCTAAAGCCGAATGGTGTCGGAATCTGCGGTCATTGACCGTTGCGTATCCAAACCCTGCAGGACGCCATTTTTCCCTTCCTTATCAGACAAGTTGACTCACTTGTCGCTCCGAGACACTCCGAGGTACTACCTATATGACCGTTATGCTCAGTTCTTCCGTCATACAAAAGCACCCCTGTTGACTTCTTCGGCATCCCTGGATATTCTGCGCAATACGACACTGACTCAGGGTGTCCACCTTGGAAGTGGTCTACATGGCTGATGATGCAGAAGACGAACTGCTTCGCCACATCGTATCTGCTTGCCCGCTTCTACAAGACATTGAGCTGCACAGGTACAGAGAATCTGAGTATCAAGATATACCATACGTGCGTGCCAAATGATACTGTTAATGACCAGAAAGAGCTTGATCATTCACCCCTTGTAGATGCATATTGCCTACCTCCTGCAGCCGGCGGAGCACATCCGTGCGGTACATCTGAACCTCGATTTCGATGACATCCGATACTCGTATTGGGATAATCCTCTGGTGTCAGCAAAATGCCTCGACGCGATCCGACGTCGTGCACGTGAGGTCCTCCGCGCTCTCGAGAGTTGTCGCTATTTTGAATTCCTCGCATTCCTGCTCAATACCGATGACGAAGGAAAATGGGTGAGATTTCGCCCAACCTGGCATGACTATGCTCGGTTCCGTGATTGGGGCGCATTCACCATGTAGGTTCTGGTATGGCTTATCCGGGTCGGTTTAATAATGATTCCCTCAGTGATGCGAAGTCTCCTCCTCTGCCTGAATCTCGCAAGTAGATCCGTGCACGAGTTGTTCACGTCGCGCTGGTGAGTCGCGCGATATGAACCCCCGCATTTTCACAGTTCCGACAAACACGCAGGTCTCGATTTAATGTAGCAGTGGGACAATCACTGAAGAAAGGCGATTACATTCATCGTCGCATCCGAACATTTGACTTCCAGAATATCAGAGTATAAGTAACACATGTTTTGTTGCTTTAGCACACGGAATGTATTGATTTCAGTAGGACAATGGGGCGATTGCACGCAACTAGCTATCGTAAGAGGGGCCCTGACGGCACCGGCTAGAAGACCATGAGTACCAGCCTTCAGAGATAGGCTAGATGCGTGTATGTTAGGACAAATTCTGGGGAACACCTGGTGCCTCATCCCATTCATGACTCTTGGGGAACGTGGTAAAATCGTGGGGGCAGATCAGGAAATGGTACGAAATGTTCGGCTGAGCCAACCGTCCCATCGCTCTGCATTGCTCTCTGGGGTGCAAGTCGAATGAAAGGCCTTTCAACCGAGCCAGTTGTCTTGTTCAGGTCGGGCGCGCTGTGCCATACGAAGGCACTGTAGAAGAAATTCTTTCGATGGAGGTCAGGAACGCCGCGGATTCCGCAACAACAATGTGTACGGCTTACAGCTCCAAATACCCAGCCACTCTTAGCGGTGTCGAAAATCGGTGTCAATAGTGTGTTGAATGAACCGGGCGGGGCGTTTGGCGTGCCTGCGAGGGCCTGTGGGGACTTGAGAAATGATTTCGCCGAGCAGCGGAAGGGGACTAAAGTGCCCCCTTTCCCCTCGAATGTGAATTCTATTTCACACTCATCGAGGTTGCGTTCGTTACCACAATACGACGACACTGGCAGCATGGACTCTCCACCGTCATGTCCGAGGAGATGCTGGTCGTTCTTCAACCACACCTCTGATATGCGCTTGACGACGCACATTGGGAGATAGCTATGGGAGGTTCCTGTTGTCGTACACAGCGTAGAAATCCCAGTCAGTGCATGCGCGATGTTGCAATGACAGATCTGAGACGAGTACCGGTGTCAATGTCGATATAGGTTCCGTCAACTTGAGGGTCCACTGCCGCTTCTGGATCGGTGACAATCGTCCACTTGGGAGCCTCCTGCTTAGACTGTAAACCCGAGTCCTGCTCAGACTGTGAATCCGCTGAGACTCCGAGTGGGTACCAGAGGGTTCTGGGGCGGGTTGACAGAACCTGAACGCGAACTGATCGCAGAGCTCATACGTCTGGCCGGCTTGACCGTCCTCCGCAGCTTGTTCATGCTTGACAACAAAGAATTTCATGGACACAACCCTGGGGCACCAGTCGTACTCGTCCTTCGAATTTACACTGAGAGGGATTTCTGGCGTGAAGGTAGGCTTCAGAGGGCAAGGCCACACTAGATCCAGGGCACCAAAGAATAAGAAGCTGATACTAAGGATCATACGTGAGATTCAACTTGAAAGTGATGGATGCGTCATTAATATTGTCAAACTCACGCGCCTGTCTTTCCACAAGCCACCCACTTGTCTGGATGGTTGAGTTTGATCAAGAATGTACGAGACTGAAGCAGCATCGTCCATCAATTCATGCCGGCATTATGGACGATGGAACACGTACATGAGCTACGTGTTTGTTCTCCTCAAAGGCATCCAAAATATGCTAGAAACAGGAGCTTCGTGAGCAACACCATCAGCGTTGCACGCAGGAAGAAGGCTTACTGGGGATTTTTCGGTCATATCATCAGGGCTACTAACGTCGGGGGCAGTCGTCAGTGCAAAAGCAAGATTCAGCCGCAAAAGGTCCCTCACGCTCTTGGCACGGACAGCCCGAGATTGCCATCATAAGGAAAACTGACTGATCTGGAATTCGCGGCATATGCGAGAACACATGGAAGTTTAAGTGCGCTGCGCGATGGTCTGTTGTCTTCCCAATGCCAGCATGGAAAATTGGTAGTAATTCCGTGATCCGGGAAGTAACGGAGATCTGAACGGTGGAACGGTGGAACGGTCATTGTTGCATGGCTTCAGGACAGAGGTCAGACGAGTGTGTGCAGTACTCACATACAGCGCTATCATCTGCAAACCGCACTGACCATTCATTTGGAGGCACGGGAGCCCGTTTCACATCCCACGGTTTATCCGAGGGGGGCATAACAAAATTCCGGCCACCTGCGCTGGTGGTCGAGTCAAGGTCAAACGATGACCATGGCTCGGGAGTGTCTCCTGCCCTCCTGATCTTCGCGAATGGTTTGCCGTAAAACCACCTTCGCGCCATTAGTAGTGTCAGCGTCCGTGTGACAACTGAGTATATTGATCTCCTCACGTGTCCTTGGCACCTACAATGATTCTTAGGGTCAGTACCGTGTCATGTTGTATGCACCGTAGCACTTGAGAAGTACGCACCTGTATCGATGGGTAGCTGATAGGTAATGCCAACATGGTAAGGGTGCTCAACAGGGTCTAACATCTATCGATTGCAAGATTTTTCATTGAGACATCACCCCGATAGTATCGATAGCAATGTGCGAGAACCAGATTCAGAGTGCTCACCAGTTCCAGAATATACAACCAATCTGACAAAAGTCTATATGAGCGAGATATGATCGTCGAACACAGCTGCTTACTCACGCATCCGGAGCAGGCCAGACTCTATGGCAAGAGGAACCAACGAGTTCTGATCCACACGGGTGATACCTCGCGCAAGTGATGCAGTCTCGCCACGCACAGCACGTCGGCCGCCCTCCAGCCTGGACGGCTGACCCAAATTGAGGGCCTCCATCGCTGAATCAACTCTGCCGGACTGCACCGGTGGAATCTATATGCCATAAGCCCACGGTGAGTGATGCGCCACTGTCAAAACGTGCCACCGGCAAAACGTACGACTGATTCCACACTCTCGCCAGGTGTGAGCACTACATAAATCGGAATGATTCGTGACTTCACTACCCCTCAAAAGTGCTATTAGCTGAAGGACTCACCACCACCTTGGACTGCGTGTCGTCTAGGACGTGCCTCTCGAGCCTGAGCTTCGCGGAGTGCTTCATGTACATTGCTACCCTTGAAGAATGCCAACAATTCCTCCTGGCCTTCGACAACGTAGAATCCGTGAGGGACGTCAGTTGCATCTGAGGGAATTGTGATATTGCGATGTCGGGCATCGTACTAGGGCAGATATTCAGTGAGAGGCAACTAGGAATGCAGCGCACCAGTAGGCCGGAGATTCACGTGCACTCACCACCATAGCGGCCACATGTAAATCAAACGATCGCGCCTTCTTGACCGGGGGGTTCACAACGAGAGGCAGAAGGCAATAACTGATTCCATTTAGCGTGGTCGCCTGCATTGTGAGAGGTAGAGAGGGGCGATGAATGGCAGCTGAGCGAATGGGTCCTGGGGAAGGGCTTTGATGAATGGCCAGCGTACAGCGTTATCTTTATAGTTAATCACGCAACCCATGGGCCCCTGGAGATGACTGTCCTGCCAGGGATATGGCGTAAACGGGCTGCTCGAGATACGTACCTCCGGTTGAACGGTCACGGTCCGTTCACAATCAACGCATCATGTGTCCGATGCCCTAGCGGCCGACTCACGAAGTCGCATCAGAAGCGTCAGGACAATAAGAAACGTGCCGACCCCCTCATGTGGTGCAGAACTTTGAGCAACACTTATTGTGGGCGTCGCCAACATGCGCCTGCAATCGATGCATCCCGGATGCTCTCAGATTAAGCTTCGCAGAAGTCCTGTGAGGCCTGCCGCGGTAACCGGAACCATTTCCTGGACCTGCAGTGATCACTGGTGTGTCCAGTGGTATCGACGGCTGTCGTCGTTAAAAGCTCTAGGTCAGCATCCAGGACCATGTCTTCGGACCAAAGGAGCTGTTCCTTTCATTGAGAAACAGTACCCTAATTCCACCACGAGTATCACCTGGCACCGGAATCGCTCTTCTGAGTCTTCTGACCTCATGGTCAGCCCGAGTGTCGCAGGAATTATCTTGTACTTTAGGCAGTGCGCCTCGCCATCGAGTGAGGTACCACATGGTACTAGCCACCGAGGAGTGCTAGAAGACCTCTGCGTGCAGTACAACACCGGTAGCACCCATTCAGATAGCTTAGATAGAAGAACGGTAGCTGATGGGATGCAACGACAGAACTCACGGTGATGGCCTTGCGATATGGTGCCGCATGCCAGTGAGATACTACTGGTGAATCCCACTTCCACTTGCACGTTCACCGTCAGCATCGAGTAGAGTCGTAGGACCGCTGTTGGCAGTCGACGAAGAGAGAGAGAGCGCGCCGAAACCTGACAACGGCATGAAGATCATACTAGCTATATTTTGATATGATCAGGATGTCACGGCAGCTCTTACTTATAGCGACCGGACAAACAAGTGCACTCGGGCCATCATCCGGAGGTTCATCAAAACGTTGCAAGAGAGCGTGTGTTTCAATCATACCTCCTCAGGCTCCGAGAACAATGGCTTGCGAACTTGTGAAGCACAAGGAAACTATGGGCTTGTGTGAGACGTTGTACTCGCGAAGCTTCCCCTGCCCGAGAATTTGAAAACTTCGACCTCGGCAGGATACTCGACTCGCATGACGTTCGCTTGCAGCGTGTGGCGGCATGAGAGGACTCGGAGTTGATCTAATCGTCCGTGTCAGCGACCCGAGTCTGCACAGAATTTCTAAGGAACAAAATGTGCTCAAAAGAACTTACGTATTCACCGGTGCACCAGATGTGAGCCACTGCTTCAAGGATGCGGCGCAGTGATACGCACTATGTGCGGTCAGGGTCCGACAGTCCACCCGGAGATCATACTGGCGCGGAGCCACAAGCGAGGAGAAAGCGTGATATGACATGCCAGTGTTATTGACCTGTGGCGGAGAATCAAGACATGCAGATATATTGTAAGTAAGGTATGCCCTGAGATCGACCGAGTGCCAATAGCATATCGTTGCAGAGCGAGCACCTGGAGACAACGAGATAGTCGATACTCATACTGTAGTACAGACTACTACAGAGAGCCTCAGCGCGCCGCCGAGCGCGGCTGAGCCACCGCTACATACTTACGCGCGGTTGTACAACGCTCTAGCGCTCAATGGCCAAAACGGGTAGATCGGCCATACAGCTCGCGATGACTGTAGAAAGGCTGGGCAGCTCCTGGCAGCTCGTCCGCTCTTTCCTTCCACTCTGTACTCAAGGTCACATCACTCCGGTGTCACTTTTCTCTTTTCATGTTTACCCATGGCAACCAAATCACGCTCGCAGCGCAGCTCAGGCTCCGAGCCGTCTGAAGACAAGTCCGCGCCATCAAATCGCCGCGCGCGCAGAAAAGAGAAACAATTGCAGCAACAGCAGCAACAGCAGCAGCAGGACCAAAACGCTGAAGCCGGACCCTCAGGATCAAACTCCAACACCTCCCTTCCTTCCGAAGCCGCGGGCGGGTCAGGAAATACTAGCGGCAGCAAGGGCGATGCCTCCTTCGCGGAAGCGGACTTCATTCCCTTCTCCTTCTCTGACCCAGAAGAGGAGCAGCCGGAGCCGGTGCAGGAGGACTGGCCGCCTGCGCGCGAGTGGGATAAGGGAAAGGGGAAGGGAAAAGGCAAGGCGCGGAGCCAGGAGCGCGAGAAGGACCATGCGGGGCGGAAGCGCAAGGTGGAGGAGATCGACTTCAACGACGGCTATTTGAACAAGAAGCAGCGCGTTGCCGCCGCGTCGCGAAGAGCTCCATGGGCCGCAGACGTCGACTGGGACAGCTGCTCGAACGTGGCGGAGATGTACGCACGTCTATGACTATCTCAGTGTGGCGGCGCGCTGATAGACGATTACCAGGTTGCATCATGAGGTGGAGGCCTTCGTCAAGTACATCTCGCCAACGCCTGTTGAAGATGAAGTGCGCTCCCTTGTGGTCGCTCTCATATCCCAGGCTATCAACAGGAGCTATCCGGACGCACAAGTCCTACCATTTGGCAGTTATGAGACGAAGCTCTATCTGCCATTGGGGTACGCTATAGTCGCGTTCCTGCAGCTTTGCCATCCCACTCACAAGGATCCGACAGTGATATCGACCTCGTCATATACTCAAAGTCGATGGCGCGCATGGACAAAGTCTCCGTCCTGCACTCTCTCGCGAACATCGTCAAGCGTGCCGGAATCACGGACCGCGTTACAATCATCGCAAAGGCCAAAGTGCCCATCATCAAATTCGTCACCACCCATGGCCGCTTCTCTGTCGACATCAGCATAAACCAGGGGAACGGCGTCACCGCAGGCAAGATGGTGAAGCAGTTCCTCCAGGAGCTCCCCGCGCTCCGGAGCCTCGTTCTGATTATCAAGTCGTTCCTCAGCCAGCGGAGTATGAACGAGGTCTTCACCGGCGGGCTTGGGAGTTACAGTATCGTGTGCCTCGCCATCAGCTTTCTGCAGATGCACCCGAAGATACGTCGTGGGGAGATTGATCCATCGAAGAACCTGGGCGTTCTGGTCATGGAGTTCTTTGAGCTCTACGGGTGCTACTTCAATTACCAGGAAGTAGGGATTTCATTGCGCGACGGCGGATCGTATTTCAACAAAGCTCAACGGGGCTGGTTGGACTATGGCCAGCAGAAGCTGTTATCTATCGAGGATCCCGGCGACCCGAGTAAGTCGAGTTGTCACATTGCATCGTAGGCATCCGCATCTGACACCGTGTCTCCTCTGATGTCAGCGAATGATATCTCGCGCGGTTCATACAATATCGCAAAAGTGCGCACGACGCTGGCAGGCGCGCACGGGATCATGACCGCAGCGGCATTCACTCAGGCCAGCATTATCAGCGCACGGAGAGAGGGACGGACGGTGCGCCTGCGTGCCGCAGCCGAGCCTGAAGACATGAGCATCCTGGCGAGCGTCATGGGTGTTACACAGGAGGTGCGTGAGAGACCGGGAGCCTAGAATGTGCGGGGCATCAGCCACTGACCACCATCAACGGTAGACTATCAACCATCGTCGGGTTGTGCAGGAAGTGTACGACCGTCAAGTGCTGCACCGCATGTTGGGCATCACGCCTAAAGCGTCGTTAGCGGCCCCCCAATTCGAAACGAACGGCGCCTTGCGCGCCACGGAACAGGCGAGCGTTAAATCTGCCTGGGGTGAGGCGGACATGGAGCCGGAGAGCGGGGACGAAGAGCATGATGGGTCCGAGGATGTGGTGGAGAGTCGATACGACATAGACAGTCGTCGACAACCACCGAAGAAGCGCCGTCGGACAGGCACCCGAGCGGACGAGGATGTGGTGCCCACGGTGTACACGACGGACGAGGACGATCCGTACGAGGATATGTACTCGCTGACGCGTCAGTCGGTCGCGGACGACGGAATTTCGGAGGAGGAACGGGAGTACGACCTGTCTGCGTTGGAGAGCGGTGGCTCGCGTTCCAACGCGGAGACGGCGTCGAGGAGATCGTACTGGCTGTCGAAGGCTATGGCTGGTGGTGATGTGGATGATTGATTGTGTTTTGGATGTGTGTACATGGCTGTCTGCCTTCCATGCCCCCAGACGGTGTTGCTCGATACGGCGGACGTATTCTGTCGTGCAAGGCATGGATGACGTCCATTTTGACTGCATAAACTCTTCCAGTATGTACATACCATGCGCGTCCTCGGGGATGATTGCTTCCTGGAGAGGAGAGCGCGGTGCGAATCAGGCTGAGATGGGTAGGAGAGATGGAACATTGATCCGGAGGAGGCGGTGAGGATGAGTGATTGACGGGAACGCAGGGGAGACGCGACGTACTAGTGCTCGGCAGGCGAGTGGGCGGCAGATTCAGGCTGAGCGACTGGAGCGATCAACGACGCGGAGAGTGTGACCGGGCAGAGTCCGTGTTGATGGACTCGCACTCCTCCTCCTCCTCTCTACCTCTCTACACACTCCCTCGTTCATCACTCCCACCATCATCTCCTCCCTCCTCCTCCGTCTTCCAGCTCGACGAGCAGGCCATCGCAGTCGCGGGTCGCTCGTGGTCGTCGTCGCTTGCCTTGCCTTCCTTCTAGCCCTTCTTTCAATGTACGTATAGCATTCCTTCATCACACATCCTCCCCTCGCCTTGTCTCAGACATATCGTCTTTCCAGGACCTCCACCAGAGCCCCCGTTCCGCCCGTCGACCTCAAGGCCCGTATCGCCGCATTCCAGGAATCCCAGAAAGCCGCCAATGCCAGCAGCAAGTCCACGCCCTCGGCATCCGCCACGCTCCCCAAGCCGTCCACATCCTCGGGAAACACCAACCTCCGCGACCGCATAGCGTCATTTGAGAAACAGGGCGCCGTTCCCCTTCCTAAGAGTCGCTTTGGCTTCGCTCCTGACAAGCAGAACGACGAGCCAGCTCCGTTGAAGCGACGCGGAGAGCTGTATGGTAACCGTATTCCCGGTCTCTCGCGTCCTCATCTCCCTGTTCCCGAGCCTCGCAAGGGCGACAAGAGGAGCTCCTCTAAACCCCGGGATTCGACGCGTCTCGAGCTCAATCGCTACGTAACGTCTCCCAGCCCGCCAGGTTCGCCGTTTCTCGCGTCCGACACGGGCGACTCTATCGGGGACGTTCTCTCGGATGGAGATCCGACTTCGGCAAATGATCCGTCGGGTGCTGGTCAAGAGCTTGGTCTGTCTGCGCTTGTTTCACCTCCGTTATCCGAGAGCCACGAAGGCGAGGAGGAGGAGCGTGTAGTCTCTCCACCTGCGGATGAGCAAGGTGTGGGCGATACAGTCGAACACTCTGGAGAGGCCAGTGCATCTATTGCTGCGGAACAGACTGATGCTAGCAGCTGTTGCGCCTGGTGATGACCAAGAACATTCCCCATCTGTCGTCCCTCCGCCCGCAGAGACCCAGGAATCTGCGAGCAGCACGCTCAACGATGTCCAATTGCAGGCAGCGCCGAGTCAACCAGAGCGTGCTCCGTCTCCCGAGCCGGTCACGGTCGTGGTGGACAAACCCCCGACGACAGCCACTGTGGAGGGTTTCGATCCTGCCGTACAAGCCGTCATTGAGCAGCTCGATAGGGCGGCCCAAGCTGGAGACGGAGGGGCTGTCCAGATTCCTGTCGAAACTTTGGAGACCCTCGCCACGCTTGGCAAGGAACAGCAGAAGTCCGTGCAGGACATGCTCGATCAGCTCCTGCTCCAGCAGGATGCTATCGACATCGCGACGCCTATCAAGCAACGGCTTCTCGCTCAATGGCCAGCTATCATCTCAGGCTGTTCTGGACTTTTTCTCGCAGCAGAGCAGCCTTTCCAAAGATGCTACCAACCCGACTACGCCTCCTCGGAAGACCGGTAACTCTGAGACAGATGGGGCTCAGGCGCAGCCCAACCACTTCCTCTCCCCTACTGCTTCCTCCACCTACTCGGTTGAGAGCCCAGTCGGCGAAGAGCCGCTCTCGCCTGCCAGCGATATCTACTCTTCCTATTACGCAGCAACCCCCGCAGTCTCCGAGAAGTACTCTCGGGCTCTGCCTGCGATCCCTGAGGCGCCCGACTCCCCGGCCGCCTTCAAGACGATCCGGCGAGGCACTTTCGGCGCGGAGGGCGATGCGCTGTCCGCTGGAAGTTCAGCTCCCACTTCTGCACCCCTGAAGACGCCCAGCGATGACGGTCTCTTCTCAGAACAGCAGAAGGCAGGCGTCCAGCAGGACACGCAGGGGAGCGTAGCGCCGAGCGAGGGGATGGTGAAGCTCGCGGGCACGCCACCTCGGGTTACCTCCCCTCCTCTGTCCGTGGTCATTCCTCAAACTGTGGTAGCGAAGCCTGCGCAACGTAGCGAGAAAAGACACGGAGGAGCACCCAGCTCCAGATGCATCCGAGGCGGTCATCGTCAAGGAGCCCCGCGTCGTCGTGTCGCCCAAGGTTGCCCGCGGCAGTCTTGTCGCTGCGCCCCAGTCCTCGGGCGGCTCTTCCTCCTCGTCGCCCGCGTCTACCTACTCCCCTAACTCGACATACTCTGGAGATGGCACGTCTCCCTCGTCGTCGGGCCCCGTGTCGCGTAAAGCCTCAACATCGTCGCGGGGACGCCGTTCACATACTGTCTCTCCTCTTCCTCCGAGCGCACCATTTGAGGAACCGGAGCTCACGCCCATCGAGGGCCCCAAGGGCTTCCGCGCGGTAGTGCACGGGAAGGTCATCGAGGGCAAGAGCAGGCCGGTGAGCATGAGCCCTCAATACCCCGACCTTCCGTCGCCGTCGCCTCTCAACGCGTCGGGCATGAGCGACCTGGCCGCATTGTTGGCAGACGCTGTCGTGTTTGAGAAGCAGCTTGCGGATGTTCGCACGCCGTCGAAGAAGCCCCGCGCTGCTGCCCAGCCACCTCCCTCGACCTTCGCCCCCACCGCCGCCGAATGGGCGTGCGTCGTCGGAGCGGCCGAGGCCCGCGCAAGAGCTGCCCGAGTCTCCGGACGACCAAGACCAGTTCAATAGGTTGTCGCGTGCTCAGTCGCAGTCGCAGTCGCAGTCACGCTCGCTGCCTCAACCGCAGGCGCTATCCCAACGCCAGTCGCAGGAACGAGCGAACCCGCGGTCCTCGCATGTGAGCGGCCGCCCCCTCCCCGAACACCCGCGTCAATCTCGCCCGTCGACCGAGCGTTCGATCGAGCGCAAGGCATCAAGGCCGTCGCTGGACAGGAAACCCTCGAGGCCGTCCCTCGACCAGTCCTCGCAGCCATTCCCGACCACCGAACCTCTGCCGCCGCGTCCGTCGACGGACAGCACGTCGTCCCGCCCGCACTTGCAGCCGATGTTCCTGACGGCCGACCCGAACGCCGTTCGGATTCCCCTTCCTGCACGACCGAAGAGCGCGATGGCGCATACATCCTCACGGAGTCAAATGTCGACGCCCCCGCCCCCGCCTCCGAAGAGCCCGCCCGAGGACAGGTTACCTCACGAACCTGCTCTCCCGCGCGAAGAGCACGAACAGTCTCCGTCCCCCGACAGACCCGCGCGACAGCCTGGGCTCGTCCTCAGAAGACTCCGCTACGCTTGCGACCCCGCCGACTCCGCCGTACGACGCGGCGAGCGTGAGCACGAGCACGAGCGAGACGGGCTCAGTGCGCAGCTCGAGGATCTTCAAGACGAGCTTCTCGCGCGCGAGCAACTTTGCTGACAGGTTGCTGCATCGGAAGGACGGGAGCAACCAGAACCCGGAGGTTGCTATCGCTTCTGGAGGTAAGTCCTCATTATTCTCTAGTATGGTCGCGTTGCTGACAGAATGTGCGTAGATGACGATGACGGCCAGCAAGGCTCACAAAGGGCTCTTCCCCGTCCTCCTCGCCCTCTTCCTCTACCTCCTCAACCTCAGCCTCCCCGAGGGCTCCCCCCTCCCGTTCCCGGCGTCTCCGCACCGAACCCAAACAACCTCAGCACCTATACCCCCTTCCGGCCAGCCGCAAGCTCAACCGACGAGCCTCCTGGAAGTCTATAGCGAGCGTATCGACGACCGGCATCTCCGAAGCACTCGACACCGCCGGCCTCTACGACTCCTTCCCTGCCGTACCCGACAATCCCCCTCGCCCTTCTCATCCGCCCGGCTTGCCGGCTGGTCCTGCTGCATATACCGCTCCCCGCCCTGCCCCACACCCGCCGCTCCCTCCACCCAACCAGCCACTGCCCCCACCGCCCTCTCAGCCACTCCCCGCGCCTCCACGCTGGAGCGTCGCACGGTGCGGTGCACGTTATCCCGCCCGGGGGCCGCCCGGGGTTGCCTGCCAACCCTGCGAGCCGGCCGAAAACCCTGCCTTCGCGCCCTAAGGTCCCTCCCCAACAGCTGCGCTCGGGGATGATCTGATTAAGTTCATCGTTCGGTTTAGGTTTGACCTGGCCACGGTGGGCGCGCGTAGGTAGCTTGGGTGGACGGTTGGCCTGCTCCCGCACACGACGGATCGGGACGGGTCCGCTCTGCCTATCTATTTGCGCTTCGTTGCTTCGCTCGCTCGCATGCTTGCTTGCTCACTTGCTTGCTTTCCCGTTCTCTTCTCTCTCTCACCCTCTACTGGTTTGATCTCTAGTCCTCTCGTTAGCCTAGCTACATACTCTCGGTTTATCTATCTTACATCGCACTCTCTGGTTGGATTATGGAATGCTCTCACTGACTCCTCTTGGCCGGCCGCTGCAGTCGCCCGCCTGAGCATGTACTTCGTCAGCACCGTTGTCGCGGTGCCAGACGGCGCCCTTACTTACTACTACCCTCATCATCGATATCATGATCATCGCAAGTGGAATCGTACCTCGCCGTAATAGATACCGCCATCATTGCATTTTCCCTGGCTCGGGTCGTGTGTGGATGTCAACGTCGTGAGCGTGCCCGCAGCTGGCGGAGTTACATGATTGTGCTGCTCCCTTTGCGAGGACCAGTGGTTTCCAGACATTGCATACGGTAATACATCTCTACACTCCACTGTTGGTTATCGATGCATCGTCTCATTCACATCTCCGGCGCAAATTGGGTAAATGCGGGCCCAGGTCTATTTCATGCATGCACTGAGCAGGAGCGGTAGCCATCAGCGACAGAAGTACGCGACGGTTCGGGACCCGGCAGGAAACTACTTTGCAGAGAGCAAGGCGTTGGGTCCATCATTGGCAACGACTAGTGCTCGACCGCCTCGACGAAGAAAAGCTTTGCGTCGCGGTCGCCGGCATTCCGTATCACAGATTCATTGCCTATGTATGCAGCGTTGTAGGCGTATTTGGCTTGAGTAGAGGAAGGAAACACTCGCCTGGGGGAATGAGGAAAGAGCCGCCGCTGCAAACGACGAAGCTGCTTTCAAGCATGGTGAAGCTTACGGCACCTTGGATGACGTAGAAGACCTGTGCCCCGAGCAGTACTAGTGAATCCAGAGATGGCGAGGTCAGAGCTCACGCGAACGCAACCCACGAAGACATAGTTCGGAACGGTATCAACGCGCATCTTGCGATTCGGCCGTAAGACCCGATGCACGACTTGCAGACAGCCCCGCTCCATGAAAAGCCTGCTGTAAGATCCACCTGGGAGTGCGCTTCGCGCCTCAATCTTCTTCGCAGTGCATACTACACCTGTAGCCCGCGCGTTGAGCGAGTAAGTACTTGCCGGGAGATCAATGACTTCGTCGGTCATGGAAAGAGACTCACGCCGCATGACCTTCTGCCCATCTACCAATACCTCGCATTTGGAAGGCGTGTTGTCATCCCAGCCTTCCTCCGGGTTGTGCACGACGACTTGCTGCTCCTCAGGTTCTGGCGTGTCCACATGAGTGTGGCCATGCTCGACCGGGCTCGTCTCTTCATGTTGCGTAATCGAGACGTGGCTCTGCTCAGCGGCGGCCGCCTCGTCAGTTCGCCCTCCGAGGAACAAGTCATCCTCTTCGTCCTCTTCGTCCAACCAGTCGCTGCTAGACAGGGCGTTGGAGCACTGTTGCTCTGAGCTTGATGAGCTGCTTCCCTGACGGATGTCGATCCGTGCGACATCATTCATGAATATCACATCGTTGGAATGACTGATGTGTGACGAGGAAGAGCTGTAGGAGGAGCTGGCCGAGGCAAGCGGCGGAGAGCGGCGGAAGAGAAGACATCAATATTGCGATGTCTGGGTGGGGCACGAAGTCAAGTATGCGGGCGACGGGCACAGCTGGGCATACAAAAGGCAGAGGACCGCCAGATGCGAAAGGCCGAGAGGTGAGTTGGAGGCACTAGACACTGATTATATACTGCATCAGTATCAGCACGCGGAGTCCAGGACAATGGAATCTTCGGCTTGCCGTGTAAGGTCCACGTTGAGAACACGTTCATAGGTTGTAGCACGTCGTTCCTCCGGGTTAGGCCTCCTCAGTACAGATTTGAAGATTTCACGGCTGCGGTGCGAATGCCTGTAAGATTATGCCGACGACCACGCACCTTTGCATTCAAGCGGAACCCGCGTGCACGATATTGTAGAACCGCTGGAGATTGTTACAAGCCCCGATGCACAGCAATGGCATAAGATTGCTTGTTGCATAGACACTTGAGGTAGAATACACGAGGGGGATATTCGGCCAGAGGCGTAGACGGAACTTAAGCATACAAAGGGAGGCAGCGATCAGTCCAGGATCGTGAGGACCAGTCGATAGGATGAGCGTCCTGGGATCATAAGTAACAGTGCATGATGACAACGGCACGCAAGGCTAGGCCAGAAGCAATCTGGGCGGCGTTGTTCACGACCTTGCTGACGTCCCCCGACGAGACTTTGATTTCTGCGGCTCATCTGCATTGACTGTATCAGACGAAGCCCTGGCTGTCGAGTCGCGCACCGCGACGGCCGTGGAGTGCGATCGTGCGCGGTCCGTCGCCTCGCCCTCGCCTACGGTATCCTTGGACTCCTCAGGCATCTTGCGCGCCTGCGCGAAGAACAGCTTCGCGTCCCGATCACACACATTCTGGATGAAGTACACGTTGCCTGTGTAGCGTTGGAGAACGTGTCAATGTTCGATGATCACCATAAGCAGGAAAGAGTTAACCGATACCTCGAGGAACCATGAAACACGCCCCAGTGGCCAGAACGAAACTGCTCTTGTGAACGGCGAACTTCACAGCGCCCTGGATAACGTAGAAAATCTGCTCCACAGCGAAGATTATCAGAATTCACATGAACATGGAAACAAATGACCCATATGTGACGTACAAAGGTGTTGTCTTTGGTACCTTTAGTGGGCTTGGTGGACTTCGGAGGTATGATAAGTTGACCAGCCGCGAGGAAATCGCCGTCACCGAAGATCTTCTGGAAGAAGAATGCGCCTTGAGCCGCGGCTTTAGGTGCAAGCATCTTTGCGGTAAACGCAACACCTGCAATCCCACGGCCCGTGTCAATATTGACAGGCTGACGCTCTCAGACAACGAAGTGACTCACGCCGCATAACTTCCTTGTCCTCCCCATACTCCAAAACTTCGCAGTGGGGATCCGTCTGGTCGTCCCAGCCCTCTTCCGGGTCATACACGACAACTTGCTGGATTTCGGGTTCAGCGGTGGCAGTGCGACTCTTCCGGCGCGATGAGGCCCTCTTCTTGCGGGCGCCGAGAGGCTCCGGCTTGACTTGCGGGATGCGATGTATCTCCTTGATACTGGGGACGAGACACTTCCCGGACTCTCGCCGCCCGTAGACGACCTTCTCAAGTCTCCACCATGCAAGCGGTGAGTATCGCAATCGCTTACTACGACGCACGCCGTCCGTATTGTCCTCCGGGGTGACTGCAAAGTTGAGTTACTCCTCTGAAACACATAGTTTTCAGCATATATGCACGTACGTTCACGCAGTACCACGTCCTTGCGCTGACGAGGCTTGGTCGTTCGGGGTTGCGCATTCTCCTTGCGAGTGTCCTTCGCTGAAGATCCCTTGTCCTTGCGCTTGCCGTCTTTCCTACTCGGAGGCTCCTCACTGTTCCTCCTCTTCAGGCTCCTCCTCGATTGCCTGCATTCCCTGATCCATCTCGTCCTCCATATAGTCGTCGTGACGAGGTGGTGGTGAAACGAAACTCGCGCGCTGTTTCCCGCGCATCTTCTCGCTAGGAGAACGGTTGAAGTCCATTTCATCCTCCACCTCAGCTTCCTCATCGGCTTCTTGGTCCATCTGCGTGAAACTAGACCTTCGAGGCGTCATGCCATTGCGGGGGGTCCTTGTGGACTGCTGAGTGTGATCGACGTCCTCATCCATTTGGTCATCATAACCGCCATAGTCACCCAGGCCGCCATCAACCGAAGAACCGTCATCATCGTCCTCTTGAGGAATTGTTGACTGAGACAGCCGGGATGGCCTTGATGAGTGTATGCTGCGATTGTGGGGGAGAGACTTCCGAGACGTGTAGGACGGAGAGGCGCGCGGTGATGGCACCTCATCGAAATCAACGTCCGAGGTATGCGCGACAGGACGGGAGGACGAGCCGACGCGCTGCACGCTCGACGTGATGGAGTTGACGCGCGTATGGACGGAAGTAGGCTGACGGGCTATTGGGCACACCTGGCGCGACGCGTTAGCGGTACGAAACCACCCGTTGCACGGTCCCACTCACTATCGTCCAGTTCCATGGACATCTCTCCATCTTCGTCATCTTCCTCCGGCTCCTCATGCACCACTACTGGAGTCTTGGGGCCACGCTTCTTGCGGTTGACGTTGGGTCTGAACGGGGTGCGGTTGTCGGCTTGGCTGATGACCTTCTCGAATGGCTCGAACTCGTCGGACATGCGGTCGACGTAGCCGACCGCAATACCGGTCTTCTTGCCATGTTGGTAGTCGTCTGCACGATATGGAATATACTTCTGTGGCCCTCGGCGAAGGTTGCCTAGGCTGCTCTTGCGTGCAGAGGCGGGCATGCGTACGTTGCGGGCAAAGAACGCGCGAGAGAGTGGTATGAACGAAACGATAGCCACCGAGGAACAACCGTCAAGCGTCTCAACCACTCCTTTGTTTGGCCTTGTTGACAAAAGTACTTCGCCTTATTCAAGTGGCTCACGGGCGTCTAATCCTGCACAGTACTTACTCCAACGGTAGGCCTCTTGAACAGCTCGCAGGCAACCAGCACATCGCTCGATAGAGGAGCTCTCGAAGGCTTTGAGGTACCGGGAGTTGTCTGAAAGCCATTGGATCACCAACCTCAGATACAACACTCGAACATCAAACCCTCTGTACCGACAACCTCCTCATAAAGTACCTCTTCCTCCCAACATCTTGCTGCTCCTCGTGCCCTTCAACAGCCTGTTCCTGTGCATAGCCCTTGATTCTGCAGACCTGCTCGGGTGCTTCCTCTACCGATCCAACCTCCTCGTGTTCTCCGCTCGCGTCTTCTTCATCTCCTCGCTTCCACTGCTCCAGGATAATACAAGACACGTTCTCCAGCTTGGCTTCCACATGCGCGTGCTGGAGGCCCACGACTTCTATGAGGCTTTTCCCGCGCTCTAGCAGCTTCTGGTTCTGCTCGCTCTTGATCCACTCGTAGTGCGCAGGAACGCTCTCCCATCCGGTCAGGATGTAGACGACCGACGGGTCTGCTGTGTCCTGGAAGTAGTGTAGCGGATAACCTGACCACGCTGCTTGTTGCGCGGCCACGTCGGCGAAGAATGATTGTATGGTTAGGCGAGTTCCAGTCATGAGGAGTGTTGATCCTGAGGGTCGCAATCTCGGTGACGGTCATGGCTGCAGAGAAATTGGCCAAGGATCCCATCGAGACGCTCGTTTCTTATAGCCATGGGCCAAAGGACGCGTCATCGATCATATGGACATCTCCGGTCTCTTGACATGCATGAGGAGTGACTACATAGGCTATCCCTCCTGTCTCCGATATAGCTGACGCGTCGTCATCGTGCACTGCGCGCATTAGACTTCATGCAATGACATACTCACAGACCTCACCCCCGAATCTCGGATTATGAACTCATAATTATATGCTAAGATGCTTCCGTGATGATAAAGAGTACAAATAGCGAATTCGCCTGTCCATCCCTGGGCAATAGCAGCATACGTAACGTACAAAATCCCAATCGGTCCCTTCAGAACTGCCGCCCACGATCAGTAACCATACCATCCATGTAAGGTGGGGCATCCAAGACGACTCACCCTGACTTGGTACGTTCCGCTCGCCTTCGTGAGGTACCTGACCCACTTGACGCTGTGGTAGTTGCTCTTCTCGAACACCTTCAAGAAGCGCACGATCAACCCTGACGCGGTGAACATGAGCACCTGGAAGTCAACGTCAATGGGCGGGCGTGCCCAGACTTGTCGGTGAGTTGTGCTCGTTAACTTCGCCGTTCCTGAGAATGTGACTTCCTGCCCTCCCTGTATTCGTGGTATCCTGTTGTCGAGATTGTCAGACATTCAATGCTGAGCAAGGATAGTATGCACACTGACTTCCACACGACGACGTTCTCGGCCGGCACATACTTGGCCTTGCCAAGCGGCACTTTGCAATCGACGCTAGTGGTGTTGAGGGGCGTGGGTATCCGTACAATCACATTTGTGGCCGAGAGCTTGTTGTTGAAGTTGGTCTTGACTGTGATGACATATGTGACTTGCGTCGTGCCAACCTCATTCACAGTTGGGATGATCCTCAATGGGAGCTTGATGTTTGATGTAGAACGGTACCTGCACGTAGCAGACATTGGGTGAGTAACGCCATGATATGAACAAACGCGTGACGCTCACCTCATGAGCTCGAATTCGCCATCAGGAGGAATGAAACTGATCGTGCGCGTGGAGTCGAATTCGTCCAGCCTCACACACTGGTGGAAGCGGCAGTCGTCCAGCTCGACCGCGTCTCCACCTGCACCACGGTCATTCTTATCAATAACCAGCTTGTCGTTCAGGCCAAACTTGCACTCTGGCGTCCCAGACAGATATGCACGCATGAGGATGTGACCGTCCACATCGGCGCGAAGGATTGTCCCTATGACAGAACTCCGTCAGATGACAAAAACGCTGATGGTAGAATTCGAAATTACCCTTCGCGCTCATGCTCAAGTTGACTGTCTCGACGACGTCGACGAAGGCCTCGTTCTTCTTGTACTTGACGTCTCCTCTACGCCAACTTGTAGAGCCGGTCGCCTGGGTAGTGATCTTCGAAGACTCCTCCTGTGAATCCCATCAGACATATTCTATGGCACGCTGCTATGGTCAGGACTTACTGCTGCTATTGATGTTGATACGACGCTCTCGGTAGTGATGTAGGTCTTGAGCGTGTCCGCTTCACTGTTTTGGGGGTATCCAAAGTCAATGATCTCTGCAATGCACCGGATCAGCGCATTCCACGCAAGGTCGTAATCCCAATGCGCACCATCAATGAGCTCATATATTAACACGAAGTTGTTCTTGACTGCCTCCTCGTCCACCTTCCCGAAGTATGACTTGGCTATCGAAATGAAACGGTAGCAGAACTCGAACACAAGAGCAGCGTTGGCATTGCATCTAGCAAGGGTTTGGGGGGACAGTTTGTGCTTGTGCCATATAGACAATGATAATCTGAACACTCACTTTGTTACTGCGACAATGTACAGGTTGTTGATGCGCACATGAAAGAAGCTCGTCGACCCGAGAGTGATGATGGGAGAACGGACGTCGCTGTTCGAGACCACTTGTATCCTGAATACGTCCGCTATGGATCGTCTGGACAGCAACATAGAGAATCAGTATCCTTAGAGCAAAGCGCCTCAGTAGGATATCCTAGCTTACTTGAGGTCTGTTCGGTACAAGCGCGAGATGAGGACCTGGGGTGGTAGGTTGCTTGAGTGCTGATGTCAGGACGGCACACGGTGACATGGACACACACCTCGCCCTTTTGGTTGAAGATGAAGAACCCCTGCACATTTCCTAAGTAAGCTACAGTCACCAGGTTCATGCCCGTACTCACCGAGATCATGGTGAACGAGGGAACGTTGTGGCGGTCGAGGTCGGGCGTCGCGTTCCCCGCCTCCTGGATCTGTTCAGCGCAGTAGAGCACAAGCGCCCATAGTGTGCTTGCCCACGTGGAAACAGACAGTTAGACGCCGAGTTGTACTTCTCGACAAGCGCCCTGCCACACATCTCTTGCTCCCACTACTTGTAGGTCGAGTGCGATCACACTGGCTTCGAGATATTCTGCTTCGCTGGATCCTGTTCCCGAGTTCTGAGATGTTATTCTTTGTGACAACAATGCTTCTAGCTGCATCGCTTGGTCGCATAGCTCTGTGGTTATATCTGATCCCGTCTAGCCGCATCGACACCACTGAAATACTTCTAATTCTCGGGCCGCCTTGCCTCGCGAGACGGTGAACAAAGTACCATGTGCTCCTCGCCGCCCTGTTAGGGAGGCTACTCTGCGCGCAGTGTCTAGCTCCTACCGGTCACATGCATGCGAAGTCATTGCTCACTTCCCGTGTCTGATTCTCCGTGCTCGACTTATGCTCTCAGGTCGCCACCTTGATAGGTCAATAAATCTCATCTATTTTGGAGGCTGAGAACGCCTTCCCCTGTGTAGCGTTTTTTGGAATATGATCCCGATGACCTGACCGTTTCTGACCTGCCCGATGTCACGTAGGCTGAACACGAGACCCCTTTCGACGTATACGCACCGACGGGCCTTGTAATACCGCTCCCCGACGGGTATCATCGGGCTCAATGCTCGGGACGAGTGAATAAAACCAGCGGTCGACGGAGGTGCACATTGAGGCCACGCCCCGCACTTCTCACACTCCTTGTGTGTTCACCGTCTCCGTGCTCTACCAGGTGTCGCAATGCTATTCTTGTGGGGTCTCTGCGTGCTCACTGCGACCGCCGCCGTCTCGGCCAAGCTCACATGGGGAACGACAGAGTTCCTCTTCACATTCGGCGACTCGTATACTACCGACGGATTCAACATATCCGCCGGCGTTGGCTCACCTGTGCCAGGCTTTGTGGGTGCCAGTCGCGCCAGGAGCGGCGGGCCATCTTCTCACGCGTCTTTCATTCCGCCTGCAATAGACGTCTTCCAACGGCCCCAATTGGGTGCAATTCCTCGGTTGGTCTTGCCCGCGCCTCTCATATGAACCGCGGTACGAGTAGGGGCTAAACGCGTTCCCCAGGCGGCTTGTATAACGTCACCGATACGAAGGTAGGGTAGCTTTGCATAAGTTCCCCGACGGCAATCGCGATCCTGAGAGAAGAATCTGTGAGGTTTTCAACCTGGCCTCCGGCGGTGCAACAATCGACGCAGCCCTCGTTGCGCCGTTCGAGCCCACGGTCCTGTACGTCAAAATAAATGCCTGCGGTCTGGAGCGGCTTCTGACATCGGCCCTGCGCGACGGCGATGCTGAGATAGGTCCATTGTCGACCAAGTGCAGCAGTTCCACGAAATCCTCGCACCGAAGCCGGCCGGCGCGCAGTGGGAGAGCTCGAACAGCCTCTTCGCCTTCTGGATAGGCATAAATGACGTAGTAAGCCCCGTCCGTTCGTAGCGTTCTCGGCACAAGTCTCACCCTCGCGGCGCCCGCATAGGGCAATTCATTCAGCTGGGTAGGTCGCAGTTCGCCGGCGGCGGCCCTCGAGCCGTGGGCTCGTCAGCAACATAGATGTCGGATCCTGACTCGTTGCTCGACCGCAGACAAATGTTACGTCGCAGGCGGAGTTCCACCGCGTCCTGATGAAGAGGTTGTTCAGCCAGGTCGGTTGTCGAGCGGAAATAATTTCCAAGCATGCCTTGCGCTGATCACATCCGCCGGGCGACAGGTTGAGATCCTGTACAAAGACGGGGCACGCTCCTTCCTCTTCCTGACCGTTCCTCCGACAAACCGCGCACCGTTGTTGATCGAACAGGGCTCACAGGCGGTTGCCAAAATCACGGCCGCTCTAGCGGACTACAACGCGCAGCTGGCGGAGAACGTCCGCGCTTTCCAAGCTACTCACCGCGACCTCGATCAGGTTACGGTCTTCGATACACGGCCAATATTCAACACACTTCTCGACAATGCTGGGACGTTCGGCTTCGTCAATAGTACTGGTTTCTGCGATGCATACCAGAATGGCACACCTGAAAAGACGACACAAGTCGCACCATGTGCGCCTGTCTCGAGTTACTTGTGAGTGTGCAGCCCCAGGCAGCGAAAGTGTAGTCCGCGGAAGAAGACCGTAACTAATACAAATCACGTCCGGCAGCTGGCTAAACACTCTGCACCCGCTCTTTACGGTGCATAAGTAAGCGTCTTCCCTCACCTTCCCGTGCCTCGTTGCCCTCAACGCCGACGCTGATCGATGCCGTCCATTCAGCATTCTCGCGCACGCCATCTCAACGACGTTGAGCACCTAACGCCGTTCAGACCTCGTTACGAGGGCGCCTCCACGCCAAAAAGGGTAGAGAATGTCTTGGAGACGCGTATTGTACCGTGTATGCCCTGTCCTGTATGCCACTCGTCTGATGCGCGTTGCGAGAAGAACAAGGCACGACTGCCGCTCTTACTCGGAGATAAAGCTCGCGTGTGAACCGCGGCGCCTGACGCGCCGCGCGCTGTGGCGCGCGAGTAAGGCATTTAAGCTGACGACTGTGTGTCCTGACGTCCCTGACGGCGACGATACGACGTGCCGTTGTCGCCGTGACGGTGACAGTCCGACAAGGGTCGGGTCAGACATGCGATGTACGCGCCCGAGTCGTCGCGCCACGGTTTTGCTGTGAACTCCAGCAGCTCATGATCAAGGCGCGACCGTCGCTCGCGTCTCATAGCTATCAGGTGAAGACGACGGCACTGCGCGCACCGGAGCGACGTTGTGGGACGAGAGCGGCAGTGGTGATTGAGTTCTTGACACCGAGCTCGCCACGCCCATGACGAGCTAGGAGCAAGACCTGCGCTCGGGTAACACCTGCCTTGGACGGTGTGGGGTAAGCTATATTTGCGGCCTCACCACGGCACGCTCGAGGGCTGAATGTGCCACTCGGTGTCATGCCCTGGGAGAATTGTGTACAAAAACATATGATTATGGACGGTATCACCTCAAGGATGGTGGCATATCAAACCACGTCCAGGGTGTATATCTCGAGAGCGGTCCTAGAGCTACCCACATGATGCCACAGAAGGAGGGTCTTACCAGATGCAGTCCAACACGAGTCATTGGACTCCGTGCAGCACGTACGGCGAAACGCACTTTGAACGCCCGGCACTATGTGTACACGCCGAGAACCTCTTGGACTGTATCGTGTGGTCAGCTCGCATCTCCGTCTGCGACATATGTCGTATGTTTCACCCACCAGAGCTAGCCCACCGTCAGCCCTGATGCGACTCCCGTTCATCCCTAGCGTCTCGTTGTGGCACACCAACTCCGAACGGCGCAGCTCGTATTTTAGCGGCTCCGCACGAAAGATGAGCTAGGCACGGTCATTCGGGGTGTCCGGCCATATGGCGCTTGCGGGCCGATGTGGACCAAGAGAGTGCCCGGATTGACATGGTGAACGCAGAGGACCCTGTCTATCAGAGTGCACAGTCAGGCCAGGACCTGAGGATAAACGGACCGATTGGGCTGTCAAGAACCAACCGATATGTCAGCCACTAGGCACTGTGACGGATAGAGGCATCTCAGAACCGCACTAGAGCGTAAGGCGGTATGATTGTGTGAATGCGGGCGGTCTAGGGACGTAAGTCGGCAATGCGTCATGAGTGGACTGTGTACGTACGGTCGGTACTTCTGGTCTATCAGCCTACAAACTATATAACGGAGGAGCACCGGTCAGATCTTGGAAAACGACCGGCATTGCAGAAAGGCCCCTCTCGGTCCTGGCAGGTCAGGGCGATCGCATGGTCCATTGAAAGGTCGGACTTTGCGGACAGTCGAGACAGACCTATCCAGTATTCGGTACCTCGGCACTGAATGGAAGAGGACCTAAGTGCGCTCTATCATCGGCAACGTGTTGAGCTTTCTAAGGAGGGGCGTCTGTATGTGGGTGGAAATGAACGGTAGAAGTCCCCCTTCCCCCTTCTCTGCCAGCATGCGTCAATAGGCCGGAAGAGAGGAAACGGTGGAACTGACCTGTAATACCGCTGGTGAGTTCATGAGATACGCAAGCGAATAGTGCAGACACCTGCGTGTCACGCAAGCCTGGGTGGCGGAGGCAGTGCCACGTACCGTCCTCCCGCCCCTCACCCTCACCCGCAAGCGTAGTGTATGTCAAGTAACACTTCGCTGCAACCATCTATCACTCCTCGGGTGCGGTGAGGAGACAGCATGAACGTACCTAAGAGAGCGTTTGGGAAATGCATGTCAGAAAGACGATGTACTCAAACCTGCCGGGGAGAAGGGAAGAGCCACGGGCGGCTGAGCAGTCATAGACCGATTCGCGCTAGCGAATTGTGCACGACAGGCTCACGCCACGATGCCGATTTGTGTATGCAACGCATGTTTCCAGGCGGTGACCTGTGAACTGACGCACAGAGAAACGGCTGATCGCATACGGAGGCCGCGTTCCGTGGCGGCGACTTTCCAGCGGCAATGACATGCAGACTTCCATGCTATCCGGGCATCTACGAAACATACCGAGGATTACTGTCTGTCATGAGAGCGATGGTGATCGCGGTGGTCAGCTCCGTGGGCGGCTTTCACAGCCATCAAGGGCCTACCAGTAACATGATTCCTTAACAGACACGGGAGCATGCGGGCGGCATGTGCAAAGCCATTATGGCTCACAGTACCGCATGGATTCGGAGCATTCGCAGCCAATTATAGGGAGGGCGCCGCGAGAGTTCGCAGTGGTCGTCATGGGCTGTGTGATGGAGTGCATGAATGTTGAGGAGGAGGCGCATTTGGATGACAGGCGCAGACGCTGTTCTGCAGTATAGTAGGCCCTGGCGCCGCGCGTTCTCGGCTTGAGTGACGCTTTGGAGCTTTCGGGACTGTTATGGTGAGGCAGCCATTCCGGATCAAGGGGCTGTCTGTACATGGCGCTGTATGGGACATAGCTCCTGCTCTCTCACACCGCAGCTGGTGCTGTAACATTAGTGCATGCGAAGCGAGGGCGGTAGTCATCCTGCTTGGGACAGTTTTCCCGATAGCGGCATTCGAGCGATGCGGCAGATGACTGGCTGGGAGTGGCTGGGCAGGGCTGCGGCTCGGACCGATGGCGACATTTGGGGGAAATGGTGGACGGGGACCGCCCAAGAGGCTGTATTCTGACTGAGAGGCTGGCGAGTGTGAGAGGACGGAGATTATCAAATCGATGGAGGAGGGTCGAGTGTGAGAGCATGGTAAACACATGCAGAGAGGTGTTACGCAAGGACGCGCATGTTGATCGCACTGAAGCGGAGATATGCGTATAGGCTAGGTTGATGGGTACGCATATGACTGGTATGAAAGCATGCGAGGGGGGAGCGAATGGGCCGTGATGACTCGTCGGTTGTAGGTCCGTAAACTCTGGCGAGCGTGATCAGTCTGGTGGAACGAGATGAAGGCGAGATGAGCGCCGCGCGTTGCAAAGGCTCAAGTGATTCCTCGCTGCTGATGGCCATCTTCGCCTGTTCTGGGAGACAAGGCCCCTGTCTCGCACAGGAACAGACGGCGACGCTCGTTTTTCGCCTACAGTGCCCGGATATGGCACCGTCTTCCTCTGGATCATCCGACGGAGATAGCGCGGATTCCTCCTGACCGTCGCCACGGACGTACGCGCGGTCGGTCCATGCCGACGAAGTCGGACTCGGAGGCAGAATTGAGATTCAGAATCGCCATCGGCTCTGAATCGCCTGGTGAGTGGCCCATCTGCGTCTGGCTGGAATCACTCAAAAGTTTATTATTTCGACCCCGACAGTCCGACGGCGGCTGGCCAGCCCAAACGCTAATACAGATATGCAGATACATCGCCCTTATCCGAGAGTTCAGGTCCGCCAGGGGTTCCTTGCAATTAGCGTCCGCGAACGTCTGTCACATCTGCCGAGCCGAGGGCTGCGAGTCTGCAGCTGCCCTCCGTGTCCGTGTCCGAGCGAGCGTTCGCCGTCCGTAGCTGCCTGCCTGAGCCTGAGCGTGCGTGCGACCGATCCACCTGCCAGTGCCAGTGGGTGCCTGCTGTGCCGCGACAGTCACTGCCCATTATTCTCCATCCGCCGGTCTCGGGAACACACATCTCTAGCACGAGCGGCCGACAGCCACTGTCGCCCTGGCACAATTGCAGTCGTCTGGGGAAATCTGGCCATCCTACTTTTGTGAGGTACAGTGCATCATCATATGCTGTGTTCGGCCCTGGAGAGTTTGCCCGGCTCGGACTCGGACACGGACTCGGAGCCTTGCGCTGGCGAGTGGCCATTTCCATCACGGCCACGGGGCAACGTTGTCAAGCAAGGTGTACCGATGCCATCGTTGTCCCATCATATAATAATTGACGCCGCCAGGACCTCCGAATCCACCAGCACTTTACGGAAGTCGTCTGCGGTTTCGGCGAGTCCGAGTCGATAACATCATCTTATCTGCCTCCGTTTGAGCTCCTGACATACTCCTTCCGTCTAGTTCCTCTTGCGGGCGGCCAAGTCGGTCACTCTCTGTGCACGAGGCTCTGCTTATATTGGCTGCGCCAATACAAATAACCTTGTCTGCATGTCCTGACGCATTGTACTTCAGACGTCTCTATGACCACGACATTTCCGCCCTCTCCGCCGCCCTACCACGCTATTTGAGCTTCGTGCTCTTTCTACTGAACGTACTACTTCTCCCTCTTTACTATGGACCCTCCGGACAAGTCGCCGCATCTCCCATCGGGCCGTCCGGGCTCGTCGCGTCGAATGCCCTCCCCTCCCGAGCGCGTCTCGCTCGCGCCCGCGCCCGCTGCACCCAGCCCGTCTTCGAGTCGATCGCATACGACCCTCCCTCCAATCCACCAGCTGCACCCGGGGCTCGCGCACGCGTCCATGCAGCCCCCGCCGCCGCCACAACGTGTAAGCTCGCCGCACTACATGCAAGGAGCAACATATCCCCTCGCGTCCACCAGCACCCTCGGTACGCTGATCAAGGCATTCACCTCCTGTGCACCATGTCTGACTCTAGCCAGGCGTACGCGGGGCTCCAGAAGATTCTGACCCGGAGACGAGCCAAGGGCGACCGAAGCAGAAGCGACGCAGGCAAGCACTAAGCTGCACAGGTGCCCTTGTATTCTCTGTCTCTGTTTCGTGCTACCTGCTGACGCAGCCTCCATCGTGTTCGCTTATCGCGCACTCATCTACTTCTGCTCGTGCTCTCGCTTGAATTGTATGGCAGAGTGCAAACGGCGCAAGATCAAATGCGATAGGTTCGGGATTACTGCCGCGCGCCGTCCATCCGTTCGCTCTATTAACCGTCACCTGGGCTTTACAGGGCGAACCCGTGCGGGCCTTGCGTGCGGCGAGGGGAACAGGCAAAGTGTCAATGGCACGTAATTGAGCCGATGTCAGTCGTCGTGTATCTGATACACCGTCCGGGTGAGCTTATGCTGACGCCTCCACACGCTCGCGTTCAGGGAGAAATATGTCACCCGGAGCGAGTTCGACGAGCTCAAGGCGCGCGTGGCGGAACTCGAGGCTACGCTCATGCGCACTCTATCAGGATCGTCGCCCCCCGCGCCGACCTCGCGGCGGTCCAGTATGTCAGCTACAATGTCCATGTCCTCAGGGCATCCGGTGGAGCCAGTGCACGGCACCGCGATCATGCCCTACCAAGCGTACAGCGCCGCATCCGCTGCACCTTACCCCCCGCGCCCCGGCTCTCCTCGGTCGCCCACACGCGGAGAACCGCCTCCATTCTACCGCCATCCGCCTCCGACCGCTGGTAGAAGCCCGACTATAGCCTACCGCGCGCCTCCGATGCCCGGCACCCCTGCCCGCGCCGGCGCGAGCCTGCACCTTCCGCCACCAGCATCGCCCCCGACCCGCCGCTCGCCTGTGCGCGCGCCTTCCCCCAGCATCGCCGGGGCGGGCAGCGGAAGCCTGCGCCTACCGGCGCCCGCCTCGAGCTCTGCGTCCCCGTCCGTCCGGCGCTCGTCCTATCTCCTTGGCGGAGATCACCACGCCGTACAACCGTGAGCCAAAACCGCAGCCGCCGCCAGGAGGGTCAAAAAATCACCGCGCGCAGGCGACTCCCCCGCCGGGCCGTCGTCTGCGCCAGTGCACGCCTCCAGGCCCGGCATCCGTCCCAGCATCCCCTCGCCGCCATATCCACATCGTCGACTTGCGACAACAGGTCCCGGTCTAGAGTCAGGACCTCAACTGTCCGCTGCCTCATCGAGTTCTCACACCGCAACGGGAGCGAACAACGCTCAGTCTCGGCCTCAACTTGTGTCTACATCCTCGTCCTCATCATCCGGTCGTTCGCATGGTCAAGATACCCCTGGGGAACCGTCAACGTCTCACCGGGACCATGCGTGAGAGGCCAAGCCATCTTGACAACGCCGCGGCGCGCCGTCACTGCTGTCCTGCTCTTGAATCTCCCGCCCATCATCAACGCCGTAATTCCATCCAAATATACTGTACGAATCTTATTCTCTCTCTCCTCACGGTGTTAGGGTGCTGCTTTCAATCGCCGCCTCTTTATTCTATTCAGTGTGGTTGTACCTGACGCGCTACCTCGAACACAACTGTATCATATACCCAGATTGCACCGAAGACCTAGGGGCCGTTACTGCATACTCGTATCTCAGGACCATGACATGTAGCTCACATTCCGCTCACACGAGGGGGACATCATTTCGACTCGAGCCATACGCACATATTCATTGTACAGGTTTCAGCATGGAGTCTTGCCATATACATCGGTGCATAGCTACCCTACTACCGATGTGGGGACAGATTCATAAGACGATCAGGCCGGGACATGAGGTCATACGAGACGTTGCGAGGAGAGCGATCACGGCGAAAGGGCGCGACGGGATTGTGAGGCCAGAACAGAGCCCGGTCGCATCAATCACTCCAATCATGAGGCCAGAGAGGCCAGCGAGGCACCGGAAGGGCACCCCTGCACGGGTGTTCAGGACGCCTGCAGAGACCAGATGGAAGGGACCGGCGGCAGGTAACCTGCGCAATCTGCGGCATGTCCGCAGTGGCCAATCGGCGCCGAGAGCGGCGCGACGACTACAGGGGCAGATCCAAGATGCGAGGCTGCAGCGCGCAGTGCGGGAAGCTCAGCCGGAAGGCTGAATAGCCCGAGGGAGAGCAGACCATCAAAGGCAGCCCGCCTGACGACCATCCCTGGAGCGCGCTAGAAGACGGTAACGCCACTTTGGGTTCCTGTGTACTGCGACTTCATGTCGTCCAGATCGGTGCCATCGTCCTGCGATTTGTAGTCGTACTGGGAAAGACTGCCCATGTCCGACGCGCCTGCGGTGGACGAGAACGAGGAGCGGCGCTGCAATCTATCAGATTGTGAGTACGCCATGCCCCCAGGGCGATCCGATGCGCCGACCGCACTGCCCACGACGCTCGAGGTATCGGTGCCTGCGAGTCCGGCGTCCTGCGAGATGATGGAGCTTGCGTAACTGCCATATGTGCTGCGTTTCGCGCCATTCTGGCGTTGCATGCCCGGACCGAACGGCCCGGTAGCTGCAAACATGGGAATGCCGGACGAGTAGGTTGCCTGAGATCGAAGCGATTGAGCGTCGGAAGGGATGTACCCCAGGGCATCGTGGGTGCGGTAGAAACTCGCGTCGAAGCGGCTGGGAGTCCCGGATCTCCGGCCTAAATGAAGTTAATATCAATTGACGTCAAGGAGTACAGGTGGCATTCATACGTACCATCGCCCATCATTCCACCATTGCCGAGATAATCCCTTGCGCTCGTTTCATGTCGACGGAATTGGTCCATTGCCTTCACCAGCGTGCGTCTGGGCTTGCTGAACTGAATCATGCTGGGCTGGAGGTTGTTCAGAGGGCCTTCAACAAGGCAGTTCTTCTCCTTGTAGTGCGTGAGGAGATAGTGCCAGAGCGGGTGCTATTGGGTTGTCAGTCAGCGTCAGGATGCTGCCACCGGACTTAACGCATCGGAGCTTACCTTGCTAAGAACCTTCGGATTCCCAAGAATCACGACACCATATTTCGCACGAGTGAGGGCAACGTTCAATCGCCTGGGATCGTTCAAGAAGCCGATACCCTGATGCTCGTTGCTCCGGACACAACTGAGGATGATGTAGTCCTTCTCCCGGCCTTGGAACGCATCGACGCTGGCGACTTCTATCTCCTTGTACAAGTCCTTCTTCAACGAGCCATTGAATTGCATGTAGTTGACGATGTATGAGCGCTGCCCTTCATAAGGCGTGATGACCCCGATCTGGCTAGGCACGACGCCCGACTTGAAGAATTTCGTGACGATCTTCTCGACATTTGACGCTTCCGTCCTAGCAACGGATGTCAGCCCCGTCTATGCGAGCACGTAACGTAAGATCAACGATACACCCACCTGTTCAGGAACGACGTTCCGCTAGATGAAATCTCCTCTTGCCCCAGATTCTGATAGAAGAACATAGGGGTGTCGGGCACAGGCCAAGGGAAGTCAACGTTCTTCCTGAGCCGTTCGGGGGCGGTCACACCGTTCTGTAAAGTGCCCTCGTAGAACATGTTCGAAGGGAATTCGGACAGGCACGGATGCATGCGGTATTGCACTTGGAGGCGGATAGGACGGTTGCCAAGGACGACCAGTCTTTCGAACAGGGACTGCGTCAGGCCCGCGCGGGCGGCCTTCTTGTTCATGATGACGGGGCCGAGTTGCTAATCAGAGTAATGTCAGTGTGGCGTCTTCGCCTTGTGCTCGAGAACCACTCACCTGATGGTCGCCAACCAGAACCACCTGTTTGCATCCGAGAACGAGCGGGATCATGCATTCTTGTACACCGGGTTAGCGAATCATTGTAGCGAAATGAGATAGAATACAAACCTGGTTCAGCGGCCTGGGTCGCCTCGTCGATGAGAACTGTCCTAAACTTGAGCTTGCTGAGCCGAGGGTCGCCGGCGCCGACACAGGTGCAGCAAATCACATCGGCAGCTCCGAGGATTTCCTTCTCGCTCTGACGCACAAGGGCCTTGTACTTCCGCTCATCGTTCGAGCTCAGCTCGCCCTGCTCATTCTTGAGCTGTATAAGCTTCTGCAATTCGACGTTGGTCGTGTTGTTCGCCACTTGCTGGTGAAGCGTGAGGAAGGAGACAGACGAGTCCAAGGCCTCCCGGGACTTGGCGCTCAGTCGCACGACCTTCAAACCGGTAGCGTGAATCTTCTCGGTCAGCTGGTCAACCGCGACGTTAGAGGGGGCGCAGACGAGCACTTGTCCTGGGTTCATCTTGGCGAGATGATAGACGATGGAAGCAGATGTAACCGTCTTCCCCGTTCCAGGCGGACCCTGAATGAGGCTGAGCGGCCGCTGTAGGACGCTCTTAACGGCAAACATCTGCGAATGGTTTAGCTCGGGGAGCCCGGGGGCTGAGAAGCGTTTCGGCATCTGAGTTCGAAGGACCTGAGGCTCCAGTTCATGTCCGAGAAGCTTGTGATACTGGTAACGGGATAATGATCAACAACAGCAGGCATGGTGCGGACCGAGTTGATACTCACGATGTAACCGCTGACGCTCTTCTCATCGACAGCGAATGTCTTCATTGCAAGCTGCATGCGGTCAAAACTGGTTGACTTCCACACGAAGTCGGCGGTAAAGCCGTGCGTGATCTCTGTGGGGACGCCTTCAGATCGTCTAAGCTCCAGAGCAATCTCGTCTGAGACGTCTAGCGGTGCATATAGTCAGCATACACCCGGTTGGTAAGTCAACGAATACCTACTGTTGGGGATCTTGATCACATGCCCGTCACCTTCCCAAGGCTTATGCAAAGGTCCGTTGTACTTCAGGCGGAGCTCATCGCCGACGGCCAAACGAACTTCCCCGCTTTCAAGCTTGGGCAGGCAGAACCACGCCACGCGCTTTTGATTAAGACCAAGGTCCCAGCGCACTGTAATGTCGGTCTGCGTCTGGGACTCCTTGAGCCGTTTGTCGTAGTCAGCCTCGATCTTGACTAGAGGACCGAAGATGTTCTGGTACTGATACGCATCCTCATAGCGGAGAAGAACCGGTTGGGGCTCGTCATCGACACCAGGCTTCTCGAGGTCGTCAAGTGTGGCATTCGCATTTTCGCGCCACAAGTCCTCGAGCCGATTGATCTGCTGGAAGGAGATCTGACGAGACCTAAGCTGTTCTTGCTCGCTCGGAGGCTTCACGAGCCAGGAGAGGAACGATCGGTCGTCTATGAGGGGCGCCCACAAAGCGGGGTTCCATGAAATGTCCTTGGAGACGGCAGCGCAAGGTTGACTGGTGAGAAATCAGCAATCACATTTACGCCACAACAATTGCTGAAGACACTCACCGACATAGCAGAACAACAACAGTGTCGCTCTTCGCAGGAATGAAGCCGAGCATGAAAACATTCTTGCTACCACAGTTGTAGCACTCGGGAATGGTCTCTCCGAGAGGGCTCTCGCTATGTAGGATGACCTCCTTATGCTTGGCGCGAACGAGGTGGTTTACGATATGAGATGCAGAGGTGTTGCCTCTGGAATTGCAGAACCACTTCGAGCAGATGAGGCATTTGACCACGGACGCGGGCGAGTGTATGCCGCAGTAGCTGTACGGTGTCAGCAGTGAGCACATAGAGATATCTGTACCGCAGCTGACTCACCTGCAGGCGTGCGGCGGCAAATCAACCTGACCCTCGTCCTTCAGATCGTCCAAAACCGCGTCAAAATCCTCGTCTATGGTAGCCGCTGCGGCAGCCTTCCCATGGCTGCTTTGAGAGTGTCCATTCGGCGACGATGTGATCGAGCGGTCGTCTGTAATCGAGAGGTTTTCGAAGTCAACCGGAACGCGACTTTGGCTTGATGTATTCGCGGTATAAACCGAGGAGGTGTCGTCAACAACACCCATTCCTCCATAGGAGGACGCAGAGTCGTATTGGAAGTTTTCGAACGTATCCATGATGATGAGGGTAGAAGGAGAGAGCGTAATACAAGTGAGAAGGGACGAGAACGAGAGCAAGTAAGCCGGTGCATGGGTTGGCTTACTTGCGATCTCCCCCACGTGGAAGCCACATGCTTATCACAAGATCACGTGAAGAACACAAACGCGGTTAGACGCCAGTCACAGGTACAGTACCTTGCACCAACTTGCCACACTTGCTATTACTGCAGTCAGTACTTGCAGTACGCCTCAGACTCATCTCCAGCACACTCAATTGCAATGGCGACGGTACGAAGCAACGGCCGGCCAGAGGCCGAGGTTATTGTCAATGTAGGCCGGCACTTGTACTGCGTAGACGGTAGACCTTACTAACCTTGGATCTTCTCATCTTAGTTCTTGGACGGGCAATCCTACTCAAAAGGCAAGGTTGAGGAGGCCTTCCGGACATTGCGTCTAGACAAGCCGTATCCGAAACCCGCCAAGGCCGCTCCCAGCTCTTTCAAAGCGGAAGATCTTGACTTGATCGTACGTGGTTGAGACCGAGCGACCGTATGTGAAACCTTACAACTTGGGACAGGCTCAAGAATTCGATATCACACGTGGACAGGCCGAAAGAGTCCTCACTGAGGCGCAAGGCAACGTTGGCGAAGCACTGAAGCGTCAAGTAGAATTACGATAGACCCTGGTCTAGATGTATACAAGGGGGCAAGAAGTACTGTACTACTGCGTCGAATCAGTGGGAGGTTCTGCGGGCTTGATGATGTTCCCTAGGGTCGACAAGAGCGCTGTGGCTATTCTATCGGGGTCTTTCTCGCTCTCAGTGAAGTTCGCCTGCTGCTTCACTGGGGTCGTCATGTTGTTGGTATTGGGGTTGGAAGGGGCGCCATGAGTGATGTAGGGCTTGCTGCCCGGGCGGTACGGGTTGGGAGTCTTGGCGCGCGACTGTTCCGAGAAGATACGAACCTCCGTCGCCATCTTCACCCCCTCCAAACCTTGCGGCTTGACGGCGACCGTCGCAGGCGCCGCATTGAGCTCGACTTCCGAGTACCTAAAGGTGGTGACTGGTGGTACATCGTCCAGGAGCTCTTTGAGTTTGAGCGTCGATGTCATGCCGGCCGTCGCGACCACCACGGCACCCTGCTGAGCCTTATCGCCGAGGATGCGGCCAACGTGAGGCTTTGTATTGAGCTGGGTTTGCAGAGGGGTGGAGCGCGTGTAGTTCAGGCCAGCGAAGCGATGGGGCTGTTGCTCGATGTAGCGGGGACGGGGCTCGCGGTACTCGAGGTAGGCCCTGTGCTTGAGGAACTCCTGGAAGTCGTTGGCAGCGACACGCGTCGCGTGCGACATGAGCGACTCGTCGGCGACGGCGTTTTTGGCGTCCTTGCCGTACTTCTTGTTCAAGAACTCGCGGAAGGCGGGACGGAGTTCCCTGACGCGTTCCAGATATCGCTCGAACTCCTTCGGAGACATGGCGGAGAGGTTCCTCGTCGCCTCGGTCATGGGCAACACATCTTCCTCGCCCTCATCCTCCTTCGCCTGTTCCTTCGACTCGCTGCTCTCCTCGCCGGGAACCAAGTCCGAGTCGATCCTGAACTGGATTTCGCCAAGAGCACCCAGTCTAGCCTCCCAGGAACCTGCAATCTTCGTCGGCGCCGTCCCTGTCTCGTCCCACATCCTGATCCACCTGTTCTCGGGCTCCGCGCTGCGCCATACCGTCTGCTGTTCGCGAGAGTCGATTGCCTGGACGGTGATATGGGCGTTTCTTCGCCGAACGGCGAGGGGCCGCTTCAAGCCAAAGTTGCCGCGGGCAGCATTGCCGTCGAATGCGGTGTAGACCTGGCCAATATGAGGGTCGAAGGATGCGAACTTTGACCGCCGCAGGAGAGCAGCGAACTGAGAGGGCGGCGGAGTGGCCATGAAGACTGGCGCAGGGAACTTGTGTGCTAGCAGCTAAGCGCTGGGCGAGGTTTGGGTATCGGACCTACAAATTGTTGAATCGGCGCAGGAAAGATTTCAGGCGGGATATAAGAGGTCGCTCGTACGCGTCGTGGACCACAACCACCGACGTCAAATTGCTGTCCTGTCCCTTGCTTGCCCTCACAGGCGCTGCTCTCTTCGTGGGTTGGACGGTCCAGACAAACGTCGAAGACGGAAGCTGGATGTCTCAAAAACAATCTTAGCTGATTGCTTCTCCCTCTGGTTGAGAGGCGAGGACGCAGGATCACCTGGGGATCATCCACATTTCTCGTAGCCTACTTCGACTTGTATTGGATGCGGAATATATCTCCTGTGAGTCTCCCTACGTGCGTGCTCTCGATGAACCGAAGGTGGCCCATGACGAAAAACCTGGTAACATAACACACCCACGCTGCGCGAGCCTTTGCCGAGGTTCGCCAGACGACGTCCGGTTTGTCCGACGTGAGCTTTGTTCTTTCATGTTGGGTGTGGATGGAGAGTTAAAGGCGAGGCTGAGGCCTCCTTCGGTTCATCACGCTGTGTGTGAGCTGTCCGTTCTGACCGTTCCTGCTGCCCAGGTCCCGTCGTGTGAAGTGGCTGAGAGGTTGTTGCGTGTAATGCTTGAGCCGTGTCTCCCATGTACATACGGTAGCACTTTGTAATGTACCCCCGTTGCGCGCGCAGTAGAGGCCGGATATGCGAGGTGGAGCGTCGAAGTGATGGACTCTGCGCACGGTCCATCCATCCATCCATCCATCCGTTGGAGATGGAACGTGAAGCGCCTGTGGATGGATGGATGCGGACTGGAACTGGAACTGGAACTGGAAAGACGCGAGCGTGAGTCGCCCGTGCGTGGTTCGCCTCCAACGACGACGTCCTCCACGCCCCGCCCCGCCCAGCCAGCAATCCCTGTCTCGACGCCGCCACGTCGTCCAGCACCCGCTCAACGGAATAGCTGGCCTGTTCGTCCGCTCGACTCGTCGCCGCCCCCTTCTCTTCCGATGGACGCCCGCTCATCTCTACCGCGCAGAGTTTCTGCTCTCGGCATGTCGGCGCCGTCCTCGCCAGACGTCTACCACCGTCCGTATCCGACGGTCCGCAACAGCTCTGCCGTCTCTCTCGACGATCCTGCCGCCTCGAGGTCCTCGTCGGCGCGCTCAAGTCCTAGGCTGGCCCCCATTCTGCCACCTATCACCACCACTTCACCCCTGCCTTCGCCCACCTCTGCTCCCAACAGCAGCATCTCGGATAGCGGACCCACCGTGTGTGGATTGCCTTTGAAATACGTCTCGTACGTCCACACACGTCCCTGTATCAAATTGACTCGTTTTCACCAACGTCGCACAGCTTGGTCACTCTCGCAGTACAGAATGCTGCCCTGTCAATTGTCATGCACCAATCTCGGGTGTCTGCACCTGCGGCGCAATCGTACTCCCCTGCCACGGCCGTTCTCCTGAACGAGATGCTCAAGGGCTCTATTTCATTCGTCATCGCTTTCCTCCGAGTTGCGTACGCATCGGACGCGTCAGGACTTGGTGTCTCTGGATGGTTCTTCGCGCTCCGGAGGGTTTGTCAGGAGGTCTTCAGCCCGGATTGTTGGAAGCTCTCAATCCCCGCGCTGCTCTATGTCATCCAGAACTCTCTGCAGTTCGTCGCCATTAGCAATCTTCCGGTCGCGACGTTCCAGGTGACGTACCAGATGAAGATCCTTACCACCGCTGCGTTCTCGGTCGCGCTCCTCCGGAAAAAGCTTACCTCGTCCAAGTGGATCTCGCTCTTCTTCCTGGCCATTGGCGTTGCCATCGTACAACTCCAGACTATCAGCACCCGTCAAGTACCCGCGAACACCCCTGTAGGAAGTGCGCACGAGTCCGCTCCGCTGCACATCCACATCATGAGCCCGCTCAAGGGCTTCGGCGCGGTTACGGCAGCTTGTTTCACGTCAGGCCTTGCGGGCGTTTACTTTGAAATGGTGCTCAAAAACTCGAAAGCGGATCTTTGGGTCCGTAACGTTCAGCTATCATTATTCTCCCTCCTACCCGCCAGTCTTCCCGCTGTTCTTCGAGAGCTACCACCCTGCTCACGGTGGTATCTGGGCCAATCTCCTGCGTAACTTCGGCGGATGGGCATGGGCGACGGTCAGCATCCAGGTGCTCGGCGGTCTCATCACCGCCATTGTCATCAAGTACTCGGACAACATCTTGAAGGGCTTCGCGACGAGTCTGTCGATCGTGCTGTCGTTCCTTGCCTCTGTCGCTCTCTTCGGCTTCCGCATTACACCCTCGTTCGTCATCGGTTCAACCATTGTCCTCGTCGCGACGTGGATGTACAATCAGCCCCCTGGCAAGGAACTTGTCTCCATCACGAGCGTCATGCCCGGCAAGACCCCCTACTCCTTCGTTCCCGGGTACTCCTGTCAGCCCCGACGCGCCTATCCTCGGCCAGTTCCCCTCAGAGAAAAAGAAGGTGTCGCCATTCGGAAGCCCTCGGGTATTCGCCAGCGCGCTCGGTATGACGGGCACCGACAAACCCGTCAGTCCAAGCGAAGGTTATTTCGGTCAGACCCTGGATACTTCGCGCTACCTCAATGCGCCGTACGGCTCGCCGCTCCCTTCCCGCACGCCCTCGCCTATTCCCACCCCGCCCTACCCGCCTCCGCCGAACGCTGGTGCTCCCCCGCACAGCATGCCCGGCAGCGGCGCACGGCGCTAATTATACGCCTAGTATACGACCAGCCTAGCTAGCTTCACGAACCATTGGTACACGATATACCCCCTCAATACTTCTTGCAACCTGCCCTACTAGACGATTGGATCCCTCTTTCAAACCCACCCTCATGGCATCTGCTTAGCACAGTTATCCCGGCGCCTTATGACGCATGACGTTCCCTCCGTGTTCTGCGCAGCCCCTACCTACTTATTCTTACTGTAGGACAGCATGAGACCTAGAGTATCTACGATATTTGGTTCCGGTGTAATATGCGTTGACGATTGCTTGAGCGCGCGGTCGAATGGACGATCAGCGTCTCTCAGTTTGGCGAAATCGAAAGCAAGTTCATGAGCGCTCGTGAATTGACGCACTCCGTCCTTCGTACCACCTCCTTGAACTATTGCCGGTGGCCCCCTCGCTCGAGCCGGAGCAGAACATGTCTATAGACCTTGAATGGAGCAGACTCGACTCCTCTCTGGCAGCGAATCTGGTAGACCTAATCAATCGGCAGCTCGCTAGCACCTCCCGGCCGTCCTTCATCGGGCCCATCGAGGTCACCTCGTTCGACTTTGGCTCCAACTCGCCCGATGTAGAGCTCGTCGACATGCGCGACATATACCGGGACTTCCTCGAGGACGACGAAGAGGACGAGGACGGAGAGCTAGGCGGCGTCGAGGGCGGCAGCGGCCGCGGAGCTCTCGGACGACGACTACGAGTGGGTCTCCCGCAAAGCCGTGCGCGGCAAGGGCGTCGAGGACGGGCCCTGCGTACCACCTCCTGCCCCCTCACATGCGCTATGGCGTCGGACCGGGGGTCGACATGCTGCACTCGACGCCGTTTCTCCGCTCGCCCAGGGATATATGGAGCCCCGCGTTCTCAAGCCTGGCCGACCTCAGGCCATCGTACCCCACGCCCTCCCTCTATCTGTCCGCCATGTCTGCCATGTCCGCTGCCCCACCTCCATCCATCGCTGCCCGGCGTTCTTCCTCGTTGCTGGCCGACGGCATGTCTCAGGAGCAACCCGTGTCGGACTCTTCGCCGTCCTCACCTCCGGAACCCGTACCCGCACCAAAGCCTCCAGTGCAGCCAAACCTGCAGCTGCACCTCCACATCAATTGGCATGCGGATCTACGAATCACGCTCACAACCTCCCTGCTCATCAACTACCCCTCACCGATGTTCATGTCCCTGCCCATCAAACTCTCCGTGACCGGCCTCGTCTTCAAAGGCGAAGTCGTCGTCGCGTACGAGGGCGAACGAAAACGCGTCCACCTCTGCATCGTGGACGAACTCGACCCGTACGGACCACTAGGCGGTGAACGTCCCAAGCGCGACACTCCTTCGTCGGGCGGTACGCCCACTGAGGCAGAAGACGAACCTCCGGGCTCTGGCACGGCTGTGCGCTCGGGCAAGCCGCTTCCGATAGGGCAGCGGCTGCTGCCGACGATAGACATCGAGAGCGAGATCGGGCAAGCGGATAAGCACGTCCTGAAGAACGTCACGCGCGTCGAGCGGTTCATCCAGGACGTGATTCGCAAGACGATCGAGGAGGAGCTTGTGTTTCCGAACTTCCAGACATTTGTGTTGGGTGACGGGGAGGAGGGCTCGTGATCGCTGGAGTCGCACTGTTCTAGAGCGCGCATTGGGACTGATACAGTATGGAGACGGATGTAATACTACAATACAGGGACAATGTGTAATCTACAGCAGCGATTTGCTCATGTACGGACCGTCCAGCTCATACCCCAATCTGCGATAATAATCCCGCGTGCCAACACCTATGCAAGATTGTCAACCCCCGGCGTATCGATTGAGAGTCACGAATGAGCTTACCAGATATCACGGCGAGCTTCACGCTACCATGCTCTTCCCGAGCGATCCGCTCCGCCTCTTCCATGAGCAGCGTACCAAAGCCCTGAAGGACGCGTCAGTGCTGAACAATCACCAGCAGCACTGCCTGCCTACCTGGTGCTGGAACTTGGTCGGATCCCGGCCATGCACAGGGACGGCTGTGCCGTACACATGCAGCTCTCGGACGATGCTGCATCCACCCTCCTCACGTCTTACCAGCTCCGGCCGGAACGTGCCCTCGTCGGAGCACTTCCGCAAACGGAGCAACCCGATGAGGATGTCGCGTTCCGGGTCCTCGTACGAGAGGAACGTCTCCCAGCCCCCGTTGGCGGTGTAGTCTCTCCGTAGCAGCTCGACGGACTCCGGTCGGACCTTGTGGTGAATCTCATGGATCTGTAATGTGGGCGTCGCCGCGAGCTGGTTAGCGGACTACCACACCGCGAGACGGAAACAACGCGACATACGCCCACTTCGCGGAAGCGCACATCTCGGCATTCCGCACCGAAGTCTTTCATGCGGTTCAGCGCCAGCTCGCGCAGGTTGCCCGAGTTCTCGCAGCCACTGGTGACGAGAGGAAGGGGAATATCTCTGTTGCGGCGGTGTTTAGCGCGTTCTGCAATATACTACCTAAGCGAGATGGCTTCTCGTACCTCTGCACTCGGTATACACGTGTCCAGGGAGGGACTAGCGCAAGGATCCGCGCTACCACATCGACAAGCACGTTCGGGGTGTAGTTCTTGTACCGCCCTGTCCGCCACAATTCATATAGACCGGTCCCTCGAATAACCAGGGTGGGATAAATCTTCAGGCCGTCGCTGCGGAAGGCAGGATTCTCGAAATACTCCTTGAACTGCTCGAGATCGCGCTCGACGCCGACATTGGGCAGGTCTGGCATCATGTGGGCGACGACCTTGAACCCTGCATCTTTCGCCAGATGAAACGATTCAGTCACCGCGCGCACGGTGTGTCCGCGATTCGTATCACGAGCTACGTCTTCATACACGGACTGTACGCCGATCTCCAGGCGAGTACAGCCGTACCGCAGCATCTGACTGATCAGTGCGTCAGTACCTCCGCCGCCGCCGACATAGTGTACGGCATCATTACCTCAGGTGCGGACGTAGGCAGTAATCAGGCCTTGTCTCTATCGTAATGCCGATCACCTTGGACTTGCTTAATTCCGAGTATCTGGCGCAGTGATTCAGTATGCGATCATCGAAAGCGGGGAATGCGACCTACCGAACAGCCTCATCGACGTCTAGCCCGGTATACCCGGATAGCGCATTGTGAAGTTGTGCGATGAATGCATTACGATAGTCTTCAGGCATGCTCATGAACGTGCCTCCCATGATAATGAACTCGACCTGATCGATTGAATGTGAGCCGCGTCGCTCTCGGGTCAAGCACCTTTGGAAAGCACCTTGTCCACATTGTGCCCCAGGCTCTTGAGCTGCTCCACTCGCCCTCGCGTCTGCTCGTACGGATCGTACCGTGCACGAATGGCTCGCATGCTAGTGGGCTCGTATCCGGTATAACTCTGGGTACTGTAGTCAAAATCCGAGTCGGGACCACCTGGACAGTAGCTGGACGATTCTTCAATGGTAACTCGGGCTGCATGAAGCAAATACTACTTACACGCAGATATTCCCAGTCATGGCGATGTGAGGACACCGATGAGGCTTGCACATTACCGCTACCACAGCGATCTGATGCATCTCAATGAGCACGCGCCGAGCATGTGAACAGTCGATACACATACGCCGCTCGCTGTCCGGATAGGGCGCGCCTTCAGCTTCGGCAACAGTGCCTTCTTGTAATCATCGGGGATGGCACTGATGATGTCCACCAAACGAGGGACGCCGCCAAAGCCATACTTTTTACTCATCTTCGCTCGGAGCTCGTTGAGCGAAACTGTCTGACCCGCATCGTGGGCTTTTATGAGTTCAGCAGCGATGCCCGAGGTCACTCGGAGCAGCTGCTCTGCCTGCGAAGGGCCTAATCCATAGTTTAGTGACTGTGTAGACAGTTATTATAAGTGCAGGGCTTACCTTCGGTTTTAGTCCTTTGCACCATAGCCTACAGCCGTAGATTCTACAGAAGAAGATATGTTCCCAACCTACAGTGCAGGGTACGAGTTAAGAATGATTGCAGGCCAGGTATTGAGAATAACGAGCAAGATGAGGATGAGTGCAGAGGAGAGAAATTGCAGCCACAGCAGAGATCGGCGGGGAAAGCGCGCCGGCGGGAACTTGGAGCCGGGGCTGCGGGGCGAATGGCTCTTCGTCCAATTCCATCAACTCAACGACGAGCAGCTGCCTGCGATCTACGACCACCTCTCACGACTTCAGGACTTTGCATTGTCTTCCTTGGGCACTATTTCTTGACTTCTGTACATCCGGTCGCTTGCTTTCTTCTGCTGATGCTGGTCCATGCCGCCTCCTACCGCCGCTGATTCTTGGATAGCTTCACGCCGCTTCGGAGTTGTCATAGATGCAGGCTCGTCAGGTTCTCGCCTGCAGATATACAGCTGGAAAGATGCTCGCGCCGTGCGGCAGCAGGAGAGCGGAGACGCCCTGCGTGCCCTGCCACAAGTAGGCAAAGGCACCGAGGACGGGGAGGAGTGGTCCGTCAAAGTAGAGCCAGGTACGTTCATCCCATACGTGACAGGGAATCTCCAGAGTATGTTAATTGTCTCGCAGGGCTTTCATCCTTCGCGGATAAGCTCGAGGATATCCCTGCGTATCTCAGACCTCTGCTCGAACATGCCAGGACACATATACCTCCCTCTCTCCAACCTGACACGCCCCTCTTTCTCCTCGCAACGGCTGGAATGCGCCTCCTCCCGCCCGAGAAGCAAGCCGAAGTCCTGCAGACTACCTGCGAATTTCTCAAGTTCCACTCCAACTTCCGGATTGACGACCCCTCTCCGGCAGGACCGTGCGGCTCCAGTGTCCGCATCATCACCGGAGAAGAGGAGGGTCTCTTTGGTTGGATAGCGGTCAACTACCTAATGGACGGCTTCAAAGGATCAGACGACGAGCGCGTCACGTACGGCTTCTTGGACATGGGCGGAGCTTCTACCCAGATCGCCTTCGAGCCAAGCAAAGCGGAGCAGGAGAAGGCTCAAAATCTCATCGACGTCAGGCTGCGCCTGCTGGACGGTAACGACATACATCACAAGGTGTTCGTCACCACTTGGCTGGGCTATGGGACGAACCAGGCGCGGGAACGCTATGCGGGGCAACTCATCGATGAATACGAGAGCCATCGCACCCTCTCTACCGATGTAGATGCCGACGAGTACATAGAAGATCCTTGTCTGCCGAAGGACCTCGTCATCACCAACACGCCTGTGCAGCCCGAGGCTGCCTCTGCACACTCCAAATCGGCGCACAAATTCGTTGGTTCTGGGTCTTTCGAACAGTGTCTGCAGAAGACGCTGCCGCTCCTCAACAAAGACGCGCCCTGTCCTGACTCGCACTGTCTGTTCAACGGTGTATACGTTCCGCCGATCGACTTCACCGCTTCGAACTTCATCGGCGTGTCGGAGTACTGGTACTCGACGGAGCAGAGCTTCGGTCTGGGTGGGGCGTACGACTTTGTTCAGTACGAGCGCGCGGCCTCGGACTTTTGCTCACATGACTGGACGGAGATCCTGAAGGAACATGAGGCAGCTCGCGAGCACGGTCATCTGGGCGGCGACGGCGAGGTCGTGGAGGACGGCGTTGTGGTGGACACTGGGAAATGGGGTTTGGACGTAGAGATCCCACGGCTACAGATGCAATGTTTCAAAGCCGCTTGGGTCGTCAACGTCCTACACGAAGGCATTGGTCTCCCCCGAATCGTAGACGTGGGCGGCAATGTCACAACTGACGGCGACAAAGTGGTGGCCCAGGCAGAGGGCAAAGGTCTCGGGCGGCCTACTTTCCAATCGATGGACAGCGTCGGAGATATTGCAATCAGCTGGACACTTGGCAAGATGGTACTCGAGGCCAGCCGGGAGGTGCCCGCGGCGTCCGCTGTCTCCCGACCTATAGTGGACCCTTTGGACGACATTCCCGATCTCTCTACGTCCCCTATACATCCCATCCGCCCCCCTTTCTTGGACTTTGACGGCATCGAGGACAAGATCTCTCACCATCTACCGCATTCCCTGACACGGCATTCGCTCGGATTTTCACCCATTGGCTTTCTGTTCTACGTCTTGGTTGTCGCCCTCATTTCTTCGACCCTGTATCGGATGCGTCACCGCATACGGAGCGCCGTTCGCCGCTTCGTCAACAAGCGCGACCGGGCATACCTCGCAGAGGGTTACATGATGGAAGAAGGGCAGTCGCTGACCGGTGGCCCACCTCCCTCCCCGGTGTGGTCGCCGTCACCATCACGCATGTCTTTCCAGTTCCTTCCGCCGCTCAGACGTCTCTCCTCTAGTCTTGGCCTCCGCGCCCCACGACCTTCCCCGCTCTCGCTCAGCAGAGACTCAGTCACTACGTTCTGGCCAACGTTCACCCGCCCGCGTGTCTCCGCTGCGCTCCTTCTCCTTCCCTGTCCCGAAGGTACAAGGCAGTCTCACCCCTCACGACGCGCCAAACGGCACGGCGACCTTCATATGTGCCAGGGTCGCCCCGCTTGCACGACGGGAGCATTGTCTCTAACGGCAGCGTCTCCTCTCTATCGTCGCGCTCTCGTAACAACTCTCACATAAATCTGTCCTCCCTCGCCCCGCGACAGGCCATCTCCCGGACCTTGAGCAGCGGAATGCATGCGCCTTCTGCCCCTTACCACGAGGAATGATACCACACCGCGTCCTTCTCGGCGCTCCCCTCAAGCCATAGTTCTATAGTTATTGCCACGCATTGTTGTTGGGACATGTCACCATGTAGAGTATCTACGTCTTATGTTCGCTAATCGGACGCGCTCAACGACCGCTAATTATTCGTTTATGATATTCGCCGTCAGATACGCGCTGCTTCGAGCATATGCCTGCTGTATCATGAGCAGGCCCCTGCTCCCACCATCTTAACCCAGAAGCGTGGCGGGCACACCCACGGTCATTATAGCTGTTCTCGCGAGAGCGAGACAAGGCTAGCTCCTGCATGGCAACCGGGGATTGTCCGCGGAGGGCCGCGATGAGATCGTACCGTGGCTCATTACCGCGGTGCAGAGGCGCGAAGATATGTCAGCCCCCGTTCCCGAAGTGGTCCAGCAGCATATGCTCGCGAAGCCCGAAGCCACCTGCAGCAACATGTCGAGCATGGCGTACGTGAGAGTCTCTCCACGTCCCTGTTCGCGGGGCCCAACCGTGCACTGCCAGACAAACCAAGCAGCGCCTGCGAGCCGCGATCCGCTACGCCGGCCGCTGGCTGTTGCCCCGTGGGGATGACGCCTCGCCGGGTGCGTTTCGGAAGGCAGGCTTACACGGACGTTCGCCTGAGTTGTGCCACATTCGCGTGGGCTGCGCATCCCGCCCTCTATGGCTAGATTGGAATCGAGTGCCCTGGGCGCGTGGCGAGAGGCGTGCGTAGGTTTGCGTAGTCGGCGCGTGCAATGATCGATATGCGCGCCGATGGGCAGATTTGAGTTGGTTGCTTCAGCTGCGCCGGACAAGGTTTGCTTCTAACGGTCCGCGCTCGCTTCTGGTGCGGCGAGCGCCGTCGTGCAAACGTTGAGCAGTTGCTCGGAGCTCATGAGCATCGTCGTATCAATATCAGATAGCAGCGGCGGACCGCAATCTACGCGACTTCCGACCATACATGCCGCCTTCCTTTCCCTCCCCGCAATTCCAGAGTTTAGTTCCCCTGAGCAGCAACTAAGTAAGTTACCGAGGACTTCCGCCTGTACGGCAGCGCGAAGATACAGAACCAACACTCACAATCTCGAGGAATCACGCTCCCCGTCGGGTACGCGCCCGGATGCCTGGGACAGGTTCGCCCGCTTTGCCCTTGCCCTTGAACGTCGGGAGCATTGTCTTCTCCACAGCCTGGCGCATGCGCAGGATATCGTGCACCCAGTTGGTCTTCTCGCCTTCCTCCAGCGCGACGTCGTGAAGTCGTTGTTCTTCTTCTGGAGATTAGAAGCCCAAGAGTCTTCCGCTGACCCGTTCTCCACAGGAGAAGCTGGAGGATCGCCTCTTGCAGGAGTACATTGTTACAATACTGTGCAGTGTCCCCAATCAGGAGAAAACCCTCATCGCGTACAGTTCAGAGTGAACCAACCGTTATTTTCTCCACAGCGTCCAGGTCGTCATAACTCAATCGCGAGGCGGTACGCAACGTTTCATCCGCTACATCGTTACCACGAGCGCCAGCCACAGGTTCTGTCGCCATATGATCATCCTGTAATGAACATTTCAATCCATCAATACTCCCCCTCGCAGCATAGGATGCAATAGCAGCCGTACCCCGGATCCTACAGATTTCGTAGTCATGGCGTCAGGTAACGCTGTCGAGCTTCCTTGAACCTGTGCAAAATGCTACAACATGAATCATCGTATTACACATGCGACTCCTCGTTGCCCGCCACTTACGTTTTCCTCATGCGCCGGGGCATCCGATGGCGGATTTTGTAAACGTGTATCATCCTGAAGGGTCAAGCAGGAGTTAGCATATCCACAGCATGATAACGATTCACCGCATCCGATACACACGTCTGTATCTGCCTCAGTCGCTGCAAATGACGACGGCGGAGGCTCGGCATCGAAGAGGGCTAACGGCTGCACAACGCAACGCCGGTCCAGTCAGATGGGTTCTCAGGCACAGAGGACAGCGCAACGATACCTCAGTATCTCCCCCCGAAGTGTCCTGATGCTGGGGTGAGCACGCTGTCCGCATCGTCATCATCCTATACGCCCCATGAGCACCATATCACAAGCCAACCCGCACCAGATGACCAAGCGTCTGGGGCGCCAGCGCTACACTTACATGTTCAGTTGCCCCGCAGGGCGCGCCGCTATCGGAGGGATAGAGCCTGTCGTGAGGGTACTCCGTGCTCAACCCCATCTCACGGCGGCGCTCCCTGCGCCTTGCCCATGATCGCACCAGATACGCCACCTCTTCCTTCTCTTTGGCACTGAGGCTGCCGCGGCAGCGGTACCGAGTCGAGGATCTTCCGCCGTGCACCTGCACCGCGCATGAAGCCCTCGTGGCGTTGCATGGCGGGCCCGTACCGGCCCTCCAGAACCGCGGCGAGGACGGGCTTCACGTACTCGAATTGTTCCGCTATCGAGAGGTCGTACTCAAAAACCTCGGGGGCAGGTGGCGGCAGGGGAGGCAGAGGGCTCGGCGCGCGGAGTTCCGCTTCGTCTTCTGAGGCAAAAGGACGGTTGAAATCCTCCGCTTTGTCGTCTTCGTCGGCCGCGTCTATGTCGCTGTCTAGGCCGTAATTGTCCTTAGGACTCGCCGAGCTGTTCCCGAGTTCACATCCGTTAGAATGGCTGAGTCGACTTGTGAACGGATCGACGCACCCTGCAAGTGGCAAATTCGTCGTCCGTAGTTGTCCAGAACATGTCCGGATCGATCGCGAGGATAGTGCCATCGAAGAAAAGTACTTTGTATTTTGGCCGCTGCCGAGAGTGCTGTGGCTTGATGTATTCCAGGATCTTCGCAGGCCAGTGGTCCTGACGTTTACTATCCCTCGCCAACACGAGCTCTCCGGGGATTTCGAGCAGCGGATTCGCAGAGGGGGCGCGCCACACTCGTTGCGAACTCCTTTGGAAGTCCAAGGAGACGATGTCATCATCGAAATCCGAGGACAGGTCTTCGTCTTTGCCTTTGCCCTTGCTCCGCTTCCCATTACTTCGACTCTTGCCCTTGTCTTTTGTCTTGCCGCTTTCTAGTGAGGGAAACGGGTTGGCCTTGCGCCTTCTCGAGGCCGACGACGAGGTACCCATTTTCGAGGATCCAGCCGCCGTCCCAGTGTGAAGCATGGTCCGCGTTCCGCCCTGTATCCTCCGCAAGCATGAGGTCTCGAGCCCCCCGCCATGCAGCGTCAAGATCCAATTTGCGCCGCTTACGAGGAGAAGATTGTACGGATTGGCGGGGCGATGATCTATAATTTGCCTCGTTGAAGCGTATGCGGCCGTTGTGGTGCAAGCTGCGTACGTTCAATGTCGACGGATTGGTAATATCCAGCTGCCGGTTTCCCTGGATCGGTATGTCCTGGAGGGTCGCCAAACTAGAGAGACACGCATGCAAGGCTTTGGAGGTCGACCTAAGCGAATAGTTAGAACCCCGGCAACGATCCTTGTACATACGAAGGGAAGAGATCACTTTTGCAGGCCACCACATTGTATCTCCATCGTCACCGTCATTGGTATCCGTGAGTTTACCATGCAGGTCTATGTTGACCCAAACCAGGTCACCGAAGTCCAGTTCGTCAGGAGCTCTCGTCGTCCGACGAGTCGAGTACAAATAGGTGATCGAATGACTTCGAATGTTTCAACAAGGTCTTCTTCGCTGATCCGGTGGTCGTGTCAGCATGCGATTGCGAGCGCATAAACTGACGGGCGAGCCTGGGAGCGAGGACAGGCATAGTGCGCGACTCCGGCGCCTTCCGCACCTCAGGAGATGACGGTGACGTGAGTGGACTGCCTTCACTTCCGGAGGAAGACGAAGACAGTGGACGTTTCTTGCTCCCCTTCTCGCTGGCGGCGGTCGTATCGGCACCTCGACCAGAGATTGCGGCCGCTCTGGCAGACTGTTTCTTGGCACCAATGCCTGAGGTGTGCCCTGCAGTCGCATCGACATCAATGGCTTCCAGATCGGGGGATTCGTCGTTCTTGTCGTCGATAGTTAGGGAGAGCGATTTCTTCGTAGTACTCTGGGTCTTTCTTCCGGCACGACTTCGAGATGCTCCACGACCATGTGCACCACGTCTTGGCTTTCCGGGGCTTTCTTCAGTCAAGGATGTCGACTTTGGACGTGCCCGGTTCCGTCCTGCAGCGTGCGAGGGACTTGACTTCGAGGGAGATGGCCTGGATTTACGCTTCCCACCGTAGGTAACCCTCACGCCGCCCTTTGGTGTGGAGGGTTCCCCGAACGTGACTGCCCCATCGTTCTCTGCGTCCGACAAGTCAGGTGAGCTTTCGAGCTGCTCTGCAGCGAGCTTTGAGGCCCTGCGTGCTGCGGCCCTACGGGGCAGTACGTGATTTGGTATTCCACTGTCCGCCAATTCCTCAGGCATGTGGGTCGCGTGCGGTGATGGTGCGGGAGTGTAGGACGAGCTGGCGATGAAGGGGAGTCGTCTACGTGTCGAGTTCTGCGCAATGGTTGTGGGGCGAAGGGAGGTGGTGCTGAGGAGAACAAGGGAAGGATGGAAGCTAGCGAGCAAGCTGCAGGACCGACTCCGAGTCCGAGCCTGCCGGGATCACTGATCGCACCCCACGCGTCTGACGCGCTCATCGACGCGCTCGGTCACGCCGTGACTGAATGCCATGCACATTGTACGTTCCGCGACGCGTCCCATGATAGTAAGCCCGGTGGCAAGTGCTTAGTACGCGATTGAGTCCGACAGACAAGTAGTGTTGTTCAATCTTCAACGTATCGGGGTACACACAAAGCAATCACATTCCAGCAAGAGAACCACAAGTACCAACAAGTCAAGATAGCCTATGTGAAACCATCCCTGACTCCGGGCACCAAACCCACAGTATCGCTCAAAGGAACAAAACAGAAACAACACCAGCGACCGCCAACGAAAGGACCGTAGACGATTCCATCTTTCCGACGCCATTGTTCTGCGTGCTTGCAGTCGGGTTCAAGGCGCCGGTGCCGGTGCCGGTGGAGGAGCCCGTGGCAGAAGGGCCAGAGGAGATACCAGAGCCCGCGGTAGGCGTTGCGCTGCCTGTTCCCGAGTTGGAGGCAGCGCCGGCTCCGCTGCTCCCATCGGATGCGGCGCCAGTTCCAGCCTGGGAGGAAGCAGCATCGGTCGGGGCGGCAGCGTTGCCCTGAACGAGGAACGGATCTGCGGTCTCGGTAGCGAAAAGCGTCTGCACAGTGCCTTCAACGTTGGCAAAGCCAGAGCACACAGCTGTGTTGCCGGAGATAGAGCAGTCCTCGGAGAGCGTCATGCTGACTTCGGTGTTGGCCCAGATGAGGTGCGCTTCCGTGGCGTCCGCGACAAGGGTCGCTACGTTGAGAGCAGATCAGTGCCCCAGATTTCACACAGATCACGAATCATGCAAGTACTCACCTGAGCCTACGATACCAGCAGGGTCCTCGTAAGTACCGCTTGTGACGCCAGGGCCAAACCGCCAGGTCGTGCGGCCTTGAGCGTCGACACCCTCCTCGTCGGCAGTGATCGGCTGGGGGTCAAAACCAGGGATATAGAGCGATGTCTGGGCAACGACAACTGGCAAAGGCACGATTTGTTCAGCGGATTCATTGGCGACTCTACACTGGTAAGAGCGAGCTCACGGGAAGCCTGGATCATCGCGAAGAACGCGAGCGCGCTAGCAGTAGTCGCCTTCATCTTTTTGAATCAGGTAGAAACGACAGGAGGTGTAAGGAGCGACGTGAAGGAGACTACTGCTGGGCGCGAAGCCTGCCTATGCACAGGACGAATGTGGTGGTGGGGAGGAAGGTAAGGACGGACTCGAGCAGCACGGAGCTCTGAGACCGAAGAGACTCGACTCCGCCGCTCCTCGCCGACGATCCCGACTGATGGGAGCAAGTGCCATCGGGCAATCAATTGCCCAGAAAGGCACCGATCAAGCAGCTCAGTCGTCTGAGCAATCCACATGCTTTTCGACGCCAAGCCTCTTGCTCACCTCAAGCGTCGTACTTATATACTAACTCTTCTGACTCGGTGACGATTTCTGGAATCGCGTGAAAAGCGAAACATCCGACTTTCTTGACACACATGTGTACAAGAAGCCAAACTGGATACATTCGGGCGGGCTACCACGCATTCTGCTGTCGTGTGCAAATCTCCGAAACCTTGGCTTGACTACGAGCTTCAGCGAGCAGTGACGAATGTTGAATCACTTGCAGGGCTAGGGCCCTGCAGTTCAGCCAGGCGTGATGGCAACGGTGCCGTTCGACCAATACTTACAGTATGCGTCGGTCACCTGGGTGTGAGCGCCAAGCCGACGTTTCGGTACCGATCGTCAAGAGGGCGCATCAAGAATTCGCGCGCCACGGCGACTCCAGAAGCCAACTGAACGAGCTTCTTAGGCCTTTTGGCTTCACTCCGCTCGCGGCTCGACTTCCCCGCATGCACTTGACATGTTCAGTGGCTACGTGTTTGACGCAGAACGCACGCGACGCTGTCAACAAACGACGACCCTCAAGCACCTACAACGTTCAACTGCTCAGGCTTCGCGAAATTCCAGCTCGACATCCGTGACAACTGATCGTACGGTGACAGAATTTGGATGGACTTGCAGTAAGCATGTCCTTATAACTACGGCTCAAACACGGTGATTTGACCCCAACGCGCATGCTTCTCAGCGTGCAGGAGTGCAGCATCCCAGTCCTCCAGCTTGAACGACCAGCTCTCGCCCCTCCCCAGATACAGGACACCCGCCTCCGCCATCTTGATGAGCTCTCCAACCGACTTTCGCTCGTACATCCACTTGCCCGTGATCTTCAGGTCGTTGCGCATGATCACGCCATGCGGCAAGGCCACGTCGCCCTCGATACCGCCCATCAGGCACTGCGCGGCCGCGTACGCCCAAAGCGAGGATGCACGCCTTCAGGTGAGGGGAGTTGGCAGCTGCCGCCGGCGAGAGGTCGAGGTAGCAGTCCACAGTGCCGATCGCCTTTGCCAGGTCCTCGGGCGTGACGCTGTCGCTCATCTGGACGGTGCGCAGGCGGCCGCGGTCAACGAACTCCTTGAGACCGTTCTCGAGCCGGCGTAGGCCCTCGAGGCTGCGTCCGAGGGCGACGACGTGCGCTCCCATGTCGAGGGCGAGCTCTACAGCGGAGCCGCTGAATCCGCCGGTGGCCGGCGCGATGACGATGGTCTCTCCTGGACGCAGGTCCACTCCGCCATCAGAGGTGAGTCCGCCAAAGGGAATGAGCATGTTTGAGAGTCGCAGCCACTCGATTGGTGTCGCAGGCGCTCCTCCGACCTTCTCCGGCAGACGGTGACAGTTCTCGAGGGGCACCTTGAAGTATTCGGCATACGAGCCGTTGCGGTAACCGTTCTCGTCCCCGACGAGGCGCACATTTGGGGAGCCGTCCGGGCCTCCTTGGTGGATACCCTGCAGGAAGCGAACGTCCGGATCATCGCGCGCCCGAATAAACGTGTCGGTCACGACGAGGTCTCCGACACGCAGCGTAGTGGCGTCGCTCCCGAGTGCGACGATGGTGCCCACGGCGGCGGTCCCGGGGACGTAAGGCATGGGATATGGGTGCGTGCGGACGCCAGTTACGATCTCACGGCCATAGGGAAGGACGGTCGTCGCCGTGACGCGGACTATGGCGCTTCCCGGTGACGCGGTCGGCGTTGGAATGGTGCGTAGTTCGAGAGGTTGAGCGGTAGAGGTCAGGACCAATGCTCGCTGGGTAGGCGGAACGACAGGAGAAGAGGCTGCAGACATATGAGACTTGCGTTCGCCGGGGGTGGTTTCTGCCAGTGAGAGGTCGTGGCTTGTCGTGGATGTGACTGACTGTATCCTGTTCTTGGCAAGGCGAGCTTTATACTGAAGTCCTCGCAGGAGGGCTCATTCTCGTCTCTCCTCTCAGTATGGATGGAACGCACCAACCCAATCTATGTTCACCAATGATTTCCGGTCCCATCGCACACGCTTGCAATAAGATGACATCGCTTCCGGCGTCGGGATTTGGCTGCTTACTCCTTTAGCGTATTTTACGACTCATCATCGGGCCTTCGTGTGACCCGTGCGCTCACCCGTCGTACTCCCCGCGGAGCATGATGGCCGTCGCAGCTGATGGGGAATATGGAGGCGTTCCTAGTCGACAGTGGCACTCGACACCGCCGTGATGCCCCCATGGATGCAATAAGATTTAGAGCATTCTCATGAACTAATTTCTATTACTTCCGCGAGGCAGGCGCGCCACTGCAAAGACGTGATCGTTTTGCGGGATGGTGGGATGGCAAAACATCAGGAAAGTCTCCCTATACTGGCATGAAACAGGCGAACATCTGATTTGGCTGCCTTATGCAGGCTTCGACGCCTTTTGTTGTCCGCTTGGCACGTCTTTCCATATCCTGAGTAGGATTTGCGAAGTCTGACTACGACATCTTCAGCCTTTTGTCGGGTAAAAATGGTCACTTCTTTGCTGTGCGTAGACCTGCCGTGGGCAACAGTGCTACGCAGTGAGCAGAGTATCAGTGTATCAATCCAGCGAGCAGCTAAGAAACCTGGCAGGGTAGACATGCTTCTATACTTGAGGGACTCATGCCGGTGACGCGCTTCATGACGCGCTCGATTCGGCTTCTCCGCCTGTTCCGCAGTCTGCAAGGCACGACCCTTGCCCTAGTGGGCACCCGCTCCGTATACACCATACAGCGGCCAAGCGACGGCCCACAAGCACCTACAATGCACTACACAACACGGATCGGAGCACTGGTCATCAGACGCGGGTATTGATGAGGCAGGTACCGGCAGCCGCGGCGGGCACCCGGCTGCGAGTTGGCTCACCATATCCCGGGTTTGTGTGTGCGCGAGTGCTGTGTAATGGGATGAGGACGGGCGTCCGTGCAGAGATCGGGTGAAGGCAGATAGATCGCGAGAGGAAAGGGATTACATAGTTGCAAGATTGAATCGCACGTCGGCACCGCGCGGCATATCCACAACATAGAACGACGCTATAGCATACAGTACGCCAAAGAGACAAGAGGAAAGAGGATGGAGCAACCCCGGAATGTTATCGAATCGGGCACACAAGGATACCAGAGAGTTACGAATCGGGGAGGGGAGGGGGAGGGCACGACAAGCTGACTGAGAGCAATGACCATGCAATGCGAAACATACAACGTGGAAGAACCACCGAAATAAAGTCAACATATGGAGCTTACAGTAGATCTAGTAGTATCAGAGCACATCGAACTGAATGACTTGTATGCGCCAGCCCGAGGAAGAGCCAGCGTTCAGATATCGCACAACCCCGCTCATGCGCTAACCCCGACCTCGGTTTGCCCTTGCGCGGAGGGGAACGCAACGTCCAGTCCCAGCTCGCCTTGCGAACCATCTTGTTGATGCTGCTGCTGCTGCTGGGCTGGGTGCAGCTGTGCGTGGCTTCGGGCAGGCGTGTTCGCCCCAGAAGGCAAGGGGGACATCCACATACGAGGAGTGATGAGCCCACTTCCGCCAGCACCGTAGACGAAGCCACCGCTGAGACTCTCCAGCGAGTGCGACGATCCTATGAGGAAGGTCAGTGTCAGCCGTCTGCGAAGATGGTTAAACAGGATGACATACCAGGTACCAACACGCTATCCCAAAAGTCCGCGCTCAGGAATGCTATCCATCGAGAGCATATTCATATCTACGCCACTCGGCGGCGGCGCCATCGTGGGCGGGAACGTCGACATGTCCGCCACGGGGCCCATCTCGCCGCTGTACGAGAAATTCTCGAGGATTTGATCGACAGATGGGCCGTTTGCGGCCCCTGCGCCACCACTGCTGCTTCCGGTCGCGTGTCCGTTCACATGACCGTTCGCGTACGGCTGGGCGTGCGCCCCAGAACTAACAGTTTGCGCATCCTGCGGAACCCCGCTCTCTCCGCTCGCTTGCTGCTGCTCTTGGCTGGCCGTCGCCGCGTTCGAAGAGTGGTTGGCGTTGGCGTTGGCATTCGGGTCCGTGCGCGCGCTGATGAGAGCACGCAGGAAGCAGCTGTACAACGCTGGTGTGTGGAGGGGGCCAACAGCGACTTGCTCGAAAACGTTCGCGACATCGTTCACGATAGCGATGGTCTTCTGCTCGTGATCCAAGAACGCTTGGAACTCGGGCCGGATGAGCTAAACAAAGTGACGAAAATCAGCACGTTGTTCGCGGATCCGCGGATCGTGCACGACAAACCTTGAGCAGGGAAAGGACCGCGTATGAGCCCATCACAAAGTGCGAGTCTGGAGCATACTTGAGGTAACCCATCGGGCCCATGTCGTCCCTCAAGATCTGCGCACAGCTGACCGCGGACGAATGGCAGCGCGCGAAGAAGTGACCAATGTCGACCGCCGACCGCTCCAGCGCGTTCTGCAGCCCAAACGCGTTGATGGTGAGCATCGCATAGTGGAAGTAGAAGTTCGCGATGAGCAGGCGGTACTTCTGCACATGCTCATTTTCCCCTGCTTTTACGTCAGGGACGGGTAAGTTTATGCGTTCTGCATGGACATGAAGGCGAGAAGATACGAACCTACGCCCACGTGTCGGACATTGAGCCACTCGTGGTGCCATGCAAGCAGCTGCGTTTCCATGGTTTTGATAACCAGGAGGAAGTCGCAGTCCACTTGTAGGCCAGACGAGTTGGTCGTACCAGAGTAGAGCAGATCCAGGCTGCGCGTCAAGATCCGTTGGAGGTCCTATGGAAGGATAACGCCACCAGATCAGGATCGTACGAATGAGTCTATCGACACTGTTCGGTACATACCGCATAACCAGCCAGCGCGCTGTCCGAGGGGATAGCAACGGGGGAGCGAGCCCACTGCGAAGCGTTGCGAATCATGTAACTGTTGTCGCACCACAATCATATCCGTCGAGCGAACGCCGCACAATGCCATGCCACACGCGACACCGGCAACACCGATCAGCAGAGAGAAGGGAAGGGAAGCGTTTGGTCAGCATGCGCGCTACGGGCGGCTCAGGGGAGCCGAAACGACGAGGACACGCACTCTTCTTTGATCGAATACGGCTTGCCCATTTGTGCGCTGAAAGAGCGGTCGAGGCAGAAGCAGAAGATCCATGTCCGCTCCCGGTTGTGTACCTCGCGATCCCGTGCGCGACCCTCTGGGGTATCAGGGCTCACGCCCGTCGACCGGCGGTGCAGATTGAGGTCCGTCGCCATCCTGACAGAATGATGTCAGAGTCCGTGTGGGGAAAAAGAGACAAACATAGCGATCAGCGTGTGTCCTCTCGGGCAATTTGGAAGGCAAAAAGAGGAGAACAAACACAGATCGTCGCTGCCCCGTTTTGGGCCCGAGGCTCGACGGTGGCGCATGCGGGGTAGAGCAACGTACCTGATAGCCATGCCGAGGAGCAACCATGTCTGGTCCTGCTCGTACCGCTGTACGGGACCACAGCCCCAGAGGGTGTTGATCAAATATGCTTGGACGATCTCGACCGACTTGTATCCGCGGGCCGGGACTTGGAATGCGAGTTTCCGAGCAAGATCGGATAACTTCGGATGCAGATCAGGTCGCGCATCGTAGAACCGAGAGGCCACGGCGCAAACTATCGGACAGTTTAGATAACTCAAGGAGCTGGCAAAGAGGAGGACGTACTCGAGGTCAGCAGGAATGGTGACCTAGAACACACCAGTGAAGGCGTGTGGAATTCAGGGTCGAGAAGAGGAGAGTGTACCTGCGCTCACGGATTAGTCGGAGAATTATTCGGAGTCAATGAGTTGGCTTACATTCATATGATCGAAGTAACTACAGCGTCCGTAGTCAGTTCAATTCATAGAGCACACGTTCACAGACAGTTACGCCGCAGGGAAGGCTACTCACATCTTGAAGAGTGCAACTACCTCCTCGGTGCTGACAAAGCTAAGCATCTCAGGCTGCACCTGCCGCTCAATATACAGTCGCCGAAGGGGCAGGATCGTCATAGGACCTAGACGTGGGACCGTCAGCATGGAACTTGGTAGAGGAATCGTCGAGATGCTGCGGACCTGGTTTGAAGTATACATCGCTGGCAACGCCGACCATTGCTTGGTCTCCGGATTGTTCGTTCGAGGAAGAGGTTTTTGCGGCTGCTTGTGCGCGTCGATTAGCCAAGCTTGCTTCTGCCAGGAGACCCAACGGATTCAAGGAGTTGTCCGGTAGCGAGTGCATCTTCGGTGATGCCGGCGGCTGATGAGAAACATGACTCCGGCGTTCACTGGCAGGGGACGGGGGCGGGGAGGGTGAGTTGATCAACGCCTGGGTATTTTGCGTAGCCAGCGTTGGAGAAGGTGATCGAGATAGCATGCCTGATGCTATGCTTGGGTTACCGAGAGAACGGAGAACCGTGTCCAGGGTCCGTTCCATCTTGCGCAAGGAGCGCGTCAAAATCTCATGTTTTCTAGGACTGCCCATTAGCAATCATTACATTATAGAAGGACAAAGAATTAACACTCACTTGGTCGAACGCTTGCCGCGGTTCGACTCCTCAAATATACATTCATGGTTGCCTGTCTGGCACCTCTTACAGGGAGGGCCATTCTCCGCTCCGACGCATTTCATCTTGAGCCGGCGGCAGACAGTACATGCACTAAAAGGGTGTAAGCACGAGCCTTTTATTGCCCATGACGAACTCACCGAGAGCCTCGGGTCGGCTTCGCTTTAGGTTCCTCTCCTCTCTCCGTTGTTGGGCTCTGTGGGTCCCCGTCATCATCTTGACGCGCTCGCTTACGGCTGTCATGTGAGACACTGCTGGCGGACGCGGGGCGCTTGCCGTTGGCGTTTGAGCTGAAGGATATGGTGTCGTTCGGGGGTGTGCCGACCGTTTCGGAGCCGTGCGAGGAGGGTGAAGAGAGATTGGCGGGTATAGCGAGGTGCGGGGGCGGCATCACATGCTGATGCGATTGCTGGGGGTATGGGTAGTACTGGGGCGGGTAGAGCGCAAGGGCCGGGTCAATCGGGATCGGAGGTGAGGGTGGGGGCTGCTGCATGTGGTGGGCCATGGGGTGCTCGTGCGGATGGTGGAGGGTGATGGACTGGGTCGAGTAGGAGGTGGATGCGTGGTGGTTGGTGTGCTGCGGGTGAGAGACATAGTAATCGTGGTAAGCCAGCGGTGAATGCGACATAGCAGCGAGTGGGGGGAAGGGAGAGCGGGGGAGTGAGGGAACAGGGTACGAACGGGAGGGGCTGAAAGGAGATGGCAAACGAGCTTAATAGAACGTACAGGTTTCTTTTCTTGACGAGACGTAGGACCTCACGTGGAATCGCGGCCGAAATAGCGGTACGGGGGATGATTGGGAGGGCTGGGAAAGAGAGGAGACGGGGCGAGACGAGAGATGGGAGAGTTGAGAACGCGGCCACCGATTCAGGTCGAGACGAGATTTCGATTGAGCGAGCGCGCCACGGTCAATCAGCTTGCCTCAGGGCTCTCGGCTGTTGGCGAATCACCGGCTGAGGACTGCGCTCCGCTGCGGGGGTGATGTCGGAGCGGGGGACTGGAGGCGTCTGGAGGTCGTCTGGGGCAGCGAGGGGAGCGCGGGAGGTGGTGGTGGACGAGAGAGGACGACGGCTGAGCCCCTTACTGCGACCAGCGTGAGCGAGGACGACGGGCGCCTAGTACCCCGGACTGACTGCCATCGTAGACGCCCAGATGATCCCCCCGTGCTGACTACTGCCCCAGCCAATCTCAGCACGGCGCTTACCCTCGGCCACCCCGGCCCGCTCACCTGAGCACTCCGCGCGCCCTCCCGTCGGTCACACTCTCTCAAACAACTCCCGCCAGTAAGTTTGTCCTCTCCTCATGCCGCCGGTCGCGGCGTCGGTCGTAGCCAGATATGGCACAGTGCACGCCATCGCGCAGCATCGCGCCCCTTGCACCCCGCAATTCAAACCCCCGCCCCCTTTTACCCCAGAATTATCACAGCTCTCCAGCGCCACAGAGTGCGATCAGCGACTAGGCCATTCAGATCCTGCTGACCATTCACTCGGCGAATTCTTCCGCGTCGGCCCCGCTTTGGGAGTCTCCCTCTACGCAGCCCCGTGCGACTTATCGCGGCATTCTGCGCGGAATGCCCGTCCAGGAACAGAACTCCGCACAATTCCAGTTGTCACTCCTTTGACTTCATCCTCCACGTCCCCCGCTTCTCCTCCCACACCTATGGTGATCTTCCAATTCCAGCCTCCGGACCTTGCACCCAGTGTGAATCAGACCGCTCTCACAGAACCTCTCTCCCATTGCACGCGCATCGTATCGAATCGCGATACTATCGCGCCTACGCGCCATCGTTCGCTCGGGAACAGTCGTTGTCTCCCTTCGGAAATTCATCAAACACACCTCAACATATCCCTATCAAGTCTGCCAACTCTCATACTCTCTCTCCCTCGTTCTCCACTCGCTCCGCGCGTTTGATAGAGCTCATTCCCCGTCATGCCTGCCTATCCTAGCAACTCGCGGGTGCAGTTCCCTGAATCCTGTGTTCGCGTCAATCTCGTACTCCAAATCGATCCTAGTATCGTACCCCTTCGTCTTCTCTCAAGCAACCCTCCCCTTCCATTCCCGCTGTGCCCGACATCCCTGTCATCCTCGGTCTCATCCTGGTTCCGCTCGCCTTCCCATGTCTATCATACACCTACCACGCTTATCTGATTCAGACAACTGACCGTTACGTTGCGCAATGACTTGATAGTTGCTCCACAGCGGCCCATCTCGCCGAGTGCAGCTCCTTCTCATCGCACACTCCGTTCGCCTGTTTCATATCAAAGCGGATAACTCATATCCATGACTGTCGCTCAGTTACTGCACGGTCTCAAGACCTGCAAGCCGAACCTCTCGTCATCCCACTAAGTTTGTCTCACGCCTTTCTCCCATAGAAATGTAGCGCTAGCTACAGTAACTCTGAGCGCGACCTTCACTCCAGGCCGCCGATGATCCCGTCGGTCTCAAAGTCGGACATATTCGCGTACCGCCACCGACGCAACCCCGGGCTCAGATGCAAGAGCACTGAGCCGCTCCGCAGTATTGCTCTCCGACGACCCGCGTGGTTCGTACTTTCATAGAAAGCTCGCCAACACGCCCCGTCAGCACCTCGGAAGCCGACACACAGCCCCGAACCTTGCGGCCGACCAACTTGGAAAGAACCTACGCAGGCTCAAAAGTCGATCGCACGTTCTTCTCCGCCCACTCGCAAACTGCCGTCACGTCCCGCTCTCCCGGGCATGCCGAACCTATTCCATACCCAAGCGAGGTTTCGTGGACAGCACCTCGCTCGCTCGATCTGCCAGCTTCGCGCTGCGCCCACGCTATTCTCGAATCTCGAGGTAAAGGCGTTCTAGCTGGCGGCGGCACCCCCTTGTCCAAGTTTGGACGCTTTCGGCACGTCGCAGCAAGCTCCCAAGCTCCCAGGGGCTTGTGGTGACTCGGCCGTCCCAGGAACGGAGTTGCTCCGCCTCCCACTCCCACTGCCTATGTTCGTCCTCTAGCGGGAGAAATGCCTCAGCACCGTCTCTATATTTTCGACCGTCCCTCAACGGTGCCCTACCGCTTCCGCTTTGTTCACCGCGAGGCCGTCGGCACCGACGTGCCTGCCGACAGGCGAGTGCATACTACACGGTCTTCTCGCCTTCGCTCGCGTCCGCATTGTCCAGCACTCTGCCGCGACCGTCGTGCGCTCCATGAATACGTGCGTGACCTTCGCGTATTTAATTTCCCTGGGTGCGGGTTCTCACGAATACAACGCGCCATCTGGCTCGGGTGTCCAGAACGTTACCAGAACCGCTCTGGTAACGTTGTGGGCATCCGAAGGTGGAGATAGCGTCCCCACCTGCCCTCCTCGCTTTTGTCGGTGTGGGCGACCGTCCTTCATATCCGGTCGTCAGGCGGCGCCTTCGGTCCCGCCCCTGGACCGAAATGCGTCATCCGAGTCGGAGTCCGCACCCTCAAAGTGACTGTGCAATGTGGAGCGGTGCGAGGTAGCATCCCTGTTGCTTTTGCCGTTTCTTCTCCGAAGCGTTCACGCGAGCCGTGCGCTATACACGAGGCAAAGCGGAAGGGGACATACAGTATGTACGCAGGTCGGAGGGATGACCGTAGCTGTGGCGACGAAGCCTAACCAGCGAACAAACGGACGCCATCCCTTAAGTCCTCGCACCTTCCAGCATATGCCACACGGCTGCCATGCTGCCTCTAGAGGCACCCATGCCACTTAAACTATGACGATCATCCGCGGGATTGCGTCTCAATCACCAGCCTACGAGGGCGGCCTTGTCGTAAAGTCGCCGAATGGCACGCCGTCGTTTCCTGCGCGACGTCACAGTGCGGGCGCACCGTGCGTCCCAGAAGTCTCTCGAGTGAATTGGCCAGTTCATATTCTGTCTCAGTGCGGGGTCTTGTTCGGCTGCACGGGATGGCGCGTCCTTCTCGTGTTCGATGAGCCCGGTACGGCGGCGTCGCTGCCTAACCAGCGCAGTGCGTCGTAATAAATCCCCTCATTTCCCTCTGAATTCTTGATATATGAGCCTACCCCACTGCCGCATTTGCCTCGCTGCGGTCACTACGCAGAGCCCCAACCGCAGAGCATCGCGCGGCGATTGAGCTTAACACGCCAGCACAGAATGGCTCCTGTCCATCTGCGCAGAGTTGTGTACTCACCTATACAGTCAAGAAGGTCCTATGGTACCGCCGGCGCTCTCGCAAGAAGCCCCGATCAAGAGAGCGTCGAGAGCGCTAGCGCCGACGACCGTCGCGCGAGCCAACGCGGCTCTCTTGGCATCGTTCCTCCCGCCTCTCGGGTCGAATTTCTGACGGATGCGAGCAGGGCATCTCCGTCGTTTTCCTTCCGCCGACTGTGATAGACTCACGCGCGGAGCACCTGCTAAGGGAGACAACGCACCCGGCGGCGAAGTCGCGTGCTGCGAGCTATCACGTCCCGCAGCACTCTTCTGGTTCTCCATCTCTCGTATGGCAGGATGCGGGCCAGGCACGGGGGTCCTCGACGGCGGCGTACGGATGCGCAGCCGCGCCGTCGGTGTTCGCAAGAAGATTGGCGCCTCCCGAGCGGCAGATGATAGCCTCGTGCTACCATGCCCGCCGTACGCGTACTGGGTAAGAAGCATCGGCAAGACCGCAGGCACCGCAGTTTTGCACCAAACAAGGACAGCATACGGTTCTCATCAAAGCGGGCGCAGCCCTTGACTCTACCAGAACGCAGAAGATGTCGTCGGCCATGTATTTATCCTGACAAATGTTCATGATACTTTGTTCGGCCGTGGCTTCCCCCGTGAGTCAGCGGGCGGTAAGTAGGGGGCCACGATGACGGAGCCTACAACACAGAGCAGACAATCCTGCGCCATAATTGCCCTTCCGCTGAGGTCATCGGGGATGCAGCCGGGTCCTCCGACGACTGACGCATTCGCATTGTTCGCAAAGCCTCCAGATGGTTAGATATCACCCGCCGCAAAGGCGAGCGGGTTCACACAACGGTGCGGGTGACCACCGCGACGAGCCGCCTTGCACCGCCACCATCGTTCTTGCGGCGCTTTCCAGAGGTCCGTCGCCTGCTCGCTACGTAAGTTAGCGGCCTGCAAACAAGCTGCAAAAGGGCCCGAGCGGGCAGCTACCCGCGAGGGGGGCGTAAGATGTGAGGCGTGTAAAATGTACGTACACGCTTGCGCCCCCGTGCCTGATGGGATGCGTGGTTCGCGTACGGGGATTCGACTCAGCGCTGGCACTTTGACAGGTGCAAGGCAGACGTGGGTGATTAGAGGATCAGTCTCCTCGACGACGACGATATCCGTCGCATTTGTGGCTCCGGTCATGGAAGATGGTCGGAATGGGGCAAAAGTGGAGGGTGTTGAATGGATAGCGGGGTTGCTGCAGCGTGCGCGCTTCTGGTGGGTTCATCACCGGAGAACCTAGTTTGGAGAATGATTCGCTGAAATCCTGAAGCTCATAACAGCGGTCATGTGTTGAGGACAGTAGGCATCACGCATCGAGGTAGCCTCAGGCTGTCAATGCATCCCGGGAGAATACTCCGAATTCTACCCACGGAGCTTCCCTGTGGGGAACGTCCTGCAGCGGATTCGCAACCCAAATATGCACACGGCGAGTGGGGTTCTTGTTTCCACTGGCCGTAACCTGCATGTCATGACGATCCGGAATTTGCTCGCTACCGACGCAACATGACCGCCATGCGGGCGTTCAGGCCCCGGATAGATACGGCTTGGCCATTTTCGTTCTTGAATACCTGCCTAATCTGGGTCTTCACCGTCCCGGTGGATGCGGCCCGGGAGCGCCCTGGCACAAAAAGCACCGCGGCAGCACAGCTCGTTCGCAAGTTGGCTCGGGACCCCATCTGATTTTCGACGTTCGATCCCGGTCCCAGCGATATGAATCTCTGTGCCAAACTTGGTTAGGATCTCCTCATGCAGTAATGCGTCTCTCATGAGATGATGACCGTGAGTCCTTGTCCTCCCGGTGAGCAACGATCCATGTTCCTTCAGTGACATTGTTCCTGCGCTGACAGTGGCTAGATTAATGCATGATTGCAGAGAGCGCGTGCGATAGCTTGACGAGCTGGTCTGATGACGACAACCATGTCTCAGCCTGTGGATACCCGAGACGCAGTACCCACTGCGGATGAGCTTCCTACGGCGGGGATTTCCGGAAATCTCGCGGTCTTATTTCCTAAGTCTCAGAGTCCTTGAGTGACAGGATCTTACCCGCGATCTCCCCTTCCGCGGACCCGACCTCTGACTTGCTCTCTCCGGCCCTTGTTTTCGGGTCAGGGCGCCCGCGCTCTCAGGGAGAGCAAGGCGATTCGTCGACAAAGCCCCGACTCTCTGATTGGGCGCCCACCGTCCCCTGGCCCCGCAAATCGCGTTTATCTTCCCGTCAGTGCGAGTCCCCAGGCTCACCTCCGCCATTAGCCGTGAAGACACCGTGAAAGACAACAGAGCATCTCTGCACCTCTGCTACAGTACGAAACGAGTTGGCCGCCCCGGCGCTGAACGATAAGGACCCAGTGACTCTCCAGGCGCATGTAGCACATGCTCATCCTGTCTTCTCCGAGGACGCGTGTCCAAATTTCTCAGGAAGGCCGTGGCCATATGGTAGATGCTGATGCGTACGTCGATGTCGTCCTCGGTGGCTTGGATAGCTGCTGATCATGAGTCGTTCTCACCGATGCACCACGCATTACAGGTCAACTTGTCGCAAGATGACGTCGTATAGCACGGTGAGTGCATACAGGACATGCAGTACATGGATTATTTCGTCATGCGGAGCCTACGAGTGCTTGCATTGATGGTCTTCTAAAGGAACTGCCGAGTTGCCGACGGATACACTCTACCTTTGTGGCGCAAATGCAGTCCGTGACTATCCTCTTCTGCAGGCGATTCCTAGAGACTCGACATCTCAGAACGAGGGCACGACCTGCGTGACCAGTGAGTGCATCCATTCTACTCTCATATCGTTGGAGGGATTACTAGTCGACCGCTTGCTGACTATTGCATGACTGATACGATCGTATCGTAGATCTTACTCAAAGTTCGTCGATAGCAGAATTTGTATCGTGAGTCTTCCCATGCTCGGTGACGGAAAGCAATCTTACATGAAAGTTGCGGCCCTCATTGGGTTAGCGCGAAGAATATAGACCTTCGAGCACGTAACATAGCGCGTAACGAGGGATTCGCATCCGGTGTTCGTGCCATCATTCCTCGCTTGCGACGACGGCCGTGTCACTTGGCATATCACAATGGGAATCATCCTACTCTGAGGTGCGCTCGGTTGCGCACTGTGAGACTGACGTTCTCCATAACGCCTCGTTCGGGTGGAGAGCGGCGGAATGATGTCGTAACGCGCGGAACAGGAGTTTCGTGGAGGAGTGACATGGAAATCACGGTACAATTCTGCTTGCGTACAATGTAGATTTGGCTGACATCCGTCTGGGTTTCTGAGCGCAGGCAGCATCGAGATGCCTGTGCCTTGCCGTGCGAGCAACGCCAACCCCTACGGTTCGACAGGACTCGGATACCTTTCACGTCAACCGTCTACAAGCTCATAGTTCGAGAGGATTCAGTATAAGTCGTACCCCATGTAGGCGAGTATGCACCCCTTCCGAATATACATGAGACAGAAGCACAACTCATGCGGCGGCTACCTGCGGAACAGGGTGTGACGGACATCCGTTAGCTCGCGCCTACGCCTCCGTCTCCGTATGAGATCCAAGTGCGAATACTTTCGGTATAGCTCAACTTGGATCAGCGAAGGGAATCCTGCCTAGCGCGCACGATAGGACACGGGCCAAACGGCCAGTGCTCGCACACTTCAAGCCTGTGATAGGCGCATTCGGCAGCCTCTGGTTGGTCGGGTTCGAATCTCAGCAGTTTGGGGATGGTTCATCCATTCCATGTCCGCATGGACTGCTATGCGCTACCTGGATTCTGCGAGGTGCCTTGGGGCCGTGCTCCATGCTGCAAATGTGGAAGTCGAACCGGTGCATGTCAGAACAGCGTACGTTCTACGCAAGTTCTTGGTTCCTGGGGAGACTGCGCTCTCAGGGTCGCAGCAGGAGCATAGAATCTTCCCAAGGGCCAATCCTGCACTTTCAGGGAGTGCAGTGAGCACGCCATTCGTTTGCTTGTGAACAACGGCGTTCGCGGGGATGCTATCTGTCAGCACGCATTGCTCCACAGAGTTCCGTTGGATTCGTTGGCCAATGAAACTCGGTGTGCTACGAGAGGCCCGGGGATAACTGAGACACCATATGGACGTCAGTCACGTTCAATTCGCCGCTCCAGCTGTGTCCTTCTCTAGTGTCGTATTGATGACCCGCTTTCCTCTCAGGACTAGTGGCAGTCTCTAGAGACGGGACAGCGGGCACGCGCTTGTAGTGACAATACCGCGCAATAATTGTAGGTACATTTGCGATTCGCAGTCTTTGCTCGTTATTTCCTCGCTCCACAGCCACGCTCGGAGTGTCCTGAGGATTCATTGTTCGTATTGATTCCTAGAGTTACGCTCATGTTGGTACCTTGCCCTGGCCACCCGTAATACTTGTGAAGTGGTCTGGGTGTTCCCCTGATGGCGTGTAGGAAGGTCTCAGAGGTCAGTGCCATGATTTCATACGAATTCTGAGAGAGCGAGCAAAATTGGCTCGAAGGCTATCATGCCGACGGCAAGTACAATAATACTCTACCACTGTCAGGTACAGAAGGATGCATCTTGAGACCGTGGCCCACGGTACCAGTGGTCGACTGACTGGCTATTGGGGAGATAGATGGCAACCAGAGGCAGCCTACTCAAGCAAACAATCGCGGGTGTACATACCACCACCAATGGGCAATAGCAGGGCGTGATCACGATGACGAGGTTGCAACGAAGTAGAGCAACCCAACGGGTAAGCTTGAGCGGCTCATCAAGCATTTGTTCGGAGATGCTTCAAGTCGGTCCTGATGTGTACCCTGACCATACCAGCCACGGGAAGCCCGTTCTGGCCCTCTCTCCCTCTGCAGGCCTCGGTGAAGAAGGTGGCTTGTGCAAGATGCCGAGGAGATCAGCCATCCGCTCTCCACGTTGGCCGAGCTGCCTAGCATGTGCTGCCGGTAGCTAAAGTGAAGGCTAGGACAGGCACCGACAGAAAGGTCATTGAACGACACGGACCTTGAGACTACACTGGGGACGATGACGGCTTCCGCGCTCGCAAAGTGGCATCCAGAGGCACAGGAGGACACGACTACTGCCTGGAGTCCAAGTCGCATTACATGCAGAGGACGCGGTACCTGTATCCTCAGCGTTGGCAAGTTCGGCCAGGCACATCTCCACGACGGGAATAAACGGGCCGTTATCAGTGGTCAAGTACCAATAGCACGCGAAGAAGAGCAATTGTAGCAGCCATCGGATCGACCATCACGAGCTACAATCGTGCGCATGGGAGAGGAGATTGAGGGCTCGCTGGGAGACTGGTTACCAAATCAAGCGTGTGCTATAGAATGTGCTCACGAGTGACATACTTTCGGTCGACGAAGCTTTTGACAAGCTTTTGGTGCCCGCTCCGACGTCGATATCACTGACCACCCAGCCGGGTCTGGCCGAGCTGGGTAGACTGATAGATCACCGCTATTTTGTGAGGGGACACTTGCAGATACTAAGACACGGCACCAAGATGCAAAGGTGAACTGAGAAATCGCAAGAGCATGTCAAGCGAGACCTGTAAGAGACAACCTGAGACAACCTCGTACGTAAAGGTCAGTGGCAGCAACGAGTATCTGGACCATGTGCAGCAGATGCGACGTTCCCAGGAACGGCGAGAGGTGCGGGAGCCGATACCTCGGCGATGTCCAGAATGCAAAGGCAGCAACAGAGCACACTGGATATCTGCTTCCAAGCCAGCTATGCCTCTCGGTGTGCAACACCCACCATACGCACCGAGCCTATGCCTAGTGTAGGCGGCCGGAACGTAGAAGAGACGTATAGTACTCGATGGCAACGAGGATGCGCCGTGAATTGCTGATCACGAAGTCATTTCGACTCAAGTATCGCAGCGTGGAGAGCTCTCACCAGCATGGTGGTAGCGAGTCATTCGAGTCACCGTGGACGTAACGTTCCAGACCCAATGTTATAAGTGACCTATAATTGACCTGGATGGAGAACATAGCATCGCTCATGTATAACTGTTCACCTACAGATCCTGATGCGGGACTGCTCCTTGCAATAATGAATCCTATGTCCAGTGCATTCCCCAGAGGTGTGTACCTTATCAGCAATTATGGTCGGGAGCATGCAGACATGCTTACCTGTTATTGTCCCTCAGTGACTACACGAAACAGACCTCGCATGCACGATGCGGCCGTGTGCGTTGCATACCAGGCGCCTCAGGCTGGCGTTCTTGGTGTAAGTACATAAGCACCGTTGACTGCGAGAACGACTCAGCGATTTGTCGGAGAAAAGGCGGAGAACCAATGGATGAGGGTAATGCCAAACTCAGCCTAAGCTCCGCTGAGGCATTCGGGCAGAGGAGAGGCGCCCAAAGTAAGCGCTGGCATCATTGCTTCACGTCGAACTGTCCGAGCCTCGAGCTGCGCGGGGGGCGCACTCTCTTCAACCACCATCATGTCTTCCAACCCTCGTCCTTCACTGTACCTTGCGCCATCGGTGAATACAACTACGTAGGTGACTTGTACAGAATCTACTTCGTCCATACTTAACGCGACTTACAGGGTGGTCACGACGACAACGACAACGACGACATACGCGCCTATCCCTTTACCTGCGATCCCTCCCCCTTCATCGCCCAAAGATCCCAAACTATACCCTTTGCTCAATGCAACTCTGCCAAGGTCCTTGCGTGAGTTTCCTTTGGTTTTCCCAGGGGGCTCGCGTGCCACTTTCCGGGACGGCGAGCTTGGCGAGGAACAGATGCAAGAGGAGGAGACCGTAGTGGAAGGCAAGGGTTGGAGGATGGTCAAACGCGATGAGAATGAACCTCCGAAGGAGGTCGGTCTCGTCGAGGCCATTGAACGTTACGGTCGGAAGAGGTCGTACAGTAACGAGAACATGATGGAGGGTATCGAGGCAATTCCTGGCCTGGTCCCCACCACACCACCCCGCAAGAAAGCGAAGAGCCATCCACCGCCGCCAATCAATACCATGAACACCGCTGCGCCCCCCTCTCCCCTTCCCTCCCCACATGGCTCACCACCACCCGAGAGCATCTGGCCATCGGCGCCTCCAAGTGGTCATTCTTCCCCGCAGCCGCAGGCTCAAGCTCCATTACAACCTGATCTATCCCTCACGACACTACTCGCCCTTCCCTCCCTACTCTCGCATTTTTCGAATCTACCGCCCCCACTGCAATCACATGTGTTACTTACGTTCCTGCGTCACTCTCCACTCTCTGTCTTGCGCACCCTTCACTCCGTCCTGACTCCAACACTCGCAAGGGACTTTCTGACCCTGCTCCCTCCTGAGCTTGTGTCGCAAATCCTCAGCTACCTTCCTTTCCCAGACCTGGCTCGTGCATCTAGGGTGTCCAAGGCTTGGCGAGCTATTATCGACTCTGATCCTGTCCTTTGGCGGGACTTGCTGAAGAGCACGAGGCTCTGGTTTGGTCACGATTCCGAAACTGCTTTCGCGGAGGCGCTTATGGCACGTCGAAGACGACAAGGACTTCCTGCTCCGAACTCACTCCCTCTGCCCCACCCATACAAGATCCTCTTCAAGTCACGACGCCTCACGCAAACTCGTTGGGTCACGAATCAGGAACCGAAGCGCCTGACTTTCCCTGCCCATGGACGGTCTGTTGTGACGTGCCTCATCTTCTCTCATGGTCGTATAATCTCAGCCTCGGACGACCACACAATCCATGTCTACTCTCCGGTCACTGGTACGCTCATCCGCTCGTTGGATGGCCACGAGGGCGGCGTCTGGGCTCTGGCGGCAACAAAGAACACACTCGTCAGCGGCTCCACGGACCGGACGGTCCGAATATGGGACCTTGAGACGGGGCGCTGCACGCATGTCTTCGGTGGGCACACCAGTACAGTTCGTTGTCTGGCCATCGTAAAACCGGAGTGGATCAATTTCGAGAACGAGCACGGCGTCGTGGTCAGGGAGAAATGGCCGAAACGACCGCTCATTGTGACGGGGAGCAGAGACCACTCTCTACGCGTATGGACACTCCCTAGGCCTGGAGACGAAGAGTACAGGTGCTATGGTGCCGATGATACTGAAATAGATCCTTCTGAGGTGTGTTATCCCGTTCTGAGATAGTACGCGATTGACTGATTGGGACTAATAGGAGGACGTGGACGACAACCCCTACCACAAACTCCATCTCGAGGGTCATGACCATGCTGTCCGTGCTCTGGCCGCTCGAGGACGCACGCTCGTGTCCGGGAGCTACGATTGTACGGTTCGTATATGGGACATCATAACGGGCGAGTGTAAATGGGTTCTCGTCGGACACACCCAGAAAGGTGCGGGACGCCATTTTTTGGACGCTTGACATGCGATTGTTGATATAATACGGGAACATCAGTCTACAGTGTCGTGCTTGACATCAACCGCAATCTCGCTTGCTCTGGGTCTATGGACGGCACAGTTCGTGTTTGGGACACCAGCACCGGCCATTGCCATCATGTCCTCGCGGGCCACACGTCTCTAGTTGGCCTGCTTGGGCTATCTCCCTCATACCTAGTCTCTGCCGCCGCCGACTCGACCCTCCGGGTATGGGATCCGGACACCGGCGAACTGCGTCACACATTGGCAGCGCACAGCGGCGCGATCACCTGCTTTCAACACGACGAGTTCAAGGTCCTCAGCGGGTCTGATGGCACCCTCAAGATGTGGGACATCCGAGACGGGACACAGGTTCGCGATCTGCTCACCGGCATCGTCGGCGTGTGGCAAGTCGTCTTCGAGGGTCGATGGTGTGTTGCAGCGAGCAACCGCATGGACTCTACTGTCCTGGACGTCTGGGACTTCGGTAATGACGATGACGATGATTGGGAGGGCGAGCCACCTGGTGGGCTGTACGATGAGGAGTCCGACTACGACGAGGACGAGGAAGAGGAGGATCTTGATCGAACACAGGCAGAGGTCGATGCGATGGATCAGGATCTTGACGGTGTACCGTCCGACGCTGAATTTGTGGATGCCGACCAGGACCAAGATCTTGGGCTATCCGATGAGGACGATGCTGAAGTGCGATCACCGGCCTGGCGGGGCTTATCCACGACGAGCACGCGGGCGTCTACCAGCCAAGAATCCTCGACGAGTCAGTACCGCAGCCGTTCGTCCGCCCGCTCACGATCGCAGCGAGAGGCGGGTGCCCCTTCTGTAGGTGTGCCTTCGGAGCCGCAGCTACGCATGCTGCCTGCGGTGGACGAGACGCCCACAAGACCGCGCATACGGAACGCAGGCCACCGCCGGCGGTGGCAACCGTAGACATCCTGCTATTCCCTACCGCCATCCTCCCACTCTGTATTACCACGGGATTCTGTTGTTCATCACCTTCGCTATCGTTTCTAGCTCCCGCTTATCTCGCCATCATGGTTTGCGAATCGCTCACGTATTTGTTACGGGATTTCTGTATACCGAACTCTGTCTGGTCTTGTAGAAGCATCTCATCATGATATGTCGGAGGAACGTCGTGTACATACATTATCTACCATGTGTTATCCGTAATGAACAGCCCCTGAAAGTGCGTTTACCATCATGCTGATGAGTGTAAGCTATTGGACTTGGAACGGTCTGGCTTCCACAGAGGGGTTGGTCACCTTTGGGATCTCCGACGATTCCAAGAGAGACATTAATGTCTGTCCTCACTCACTCGTATCAATAGAGATCCGGTATCGCGGGATGTCATGACTGCAATACTACAGTACTGCGACGATCCCCAATGGGCGGTACCGAATCCCCAATTGCTGCGCCGCATTCAACGCCACAATCCACGAAGTTAGCGGTTCAAAGGATCCGCAAATGTGTAGGAGAACTGTGCATCGGATTCACTCGCTACGCACAACGTCCGACGTGATGTATTCAACCGAGCTGCTGGGGCGTCCTTCCTGACATGATCAACGCCGAACAGATACCGTAGCGATAGAACGCGCCTGCTCGGTTCTGCGTAGAAGGCAACATGCGCACGAGTGAGCCAATAGCAGGCTGCGTAGCGGAGAGACACGCTGGAGGGGGCGGGAGGGGACGCGTATCCTCACGGACAGTTGTGTCAAAAGGAAACAGAGCCCTCACGCCCGCTTCCGAATGCCAAGGATCGGCGCTCCCCAGCAACGTATTACAGCTATTGGGAACGTTCGAGACTGCCGTAACCCTGGAGGCAACAGTCGCCGATAGCATCGAAGGACGTACGGTAAGGCCAATCGGACGAGGGTGCCAGAGCATCACGAAGCCCCGTATCCAGTTTTCCATTGCCGTGAGAAGGAGAGTATCCGCCCTCCGCATGGATCGTGCGTGCGTGCAGGGTGTGGTGGAGCTTCCACGGCAGGTCCATTGTACCGGAACGAGGTCGAGAAAAGAGCGGCGGATATGGCACTTGAGGTTCGGTACCGGGGTGTTGGGTACATACCGGCGAATGCCGCTCACTGAATTCCTACGCAGAAGCAGATATGGTAGGTAAATAGGCACGGTATCCCGAAAGCCTTCGCAAAAATCGAAGGTACCGACTCCGCCTACATCTGCCAGGCATATTCAACCGGGGATGCTGGAGGACACCTGACGTCTAGCACGCCTCCGGGTGATCGGATTGAAGACGGTGGAAGCACTGTCTTGGCAAGATTGGGTGCATTTACACCCAACGAGAATGACATGCGACAAAAGCGACCGGCGGGGAAGTACATCTTTGCATTGTCGAGCTGCATTACGGTGACGCTACAGGGCCATCACAATGTTGGTCAGTCAGGAACGCGGTAGCACTTCGATAAAAAGAGGTACCTCTCGCGGGTGTGCCCAGCATACTTTACATCACGCGAGCTTTGTAGATTTTGACGTCTTCTCGAGGCCTGGGAGACACGAGTTAGTCAGGACAAGGCTGCTGACTACTTGGCAAGCACATAAGCACATACCGGTCTTGAGCATCCGTAGCCACGGCTCCGAGTCTTTGCACCACACGCATGCCTGCGCTCACCCGACCGAAGATTGTGTGCTTGTTATCGAGGAACGGCGTAGGAGCCAGGGTTATGAAGAATTGAGATCCTAGAATGCGAAGCATCAGCCATCTAGGCTCAAGCCTGAGTACCTCGGTGATCGCACCATTGGTATTTGGTCCGGAATTCGCCATGGCGAGGATGCCAGCTCCCGTGAATCGTAGCTCAGGGTGTATCTCATCCTCGCTGAGGCACGAGTGAGCCAAGGCTGTGCGTCAGATACGCAGGAAGTAACTCACAATTTTTGCCCGTAGATACTCGTTCCCCCACGTCCAGTTCCGGTAGGATCACCCGACTGAATCATGAAATCCTGTTGTCGAATAGTCATGTTAAGATCAAGCCGACGGCACCCCCAAGTGTAAGACATACGGCAATGACACGGTGGAAGACGACGCCATTATAGTAGCCCCGCTTCGCGAGCTCAGCAAAGTTCTTGCACGTCTATTGGAGACGCGAGTCAGTCAACGAGCCTAGGCACCGCGAATGCAGAGCCGAACCTACTCGAGGAGCGTGATCCCAGTACAGTTCGAGCTGAATGTCCCCCATACTTGTTTCAAGTACTACGGATTCCATAGTCGCAACGTCCTCGAGTCAAGAAGCTTAGCGGTGGCAGTAGCGAGAAGTCACTTGGTCAGACGATGAGGGCGAGAGGCAAGAAAGGGCCGTTCTTTCCAGGTTCACAGCTGCTCTCTTCCCAGGCGCGCCACCGCGGCTCGCGCACTTGCCTTCGACCACTTCAGCCACCGCCCGCAATTGCAACCTGTAACACATCTCGTGTGCTCAACATCACCGAGAAGGCTTTCGAGATGCGTGCTATAGTGCAGCGGGTCAGCTCAGCCTCGGTCACAGGTACTTGTCGTGCGAGTCTGATCCAAGCAGCGTCTGATCACTGATACTTCGAAGTCGACAACGAGGTTATATCGTCCATCGGCCGAGGCCTTATGGTTCTCGTCGGTATCGGGAGAGGTCACTTTTATGATTTCAATTCAACGGCGGAACAACGCTGCTGAATGGATACTATGCATGGACAGAACAGACGATACTGCGTCCGACATCGAGACGCTAACTAAGCAGATGTACGTTTCGTCCTTCAATCTAGACTGTGTCCATCCCATAACCACTCGCTGAACATATGCTATCTGTCTCGTAGTCTCTCGCTGAAGGCTTTCTCTGATGAGAGCACCGGGACTATGTGGAAGAAGAACGTCAAGGACATCGACGGGGAGGTGCTTTGCGTGTCACAATTTACGCTCTTTGCCAATACGTCCAAGGGGAAGCCCGATTTCCACCGAGCAATGGTAAGCAATAGTTCTAACTTTGTAGAAGACTTCAGCGCTGACCGCAGTGTTCGCCCATACTGGCCGTCGTGCCGCACACTGCTCCCAGGCTTCAGGCCCCTCCCGGGACTTGTATGGCTCTTTCCTCAAGCGGATAGGCGAATTGTATAGGCCAGAGAAAATCAAAGGTGCGTAGGCGACACTCGGTCGCACCGGATGTTTTACTGCCAGAGTTGCGGCACTCGAGGTTATTTTCGTCGTGCTCATGCCACTCCTTGTGAACAGATGGACGATTCGGCGCCATGATGGACGTCCGCCTGACAAACGAGGTGAGTGGTATTGCGGCTGGGTCGTACCTCAGCCTTTGTCACCGTACCTTCTGTCCGAGATTCTGATCACATATCACACGTTCGTAGGGCCCTGTGACATTCACTCTCGATTCCAGGAAGTTTGAATACGTCGACCAACCTCCCGCCCAGGTCCCCTCAAAGTCTACCGCTGGCGCAGTCAAGAAAGGTGGAGCCGGCGAGTCAGAGAAGGCCGCCGCAGCTAGAACCGAAAGTTAGATCACAAGGCTGCGCCGGGGTGTGACCGCGCTGCAACCTATTGTACAGGTGTAGATCATGAAGATATAGATTACAGCCTCCTGCTGGGATGCACTTGAATGTTCAGGAGAGCTCTGTGGAGATGAAGCAATATGACCCTCTTCATAGATGTTCGAAATGTGGAGTGCGGGACTGCATGTGTTCGGACCTATTTCATGACAGCTTTCTGGCCAAATCTGTGTCGTAAGGAACACAACACGCCCCTACGGCATGACTCAACGTTGTTGCCTTCATCGGCATGGCTTTCGAGGTTCGGATGCACAGCGCACGCCCCTGCTTCCCAGCACGGTCCCCCAGCAGATCATCTTGCATGATGTTGAGTTGTGACCTACAATATGCATCTTCTGCTACCTACAACATGCCTCCAACGATGCTGACCAAAGCTCGCGTCCCCAACCGCACTTTCCTCTCATCAGTGTTGCTACCGCCTCGCCACGCACGTGCATGCGTACGCAGCCCATCCACCTCATCTGCAAGACGTTGCCGGAGTGTCGGAGATGTCGTGGCGAGCACGAACGACAGTTCGGTGTCGAGATTTGCGGAACGCGAATTCAGGTTCGTCGAGCCGAAAAGTGTCAGAACCGGAGTTGCGGACGGTGCCGGACGAACCCATATGCCTTTAGTAGATTCCGTCATCACCAAGGATGAGAGATTGCAATAAAGAACTACAACATACCTTTGGCATGGTATGTCCAGCCTTCCCGTTCCCACTCGTTCAACTGCACGCCAGGGAATGGTTCGCTTGAATCGTGAGGCCATTCTCTGCGTGCGGAGCATACAGCACTCATGAACCGCCGCTCAAATAGAGTATATGCCTCTGGAATGCGCCCGGAGACTCCTCTCGAACCAAAGAACCCGTTTGCCTATGTCCGACAAGTCAAAATTGGGGAAGAAAGCTGGCGGAGTTAAAGTGCCTACCTTTGGACTGGCTGCGAGGATTCTGCACGCGAGGTGCGAGCCGACTATTGCTTGCTGATACGGTTTGTATAGGGCAAAGTACCCGCTCGTGAGGTCTACAAGAGGCCCATCGTAGTGTGATGCCGGAGACGGCTTGGGCCATTGTTGGGCCGACAGCTCGCGAAAGAGAAGGCCCAAACACCGCTCTTCCTCCCTGACGTTGAATTGGCCTGCTTGTATGACCGGGAAAATGAAAACATCATGCTCGTTGTCCGCCTCAGCTGATCGTCTGTTCTCGGTCTCTGGCACAAAAGGTGCGGGGGATGCAAGCCTCTGTGATCTCTGGAATGTCGTGAGTGCCTGCTCCGCCTTCGCCTCTATTCGATGCGGGTGTGTCATGGTGTCAGGCCAGTGTAGGGTATAGTCTTCTGACGGACTTGACGACGGGAGGAGGCAATATGAGAACGTCGAGGCGGCCTCTAGGAAGGCGAAGCAATATTGCGCGAAGCCAGGTTGGTCCACGAATTGCAAGTAGCGATCTTGGCGGTTGGAGAAATACGAGGTGTTCAGATTGGCACTGAAGCGGAGTTCGTCAAGTGAGGCTGTAGTGGATACCGAGATTGTAGACGTACTCCTTACCCGGATATCAGGACAGTGTCGTCGGCGCCGTAGACCTTGGGGTGCCAAGTTCCCCAGCCTTCGTTGAACCGTGGAGGTACAAGACGGGCCATGATGCCCTTGAGTTTGGGGCTGCGAAACAAAGAAACATGCACTCTCTCCGGATGCTCTTTCAGCAGTGGAAGTAGAATCCGTGCGGTGGAATCCGGTCCAGGGCGCGTTGAGCGATTCAAGTCGAGGTGTAGGTAGACATGAAGGGTGGGGTTGGTCCGCAGCGAGGTGCGTATGGCATCTATCTGAAGGGCCAATCAGTTCTTACTCGATAACGCTCAGGGTCCTCAGCACGTACTAGCTCTAAGTCTTCTGAGCCTATGTAAAGCGAGGAGATGAATAGTCTATGTTGTGCGTTCCGGATCATATTCTGCCAAGCGACATCAATGCGCGGATTAGGAGAGAATGTACAGCTAACGCACTAGCAGTGTCTGGTAAAATAGGCGTGGTTCATGCAATATAGAGACGTCCGAAGACCTCATACTGAAGCAGGGCTGGTGTTCAGCGAGCTTCACCAGAAATTGGCGGATTGTCGGGTCGAATGACACGGTAGAGACTTTGCGAGGACGCTGCGCGGCAGCTACCGGAAGCAACGCCGAGTATACGCGCAACCGGGACTTGGAAAGCGCATTGCGCGCTGTATTGAACATTGAGCGCAAGCGTCGGTCACCGTCGAAAACAGCGAGAGCACTGGCAGCCACAGCGTCGGTCTAAGCCCTAAGGGCGCCTAAGTAGTCCATGTACAGTAGACGCTCGTTGACGCCAGCGATGCGACGGGGAGGACCGTGGGAACGGGAGTTGCCGGGGGAGGAATGGTTACACGCCTGCGCTGCCGCAGGTTTGCTCTTTCAGATTTGCGCTCACCTTCCCCCTCGCTCCCTTTCATCGTCATGGCCGCTCTCAGTTTCATCGGGTACGCTCTCATTCCTCGTCCGTTGCGTACACAGTCTCTGACGACGCGCCTGCAGAAAGCCCATCTCTCTCATTTCTCATTCAGATGTACGATACAGAGGTATTCTCGCGGGCATCGACCCCGTCGCGTCCACCATCCAGCTTTCGAATGGTGAGGAATCTTCCTACGACTCGCGAAGTATTGATCGTGAAGGCTCATTTGTCCCTTTTTCTCAGTATTTTCTATGGGGACCGAGACTCGGAGGTGAGTGCCGCTTCCGAATGACGCGTTTTGAAGATGAAACTATTACGGATGTAAATGAGCTATGGCTCAACCTGTCCGAGAGCGCATAACAATCGTGTGGATGCTTCCGTTGCCTTCCTTCTGAACTTGCCATATCTTCCGTGAAGTCGTTGCGACATATGCTAACTGTTGCTCATATGTAGGCCTCCAGACCAGTACATCCCTCCGGTACAGGAACCTTACACCTACATCATCTTCCGTGCGTCCGAAGTGAAAGACCTTGCCGTTGATGAGTCAGTTCCTCCACGAAGGAACGTTACCGATGATCCTGCGGTCCTTGGGGTAAGTGGCGTTTACTATTCCCTTTTCACACTCTTTCGTATGATGAAACCATTAACGGATGTAACGAGCAATGCTCGATTGTCCGAGAGCGCATAAACTCGTGTGGATAACCCGTTGCCTTCCTTCTGACTATATGCTCATGTCTTCGTGTCTGACGTGTCCTGAACAAACACTGACGTTTCACCTGACCAGGCATCAGCTCCTCAAGCGCCTCCTGCCTACCAAACCTTTGGCTCTCCTTCCTACCATCAACAAATACCTGCTGCTTCTCCTCAGCAGTCCCCACCAAGCTCAGGTACCTCCACGACAGCAACAACAGCAGCAGGCCTTCCAGGGCCGTACGCAGCCTGGGCAACCCTCTGGCTCTCAGTCGACAAACCAATCCCCTGCAGCCCAAGCGCAGGCCAATGGTTCTGCTGCAGCACCTCCGCGTGCTCCCCGGAACCCGTCCGTAACCTCGGCCGCTGCCTCACTTGAGACTGTCGAGCGTGCGCTTGGCGACTTGCGTGTCTCCAACGCGAATACGAACGTGGCCAACGGCAATCATCACCATCACCGAGGCGGTCGTCGCGGTCGTGGACAAGGCCATGACGGCAAGACCGGCTCGTTCCCCATTCCTGACACTGAGTTCGACTTCCAGAGCTCGAATGCTCGGTTCGACAAGGCTGCTCTCGCATCCTCTGCTCGTAGCTCATCTACTAAGGGAGATGAGTTCCGAGACCCCAGAGAGTGAGGCCAAGGAGGGCGAGGCAGGCGACAAGGAGGATGAGTCCCGTCCTGGCGCATACAACCCGAAGAAGTCGTTCTTCGATTCTCTGTCATCAGGCAGCAACGGTCCTTCTGCCGACGGCCGTGGCCGCGGTGGGCGTCGTGGAGGAGGCCGCAACCGCCGGGAAGAGGAGCGAGAGCGGAACGTTGCAACGTTCGGCGAAGCCGGTACCATTGGCCTCTTGGGACCAGGGGGGTACGTCCCTGGATGGGGTGGCTATGGCAGGCGTGGTGGAGGCCGTGGCCGACGCGGAGCACCCGTTGGTGCACGCTAGTCACGTCGGTGCGAGTGTGTTGAGGAGGCCGGGTGGATCGTTTCGTTGACGGACTGTCTTCCGCTTGTCACTTCGATTATATGTTACGCTACTTGTGTTGTCTGGAATGCAGCGATGTTCGTTCCCCGATGACGTGTATGATGATGGTTGTATGTGCGAGATGCACCGTTGAGACAGAGCGAAACCAATGACATAGTACAGAGCCATCCGTGCGTAAGATACAGGAGAGAGTAAGGTAATCCATAAACCGAGAGTAGATTCAAGAGAACATCCAAGCTTCATCGCTTGTCCGACCTTTTCTTCGAAGAGTTCTTCTTTGAGCGACGCAACGCCCTCCAACTGAGAGTCCACACTGCAGACGCGACCCCCCACGGCGGGAAGAGCCAGCTGAGTCTCCACGACCAGCCCGCATCGTCGTGCAGACGCTGCACGAGCTGGTCGACCTGACGCTCCAGGTCCTGCAGGGAACCCGAATTGTCGATGACGACGTCTGCGTACTGCACCTTCTCGGCGATGGGCAGCTGTGCGTTCAGGCGGGCGGAGGCGTCTTCTCGGGATGAGTTATCGCGCTTCATGAGGCGTTGCAGCTGGATCTCGGCGGAGCTGCATGTGCACGAGGCGGACGCGTCAGCTCACAGCTCCCTCCCAAGCGACACTGCAGAGCAGCAGGATGTAGGGCAAGGACGCAGACTGACCAGTACACGACCACGACCTTCGCAACCCACTTCCACAGCCCGCCCTCGATGAGCAGCGGCACATCCAACACGCACACCCGCTCGCCCCGCCACCAACACCGCAGCACGCCCCAGAACATCTCCCGCCTCACCGGCGGGGTGCACGATCGCGTTCAAGACCCGCCGCTTGCCCTCGTCCGCGAACACGAGCGCGCCGAGCGCCGCGCGGTCGAGCGTGCCGTCCGCGCGGAGGACGTGCTCGGGCCCGAACGCGCGCGCGATCGCGGCGAGCGCGGGCGTGCCCGGCTCGACGACCTTGCGCGCGAGGACGTCCGCGTCGATGATGGGCACGTTGTGCGCGCGGAGGAGGGAGGAGACGGTCGATTTGCCGGTGGCGATTCCGCCTGTGAGGCCGACGACTGGGCGGGCGGGGGTGCGAGTGAGTACGTGGGAGAGGACGCGGGGAGATACGCTGCACACGGACCTAGCATTTTGTCTTGAAGTGTGAGTACCTAGGTTTTGCGTGGGGTTGCTGTTCGACGAAGAGAGGTGATCGCGGTCAGAGGGCTTGGAGGACAGGACGGTGAGAGGTGCTGGTGTTGGAGAGAGGTTGTGCTTCGGGCGTGTGCACTTCCCGTAACGCCTACTTGAGCTCGCGAGACGCGCGCGCGACCTGCGCGTGCATCATGCATTGCCTGATACTCAGCTCGCGAGCAGCCATTCGTTACACAGCTAGAATCCCCATCTCATCCGCATCACTCTCAGTGTCGCACAAGCGTCGAGTAGGTACTCATCTCGCACTTTTCCGTCACAGGCTGAGGGCATGCACCGCGGCAGGGCGTATGGGTATAGCATTAGCACGAAAGAGACGTCGAACGAGCGTAGCGAGAACGTAATCTCGACGGCTGGGCGTGAAAGGCACAGAACGAGGATTGAAGGTGAAGTAAGTAGTAGTAGTAGTGATACAGTAGTCCATCCACCTCCACCAGACCAATCCCTCCAAGCATCGGTATCGATATTCACAGCGGACGTCACACAGCACACGGTATGCGGTCTGGCACCCGGGTCATCGCAGAATCGGCTTCGGCGGATGCGTCGGCTTTGGCTGGCGGACGTACAGGCGCGGCGAGAGATGTTGGTTCATTTGCGCCTTGCGCAGCTCCTCGTCGATCCGCCACATACCCTTGACGAACGCATCCCTGTCGAGCGAGCCCGTCCCTGCCGGGTCGCACTCCATCCTGCACAATCACCGATTCCCATTTAAGTACGCAAGTCGACGATGAGAGACAGAAGGGACTGACCAAATGACGCGCAACGTCTCCCTCCTCAGCCTCGACAGCTTCCAAATTGCGCGGACGACCTGCCCGTCCAGCCGGTCTTCCGCGCCCACCTCTTCATCCACCGACCCGGAGCGCGATACCGGCGCCGGGCCCACGCTCGCGACCTCCGGATTCGTGATCAAGTCCACCGAAAGCCCGCGCCATCCCGCTGCCTGGCGGGTTTTCCGCAGCGGCGGCGACTTGGCGCGCTCGATGTGCCGCGCGGCGAGTACGTTCCCGATGAAGACCGCCTCGTACCGTTTGCGCGCGGCGGGCGGGACAGGCGTCGGGCGCGCGAGCTGTGCGGTCTTGGGTTTGGGTGGTGCCGGTTTGGAGAGAGGCTTGGGCGTGGTCGTCGTGCTGCGCGCGCTGGCGCTCGTCCGGGACGTCGCGGTGCTGAGAATGGAGGAGCGGTCGGACGCTGCGGACGTGGACGCGAGCGAGTTCCGCGAGGACGGTGGACGGGAGCGGGGTGGTGGCGGCGGCGGCACGGGCTGTGCCCCGTCGCGTTTCGGTGCCAAAAGAGGGGAGTGGCGGGGAGAAGGGGGCACGGATGGCGGCTTCGAAGGTCGTTGAGGTAGCTTTGGTGGCTCTGGCGCACGCTTCGCAGTAGACTTCCCAGTCGTGCGAGACGGAGGAGGCGGAGGGGCTGACTGCCGAGGTGACGGAGAGATTCTCGAACGACTCGTCGAGACTGACGGAGTCGGGCTCGCGGGTGCTGCCGCGCTCGTCAGGGTGGTCGGCGAGGTCTCCATGATCGACCGGAAAGGTGGCGATATGATTGGATAGAGAGCCGGGGGTGGTTGGGTCCGTACCGCCATCGGAGGAGAGGGAGACGGAATGAAAAGAGGATATTGAGGACGCGGGCGCGTGACGAGAAGGGATCGTGATGCCCAGTTTGGAGAAGGGTGGGTACGTGTGATCGACCGTCAGTGAATCTGAGTGTGTCCTCGTATTGTTAGGTAGGGGCGGAGTCGGTCGGCTGGGGCTATGGGGAAGGGACGAGGAGGACGAGTTTGATGCGGAGACGGACTTGAGAGAAGAATAGGACGGCTTGCGGGGCGGGAGCGGCGGTGCCGTGCGAGTCTTTGGCGGCGACTCTAGGTGAATGAGCGGCGTAGGCACTTTGGTCGTAACTACGGAATCAGAGACATGTCTAGGCGCAGGCTTTGCCGCAGGGAGCGGGGGAGGCTTGCGGACGACTGGAGGCTTTTGCCTGGGAACGTACGGGAGAGGGCCGTCGGGGACGACCCATTCCTTGAGATCGATGAGCGACGTCTTCCGTCCCAAGATTGGGGGAGATGGCGAGGGCGAGGGCGCGGTGGGTCTGATGGGCGTGTGGGACGGCGAGGGAGCGATGGGGGGGAAGGAGGTTGCGGAGGGAGATATTGGGCTCTCGAGGAGGTTGGGGGGAGACCTGGATGAGCCTGTGACGGTGCTAGTGGAATTTGAGGCTTGGATGGCCTCGAATGCGCTGATCCTGGCCTTGACTGCCGAGGAGCTCATCGGTGGCGACGTTGTGCTCGTCGTGTTCGTCGTGAGTGCCGGTGAGGAGGAGCGTGTAGCTACTGTAGCTAGCGTTTGAACGAATGCGCGTGGAGAGATTCGATCGCCTCCTCTCAATCGGAAAGCGCCGCCTCTCGTCGCCGGCCCGGGCTGCCGTATGGGCTATCCACTGACGCCTGTGTCGGTGGCCACCTCCGGGTCCGACGTACTCTCCCTCTCGTACGCCCACTCCGAGTCGCTCGCGGAATCTGATGCTGGCCTAGCTTGTTTCGTAGACGCCTCCGTTCCTTGCCTCCTTTCCACTTACCACCACCGTCTCACTCAAAGAATAATGGCCCTCTCGCCCCAGGAGACAGCGGCCCAGCTCCGCGCTGCCACCACCGGCTTCGACCACCTCTTCGCAAACGACCTCGAAAAGGCACGCCAGGTCTTTGCCAGCGCCGACTCCCCCTTCCACTCCCTCGGCCTCGGTGTATGCGCCTTCCTCGAAGCTGCCCTCGGAATGGAGGTACGCACGTCTATTTTCTCTCCAACGTCTCGCCGCTCATACCACCCCGCAATCTCCGCCCCAGACGGGCCTGATGGCCGACGCTTCTCGCCTCCTCGCTCTCGCAGAGGCTGGCGCAAAGAAGCAGCTCAAGCTCGCCAAGGCATCCACCACAAAGAACACGCAGTTCCCTCCAGGCACAGAATGGGAGCTCGTCCACTCGGACGCCGTCATCCTCCTCGGCCTCACCCACGCCCTCAGGCAAGTCCGGCCGCTGAGATACCCATCCCGCTTCGCTCACCCTTGTCCCGTATTCGTCTTATCTAGCGAGTCCTACATGGGCTATTTGCAGTGTCTCTACGCTATGAATAAGTGCGTACACACAAACACACATATCGCCTTCTCCGCCTTCATTTATTGACGCCAATCTCGCAGTGCACATTCCAAATTCTCAAAGTGCGCACGTTCCCCGGTCCAACGTGACCCTCACAGAGTTTGACACCGGACATAGGTTGTACAAGACCGTGTACCCGAATGGGCTCATGAACTATGCTACCCCGGCCGCCTCGTCCGCTAATTCTCGCGCTCCAAGCATCCACTCGGAGGCGTCCGGCTCCAGCTCTCAGCTCGCCGCACCCAAGCCTGCTAAACCTTCTGGGTTCTTCAGCCGCTTTACGGGCGCGGCTCTCAGTGCCCCATCAGCGCCTCAGACCCCCATTATGGCAGAGGAAGGGTCCCTGGACGAGCTTGTTTTGTCTGGCACCGCGTTTGGTACGCTGCTAATCTCTTAGTGCCCCTGTTGTATCTCATTTTCTGTTCCAGGATATGGGTAAGTTCATACTAGTCCTCCTCGGGCTTGGTGTTCTCTAGATCCTGAGAGCATGTCGTAGCCTGTTTAATCTGGTGTTCTCTCTTCTTCCCGCGAAGATACGGTACGCACCGCTCTAATCTCGCACCGGTCACTCTGTGCTCAACGTCATGGTCACCAGAGGTGTAGTCGGCTTCTTCGGCTTCAACCACGATAGGAAACTTGCGCTTCAGGCGTTGGCCGTGTCTGCTGCCAAGACGGACGTGCACGCTATCTTCGCAGGGTATGCTGCGCACCTTTCATTATGCCTAGTGCCTTCACTTACCGGACGTTTCGTCGCAGGCTCGCATTAATGACTTACCACGGTGTCGTACTTCTACTCTCTGGCTATCAAGCCAACGAGGCACATATCATCAAGCAATACCGTGCTATCGTCGACAAGTACGTCCCGTGGGCTTGGTAGGTTGTGGCGAACGCTAACGTCGCACCGCAGGATTGAGGCCCGGTATCCCACGGGTTCGCTCTGGATCTTGAACAGGGCGAGTGCTTTTCTTAGGGGTTGGAGGAGGACTATCTCTCACGCGCATACCATGGCGAACTATAGGCAAAAATCCTCCGCATGTCGTACGACCCCGACGGTGCGATCAAAGTTTTGCAGGGTGGTCTTGAACCGGGCCATCCGCACACATTTGCCCAAGCCGACGGTCTTGTGAGTGCCTTGCCATAAACACAACAAGTCGCGACCACTGGAACTTGACTGCTTCGCTCGTGATCAGCTAATCTTCGAGCTCGCATGGACGCTCCTGTCTCAAAGGCGCTATCAAGAAGCCGCCGACGCTTTCATTCGCATGACGGAGATCAACAGCTGGTAAGCCGCTGCGGAAATTCCCCCTGATTATCCCCGTTCACTGTTCTGCCCTTACAGGAGTCATGCAACGTACTACTTCATCGCTGCCGGATGCCATATCTCGCTGGGCAATTTCGAGAAGGCTCAGGAGCTGATGGACCGCATTCCGGACCTCATTGACAAGAAGAAGATTGGCGGCAAGGACTTGCCCACTGAGGTCTTCATCAAGAAGAAGCGTGCGTATCGATCCATGAGCCTCTCTGCTGTGGTTGTAGCTGACGCACTGCTGTTCGCAGTGGCGTTTTACAGAGAGAAGCAACGAGCTTTGACTGGCTCTGAAGAGAATTACGCGCGTGCTGCGAAGATCAGTCCCGCGGAAGGTACGTCAATATCTGACTTGCGATACCTCACCCGCTCACCAGTTGCTACCCCAGAGCTCGCCATATGTGTGTATCCCATGACGTCCACTATGCTCTTATACTGACTCTATCGTCCAGTCTGGAACACGCACGCCCGTATCACGAAGGAGACCGCCATCGCCCACCTCAAAGACTGGGCGACGTGCCTCAACCCTCCTCCCGCCATCGAGACCGCCCTCCTCGCCGAACACGTCCCCGCCTCCACCCGCTCTCACACCCCCACCCGTTCCCCCTCCTCGCCCTCTTTCCCGAGCCCGCCCCCCGCGGACACGCCCGACGAGCTCGCCATCCGCTCGCTCCTCCTCGGGATCACCCACCGCACCGCGGGCGACTACGCCGGCGCGCACGCGTTCCTCGCGGACGCCGAAGCGCGGCATGCGACGGTTGCGGTGAGCACGTGGGTCGGCGGCGTCGCGTGGTTCGAGCACGCCGTGCTGGACTTGAAGGAGATGGAGGCGCGCGCGGCGACGAGCGCCGCCGCGGGCCTCGGCGGCGTCGCGGACGTGGAGGAGTGGAGGGGCGTGCTGAAGGGCGCGCTGGAGAAGCTGGACAAGGCGCTCGGGCTGGCCACGCAGCAGGTGGACTTGTCGTCTCGCTTGGACAGCCGGATCGCGATGCTGAAGGACGAGATTGGGATGAAGAAGGAGATGCTGGGTCTGGCGTGATCGCGGGCGCCGTTTGTGGCTGGAGGACATGGACTGCACATTGCTGCACGTTGGCATAGAGTATGGTATGGCCTTGCTAATGGTTTGGATTAATCGCTAGAGGCAGGTTTCCGGACACACAGCCTGCGCTCGCCTCATTATATGGATGGCGCACTATAGTACATACTACATATGAATGGATCTGAGATACACAATTTGGAGTCGTCTCCTGTTTTATGGAGACCTTCACCACTTTTTGTGCGATCCCGTGCAAACCGAAGACGCTGAGCAACCCATCGCACAGATGAGTTGGACTTGGAAGCGCTCTACAATGCGCAGAACGTATTGACATTGCAGCGAAGAGAAACATTGTATCTAGCAAAGCAAGCAAGTCCTATCCACAAGACAGTCGTAACACATCATGATCATCACTGTCTCATATCGCCCGGGGAGGCCCCCGTCCGCGTCCCTTCAAGTTCCCGCCCGTCCCGTATATCTGCGCCAGCAGCCCAAGCACCCCGCCGTCCTCGAGCTCCTCCTCGTCATCCTCCTCCCGCTGCGACTGCCCGACCGACGCACGCGCGCGCCGCCCGTCGACAGTACGACTCCCCTAGCGTGCTCCCCACCCCGCCGTCCGCCGCGAGGTCCTCCTCGGGGATGACCGACTCCGCGACGTTCGTCCCGCCCGCACCGGGCCCCGGGGGCACCACTGCTCCCCTGCGAGTCCCCGAGCACCGCCGTCTGCGCCATCCCGGGGCCCATCGCCGACTGCAGCATCACCGAGTCCATCGCGCCCGCCGCGCGCCCGAGCTGCGCGGGGTGCAGCATGCTGCCCGCGATGCTCGCCCCGATCCCGATCCCGCCACCGCGCCGGCGGACGCTCTGGCTCTGGCGCAGGTAGTCAGGCGCCGGCACCGCGGGTCTTCTCTGGGGAGCCGTGCACGGTGGAGTCCATGTCGCCGCTGCCGCTGCCGCCGAGCTGGCGTTGTAGGAGACGGCGGCGGCTGAAGGTGACTGGGTGGGCGGCGCTGAAGTCGGCCATGCGGCTGAGGTAGAGCGAGCCGGAGGGGTCGTTCGGTACCCAGTCTGGGTGGGCGGCCTGGGTAGGAGAACGGTGAGCAAAGAGGGACTAGGTATGCTGAAGAGGACTGACCTTGAAGTTGAGGAAGCTCTTCTCCATCTTGCCCTCCTTGGACATTAACCGCTCGTCGTTGACCTGAGTCGGTGCGCCAAACTGTCCGGAGCAGTTGCATATCAGACTGTGCGTGCGTAGAGGGTCCAGCGCCACCGATACGCACCTTCACATTCCCGTGCCGCTGGAAGTCAAACACCGCGAACGAGCACACATACCCCAGCCCGTCCACGTGCACCGTGAACTCCCTGAAGAAGTCCACGATCGCGGGCGCGCACGGCGGGAGCGAGTACCAGAGCACGAACGGAGTGAGGAGCACCGAGAGGAGCTCCTGTGCGAAGATGACGACCTTCATCTGGAAGAGCTCCCCGAACTCCGCGTGCACCTTCTTCGAGTGCAGCTCGCCCTTCCACTCGTCCGGCATGTAGTGCGTGTACTGCACGACCTCGCTCATGAGCAGCTCCGGATCGAACACGCGGTTCTCTTCAGGGATCATCCCCCGCGCGACGGCGAGGATCGAACCGAAGACGGTGATGTAGAAGAGCACGGTGCGGTGCGGCGTGATCTCAAAGTGCAGGAAGAGGTCTGGGTCGACCACGGATGCAAGGAGCAGTACCGCTGCAAAAGAGCCTGCGATGAATGCGACAAATCTACGGTTTGAAGTTGAGTGGTGTTGAAGCGACGACAATGTGAAGAGTCCCACCTGACAATCAACGTAACCTTCTCGTTCGGGAACTGGCCAATGTACATGCTAGCAGTGGGATACGATTCGTTGAGCCGCCGTTTGAACAGATGCGGCAGCTCATTAAACTCGCGGAACTTCCACTGTGCATATGGGGTGTATGCACGGCCGCCGATGTTGGACGGGTTCTTGTGGTACTCCTGTGCAAGTGCGTCAAAATCTGTAGCGTGGATGAGATTTCATAGCACTTGCCTCGAAGTAGCGGAAGAACTGAGTACATGAGCAGATACAGTACGATAAATGGTGCGAATATGGCGTTCAGGATGCCCATGAATATGAAGCGTCGTCTGAGCCTGCCATGCGACGCTGTATCAGCGTTTCCACTCACTGACGAGGATTGAACGGCGCCATACCCTTCGATCAATATTGCCCGGTTCTTGCTCTTCAAGAACACCTTCCTCACCCTCCCACTCTCGTCAAACAGGTATTCCATCAAGCAGAAGCGCAAGTTCCATTCCAACGCCCTCGTGAGTGTCCTTCCCTTGCCGTCCTCGTCCACCCTGAACATCGGAATGCGCTTCAGCGCCTCGGGCAACGGCACTCGCAGGTCGAGAAGTTCCTTGTTGAAGAGTGCGATGAGGTAGTTCTCTTGCCGCATGATGCGATTCGCGATATCATGAGCGTCTAGCTTGGCGGTTGTCGTGGATTGGTGCGCGGCGGCATTCGATGAGAGGGCGGTGAGAGGATTAGACTCGCGGATTGCCGCTATGCGGCGGACGACCTCCGGCCAAGAGATAGTCTGGATGTCTTCCTATAGCAAGGGCAGGCTGCGTTAGCAATGGTCAGCACATCTCAGCAACGCTACTCACGTCTGGGATGTGGAGAAGATAGGTGTAGAAGCGGTACATGTCGACAAGGCGCATCATGCTCAGAACGTATGAGACGAGTTGCCACGCGAAGAACGCCGTGAATAGCACGAAGAAGAGCAGAGTGAATCCCGAGAATCTGTTGAGGAGATGTCAGTACAAGTTCATACAATTCCGAAGGAATGGAAACGGGGGATTGTTGATGAAGGAAGGCGTCCGGGACGATGGGCTACCGAACATTCGGGCCCTGCAGACGGGTACATATTGATCGACCAGTATACCGTAAAGAAGCGGTACCCGACCCGTCGTATGGGATCGTCATCTGCCCGACCACAGAGAGCATATAAAGAATGACGAAGTAAGGTATCCACGAGCATGTGGCGATTTATGCGCCCTTGAGGCCTCAACGTGTCCTGTACTCACCTCGAAACACATCTCTTCACTACGACTTCAGATAGTCGTGTGACCTTGTCTGGTCGTATGCGGGAGTAGTCCACGCATCCCAAGAGGAACGTCGAGAAACCTATCACAAATCCGACCGTGCTGCATTCCATCGTTCAGTATATTCCTGACATGACGATAAGACAAGCAATACAGACAGGAGGTTGAGTCCTCGGGACAGTGCTATACTGTAGAATCCCTTCCCCTCATAGTAGTAGTACGCTTCTTGCAGGAAAGCGTCCAGGTTGTAGACGTTTACCCAATTCCATAGGGCACGCTCGTGTTCGTCGAGTCCGCGCATTTGCTTCGTTTGTGGCTCGTGTAGAGGTTCTGACTGCTGCGGTGCGGGGTCTGAATTGATCTCTGAGGGGCGTGGGGGTATCGATAGAGGGGTATCCGCAGTGCTCGTAGGCAGTAATTGGCTTGGAACTCCTGCGTGTAGACTGCAAAGGGGGCCTTTGGGCCTCTCTCTCTTTACCCTTCGCACTCCTCTGCGGTGGCGAAGTCGGACGACGTGCAGTCGGTGCGGAGGCCTCGATCATGAAGTCCTGCGGCACCTCATCGTCGGAGGATTCTTCACCATCCTTGGGGTCTGCCTTGCGTATATTTGGACGGAGGACGTTCATCTCGGAGGTGTCTCCGCTCCACGCAGTACTAGTCTTGCGCCTGCCATGCGACTTTGTCGTGTTGCGCGAGACGGGGTTGCGCCTGGGCTGGCCGGACTCAATATCGTCGTCTTCGGCCTCTTCTTCCTCCTCTTCTACGACGGATTGGTTGGCCTGCATGTAGCCTTGATAAGTGCGGCCCATGGGGTTAAGCATGTTGAGGAAGGGACGGGAGCTACTGCCTCCGGGAAAGATAGACTGTGAGCCGTGCATGGAGCGAGAGTTTGGATGGCCAGACATCGTGCATGGCCCTCTGAGGTAGATATAGAGAACGTAGGAGATACTCGGACGTAAACAGGACAGGACAGGAGGACGAGGAGAGGCTTGCGCGTCCGAGACGAAGGACGCTTTCTTTGGTGCACTCGGACGCGACCACGACCCAACAGGCGCCCGTCCCCCGCATGCGGACGTGACACGCCGTGACGACGCGCCCGTCACGCGTCATAGTAGCGCTGAGAGGCTTGAGCTGAGCTGAATCCACACCGCAACGTTCGTGCCCTCAGGCAGCGACGAGGTATCCGAAAACTAACGTCGTCTCTAGCGATGGTGATTGGTGCATCTTTTTCCCTCAGCCTTGACACGAAGGCGGTTGAGGTGGTCAGCGGCGTCGTATACACCGTGCCCGGCACGAGTGCTATTAGGCTTACCTGAGTACTAGTATGGGCGTCTGCGGATAGCTGTGCTTGATGCGTGCCTGTACGCGCGAAGACGCCGGACTGGTCGGGAGCTCTCCAGTCCCAAGTCTCTTCCTCCTCCCCTCACCATCCTCCATGTCCCAGCCAAAGTTGTGCGTGTCCTCCTCGTCCTGAGACGCGTTTACAGGCGAACTCACGCTCTCTCCAGAACGTTACGGCCCCCGCCGAATGTTGACTTCGTTCAAGGTCTGCTCTCATCGGCTTAGCTTTCCCCCATGGCACCCGGAACTCGTTGACACTCGTCATTTCGACAGGCTACCCCGGTATTCCTCCTGGCGGACCTGACCGCCCTCAAGCTGCGGTGAAAGGCGTACGTGCTCCAATGTTTGCTATCCCTCATCTCTGCATCCCTCCAACTCGCTCCGCAGGCTATTGAGGTCCGGGTGGGACCGCAGGGCGTGAAGGCGAAGTGGGTTCGCATAGAGCTCAGGAAGATTGAAACTCTCCCTGGCGGTGGTGTTACCAACACCTTCTTTGACTTCGTTGGTCAAAGCCCCATCAATCTCTGGCAGTCTCCTAACGACGAATACACCACCCTGCACACCGTACGTCCTCCCGAGTCCTGCTGCTCCTCGCTCATCGTCATGCTTACCGTCGCACAGAACGATTTCTCGTTCTTCATCCGGATACCGGAGTCAATACCGCCCACGATCACCCTTGAGAAGGGAGGTGAGTAACCATCAACTCGAGTTGTGCTGTCTGCGTCTCTCTCTCCTCCCCTGCCCGCACTCGCGCTCTGGAAACTGTGAACAGTGTCGCGTCATCTTATGCGCACTTGCTGCTCGCTGGCGAAGTTGACAGTTGACCACATTCCAATGTGATGAATGTGACGCACCCTCGAGAAGCTGTCAATTCAACCGTTAGAGTTCATCGTTGCTGACCTGCTTCTCCGAGCCCCTTTAACAATGATCTGCCGCTGGCTGTTCACCATCTCTCAGTTCGCAGTCGGAGCACGGGGCTTCGACTGTGTATTCATATATCTGGGCTTACAATTGGTACTGACGCCCCATTCTAGCCGGCATCAGATATGAACTCATTGCCTCAATATGCGTCCAAGGCAAGAAGTAAGTACATCGAGCCAGCTCCCATTGGTCCGGTCTCAACCACTGTATCAGGGGTTTCCTCCGACGGGACAAGCCCACAATCACCGCGACGGCGTCGACTATCATCATCGACAAGCACGAGTTACACTCAACATGGCCCATTTACTCGCAGCCTGAGACGCGCACCCACTCGCAAGACGGCGTGACCCTCATTGTCGATCGCGCGCACACTTGTTATGGACCTGGCGACCGCGTCGTGGTAAACGCAACGGTCAAGTCGGATACGGTGCATACTGTCACCCTCCGCGGATTCGAATTCATGCTTCGGGAGACGACCGTGTTCCGCGCAGGCCCGCACACCCAGGGTAAAAAGGGGAGCCCACAGGTGAAGGTGGCAAGCGTCGGTGAGCAGAAGGTGCCTGTGAACGTTACGCTGTATGGCGGAACGCACCATAAGGCGGAGCTGAGCGTGACGATCCCGAGCAACCATACCTCGGCGACGATCAACGCTGCGCGGCATATCGATATCACGTACGTACTCACCGTGAAGGCACTGATGAGCACGGGCCAGCCTGTGAGTATGGACCTCCCGGTGATGATCTCAAACTGGCCAAGGTGAGCATCTACTGGCAGGCGCTGTAATGTCGAGATTCGCTGACTTGGTGTTGCAGGAGCGTCTCACAAGAGGCGATGAGGTGATGATCGTTAAACACTTCCACTCGGCTCATTACTCACAGTCGTGCTACAGGAGGATAGGTCATGCATTCAACGTGTCACTACCTGGACAGCCGGCTCCACCATCTGGGCACTCAACTGCGACGCAGTCTGGCTTCGCGCCCGCTCTCATGGGTAAAGCCGGGCTAAATCCTCCTCCCCCAGCCACCTCCAGTGGCCGCACCAACTCTTCTCATGGCTACAGCTCCTCGATCGACCACAAACCCTCCATCCCTGACCTCCGCTCGCCCAAAATCGGACAATTCGCGACATCGCCTATCGTATCAGACCGCGCGAACGGCGACCGGTTCGGGCTGGCAGTAGACGAGTTCGGATCACGCAAGAAGGGGTCGGACCATGGCCACTCGTCGTTCGCCGCGCAGACCATCGGCGCACTGAAGGTCGCTGCGGACACTGCTGGCGCGTCTGCACGGGGCGGCAGTGCAGCGTCGTCTGAGACGAACTCGGCGGCGGCCCCTGTTGGCCGGCCGCGGTCGAGCAGTGGCAGAGGTGGCAACAGTCAACAGCGCTTGACGATTGCGAACATGACAGAGGAGGAGATCAAAGAGCACATGGAGGCTGAGGCGGAGCTGGCGCGGAGGCAGCCGTCGGTCATCATGGAAAGCCCGACGTCAATCTCAGCGCCAGAAAACCCGCTGGCCAAGTCTCCGCCTACGAAGGTATCGCCTTTGCCTGCGGCCACGACCACCGTCACACCTGCGACGACAGCCCCTGTCAGTCCGGTGCCTCAGTCTGCCGTGTCGCCCTTGGCAAAGCGGTGGCCCACAGCCGAAGAGGAGAAGAAGCGTCTGTATGAGAGTGCTGTAGCGAAAGTTGAACGTGTACAGCAGCGCGTCATCAGCACTTCGGAGGTATGTGGTGCAGATTCATCCTGTATCCCAGTGCTGAATGCCGCGTTTCAGTCTATGTCAGAAACACCAGGCGATTCTGGCAGTGGCAGTGTAGCCGTTGCGCCTCCCTCTACACCTCCCGCCAACAAGACCCGATGGCTGACAGCAGAGGAAGAGAAGGCTCGTCTCTATGAGCAAGCGCAAGCTGCAGTCGCGCGTTCGCGCAGCTACGATGGCAGCGTCGCGTCTCCAGTCACGGCCGCACAGTTCCCCAGCATGTCTGCTGGCGCGGCGCTGTTCTCCGAAGCCATGTCCGCAATCAACAGACCTCTCGTCCCTGGTACGCCTCCAACAGCCTCCGGCTCTGGCCCGGTCCCTCCCAGCTCCTCCCCCTCGCCTCCGACGGCGCAAGGCTCGATTGCGAGTCCTACGCCGATGCGTCAGTCGACGAGTTCGACGCCGCTTTCCGCGGCGGACGAGAAGGCGATGTTGCAGCGTTACTACGAGGCGAAGAACAAAGTCTACCAGACCCAGATGGGGAACACACCTGGCGTCTCACCTGCGTCTCCCATGCCCGCGGCTGCCGCTGCTCCAATGGTAGCGGGAGGCATGGCTGGTGTCGTCCTCCCCCACGCTTTCGCCCGCGACATACAGCCCGCTCACCAGTCCGATGCACACACGCCAGTCGACCGCCTCGTCCATGCTCTCCGCGGCAGACGAGAAGGCGATGCTGCAGCGCTACTACGAAGCGAAGAACAAAGTCTACCAGACCCAAACCGCACACTACGGCCGCGTGCCCGGAAACGCCGAGCCAGTGCCCTACGACGCTCTTTACCCCACTTCGCCACAGGCGAGCTCCGCCACTCCTTCGCAATCTCAACCCCTCTCTCCCCCCTCCGTCTCATACGCCGGTCGCAGGCGGCCCACCTCCGGCGTTCCAACCTACCCCCGGATCGTCCTCACAACATCCCATACTGTCCGAGAAGGAACGTCTGCGGAGGCACTTCGAGGCCCAGGACGCAGCCAACGCCATCTCGCCGCAATACTCCCCGTCACCACAATCGCAATGGCAACCCCCACCTCCCTCGGACCCATACCCAGGCTCTCCGCCGCCTCCCCACGTATACCCCCAATCCCCGCCGCCTATGGGTGCCATGTCCCCCGATCCACGGTTCTCAGCGGCTGCGATGAGCCCCATGAACCCACCGCCGTTCTCCCCTTCTGGCAACCCGTCGCAACCGCTCTCCGCGTACGAAGAAAAGGAGATGCTGAAGCGGCACTTTGGGATGCAGGACGGGGCCGCGCGCAACTCGGCCGTGCCCCCAACGCCTCCACCGCGCTCGTCGCAAATGATGAACGGGCCCCGCGGGCGGCCACCGCCTACCCCTCCCATGTCACCTAATACACCTGGCGGGGCCCGTCCTCTGACAGGCAGGCGGAGGAGAAAGCGCGCCTGAGAGCGATGTACGAGGCTGAGGACCGTACAGGACGTTCACCTCCACCCGTTCACGTCCCGCCAATGGCAGGTGTGCCCATGCCATACCCATCGCCACCGCCCTCGAATGGATACCACTCCGCCGAGATGAGCGAGTACGAGCGCAGGGGCTCTGCTGCTTCCCCCGCGCCCACAGAAGTCCCGCGGACGCCGCCGCCGCCGCCACCGCTCGCACCGAAGCCGCCACGAGAGTACATCGAGGAGACGCGTGCGGAGGACCTCCGGACGGCCGCGAAGCTGCAGGCTATCGACAGCGCCGACCCGGGCAACGTCATCGCGTCGTTGAAGGCGGCGGACCCGGACCTGGCGTCGCTCGCGACGACCGACCTCCGGACGGACGACGACGACGGCGAGACGGATGGCGGCGCAGAGCCAGACGTCGACGATGGTGAACACACGTTCGGTCCCGGTGCGCTCTCTGCTATGATGAACGGCTCATCCCCCGTCCGCATCAAGCGCGGAAGCCGGACGAGCAGGCTCGCCCAGCTCTGCCGACACCCCCGTCGCGAACGGCAGCATCCCCTTCTCGAGCGTCCCGCCCCCGCCCCCGCTCCCTCCAAAGGTGCCCGTGGGTGCCGGGAGCGACTGATCGTGCCGCCGCCGCCGCCGCCGCCACCGCCCTGGTGCCCGGTCGCGCGCGATCCGGCAAATTCGCTGAGCGCGCCGAAGCACAGGCGCCCGTGCAGGCGGACGGATATGGCAGCGTGCTTTCTCGAGCCGTCCTCCTGGATCCGCAAGGGACGAGCGGGGGCGGATCGCGAAATTGTCGCCCGTCCCCCCCTCGAGTCCCGGGCCCGACGACGAAGAACACCGAGCGCACTCTTCTCGCAGCACAGCATTGTGGGGCATCACACACGTATAGTATTAGCGTCATGCGAGGGCGTTGAGGCTCGAGCTTATTCGCACTCTATCTCGCTCGTCCTCGACTTATAGGTTCCGTACCCGCGGCGTCGTCTTCTCAGATCGTGATCGCCCGGCGGGGGCGGAGCGGCGGCGTCGGGATGCTGCATCCTCTCATCTAGCCCTTTCCACCCTCACTTATTCTCTCCTGCTTATAGTCCCTCTCTACCCCGGACGGTCGGTGTGTGTGTGTATCGTCTACAGTCTATTCACTATCCCTCGCTCGTCCCTCGCTTTTCTGGCCCGGATTTCTCCTCGTTTGCATGCACGCTCGCGGACTCGAGCCAAGCCCGTGTCCCCCTCGTCCTTCTTCCCTCGTCCCTCGTTCGGTCTGTGATACCTGCATTTTAGCTGTCGATATAGGATTACACTATATATTGCTACAAATACATCTATAATCGGAGTCCAACTTGCGACCGCACACCTAGGCGGCGCACCCGCGCACCCGCGCACCTCAATCGTGATCATCAACGACAACATCGACAGCAATATCCCCCACCAGACAGACGCAACGCGCTGGCCTCGTCCGCCACGAGCCTGAGCGTATACACCACTACCACCACTGCACGCACCACAGACACCCACTGCGTCGCTCGACCGTATCCGGCATTTCACTGCAGGCACCCTTGGAAGGTGGATAGGCAGCTGAGATGAGATAGGCCGAGTTCCGCGCGCAAGCGCGCATATCGGAAGACGTGCCTCCCGCAACGCAGACGCATGTATGCGACACACCAGTGTCACATCGTCCGCCGCCTGTCCCAAGAGCGAAGAAAAAGCGAAGAGGGGAGGAGAGAGAGGCGAAGAGGAAGCAAGAAAAACCGGATCGGAGGAGATGGGTCTGGGCGAGATGAGAGGAGGGAGGGGCATGGTTGAGGATTTCGGATTTATGATTTCGGCGGGCCTTGGATCTGGGTTTGGTTCGGTTTTGAGGATTGGGAGAAGGGGACGAGGAAAGGCAGGGAGGAGAGGAAGGGAGGAGAGGAAGGGAGGAGAGGAGGAGGAGGGAGGAAGAGGAGGAGAGGGCAGAGGAGAGACGGAGGAAGACAGATCCGATGGAATGGGGAAATGGGAAGGGACGCGCGTTCGCGGACATGTTAAGATATAAAGCAACGAGTCTCGGGGGCAGACGGAGAGACGGAGTCGGACTCGTCAGGCAGAGTCAGCCGGCTCTGGGAGGAGAGGCGGAAAACGAATGGTGGGACGCATGGGGGTGTGGTGCACGACAGGGATGGAGGCGGGGTAGGAGGCAGGCAGGAGGGCGGAAGAGGCGGCTGCGCGCACGACCGTCATCTCTTGCGCTTCACCTTCCGCGCAGAGCCCAGGTCCGGCGATGCGGGCAGCGGCACGTCCATGGACTTGCGTTTTGCTGGAGGTGGATGTGGTCGGGAGGACGGCGGTGCTGCGACGACCCCGGGACCAACAGCGGGCTCGCAGAGGAAGGCGTCGCCTCCGAGCTGCCGCTGCCACTGCTCGCCTCGTCGAGGAGCGCGGTGAGCTGCTCCGTGCTCGCGTCCTCGATGCACGTCCCGTCAATCCGCGCGCTGTGGTCGTAATTGTCGGTCACGTCGGGATAGCCCAGCCCGTTGTCCATCCGACCAGCGCCATCACCAATCTGCGACAAGAGCGAGTCGAGGAGGTAGTCCGGCTGTCCGCCGCCCGTGCCATATCCGCCCATAGAGCCAAGTCCAGGGACGCCGTTCGGCATCCCGCCACCATACGCGTCGGGCGTCACCGGCGTCGCGTGGTCGCTGCTCAGCGACAACCCATTCACGCCGTTCATGGGTGGCGACAGCGAGTCCTCGGACGAAGAGCTGAGCATGCCAGGATCGATGCCGAGGTTCTGAATGAGCGAATCGATGGACGTCTGCAGCATGTCCATGTCCGCATCGATCTCGTTGGCGTCCCGGTACGCCTTCTGCAGCCGCGCAGACTCCTCCATGAGCGTCTGCATCGACTGCTCATCCGAGTGCGCGAGCACGGACTGTGAGATAGGGGCTGTAGAGCTGGACGCGACGGGTTGGTTGAACCACCGGCTATAATCCGTCGGGGCGTTGTTGTCATACGGAGAAAGCGCGGCGGAGTGGTTCGCGTGGACGCCGTCAGCTGGCACACCTGGGAAGGACTGCTGTTGCTGGTTCGTGAAAGCCTTCATGATGCGCTGGAACTGCCCGGGACTCTGCATCATGTGCTGGATGGCGGACTGCCACATAGCGTCGTTCCCATTCTGGCCGTTCGCCACAAATGGCGGGGCGGCACCATTGGTGGATGCGGGCGGCATGGCCGGCGAGCCCGACAGCCGCGGGACGGAGTTGGAGCTAGCGGACCTGGAGAGAGCTTTGGAGGGTCGCGTGGGTGGGGATGCGTTAGCGTCTCGGGGCGAATCTTCCGACATGGGGGAGAAGGCCTCTGATGGAGCGATGGGTGGAGATGATACGATAGGCTCTATTGTCTCGATGGTGGCATAACGATCTTGAGAGAAAACGAATGTAAGCGGGGTTGCCGGCTGAAGAAAAACTGATTCAGGGGACGTACCAGCGAGGTTCTTACCGTCGCGAAGCAGGTCGGCCTCGTCGTCCTCGACTTCGACGATGTCGACATGCCTCCCTTTAGTAGGTGGTAGAAGGGAAGCCTGCTGTCCCCTATCATGAGTCGCTGTCGTATGCGAGGCGTCACTTGTGGCGGAGAGTGCGATCCGTCGCTCGAGTGGCCTTGGTCATCTGTATGTCCGAAAACACCAGCCAAGAACTTGAGAATCCGGTTGATCGTGTCCTGATGCTTGGCGTGTCGCTGGCGTGCGGCGACGGCCTCTTTCCAGAGCGCATCGTTGGACTGCTTGAGGGCAGAGAGGTCGGCAGAGATCGCCTGTTGGTGGCGTTTGATAGCAGCGATCCCGTTCACGACGCCGTTCATGTCCATGACCTGTCCTGCGGTGAGGTTGGCGAGACCATTGGCGGCGTTTGGGTCGTGGATGTCGAGGGAATTGGCCTCTTCGTTGTTGGGGTGCGAGGGCTGCTTCTTGCGCTGGATGAGGCAGAGGAGGTCGGGCTGGCCTCTGTGGAAGTTGGGGTGCTCAAAGTGCCAGGGCTCGGTAGTCGGAGTCGCTTTTCAGGACGCCCTGCTGGAGATGGGGGATCTTGTGAAAACCGTACATGTTGAGCTGCCGGACGAATGACGCGAACTTCTGGTGTTTGAACCATCGTCCGAGGACCTCGCGGGCGAACTTTTCATGGTTGAGGACTGGAGGAGGGGATGCGGCATGAGCACGGTGGTCGATGTGGGAGCGGGGCCACAGACGGACACGGGGCGGGGGACGACGGATGTGCGTGCGGGGTGGAAAAAGAGGAAAAGTTTAAAGATACTCGCCGTAAAACGAGTCGCCGTTCTCGGACCAACGAATGAGCTCCTCGTTGGCAGGGTCGTTTACGATTCTGGACGAGGAGACGCGGGCGGGGAGGGCCTAGGTGAGCGGAGAAGAAGGAGAGAGAAGGGCACGGAAGCGACGGACTCGTATAACTTCTGGAGAAAGGGAGGCACGACCTGGCGTGCTGCGCGGGAGAGATGGGTTGACTCTCCGCGCGGGGGGCGGGCGAGGGCGACCTGTGTGTCGAGGGACATGGCGTCCTCGCTGTTCTGGACGACGAGCAGGCTAGTAGGAGCAGCGATGGAGGCAGAGGGAAGGCCGTGTGCGGGTCGTCGGCAGTACTAGGTTAAAAGGCGATGGGCGTCTCTCATGCCAGTCGCCGCGCAGAGCAGCGCGAAGTGACCAATCCGGCGATGATGAAACCTATGACGCAAAACACTATCCCACGCGCAAAGCCTGGCCAGCACAGCCACCGTCCCCCGGTCCCTGCGCCCGCCAATCCCCTGGCACTGGGCCGGACGCACTGCGTTCACGGTCTTCGCAACAAACGCACGCATCATTGACGTCGTCTCTGTCCTCACCTCTATCGTCGTCGACCGCTCTCGCGTGCTCATCCTAGTACTCCGATCCCCTCCCCGGCCCCCTTCTCTCCCCGCCAAGTCTCCGCTCATCGTCCTCGCCCCTCCAGCCCAAAGATCTGCCACAACAGCCGCACCTGCCCAAACGGCCGCTCGCTCCCCAGCAGCGTCGCCGCCGCCTCGTACTTGTTCTCCGGCTTCTTCACCTCCTCGCAGATCCGCTCGTACGTCTCCTGCCACCCGCTCCAGCGCCGCCTGGTGCACCCGCGTCGCCACGCTCTGCACCGTCAGCAGCCCCAGCCGCCGCGACTGTACCACCTCCGCACCGCTCAGCCACTCCGAGAATCGCCGCAGCGCTGCTTGCAACGCAGCCGGTTCTCCCGCGGGCACATGCGATAGCGGTCCCTGGATCGATCGCGTCTCAGTTCCATCTTCTCTTCCTCGCCCACACCCCTCCGAAATGGAACCATTCACCAAACCACTCACGTTCTGGGCCCGGGCCTCGCACGCCGCGGCCACCTCCGCCACTCCCGCGTCTTCCAGCAGATCTTGGTACTGATCGGGCCCAAACCCAATACACAAACGCCTCATCAGCGAACACATCCATGTCGTCATGCCCAGCCGGCCTTGATAATGAGACGACACTCACATGTTCCTCGATAAGCTGCAGCACCTTCGCGTCCACCAAGCCCTGGATGACGCCGCGCTTCTCCGTGGTAAACGCGTACGGCTCGAGCACGCTCTGCAGGTACGCCAGTGTGTTCAGCACGAACACCGCCTTGTCCCACGCCGGACGCTGTTTCTTCTTCTCCTCCGCCTGCGTCAACGTCATCTCCAGCGCAGGGTCGACCATCTTATCCAAAATGTCCCGGAACCCGGCCTGCAGTTCTTCCTCCTGCTCATTCCCGAGCAGCGACGATTCGTACACGACCATCATCTCCCGCAGGACCTGCGCATGGTCCATGATGGCTAGGGGCGGCGACACCCCTGTGTCGTCGGGATCCTACGCCGGTCCGTCAGCAGGAAGGACTCCGAGGGGCCGAAGCGGAAACCACGCACCAGCTGGACGTGCAGTAGCGAGCGCCCCTGCGCTTCTATAGCACCGTAAAAGACCGAGTACGCTAGTTCAGTCAATCTGAGATATAATGAACGCAGTTAGCCGATCTGAATTCGCAAAACACACTATTGTGAGACTGCGGAGGACTTACTCTTCGAGCGTCTTGCTCAGAAGCGCCTCGCGGCCAATCGTCCGCTGCATCGTGACCATGTAGAACTGCACCAGATTCGCGATCTTGTACGACGTGATGCTGCTCTCCTGCGACCGCACGGTCTGCTGCACGCGCACACTCAGCGGCCCACACAGCCCACGCACAGGCGCCATCGAGCAACTCTGCTATCCAGCCTTTCTTCCTCGCTCGCGCCGAACGTACGTTCCGCGCCGACCATCCGTCGTGCGTTGCGGATCCCAAACAGGCTCTCAAGAAATTCGTGCTCCGCTGCGATGGCTTGGTGCACCCATGCGAGCATGTCTCCGACGTACCGCAGCGGGTCGTGTGCGTGCAGCTCGATCGGGCGCGGTAGGCCGCCGGGTCCTCCACGCGTGAGTGCATCCATGAACGAGGAAAGCAGTGTGGCTTGCCGCGTTTGAGACAGATACGTCAGTGCTTCCCTGGATGAGCGTCAGCGACGTTAATCGCGGATAGCGGGCGGCGAGACGTCTCGGAGGTACACACATGAGCAATTCGGGCCGCTCGCGCAGCCGCTTCACAGCTTCACGCATCGTCGGCGACACGTCGAGACTTGCATCCTTGCCCATCTGCCGGAACTCGAAGCAGCACCAGCGGAAGATCTTGTCGTAGGCCTGCTCAAGTTGAGCTGCCGTCGCTGCCAGGATATCGCGTCCTGCCTTTGTCGCGCGGTCTTCTCCGTCCTCGTCCTCGCCTCCACCTGACGATGGGGCAGGCAATGTCAGGGACGCGGTGAGGCAGAACGCGGCAGTCTGCCTGTATACGCGCTGCTTTGTCCATCGCAGCGAAGAATGTTGGACCGAGCGGGACGTCTCGTGAAGATATCGCCTCCTTCTCGGAGGGGGACAGCGTGAAGCGGGAGAGAAACGCGGATATGATAGACTGCCGGACGGCAATCCCTTGTCTGTACGAGTAGATGTGTTAGCGCACTGATACCGGGTTGGATGGTCGGCGTACCGTTCCTCGCGCAGGCTGCCTGCCCGATCAAGCAGCGATTTGCAGGCTTCGTTCGTCTCGTGGAGCTGGCTCTGTGCCTCGTCACAGCGTACGCGCATAAGGCCAATATGCTCTTGCAGGGTATCCAATTGCTTCATCCACCGTTAAGCTCGTGCGAACCCATTCATCCAACACGCACCCCCGCAAACGCACCTTGTCGACTTCGCCAAAGGCCTTGAGGAACTGCTTGCTCGATTCCGCGAGCTTACTCTCCACGTCCCGGCGGAGGTTCTTCCTCGCACGCGCCGCCATATCCCCCGCGACGCCTCCTGCGCCCGCAGACGCAACCAAGCCCGTCGGCCTCGCCCCGTTCACATCGCGGTCATCCTCCCCATCTACGTCCGCCTCTGTCTCCTGCTTTCCGTCCTTGGCCCTCCCTTCGGCCGGCCGCGGGGCATAGAGCTCCGCGAGGGTATCGAGCGCCTCGCGCGTCGCATCGTCGTCAAAGTTCGCGCCGAGGACCTTGTACAGCCGCAAAGAGATCGGGTTCTGTCCCTGTGCTTGGAGTCGAGATGAAGGAAGACGCGGCGGAGGGGGAGACGGCGGAGGTCATACGGTACTCTACAAGTGTCGGCGGAGGGTCCAGTGGAGCCCTCGGTCTGGCAGCGCGTCGACTGCTATGTAAATGGGACCACGTGGTCTGACCTCACGCGCGCGCGTGGGCGCTTGACGCGTTCAGCGCGAAGACCCGGTCCTCTGCTCGGAATTCAGCTGCCTTTGGACGTCGACCTGCTCCCCCGCCGTGTGCCCTCCTCTTGCCGCCTGAACCTCTCCGCGATAGACTGGACTCTACCACAAAACCAGCCTACGATGATGTCTCTTCGTGTGCCATTATCTGCGTCCGTGCGCGCAACCCGCACCGCACACACCCTCCGACCCCTACTACCCTCATCGCAGGCGCAGTACGCGACCGCACCCTCGGAGCAGCACCCGCAGAGGCCACAGCAGAAACCGCAACCCGAGGTAGAGACGTTCGACAAGACCGCGCGTCCGGGACTCTACTACCCGCGCCCCCAGCGCGAACGCGACCTGCCCCCTCTCCAGGTGCGCCCCTCACGTTCACCCCACCACCCCCGGAAGAGAGGCACTGACGGATCGACCCACCGCCCTTCCTAAATGCACACGCACGGAAAACAGAGCAAGTGGCCCGCCATCCTCGCGCTCGGCGTGGTCGGCGTGCAGCGCATGGGCGGTGTTCATGGTCTTCGTCACGAACCAGGAGAAGCTCTCCTCCTCCATCATGCAGCAGATCATGACCACCATCCGCGAGAGCCCGGAGCTGCGCGAGGTGCTCGGCGAGGCGATCCGGCCGGAGCCCGTATGGTGGACTGAACGGCGACCCCTGGATTAGCGGCGCGGTGCGTACCCCTTAGCAGCTCGCTGAACAACATCCCTGCCCGGTCTTCTACCGCCGGTGCTAAACTCTCTGTCTGTGCGTAGGTCCATATTCCCGGCGGAAACATCGACCTGAGCTTCCGAGTCAAGGGCCATAAAGGTATGCAATGGCTTGCTTGAGAAAGTCGAAGCTCACGGTCGGGGCAGGTGCGGGTACCCTGTACTTTACGAGCATCCGGCGAGAAAAGGGACAGCCCTTCGAGATTCGTAAGTTCATTCTTGCAGCTTGCCCAGGCACCCCGTAATGACCGTCCCCGTAGTGCGCTTCAAGGTCATCGCAGATGATGGCACAGAAGTCAACATTAACCCCACACGCCCGTCCTGACGTCTAGGGTGATAGAGACCATTGTTATCTTACAACTCACCCCGTAAACTGCGAACGAGACGATTACGAGAGGTATCATTGCGACCGGTCTTAGCATGGACATAGACAGCAATAGCCCAGCGAGAGTAGTATATTAGTCTATAGCTAGTAACAACCCCACATCACGCCTCTCCGCAACGACTCCGCACTGCGCTTAGTAGTAGTGCATCTGTGATAATGCAGACCGTCAGCAAGCCATATTCGAGAAAGAGTAATCCGAGATATGCATACCTCCTCGCGGTCGCGACCACGCATGAAGGGAGGCTCAGTGCCAGCAGAGTAGATGTCGGTCCAGAGCTCCGATTCGTCAGGGAAGGGAGACGCCTTGGCCTCCTCAACAGCCTGCTCGACCTCGGTCTTGGCCTCCTTGTCGATCGCCTTGAGCTCGTCCTCGGAGGCCAAACCCCACTCGGTGATGTAGCGCTGGAGACCGCGGATAGGGTCCTGAGTCGAACGCATGCGCTGGATCTCCTCACGGGTACGGTAGGTCGTGCCGGGGTCGGACATCCTGTCAGCAAAAGCGGTCAGCAGGAACATGGGTATGCGATGTTAACGAGAATGACGTACGAGTGACCGGCGTAACGGTAGGTGACGAACTCGACGAGGAGAGGGCCCTTCTCGCTGGTCACCCAGTCCTTGGCGAACTTGGTGGCCTGGTGCACTGCGATAATATCCATGCCGTTCACCTGAATACCAGGGATCGTGTCGCCACGAGTGTAGTAGGCGGTGTTCGAGGAGCTGCGCTCCGCCGAGGTACCCATACCGTACTTGTTGTTCTCACAGACGAAAACGCAGGGCAGGTTCCAGAGCTTCGCCTAAGGTATTGTGCACATTCAGCACCCAGATCTGCTTGAACTGATGGCAAGAGGACGTACCATGTTGAAGGACTCGAATACCTGACCCTGGTTGCTTGCACCGTCACCGTACATGGCGAACGTCGCAGTCTTTTTGCCCAGGTACTTCTGCGCGAACGCAAGACCCGCGCCAAGGGGGACCTGCGCACCGACAATACCGTGCCCTCCCTGGAAGGCCTCGGTGAAGACGTGCATGGAGCCACCCTTGCCCTTCGAGACACCGCACACACGACCGAGCAGCTCGCCGACGAGGCTCTTGATGGTGCCACCACGGAGGATGACGAAGGGGTGCGTACGGTACGAGGAGATGATCTTGTCCTCGAACGTCGTCGCAGAGTTAAGACCGACGGAGATTGCTTCCTGTATGCGATCATTCAGAAGGCTGACGCCTCGCAGAAACCTGGAGTGCACGCACCTGGCCGATAGCAAGATGGCAGAAACCACGGATGAGCTTTTGCTTGTAGAGGGCATCGGCCGCCTGCTCCACGCGACGGATGACGTTCATCTCCTTGTACCACCTCATGAGGTTCTCCTTGGTGACCTCGACATCGAGGCCAGGGGTGTCCGTGCGGTAGCCGTGGAAGGAGTCTTCATGGAGCTTGACCGTGAACGGCTCCGAGTGGGACGCGTCCTGGTGCAGCTGGGTGGTATCCGCCGCCGTCTGGATGGCGCGGGCGAGGTGCTGTGTGCGAGCCGTGCGTCAGTTGCGCCCAGACCGGAGAGCGTTTTCCGAGAGGCTGCCTACCATCCGACGGGGCACGGCGCTGCGAATCCGAGCGAGAGAGGCCATGGCTGTGGAGGAAAAGAGGAGGAAAGGGAGGAAGGAGGAGGAGGAGCGCGGCTCGCTGGCGGTGAAGGTGAAGAGGGCAGGGCAAATTGGCTCGGGACGTGTCCTCAAAACGCGCCCTCGGGTGAAATCGGTCACACCCCAAAGTCACACCACTCCCCACCCGTCGCGACTCGCGCGCGCCTTTCTTGCCCGCGAGGCTCGCACCCGATGTCCATGACACACAGAAGCGCAGTACATAGCGATGGCACAACAAGCGACGACTACATACATACAGATACACTCTCAAACGGTCCAGGAAACACACAGAGATAGACAACTCCAGAAAGCATCACAAATCCGTCTCCGCCAACATCTCGCGGGTGAGCTGCGCCTGCTCCAGCCAGTGCAGCGCTTGCCGTGCCTTGTCTTGCACCTCCATATCGTCCTCCGCGCCCATCTGCCGACCAAACCTCAGGGTCGGGCTAGTAGCAACGTGCGAGGTATGTTCCAGCATGTGCCGCAGCGTCGTGTCGATACCCGCCTCGTGCAGCTCGCGGTAACTGCGAGGATTTTGACGGGCGAGCTCCAAAACGCACGAAACCGCCGGCCGTCGGATTTGCACCTTCGCGTCTACCAGACAGTCGCGGAGCCGTTTCAGAATGCGGGGATGAGACAAGATGCTCAACTGGTGAGCTGGGCTGTTGGCGATGTTTGCCAGAACAAACACAGCCTAGAGGTTCCCGTTAGCTGAATTGTTCGATGCACGCGTTCGGTAGAACCTGACCTGCAGCACCACGTCTTCGTTTTCGGAGTCCATAGCGTCTGCGAGGTTATCCAACAGAGCCTCGCCGCCCGCCATTTCCGAGAACAGCAGCTCGACGTCCTCTACGCCGTCAGCGATATGTCGCAGAATATGGAAGACCTGCTCTTGTAGGCGGCTGTCGGGATCCAAGAGGAGACTGCTCATGCTCAATTTTGGGCTTCATTCCGCGACGGGCAAACTATTGCTCACTTGCTAATCTCGGACCATCCAATAGCACCGATGACCTCGCGTTTCAGTTCGGGCATAGCCTTGTACAGTAGATTCTTGAACGCCCACAGCGCGTTGAGCTTGAGCTCAACGTCGCTGGATCGGAGTAACTGCACGAGGCGTGGAATTACACCCTGCTCGAGCAACGCCTATAAAAGGAGGAGATTAGGATGACCGCCGAAGTTGTGGTGTGAAGCCCGCTCACCGTTCGCAAAGGCGAGAAGTTCGTCACAATGTTGCAAATGACCGCAGACGCGGCATGCATTACCCGCCTGTCCTCGTCCTGCTTCAAGAACAGCTGGAAGACGGCCAGTCCGAGACCAGTGTCCACGATGTTCGTGCGCAACGCTGAGACCGCTCGGCTGAGCGCGCGTGCGCACTGACATGCTGCATACCGAACTCCGACGTATCGGTTTGCCAAGCTGGCCTGGATGGCGGGTATAAGGCGTAGCTCATCGGTCACCGCTGTCCGAATGTCTGTGTCAAACAGAGCAATCGCAGCGACGGCGGTCAATGCAGCCTGGGGGTAGGTGAGTACCTCGGTAACTTGGCAATATCTCATAACCGAACCTCTCGCAACCTAGACACGCTTTCGGGCTCGTCCTCCTCGGACTCGGGCGCCTTCTCTGTGGGTGTGATTGCGTTGATCAACGCAGCCACCTTGGCCAACGAGTTGCGTTCGAATGCCAGCTGGCATAGCACGCTATGATCACAAACCAGTTGATCTGTTCCGGAACATGCATCAGCATTGCGACTTTCACCCACGGTCTCAGCACGTACACAGAATAAAACATGCTTTCGTGCGGGCTTGATTGCTTGCCGTCTCGGAGTCGATGATGCGATTCAGGACATGCATGATAGTGATAGCATGCGTTTGATCGTTCGCGGACACCGGCGAGTCGTAAACTGTTTGACTGCAGGCGCGTAAGATACTTGTTGCGCTGACCACAAAATATTAGAATGACGCATAGCTAGAACACGAAACATAGCTCACCAGTAGGACGCAGCTAGCTGAAGATCAATATTTCGCGATTTGGACAGCTCGAGTGCAAGGGAAAGCACCGCTGCAGGTAGCCTGTAAGCTTTCGGCAGTCTGAGCCCAAGACAGTGAAGGCGACGAACATTCCGTCCCAGGAGGTGCTCTCGCGAGCCGTCTAGCTAGACTCTCACAGTCCCTGACCAAATTGGCAAGGGCCGACAACGCTGCTTCCTGGAGCTGCGCGATCGCTCAGCGTTGCGTCGTGTAGAGTGCAGATTGCAACTTACCTTCACGTCCTTGCGAAGCAGGAGTGTAGTTAGCGTTCGCGCGATCCATACCCCTCTTCGGGTCGGCGAAGCCGTGGGATCGCGTCTCTCCCACCCGCGCTTGCCCTTGGCCTCTCGCGTCCGCTCCACAGGTGGGCACCACTCGAGGACCCTACCTCGGTGGTCGGGATTTCGCACTGCCACAGACAGCAGCTGTGCTATTGCGACATTCACTGCAGGAGAAGGATCGAGCAGCAGCGGAATGTAGACATCAAGCACTTCGGGCTGCCAATAGTCGGGATCATCGCATCACAATTTGGGTGGTGGGGACATACCTGGAATAGGTAGTCCAACGCGACCTTGGCTTCCGGTCGAATGTCGGATACGGTCGGAGAAAGCCCCCATTGCGAGGGTCCGACTGCGTCTGCAATCGCAGCAGCAAGAGCGCGAAGTGATCGCGTTAGCGCAGCCTTCAGAGTCGGTGGATCGGAGGGAGGAAATATGGAGATGGCGTAAAGCAATGCCGGCAGCGCATCGAGTCGAAGCAGTGTCCGTAGAGCGTCGGGGGAGCCTGCGCGCGGGTCAGCGACCTGACTCCCACCGTTCAGCGAAGACGCAGGTTTAACACGAACCATAAGACAGGGAGGCAATGATGTGCGCGGCCTCCACGCGTACATGAGCCCCGCTGGAGCCATCCGGGGTATGCGAAGGGTCTCGTATGCAGTCTATCAACCTTGCAGGCAGTCAGCGTGGTTTCCTCCAACTCACCACAACCCCATGCTTGCGAGACGCACCTCGCCAGAAGAGACTCATTCTTCGCCAACGCCGCCTTGGCAGTACGGTTCCCTATGACAGAGTTTTTGATTGCCTTGAGCGCGGGTACATCGACTTGCGTGGTGGTGACAGTCATGGCTATGCAGTGTTATGGCTGGCTCGAGACGCTGACAAGAAGCATATCCTCTGGAACAATGGAAGTATCAGTCTTGCGAAGGAAGCAGTGGTATATTGGTATAGCTGCAAGCAGTGCGGGAGTGCTGATGAATGCTACGGTGACTAGTGGTGGTCGGGGTGAGAGATTCGAGGCTGAAGGAACGCCGGCCCGCGCGCCAGTTCCCCAGCTCGATCGCGTCGGCGTGCGTTCTTCATCCTCGTCCCTCTTGACGGAATCCTCCAACATCGCGGCGGTCCTTCGTCTGTTCGTGTGCACACGCATCTTTCACTACGAAACGCAAGATGTCGTCCACATCCAACTCGTCCAGTGACTTGTATGCCGTCGCAGGTACGCGCATAACTCCTTAGCTGCGACCAGCTCTTGTTCGACTCGACGGGCTTCTCTCTACAGACTTTTGTCTCGTGCCGATGGGGACAGGTGAACCCTCAGTATGCATCTGTCATATCGCTGCGTCTGCTCCAGTGGCTGACGTCTCGTCGCAGGTGGCTGAGTACGTCGCGGAATGCGTCCGCGTTCTGGAGAAAACCGGTCTGAAGTTCAAGGTACGCTCTCGCACTTGCCCTCGCACATATCGCGGCATGTTGATAGACTTCCGGCTGGTATTATAGATGCAGTGAGTGTTGCTCTTCCATGCGCATGCGTAGATCGCATGCTTGGAACTGAATCATTGACGCAACACAGCGGTTACGGGACTAATCTTGGTATGTTATCCGCGCATGTCTTGATTTCGGTGGCAATATCTCAACTATGTCTGCTCCGCAGAGGGCCCGTGGACAGAGGTCATGCAAGCGATCCACGCCTGCCACGCTGCTGTACACGCCAAGGGTGCTCCGCGCATCGCGACGGATATTCGCATCGGTACTCGAGTCGACCGAGAGATCGCTCCGGGAACTGGCAACGAAGGCAAAGTGAAGCGCGTCGAGGAGATCTTGGCGAGGGATCAAAGTGCTAGCACGCAATGATCCTTGAGGACATGGAGAGTGCCTATGTGATAAGAAGTTTAGTTCTATGTATACCGTAGTTGGTACGCTAACAGTCTATTGTCCCGAGCTTGTGCGGGCAAAGTGTCAGACATCGAAACCTACTCCTCGGAGACGAGCTCCGGGCTCAACACCCTCGCCATCTGCTCCTGCCTCTCGCGTCTTTTGTACTGAGCGCACGCTGCCTTCCCGACTGCTTTGCCCAAGGCCAGCGCGAGCGGCACTGGGACTGCATTTCCGATCTGCCTCAGTTGCTAGAAGGCAGTAACTGTCAGATGATGTTTCGAGGTGAGAAGAAACCTTTCCGTACATCTGCGATGACATCATTGATCTTCTCATTCGAGGACAGGAACCTGTACTTGTCCGGAAAACCTTGCGCTCGTGCGCATTCCCGCACGGTGAGAATTCGCTTTTGCTATGACACGGTCCTCATCAGCGAGGTGCATCTCTAGGATGGGTGTAACTTACATCAGGGTGTATAACTTTGCCACCCTTGGCATTAGGTGCAATAGTGGTCATTGCAGTGACAAACTGTTCGTCCCCATTGATCCTGCCGTAGATGCCTAGCAATGACTGTGAGTGACTATGTTTAGTGAGTGATACTGTTATGCATACCTCGATAACCTTTCTTCGTGTTCCCCATCTCATCATATAGGTAATCTTTCCGAAGTGCTGCAGGGAGGTCTGTGCTCCATACGGCACATTAGCAGCATATTATATGTGTTATAAGCACCAGAGTCACCTTCATGGTCAGCATCAGGCCTGACAGGTATGTTGACTACCCTGGACATAAGTTAATACAATGGTCAACAATATATCTCAGCAACGTACCTCTCCACAACTCCTGGTGCATACCACCTGGTATAGTGGTACAGCACAGTATTGCCATTACCCGTCCTCAACCAGTTCTGATAGCGGCTGAGAGGAGGCTGTGCATAGGCCACTGGCCCAGGAAACCCAGGCAGTTGATTCCCAGAATCCGATCTGCAGGCTGCAAACTGGTGAATGCCCTCTGCTAGGCGCTCCTGCTTCTCCTTGATGTCCTTATTGGTAGCAGGTAGCAGTCTGTGTGGGCTGGTCCTACAGAGCAGTTGTTAATCATGTCTCTCAAAATAGACTAGAGTGCTCACCAGTCAAACCTTGCCTAGATATCTTTGTCAGTCTCTGTAGAGCAATGAAATCTGAAAGCCACATACCAGATCATTGATTGCCTCATTAACAGTGACACACGCAAGAGGTGCACATTGATGGGCAACTTGACCAGCACCCTGGCGGGTCACAGGATACAACACTTCTCCAGTTGGCAGGTTCACATTGTGGACAGGTACTGGGAAGGCGTACTGCGGGAGAGGGAATTCGGGCAAGGGCACATCTTGGCGGGCTCCAAAGAAGATGACTCGCCTCCTGCCTTGTGGTGCTCCATGCTGTCCAGCCTGGAGAACTTTGAATTGAACTTGGTAGCTAGAGATCCTGTGTAAGTATTGAACAGTGAAAAGGTGAAGGTCTACATACCCAAGATTTATCAATGAACTCAAGATAAACTTGACAACTGCCCATTTTGATGCAATTACCCTCTTGGGGGTCCACATCTAGCTTGTAGGAAAGCAAGCCAACCACATTCTCTAAAAGAAAGTAGGATGGCCTATAGAACTCCACATAGGAGATCATGTTGCACACCAAGGTGCTCCTGCAATTGTTACATCAAAGCCAAGCTTCAGCATATGAGCATCCAGCCTCACCTGATATCATCTGATCTCTGCCAGTTCAAATTGCTCAGTGACACATAACCCTAAGGCCATCATCTTACATACCCTATGATGATTCATCATAGAAAAACTTTGACATGGAGGTCCTGCATGACATTGTGAGGCACTTGGAATATAAACTGAGATAGTAAGGCACATACCACCATATATGAAGTCCACTTCACCTGGTAAGGGCAGTGAAGGAAGCTCCTGGCAATCCTCATGGTCAAGGCTCTTCAGAGGCTCAGGGGTTCCACCATGAACTTGCTGGATAACATGTTCTAGGAGCTTGTTGGAGCACTGGTTATAGACAATGGTATCTGGATGATTGGCCCTGTGTAATTACTCAGGCTTAGTCAAAAGCTATCTGATGCAGCATACAAGCTGACCTGAATGTTCTTGCTGCTGCAGGAGAAAACTCCACAGCCCATTTGGTCTGAATCAGCCCAGACATCTCCATTCCAGTTGATAGGCCACCAGCACCTGAGAGACACTTGGGTCAGTGAATAGCTCAGCATAATCCTTTTTGTGCTCACCAGCAAACAACTCTAGGCCTCTCAATGGCCCAAACACCTTTAAAAGGTGCTCCCTCTCCAGGGTAGCCTCTGTGGCTGCAGACATGCAGAGATTGCACTGCACAATGGACAAGTTGGCTGGGAGGACCTCCAGGTCATCAATGGAAGATGGCCAAAGGGACTCAGCCCACAGATCACAATAAAATCTGTCATCCTCCAGTATGAAAGCCTCCTTCTCTTGAGGAGAGAGAGGACTGGCCACAAAGGCTTTCCCAGAGATGTGCTCCACATGCACCATAGTGACAACTCCAGTCTGAAAGAGCCTTCTCTGCAACAATTGTTAGTATCACCTGACACTGTGTATGTTTACACTCACATTGTCTCTAGGGACTGCCCTCCCATAAGTGTGATGCTTTGCAGCAACCACATCAAATCTCCCATACCATTGCACCTCTGCCTGCAACACAACCCCAGACTCATCAGAGCTGAAACCAAGGACCTGGCCAATGCCAAGGACATCATGGTGAGGTTGGTGTATGTAGACAAAGTCATGGAGGTGGCATGCCACACCATTGTGAACAATGGCATTGCTGGAAATCATCCTCCACTGCATCTCCTCTTCAATGGCAAGGAGCCCACAGGAGATGCAGGGCCTTCCCTGGGCACACCTCATCAAAGCCTGATCCTCCTGTTCAGGAGAGACCATGATGAAAGCAATGTTCACATGATCCCATGTAGGCCTATGAAGAATATGAGAATGAAGCAAGTAGATCTATCAGTGTACATACCCAATGAAGAATTGATTGGGATCACCAGGCTCATCATCCAAGGGCGCTGGCTCACCGCATATCCAAGGATGGACATTGCAATGGGAGTAGATGGACTCCAGTGGGAGATCGTCACAGGAATTAAGCCAGAAGAGGCAGCGAGAATGGGCTGCCTCCTGTAACAGCGTCTGGGACCCATGCTGCAACCAGCGTGCATGGAATCTCTTGTGGCGCACTCCGAATTTGTCGCACTCTTCGAACATGAAGCATATCCTACAGAACCTGTTGGAGAATGAGCAAGAATTGCAACAGACAAGGTGCAGGGAGACTGACCACTTGGTGTCTGCAAGTTCATTATCCACACAGCGAGCTTCATGGGAGCTCGCATTCATTGCCCTTCTATGGTCTTCATCGTCCCCTGGTTCGACTATGACGATGTCGCCAACCTGCAAGACTACATCAGTGTATGGGACTGGGGAAGGTGCAGATGACATACCGTGTATGTCACACCATCGATGACAACTCTCTCATAATGACCTGGTATGGTCATCGACATCTCATCCCACTCAACGGTTGTCGGATCGGTATGGTGAACCCGCTGCTTGCGCACCTCAAGCGGTGCGTCCCTCAGGTGCGTCGGCATCTCTGCAACCCGTAGGGCCTGCGTGAACAACTTTTGGGCAACAGCATTCACGCGAGGGGTAACACATGTGGGGTTCTTATGCTGCAGAACCCGCTTTTCTGGATCGCATGGCATCTTGCGTTGTTTGCGACGAGGAGGCAGGGATGGGGATTCCGGGACTAGCAACCCGGTGTACACTGCTCTGGATGAGCCTCGACCGGAAAAATCTCTTGCGCAGAGTAGGGCATTGGTAGTACAGTCCGTCGAGGACGAACCATAGATATGACACCTGCACAGGTCATGAGCACAGTCGCACAGCTAGTAACATGGTACTGACCATGTCCGTCGTGATCAACTCCTGCTCCGTAACGGTGACTCCGAGAGCGTCGAACGTAGGGCGCAGAAGATCTTGTATGGGCGGCGGGGTGTTGATGTCATCCAATATGTCAGCAGCGCAGACTTGACGTTCCTGAGCGACAGCGCTGAGGAGCGTCTGTGCAATGCGGTGATGCGTCCAAGCGCGTCGGAAGAAACGCGCATAGGCGGACGCGGGGCGCAGCACGACATACCATGCGTACTCGGTGCGCAAGTAGATCTTCCTGCAGAGTAGGGAGCATCAGCGGTAGCACTCGCTTCTGACAGATATTACTCACGGATCGATGGTGAATCCACCTGCTTGTTTCGTAGGATAATGTGCATCGCACTCGATAATCTTCGAGAGCAGAACACGCTGCTCCGTGCCGTCCACCAGTCGACATACCATCCTCGTCTTCCTCCTCAGCCCTCGCTCTCATCAGAATCGTCAACGTATGAGCCGACCACGCCGACCGCAGCCCATCCGCACGCACCCGGGTCTTCAGATGTCAGCACCTGCTCGAAGGGTACGAATTCGTTCGTATCTGGCGCGAAGACGCTGAAAGCGTCTAGGGTACGGATGGGAACCTGGCCATCGTCCTCCTCTGGCATTGTCTCCCCGCGGACGCGCAGATTGCCATCTTCTGTGATCTCATCGCCGACAGGCTCGTATTTCGCGACCGCTGCAGCCAACACGACACTCACTCATGCTATCCCCACGCAGATAGCACACCGCTTACCATACGACCTATGTACACGCTAGGTTAGTCCTTAGGCTCGACTTTTGCAGCATCCTGAAGAGACGTACCGTACGCTTCTTCTCGGAACCTCAACATACACTTCAGCAGTAGGCATTTTCCAGGTTCCATCGCCTGCAAGTTCCGCGCGCTATTCACAATCTGGCTTTCTGAGAGTTGAACAGAACCTACTCGAGACTTCTCTAGCCTTTTTCGAATGACTTGGTTCAGACTCTTCGCTTTGGCGTTTCATGCGGCTCCTGGATATAAAAACAGCGGTACGACGCCAGGCTCAGCTTCCAAGCAGAACTGAATTGGAAAAAAAAGACCGACCGATCTATGGTCATGCAGCCGCAACCTGAGGCTAGAGCAGGCTTCAGAGATCGATCGCTCGTAGAATGTGCACGTCCAAGCCTTATAGCGACAAGCACAGTAGATAAGACCAAGAAGCAAGAAGCGGGCGGGTTCAAGAAAGCAGGGGTCGGCGATACACAACGGTCAGGCCCAGATCACGGCTGAGACTCAGAGCAGCGTGGTCAGAGGGCGTCCGTCGCGTGACAGTCGCGTACGGTCACAGTCACAGACTTGTCCTCGTCGCGTCGCGAGTCCGAGTCTTGGTCCTCCTCCTCCTCCCTCTTCTCCTCCTTAACATCCTGACCTCACGGGTATTCCACCATGTCTCTCCCGGTAATCACAATTGATGTGGACTACAAGTGCTGAGAAAGGTGCGCATATACCACAAAGTGCGCCGACGCGCTCTGAACCGCCATGCAGACCGCATCAAGCAGTTTCTCTCAACATTCACCAGCCGAGACAAGGACCTCATTGAGAACATGGCGAACATCGACCTCCAGGATGATGATGATACTCCTCTTAGAACGAAGAACATCAAATACATGGATCAACTGGTCAGCTGCTCTGCGGGAACGTTCGAGGCGTCCTCTGACTCTTAGCCACAGCAAAGGATAGCGAACCGAGAGCAGGAGATGCTGGTCATCGACCTTGAGGATATTTCAGAGGTAAGTCCCGGACGCGCCTTTTGTTTCTCAGCTTCTAACCTGCCCTAGCACGAACGTACTGTTGCAGAACTTGTGTCCAGGATACGCAAGAACGCACGCCGCTATGTCTCGCTCTTCAGCGATGTCGTCGATGAGCTGATGCCTCAACCCACGAAAGACATAAGCGAGCACGACGAAGTAATTGACGTCATTCTGCACCAACGGAGAGAGCGGAACGAGCGGCATGGAAGGTGGACAGGAGGGCTTCCCAAATCATCTACTAAGGCGATAGTGAGTATTCACTCGCATCATCTGGTCGCCACTTATCGTTCAAATATTCCAAGCAACCTATATTTCCAGCCTCTCCGTTCAGATATCGCTATGGCTGTTCGAGACGTAAAGGGTGCTCACCTCGGCAGACTCATAACGGTCCGCGGCATAGTCACCCGCGTTTCGGAAGTGAAGCCTCTGCTTCGTGTCAACGCGTACACATGCGACGTTTGCGGCTCGGAGACATTCCAAGACATCTCGAGGAAGGACTTCCAGCCTATCCTTGACTGTCAAAACGAAGCCGAATGCAAGAAGAATGGCATTCGTGGCACGCTGCATATGCAAACCCGGGCATGTCGTTTCAGTCCCTTTCAGGAAGTCAAAATTCAGGAGAATGGTGAGCGTACTTGTTCGTATCTCACCGTCATTCTAACATACAGGGCCTAGGCCGACCAAGTACCCGTAGGGCACATCCCGCGCTCCATGACGGTGCACGTCCATGGTTCCCTGACGCGTCAAATGAGCCCTGGCGATATCGTGCACCTTGGAGGAATCTTCTTGCCCATCCCATACACAGGATACCAGGCGATCCGCGCTGGCCTTCTCACCGATACCTACTTAGAGGCGCATCACATCCACCAACTGAAGAAGCAATATAGTGCCATGGAGATCACCCCCGATATCCAGCGCGCCATCGACTCTTTACGCGATGATCCTCAGCTCTACATGAAACTGGCCCAGAGTATCGCACCCGAAATCTATGGCCATCTCGACGTGAAGAAAGCGCTACTGCTTCTGCTCGTAGGTGGTGTCACAAAGTCCATGGGCGACGGGATGAAGATCCGCGGAGACATCAACATATGTCTTATGGGTGATCCCGGTGTTGCCAAATCGCAACTACTCAAGTATATCTCGAAGGTCGCTCCTCGAGGTGTTTATACGACCGGTCGAGGGTCCTCAGGAGTTGGTCTTACGGCAGCCGTCATGCGCGACCCTGTGACCGACGAGATGGTACTCGGTGCGTACGGTCATTGTATAGATCGCTCCGGTCTCACTAACTGCGCTGCGCTCAGAGGGCGGCGCACTTGTGCTCGCGGACAACGGGATCTGCTGCATTGACGAGTTCGATAAGATGGAAGAGTCCGACCGCACTGCTATTCATGAGGTCATGGAGCAACAAACCATCTCGATCTCGAAGGCTGGTATCTCCACTACGCTCAACGCGCGTACTTCCATCCTCGCAGCCGCGAATCCGCTTTACGGGCGGTACAATCCGAAGATATCTCCGGTCGAGAATATCAACTTGCCCGCGGCGCTGCTGTCACGTTTCGATCTCTTGTTCCTCATCCTCGACAAGCCGACCCGTGAGGACGACGAGCGTCTCGCGGAGCACGTCACTTATGTTCATATGCACAACACGCACCCAGAGTTTGACTTCGAGCTCATCGACCCTACATTGATCCGGTTCGTTCCACCTTATGCGTACTTGCCGCGAAAGCTCACCTCTATACCAGGCACTACATAGCACGCGCCCGGGAGCATCGACCAACCGTCCCGGCTGAGGTGTCAAATTATATCGTCGAGACTTACGTGCGCCTGCGTAAGGTCTCCAAGGACGAGGAGGCAGCAAAGAAGTCGCATACCTACACTTCGGCGCGTACCCTTCTGGGCGTCTTGCGCCTTGCCCAAGCTCTCGCGCGCCTCCGTTTCTCCAACGAAGTCGCACACGCCGACGTCGACGAGGCGCTACGCCTCATGGAGGTTAGCAAGCGCAGTCTGGTGGACGAGGAGGAGGATGCGCACGATCACGACCGCTCGGATATGAGCAAAATCTTCCGCCTGATCAAGGAGATGGTGAAGCAGGCGCAGGCGGGGAAGAAGGGCCGCCGGACGAGAGGCGCGAAGAGGCTCGGTCGCGGGCCGGAAGGCGAACGCGACATGGATGTGGACAGCGACGAAGAACAGGACGCGGAGGAGCTGTCGATGGTCGACATTCGCTCCCGCGTCCTGACCAATGGCTTCACAGAAGCTCAGCTCATGGAGACCATTCTCGAGGTAAGCCAGTCTCATCGTCTTCATTACGCCAGTGGACACTCATCCCTTCCTCACGCAGTACGAACGCCTCGACGTCTGGACCCGTGTGGCCAACAACTCCAAGCTACGCTTCATTGAAAGCGATTAGGTTCCGCCTCGCGAATATCTGGGTTTCTGTCCTATGTAGCTTATTTCTGCATTTCACTGTCTTTGCTCTGATGTTATCACCCTGTACTGTAGTGTAGCGCGCGTTGAATACCAGTTATTTTGAACTTACCAGATAGATAGCCGTCGGGGCGCGGCGGAGACTTTGCACAGGGCGACAGGGACGGCGGTCGAGAGAGCTCGAGGGTAACGCCGTGCGCGCGCGCCAGCCTCAAACGCGTCATTAATATGAATTCGGTCGGGTTCTCTCAGCAGTCTAGTAATTTACTGCCTGAGGTGGAATGTGCGTATCATTGTGGGTAATACAAGGAGGGCGCCTGCAGCGCCGACCATCCCAGCCTCTGCTTGGTCGGACGAAGCTAACCCAATAGTGCGTGCCATGCATCGCTTGGTGAACACGGCGTCGCTGTCTGCGCAGCCTTGAAGCTGAGTCAACGATGTAGCCATCCCGATAAATAGTCTGCCTGCGAATCCCGTGGAGAGATAATACACCCTATCTAGTTTCCGACGCGTGTTCCCAGCTACTGCCGCTGCCCGTCCCACTCCCGGGGCTGTCCGCGCGTTCCTTCTCCTCCCCTACAGGAGACTCGGGCTCGTCCCGGTACCGCGCGGGCTTCGGCCCAGCACCCGCAGTGGGCGAGTCGTCGTCGTCCAGGAACCCTGAGTGCAGGCCTGTCTCCAGGCCAGGGCGAAATCGCATGAGGGCGAAGGGCCGTCTCCTCGTCCGCGTCCTCGTCGTCCGACACCTCGCCAAACGCGTCATAAAGCTCCTTCGTCTGACGCGGTGCGCGCGGGCCCGACCCACCGCGATCGAGTGCGCTCATCGCCACTGTCGTCGCCTTCCAGGAAGAGTCGAATAGTTCGCGCGACGCTTGCGGAGCACGGCGCGCCTCCAGAAGAACACGCCCACACCGATGCCGAAGAGTGTAACGGCGCCGATGGCGACGAAGAACCACATTTGATTCTCAACGAGCTTGCTGAGGTCGGAGAACCAGCCCTCGTCGGGCGTAGGCGGTAATGGTAGGGATCGCGCTATCCGACGAAGGCTCCGCGACGTCCTCCGCTGCACCAGTAGGTTCAGCAGCAGGCGGTGTGGGTGTGGAAAACGCCGGTTTGTGCTTCTCGCCTTCGGCATCACCGTGGTCGCCTGGTAGGTGCTCAGTTGGACGAGGGATTGTTTTCGAGCTCGTGCTGACGATGATTGACGTCGTATCCGCGGGTTCATCGTTGGGCGACGGGCCAGGAGGGAGAACTTCCTCGACCAAGGGAACCTGATACAGCCTGATGTCCTTGCCCGCGTCGAGAACAGAGCCCCATACGGTCATAGTCCATCCCAGGAATACACCTGATTCTTCCTCTTTGCGCTGGTCAGAAACTCGGATGGTCCAGTCTCCGACGGGATTCTCGTCCCTACGACAATAGTTAGGCCAAGTCGTTGTGAGCGTTAGCAGGAAAGACGCACCAATGCTTAACGGTCATAAAAGTCCACCCAGGGTATCCGGACTTCGCATTGTCACTATTGCGTCTAGCCGCCAAGACGCTCCGAATGCCGTTGGGGCTGACAAGCTCGACCTCCACGTCTCCACGTCGCGTATGGGTGATCCAGACCTTGACCGTGATATGTTCCAGCTTCTCGAAGTTATGCTGGTCGAGCATCTCTTGAGTGATCGTGAGCTTGCTCTCAATGCCATCTGGAGGAATGGTCTCTCCGCCGGAAGCATTCTCGAAAGAGTCCATGGTACCGTTGTTCAATTGAACCACTGGGAGGTCGATCCAAGCTTGTGGCTTAACGGGCTGCCAGTCCTGAGCCGCCTTGATGAACTCGTACCCGTTGAGACTGCCATAGCCGTACTTGTAGCTATACGGGCGTCCAGCCGCGGTGAGCTCCCAGTCGGGATCGTCGGGGTTGACCTGTAGAGCTGTGCGGACACAAAGGTGCTGAATATCACGCCAGCTCAAATCAGGGCTGCATACACGATTTCGGTCAGGTGTTGCTTCAGAATGCACTGAGAGCAGTGTTCAACTGACCGTGCTTGCAGTGCGAGGGCAAACACTCCAGCGGCATTCGGAGCGGCCGCTGATGTCCCGCCGTGCGAATGCGAACACTTGTTCTTGCCTCTGTCCGTGGTAGTCTAACGGATGCATGACCAGTCAGTCCTCTCAACCTTCGAACTAGCATAATATGAATGCGCACAATGTGGTTCCCGCTACCGGAGGTATAGGCGACAACCATGTTCGCGGCGCACGCCTCTGAATATTCAGGGTGGAACCCCTTATAATCGATCGCGGCAACCGTGACCGAGAAAATGCTGTTCGTATAGCCATCGAAGTTGCACTGATCGCCGCTCCGACCGCCGTTTCCACTCGCGAACACGAAGACAGAGCCCTTGCCACCACGACCTTGCTGGACGCCATTAACAATGGCCTTCTTAATGAGGTACCCAGGCCCTTCCATAGATCGACCATCATCAGGAGGACCCCAGCTGCACGAGTAGATGGAGGTGTTCTGGTAGTCGTAATTGAGGGCGGCAGCCTCGTCTATATCCGAAATGGGGCCTGAGAGGATGCGAATGCCAGCAACCTTGGAGTCGTAGGCGATACCAACTCCACAGACGTCGTTCTTGACGGCAGCGATCTGACCGGCGCAACGGGTACCGTGGTGGTCGTCGAACAGCACTGGGGTGGGCAACTCGGTGTGATCGTTGTAGTCGTACGAACCATACGCATACTTCGCAAACCCGTATTAGCGAGTGCGTCAACAAGTATGCTAAAGCCTGGACCTACGAAGTTGGCGGCGAGATCATCACTGGTATAGTCTAAACCGTCGTCGACAAGCGCAGTGATGACACCCTTCCCTGTGATGCCCATGTCCCAAACGGGCGTCACGTTCATCATATGCTCAGGGTAGTCATCGTTCACGATATGCCATTGTCGCTCGAATTCCGGGTCATGGATCTCAAGCCGTTGAGCGACCTCAGAGGATGTCTCCACGTCCTTTGGCGGGGATATTGGTGGGGGAGCTCGCTTGACGCGTTTACGGAGAGTCTGAGGGAAAACGTTCCTGACAGAGGAAGCTACCCGCCGCCGCCGTATCGCCTCTTCCGACCTGGGCGAGACGTGCGAAGAGTCGGTGGTACGGCGGAGGTCTTCTAGCGAGCGCAGAATGGGATCCGAATCTCTCTTCTGGAGGCCTTTGGGTATCCGGACGAGCCAGTGGTTGACGAGCTCTCCCGCCTGCTCTACCACTTCGACGCCCAAGGCTCTTGCGCACTCGGCCAGCGAAGCACCTGCGTGTGGGTCGTGTTCAAGAACGTAGTAATCATGCGAATCATAGTATCGCTTCGCCGGTGTGAGGGCGAGGACCGCCTGGATGGCCAGAAAGAGAGAGAGCGGGAGACGCATACGTCGTCGCGTCGCAGCGATCTGCGCTGCACGAAGGATGAAGGAGACAAGGAAAGACGGAAAGCGGGAGAGAGGGTGATGGAGGAGAGAAGCCAAGTAACCATTTGTTCGCACCGGACCCCGCGCGACACACAGCAGCGCTGCGCAAGTAGGCGCCCATACTCGGTTCTCTCACCGAGACGACGCTCACTCAGTGGCTTGGGATCGCACATACATTCAATACGCACGACCAGAGCTGCGGACAAGCGGAACGAGTACTGTTCTTCCCAGCCATGGGCTACCTCACGTCGAAGACGACACTGTAATCTCCCATCCAAGCATCGGTGTAGATTTTGTTAGTACATGGGATAGTACATACATTCGCTTCTCCCCCAACTACAAGAGAGGGTTCGCACCCTTGAACAAGAAAGTCCACAATGCAGCTGGATCAACATAGTCGTGGTGTACCAGGCTAACAAGCCAGCGTCGGTCCCGTACATCCTCCAGCAGAGTCCGCTCGGGAGAATCGGGCGGGTAGTACGAGGCCCACTCCGACCAAATAGAGAAGGCTTCGTCCTGTCCGGCATGGATGAGCACAGCAAGCTTGTGAGAGAAAATGTGTGGCTTACCTTCCAAGAGAGGAACGACTCCTTCTCAATTATTGTTGTTTGTGCGATTTCTTGGCCTGGGAAGACACCCCATGTCACAGCATTACGCCCGCCTTCGGGGACGTTGGTCAAGAGTTCGCCCTTACCACATCCGCATGAGTACGGTCCTTCCTTGGAGCGATCTTGTTCAACTCACCTTCGCATTACCAGCGAAGTAATTGATCCATCCGCCGCCTTCCTTCTGGACTTTGTCGACAATCCGGCGGACATCCTCCTCTTCGACGAAGAATTCCACGAAACATTTCTGGTACACGTATCCCGCCCTTGGGTCCCCATCCGACGACATCGTCCGTGGAAGGTACGCCGTTGACAGCAGGCTGGGACCCGACCTGTCCACCATCCTCGCCTTGTCAGCTTCTCGAGATGGGGGAAGATCATCAGCGACTCGGGTGAAAGAGGCGTGGCGGAGAACGGCGTGGTCGGAATCTTCGAGTGTAGGTACCGCAAGAACATGGTGGTCAGATCGTCCAGGGTACGGGGATGACCCCAATGTGAAGGCGCGAGATTGCTTTGCAGCGCAGAGCTTCCCCATCGGTCGGTCTCGCCATATGCTGGACTCTTGAAATCGCCGAATCGTCCGTTCGGAAAGTCGTCCCAGTCCACCGCACTGTTGATCTCACCCTTGCCCGCGTCAGGTTCCGGGTGCGGTGCAGATACCAACTCCTTAGTTGCTTGGTCCGCTGCAGTGTGGGGCGTGACTGTCCGCTCAGGCGGAGAAGGAATGTCCTAAAGATCGTGTAAGCCGATTGAAACGAAGAAGTTATGAAGCAGCCTTACAGCAATGAGCCTGTTGGCTAGCGTCGGAATATTCCCGGCAAGACCAAGAGACTCCAGGACTCGAGTGACACTCCTCTCGAGGTTGAGCGTGCAGAAGTGAATCCCTTCAATGCCGCCACGCTGCATCTGGCGAATCATGTCAACGGCGAGCTTGACACCGTAATCCTTCACCTTCTGATCGTCATGCTGCATGTACAGAGTCAGCGCCATGTCCACACAACTAAAATGGGGGACATACGCGAATAGGCATGAGATCGTGCATGAGACTAGCAGGAACGCGGGTAGCACAGAGCTTGGTCATGCGGAGGAACGAAGCGTATGTTTGAATCGGCATGATGCCCGGGATAATGGGCACGGTGATGCCTGGTAGAGGTTAGTGGACAACCAAACGGGCCTGAGCCTGTACATACCTTTAGCGCGCACCTTCCCATACCACCGGAGGAAGTTGTCGATGTCGTAGAAGAGCTGAGTGACAATGAAATCTGCGCCGGCATCGACCTTCTGCTTCAAGTATTCCAACTCGCCGTCCTCATCGGTATCTCTGTCCGGGTGCCCATCCGGGTATGCTGCACGCGATCACACGAGATGGTAAGCGTACGGACGCGAAGGAATATGAACGATGAAGTGACCTGCCACGCCGACGCAGAAGTGTGCGAACTCCGGAGTCGTCTTGATGTACCGGACGAGGTCCACGCCATGTTGAAAGCGTGGGTCCGTGGGCTCCCAGTGCTCGTTGCCTCTGGGCGGATCTGGGCGGAGAATGTGAGATTTGGCTTCACATGCGATCAGCGATGTCCGGTACCTCCTCGGAGGGCAAGGATATTTTCTACCCCGCGTTCCTTAGCTGCCTACGGGACATGTCAGATACAAAGACGCGGTCAAGCTGCAATTGAAACGTACCCTGAGAGCAGAGTCCACTGATCCCTGAACCATGTTCGTACATGTCAAGTGCAGGATGGTGTCTACCCCATACTCCAGCTGCGTCAAGGCGGCAAGGTCCAGACTGCGATCCTTCGTCGAACCACCAGCGCCCCATGTTACGCTGATTGCCAGGGGGTTCAACCCGACCATCCGCCCTATACGCGCGACCAGATTCTCGAAGCCCTGTTCGCAGCACACCGTGAGCGCACGTCTACCTCCAGACATCGTACGGAGTCACCTGGTCGGTCTTCGGCGGGAAGAACTCGAACGCATAGAACAGCTTACGCTTGTCGTGCTTGGCAATCTTGTCGATGAACTTCATGACTGCCTGCTCCGGTCGACGACAGTGAGATGAGAAACAGCGCCAACTGACCCCGCAGAGTGAGAGTCAAAATCGACGGGTCCCGTTACTGAAAGCAGCCAAGCGTGAATCATACACAATGGGCGCTTCCTGGCGTGATCATAATGGGCGCCAATCTAATCTGAAATGACGCCCCCACGCAGCTATGAGCCTGCAAACACCCGCAAACACCCTCTCGCTGTCCGCGACAGTGAGCAAGTCTCCCTGCTCAGCACCGCCGCCTCCGCACGTTCCGTTTCTTGCCTCCTGATCGCCTGCTCCGTTTGAGCCGCCAGTCATGTCATCTACAACGCCTGTGACCGCCGACTTCTCCTCCCCACCGCTGAAACGGAGCAAGATCGTATTGCTTGGCGACCAGAGTGTGGGGAAGACCAGCTTAATCACAAGGTATCGCGGTGTGCTCTCCGAGACCATCAGTACCCAGTTATACGGTATGCGCCATGGAACGCGGTAGGGCTAACGTGTTTTTCGGCCATGTAGATTCATGTATGACACGTTTGACAACACGTACCAAGCAACGATAGGGATTGACTTCCTGAGCAAGGCGATGTACCTCGAGGACCGGACTGTGCGGTTACAAGCTCTGGGACACAGCTGGCCAAGTGAGTAAGGACTTCCACACTGATTGGACTGCATGGTGCTGACTGTCGCGTGTCCCCCGCGTTCACTTGCAGGAGCGCTACCGGTCGTTAATTCCGTCATACATCCGTGATTGCTCAGTAGCAATAGTGGTCTTCGACATCACCAGTAAGTGACATTGGTACTCCAGGCAGACAGTGGCGCCAACGCAATTTCTGCAGACCGGCAGTCGTTCCTGTCGACGTCCAAGTGGATAGACGATGTCCGGTCTGAACGAGGGAACGATGTGATCATCGTACTAGTCGGGAATAAGGCCGACTTGTCTGATAAGCGGTATGTCGACAGTAGACATCCAGAGCGCTCTCACAGGCTCATCTTTCTGCAGACAAGTTACTCTTGAGGAGGCGAATGCCAAGGCGCAAGAGCTTGGCATCATGTTCATGGAGACATCTGCGAAGGCGGGTCATAACGTCAAGAGCTTGTTCAAGAAGATCGCAATGTCCCTAGTAGGTATGGAGAAGGAGAATGAGGCCGCGGAGTCGCAGAACACCAGTGCGTAACTATCTGGAAGCGTTTCTGAAATCGTGTCTGACGGCCCAATCTGTAGAAATTGACGTAACGGCTCCGCCGACGAATGAGATCCCAGACGCTTCCCAGTGTCAGTGCTGAGCGCTGAGTCTTGTCAGGCCTGTCTAGAGCATATCGTATCACGTCGGTGCTTTTACTTTGTATGTAGTGTTTCTCGTGTGTATACCTTCGTATTGTTTATTGGTACTCCCGGAATACTGTTGTACACCCAAGGACGCGCACATCTCGGAAGAGGCTTCCTTTCCTACTATAAGAGTCCTACAAGTACAGGAGGTATACATGCTACTGGCTCTGCTTTGCTACATCCCCTCATCTTACTCAAGGTTCAACCACGGTTCATGGTGTTGCCGGCGCCCTTTGGATGAGTATCGGTATACTGCGCCCAGCTCTCGTCCTTCAGCCGTTTCTCCTCTGCCTTTTCTTCCCCGAAAATCGTGCCATCCTGCTCCGCGTCAATCGCAAGCTGTTCCTTGGAAGTGGGCTTGTTCTCAGACGCCGGCCTACATGATCCAGATTGTTAGCCAGCTTTCCCTGCATGCCAATCCGGAAGACTGACCCTCCACCGGTGATGATATTTCCACGCTGCTTCTCCAGCTCCAGGTATTCTTCGACCGACATGGTGGGCAGGCGATGGTCAGGCTGGAACACCTGAGCCTGCAACCTTGCACGATCGGCAGCATTCGATCCAAGCAGGACAAAGGGCCGTAGTGGCTTCGTAATACGAAGCATGAGCTACGGCACCCGTGGAGTATGTGTCTGTGCTCACCTTGCCCTGAGGATCCAGTAGAGGTCCCTTGCCGTCGGGACCACCTCTGTTGAGGGGTGCATCGAGACGCCACATGGTGTCCTCCTCGCGCTTCTTCGCCATCCTCGGATCGTCCGAAGGGGGTGCTTGAGGCGGCAATGGAGGTGCATTGCGCAGAAGCTCGAGTTCCTCGTTTGTCCTCTCGAGTTGGGTTTGCACCTCGGCGTATATATATCTCAGGAGGAGGACCAAAGCTTCACGGAGGATCTCTTCAGTGTCTGCGTCGGGCTCTTCGTTTGAATCTGCATCTTTCTTGGAGGGATCGGGCAAGATTGCGGCGAATGAGCTCAAGGTTCGAGCCTGGCTCGGTCACGCTTTGGTTCATTCGCTTGCGCACAGCCTATGTATCCTGTTGAGAGTGTGCCTCCTCGCTAACTGATTGAGCAGCGTACCTCTATTCCTCGCCTTGATGTCCTTCTCCCGTTTGAATTGCTTGATCTTGAGCTCCCGGCGCTTGGCGGGGTCGACTATTGCGGACGCTGGCCGATCCGTAGAGTTCTTTATCCTCGGAGGTGACGATCTCATACAGCTCCACATAATGTACGTACGCCTCGAGGTGCCTCTGCCTAGCATAGTGAGCACTGCGCGTCGTGCTGCAAGCATACACCCGTACCTTGACCTCCTTCACCAAGTCAAGCCTGTCCTCCCTCTCCGTTGCTCGTACACGGGACTGGACCTCGGATAGCACGTAAGGGAGGAGGAGGTACACTAGGTCGCGAGTCGGGATGTCCGCGAGCTGCTCGTTCGGGCTGAACAGCGCCAACTTCGCGATCCGAGTACTGCATTGGCGCAGGTCGGAGAGCGCAGACTGTACGAGTTCCTGATCGTAGCGTGAGCATTAGCTTGAAAGTGTGTAGGAGCAAATACTGACTTGGGTCTCGTCTTCAAGCGTCGGTAGATTGCAAGCCTTGGCGGCTGTGGTCAACGCGCGATAGAACAGGGAGGAGAGCGGGATTTCGTCCATCTTGGCGGAGTTCACGTATATCGCTTGATATGTTGCGTATATCAGCGTTTCCAGAGAGGCTCGTAGTTGTGGTCGTAAGTAACTTGTGAATCAGAGAGAGCACTGCTGGAGCAGAGCTGAGCTGCAGGTCGACGCGCTCGAATATGCTCGAAGCGAAGTCCGATAGAGACGGAGAAGGCATCATCGGCCCGGTGAGCCGAAGACGCGTGCGGGAGCGCGTCGACGCGACGCGACTTGGCCAAAGCCACAACGCATCTCTCGCTCTGCGCATGCACATCTGGGGTCACAGCAACAGCTTAGTCTAGTGCTCTATTACAAAACCCAAATTAAGCTGGAAACTTTACCGCCATGAAAAGGCCAGCTGAGGCCGAACCTGCAGCCTCGTCCAAGAGAGCTCGCCCGGATCCTCAGACAGTCGAAGCGCTCTTCAAGCCGGACCAGAGGAAAAAGGCCTGCAGACATCTGTCGGAAGGGTACAGATGGGACGGGCTACATTGAAGGAAAGGTCTTCGAGAAAGGCTCGATTGCTGGTGACTGCTGGGTCTTCCTGTTGACTGCTGAGCTAGGGCTTCCGCGTACAAGTCTCTCTCGCGGGCAACTGCTCGAGATACTTTGCAGAGCTTCCGATCGCAGTAGGTGCACTGGTACGAATAACCACAAGAGGGCTTTCCCTGGAAGACCTCGAAGGGCCTGAAGAAAGCACTCATGCTGGCCAAGCGATTTGTGTGGTCGGAAGGGGTCACAATATACGTCCGAAATTCCAAGACTGGCGAGTCACTCGTGGACACGTGGGCTGGTATGTGCGAGTCTCTACTTCGAATTCAGGACGAACACTTCAGAGGTCGGGAATGATGTAATGCACTACAAGATGATCTAAGGAAGCTTGACTCTGCAGATTCACGGCTACCGCCAAGTCCGAGCACGCAGATGCCGCATACTGCAGAACCTCATAATGAGTCCCGAACCGACGGACTCTGCACCACCACTCCCTATGAACACCACAGCAGGTAAATTGACAAGCCTCTGCGATGTTATGTCGTCTGATTGCTTGCAGGCCAAAGTCACGATGCTACCAAGAAGTCGGCGAACGGCGCGATCTCCTCGGATAGCTTGCAACCTGAAGTGTCCACAAGTACGGGAGCGGTTCAAGCAGTCCCTGTCCCCGAGGACGCCGGTGATCCCCCTGAAGATCCACATAACCCCCAAAGTCTACCGTCCCCTCCTCCAGAAACGGGAGAAGGACATACCGCGCATAAGCCAGATAGCTTCCCCACCACCGCACCGCACATTCCAACATCCAGTGGTGACCATACTCACAGTACAGCCCCTCTGGAAGAACTTCAGAACCCCGCCACTGAAGGAGGCCATACGGTGGTTCGCGCCTCGAATGAGGCTAAAGCGGGTCCGTCGAAGAAGACCAAGAACCCCAAGAAGCTGAGGCACGATCGCGACCGGAAACTGAAACAGCTCCGAAGGGCTGGCAAACTTGGCCCGTCGCCGGAGGCGAATGTATCCTAATGCTCAGTCGCGAGAACCCAGCGCGGATGATGGCGAGGATTACTACTGGGATGCTGCCGACACTCTCCCGGAGGATGCGTTCCTTGAGAATCCGGAGCCAGAAGTCGTGACTGCTGAACGTCCAGCCAAGTCTCCTAGTGTGGCTCCCGAAGTCAAGGCTGAGGTAGGACCTGACGACGCAGGTAGAGAAGGCGCGGCCGCTGCTCCGTCAGGCGATGTACAAGTGATTGCCAGCACTGATGATCCCTGGGAGTCCCTTCGTATGGGCTGTGTATCCGGACTGGTAATCGTCTTCATTTCCCAGCATCACTCACCGTATTGACATGCAGTTGATCCTGTAGGTTGTCTACACGCCCCTTGCCCAGTTGACGGCTGCCCCTCATATGCGAAATATCATGGGAGTTGTCGAGTCCACTGGTGTCATCAAGCCCACTAAGAACGGAGGTAGGTGGCGTCTGCACTAAGGTGGTGCAGGTACCCTCATCATCTGTTCACAGAATATACGGTGCGACTGTGCATCTACGATCCGACAAACATCGGCACCGCAGGGCTCAGCGTAGTCCTCTTCGATAAGTCCGAGAGAGGACTTCCCAGACCAGATGCGGGCGATATCCTCATGCTGAGGACTGTCCAGGTGAGTTCATTGACAATCCATGCAAGGGCGACAGCTTACTGTCCACGCAATCAGATCAAAGACTTCAATGGGCCTTGCGCAACCGGCCCCTCTTACAAAGGCTGGCAGTGGGCGGTCTTCCACGTCAAGACAGGCAGAATGTTGAGTGCCCCTCTGGACTACCTGTGCAATGCGCTACTTCAAAGCCGAGGAGAGCGAAGTCAAGTTCTGCCTCAGGCTCGGAGACTGGTGGCGCGAGATCTCGTCCAACGCCGCAGACTTCGAGGTGTCCTTTGCGCACAAGTCGCGCTACGTTCGGCCGCACAAAGCCATCGCCGACGCCGAACACGAGGAGTACTTTGATTGCACCGTCGAGGTATCGCCGTCTGCGTCGCCCTGCACGAGATTCTCTCCGAACTTGACCAACAAATCCATTCCGTGTAGGTCCTGCATGGCTTCCGCCACGAGAACGGCGTGTACACCGTCTTCGTCACCGACTACACGCGCAACCCGCACGTCTCGCCGACGCAGGGCGAATGGTGCCCGCCCCGCCTCGCGCCCTACGTCCTGCGCATCGAGATGTGGGACTCGTCGGCCGAGGTCGGTCCCGCGATGCAGGCGGGCGAGTACTACTCCATCCGCAACCTGCGCACGAAGATCAGCAGCGGAGGGTACCTGGAGGGCAAGATGCAGGAGGGGGAGAAGATCACTAAGCTCGACGAGGACCAGCTGGAGGACCAGCCGCGCCTCGCCGAGCTGCTGAAGTGAGTTGGCAAGCCGGGCCCCGCGTGCGCGTTCGTCCTGACCACCTGCCTGCAGGCGCAAGGTAGAGTGGGAGGCAGAGATGAACGCCTCGGGAGGAGTGCACGAGTTCCCGCACCAGCTGATCGGAGAAGCCGAAGAGAACCGTCACTTTCAAGTGTACAGTCGAGGTCAGTATCGTCCATTCGCCTTCGCTTCTACTTCCACTGAAGCGTCTGGCGCCACTAGGTCGTCCACATCTCGCCCAAGGACGACTTCACGTACCTCTACGTCACCGACTACACCGCGCGCACCGACCTGGTGCCCGTCGCGGCGCACATCGCGCCCTCCGCGCTCGCGGACCGCGTCGTCCGCGTCGAGCTCCGGGACGCGCAAGTCGACACCGCGCGGAACCTCGAAGCGGGGGACTACATCGCCATCCGCAACCTCCGCCTCCGGCCGTCCGCCGGCGGGCCCCTCGTCTCGGGACGGCTGGGCGGCGACCAGCGGCTGATCACGAAGCTCAACCCGAAGGCGAGCGGGAACGCGGAGCTGAGGGCGCTGCTGCGGTACGTGGGCCGATACTCCTTTGCATGGTGCCACCTGTCTCACTGAGCGATGCCGTGCAGCCGGAAGGAGGACTGGGAAGCAGCACAGACCAGGCCGAAACGCGAGGGCAAGCGCACAGCGGCGCGGGCCGCCCGCCATGCGGCCGCAGAGGACGCATCGTCGGTCCGTGCGTAGCAGGCCGCGCAAGGGCAAGCCGGGACAGCACTTCGTGAGCCTGCAAGAGGTGCAGGCGAGCACGGCGTGTCCGGCCGTGTTCCGCGTGCGCGCGCGCCCCGTCGACTTCTTCCCGGACGACTTGCGGGACTGCGTCGTCCTGCGATGCACGAGCTGCAACGAGACGCGAGTCCAGCTGTCCTTCCTGTCCCCCTGCTCCTCGGGTGCTGACGTGCTCGTGATCCAGGCTTCCGAAGACGCGTCGCCGGTGCACGCGATGCGACGACGCGATGGACGACGAGACCGCCGTCCGGGCCTTCTTCGAGCTGTGGCTCCGCCTGGCGGACGACGAGGGCACGACGCTGGACGTGTCCGTCGCCGACGAACGGGTGAGTGGAGGGTGGACTATATGCTCCCTGCCCCGCCCACGCTGACCGACGTCCCCCGCCCCAGTGCTCCGTCCTCCGCGACCTGTCGCCGGAAGACGTCTACGAGGACGAAGACGCGTTCGCCATGCTCGTCGCGCGCGTGAGGCCCCTTCTGGGCGGCTTGCTCGACGTGCGCGACGGCGAGGCGAAGCGGCGGCCTGTTGGCCACGACGAGGAGGGCCGGCGACGCGCCGTGGGTGGATCTGACGATTGGCAGCTGGCTTCCAGCGGGCGAGGAAGATACCCCGGATGCGAGGGCGTACGTGGTCCTCAAGCACGCGCTGTGCGAAGACGAGTGAGGTGAAGCTCCCGCTCTCACTGGCGGACTGTATATTACGCCATGTGTACTGTACTGTATCGTTCGACCCCTTCTCCACTACCTGATTACTTGCGCACGACGACGGCCCAACCCGCTAACAGCCCGGCGTCGACGAGCGCCGCCTCCCACGCCGTGCACACCCGCTCCTCGCGCCACCCCGCCACGCCCCACTCGCGCGCGAACGCGTCGCGGATCTCGCGGTCCTCTTCGAGGTCCTGCACGGACCGCCTGAGGAACGCCGCGTACTCCTCCGACACGTTCCGCACGAGCTCGACCGTGAGCGGCGCGGGCCCGGAGGTGAGCAGCTTGAGCACGAGGGGAAGGGTCATGTATAGCGGCGTTGTCGTGCGCTCGCGCTCGGTGTTTCCTGCGGTCAAGTTTGATGTGCGTTTGTGCGCTTTGAGGTATGCCCGGGGAAAGAACGGCAGCGCGCTGAGGATGAGGCTTGGGTCCTTGCGGGAGCACGCGTTGTTCCTTGCACGCGCCGTGAACCCGACGATGAGGCGAGTACCTGAGGCTAGTGATTTCTGAAGTTCGCGCACGGAGGACTCCAGCGCGTGGAACGGGACGCAGTCTAGGGAGACGGAACGAGCGTTCTCATACAGCATGCTGTGAAAGAGCGTAGACGGAGGTGCAGAAGACGCGTCCGCTGGGTCTTCAGACAACTTGGGGTACGGTGGCGGCGGTGTCGAGACAAGACGAGAATTGTCCGTGGCTGAGGTGTTGGCATCTATGGTCTATTGTTGGAGGAATCTTAGGGTCCGCGAGAGAAGTGGATATCGCACCTTCATGCTTTGAAGTCGGCTAGGAGGGCTTCAGCAAACATCTACGCAAGAGTGAGAAAACATCGCACTATCAGGACAGGATTGCCACTGCGCAGATTACAGCAGAACGTCCACCAAAACAGTCTGAACCACCAGGACAATTCGACATTCAGACGAATGCGCATATGGCCGGATAGATGTACCAGATAGCTAGTGCAGGTAGATGATCCCGAGGGATTTCTCAGTTCGACGACATCGTTGAGCAGGTCCCGATAGAGAGTGCCAAGAGAGAGGTGTATGCACTTGCGGTTAGATACAGCAGCGGAGCGAGCGAGGGAGAGGTAGTGCTGAGGCCAGAGAGACTGAGTGGGAGTTATGACCGCATACATGGACGTTAGAGCCGCTCTCGTTTCAGGAAGCACGGCGTCCTTTGATCGCAGGGCGTATTTCAGGTACAGCAGACCCAGGGCGATGGTAGAGAGCAATGCAGCAAGCAGGTAGCCACGGTATGCGCCAGGGAGGCGGAGGTACAGAGGAGCGAGTTCGCTTTTCATCCAGTGTTCACAGTTATCGACCAAGCGCAAGTGTGTGTGAATGTCGTGCAGCCTGAGCGACCAGAGGGCGTCTTGCCAGTGGGCGGGCGAGTGCATGGTGCTAAAGAGAGAGGGAGGGAGGGATAGACGCCGAGGGATTTGCGGTGTGATAGGGAGGAGGAAAGCACGTGATCGATGCCCTGAGAGCCCTGGCGTTGAGAGAGAGAGAGAGTGAGGCTAAGAGTAGCCCTATAGACGGCCCTGAGCCTGTGCGTGCTTGCTTCAGTGCGCTCTCTCCTTTGCCACGACCATCGCCGTCCTCTCCTCCTGGCCTAGCCCACCCGTCCGGTGCTCCCCCCTCTCCCCCTCATTTCCATTTCTCCACCATCATCCCCGCCCTCCTCCCCACCGAATGTCACAAGCGAACCAGGTCGCCATAGCCGGCCCGAGTGCTCTCGCCGAACCCCCTCGTCCAGTTCGAAACGGCCAGCATAACATCCCTCGCTTTCCTCCTCAAGCTATATGAGTCAGCACCGTCCCATATTCCATCTATCCCGAACCGTCCTCATGCTCACCGTGTGCACAGAATCATCAACGATCCCGCGAACGAGGAGCTCATTAAGTGGTCCGAGGCGGGTGATTCCTTCTACAGTACGTACATCCTCCATCGGCATCCCCATGTCGTATTTACGCCTTACAACGTCGCGTCCGTTCAGTATATCACCAGGAGCGATTCGCTCGTGAGGTCCTGGGTAAATGGTTCAAACACCAGAACTTCTCCTCCTTCGTCCGCCAGCTGAACCTCTATGGCTTCCGCAAGATCTCTGCTCTCCAGCAAGGGCTGCTGCGCATGGATCACGATAACGAGACCATCCAGTTCGCACATCCCTACTTCCATCGCGGTCAACCCGACCTCCTCGCCCTCATTCAGCGCAAACGCCACCCACCCAGCCACACTCAAGCAGAGGAAGCCGCCGCCGGTCTCCTTCAGGCTTCTCAGGAGGGCAAGCTCGACGGCCAAGCCGTCGACGTGCGCTCGATCGTAGATGGCATCGCTGCCATCCGGCGTCAACAACAGGCCATCGCTGCTGACCTGGGCGCCCTCAAGCAATCGAACGATGCTCTCTGGAAGGAGGCGATCGAAGCACGACAACGTCATGCGAAACACGAGGACACTATCAACCGCATCCTCAAGTTCCTCGCCGGCCTATTCGGACGAGTGATGCAAGGCCACAATAGGGAGCAGCTAAACGGCGACGGGCAAACTCCCCCGCGCCGACAGATGCTCATGATTGGGGACGGCCGGCCAAGCCATCGAGAGGGCGGCGAATACTTTGCAGATCTGGACGCGCACAGTGACACCGGCAGCCGAGCGCAGAGCCCGTTCTCAGTAGGTGAGTAATCGGTGTTACCATGTCGGCAGTCGAACATCGTCCAACATTGCCCCGCAGGGTCAGAGCGGTTCGCGACGGTCGAAACCCCTGATGCGTCAGTTGCGTCAGTCACCTCGCCCGGCATCGAATCCGTCACGAAGTCGCCGCCCAAGCCCCCCAGCCAGCGGTTCCCCGGCCCTCAGGCGCAAGATAACAAAGTCAGTACGGGCGTTAGCCCATTCCCCGCTCCTTCCTCCTCCACCCCCGCTGCCGCGCCCCCTGAGCAGGGGCGCGGCACGCCGAATCCAGAGGCGATGTGGCAGGCGACGTTCCAACATATGCTGAACTCGCCCGCGCAGTTCCAACGGATCGTGCAGGCCTTTCACAACACCAACCAGCCGTACCAGATGCCCGCTCCTGGGCCGGGACCCGGACCCGGCGCCGCGCAGCCGTATAGCTCCGAGCTCTCAAACGCGCTGCACTTCCCCGCGTCCTATGGCCCGCCCCCTCCTCCTCCAGCCTCCAGCGTACCGCAACAGCAACAGCAGCTCACCTACCCGCCCGTCTCTGGCCCGAGCACACACCCCGGGTTTCCTGCGTCGCCGCAATACCCTCTACCCGTCGGACCGGCGCCTAACGAGAGTGCGCTGCTGGAGAACACCGCGCGCATGCAGAAGACGTACCACGACACCGCCGAGATCGACGCGGACATCGACGTGCTGCAGTCGAACATCCACTCGCTCATCCGCGACATGGGCCTCGACCCGAACAACGTCTCCTTCCCCAACGTCCCCGGCACTGCTGCCGCCGGCCAGGCTGGGAACGGCCTGAACGACGACGGGGACTTCCCGTTCGACTCGTGGCTGAACCAGCTGTCGAACGCAGGCTCCCCGTCCGTGGTGGGTACAGGCGTAGGCTGGGGGCATGAACCATCCTGGGGGAGAGCTGCCTGCGTTCCTGGACCTTCCGAACTTTGACTCGGGCGTGCCAAGCACGCCGAGCACGAGCACCGACATCTCGTCCCCGGTGGGGCAGAAGCGCAAGCTGGAGGTCGTGGAGATTCCCGAGGCTGCGTCGGAGGTCCGACGCGCCGTCCAGCAAGAAGAAGCGATGATGGCGTCGCGGTGGTCAGTGACTCGTGACGCACCCCCCTCGCCTGTGTGTATGATAGACGAATCCGCTCGTGGGCTTCAGTGAACAGTGCTAGCAAGTGCAAATGGGTGTCGAAAGCGCGCAGACCGGACTCTGTATCAGTGTATCTCTATCTCTATGCGGGACCCTAATCTGTATATATGTATGTCAGCGTACAATTGTCTATTCGCGTCGTCGTAATCCGCCAGACACACCCTCGTTCGCGCCTCGCCTCGTTCCTGCGCCGCGTGTTCATGCGCCCTACGTCGCGAGACGCAAGGCTTGAGAAGCTCTGCCCACGACAGGATCACAGCAGAGGCCCCGGAGCACCTCGTCCGTGACGTCCGTCCAGTCCTTCTCGCCCTCCGTCGGTGCCCGCAAGCGCGCCATCGTCGTCAGCTCGATCCCATTCCCAGCCCACCGCCCCTGGTCCGCAGCCACGCTCTGCTCTCCCATCCCGCGCCGTCTCTCCCTCTCCCGAGCAGGCGCGCAGCCCCTCGTCCCCGGTATGGGCGGCCAGCAAATGGCCGCCAACAGCAGACGCACGAGCGCAGTCCTCCCAGCGGACACCCGGATCCCCGGCGGCCAGCAGCCCGGGGCCCTTCCGCGGAGGCAGCCCCGGGCTCTGCACGGCCGCCGCGCGGACGTACTCGCGCCGGGTGACGCTGCAGAGCACCCAGGAGGCGGGGTCGGGCCCGGGGAGGCGCGGCGCCGCGAGGGCGCGGAGGCGGCGGAAGTCGGCCGCGGACATGCGCGAGACCGCCGAGCGGCGCCAGCGGAGGTCGGCGGGGGAGACGAGCGGGCGCGGGTCGTGCTCGTATCGCTGCCAGGACTTGGCGAGCGCGTAGAGGGACGATGGGGTGGTGCGTTCGGGGGAAGTTGCGTCTTGCTGCCCCGGGGCTGTCTCATCGGCGGCAGCAGCAGCGGCGGGGAACAGCGTGCGCATCTCGTCGGCGGTGAAGATGTCCGCGGGATAGGACTCCGGGCGCGCGCTCGGTGTGTCGCCGATGCAGACGAGCCGGTGGCCGGCGAGCGGGGCATAGTGCCGCTGCTGCAGGCGGACGATGCGGCGGCGCGCGAGCGCGAGGCCCAGCTTGCAGGTGAGGGCGAACAGGAAGGCGGCGGGGATGTACCGGTCCGTCGGGTTCAGCCGGCCGAGGATGTCGTCCAGGAGCTCGGGCGGGAGGCGGAAGAGCGGGGCGGCGTGTTGGGGGGCGAAGGAGCCCTGCAGCATGTCGTCGATCAGCTCGCTGGGAGAAGAGCGTGCGATTAGAATGATAGCTTGTTGACGAGAGGAGCTGGGTTCACTCTGTACGGAGCACGCCTTAAGGCGGTCAATGGGAGACCCTTCTTAGCCAAGGAGGGATCCGCGTATGACGGCGCGTTCTCGAGGTAGACTCTCGAGTCCACGTACCACACTGCATTTCCGGGTCAGAGAGAGCATGGCTCCGAACCAGACGAACAAACTTACACAATCCAGTCTGAACTCATTCAAGCAGCAAGCAGAGCGTTCTGGGGAGCAACCACGACGCGATGTCAGAGACGGCCTTGAACCTCCCCTCGACGTCGGCTATATATCCGCCTCGGGTGCCAAGCAATGCACAAGGTGCGTGGCGCGTAGACGTCTAGATACCGCTCGCATTCAAATACATACGTCGACTGCGCTGGCAAACGGCCATGGCATCAGGCCTGCCGCCTCTGACAGCGCCAACCTTGAGCAAATTCGATTGGACATCAGAGGGGAAGTACGTACCGGTGACGCGCCCCGCGTCCACGAAGCCGGGATACGCCTGCTCAGGAGATGCTTCGGACAGGCTTCGAGGCAGGATCGTGCCCGCCTTTGGGTGGCTCCAGGTGAGTTTGCATCAGGGCGTGGCCTGCACAGCAAGCTGAAGCTAGCACGGGTAGGGTCACCGGGGAGTGGAGAAGGGGTAATGGGAAGGACGTCACGTAACTAGTGATGCGTCAGGACCTGCTTCTTGATCCTGAGGCTCAAGGGTCAGCGCCCCCGAATGCAAATCGTGATGCGGGTGAGGTGCGGCGAAAGACTGCCCAGGTGTCCCATACACTGCCACTCAACAGGAAACAAACAAGCACATCCACATTGCAGACGGTGAGCTGCAACTTCCTCTAGGCAGCCAAGCAGACCCCCCAATGCTCTCCGTATGGGTTTGAAGATAGCTCGCACGGGACCATGCGTTAGAGCATTGTCTGTTCAGGTTAATATGTGCAGTAAAGTACAGCGGCTTTTCCAAACCTTCCTACTCTGATCTACGGATGCCACAGGGCGTGATAGCACGGTCGAACTCAGTAGTTCAACGTCTCGATCACAGCGTCCAGGATCCTGATGGGGTCCGGCATGTAGAACTTCTCGTACTGCATGGGCACCGGAGTACTGGGACGCTAACGTCAGTTCGGTAATCTCAATCGACCTGAATCAACGACTTACTCCCAGCCCGTCACAAGCCTCACCGGCGCGTTGAGCTTGAGGAAGCATCGCTTCTGAATCTCAGCCCCGATTTCGGCACCCACACCACCAGTCCGACCAGCCTCATGGACGACGATGAGGCGACCCGTCCGGTTGACACTTTCCGCGACGGTCTGCACATCCCACGGCATGATTGTCCGCAAGTCGATGAGCTCGATCTTCGCCCCACGTACCGACGCGGGCACATTAGGTGCGAGCGACGGGGGTGGGTGAGAGAGCATCTTCATAGCGGTCTCGCAATGATAGACTGGGGTTCCCCAGGAGACAATGGTAAGGTCGTTCCCCCGGGTCAGCGTCTCCGCCTTCCCTAGCTCAATCTCGTAATCGTCCATTGGAACCTGCTCAACTGTTCGCGGGATGAGCATTGGCGCCGTCTGCGCGGAAATGTATAGACGAACCTGAGGATCTATACAAGACCTTCGGCTCCATGAAGATGACCGGGTTCGGGTCTCGGATCGAGCTAAGGAGTAGTCCCTTGGCTTGAATGGGGGACCGAGGGATGACAATCTGATGCGTCGTAAGTTACCACAGTCAATATACGAGGACGACAAGACAGAATCTCACTTTGATTCCGTGAGCTCCCATGAAGAAACCCTCCGGGCTTTGGGAGTGGTAGTGGCCTCCATGACCAACAGCCATAGAAGGACAACGGATCGTCAACTTGCCCACGTTGAAGTTACCGTGGCTTCTGAAACGGAACTTCGCAGCTTCGTTGACGATCTATTGGACTTTGTGAGAAAAGAGTGAACACAACGCCATTGACTTCTACGCAGTACCTGATCAAAGGCCGGGAAGATGTAGTCGGCGAATTGTATCTCAGCGATGGCCGTGTGCCCCATGGAGGCAAGGCCAATGCCGAAGCCCGCTATGCCCTGCTCAGTCAATGGTGTGTTGAAGACCCGCTCGCGACCTTGATATAGAATGAGCACGCAAGTTGTGTGGTACGCGAAATTGACGCACCGAATTCCTCCGCAAGGCCCTGTAGCAGTTCGGTTAGACACCAGTTACTCGCAAGCGAAGTGCGGACCCGGAGAGCTTACCATAGTACAACGGAATACACCTCCGAAAGCGACATCCTCTCCAAAGACCACGGCGGTATCATCCTTGCTAAGCGCGATACTGTGGAGGTATGAGATAAGGGTTAGCCATGATCAGAGGACCAGTGCGGGGAAATCAAGGCGTGCCTCAACGCGTCCCGAACCGCCTGGTACATATTCATCTTGCGCGTCTCACGTCCGACCATCTCCTTCGTGGGGTCTGAGCCTGTCTGGTCCGCATATCGCAGGCCTGGAGTCCGGAGTGCGACGTCGGGCGTAGGTTTAAGGAAGGTGGATGTGGCTATCGACGGTAAATGGCCGCCCGCCGGATGTGCCTCGGTGCTTTGCCACCGGCGGCCCGACCGCTGCTGTATCATAGAACGTCAACAAATAACGTCCGCGGTTGAGCAACATGAGCTTGACGACGCACAGAGAGCCTTGCGAGCGACCTGAGCATGGGGCGGGGGAATTTGCGGGGGGTGAACATGGTCGACGAGCAAGAGCGGATTGAGGGACATGATCCGGAAGCGTCACTGGTCCCATGAGCCAACCTTGGCCTGCGCTACCATCCGCCCGCCACCACCGCCCGCGGGTATCTGCTTACGCCGTGACATCTGGCGACGAGACGATGAACTATGGAGAATGACTTCGACCTTCGTTGCGCCTGAGGGCGTATACTCGGTCACAGAGGAGCACAAGCCCACCCCGCTCGCTCAACACACCATTGCTGCCGCGCCCATCCTATACCCCACGAAGATCTCCACGGTCTCGGTGCGCTTCTCCGCGAACAAGCCCGCAGCCTCGCCAGGCCTCTCACAGCTCCTGGGGGGTAATCGAGAGAAGGAGGTGAAGAAGGAGAAGGTGGGCGCGAAGGAACGCGAGGACGGTCTCAGCGTGTCGAGTAGCGACGATCCCGATGATGGTTCCCCGGACGCCTCGAGCACGCCTGCCCCGGATGCCGTCGCTTCACCGCCCATTCTGCCCCATGAACAACCAAGCACGCCGTTCTCTCACAATCCTGGAGGGCTGGTCAAGCGCAAGACCGTGCCGCGGCCCAAGCATAACATGCGCACGACCTCCTCTACCTTCATCACTCGCCTGCAGAACGCAGATAACTTGACAAAGAATCTACAAGCCAAGCAGGGAGAGACCACATTTCTGTTCTACAATTCAGCCAAGACATTCGTATGGACAGAGGCTGGAACAAAGCTGAAGGTACGTGTTCTGCCAAGTGTGCGAAGTGCAGACCTATAACCTCGGCTCTGCAGGAACCTCTGGCTCGCATATACTTCTCGGCGTACCCTACATGTCACGATGTGAACCTTGCCACCGTCTCTTCTGAACGAATAGATGTGATCATTGGATTCCATACAGGCGACATTCTGTGGTTTGGTGAGCCTCCTAGCCTATTCATGAGGCACGGATGCTAACTACGTGTGTGAAGACCCCATATCGTCCCGCTACGGGCGCCTCAACAAACAGGTCAGTGACAACCGCCTATTAGTATGAGCGCGCACTCGCTGAAATCGACGTATACAGGGACGAATATGCAACTCCCCTTGTACCGCTATTCGCTGGGTCCCAGACTCTCCTAATCTATTCCTCGTTTCGCATGCGGATGGCACAATCATCGTGTATGACAAGGAACGTGAAGACGGCGCGTTCATCCCGCATGAACCGGGAAGCTCCCCACCAACGGTCTTCCCATTAGACGGAACGTCCTCAAGCAGCTCACAAGGAGAGTGGAATCCCCTAGACTCTATCTATGTCACCATGCCCCCGTGGCATCCAGTGACGGCAGGCGGCCCGGTTGTCCCTGGAACAAAGCAAGACAAGGAGAAGGCCGCAAAGAATCCTGTCAGCCATTGGAGAGTCTCGCGGAGAAGCATTGTTGGTAAGGAGTACTCACCTCATCTAATAACAATGCCGTGTCTGACCACTCATGGCAGATTTTGTATTTTCTCCCTGATGCCAAATTTCTGGCGGCCATATCAGAAGATGGCTGTCTGAGAGTGATCGACACAGTAGCCGAGCAGTAAGGATGCTATCAGGCGTCGTAGCTGCGCTAGACTCATTTTGCATTTCAGGTTGGTCGACTGTTATGCGTCGTATTTCGGCGCCCTTACTTGCGTCGCTTGGTCGCCTGATGGTCGTTATATCTTGGTACGGAAATGCTCTGTCAGTGGCGACAAAATGACTGACGGACTCTTCTCTATAGACCGGCGGCCAAGATGACCTCGTCACTATTTTCTCGCCTTGGGAGCAGCGAGTAGTTGCGCGGTGTCAAGGTCATTCGTCATTTGTATGTGGTGTCGCGTTCGACGACGTACGCTGTGACGGGCGGACATATCGCTTCGCAAGTATCGGAGAGGATAACAAGCTAATATTGGTATGCATGCGATGATACCACCAATACGCTTGGCTGACATCTCTTCAGTGGGACTTCTCCAGTGGCGCGCTACATCGACCTAAGTTGCATGTAGGTGCCTATCATCGTTTCTCCGAGATATCTACTCATCATTCGTTCAGGCCGCGCATCATCAGCGCATGTCTATGACTTCATCCATATCTCTGGCGCTTCGCCGAAGAGGAGAATCCACAGTGTACCTGCCGCCCACTGGGGCATCTGGGGTAGAGTCGCCCCTGCCGCGGTACCATCCAGCACCCTCTCGCAACGAAGTGGCCGTCGTCCAGCCCGTCGTGGTGAGCATCTCTCCTCGCCCGCCGTTCCTGTTCCGCCGCTTATCTGCGCGCTGTAGGTCAAGCTACTCGGCAGCGACACGCTCACTGATATCGCCTTTCTGCCGAAAGGCCTGCTCACGGCGAACAAGCTGGGCCATATCAAGTTCTGGATTCGGCCGCTGGCCGCTCAGCGTCGACACCTACGGACACAGAGCGCCTATCGACGGGCATCCCAGACTGATGCCAGCTCTTGATTCGCGCGTAGCTCATCTGGACCTTCTTTATTGCTGCTTACTATGTTGTGCTACATTGTATACTTTAGATTCGCTGAATACTCTACATGTCACTTGCTTGCAACGCTCAGGGAGCCACGGACGCCGCACCGCGCAGCACCGTTTTCCAGGATGTCGGTCCGCCAGGCACGTCAATCCGTCGGATCCGCTACGGCAGCGGAGTGATGCACGCTAGATGCCGCATCTAGTTGTGAGTTTCCCTCGCAGTTCTAGGACGTTTCATCATTATGAGGCCCAAGCGATCGGTAGAGATCCGTCGTAGATGTTTGTGGTGAGCACAATATGGTTTTCCGGTCACAGGTCGCACACGACCCGCATGGTCAGAAAAGATGGAGCCTCGTCTATCGGCTTTACCCTACTAGGGCGTGCTTGATATGTGAAGAAACCTCCCTAGTTGTGTAATCCTTCGCCGCCATGCCCACGATAAGCCTCGGAAGTAGCAAACGGGGCTATCCACGTACATACTCATGGCCGCCGGCATTACGCATAGACGTCATATATGCTCACAGCGCCCTCGGATGTTGGAATCGTTTCTATTCTTGCACTCTGCCAAGGAACCATACAAACACAGAATTACCAATACGTTAGCTACCAGGGGGCATGAGACACTCGTGGAAGAGACGTTAGTTCTCGGGTAGCGCGCAACGGTCCGCAGACAGACTGAAGTCTGGGCAGAGAAACGAGGATATCAGGACACTGTTCGGCAATTACGGGCAGATATGAGAGGAGCAAAGGGGGACGCACCGTTGCCCCACCACTGAGGGAAGTTATGCGCGTTGCCGGAGGCACCGAAGACGGCAAAGTTGAGGATGAAGGAGATGACCTGGGTTCCTCCGTCAAGAGCGGCAGCCACGATGTAGCTGTCATGTCAACGTGTCAGAGCGCATCCAAAGCGGCCATGATAACAGGTAAATACCCACTTGTACTTCGTGAACCAGCGCGGGTAGCGCGTGCGGACCCACCACTGCGAGAACAGGCCGATGACCATGGAGGGGTTGACCTGAGGTGTTGATGCCGACGGAGAGGTAGCACGAGTACTGGAGAATAATGGGCGTGCTGAAGTTCTCAAAGCCGGCCTTGGGCCAAATGTACCACTACGCCAGGGGATGGGTAAGTTCATCTTCAGCGCGACGGGCGTGGGATCACTTACAGCAGCGATGAACGGCAGGGGGAGGAAGACGCCGATAGCGAGACAGATGGGCACCATGTGGTACAGAGAATGAGGGCCGAACATCTCAGGCGCAAGACCACCCCATGAGATAGCATTGGCTACGCATCACTGTCAGCAGCGGTTGCACCAGAAGCGAGCTCAAACTCACAGTTATAGGTCTGCGCGTTCTGACCAGACCACAGGCGAGTACCAGAGATGGAAAGAAGAGCTGGGGAACGCAATCAGGTTGTCGAACATCGTTACGAGCGGATGACAACTCACCCTCGCGGTTCGAGTCAATGATCGTGACCATCATGACGTCTAACAGGCCAGATATGAGAGCGTATTTGGCAGTAGATAGCGAAGGACTCACAGTTCAGGATGGCGCCAACGACAGTGCCCAGGATCTGCATAGAGAACGTCACACGAGGGGGCAGCTTGCAGTACTGGCCGAGCTTCAGGTCACCCAACATGGCGATGCACTGGCCTTGCGGATGCTGGCCATACAGAGCACCATACATGTTGGCGATCGGCTCGCCGGGAACCATGTACGCCGTGATCATCTGGTAGAAGCCGTTGGCGGACGAGTTGAACTCCTTGAAGCCAATGGTCGCCGCGAGCGTAGCGAAGAGCAGGGAGAGCGTGAGCGAGATCAAGAGTATGACCGTCAACGCCCACCACGGCAGGCCGGAGTGGCCCCCGTAGTTCGTGCCCTGGGCAATTCCGTAGGCGGCGATGAGGAGGACGAAGTACCACCAGCGCGGAATCTGCTTGTAGACCTTCATCTTCTCGTAATGCGGGTCGTGCACAACCATAGGAGTCTTGTTCCACGGGTTGAACGACTTCAGGAAGGGCTTGATGTCCTGCCAGTGCCAGAAGAACACATGGGTGACAGTGGCGCCAAGCGACAAGTTCGATGTCATGAGGTACAACGCATTGGTCGCTGAGAAGAAAGCGGGCTATAGAGTATTCTGTAAGTTCCAATCAAGTCCTATGTAAGAAGCCATACTCACCCCGAGCTGCGCGTACTTCTCCGGGTCGAACTTGCCGTTCGTCAGGAGAGCAGTCTGATTGTATTGAGTTCCATCCTCCGCCTGGTACAACCGCAAGTTAGCCAGGGAAGCACGGCAGAAAACCAGAGGTGGAATCGCACAAAGATGGCCTGACTCATGAAGGGGAAGTCCTTAGCCCTCCAGAGGTTGCCGTAGTACACAGCAGGCCATGAGAATGTAAGTGAGGAAAATGCCGATGTCCTGGTTGATCTGGAGCCAAAGCGGGTTGAACAGACAGTCGCTACCGATCAGGTTCCAGTCGAGGCACCAGGAGAGCAGACCCATGCCCTCGTTGTTGCTGGCACCGCCGAAGATGTTCCTGAAGACTGGGCTGTGGTTGTTGGCGAGGCAGAAGATGGATATGCCGGTGAGCAGAGGGAAAATCCCTGTAGCCCGGATGTATCAGCGCTCCTGCTGCGCTGGGTCAAACATTGGACCTACACTGCGGAATGATCTCCCAAACAAACATCACAAAGAACACTGTCCAGAATAGACGAACACGCTTTGACGTCATCTGGTTGTCGTAGTGCAGTGCCTGGAAGAGATTGGCAGTGGAGACTGCGGGAATAGTGAGCTCGCACATCCACCGACACCGACAAACTAGAAGTCATACTGGTGTAGGGCCAGAAGCACTTCGTGGGCTTGACCAGCATGTCTTGCAACAAGCCGGCGTAGCCATAACCGAGCAGCTGCGATCCGATGAGAGTGAAGATCGCAAGACCGGCATTCTGGAAAACGCCCATGAGCTTGAATCAATTGAAAATCCGTGTAATGTTCTCACCAACTTGTGATTGTAGTACACTACAAGGCGTTTAGCATGCCAGTCGCAATGTGAATGAAAGCCATAACCTACAGTCCTGTACGGAGATGACCTGGATAGCCGTTGCCGACACTGCCGCCGTCGACGACATGATAATGATCGCGACGTGTTCCTTAACTAGAGCAAATACTGAGCTACACAGGCTTGATGTGGTACACAAAATACGTACTGTTGAAAGGGCCGGGGTTGATCCAGCGGAAGATACCACGGGATGGGAGAGCGGCGGCCATAGCGGTTCCGAACCAATAGGACAAGACCAGAAGGAACAACGTCGAGACGAGGAGAGTCTGGGGCTTGAAGTAATAGATCTGAGCCAGTACTCTGCAACAACCGGGTCAATCAAACTAGGCTGGAAGATATCTCAAAGACACTCACGCGCCGAAAGCCGAGAATCCGAGGCCAAGGAAGAACGTCCGAAAGGTCAGAGAAGGCAACTCCGGCTCATCGCGAGTGGATAGGACCTATGTCCAGTATAGTGAACAGACGTTCCACAGGGACACGTGAGCGTGCTCGACATACCTTGATCGCGACCTCCCACGCTTCCTGGACCCGATACTCGTCCTCGGTAGCCTCGTCGTTCTGGAGCCGCTCCTCGAATTCCTCGACCTCCTTCGCCATAATGGCGTCCTCCGAAATCGCGCCATCGACGACCTTCTTCTCGATGGACTCGTCGGAGACGGAGCGCTTCTCGTCGAATGCCGGCAGTGCGTTTACTGCGTCGGTCATGGTGGAAGTGGCTGGGGGAGGTACCCTGAGGGAATCAACTGTGAGAACTACCTCTGAAATATATACCTGAGAGCCCGAAGCGCTGTCACCGTTCCAAAGGCCACACACCCCACCTTGGTGCGGTAGCACATGGTGCTTCTCGCAATTTCAGCACCGGAAGGCTTATCGCACAGACCCAGGCACATAGGCCCTGGGCGGTGATTCACGTTGCATCAAGCCTCTATGATAGCGTGCTCAGCGGCGTGACGGAGAAGCGGCTGAGCAGTCAGAATCAACGGCCACTGGGCCAGATGCTCACCTGTGCATTCCCACACCGTACGCGGGTAAGAGCCACCTGGCACGACCGATCTCAGATACGGCGGTGCAATTCGTAACGGGCTCCGACTGTGTAGAGATAAGTACGCATGGATTGAATGGAAGCCCGCTTACACCGAGTATTGGTGACAATATAACAGCCATCCGTTAATCGTTGCGGGAGGTATTGGCACGCGTTGGCTTGTTGAAAGGCTCGGCGTGGGGAAAATGCCTCTGGAAGAGCCCTTCGAGTTCGAGCAGTGCCTCGGCTAAGCTCTTGCTGGCGGCCGCTTGGAACAGCAAGCGAGGATTCCTACAAATGCTCACGACATGTAGAGCTCTGTCCGATCGTGAGCGCAAGGGAGACAGATGCCTTACCGTCGTTTCTCCATCTCAGCTGACCTATCAAGAGCTTGGACTTTGTCGTCATCAGAATCCGCATATCCGCCGCCATCACACCTAGCTGGGATGCGTGCCGATAGGCCTCAGTGGGGTCAGTCACCCATCCGTTCAGCGGAGATTCTAACGACTCTGAATCTCTCTCAATGACCATGTACGGGACAACTTGAGGCTACAATGAGCCGCGGGATTGGTATTCAACCTGGAAAGTCATGAACGATAAGTATACGAAGTCGTGAGTGCCATCGGCTCGGTACATTAGTGTGACAATGGTATCTCACCTAGTACTATATCTGGCTTGAGACGCGTCAAATCAGAGGACAGTGCGGTACATCGCTCCGCAGCGGAGGTTCAACAAGTTATCGGGCCGGCATGATCATCCACAACGCTTAGGTTTATTGTTCAAGGCTCTTGTGCTCACAGCTGGGTTTGAGTATCGTATCTTCAACGGCCGATGTCGTTTTTTCTACATTCTCTGAGAACTTGTCTATTTGGACTGAACTTGATCTCGCTGAACGTCACGATTGGTCACAGCTCACACACCGCGGCGATGGGGTGGCGCAAGGTGGTGACATCTTGCCGCGAAAGAGCTCCGCAGACAAAAAAAGGCAGCGCCGCCAGCGCGTCCGCACCATGCGGCCTCTATGCGCCACAAAAAATCTTTCTCGGGCCCTGCATGTTCGCGATTTGGGACGGGAGAGGTTGAGTCCGATGCGGGGTACGTTCCTGTCCCGCGTCGGCCTTCTGCACCCATTTGCTATCCGCCAGGTGGTCGGTAGCGATAGGCGTTACATTCATCAGAGTGGCCGTGTGGAAACGACTGAGACTTGCCAGGATCTTCAGAGCCATAAGCCCTCGGCCTGGCAGCAATCATCCTCAGACCGGATCTTGCGACTAGCAGCACCATTATCTGCGGAATGCGCGTCATTGCCCACCACCCAGGTACGATGAGCTCCATTGCTGTATCATGAGGCGATAACGAATTCCGCTGAGTTTGTACTGGCTCGGATGTCTGGCAATGTGCACATTGCACGCGATGCCAGGAGATCATCAATCATTACGTTCAGCTGGCCTCTATGCAACGGTGAACGCTCCGGACAATGGACTTCTGCGAATCGGCCCTCGCAAACCCCGGTTTTCTTGGCTGTTTTGATGAGCAGGTATGCAACCTCCTGGACACGCGGAATGTCCGCAGTCTCGACGGCGACCGACCCGAAGACGTATGACATCCCATGCCTTGAGAACGGCGTTGCATTTGTGGGACGACACAGGCCGTTGCTAGTGATCGATGTCAATGCTCGTCAACCATATGCGCTTCTCTTCACTTACCGATCAATGCGATCTCCCTACCAACATCGAGTGCACACTGATCCTCCGTCATGATGCTGCCCTACTCCGATAGCGATAAACTCAGCGACGACACAGTCTACGTCAGAAATAACTTGTACAAGTAGCGTTGATATGTAATCGATGTATATGGGGTATGTGCGTCAAAGGAGGGTAACAATATACTGCAGGGGGACCACGCGAGGGATAGCAAGTGGAGTAGTTCAGCGGCAGTAGTTGAGATAACAACAGCAAGCGGCCGTACACGATCGAAGAGCAAGAGAGGTTGCACAATGCTTGAGTTGCGAAAGCATCCCATGGTGATGTGTCAGTTGAAATAGTCGCAATAATGCCTGGGGAGCTTACCGACAGAACCACTTGAAGAGTTACTCGGAGCTGAAGTCACCCAGAAAGCACCGAGATCACCAACAAAGAAGATTATGATCCACGAGATGCCCGCAACGTCAAGCCAAGCCCACGCCAGCATGGGAGATTATGGTAGCCAGATCTTGATAGTCTGATCCACGCTGCCAGTAGCGACAACATTGACAAACTTGTCTGGCTCTGCCTTCCCCGAGCCAGGGGCACCATTCGCCTTCGTCGGATCCGTTGGTGCTTGAGGTCCCCACGCCATGCAGTTGATGAAGTGGCTGTGTGCCTCAACAGTCTTCACACAACGCCCGGTTGCAAGCTCCCAGACGCGAATGGTCTTGTCGTCGGAGGCTGATAGTAGGAACTTGCCAGAGGGATGGAATACCAGCGACCGTACCCAATTATCGTGCCCTTGCTATGATTGTGATCTTTGAGTGTCCGAAGCACACAGTGCGTACGACATAGACCTACGAGAGTTCGGCAGAAGCTGCCCTGTCTGGGTGTCCCAGATTTTGATGGTCTTGTCTCTGGCACCTGTTGCAACGTAGGCGCCTGGACGATTGGACCGATCGGTACTCTGTCACAGAATGTTAACTGAATACAACAGCACAGCCTTGAAAAAGTACTCACGGGCAAGCCAGCCAGTTCTCGTATAGCAGCGTATGATGAGATAGGTGCGAAGACGACAACTTCAACAGTATGCTGGTGGTCACGTAGTTCCATCTTGGTCTCTCCGGTGAGGGGATCGATGATACGCGCAGTCTGACATGGCGAAGTGAGTAACAGCATGAAGATCCCCCTTGATCGGTACACTTACTTGATCATTAGAACACGTCGCAATTAATCGTCCATCCTCACAAGGATCGACACATCGAACCCAGTCAGTATGACCCGTTATAGTACGAACCAGATGCCTGTGTGCGGACGTCAGAATCGTGAACGAAGCAGTGAATTCCACTGAAAATGCACGGACGTCGACGCTACGTCGAATATGCGTATCGTTTGGTCCCTACTTGCGCTGACAATCTGTTGATCACCGGGCATGAACCTGACAGAAGAGATCGTGTGCTCGTGCCCAGGGAAAGTCTTGGTATTCTTCCACTCGTTCTGCACGTCCCAGATTTTGATGAAGAGATCGGAGGAGCATGTCACTAAGCCACACAATTCTAGTACCACTTCCTCGCGCGAACAGAGTCATACGCACCTAGTAGATTACCCTTGCTATCGAATGCAACGTCGTTTACAACTCTTGTATGCCCCTTCAGCGTCCGCTCAAACTCTCCTGTCTCCCAGTCCCAGATCTTGACGGTAGCATCTTCACTCGCGGACGCAATGAGATTGAAGGTGGGATGGAACGCGACTTTCAGCACTTGGCCTCGGTGACCTTTGAGGACATATGCAGCAGGAGCCCTGGGAACCCAATCTGTCTGGAGAGCGGCACGCTTGGCAGGTGATAGCGAAAGCTCCTCTTGCAATGCCGCATTGCGATTCTCGAGGTCCATAATCTTCGCGTACAGAGTCAGGATGGCGTTCCGCTGCAGGCGCATTCGAGCATAGAGCCAGAGGCCGACATACCTTCTTCTGCAACCGAATCACGCTCGTCCATTTCTTCTCCAATAGCCCTGCATATTTCGCCTTAGGGTCTGGCGTGTAATCAATCCCGGTTTCCGACTTCAACGCGTTGAATGCATCGGTAAAGTTGTTGGCATGTAGATATTCGAGGATCGACTTCTGACTTCAGGTTACGTTGGACATGAAGCTCACTTATACCCCAGAGATGCCATTATCACGTACAGTTCCTCCTTCTGCCGCTCGGAGAGCAGAGACATCACGTGCAGCAAGTGTATGTATGCGCCAGTAGAGTAGTAAAGTCGTAGGGTTCAGTAGAGTAACGTCGTCAAGAAGCAAAGAGCGTGAAATGGGTCCGAGGCGGTAGTGCAGATGCAAGCGGTTGTCGCGCTCTCCGTTCCCCGATTGAACTGCACACAATGGTGCGCTTCCCGATTTGGCAACTATTGTAGATCGTCGGGCATACTATGGCTTAAGTTGCAGCCCTCTTTGAGTGCGTCGAACGGTTGCGAGGGTACCACGTCGCAAATAAAGATCAAAACGGGTTGAAATACATGTCATAGCAATGTTCATCGATAGCGATACAATGAATTGGCTTGCTTCGATCGGATTTGCATCACCAGTCATCATCCTCGTCCTCCGAATCGAACATCTCTACTGGCTTGGGTGCCTTGCCTTGCGTCCCTCTCTGAGCACTCGGCTGTACCATATCGTTAGGGTCATATTCCTCTGCTTGTCGAGTGCTGTCTGAGGCTACAGGATAGCTGTCGATCGGCTCCTCTTTCGAGAATCGTTGCCGCAGTGCACGTTGCTCGTCGATCGCGATCGAGTTGGCCATGTCTTCCCACATGTAGCCCAGAAGCCTGCGCCCTAATATCAGTAATACTGATGCATTAAAAATAATAGCCTGCTTACCTGCTCTCTCTACCTGCACACCAAAGTGAGGCATCGACGTCCTCGTAAATGGGCTGGTCGTCTTCACCCCTCACAGGTGCTGTGTCTCGTACGGCGAGTGCTTTGGCTGTCATAAGAATTGAGTCGTCTCGTGCGGGTATCTGCATCATTGTCTGGTACATCTGGCGGACGTCGACTATGTATGCCGGCGGAGGACGTTGGGGTGCAGGCGGAGATCGCGGTCGCGCCTTTGGCTCGGCAACCCTCCTCCTTCGCGGTGACAGAGACCGTTCCCTCGACCGGTACCCTGGCCAACCACGGAAATCGGTCTTGGAGTCGTGAGCTTGAGGTAGGGTAGAGCCACCCCCTGCATTAGGGTGGTACAAGAGGGCCTTTATGCCGATCTCCCATCCGGAGGTGTCGACGCCGAAAGACTGCAGCACGCAATGTGTCATCTTCTCGTCATGGACGAGTACAACCTTCGGCGGTATAGAACTCCCTTGGTTGAAGACCTGTTGCAGGATATTGCGAATGGATTCTCTAGGCATGTATTGCGTGACGTCTGGGAGAACCTAATGATTTCCGGCGTTAGCATTATGTCGGTAGGATACGCGTGCACAGGCAGTACCAATTTCTTCCTTCCAGGATTGCTGAGGTATCGTTCTTCTTCCACAATGTAATGAGACGTAGAGAGCGGCTTCAAGTCGTCGGAGTCCGTCGGCGATATGAACTCGGTCCAGCCGACATCAAGCACTCTCGGGTCTGCCTGTCGCTCGTCTAGGGAGCGACTATCGGACGCCCAAGTGTTGAACGCGAAGGCAAATATGCGGACTTCTTGGAACCAAGGTGCGAGTTTCAGCGCGTAGTCGTAAGGCCTCTCGATCGAATTCTGACATAATCTGTAGAACACTCTACGTCCGGGTCGCATGAGCACGGTCATCATGGCGATCATCGACCAAGAATGTCTACGAACCTCTGGTGCTCAAAAGATGATCCGAGCAATACCGTCTGGTGACAGTCCGTCGCCCCGAGCGGTATACGCAGTGTTGGCCTTGCTTCTATCGCGCGGCCGCCCGTCGGTGGCCTTCCTGTTCGACGTGAGCATCGCGAACTTGGTGGCCAAATCCAGCTTGGTAGGATATTGAACCGGCGAAAGCGATTCATACTCGCTGGCCGAGTACGGCCGGTCCCTCGGCCTCCCAAGGCGCATCGCTATGAACCTGTCGCGCGGGAGCAGCAGGTATGACGCCCCGGACGGCTTGATACCTGGACAGCATGCACTCGCGTTAGCTTGCGCTCTCGCGCCAAACCTAGATGGTACCTACCGAGCACAAATTCTGCGCCATCTCTGTCCATCAGCTTGGCTGCTAAGGCGTCATTGGAATTGTCTCTGCGAAAACGCCAGGCCGAAGGGTCGAGCCGCGCGTCAGTTTCGCGGCGCCTGTCCTTAGATGACATGCAAGTAATCCTACCGGAGATGCGCCCTGAAGCCACCGATCTGGTAGTACTCCGCGGGTTGCATGCTCTATCTTGAAACCTTGGTGCAGCCAGGCGAGCAGCCGTAGTGAGTCGGAGAGAATACAAGAAGCACGGCCATGGCACACGCGGTAGAAGTACGTCCGTAACCCACGGCATCTCCCGCGTGTTCCTGCAGCACTCAGCAGCGCTGCGGGCAGCACGCGTTGCGTCGCCGTCACGCCGCGACAGTTGGCACTGCGACTGCCTGTCTGGATATTCTTCACACCGTCGTTCTGCGAACAGGCAGCGAGGCACGACCCTGGCGATGAGAACGGAGGTACAAAGGGGATCAATAAAATTGGTGAACGAATCAAGAACTACAGTGCAGTATGTACGGGCCATTGCAGGGACAAATACATGCGAACATTCGATAGTCCACGTCCGTTCTGATTCATCGTCCCGTGTAATGATACCGTGTAGGAAGGGGGCGCTGCGGCTATTCGTGCGATGTGCAGGGGAAGGAGGGAGGGGGGAAGAGCGTGCAAAGAGGACAACAAGAAGGAATGGGGGAGACGCGAGCACGTCGGAGGCGGACAACAAACGAGAACGAATTCCTCGGAACCGGAGGCGATGGACATACCGTACGTGATGTATAACAGAGGAACGGAGGGGGCAGCGCTGCTGTAGAAACGAGATTCGTGGGGGGTGATTATGGTAACTTGTAAGCTGCAACAAAACGCGAGGATAGATAGAACTGCGAGCGCTGCGGGCAGGCATGATGATGATACATGGAATATCGATGCAGGAGAGAAAAGAGAGAACAAGCAAGAGAGGGAGATGGAGAGGGGGAAGAGCAAGGAGAAGCATACAGCAACATTAGTGCACAACTGTACCGGTTTCCACCCGTCCGTGGGATGACGGTTCGATTCTATATCCAAGACGCGACGGCGGACTTGGTGTGATCTCTTTGATGTCGCAAGAGTAGGGATGGTATGGATTCACAGGATGCAATTAGAGGTGGACGAACTCAGAAGCCCTGCATGCCGCCCAAGCCCATGAAGCTTTGCCCACCGACGACAGGCATCGGGCCGGGGCTCGGGTTGCGCATGACGCTCTGCATGGCGTGCGGGTTGGCGAAGGGAGTGCCCATGTTCATCTGCATCTGGAGCATCGGGTTCATACCCATGCCCATGCCCATGCCCATGTTCATGTTCATCTGCGGGAGGCCGCCCATCTGCTGAGCAGCGTATGCGAGCGCGGCGGGGTTCGACATCGCAAAGGGGTGCTGGCCGGTACTCGTCGGGGACAAGCTTTGCGGCTGGTTACCGGTAGGTTGACGCCCGAGAGGGGTCTGCACAGGGGAGGTGGTGCCCTGAGAAAGAGCTTGCGCCTGCGCCTTCTGCATGGCTTGCAGCTGCATAGAATGTTAGTTTCGATTCCAATGACGTCTAAATGGGCCACTGACCTCGTAGAACGCGAAGTCCTGGAGCAAGGAGGTCCTGGCAGGATGAGTGTGGAAGATGCGCAGCATCTCCTGCCCAGCCTCAGGGAGCAACTCCTGCGTATCGCGGGAGTTGGTGACGGGCTTGCGCTCCTGCGTGTTGCTGCGAACCTGTCAGCGCGAACCTTATGACACTGTCTCCAGGACGAACTTACTTAAGGCGGATGTGACGGAGGCTGGCGTTGGGAATGTCGCGCACGAAGATCCACCGGACCTTGAAGACGCCCTTCCACTTGTCAGACGCCCAAACGGTAGAGCTCCGAGTGTAGTCGACCTGTGATTCCCCGTCCGATCAGCGAATCTGGCGAACGGCCTACATCACGCTTCATAGACATACTGGTGTCAACATCTCGGCCATGCCGCAGAAGTGCCCACTGCATCGAGAGAGGACTGTTAGAGAAATCGAGCCATGACCGCAGATAAGGTGACGAACCTCGCGTTGACACTGAAGAAGAGGTAGATAGGTCCCCGTCCAGCATTCTCCTTGAATGCCTTGTCGAGACGCTTGTTACCAGGGTCCGTCGAACTCCAGATTTCATACTTCAACGACTTGTGGACGTCATCCTCGGTGTAGGACTTGATAACAAAGTACCGTGCCTACCCCGAAACTCAATCATCGCCGATCACCTAGATAGCACAAAACACTCACGAAAGGCCGGACGAGTGTCGAATTCCACGGGATTGTATCCCTTCGTGGCAATGAGCGTCGGCACGTCAATAGGGGACGTGATGAAGTTCTCGACGAGCGGGTTCCCATTCTGGTCTTGGTTCTGACCCTGGTTCTGGTTCTGCCCACCTTGAGCACCGGCATTGCCGAGGGTGTTGCCCAAGCGCGGAGCTTGCGCCTGGTTCAGGTATTGCGAGGGGATCGACGGGACGTTCGGGATCATCTGACCGTTGCCATCGGCAGTCATTTTACCCTGCTGGTACAGCTGCTGCAGGCTGGGATTCGACGCCCGGCCGACCAGGAGACGCTCCTTGTTGTCCCACGGGGCTCCGCCAGACGCAGTGAACGCGCGGTCACGGTGGTGGGGTTGCTGTTGCTGCTGCTGCTGCTGCTGCTCGTCGCGGTTTGACTGCTGACCAGCTTGTTGGCCCAGCCCATGACCAATGGGAGGCACATAGGCGGAGGCGCTTTGGACAGACCCTTGATTGTTGCGACCATCCAGATCCGTAACGAGCTGCAGCTTCCTCGACGTGGGACCACCGTTGCCGCTGCGCATCCCGGGCGCATTCAGGGGTGGCGGGTGCGACGGGTTGAAGCGCGGAGGGTGCGCAGATTGACCCTGCTGCATGTTGCCGTATTGCTGATTGATCTCGAGCTGCGAGAGAGCACGAGAGACATCATCGATGGCAGCATTGCTGCCCCCGTTGTTGCCTCCAAAAGGAGCAGTGTTGTTAGTACCTATCTGAGAACGCCACTCTCCGCCTGGAGTGCTCCAAGGCGAAGAGCGACCGATAGGGCTACCAGGATACTGACTGCCTGATTGTCCGGACAGCGCAAAGTAAGACTCCTCTTCGACAGCGCGAACGCTTTCGTTGTCGTCGTATTCGTCAGCGTTGGTGGGGCTGGGGCTTTGAGGACCAGAGTACGGCAATCCCCTGTGCGCCCTTGGCCCCCACCTGAAGGGTGCCTGCACGCTTCAAGCCGGCCGCAAGACGCCTGACGTTCGCGGTGGCTGTGGGATAGTTGAGACTTTGGTGTCCGCCGCACGCCTCCAGCTCCGGCAGCGCCCGGAGGCGGAGACGGGACGTTGGGCAAACCACCCGCGAAGTGAGGAGAAAGCGGCGAGGCTGAAGCCGAAGAGTCGGCCATGCCATGCCCGTGGTCAGAGACGGATATGCCAGGGTGCTGCGTGCATTGGGGAGTGGTAAGCAGGTGTCTATGGCATCTGGATAGGGATATCGCTGCGGTACCTCTTCCTCATTCCGGAAACCCCGCATGTCGCGTTCCCATTCTTCCTCGTCGCCTTCGTGACCAGCGATGGCGGAGAGACTGTTGAGAGTGCGAGGGGTATGAGAGCCGGGCTGCCTTCCTGCCTGGCCACCGAAAGCTGGGGAAGCTACGATCAGAATGCTGAACTGCTGGGAGAGCATCGTGCGCCCGATCGAGTGGGTGCGAGGCTAAATCAGCAGTAGGTACTTACCGCGATGGTATCTAGTCGGCAATGACGCCTGCCTGTGAAGCGAGGACTTCTCGCCCACAGCACCGATGCCGCCGACCCAGTCCTGGTCCACGACCTCGTCATCGTTCCAAATTTGCTCTGTCTGAGGGTCGTCGAGGTCGCCGAGTGCGATTTTGGAGGTAGGGCGGGCGGTACGCGATGAGGCGGAGATGGTGTGATGCCTGCGAACGCCGCCGGTGTTGGAGCTGTTTGCGGGGACAGGAGGGGGAGAGATGGGGTTCCCGGACTGTGAAGACATGGCGGTAAAGGAAAGAGGAGGAAGATGGAGAAGAGCAAGGGGGAAAAGGGAGGGAGACTGAAGCAAGAGACTTGAAAGCAGAGGAAAAGATGGAAATCTACTGCAGTAAGCAGCAGCTGTGCAACCGTTGGCCCTCCTCCTCCTCCGGCCGGCCGCTGCAGCCCATCCGTCCGTCTCCCCGGCCGAATGCGGTGATCTCAGGCGGCCACGTGATCCCTCCCACCGCGTCCAGGCCGCCAGGCGTCTACGCGCACAAATTCCACTGAGGCGAGAGCTGTCGAGAGCTCACCGACTCGCTCCGCCACCGTCGCTGCTACTACTCCTTGCGCCATGTCTGCGCTGACGGTTTGATCTCTTTCGCGGTGTTATGACAACTGTGGGTCCAGAAGCTTCGCCCGTAAGCAGCTCTGCGCAAGATCACAGTAGTGCTACGCTCCTCGGCGCCACAATGCCGCCGTCCATAATTCCACCCATCACTCCAGCAGAATTCCTGCAGTACCTCCAGAGATGCATCCCTCCCACAGGCTGGCCGGCCAAGATTGGTACGCGTGTCATCGCATTCTCATAGTCATCCCCTCGCTCATTTTCATGCAGCCACGGCGAACTCTGGTGGCCCCGACTCCACCGCACTGCTCTTCCTGCTCAACGCAGTCATAACCGCGCATAATGGTGCGTGCATTCCCGTATCCATGTCTAGTCAGTCTGATACTGAACTACACGCTCAGGGAGGCCAAAGCCCGTGCCACCGAAGCGCAGACCGCCCGGCATTCCTCCTCCTCCCCCAGGCCTCCCCGAACACCTCGTCTCCGTCCATGTCAACCACAACTTGCAGAATGCTGCTTCCCGACATGGAGCGGGTAGCGACTGCCATGGCGCTCAGATACAAACTTCCCTTCCTCACCGAACGAATACCCTGGGGAGAACACCCCTTTCCTCCTCGCAGCGAAGTCGACGAAAAGGTCGCGCGTGAGGCAAGATATTGCAGCCTGTTCACCGCGATGGAGAAGCTTCAGACGGATGTCATCGCGTTTGCGCACCATGCAGACGACCAGGTGGAAACTGCCATCATGCGTATGTCCCAGGGTAGCAGCGCTCGCGGGCTGGCTGCCATGCGTCCGGTACGGCGATGGGGCATGGGTAAGAAGGACAACGACTACTTTGCATTCGGTGCGGAAGGGATGCGCAAATGGATAGTACGGCCGTTACTCCATGTCTCCAAGGTTAGTCTTTATGTTCTCCCGCGAAGCAGTGAGAGATTTAGACCATCAACATGTGCATGTAGGATAGGCTCATGGCCACTTGCGAGGCGAATAAGCTGGACTACATCCATGACCCGACCAACTTCCAGCCGGACATGACTTTCCGCAATAAAATCCGACGAAGCCTGCTTCTCATGGTAAGCGGAGTGTCCACCGAGTTTAAATTCCATTGCTGAGCATGATCCCAGGACCAGTCCTCACTATCCGAACCTGCGTCTCCTGAGCAGTCTGCCGAGCCGAGCAGTGATATCGAACCAGTACATTGCACGATTGCGAGCGGAAGTACCAGATGTGCATCCTTCAAGGCAGATGCACGAAGCCGTCCGGTTATATGGCATGCGCCTAGAAGAGACAGACTCGAGAGGTCGGATAGAATATCAGCACAACCCTCTGATCGAAGTAGCTGACACAGGCGGTGTAGTGACCAACGCCCTTGCTCATGCCCGATTGCCTTCTCCGCCCTCCACTCTGCTGCTCAAAAGCAACGAACTTGCGGAAGTCACGTCGGAAGAAGTCCGCATCGCACTCATCCGCCGCTGTCTCCGCTACGTGAGCCACGGTCCCTGGGGCGCGGTCTGGGCCGAAGCAAGCGGTGGCCGCGATACCCTCCGCCGCGTCTCAGAAGAGCTATGGCCGAGCGAACCTCGCACCCCGCTCTCGGAGATGCCTCTCGACCCTGAGTTGGGAACTCATGTGGATCCCAGGAAGACGTTCGCTGCAGGAGGCGGAGTCCTCGTTACGCCCGTCGCCATAAAGCTCGACAAGGGCCAGCTCCGGTACCGCGGGCGCAAGCTGGACGACGACAGCGAGGTTGATGGCTGGATCTTCACTCGCGCGCCGCCATATCGCAAGTCCGCATGTCCCGAAGAAGCAGACAATCGTCGACGTCACGGACGGGATCTTCGCCGCGCACGCCGCAGGCCAGGAGACGTACAGGGTGCTCTACGACTACCGCTTCGACATCACGTTCCGCACTGATATCGGCACGTGGCCGAGGGATGTACGCGAGCATGTCACGCGCCAGGGGTCGGATCGTCATCGAGCCCTGACACCAAGTGGGTGCTGCCTATGGTCATGATGCGGGGAGGGGTGCGCTCGCCCCAGTGCATCGGCAAGTTCCTGTGGGATATGCCTGGCTGGGCTGGGACCCGCAGGCGGCCGGTCAAGTACCAGTCGATCATGGACATGAAGTTTGTACGCAGTCTAGACGCTATCTGACCGCAGCCCATTGTCGGTCGGAGTCTTCCACACCTCTCCGCTAGAATCCGCAACGATATGATAGTATTGCTCCCCGCTGTAAGAGATGCCGCAGGCGCACTAATTTACTACAATAACGGCATGCTAGTCGTTGAACTTGATGCTGTAGCTCTCCATCTGAAGCCTACATCAGTCGTACACTCTCAAGCCTACAGCCATTGATACAACACCCACCGTAATCTCAGCCGCCGCGGTAGCTGCCCCGCTTCTTCTTGTTCTTCTCTTTTCTGAACCCAGCGCCCCGTGTTACAATGAGGTCGCGTGCCGCTCGCGCGCCATAATCCGACTGCGAAGCACCCTGCAAAGAGGAGTCAGCCGACCCGCTTTCACGGCCCTTCTGCATTGATGCTCTTACCCTAGCCTCGAAGCGGTTGTCCTTCAGTCGCTCATCGGCGAACTTCACCTCTTCCGGCTTGATCCTCTGGAAGGGCGTGTTGCTCTTCCGCGGCTTCTTACCGTTCTTCTCCTTGCCGTTGCCGTTGGGCTTAGGCGTCGCGCTCTGGCTGGGAGCCTCAGACTCCCGCGCGTTGTCGCCAACGGCGGTAGGCCACCGAGGTCCCACTCTCGTCCGTACGCCGCTTCTTCGTGACCTGGGTCTCATCTTTAGTCCGCCTTGGAGGGGGTGGGCTCCGCAGCCTTCTCCGTCTTCTTCTTCTCGACCTTCTTCACCTTTTCTGCGTCGGAATCATCCGAGTCCGAGTCCGAGTCCGAGTCGGATGAGTCGGATGAATCCGATGACGAGTCTGAAGAGGAGCTAGAGCTGGAGCTAGAGTCCGAATCCGAGTCCGAATCTGACGACTCGGAGGAAGACTCCTTCGCCTTCTTGGAGTCTGCCTTCTTGGGAGTCTTGACCTCAACGGTCTTCGTCTTCGAGGTCTTCGTGGTCTTCTCGTCGTCACTGTCATCATCACTGCTCGAGCTCGAGTCCGAGTCCGAGTCCGAACTTGAATCAGACTTGTCGGAGGAAAGAGTCTTGCTCGACCGTGCAGGCGAAGCAGCCTTGGCCGCGGCGGGCTTCGGCGACGCCGCCTTAGCAGCAGTTTGCTTAGCTTCTGAACAGCAGATCAGTGCCCGCAATCGACATAAGGATCTCCGGCAGGAACATACTTGGCTTCGACTTGGAGGAGGAGGAGGAACTGGAGGAGGAAGAGGAGGACGCTATGTTGCGCAAGCCGTATCCTGTTAGGTCTTAGACAACGAATGCGTAACAAGAGTGCCGCTTACAGGACGAATCGGAGTCAGAGTCAGAGTCCGAATCAGACGAGTCCGAGCTAGACTCTTCGGAGGATGCTGGTGGAGGTGGCAAGTCAGCATGACATCTCATCGTGGAAAGATGATAAGCCCTTACAGTCAGAATCGGAGTCAGAGTCGGAATCAGAGCTGTCCCTTGTTATGAATCTCAGGAACAGGCGGGTACTCTGACGATGCAAGAGGGACTCACGAGGACTTCGCCGCCGCCGACTTCTCCTTCAGCTCCTTCCACTCTTTGATGATTGCGTCCAGCGAAGGACCGTCAGAACCTACGCCCTCCTTAAGTACGACCACATCCTTGACAGCCTTCTTCAAAGCCTCTGCAGCCTTGCTGTGCTCCCGCTTGAGCAAGAACGCGTAGATGTATGTGTAGGTGGCTGAAGACACGTGAGGCGGCGTCACTGAATGTCTGTCTAGCGATCGAGGAACTCACCGGCGAGGTTCCCGTCGACAGCCGTTTTCTCCTGTACAACAGCCATTCTAGCGAGCCCTTCTATACACAAGCAAGCAGAGGACGAGAGAACTGACGCAGAGACACGGATGAACGAGTGCGGGGGAACGAAACCAAAGAGCTTCCTCTGCCTTTGAGCCAATCAGAAGCAAAAGTCCTGAAATTTCTGCAGCCACCAAATCCAAACAAATGCAAATGCATCTCAAGCAGTTAGCGCCTGAGCACACCCGAGCTGAAGAAGCGCCCATAGAGCACTGCGGTGCGCGCAGGCCTCGGCTAGATCATCCGTACACTCCATTCTCGACCGCGACGACGACGAGCACGATGACCGACTCCATCAAAGGTCCTGCCCCTGCACCAGCGAAGCTCGATGGCTCGTCACTACGCATTGCTATCGTGCACTCGCGCTGGAACAAGACTGTCATTGACGCGCTCGTCGCGGGCACAGTCAACAAGCTGAAGGAGACGGGCGTGAAGGAGTCCAATATCGTGGTCCAATCCGTACCCGGCAGCTTTGAGCTTCCTCTAGCTTGCTCCAAGTATGTCTCCAAGCTCGAGATGTGATAGGTAATACTCATGCCTCTCCGCATTCCCCAGGGTCATCTCTGGCTCGCATGTGCAAGCCGGCGCCACAGCTACCGACCTCCTTGGCGGGATCTCCTCGCTCATGTCTCCCAACCCGACCTCGCGCACGTCTACCCCCGCACCTCAGGTCGCGTCCATGCCCCACCAGCCCTTCGACGCTGTCATCGCAATTGGCGTACTCATCAAGGGCTCAACCATGCACTTCGAGTACATCTGCGAGTCAGTCTCGCACGCGCTCATGCGCGTCCAACTTGACACAGGCGTCCCTGTCATCTTTGGTGTACTCACCGCCCTGACCGACGACCAGGCGTTGGAGCGTGCTGGTATCGGCCGTGGCGCGAACAAGGGGCACAACCACGGCGAGGATTGGGCCTTGGCTGCGGTAGAGATGGCTTCTCACACGAGGAAGTGGGCAGAAGGAAATTTCAACTAGACGACGTGGACGGGACTGATCTAGGGACGGACACTTGTACGAGTGCAGAAGTTCACCAATGAATGTTGTATTCTGCTGTACCGACGTATTCTGTGCCTCCGTACGAGTGGAAAGTACTGACGAGCGCTTCTTACTTGTGAGCTCATTCCTCCTGGCGCGGCGGTTCCTGTGGTACTGTTCTGACTGCCATGATCGTCTCTTGCTCGTTTTCTTCAACCATCACCTCTCACTCTCTGAGGCCTCTCATTCGCTTTGAGACTGAGACTCGGCACTGCGCTGTTGACAAGTCTGTGTCGTAACACTTCTTTCGTGCAACACTCGCCTCTGAGCGAATACTGTAAACTCTGCCGCTGGTCCACCTAATTCCCTCCGTCTCCTTGACTCTGCTCCAAGATGAAGAAGAAGGTATGCTCTGAAGTAAACATACCTGCGAAGCATGTGCCGACGCTCTGCAGGTTCTGTTGATGGGTGCTTCGGGGAGTGGGAAGACATCTATGCGTTCACTGATCTTGTGAGTGTCCTCCCGGCGTTTGTCGCGCACCTATCCTCATAGCGATTTACGAATTAGCTCGAACAACCCTGCGTCGCTCACATCGCGTCTGGGTGCTACGATTGACGTCGAGCAGAACCATGTCCGTTTCCTCGGCGACCTCATACTCAATCTGTGGGACTGCGGTGGACAGGACGCCTTCATGGATTCGTACCTGTCCATTCAGCAGGGGACCATCTTCCAGCACGTCGGCGTCATGATCTATGTCTTCGAGGTCGAAACGCGAAATATGGAGAAGGACTTGGACTACTACAAGGCTTGCCTCGCTGCCTTGAAGAGATATAGTCCCAATGCCGCTGTGTTCCTGCTCGTGCATAAGATGGATCTAGCAAGAGGGCCAAAGGCAGAGACGCTCGCTCGCAAGACGAAGGAACTCAAGGAGGCCAGTGGAGATGCTGAAGTGACCGTTTTTGGTACGAGCATATACGACGAATCGTTGTATAATGTGAGCGACTCCAGCGACTTGTTTCCAGGTCTGTGCTGACCCATGCATCGTCTTCCAGGCATGGTCTCGGATAGTCCACATTCTGATTCCAAACGCATCGGTGTTGTCTCGTCACTTAGCGAAGCTAGCTGCCGCGTGTAGCGCAACCGAGGTCGTGCTCTTCGAACGGACAACTTTCCTCGTCATTGCCACATCTACCCCTCCACCACCGCCACCCGTCGCTTCCGCCGCCGCCGTTGCGTCCGCATCATCATCTTCCGAAGACCAACGGACATCATTCTGTCGGCACCAGCCAGGACGATCACGAGTCCGAGCCTGACCCTGATCCTCACAAAATGGCACCAACGCGATACGAGCGGACATCAGAACTTATCAAGGCGTTCAAGTACTCGTGCGCACGCGTCCGAGAGGAATTCCACGCGTTAGAGATGGAGCTACCAGAGTTCACCGCTGTCCTCGGATGAGCTGACGAGGAATACATACGTCCTCATCATCGTGCATGATCCCACAGTGGGTGAGTAGCAGGCTGGACAGCTGCGGTTTCGATGAATGCCACATACTGATTCTTGTTGCAGAAACCGCCGCTCTCAGGATGAATATCCGTCTGGCCCGCCCAAAGTTTGAGGAGCTCCAGGGCGATAGCCTCCTCTCATAGTCAGAACGCACTCCTTTCGGTGGTCCGTGCCCTTCATGCTGGTATCTATCCCCTTCTTGCTTAGCCTTAGACTCTCGCCCCTTGACTTCCCCAACCAGGATATCCCTATAGTCCACATTTATGTGATCAGTACCTATGAGCCTTGTATGGCCTTGACATCATGGACTGCTGCGGTTACGATTTCATTTGTCTCCGAGTCGTCCTTCATTGCATTCTGAGAAGTGTACAGCTTGGTACGTCCCGTCCAGCCCACTCGCGCAGCTCGCATGGATCGAGACCCCTCTCTCCTCGGGGACTGCCTCGTCGATCACGATCGGTTGCGGGAGTACCTGGGATTTACGCTCGTCCTTCCCTTTATGGGCAGTCTCGCGCCAATTTGGCCTCCTGGTGATCACGCTGCTTCCACTCTTCCGCTGCGAGTACATCTCAGCATTGTGCCGGCGAACGCGGAGCGCGCACGGGTTACCGCAACGGTATCCTCCCCGTCAGCAATAGACCCGCTGTTTCAGCCTTAGCACCATGCGGTGCGTCCCCAGAGATAGCTCACCCACCGTGCTACGAACGGCGCAGACAACGTTGCGGCGGTTTTTGGAGGGAGGTAAGGAAACCTTACGTCCTCGATGCCATGTCGCATGCTCATATCAGTCTTCGGCTCAGTCATTATGTATTCTGCACGCTAGCGCCGCGGATCCATGGACAGCGCATCTTGTAGGGCATCCCGCTCTCATCCACGAGATTGATGTGAAATGCGGTGTGGCGCGAGGAGTCTCACTAACGGAGACCCAAGCTGCTGGGGGATCCGGTCTACCCCATATATATGTTATTCGTCCCCTATTGATAGCTTCCCCGACGGCCCCCCTTCCGTCCAGCAGTCCATGGGCAGGTAGCGCGACCCTCGCCATCTTCTCTTTCACTCCCGCGCTGTGTAAGACACTGGAGAGAGTTGTTTGCCATGGAGTGGCCCACGGTTCTCAATCCGACGGTCCTACATGACTACGTAAAGACGTGCGTAGCAGACATGTTTCGTACGGCGTTGTATCGGCTGACGAATTCTGGAACAACAGGCAGAACTACGCGTACTGTGGCATCGCCGCCGTAGGTACGCTGGTCAACCCTCTTCCTCGTATGGGCTCTCGATGTGTATCAAGTCACTATACTTTCGCCCAGCACTGCTGCTCTATGAGACTTGCGTCACTTTCGAGAGAGAGTACAAGCATATCTGGCGGCGCAACGCATCTGCGGCGACGTGGATCTTCACTTTCAACCGGTACCTCGTCATCGCGTTATACGCGTTCTTGGTACCCGGTGCATTTACAATCAGCGATGCGGTACGCATCTTACCTCTGCTTCTTACGTTCCAGAATACTGATTTGTATGTCCGCTCAGAGGTTCGATCCCAATGTCTTCGCGTTTGATGATTCGGTATTGACAGTATTTGCATGGGACAGCTGCCCTCCCTTGGTGCGAATATGGCAGGTGCTCAATATATTGCCATACGTCGTATGGGCAGGTGCGGGCCCCTCACAGGCATTCACAGAAATCCGATAATTGCCTGCTGACTGTTTGGACAGCTTTCTCAAGCCTCCGCGCGTTCGCTCTCCTTAACCGAGCATGGCACATATCACTCCTCATAGCCATGCTCTCGCTCGCACCGGTGTGGGATCTACATCGTCAGTACCCCGATCTTCATGCCACGACGGAACGCTGATGGGCTCGAGCAGTACCGGGACGTGCACCAATTCGCTGAGAACTTTCCGCCTCCAATAAATTGCATTGCGGTCCCTAAATACTCTATAGAGTTGGATAGACAGTACGTCTTTGCCTTCTTGGGTATCGTATACTGCATCCTTATACATACGTTGCAGTTGTACGCAGCCGTAGTCTCCCGCATGCAACTGACCACTGATACTTGGGACTAATCGCAGTAACGGTGGTGGCAAGGGTATGCCTCATTCTATCGGACATCCTGGTCCTTTGCGTCACTTGGACCAAGACCTACGGTATCGTGCGGTTGGCGAGGGAGCACGGCGTCGATAGGTCCCTGTCCGTCAGCAAGGTGCTCTTACGAGACGGTCAGTGATTCGGTGGATATTTGTAGCGCATCTGAAGTTGACAATGTCTCTATATGCAGGGTCCACTTACTTCACGTGAGCGTGACGCGCGTTCGATAACAGCAGCCTCGACATATTGACAATTCGACAGGGTGTGGACTATTTTGAACACGCTGCACATAGTCGGCACATACGTCCAGGTGCGTAGCACACGGTCTATCCCTTACAGGCTTCGTTCCGGTCTCACGTCGTTCGCGAAGTCCGTACAATACCTTACGACATTCACGGAAGCGTACGTTGCACGGCCCTCCACATTCACGTACGTCACCTACTGATACCCCTACGACCAGCTTCACTTCAATCCTCGTCTCGCGGTTCATCCTGAACCTCCGCGAGGTAGCGAGCCCCCCAAGCCCTGAGGATGAAGACGACCCCACTACAGACGCTTACTGGAACCTCGTGGAGTCCTGGCGCGTCGCAGATCGTTTCCCCGGGGTGTCAATAGACGTGACGAGCCTTCTCGCCCCACTAGGAGCACCGCTGGACCACTCTTTCGCGTCGTACGAGTCGGGGGATGAGCCGATAGGCGCGCAAGTCGGGAAGGCTGCGGATACGCGACTCAGAAGGCTTGGAGTGAACGAGGGTGAGGCCAGACGGGACTTGGAGTTGATACGGACACATAGCGTCGGCTGGCTTAGGCGGCAGCGTCAAGCTGCTTGATCTTCGTCCACATTGTAGACTGAGGGATACGGCTGGTGGACATACCCTGATTGCAGGCGAGCTATAACGGCTTGAACCTAACACGTTCTGTATTTTTATGATGCCGCACCTACTGTACATAGCAGTACTGTGGTAAATCCTCTGTCAGTAGATGCAGAGTTGTACCGAAACTGTAAGGGCCGAACTTGTGTTTCGCCACAAACCGTTTCGGACCTCGGACCGATATCCCCGCAATCCGGCTTCGGAGACAGATGTGGCGATTCTTGTAAGTTACTTGTCTCTCTCTCTCTTCAGTCATACTCAAGCTCTAAGGGTCCGGTGCGACTCGCCTCGCATACCCGTTTACCACCACGCTCCTTCCAATAGACTTCACTAGCGCTCTTGCCAACAGCTCCAGCACTACTAGAAATGCCCGTCGTCGCGAAGGTGTACATCGTCCGGCACGGCGAGACGGAGGAGAACCGGCAGGGCATCATGCAAGGCCAGCTCGACACCCCGCTGAACGCCGCGGGCGTGCGCCAGGCAGAGCTCGCCGCGGACGCGCTCGCGGACGTGCCGTTCGGCGCGGCGTACAGCAGCGACCTGCAGCGCGCGAGGAAGGTGCGCAGTCTCGCGTTGGCTGTGCGGAGCCCGTGGCGTTTCGGAGAGATGGCGTACCGAGTACTCATGAGGCTTACGTCCATGTATGCGCGCCCGCACCGATTGCGACGTCGGGCTGTAGACGGCAGAGATTATAGTCGAGAGACACCCGGGCGTACGACTAGAGACTACGGAGGCGCTTAGGGAGCGGGTGCGTCGAAGTTGAGCGTCCGGGGATATCACCATGTATGCTGATGTCAAGCGCTCTTACAATCCACTCATTATGCTGCATCATCATCGAATGCATGAACTCTGGGCGATTCCTTGTGGCGTCAGTACATGGGCGACTGGCAAGGCAAGCTCATCGCTACCCGAGGAAACCCGCCTGCCAACCTGGAACCCATCGCCACCTTCATGGCGCGCGCGATGAAGTGGTGGAACGACACAATCGCGCGCCACGTCCAGCGCAGAGCCGCTCAGCTCAAAGCGCTGGGTCCCCCCATGGAAGATGATCAGGACGGGCGGGAGTTTGAGCCGGTGCACATCCTGGTGGTCTCGCATGGAGGGCTGATCGGGACGCTCGTGACGAACCTGGTCGGGAGCAGGAAGGTGGTGGTGGCGGAGGGTGTCGAGATCGGGCGGTGCTTCAACGCGTCGATATCGGTGGTGGATGTCGAGGAGAGCGGGAAGGGCGTACTGGTCAGCTATGCTGATACGACGCATCTGAACATGGAGCTGTTGCAGGAGAACGCTGATGTACAGTAGATGGTAGATCAGTGCAGAGATGTACTCCAGGCCGGAGGGATATGTCTGAACACGGGTATGAGCGGGTATGAGCTGAGTGGCCGAGAGGCCGAGGTATAGGCAGTATGACCATCTTAAGGGAATGCTACGCCCGCTTCCTTCATCAGGTCGGCTACCTCGACGTCTGAGATGACGTTAGCGAAGCATACCCGTGCCAACAACGATGTCTGGACTCACGGTCTTCAGTATGCTTCATCCTCGAAGCATAGGAACAGGTCTCGCCTGGCCCCCAAGTATGCATCAGCACAAGGGGATATATCGAGGGGAATGCAATGGGCTTCACCAGGTCCAAATATGAAGTCGCCTCCGAGCTGAGAGATGTTGCCTTGCTTTCCAATGAATTGCGGGTTCTTGAGAGGACCGTCCTATGTCAAGCTCTCAATGCACCGGTCTTTTACAGATGTGAAGAACATTGCGTAGGCCGCGCACCCAGATACTCTTGACGACATTTCCGAGGAAGCTCTTGCCAAGGTAGCTGCGCTTCTGCTCGCCTGCAGGCGTGCGCTCCAAGGATTCTACCAGACCAAACGTGGTGTATAGCGAGCGGGACGGGTCAGCGTACATGGCATACGGATAACCCGTCGTCTCTGCATGACCCGCGGGGCGCAAAGCTGTGAGGCGTCTGGAGTGAATGCGAAGGGCGGCATGGGAAAGGTACCGCAGTAGTTCTTGATAAGCTTCCAGTCGCCACAGCCTATGACGACGAGGCGAGCGTTGGCTTGTTCCAAGGCATCCTTGCGGACGGACGCAAGCTGCATGACATATTGCTATTGGCCGACGGGCGCGGTTAAGTTCGATCGCAAGCCAGACCAAGAACGCGAAGCCGTACTTGGCAGCTCTAATGGTACAGCATCGACGGATCCATTTGTGATCAATGCTGCGTACGTGGTATGAGGTGGAAGACGTACGCCGCAGAAGAAGTGACCTTGAGGCGCGTGAGCATCCACTGCTGCAGAGACTCGGACATGGGGCAAGAAATTAAGGAAGAGGTAGCGCACGGATGAAGACTATGATGGTTTTCTGGTCTTGTATGAGATTGCCAAAGGATGATTCATTGCCTGACTGGTCGTACACTTTTAAAGCCGCCGCTTTAGTGATGGTCTCTGCTGAGGGGAGAGCGGTGTGCAGCATGGCTAGCTGTACTACTGTAGTAAGTAAGTAAGTATCAGAGATCGTGGACGGACAAAGGGAAGTAAGAGGATGACATAAGCGAGGCTATACTGAACGGACGGCTTGGCACGGCGTCATGCAAACAACGTTAACTGCACCTTTCGATTCGAAAGCCCCTCAGAGTTGAAGCCACCGTACAAATCACCCACGCCTCCTCTCAATCCTCCTCCTCCGCACCGTTCTCCATTCCCTCTCTCCTTCTTTCATCCTACCCTCACACCCTCTCACGTCCTCATCTATGCCGCCCGTCACCGACCGCACACCTCTCCTTGAAAATGGCAACGGCGCCGAACGCCCAAAGCCGTTCGTTAGGCGCTTCATAGACTCCCTCAGCGCCGAGGGCGAACCGTCTTGGCTTCAGTCCTACAGGTTCTTTCTCTTCGGGTCATACCTCAACATTCTCCTTGTATTCGTGCCTCTCAGCTTTCTATCTCACTTCTTGAACTGGGATGCCGCTCTCCGTTTCTCCTTCAGCTTCGTCGCTATCATGCCCCTGGCTGCTGTACGTCACAGGCACTTAACCCCACATTCACCGTATGAATAGATGTGAACTATGGCTCCCACAGATGCTGGGCACTGCTACAGATCAGCTCTCCCTGAAGCTCGGACAGACTCTCTCGGGCTTGCTGAACGCGTCCTTCGGCAATGCCGTGGAAATCATCGTCGGAATCGCGGCGCTCATGCAAGGTTGGTCTGGCAGTGTGCTCCGGCGTGCTTCGGGCGGTTGCTCATCCAATTTCAGGCGAACTTCGCATCGTGCAGACTTCTGTGCGTACACGAGGTGGCCTTCTGCACGCGTGCCTTGCTGATATGCGTCATGACATGTAGCTCCTCGGTTCTATTCTCTCCAACCTGCTCCTTGTGCTCGGATGCTCCTTCCTCGCAGGTAGGTGACGACACCCCGTACCCCGCGCGCAAGCTGCGGCCAGGGGTACGAGAATTTTGTTGTGACCATCCTGCTCACGGATCTCACAACAGGTGGTCTGAAGTATCCTGAAAGCAACTTCCAGGTCACTGCTGCGCAAGCGTGAGTGTCGGACTGTGTGGTTTGCACCGCCTACAACGCTAACACCTTCCAATGGAACCCCAGGTCGAGTTCGGTATGTTTTCGCCTCATTGTTCCCGCCATACGACTCTCATCTGACCTGCGTATCGCATCGCCGAACGTAGCTCATGACCTTGGCATGCATTAGTACGTCGCACCGCCTCGCTCGTCGCGGCGAATCCGGAACTGACCTCTGATTCTTCGCGCGCGTTGATCTTAACTCGTTGCATCAGCTCTTGTTATCCCTGCGGCGTATCATAGCGCCAAATCGCATGCCGGCGGCGTGGACGGCGGCGTCAATGCCACTGCCATTGCTCCTGTCATCCGCGCGCTCGACGCCGAGAGTGACCTCGGGCTCAGTGGCATGGACGCGGGAGGTGTCCACGGCCTCAAGATTATTTCTCGCGGTACTGCGATCCTGTTGCTGCTCGTCTACATTGCCTACTTGATCTTCCAGGTGAGATTTCACGGCAACGCGCCGGTCTGCCGCGCGCGGGCTGTCGGCGCGTAGGGCGAGGGCTGGACTGACCGTTCTCGCGCGGGCACACAGCTCAAGACACACTCGTATCTGTACACGCCCACCCCTGGCGTCGTAGAAGAGGAAGAGCCGGAGATGAACATTCTCGCCGCGGGTTCTGGGTACGTCCGCAGGCTTCTCAGGAACGGCCGGAGAACTGAATACCCGCTGCAGCTTGCTTGCCGTTACTATCATCACTGCGTTCTGTGCAGATTATCGCACGTATCATCTGTTTTGACTGCAATCACGGTAGCTTTGCTCACCGGACTGTGCTACAGTGGTCGCATCTATCGAAGAAACCGCTGAACGCTACTCTATTCCCAAACCCTTCATCGGTTTGATACTGCTACCTATTGTGGTGGGTATCCCACTGCCGATCTAACGCATCTGAAAGCTCTCTCATAACTATCCCGTTGCAGGCTAATGCCGCAGAACACGTCACGTCCGTATGGATGGCGATGAAGAATAAGATGGAGCTGACTATCGGCATCTGCGTCGGCAGTTCTATCGTGGGTGTCCCTACTCGGCGACGGACCGTGTTCGGCTCGCTAACGACCGCTGCAGCAAATCGCGGCGTTTGTTGTACCGCTCCTCGTCATCGTCGGCTGGATCACCGGACACGACCTGACGCTCTTCTTCGCCGACTTCGAGGTGAGCGCCACGCCTGGCTTTGACAACGCCGGAATCGTGCTAAGCTCGTTGCAGACCATCGTCCTTTTCGTGTCGGTGTTGCTCGTGAACTTCCTGATCCAGTACGTCCACGTTCTCATAGCATCGAACCACGGCTAACCCGTATCACAGGGACGGCAAGTCCAACTACATGGAAGGCCTCATGTAAGTTGACTTCGTCGCCAATCCCTCATTCGCGCTTACTCAACCCTCTCTCTCCCTCCCCAGGCTGATCACGCTTTATCTCGTGATTGCGCTTGCATGTAAGCTGAGCATCACTGTTCGAATCGATCTCCCGAGCTCATCCGCACTTCTTCACAGTCTGGGTCTCCTAAAGCACGCTCGCCCTAGCCCCCTCCTCCGATTGATCACCTTGCGACACCCCCCATGTGCCTCCCCCAGAGTCCGCACAGGCATAACCTCGAGTTACGCCCTATATATCCCTTTCTTGCTCCAGCTCCATCGCCCATACACGCGCCCCTCCCACCCACCCTAACCTCTCGTTTCGCTCGGACGCTGTTCTCTTCTCCATCCCCGCTTTTTCGCACTCCCTCCCTGAGGAGGGCCCTTACTATCCTAGTCCCCCGGACGTCCAGCGCGTGGCGGTGTACCGGTCGAACGGTCTCCGCCCGGGCTTGTCGTCTCGGCTTAGTCCGTCGTCTCGGCTTGGATTAGATGTACACAGCGTCCGCCTCCTCGCGAGTTTGTTGTGCGTCCCCGAGATGTAGGCTATCACTACATAGCACGATTCTGCTACTGCTACCACGGCTGTGATGTACCGGTCTCCGCGCGGAATCTATGTGCTTCATGGCTACCTACGCCCACAGGGCGCCAGTACGTGCTTTGCCACACAGAACACCATTGAGAGCTCTCCGCGAACGGGATATCGTCCGAATGCACCGACACGCATGCGCATGGTGCGGATTTGGAGAAAGAAGATCAGAGCAAGAGGGGAGGGCCAGGCAGCCGTGTGGGCAAGAACATACGAAAGCAGACATGGAGAGGAGAGGAAGAATGACACAACGCTACATTGATGATGATGTTGGATACTCGGGTCCCTACAGTAAGGAATCATAAGTCCACCCGCATCAGTTTATACAGAACCGCAGCCCGCGCCTCCGCCGTCCCCTCCTCCTCTCCCAAGCAAGAAGTGTAGAAGGGGATGAGGAGGAGAGGAGGAGCGACGGCGTACGAGCGTGCCTCCGCGCAGGGAGGCGTTTGAGATGTGTGTAAGGGAGAGAGAGAGATGCATGCGAGAGAGCCTTCCGACAATTCCACCCGACGATGACGAATGACGACCACCCAATCCGACCGACCTGCCGACGAACCAAACGGAACGGAAGAACCCGACTACACGGTGACCACGCCATTATTTCACCTGCGATCCTCCTGGCGACGACGACGAAAGCATTTATGAATGATTTTGCAAGGGCTGTGCTGCTGGGCGGGACGGGGCTGGCCCAGGCATCGAAGACACAGAAGGAGGAGGGGGCGGGTTTAATGGACGGGGAACTCAGAGGAGCGCCGAGACCTCTTTCGAGACGTCCCGGATGCGCACTTCGGGGAACGTTGAAGGCAGGGCGGACAGGATCTGCTTCGCAGTGTTCTGGTGTTCAGCGGTCAACGGACGTTGCTGTTCCTTGGCAGCATAAGCCTGAAAGATGTCAAGTCAGTTCTACACCGTCGCTATGTCGTGATTCAAGATACTGACAGTGTCTCCCAAGGCTACCAAAGCACGGTATGCGGCCTCTCCTTCAGTCTTCTCCGAGTTGAGGATCTGGGGAACAGCTTAGCAAACTTGCCAGGTGCAAACTCGCGCTGACCTACCTCGAGCACCAAGCCGACAAGATGATCCCGAAGAGGCGTAGGCAACGTTTCCCGAAGACCAGAGCAGGATATGCTATTTGATGATCGACGATTAGCATTCTGTCAATGGTCACCAACGGGCTACAACGCACTTGAAGAGAATCGTTGCCAACGAGACCCGTAGTGAGTTGGTGAGAACGGTGTATGGAACCTCACCCAGGGTCTTGAGCACCTGTAGCCAATGCGTCAACGGCCGATAAAAATCGCCTCCTGCTACCACAGCAACGTACCTCTTGCACCCAGGCACCGTCCTTTAGCGTCGTCCCGTCCTGGAAGACGTTCGCCAGGGAACGCAAAAGGAACAGGGTGTTTGTCTCGCGCTGCTTCGGCAGCGGTGACGACCACGGCTCGTTCCAGCTTGCGCCATGGAAGAGCGCTGCGAAGAATCGTGACCGCAGAGCCGGGTCCGCGTACGCGGTAGGGCAGAAGGCCAGGACAAGACGACTAAGGTCCATTACTACGCAACGGGTGAGCTTCTGACCGGATGACATCAGGGCAGAAACGACTTACGAGGGAAAATCTGAGACTGAGGCCAGCGCTCAAGGAGCTGGATGATGGCGTCGATGTGGTTGCTCGTGAGCTTCTTCGAAGGGGGATCTAGCGGATGTGATACAGCTTGAGCAAGATACGTGAAAGTTTCATCTATGAGGTTCAATTCTTGAGGATACATTGCGAGGTAACCAGTAGACTGCAGGCGCAGACAGGAATGTCAGCTCTCTGGATACGGATGGCAACTGGTGAGACGTCGCTCACGATTTCGTTCCGGAGAGCTTGGTCGAATTGGTACAATTTGGCTTGCATTGCTGATACATGGGCTTGACGGAAAGAAAGCGGAGTTCTCTGCAGTGGCGTCAGAAATCGCACAAGGTGAACATGGTCCAGGAGACTTACAACGGGTATAACATTGACGAGGTTGGTAGTTTGCATATGCTGAGCCGGCGAGACGGGAGACGTAGCGCTGCTGGAGTACCGCGAGCCTCCCGTCCACGGATCGCCGCCAGTTGAGGGTTGTGGCGGAGGTGGCGGGGGTGGCGTCGCGACAGTTGCTGGAGCACGATATCTTGACGCACCTACAGCGGCGAAGACCTGTTAGTACCATGCATCATTCGCTACCTAATGCTTATTCCCGTACCGGTGAAGGGATCCATGAATTCTGAACCTCCAGCAGCGCCCGCGGCTTGCGCAGGCTGATACCTCGCGGCACCTACCGTAGATGAGAAGGTGAATCGAGGAAAGCAATCAGCAATGCTAGACAGTACCTGTGTACGGGTCGGCGAATTGTTCTCCTGCGGAAGCGCCAATTGTGGTGCCAGCCGTGTTCTTCTCAATGAACCGGACAACCTCGTCTAGATAGCTGAGAGGAAGGTCGTTGTTCTGGAGGAATCGCTGAGCAGCAGTGTAAGGGTTTTCTATATTTCAAGGATCAGCTCAAACTCCTAAGTTGAATAAAAGGTGAGATTGACACCGACCACTGGCGTTATACGGAAGTTTAAGGGGAGGCGCGCCCTCTTGAACGTCTACGTCAAAGACATAGTCGTATTCACGCCCGTTGTAGAGCTGTTTGCGACCAGAGCCAACAGCGTCCACAACGTCTCCGATTTTCTGCCAGGTGGCGGAGGCATTGTCCCACTAGCATGACAAAGGCAGTAGAGTGAGATTCTACCGCCCAATCTATGAGCGCAGATGCATACCTGATGAGCCTCCACGCTCTCACCGCGTCTGATCATCTTGACCTCGCCAGCCTTCTTACCTAAACTGCCGTTAATCCCTGGACGACCGCCAACATTGCGCATTCTGATCACGGCATACCTGGCTGCTCCAATGCTTCTGGCCCAGGCAAATCGGACTTCTTGACATCGCCAATTTGCTGCGCTGGAAGCGCTTGAGCTGCTACGAGGTCATCGTAGGCCTTGAGTTGATCGGCTGGAGCCCAGCGCTGTTCCTCTGTGCTGAAGACGCGTACAACACCGTCGCTGCAGCCGGTGACGATGTCGCCGTTAGGCATGGTCCCCACGGTCCAAACCGAGATCGCCGGGTGCACCAAAGTCTGCGCACATTCACCATCTGTAGCAGGAGAGTCGTGGTCAGAATTCGAGGGAGAGAAGATGACGGGAGCAGTAGCACTGACCTCGCCAGATGCGCACTGTGCGGTCCTCGCCACCTGACACGATGTCACCATTCGGTAGTACCGATATACTGTATACGAACGACGTGTGACCCGATAGCGTATACACACAGTCGCCCTCCATGGTCCAGATCCGGATTTCGCTGCGCAAGGAAGGTCTAGACCTGCAGACTCGTAGCGCCACACACGGACGTACCTATCGTTCGAACACGATGCGAAGCCGATGTCAGTGATCAAAGCCAGGCCGCGTACGGCTTGCGTATGTCCTGGGTACGTGCGGACGTTCTTGTGCTGCTTCCACAGTTTGATAGTGTTGTCCGCGGATCCTTCGGACGTGCCTCGTCAGCCCTGCACGGCTTGTAAAGCTTACCGGAGCAACCGACCTGTTAGGAATTGACCGCCATCGATAGCCAAGACGGTCCAGACTGATTGCTGGTGACCGACGAGGTCGTACAGCAACTGGAAGTCCTTCCATACCTTCGCAGTCCTTGACGCGCGATACGATATGAATGTCGGGGATGTATGGCATTATAAACGGAGCGACGTACTTGTCCCATGAACCCGAGATGATAGTGCCATCCTCCGCCGTGTGAAGAGCGCATACATTGTCCGTATGACCGATGAGCGAGAAGTTGGGCTCTCCCTTTGTGCTGGGCAGGGCAAAAACGTTGATCACCGTGTCTTGCCCGCCCGTCACCGCGTAACCTTTGCGTCCACTTGAGCGACGCGCCCAAGAAGAAGGTGCCACAGGATGCAGGTCGGTTACTCACCTTCTGGGGCACCTGGGGCCGGAGGAAGGTACGCGACCGCATTGATGTATCGAGAGCCGGCGTGGAGGGTTGTGGTCTGCGTAAATGAAGAGCTGCCTGTTCTGGCCCAAGCGATCGCTGTGGTATCGCGAGAAGCGGAGAGGATGAGATCGTCAGTCGGGGCCACGACCGCCCTAACCTAAGGATGGTGAGCGTTGGCGATAGCACATGGTGCGAGAGAAGCGACGCACATCGGAGGAGTGTGCAGACAACGAGGCCGACAGTTTGTACGGCATGGCGGGGGCGGTTAGCGTCGTGAACGGATCGTGAAGGAGCGAGAGCGAGGAAGAGAGTCTGGGCGCTGCGTCGTTGGTTTGGGCGAAATGGTCTTTACGGACGAACGCCAACGCGAATTGGGGAGCAGCGAACCCCGTCAAGCCTCGAACTTTCGATAGCCGACTATACTCAGCTTCTAGTCCAGATACCACTTCTCTCTTATTCCCTCGTCTCTTTGTACGTACGCACTCTCAAACGTTCAGTATAGACATTCATCGACGCGTCGCCCTGATCCCCCACACATCCCCCGCAATCCCTCTCCTCCCCGATCCCGACGCGACGACACAACTCTGAGCAGCTCCAGCTCGCACTCCACATCATGGGAAGATCTTCGTTCTCTGCTGCAACTCGCTATATCGGGGCTGGACCGCAATACATACACGGTCTGGTCGGCCATTGGTCGGTGTGCTTACAACTGCTTACGTCGGCGCCCGCTGCAGAAGTCAAGGCTCTCAGCTCGACAGACATGCGTGACCGTGTATTCACGAGATCCATCGATGTGTTCTGTTCCATATAGCATAAACGACAAGTTTGTCCGAAAAGATGTACACCACGCTAACGAGCCCCGGATACGTGGAGAACGCCGCAGCCAGGGAGATACGGAGGTGCAGTAGTCTATGCCTTGCACCGGTTACTTCATCTCCTGCGAGGGCCTCACGATGCAGTTCGTCGACCGTGGGCTTTCGAGGCCGACGACTTGCCAAATCATGAGGGGATAAAGAACGGCCATCATCCGCCGCTTTCCCTTTTATCCTTCCCGATTTAGGGCAGGTACAGACCCTGTCTGGGCCCCGAAGATCTGCGCGCCAGATCCAAGTAAGTAGCGCTTCAACCTCGTGTCCTTCGAGCCCAACAAACTCGCAAACAGCGCGCGCGCGGCATCAAACAACGCGCGCGTGCCGCCGCCTGCCAGTGCTCCTCACCGCGGCAGAACAAGGCGCACCGGTATCCGACTTCTCGTAGCCGTACGCTGTCCCGTTTCTTCCTCCATGATAGAAGACCTTCTTGCAGGGCCCTCGTATCCATGCCGCCGGATCCAGCGCACGCGCTCTCGCAAAGCCTCGTGCCCCACTGTACTGATGGGAGCGTTGGAGTCTTTGATCTGAGGGTCGAAGGCTGCATGGCGAGCGTGCTCCAGCACCCTGCGAATGCTCGGACCTTGTCGTATTTCGGGCCTAAGTCTACTTATTGTTCCTGGGCCAGGCAGAATATGACGCTGTGCTGCGGTATGATAGTCGTATGAATGCACCACGGTTGCGAAGGCTGTCCAGCCACAGTGCTCCGCTTCCGGGCCGTGCGCATGACTTCCGGACGAAGTCATTTCGTGGTACCGGTCAAAGACAAGGTTGCTTCTCCTGCGCGCCCAGACCAGGTGGGATTTCTGCGGCCGTCGAAGTCATCGAATGAACATACATCGGCCTACGCCGTCTTCTAGGTACTGGAGCTGGCGAAACGTGGCTGGCTGGCCGGAGGACATGCATCACGCCAGAACGACACCAGCCTGTCAGGGTCCTCCTGGAAGAATGCCACCGAGGTCTAGCTCCACGAGGAGAGCGATTCTCTGCTCCACCTTCAGCGCTACGAATTGCGGAGATATCTGGCTGCGAGGACCGTGGCCATAGATATTACATTCGAGCCCTGAATTCGTGATCAGAGAGCCCCATGGTATCGAGCGCGGCGGCGACGTGGGTTATTCGATGCCAAAGAAGGCGACGCACTCGCTGGACATGATTCGAGGGCGTTTCCACCGCTGGCAGCTGCTGCGACGTCCGCGTATTATGGACGTAATTTGACCGTTGATCTCAGGCTGCAGCCCATATGCTCTCTGTTGCGGACGACGGACGTGTGTACACTCTGGTGCAGGTGCACGACTAGTCCGCTCTTCCATTCCTGAACTACCCGATCCCGAGGGCTGGTGCGTGAATACGCTGCGTGTTCACCATCTGGTCACCGACTTGTTGTGAAGAAGAACCACCTTGTCTGGCGATATCAAAACACCGTCCCTCGCAAGACCTTGGTCGAGACCGCTTGGGCTCCCAAGCCACTAACGCCTGCCGACAGGCAAGATAGCGATTCTGTGCTCCGATGTGAAGGAGCCCTGAAACTAGACCAGACTCACCCGGCTCACATTCTAGCAAAGCCACGAGGCCCACCAGATGTCGGAGCTGTCGCAAGGCCGTGCGACTGAGCGGCCTGGGACGCTGTTGTCGGGGCTATAAAAGCTCTTCAGGAACAAAGACGGTGGAACGCAGTAACCGGGCCTTTTACACGCCGCAGGCGCGTTCTACCTACTACATACTACCGGTCGCGCAATCTCAAGTGAGAGCAGAGATGCCTCGACAACCAGGCACTCCGGAATACCAGACAATCAACCACACAGCTGACGAAAACAGACTCCTGGGCTATTGTCGTCCTACAAATAATCGCGTGGCTTGCAAGGCGGGAACAAGATGGTAGTATACATGAGAGGCGGGCAAGACTTGGATGACTCGAGCAAGTTGAGTATTGAGGCGATTGCGCACAACGGTTGACGAAGTAAAATCCAGGGGCAGCAAGCGACTTAACAGAACGGCGGAAGAAGCGACAGACACAGCGGCCATGTATAGCGAAGCAGCAGAAGCTTTCCCAAGGCAGCAAGGAGATGTAAAGCCTAGTCACCGAGGTCGACAGCCGGACCCAGAGAAATTTTGACCTTCTTGCGGGCGTTATCAATTTCGCCACTTTCACCGGAAGTCTTTCGCTTCAACTCGCTGTGCCGAGGGTCGGGACCTAGATATTGCGTCTCCTCTTGAGTCTGAGATCCCAGAGAGGTGGGAAGACGTCCAGATGCCTGTCCAGCGCTCTTAGTCAGGGGAGAGTCCAGCCCATCGGGTGCCCGTAGGAGCGCCTCCGAGTGTTCTCTGTAGAAATGATCATGATCAACCATGCATCAGCGTGAGTGCATTGTCCGCACTTTTCAGTATCACTTGATTGCGTTGTTCTTCTTTTTACGGGACTTGCGCTCCGGTTTCTGAATGTAAAAATCAGTGAACTATCTCAGAATGCGTCAGACGACTGCCCAACCAGATCAGACAATCCTAGAAGCCTTTTCTCCACTTCCGGTTCAGGGTTGAAGTAGTCCTTGTAGACGTCGTCGTTTTTGATGGCTTGCACGAAGACGTAAACCGGTTTCTGGAGGGTCTTGCGATTCTGCCCAGCCTTTCCCTTAGTGGTCGCTTTGGAGCGTGCTTTGCGCTTGCTCGCGCGCGTGGTCGTCTCTAAGAACCCTGATTCATCGGCTTTCCCTGATATTTTGGGCGATGAAGCCTGACGCGAACCGAAAGTATTAGCAGATACATTCATGGTAGATGCGTGGAACGGACCCTCGGCTTCCAGCCTCTTGAACACTTGGCCCGCGACGGTAGAATCACAATCTGGATCGGTCATGGGGTGAGCTGTCTCAGAGTCATTGTGCAGACTACGCACCGATTAACTTCGTGAACTCCGACAAGCCTTTCGGCGCATGGGTCTCGAACACTTTGATTCCGCGCCTGTAACCAGGTTCAGGACGGTCATATGTCTACCATGACACCGTGCCTACCTCTGAATAGCCAGAGTCTTTGAACCTAGCAATCATCCTCGGATATAGATCGTGTACTACGATTAGGTCCCAGTTGCGGTCGGCCCTGACGCGGCAATCGAAGCAGATGAACTTCGGCGGAATGCGTGGGTCTTGAGCAGAGTGATAACCCATGCACCTGTCAAGTGAGTAGCGGTATATTGAACCTAAACTCCCTCGAAGCCGTCGTCATGAGCTTACCACAGATGATACCAGCGACCGCATCCTCCATCGCAAACACATGTATCGCAGTCTTCGACCTTAGCAACCAAGATGAGCTGAGAAGCCATCACAACTGCCTTCATCACGTACCTGCACTCCGCATTCACATTCTACGATATCGGCGGCACTCGCACTATCCCGTTCCATAGAGACATCTCTGTCGTCCACGGGATCGAGCTTTCCCGCAGCAGAGAACGATCCAATGGGGTCTTCTGCATCCTGTAACTCAGGTAACCGCTGTGTCTCCATGTCTGCGTCAAGAAGCATAAAAAATATGGTCCAGAGAATTTCCACAGAGCGCTGACCTAGGAATCATGCTATCCTCTTGGGGTATTGATGCCCCTTGCATGATTATGTCTTTAATCATCTGTGTATCGATGGACTCGGGGATGTCGACATCCAGGGAGGATGACACTTCAATATCGGAGGGCGGAAGAGAGGAGCCCACAGCGTGTAAGTCGCTTTTTCTGCACAGGAAATCTGATCTAGGCATCGGCGTCGGTGTGCTGTCCCTTGATGGCGACTGAGACAGCGCAACTGAAGCACGGTCGGACGGAACAACTTGCGTCTCTTCAAGCTCCTGCGTCGGAGAAACCTCTTCCCCTGGTTGCTGCCCAGACTTGGCCTTCCGAAGACTGGAGTTAGGCAAGTATCTAATGCGGTCCAGAGAATGACGCACAAGTTCACCAATACACAGAGGCACAGACTCAGCTCTTCCCGCATATTGCGCTTCTGACTTGTTCCGTGCCAGGCACCGGAGATTCTGCTTCTTCAAGAGGAACAACATTTCCCTCGACATCTCTGATGCCGACGGGCCGCAAGTTGTCGGGGGCGTTCGGTCGAGCGTCTAAGATATTGAAGCAAGAACGCGTATAACAAGTACTGATCATGAACTTACTCGCCGTGTCCGTCTTCTGTTCGGCATCGAGCAAACCCTCATCTCCATCCCATACTACTCGACGTTCCAAAGCGTCCTGACGTTGAGCTTCAATTTGCTTAACACGCATGGCAGCCTCCCCGGAAGGTGTGAGAGGAGGGACTCCGAACGGGTTGCCAGTCATGGTTCCGGAGAATGGGGCGTTGTTGTCCTCGCCTGACGGTAAATACCCCGAGACAGATGTCACCTTCACATCAACTCCATGGTAACCTGTTTGAACAGAGCCGATGCTACAGCGTTCCGGGACCTCTCCTCTTTCGTGCGTACTCATGAACCATTTGTCCCTTTTGGCGTCGCCGGCGCGAAAGTGGGGCGGTTCGTAATCTTCAGGAGTATTCTCGTAATAGAAGAGTTTGAACGTTGCGAACCGCCGCCCTAGGGGAACGGATGAGCCTTCACTATGTCCATGCTGGGACAAGATAGACGGAACGTACTGGGCAGAGCATCCATCTGGGTCGTGGCTTGTATGAGGTTCTTGATCAGGGCCTAGACATGGGCAGCTCCTCAACGCCAGCGTATTTCCAGCTACTATTAGAGCGCACCTTCAGACTGCGTTTCACTTCCCCTAAAGTTGGAACTTTGCCCCGTCGCGCCGCGTCCGCAACAGGATCCTGCGACCTTCTAGAGCCAGACAATGAAAGGTTCATCATGTCTTCTCCGAGAGACATCACGGGTACAGCGGCATTTGACCCTGGCACCTTGCAGTACTGCCGATTATCCGCATTTAAGGTGCGCTTCAAAGAGAGTTTGGATGCAAATCAGCGTACCGAGAAGTTGAAGGTATATGCCTCCACGATACTGTATTTCAAGCATCAGCTCGTGAGTAAAGAGTATAATCGACTGTGTCACTTGTTAGGATCTTGGTCATCCTGTAGTAAGTGGTTGCGTCAACTTGTATGCGCCCGGAGAACTCTGGGGTGAAACGTACGAGGTATATTGCGAAGACAAAGCTTCGCAGGTACTGCTTCTGCAACGCGTCGAATATCCCACTCTCCTAAATCGCCGTAAATCTGCTGTCAATATATGGCCTAGCCGATGGCTCACCAGATAGTCCATGAGTCTATCTGCCTCTTCAGTGAATCCGCGGGTGACGGTCATGATCTTGAAACCGCTAACATTTCGCCGGCCATCTGACGATGCAAAAGAGTTGCCGTTCATCGATGGCTGCGATGATAGTGCGTCTGGTGCGGAAGATGTAAGATAACCTGATCAATGCGCTGTAGTCAGTAGCCGACGAAGCGCATATAGTGGCTAGCATCTACTTTCTGAGAAGTTGTCGGACGGCAAGAGATTTCTACGAGACGTGCTAAGTTATCAAGCACTGTACAGAGTGTTATTGCATACCTCAGATATGTGATACATCCCAAGCCAGCTCGGAGAAGGGTTTGAATGGATTGCAGACTCTGCTGCGAGGTGATGACCGCCTATAGTGTTCTCTAAGCGCAGGCGCGTGCGATATATGCATGGCTATGAAGTACCTGGCTTTGGTCTGTCCTGATGGCCTGCGCTTGCATCTTGATGTACAGGCTTCTGATATATACTTAGCTGGGGACCACGAAGAGGTAGTGGTGAAAGGCCTGGTACTCGACGATGGAGGTGGAGGTAGTAGGCCGGTAAAGTGGCGAGTTTCCAGCGGAGCTCGAATCGCGAGGACGCGTCTTAGACGCGTCTCGCTCACATGGCCGTACGGCGCTTACCGAAGTATCGTGCTGCGTGCTCCCTCTCTTCTGCCACTACGCCGCGATGGCAATATTCGGACTTTGGGTACTTGGATTACTCCTATGGCATGTGGTTGTTATTGCTTACTATGAAAGTGCCGTAGGTCATAAACAAAGCTGGCGGCCTGGTTTACGAGAGGAGCTTCGGAGGCAAGGCTCAACCGGCATCCTTCTGACGGATACACCTAACGACAGTGGATAGATGGTCTTCCCCATTTGACATCCAACGAATACTTGGTCTTGGCTGGAACGCTTCACGGTATACATGCCATCACCAGCCGACTTTCGCCCACTGGGTCCAGCTCAGGAGCACATGTCATCTCTGGCGAGACGTTCAAGATGAATATTCTCCTGACCGCTACTGGTCTGCTCCTCCATTCGCTTCGCGCCGGGCGCATTCTGACCATCGGCACAGGCACGAAGTTCGTTCTTCTCACGTCGCTCGTGGAACCGACTGCAGACTCGATGCTGCAGAAAGTGTACTGAGATTTACGCGGATGCGGTGATGAAGAACCCCTTCCACACACCTGAGATGCCTATCAGAAGTGAAGCATTTGACACTAGAATAACCACTCTTCTCGGATGATACCCAACATGGAGCAAGGCCTCACATTGCGAGTGGAGCTCGTTGTACCGTAGTATTCATCAGGATCGCCTACTGATACTCAGTGTGCGTTGCCAGTCGCACATGCGCACAGAGCGGTAATATGCTGGAAGCCCGAGTTTGGCAATCATGAACGGTTGACATGCTTCTGCCCATGAGCACGATCTTTTCCCCGATGCATCCCGTGCGCACTGACCATCCCTCCCTCTGCAATTCATGTCGCCATTTGCATCTTTCCCCGTAACTCTCATCCAGAGACTCGCTCGTCATGCCCAGGAAAGGACCAGCTGTAGCACGTAGGCCGTTTTCACTTCTCGCTCGCGCCGAGGTTGTTTGACTGACCGCATATACCCAGGCCAAACGCCAGGACACGCTCCATCGGGCAGCCAGTCCAAGCCCCAAATACTCCGAACCTCTTCTCAACGGAAGACCACAGTGACGTTCCAAAAATCTATGGGCGAAGATGAGGAGTACATTGAGGACGCCGTTGGCGAGGATGACGGTGACGACTGAGAAGTGCGTGGTCTCGCCCATGGACTACCATCATTGAGCTCATGCCCTCAACCAGCATGGCTGAGATGCTCGCAATGCTGCAGGAGTTCCAAAGTTGGCCTTCGACTCGCCTAGGATATCCTTGTGTGAGCGGGAAAGAGTACTGACATATCTGCCAGAACGCAAGGCGTCCAAGACGTCCGCACGCTCGGTTGCATTCAAACCCAGAAAGCTGCTATGTTCGCAGAAGCTCGCATGAGAGTTGACGATGCAGTTCGCTCTGGTATCGCATCCATGTACGCTCGCTGAACATGCATATATGATATGTTGGTTGAACATTTCCACAGCGAACACGCCCGCACCACTATCCTTGACCTCAAAGCGCAAGAAGTATCACAAGAAGCCGCGCTCATATCGCTGAAAGCCTTACTGGAAAGCCAGGATGTGAGAGGTCATGGCTGTGCCCTATCTTGATCTAACGGTAGCCGCAGGAATGTGTTCAGGGCCTTCTGAGCACTCAAAATGGTGTGATTGAGGACTTGGCACACAGACGTGCAGAACAGATCGACGAAGCAAGCGCTATGCGTAAGTGGCCAACGGAATCGTTCACCTGCACTCACCTGACTGCAGTGTATGCAGTCGAGACGCAGGCAAGTAGAGCGGGAGAAGTCCCGCAAGCGGCTCATAGCCAGTGCTCGGAGTTCTATCGAGGAGAATATCGAGCAACAGAAGGTATATGTCGGATGTCGGATACGCCCTGAAGCGCTCACCGACATTTCATTTATAAGGTTGCTACCGACGCCTAGTAACTTGATCAAACACTTCAAGGCTCTCATTCGTTCATAAGCCGTATATGTCGACGGACTTGCGCTGCCCGCTGTCAATCTCAGACCGACTGCTTCATCCATAAACGTCTTAGTTGGTGCTTTGACAGCTCGCTGGCGAGAGAGACTTGAGGCTGGCAGCCTAGACGCTGGACTTTCAGGCTTCTGCATGGAGATCGAAGTCGTTGTGTTTGTAAGGCTATACCCGAGAACTAACTCCGTCAGCAGAGGCATAGGTCCCCGGGCCCCAGCGCTCGCTGAAGTGAGAGGTGTTGAGCGCTACGGTAGTGCAGGGTGCAATCATCCGAGTTGTTCAGGATTTTCATAGGCCATTCATGAGTCGTGCTCATGTCGTGCTTCGGCGCGTTGCAGCTTCTCATCCTATGAACGGGTATCATCGTGTGCCAGGTACCGACGAAGAAACGACGATTGCTATCCCAGCGCTGGATCTCATGTGCCGTGAAGATGCCGAGGATGTGATATACATACCTGCATCGTGGTAGAATCCAGAACAAGCCACCCACACGTATCTGACCGCAAATAGCTCATGCGGTGGCTTTCCTGCCTTTCATCTACTGAAGACAGCTGATAACACGTATATCAATCAGCACTTCAGAAGGTCAATCGCTGTCACGACAGTGGTGCGTGTCTTGCCTAATAGATACGCCCTCCTCACCCACTCCGACACTGATACCAATCCGATCCATTCGCCGCAATCATATGTACATTAGCAAAATGCCCCAAGCAGTAGGCCAAGTCCCAAAGCTCTTCCAGCCTGTCACCGTGGGTGACATGCAGCTAGCCCATCCGCGTCGTAATAGGCCCCATTGACGCGATGCCGCGCCAACAGTCGACATGTACACGGAGATTTGGCCGTGGAATACTATGCCCAGCGGGCTTCCGTTCCGGGAACGCTGCTCATCACGGAGGCGACATACATCGCGCCGCAAACGGTCGGGCACCCACTTGGCCCGACGATTCCTGGAATCTGGAGCGACGAGCAGATCTCTGCTTGGAAAAAGGTGATGAGTCTCGAGAGTGATAAGTGCGCGTCGACAAGTCGCTGATTCCTCCAGGTCGTGGAAGCGGTACACGCAAGCGCATCATTCATTTACTTGCAAATCTGGGCTTTGGGCAGAGGAGCCAAGTACGACGAGCTGAAGAAAGAAAACCCCGATTTCCCATACGTTGCACCATCCGCCATTCCACTGAAGGGTAGCAAAGAAACTCCCTGCGCACTTACAATCCCTGGTAAGCTGGGAGGATCATATCGTACCTAGCGAATGCTTCATGACATACCTTGCCCAGAGATCAAAGAATACATACAGCTTTTTGCGAAAGCCGCGTCAAACGCCGTTCACGGTGCGGGGTTCGACGGCGTGGAGATTCACGGGGCAAATGGTTTTCTCGTAGACGAGTTCATCCAGGATGTGTCCAACCAGCGGACGGATGAGTACGGTGGCTCGATCGAGAATCGGTGCAGATTCGCTCTCGAGGTCGTTGATGCTGTAAGCCAAGCTGTTGGAGCGAAGAAGACGGCCATCCGTCTGAGTCCATGGATCGAGTTTCCAAGGTGAGTCTGTAGCACAGTCCGTATGACGCTCCCGACTGTCCTGAGTGCTTTTCGCGCAGACATGCGTATGGAAGATCCCATCCCAACCTTCTCTTACCTAGTTACGCGTCTTCGCGAACAATTTCCTGACCTTTCATACCTGCATGTTATCGAGCCGGGAGTCGGAGGAGGTTCAGACATTGGATTCGAGAAGGAAGATGTAAACTAGCATTCCATATCTCCTCAACGTAGGCAACAGTCGAGCCTGATACTTTCCCCAGTCCAACGATTTCATCAGGCATATATGGCTTTCCTCGACCTTTCATTAGTGCAGGCCGATACACAAGCGAGACTGCTATACAGCGCGCCGAAAAGACGGGTGAATTAATCGCATTCGGACGGCTGTTCATCTCAAACGTGGGTCCTTTAACCTACCCTATCGATTTCCCCACCTGACCGGAGTCGTATAGCCTGATCTGCCATTGCGACTGCGCAACAACTTGCCGTTGACACCTTGGAGCCGTGAGGTATATTATTTACCAGAAGATCCTCGAGGCTATGTGGACTACCCGTTCGTTAATGTTGCTCAGAGTCCTGTCGCACAACTTTAGATGGAAAGCCAAGATGTTTCTGACGTCGTGGTGCAATTATCAACACCTCAGAGTCATGCAGTAGAGTTGAATGATCGTCGCTGAACACTGGTGTTACATCCGGGTTTTCCGCAAGAGAACCGAGATATGGTACCAGAGGAGAGTCTACAACGCCTGCTACTGAAGTGGCGTGAGCGCAGTCCCATTACGATATTGCTGGCACTCACCAATTCCGACGCTGAACGCTGAATCCTGGCACCTTCTCGAGCGCTTCGAGACGATTTTGCAGGTTGGAGATTAAGGTATTCTGAGACGAACACACGCAGGATTAGATTCCATCGTCGCATGGTTGGGACGTCCAGCGCCGATGCGTCGTCCTGGTATGACAAGGTCCAGTGAGTCTCTGGAAAACTACTTGGCCCATATTCGCGTACCTTCAACGTATGCCATACACGAGGGAATGGATTCGCAATGACGTGCAGGATGCTCACTCCCAGTTTCTGGAAGGGAATGTGGTCATCTTCAATCCCGCCGAAATTCCAGGTACCTGTGCGCGGCACGAAGAAGCTCGTATACTTCTCTTGAGATCCCTGACCCTCGTCGCCGTAGACGAAGGCTCCGCTCTCAGCCAATCGCTTTTCTACAGCCGCCATTGCGTCAAAGAGCCAGGCCGTATCCACGAATGAAGAGCGGATGTTTGGCTTGGGAGCTCCTAGGAGATCCAGGAGGATGAGGTGTTCGATTGTCCCAATCTCGGTCTCGGATCCTGGCAACAATCGCCGCTTGGTATTAGAGGAAAGGTAAGTCGTGGACCACTTATGCGCAAGGTGTCTGCTTGTATGAGTATGCGACTTCACTCGTGATTGGTAAAATCTAATGTACCTAGCGCCATAGATGGAATCAGTCGCAGTCCAATCTTTGAAGGCCTCTTCGCCGTCGAAAAAGACAAGCTGCAAAGTTGTCTCTGCGACGTCTTCATCGTCCTCTTCACCATTATCCAGGCGCTCCTGGCGCTCGTTGAGGAGAGGGTCAAGAGTTTCGGCTAGATCTAGCATGAATGCGCATGGAGCAGCTGAATCTGTCGCGCCTACAAACTACTACCGGACACGTCAGCAAGGAGCGGTCTTGCCAAGCGCGTGAGACATGCCTGGTTCTCAGGATAGGTAGCAAAGAACTTGCTATCGAAATGAGCCGCAACGATGACACGTCTAGGAGCGGTAGGGATCCTTTGTCGCGATGACATTCGTGAACCGCTTCACGCCATATGGTGTGGTATCGTTGAACGAATCCTCCTCGACATGCCAATTGAGTTCTCTGAGTGTAGAAACGATATATTCCCTGACTAAAGTGTTGTTGTCCGTATCAGGCGGCCTTGGTATCAAGATTTTCGAAAGGTGAGACGCAGGATTAGATGGGTCTATGTTTCGGACAGGATCCGGAGAGGAAATGAGAGAGTTGATTGCATCCGACGACAATGGCTTGAGCTCTCGTGGTCCTAGCTTAGCAGCATGACAGCCAACAGCAAGAAAAGCAATGCTAAGCAAACTCAGGGGCAATAGGACCAGTTTGAATTGTAGAATAGACCAGCCAGAGCGGGTAAGCGGAGGCGACATGGTGGTCAGCGGGCGAAACGCGACATCGTCTCAGACACGCATGGCTGGCGCCTCAGCCTGCGAACGCCAAGAATCATACCATAGATTGGGGTTAGGGTCTATATCTATCTATCCTGGCAGTATCCTAGCCGTATTGCTATTCCGGTACAACGTATATATGCAGAACAAACGAACCATGACCACAGGTCCATACATGCAGGTATTGAGGACAGAATTAGACGGCGAGGGCTCCGAGTTTGGTGAGGGTATCGATCACGACTCCGAGGGCAACAAGACTGAAGCTGCGAGCGCCGAAGATGGTTTGGTTCCTCATCCCGAAGTCCCAGGCCAACCAGGCCTGAGAGAGTCCATACAAAAGCTCTCCTTGAAGAGGGTTAACCACGTCTGCGGGCTGGTATAGCTTGCGCCTCACTTCCCGGACGAGCTCCGTCGAGTGCAAACGCATGCGCTGCATTCGATCGCGCCGCCAGCGCTGTTGAGAACAGACCGCCAGGATGGTTCCGACCACGACCTCTTCTTCCCGCAACCGGATATCGGGCGCGTCCGAAAGCGCGTGGGTGATGCAGATATAGCGCAGCTCCTGCTCGTAGTGCAGGAAGAGTGACATCATGTCTGCGACGTTCCGGTCGTCGTTATGATAGTAGTGAAGCTGACGCTCAATGAACGGTCGCAATGCCAAAGAGATCACGTCGGACAAGGGCTGTTCGCGCTTCGTAGGCGTAAGGACCACTGCTCCGCTTGGAATGGGCGCCGATGTGGTGGGTAGTTTGAGGTTGTTGAGGTCGATGCTGCGGAAGAGCTCCCCAAGTGCCCTACTCGAGAAGTAGTAGTCTGTGTCCCGCGGGTCGCTATCCTCAGCCTGAAGGGACGTCTCAGTCAAGCCATATAAGTCACAGTTCTCTCAACACACCTTCTTCCAGTCTGGCTTCTCTCGTATCAGGAGACGTGGAGAGTCGAAGATATCAACGGGAACACCGTTCTTAGGATAGTCCACCGCTTGGCTACAGAGCCTCGCTAGTTCGATGCATGCCGGATCACTGGTGCCGTCCTACATGCCGACGCTGAGCGGAAGGACAATGAGTGTCAGCGCTGAGTACGTACCTTGGACTGATCTGTAGAGACATAATCAATAAGTGTTTCGCAAGTACAACAATACGAACAGCGTACCAGCTATGATGAGGTGCCGGTCTGAGAGTAAACCCTGAGCGGGAGTCAGCGTGCATCCTCCTCGATCTGATGCGTAGCAACGCACCAACACGTCCGAATTGATGTACTCGACAATGAAGTCACAAATATCATCGACAGTGCTGGCTTGGCCATCTGCCTTGGCTCTCGTGCCCATGCCCTCATAGTTCATGGGATCCTTGTGGTCGGTCGGTAGGAGTGGATCGTATTTGATGATTGAGTAAAGATCCCTAATAGTCCGTTTACGTCAGCACATGAACATAGCAGCGCCTTTCATGCCGACGTACCCATCGAGGTCACCTCCGCCCAACATTGAGGCGAGTGAACGTTTCCCTGCGTTTGAGCATCAGTTGTCGAGTCTCACCAGCGCCCTCGTTGACGTCCCGCGATAAGGAGGGGAGACACACCAACTGATGGAAGCACTACCACATTCTTGAGACCGCGGAAGAAGCAAACGCCGTCTGCCGGCGGTTCTCCGATGGCACGCACTCGCTGTACTGGGCGACGATTAAGTTACACCTGCCTGAGCCATGGTCAAGTCTTAATCGCGGAACTCACCATCTCCAGGATGAACGGCGGGACTCCGAGAGATAGATACGTATCCTACATGATCCACGATGATCAATGATTGAGAACAACACCGTGGTGAACACAGAAATGACCTTTCAGATACGTCGGTTTCTCGTCGTCGTCGTTTTGTATGCACACTGAGCCGAATCTCAGCCAACAACGCGCACTTAGATATCAAGCATAGCCTTACCGTATATTTGCCCCTCCTTCAGGCTGAACACGTTTTCGACACCATCCGCCTCATAGGCAGGACCCTCGTCAGCAACGCCCACCAGTAGGTAGCTGTCTGGTATCGGAATCCTGGCGTTGTGCTTGATGTCCCTCAACACATGATGCTGAGCATAGATGATCAGACTATGGAGGAACGTCCCTGTGAGCTCGCCCGCGAGCGGTGCTTCAGCGCGCATGCCGAGTTCAGCAGCACGAAGACATTGGAGAATCCAAGGCAGACTGAACGCTTGACCAAGATTGTGCGATTTGAGGAGAGTTACTGTGTCCTGGATTGAATCAGCAGCCGTGGTAATCTTCGCAGCCGCAATCTCCTGAAGCCTGAGGAAGGCTTTCTGTTCGACCCCGCGGTCCTCCAGAATCATGATGAGTTGCCTATACGGACATCATCGACTTCAGGATCTCAATGCCTCAGCCTATGCGAATGAATGGCGAACCTGTTCAGATAGGTTGTGCCCGGCTTGTCGAACCAGCGAGCGATCTCAATTTGTGCGACCTCCGCGTCCTTTTCCAGGGCTTCGAACTTTCTCATGGATGGACGAAGGCGCATCTTAACGCCTTCGAGTCTGTGATCGATGACTACGACGCCCTTGTAACCTATTGTGAGGTGAGCAGTGAGTCAACGGGTAGGCAAAGGGTACACGTACCGAGGAAGCGGATCTGGTACTGTGGAAAGCTGTCAACTCGATGTTTGGGAGGGCATACAGACTACCTACTGCATGCGGCGTGACTTGTACTCTCCTCAGCGATTCTTTCGCCGTACAGAGTGCTTCCCAGATCTTGTCGCCAAGCTCCTTGGAGATGGTCCCCACACCATCCGTGAAGAGATACGGAGCGTTGTCAAGATCGGGCATCTCCTCCCACTGATCGCGCGAGATGGCGACGGACGGGTCTGTCGCAGTGAACGCCTGCGCGAGACGCGCAGCGTACTTCGAAGGGTATATGATCACGTTCGAGAAATCGCCTAGGCTGTCTCGAATACTTTGCCCAGTGACATAACCTCGCGTCGGATGCTGGAAAGGGCTCATGAACCATACTGCATGCTCCCTCAGCGCGGAAGATGAGTAGGCGAGGAATTCGTAGCGTCGTCCACCAAGCTCGAAACCGTTCTTCAAGATGCCTCCTACGCGTTCAGTGAGTAGGGTGGTTCCATCGACCTACAATCTCTCAGGTTAGGAAGTGACTTGAGTCACCACTGCTGGAGTTGCGCACCTCTCGCGCCCATCTGTACTGAAGTCGATCCTCGTCACGGAAGTCTACTCGAATGAAGCGGTCCTCGTAACCCACAAACTGGCGGATGACGCGGTTGCTGACGCTGACATACGGGCCCTCTAGGATTACTCGAGTGGGAGTGAAGGTCACATGGTGGCATTGGAACTTGCCCATATCTCGGTCTCGCTGCTCGCCTTCTTCTCGGTTCTTGACTAGCCGTCTGGCAGTCTTGTCGCCTTTGGCACCTCCAGGCAAGACGCGTTGCAAACAATCCGCAGTAGAATCTTTCGGGTTTCTCGTGCGCAGCTCGTCGCAGAAGATGCGAAGAACGGTGGCGGCATGTGAACCCAAGTCCTTGTGCAGCTTCTCGAAGTGCGGGCGGAAGTAACCGAGCATATCTTCGGTAGTGAGATATCCTCCACGAAGCAGGGCCTCGAGCTGGAATGCGACCGGCCAATTGAATTGTTGCAACCAACAGTGGAACTTGTGGAGTTGTTTGGGTGCGAAAAAGCCGCGACTGAACGCCTCCACGTTGGCCCAGATAGGACGCTGAATTCCAGCCACGTCGCAGAGTTCTGCAAACTTCCGGATGTCGGCTTCGGTGTGCATGATCACACGCATATGGTGAGCGTAAGGCGCGACGACAGCGTGAGCAGGAGTGAGACTGTCGAGCCTCTGCCTGAACTTGCGGTGGTCGTTCCAGTCGTTCCCGGTGAGGGTACGATTGAAACGCTCGCGCTCGAACATAGGCGGTGTCAGTGTGTCAAAGCATACGACTGGAATTTTCAGCAAACCGGCAGGATAGAATGCGCGCTAAGGAACTCACATGGGTTCCCGAAGTCTATGCCGACCGCTACCCTCCGGATGTTAGAGAATGTGATCGCGATATTGGATCCTATCTCTTCGGTCATTTTATCTCCAAGCTGATGACTCTCAGTACGTAGCCCGTGTCTTGGTAGCATGTAAAGTTTACCTGGATTCTGATCAACTTGTGATCGTACTCGAACCATAGCAAACCAGCACCCTTGTCCCTATGGCTGATCTCGTACTCATTGGAGAAGACGCGCGGTGCCGTCATAGGATCCTTCGGACCACGATAGAATACGCCAAACTGCACTTTATCCACATAGAGGCCGACGTCGAGCCTCCTCAGCTTCTCTTCACGCTTCTCTTCCTCGTCTGGCTCGAGATACGGGGTTTTGTCAAGAGTTTCTCTAAGGCGGCGTTCCGGCGGCTTCTTGCTACGGAAAAGTCTGAGCTTTCTGCCGTTGACTGATATATGCTTGCCCTCTTCGTAGACGCGCTTCATCAGCCTCTCGCCGATCTTGCGGTTGGGCAATATCAAGGAACCAGTGCCGTTGTTCTGCACACCGCCGGCGCCAGGGTTCAATGTGACCCTGAAATTCCTGCAGTTTGCATAGGGATATATGAGAGATCTAGACTGTCAAGGCATGCAGAAAGCGTGCTTACACAGCTCGAGGTGTCTTGGGATCGGTTGCGCTGTAGAAATCCTCGCCGTGCAGGATGGATCCAAATGTGCGCTTCACGTCCCAGACGGAGGCTTTGAAAGGGACGTCAGCAAGTTCGATTTCCATATCGCTGTCGTCAGGGAGAGTAGTGTCAGTACTGCACACTGCAGCTGCAATTGGAGGCAAGAAACAGGGAGGGAAGAAGTATCGGGGCGTTCGACGACGGCAAAAGACGTTGAAGGGGCTTTGATGACAAGAAGCAGCACCAGTGGCTCAGGCTCAAGCACCAACGCGGGTTACTAGAGTGGCACAGCTGGAACAAAAGCAGTCACACAAAAGTTTGTCTTCACCAACAAAAGACCTCAGCGACGTAGCATGTCTGTGCTGCGGTAGAAGGAAGGAAGAGGCATCAACGTGCTCTTCCTGATAGTAGGTAGCTTGATTGCCGCACGCGGCATGTGCTGCTCACTCTTGAAATACCAGCGCCTTTAGGCGTTACCCTGAGACTAAGTACTGTCTCAGAAGCATATATACTTGATCCTTCAAGCATGTCTACGATCTGTGCGCATGAAGATATCCTATAGCAGAGGAATCCTACAGACAGGCACGCTTTCTGCAGTACTAGTCCAATCCTGCGAGAAACAAAGACACGAACACAAGGAGTGGGCACGAGCGCTCCAGATGCAGAGCCGCATACATAAGTAGCATAAGACGTTCATTTGTATGGAATGCCTTGATAAAAGGATAGTGAGCACACCGACGACTTCAAGACAGATCAGACCGAAGCTTACCGTTTTGCAGCTGTGTTATGGGGAGTAGTACCACATCAGCTTGTGCTTGCGTAGGAACAGGAGGGCACTCACTCTCTGGAATTCGTCGTAAGCTGTACTGCGTACGTTTTCGTGCGCGTTGCGAATGATAGACATCATCCACTCTGCTGCTTGACGCTCGTTGAGATGTAGTGCGAAACGGTCCTTGAGCCTCTTGATTGTGGGTTCGCCTTTGAAGGACGGGAGGCACGTGTCGAGCATCAGCTGCACAGTGCTGACCATTTGGTCTGCGTGCGGCCGGATAGCAAGGAACGCCTTGACAGTGAGCTGCTGGAACAGCTGGTAACCTTGCGAAGAGCGTCCGCCCATCAGAACCACCATCTCGTGTGTCAACTTGAAGGAGTTCGGCTCGAATTTGACACCCTGAAAGCGCGTTGTTAGTACCAACGCCAGTGACACGTAGTGAGCAACTTACTCCGGGACGTATATATGCCAGCAGGAAGGTTAGCATGGGTCTCACTCTAGAAGACACTATGGCACTTATCTATGTCGAACAGAAAGCCGAAGTCTAGCAAGCAAGAGTTACGTTAGCTCAGCAACGATGTCATTGCAGTACAGAGAGGCTCACCAATGTGGACGATGTGTCCCTCTCCGTCAATCATGATGTTGCCGTTGTGACGATCCTTGATTTGCAGAATGTAGCATACCACGGAGTACGCGGCCATGGATTGAATGAAGTTGAGCCGAGCCTTCTGGAACTCAATAGTGTCTTCGCCGCCATACTTCGCCACGAAGAAGTCTAGGAGGTCGTTGACCTTGGCACGTCCCATCTCGTCTCGCGAGGTAGCGTTAGGTACCACATCGATAACACCGCACTGTAGGGCATGAGGCGCAGCTGAAGGAACGCGAGAAGTAAACTTACACCCGGCGCGGTCGCTGTCACACGATAGGGGAACAGATAGAGCGTGAGACCGACGCTCATGAAGACGTTCTTGAACATCGCGATGACTTGCAGGGCGAGCACGTCCTGTCTACAGTCGTCGCCAACCTTGAAGATCGCCTGCTGCCAAATGTCGTATTCTTCTCTTTCCTCCTTTCCTTGAGCTTCGGGGTCAATGACGCTGTCCGAGTTGGCCCGTACGATGATCCTTTCCTTGCGCACTTTGAATGTCGCCATGAACGGTGCCTGTGATAGTGATAGTCCATGCATATTGGCAGCTCCATATGAGGAAGAAGCATACCTTGGCGTGACTTTGCAATGGTCGCCCCGACTTCTTGTCTATGTCGATGACGATGCCATCAGGGTTGCTTGGAAGATAGACTCCCACTTCCACGTGAATCTTGGCCATTTCCTCGTCTATTTTCGCCTATTATATGGTTTCAGGATTAAGCGATTGGCAAACGATTGCGACGGAATACGAACCTTCTTCTCCGGTTTGGTCTTCTTGATGTACGGCTTCAACTTGCCAGAGATAGAAGTGACCTCATTGAAGAAGTTGAACTCGCGGTCGTAGAACGTGCGTGCCTCTCCCGACAGCGAAGCAACAACCATGTCAGTCATCCTGTCAAGCGTCGGCTTCAGCGGGTCCTCCTGCATAAGAACATTAGAATCTCCGCTGTTCAGTTCACTACATTGTTGTCGTACCTGTTCTCCAGCATCGTCTCGGTAGCAGTTGGCCTTCATATTCCAGATGATCTGGTGACAGAAGAGCTGGGAAATCTTCGCAGTTTCGAAGATGAACCTCGCGACATAGCCTATACGTGACCACTGTGAGAAGGTGCGTCACATGAACCCAGTCCCAGACCTACCGAGATCATCGTAGCGCAGAGCCTGCACAACTTGTGGTACAAAGAAAAACTGTGAGCTCTACAGGATGTTGCTCCAGAACTCGGTGCGCATATTGCAGCAGCTGCGGGTGGTTGTGGTACCGCCTCTCGAAGAATGTGATCGCGATGACTGGGGTCACAGGGGCCCATAGGAGGAGATACTGTTGTAACGCTGGATTCAGCAACGTAGTGGCTATACTCGGCCGCTGGACCTACTCGGAGATCGCGTTGGACGTTGGTATCGAGTCTGTCGCCAACCAGGAAGTGCAAGGCTTCTGGTACATCGAGAACGTCAGGAGTGCTTGACCGCACGAGACGGCCAACTTCCGTTTGCACGATTGGGTAGTTGAAGCGCTCCGCGAAGTATACGGTGATAGCAGGATCGATCTCCCATGTTCTTCGGACAGCAGCGGTCCATGTGCTCTACGAAACACTCAACGGATGTACACCTTCATGAATAATCTGTGACTTACCTCGAGCATGGTCTTCTCCAGTTGACAGAGGTGATCTGTACCTCGTTTGGGATCATTGACAGGATTGCTCCACACGGTTAGACGGAAGACTTCGTTCTCGACCAGCAGCCGGAGGGGGAGGACCAGGTTTTTGAGAGACGCTGTGTAATCTGCGCGAACAGTGAGAAAGGGACGATCATACTGATGCCATGACGTACGGGACGGTTGAGACGGTGCGTATGCGGGGGCAAGGCTAGATATAGCCGGGAAGCCTCTGACAGAGTCGGCTTGCAGGTAGGACAGGAACTCAGAAAGCAGCTTGATGTCGGCGTCGATCTGCACACGATTAGAGCCATATGACCACCTGTGAACGAGACCAATGAGCTTCATTCTAGATCGCGCCAGTGCACAATACTGACTGGGGTCGCACTGCAAACCAGGAATATGCAGCATGGTAGAGACTCAGCCGTAGCTGATGCTCGCAATAGACATCAAGGAACGAGCTCTTGAGCGCCTCGAACCCAAAAAGCAGGAAAGCATAGCGAGCTTCGCGCGCTAGAGGATGCGTGCTGAACGCATGGTAAGTATAGCAATGCAGAGCAGACTGGAAGCATACTCACCACATGGAACGATACGCCCGAGCAGATGAGAGGGCCAAACGTTGGAACAGCATCATGAGACCAGGGCGTCGGTATCTGGCCGCCTGCAAGCGGCTGAAGAGCAACTGTAAAATGAGGGTATGGGGTGCAAGGAGCCTGTTCACCTGTGCGGGCAGCTCGATCGATTGCAGCCTTGTCTGTAGGACTGTACTGGACTTCGTGCAGGAACGGGTCGATGTAGCTGTATACATGTCAGAGTCGCATTCATACACCCGTAGCACGATTAGCACTTACTTCTGGCTCTTGGAGAACACGCCCTTGCCAAGTTTGACGCTCACGTCCCACCCTGCCGCAATCTCGGACATGAGAGTCACCTCGTATCGAGGCTTCTCTGCAATAACCCATGTCCAAGCATCAATGCCAGCGGACATGGCGGATTGAGTGAAGGACTCAAAGGGTAGGGCGACGAGATAATGCGCCGAGGTCGTGATCCCACTATAGTGGTCGTCAGAGTTATTTCATGCCCACATGACGGCGACACATACCTCTTCGATGAAGATGAGGGTAGATGCCGCCCTGAACAGCAGGCGTCTGACGTCGTCCACCGTGAGCGTGCTCTGCTTCTCGCGGATCTCCGCAATTGCCTCAGACATCCTTTTCTTGAGTCGTTCGATCTCCTGTTTCGGCACGAACTGCATGGGATCGTGAAGACCATCAAGCCCTGTTATGATGGTTGAGTTGTATGCATTACCATCCATCCTCATGATACGTACCGCTGGCGCGCCCAAAGCGGAAGCCCATAGCCTCTCCTGCAAAGTAGCTCTTTGAAGTCAATTGACTCGACAGTGTCTTCGCGCGGTCCGGTTTCGTTACAGAAAGTGAGGCCAGCGAAGCTAATGGGACATACTCATTAGCTATAGTAATACCTCGATAGATGAAGATGTACTCACATAACTTCCTGTCGATCGGACCAATGGCCTTGGCCCATTGGCTGGCAATGGTGGCTCCAAGCTCAGAAGCATCGGCTAGCGATGACATTTGGAGGGTGGCCAGATATTTCTGCAAGTCTGTGAGCGAACCTTACAGAACACAAGGTCGGAATATCGTTTACCTGCAGCGTTGAATGCAATTCCATCGGAGCCCTGCTCAAGGCCAATTCGAACCAGTTGGATGAATCCCGTTGCAGCTGGGATAGTATCTGATTCCGCGCCTCATAGCTGTCAGATAATTGCAAAGTAAGCTTGACTCGGTCAGAGCGATAGACCCATATTGGATTGTCCTATGCAGTTACATATGAGGATTCGCGCACGTCAATTGAGTTGGAACCCCAACTTACCTCGTCCAGGAATTCGTTCTCTGTCGCTCGACGCAACAGCGTCAGAACCTCCAGGATCGCAAACACGAGTGGCGGATCACACATGAGGGACGGGAAGGAGGTGATTAACCTGTTCAGGTATCGAGACGCAACTTCGCGCGCCTTGGGTATGCGATGAGTGCTGGCGACAAGCAGTGCGCGGAGTTCCTGAGAGAGGCAGTTGGGGAGTGCCTGCTTCGCAGCCTGTCCGTTGAGGTCAGAGATCGAGCCGCGGATGACCTTCTCCGCAATGGATTCCATGCAAGCGAGCAGACCTGCAGTCTTGTTGATGCCTTTGTTGACGAAAGTAGGTGACCAGCGAGGATGGGAGGCCAGCCGCGGCGCGCATGCTCTCAATGTCGTGCATGGCCAACAGGAACAGAACCTGTCCTGGAAGCAAGTACCGCACTTCACCGGAGCGCAGAGGTATATGTCTTGTGAGCAGTGCGCGATGCTTGGAAATAACCGTCTCGACGTATTCCTGGCGGATCACGGTGTTGTATTCCAGATCGCTGACAATCGTGTCGTGGGCCTCCTCCAGCACAATAGGCGGGGTGCGCGCTGCAATGCGGGCAAGTGCAGGCTGACGCCATTCCATCGCCGTATGACCACGTTCGGGAGGCGCGGTGAAACCGAACAGAACGCAGAGGAACCACATGTTGCGGAACAGAGTGACCACATTGTACGAGACGTCGGAACCGACGACGAAATCTTCGTGACTGAGGAGGGCGTCAATGGGAAGCAAAAGCGACGCCAGCTGCTCTGACATCTCTTCCAACTACAGAACGGAAATTAGCGCCTGAGCAGAGGTACAAGATGCTGTAAGGTACCTTAGCATGGTGATTGGAAATGGCGGCATTTTGAATGGCGACACCCTTGTCGGCAAACAAAGTGAGGAGCTCCATGAGGTAGATTTCGTATAGCTCAACGCGGCCTTTCAGTTCCTTGGCGAGCCTTGTTTGAGCAGCGAGAACCTAGATGGCACATCTGAGTTGGTTCGGGGAAGGGGCGCACAGGATTCCTTGCTCACCATGTTGTTGGAGAAGCGCGTGTCGTCTAGGTTGGCTGACCGGTTGATAGCAGAGAAAGCGCGGATGATGTCAATGAATGAGCTATGTGGCGCAGTGAGTGCTAGGTCGACTAAGTTATATGCGATAGCTGCTTCGACGGTCGGCTCTGCTGAACGCATCCTCTGCAACAGCATTGACACTGTGAGGCGAGTGACCTACAAGACATAAGCCACAAGACATAAGTCAAAAGCATGGGATCACTTGAATTCTCCTGACCTCATCAGACTTGCTCTCGAGTGCTAGCCGGGTAGCGACACTGATCGTGCTGATACCGACGGTACGCTTTTCATCTTCTGTCAGGCCTCTCAATCCAGTCTCCACCGAATGCAACGTATTGAAGTCCGACACATCTCCGAGGCTCATTCCCAAGACGCTTGACGTCTCGAAGATGTCCTTGCTAGTTGCCGCAATGTAATTGAGCAAGGAGTACATGTACGACATGATAAGGTCGTCCCCTGGCGCCAGCTGCGAAAATGGACGTCAGAAAGGTACGCAAAGGATGATGCACGACGTCCATACATCGATGCAGAGTGAGAGGCATCTCGCGGCAGCAAGGAGAGGGGATGGCGTATGTGCGCTTGTGGCAAATTCGAACTCGAAGATAGACAAGGGCGAGGTGACGAAACGACGCAAATGATTGGCCATCGCGGCAGCAGTCTCAGGGAAACTATGAGTATGACTGTGAGCACACGATCCCCGTTCACAGAGCCGAGCACATACTGCTTGACAAGGATGGCCGTGGACTTCAAAGCGGCCTCCTGGATCAGGTTATCGAAGATAGGCGAGTCCACACTGAGCAATGTCTTCAGGCGATCATATAGGCTAGCATCGAGCTGATTGGAGGCGGCACAGCATACAGCAGCCAATTTCTGCAAGAAAGGCTCAGCAGGCGGGTCCGAGGATGGTTCTTCGCACGGTGACCTACCAGGCTCTCGGACATCGTTTCCCAGCAATAACTGTCCTCTGCAGGGTCAACGTCCATCTCCTGTATTTGAACAAGAAGCGTGGTGAACGTCTGGAGAGCATTCTTCATTGTTACGCGCAGAGTGGCTCGCTGTGCCTCGTCGGTGAACCCAGATCCCGGTGTGCCATACCGCAACAACTTCTGCCATGCAATATTGGCGGCTTCGGCTTCCTCGTGAGACGATATAATATCCTCGGTCGAGCAGGTCCTGCCAAGTGCCTGCGCTAGTACCGTCCACTGTGCCTCAATCACGCAACAGACGATGAAATAGCCGCTCAATGGGCGACCGCGCGACACGTAGCGTGCCACGAGTGTTTGCATGAACTGGATCTTCTCGATGTCCTCACCCGTGCTAGACAAAGCGTCAATGGGCAGACGGTTCATGCGCTCGATGACCTCGGGCTCGAAGAGCTTGTTCAGGTGCTCTGCCAGTAAGCACCATTCTTCTGCTGTCCAGTCGAACGGGACAGATATGACAGCCCGATACAACCCATGGAAGGACGGCGCATAGTGGGATAGTACGTCGAAAGCTGAAGGATCTTGAGCCGTCGTTCGATGCGACCGAGTTTGAGAACGTCCACTCACCGTTTGCTGTCTTGAATCGCTTGACAATTTGCAGAACAAGTCCCACAATGGCTTCAAAGGCACGCTGTCTGTGTTCAGCATATGCACTGGCAATTCGAAGCAGCGCAGTGACGGTCATTGAGACGAGCTGGTCAGGCAACGCCCATTCTGCTGGTGCGTAAGCATGCATTCGTGAGCGTCAGATGAAGACGTACCGTCCCACGATAGACATTGGTCGAAGTCGATGTAGGGGATGTCGCGGAGGATGTCAATGAGAACGGGAACTGTGTCATTCACGTGTGCATGAGGCAGATTGACAGCTAGTTCCGCGAAGCCTATGTTGCATTGCACTCGGGAATTCGGCTGGACACAGTGAGCAAAGAGTTGAAGCTAGTAATTGCATAGCATACCATGAAGACCCTCTCCTCGGTTTGCTCCACCCCGTTCTCTTGAGGTGCCTCCGCCTTGTCCTCGACCACTCTGGTCTCAACCCTAGAGGTGATCAAGTCGATGGCGGAGAGCACATTGCGGTCAGCAGTGTCGGTCTTAACTTCACCGATGCTTGCAGCAAGGTCAGAAAGAATTAGTTGACGGGTATTGAGTTCCAAACTAACAACGCAGTCAGACATGGACTAGGAGAATGCGTCCAAATTAACACAGACCAGTCCATAGTGGTGGCCGATACTGCGTAAGCTGGAAGCCACTAATAGATGGGGAGAGTTGGTCGATGATAGAAAAGCAATGGTAATTTGCCTCAAAGTGTAGCTTCAATAACGTCCAGTCGCGCTCCTTGGTTGTTAGATTGAGTTCAGCACCGAAGAAGAGTATGCGAGAGACGAAGCGAGGGTGGAGTGCAAGTACCAGTACTACTACTAGCTAGTTACAGCAGCAGCAGCCTAGTAGTCAAGCGCTCGGGTGAAGGGCCGAGGGCGCTTACACGGTACACGTGAGTTACATGGGCGTTAACGCGTCGCGAGGTATAAGGTAGACGCGCGTGCCACCGGTCTTAGCCACCGCAACCGCCGCCTTGACCTCGACCGCCATCTCCCTCCTCCTCCTTGTCTCCTACCACCACCTCCTACTTTTTCGTATCTCAGATACTGAACCGAAGATGGCATCTTTACGCAGACACCGTCCTATGATCCCTCAGAACAATGCCTCTTACGGTCGCGATAGTGGGTTTTCATCCCCCACTTCGTCTTCAACCAAAGCACGGCCAGAAATCCCCCCAAGACTATCGGAGAAAGAGACAGCGGTAGGTTTATACTCTTACTACGGGTAACCTGCACTGCTAATGCTGCGTAGACTCTGCATGTGCCGACTAATCCCGCGGAGGTTGCGAGGTCTGTTGCCACAAGCAGCACCTCCCGGCCTCGATCGCTAGCTCTATCAGATCTTGAAGTCACTCGTACTATAGGTACAATTTTATTGCAACGACATATATATAGCTCTGACTGAGAAAGCTCAGGCGTTGGCGGCTGGGGTGCAGTCTATGTCGCACGGGTCAAGCGACCATCGTCCTCCCATCCCGTAGAGCAACGCAACGCCACTTTCGCATTGAAAATCGTCGGCAAAAATGTCCTCAGAGACCTGGAACGGGTACGCTCTTGCCATTTACGCCTGTGATATAGCTCACACTCTATCGTGGGGGCAGAATGACAGGTCCTCGGACCGCGCACATGCGGCAGCCAGGAAAACGGTCGAGAAGCGTATCCTCAGCTCATTGCCTTGGAACCCTTTCATCGCAGGTCTCGTCGATGCCCACATCGACAACCGCAACATTTACCTCACGATGGAGGTTGCACAGTGTGGGACACTGCTCGCCCAAATCAACCTATACCCAGGGTTGTGCGACAAGGAGATTCGGTTCTACTTCGCAAACATAGTCCTGGCGTTAGAGTTCCTCCATACTCAGGGCGTCGTGCATAGCGACGTAAAGCCGGAGAACTTGGTGCTTGGCGCGGACGGGTACTTGATGCTCACGGACTTTGGGCTCGCGCAACCCTTGCATGGGAGCAGTCAGTGGACGCGGATGGGGACGCTGGAGTTCATGAGCCCTGAGATCATCTGCAGCGAGCCCATGGATACTGAGGAGAAGAGGCTCGCGGCGGACTGGTGGTCGGCTGCTATCGTCCTCTTTGAGATGAAAAACCGCAAGCTCGTACGTCCTCCCTTCTGGTCCATCCATAGCATGACTGACAGAGTATTTAACTTAGCCCTTCGAATGTGACGATCCGTACGAGCTTATGGAGAGATACGCGACCGAACCGTTCACATGGCAGCCGGATGTCAATGTCTGCGAGGATTTCGAGGACCTGATCTCCCGCATGCTGCACGTCGAAATTGAACATCGTTACGGAGCGCGGGACATTCGAGCAGGCGCGGATGGTGCCTTCCTCAACCAAGACGTTCGCACCCACCCCTACATGAACCCCGTCAACTGGGACCGGATTGCCAAGAAACTTGCAGTTGTAAGCCAGCTTTCCCTGATGCTGTATAGCGTCTGTGCTCACGTCGGCCTACAAAGGCTCCTCGAGTTCCGAACTCCCTGCCCGACATGAGCAAGCAGCGGCATCGTCGCCCGTTCCTCGACCCTGCCAAAGTGCCTTCTTTGCGAGTGAAGCGCCCTGCGCCCCGCTTCGAACACATTGACCTCACCATCGAGGAAGAAGCTTGTCCCCGCAAGAAACGGCGCATGGCGGGCGAGCTATCCGTCTGCTTGCGACCATCTGAGCGGTCCGTGACCGCCCTGCACGGCAGCGTGGATAGAACAGACGCATAACGACAACGTAGGTATTGACCGGGTGCCGACCTTACTGCATGATTACCTTCACGAGACACTGTGTCCATAGACGACCCTGTAACATACCCCGACTTCCATCATGTAAAGTTGTATATATACCCGCTGTACATATACTCCCTGCCGGTTTGGAATGGATATCCCTTCAGCAATCCTTACCACATCTCAAAAGTCAATGTCGCAAATGTCCTCAATACATAGGTGCTCCTTAGACAAGTCTCCCTGCACTAGCCGAGACCTGTAGGCTCACCTTTGCTTCATCAGCCTCATCATATGTTGTACAATGCGCGCTTCCATCGCGTCGCCGACAATAAACAGACTGCTCTCAACAATAACCACACATTCGCGGACTTGGGTACTACCTCGGCTCCGCAATCCATGCATGCGGTGATACGGCTCATGATCACTCTGAACCGCGTACCTCTCGCTTCACACCGAGTGGAGATGGCTGGTCTGCCCGTGTCCAAGGCTCCGGCCTTCGTGCACTGGCAGCTGCCACCTGCCGCACCCCACAGGATGGTCGAGCACCGGTGACGTGCTCGGTCTTCGGAGGCTCCTGCAGTTGACAATAAGCCACACAGTGATATTATAGGCAAGTAGGCTCCATCGAAGCAGGGCGCATCACACGCAATTCATGTGGGCCGACCGTCCGTCCGACACGATGCATGGCGACACAATTAATGAAACGCCTCGTGAGCACAGGAAGGACGTAATGGGCTATCTCTAGGTGCTCGCAGATCTAGGCATCATTTCGCGTATTCCCTGGGCGAGTGGAGTAGTACAATGAGCAGGCTTGCGCGGGTCCGGATGCACGGCTGATACTTCGGGGAACAGCAGGCATGCAGCCGGTGTAACGAACCTCCCCACGGGAGCAGAGCTGTTCACTGCAAATCTTGCAGAGTCTTGTGCACGGATCGCCAGGCAATACACTCCATCGTGCTCATAACCCATATCCGGTCCAGTTGCGCCCATGCAACGCTACTTGTCCTCGGTACTAGGCCACGAACGAGCTCATCCGGACGCAATGCTGTCACACACACCGGCTAAAGAAAGCCAACCCACCTGCTCCATCTTAGCGCAATCTCGGATGGTCAGGCGTGTTCGCGCGCGCACGACACAAGACGCGTTCACAAAAAGAGATGTGTACGCGCGATCGGGCGACGTGATCGACTCGGACATACCGGTACGACCCTGCACCTCCGCGGATTTTTGGATGCTCACCTGCTCTGCAACGTGGGGGAACAGGTAAGTATGAACTCTGGAAGGCCGACGCACCATCGATTATGACGATTGCGGGGTAACTCTCCTGGTTGACCAGTCATTCATCGCTCGTTCCGCTGCGAGTCGACACTGCATGGGGATTTGAACGCGTATTCGGTCATCTTGAGCTGATGGTGGAGCTATGGATCAAAGCCAGAACGATTCCGCAGCGGAAGTTGGGTGACAGATCCAAAACGAGTGTTCGATTCACCTAGCACGGGAGATAGGGTAGCTAGCGATTCTGCGTACGCGACACCTCCACACCAACTCGGCGGTCCTCCTCCAACATTGTGACCCGCACGTTGGCTCCAACGGAGCGAGGCCACACAGCATATCATACAAACCTCCCGAGTTATCCAGTGTGCTAGCGTAGGATGAATGGCCATATTACGACGCGGGCGACGGGGCATTTGGGCTGCCGTCCCCGCGGGGGCTATGGTTTGCGTCTCTGGGCGCAGATATGTCTCCTAAAGAGGGACGAAAGAGGGAGGGAGGGAGAGGGATAGTTCGCCGGGCGGCGGGTGGCCGTGGTTTACGTGTAAGACGAAGGAGTGTCTATGGCAGCGAATGGAGGGGGCGTGCGATAGAGCGCTATGAAATGGCGGAGACAGGTGAAAGAGTTCCCTGTATCGTCTTGTGAGCAAGCGAGCAGCGACGGCAGAAGGCGAGGTACTCACGTTCGGCTAGACATACATACAACATGCCTTCCCGCCGATATATGAATTACAATAAGATTAAATGGTCGAAGATCGAAAGCAAGAGTCAATTAAAGGGACACGCCGCAGCGTTATTAGGTGGGTGATATCCGGGATTGAGCACGGTCCATGACGAAGCAGCGAGAAGACAGCATGCCGATAAGCGGGGAAGTGAGAAAGAAACGTTCACTTGCTGGAGTTCCGGCGTGCCGTAGAGGGGCCGGCCTCCGCAGCGCGATGACTTATGACGGGATCTGACGTGGAGTGTCCAAGGCGTCGAGTCGTCCGCTGGCGTCCGCGAGGAGGGTCCCGGGCGCGCGCCTTGGCTTTGGCCTTGAGGATGCCAATGTTATCGTCGTCTTCGTCGTCTGCCATACACATGCCGTCCTCATCCGGATCGGCGAGGGTCGAGTCGTCCTCATCGCTCATGCAACCATCGGAGTCGCTGTCGTACTCCGAGTCGTAGTCCCGCTCGCTCTCGTTGTCGCTGTAGTCGCAATAGGCGTGGGTGCGGCGCCAGTAGCGACCGAGGAAGAGTTTGATCTCGGCGCCCATCTGCAGGTATTCGACGTTCCGCGCCAGGCCTTCCCAGCTAAGTTCCCCGTTGTCGAGCGCTTCCTCCATAAAGGATGTTGACCCGAAGTAAACATAGTGGATCAGATGATGCAAAGATGCCGGATCTGGAATGGGCAGGTGGACGACGGGATGAGTGCAGGTGGACGAAGGAAGGATGCATGGCAGACGCAATGAAGACATGGAAGACTGGCGCGACAGTACAGGAGACGGGACGGGATGAGAGTCGACGCCCGATGTCGGGATCTCGGCTACAACCTCAGACGGGGATGCGCCGCTCAGGAGGCTGCGGAACAGCGCAGAGTGGGCGCAGAGATAGTCCATATGCAGCTGCCAAACGCAGATCATGAGTATAGCACTACCTGAACGAGCTACAAAGACAACGTACTTTCATGATCATGCGTTGCGGACGTACGGATTTCCGGGCGGATGTAGGCGCTATGGATGCAACCCCCTCATCCAGCCCGAACGACTCCGAGTTGATGGTAGGGTTGATGCCCATCCTACGGAACGCATCGCAGTCGACAGCGGGGCCTTTGGGCTTCGGGGCTGTCTGCACATCCAAAGGGACAACTGCGGACCGTGGTCAATAATGATCTCCGGACGTGCGTCATCTGGAACCGTGAGAAGACGTACCGATAGTACAGTCGGAGGTCTCGGGCCTGCTCCAGTAATGAGTCGCGAGGCGTCTGAGCTGGCCGACGATGTACTCGAGTGGTACACCAGAGAGGGCGGGGGGAGGGAAAGGGCGGGGAACAAAGGGGAGGGGGTGCATTGCACGGCGGGGCGCCAAAGAAGGATAGGGGGTGGACGGGGCACCAGAGGTCCGGGCAAGCGGGGGAGAGGGAGCAGAAGGAGTATGGCTTATAGGTGCGGGGGTGGACGCGTTATTGTCTGCCAGAGACATGTTTTCGGAAAGGTATGTTATGCGAGGTATGCGTGCTGGAGGAGCTCCACCGGATTTAGCAGCCACGAGCCAGAGGGGAGGCGGACTAGGAAGGATCTCCTCAGATCGCGCTTGTCAATTGTTTTCGACTCGGGACTTTGCCCAAGGGTCCAAGGATGAAAACGGAAGGTAAGGCCTTCGGCGCGAAGAAACAAAGGAGGCAGGAGTTAGAACGAAGAATGCCCGGCGACGGAGTGAGCGAGAAGTATGGTAGGGGATTAGATGAGTGTAGGAGTGATTTATAGGGCAGCTCTAGGGTGATGATGGGCTTTCCCTCGCAACACGCCCGCTCGAGTTGCGACGATGAGAAGAGAGCGGAGGATGTTCAAGGGCAGCTCGTTGCTCTTCTGGAACGGCGGTCCGTCAACCAGACAAGCCCTTTTGGCGCTCCGCCGAAATCCCAATCTCCGTCAGCGGTCGCCATCGCCAGCGTTGCCTTGCACCCGATCCTCTTATTGTTCTCGCCTTCCGGTTTGAGAGCCTCGTGCCAGACGCGTGTCCGCCCGTTCTCCTCGCCCTGATCCCGCTCCTCCTCTGCATTCTCTGCCCCCGCGCTCCATCATGATGGTCCCCTGACTCCCAACGTCGACTAACAGACGAGAAGCACAGATGTGTGTTGCCTCCTCTCTGCCAACCTTCAAGCGATCTCGGCACAAAGGCGAGTCAATGTCATGCGGGACCACCGCGGGCGCCTAATAGGTTACTGCTGCTGCGTCTCCGATCTCGATTCCTCGATAGACCACTTTCAGCTCCACCAGATCGATGCCACGATCGAACGACGAACGCCTCCTGATCTTGTCCAGCCGGGTGGTCGATAGCCTCGTGGGTTTCATATGTCAGGTCCACTTCGGATGAATCTTCAGTCCACTCAATCTGGTGGCCTCGTGCCAACAGCCGTCCAAGACCCAACTTGTGGGCAACCGCGCTTAGCACCGTTTAGGTCGAATTCCGTGCAATCAGTGTATCTGACCTGCAGGAAGCAGAGCTAACCATCGGAACCACATCATCCGTTGGGAAAATGCGGGCCAGACAGCCGCAATAGAATTCGAGGTTACGCTTCGCTGATGTGGCATCGAGGTCAAATGAGCATCCAAGTCATAGGCTGCCGCCATGTGCGCCGTAACAAGAAGGCAACAAAGTCGCATACCAATGCTGGTGACACGGATAGCATGGGAACACACCTACGAATGAGCACTTGTCTTTGTGGTCGAAGAACCCGGCGGCACTCGCGTAGATACGCGTCGGGCTGTTCCGGATGCTGTAGACAATGTATGCGATGGTGATGTGACGCGTTGAAGACAAGGGAGGTTGCACAAAAGGCAAGGGAGGCGAAGCGTCGTGAGAACGTCGAGAGGTCTTCTATGATTACAGTGAATTGGGAGTCAATGTACACAGCGCTCACGTATTACGTCCCGTGCGGCATCCGCTCGCGGAACGATAGGCCAGGCCTGATCTACAAGCGTACTTGCCTCGCTCACATGTAGATGCACCTGCGTGTAGCTTGCACCAAGGCTTGCTGGTATCGCTGTCAGCTTTCACTGGCACGATACAGAGATCTGCATGGTCGTCGTGGTTCATGTGCAAACGTCAGTTAAGGCTTTGCCACACAAATGGACCCGGACCAGACCTGGCGCAAAGATTCGCCGCACTGCATTGCGTCCCACCAGCATGGGACCCTGAGCGTCGCTCTTCTCCGGCGTGTTGCAGCGGCTGAACCGTAAGTCTGATTTCTCGCCTATGTCATGAGGCCCCTCAGAGATGCTCGAAGAAACGAACAGCGCACGCTCGGCGCCCTGCACGAATGTACGCAAACAATAACGACTAACCTTCGCGGCCTGTGCCGGCCACCGCAGTCCGGAGGGAGTTTCCCCCGCATCGTCACCGAGCGAGGCGGTTCTATTCAACCACAGCCGACCACTTAACACAGTCCTCCGAGCGCGGAAGGCTGCGTATGTGGTATGCGGTCTAGCCAAAGCACCGCGGCGAATGCGCACATCACAATTGTCTGTGACTGCGGCGACATTTGTTTCCATTCCTCCGCATTTGGAACCTAAGCTGTTCGTTGTAGGCTTTAGGGCATAAGGTGGGGTGGTCCTCTCGCCACTGACAGTTCGAAGGCGTAAAGGCTATGATGTCCACGAGGTACCCAAGTAACAGAGCGTCTGATACGCACAACGTTGTAGTCCTGTCACCAGAGAAAGCCTTGTCTGTCGCCTTGACATGCATGACATATCACGTACTTGCAAGCGTGCGAGCCGCAGTGCCGATCGAGCGAGGATGATTCACGTACAGTGCGTGCCCGCAAGTAACCCCTTCGAGACATTCCGCTGCGTAGTGGGGTACGCGAAATCCGGAGGCTTCAGGGGGAGACCGCAAATAGAGGAATGTCAACGGCATAGCGACACCGTCACGGGTGTCGGCGGAGTAGAGCATCGGCGGAGGTAGAGAATGTATTGAACCATGAATGGCCACTCAGAAAAGGCAAGACTCGGTCTGCGATTTTCAGAAGAATGAGGATGGTCCCGGTGGCTTGTGGACAGGATTGAGTGAGTCAATAGGTGTGCGAGAGTCGTTCGAGAGTAGACACGCCGTGGTGGGTAATGTCAAGAAGAGCCAAGTTGCGTAGGCGCCCGCCCACTCGACGCGTCCATCTGCGTGATCGCGTTTCGAAACAACTTGCACTCGTGCACCGACGACCATCTGCTCAGTGCTCTGCACTGCGACTTGCACCATTCTCTCCATCCATCGCCCATGTAAAGCTCCCTTCGTCTGCTACCACGATGTCATCCAGTCTGTCAAGCAGCTCGATCTTCGAGTCCAATCCGTACGAAGGTCATCCCAACCTGTCCGAGCTGGAGGCGGAGGTCCTGTGGCAATACGCGAAGCTATCCCAGAACATCAAGGAGGTCCGTTCATCAGCATTGTTTGTTTATGCATGCCGAGATGAACTAGTCGAGGATAGCTCATTGCCGAGACACGTCGAGTGAGCGAGGCTCCTGATGAGAAGCTGCTCAAACAGCTGCGAGCCTTGGAAGTGAAGATGGGCCTTGTGCTAACCTTGGTGCGTGTTGTACTCATTTACGGAATTGCCAACGCTGACGACGGGCGTATGCTGACAGTTCAAAGCATCCGTATGGGCTGTCATCAACGAGCAACCCTTGGCAGATACGTCCTCCGCATACGCAGATACCACGGCAGAAGATACCATCACGCACTGAACCATCCCCAATCCTGCCAGCCAGTTGTATTGCCTCCGCTTCCATGTTCTTATGATACAACCTTGTATCGATATATGACACATCTACCGCAACTGCATCTTGCCCAGCTTCCCCGCGAGGCCGGTGGCGCTGATCGGGGTAACCGCACTGACATCCCAAACTACGAGCTTACCATCCACACCCGAGGTGCTGACCCTGGTGACGTTACCGGGCACGCCGTCGTACGGCCGCACGCTGGTGATGGTGTTCTGGTGCACAGTGTACAGCTCCGACTCGTTGGACGACGAAGCGGTAGGGGAACCAGGGACGTTGGAGATACCACGCTCCGCAGCGTTGCGGAAGGTGTTGAAAGCTGCGCTGTTGAGCCGGCCAACAGGGGAAGCGCCACCGAAGCCAGAGCGGCTGCCACCAGAGGCCTTGTTCGACTGCGGGTCGTCCAGGCCGCCAACGATCTCCCAGCCTCCCTGGTTACCAGCGAACACAAGAGGTTGGCAGTCGTGACCCGCGGCGACAATGGATTCCTCCGTAGTCCACGTCAGAGTGACAAGGGGAAGGATCGACATCTTGATGCTGTACACGGCCGGTCCGCCTGGGTACACGACCGTGATTGAGCTGTCGTGACCTGCAAACATCGATCATCAGTATCAGGTCGATTGATAGCGCATGGGCGCCGGAACGTACTGGCAAAGGCGAGGACATCTCCGGAGGGAGAGAACGCGACATCATGGACCCAACCACCAGCGGGACTCGCATACTCCCCGCAAATAGTGTTGAAAGGGAGCTTTTCACCCCAGACGGACGGACCGGGCCTTATCAGAGAATGTGATTAGCTGGGCAACAACCAATGCGAGATGTCAATGAGACCTACCTCTTGTCCACATCCTTGATATAGGCAGAGAAGACACGAGCCTTCATGTCTGCGCTACCAGCGGCGAGAAGAACATTGTTTGGGTGCCAGTCGACGGACAAGACAGTGGACCGGATGGGCTTCTTGAGTAAGCGAGAGACCCACCAATCGCCCTCTGGGTCGAAAGAGCAGATAGCAATTGCGCTGAATGATTCCGTCAAGGCTTGTGTATCTCCTAGATGAGTTCACACATACCGAGCACCGCTAGCAACAGCGAACTTGTCCTCATTGGGGCTCCAGCGCACGTAAGTGGCAGCGCGGTTGATCCTCAGGAGCACGAGAGTTGGCTTCCAAATCATATGTCCGGTCTGCGGATCGGGTGTCTGCTGCCACACATACGCGTTTCTGTCCTGCGCGGAGGTGACGATACGGTTGGACTTCGGAGCCCAGTCAATGGAGGTGACGTGCTTGTCGTGCTATTGCCCCAATGAACGGATATCAGCACGGCTCATCACTGAGACCTCGCACGCATTATGCTATCGTACCTCGGACAGGGTTTCGATGTGCTTCCAATCGTTGCCCTCCCTCGCGTAGATCAGCACGTCGCTAGAATTCAGGCTGACCGCCAGCTCTGTGAGGCGTTGATTAATGAGTATCATCCACGTAGATCTTGGACGTACGAGTGCGATCCGCGTTGAAGGCATGGCAAGTCACTGGGGTCTGTTGGCTGAGCGAGAATGCTTCGGGAGGGGCCATGGTGTTATGAAGATTTGTTTGAACTGAGTGATGAAGCAGAGGACTCTGGACAGTCTACTCTGCTGGGTCGTGGTATGAGGTCAAGACGTGCTGCGCGTTCCCGCTCGCCGTGTGCAATGACGCTCAGGCGCTTGCGAATACTACATTCAATTGGCGCCAGGCGCCCATTTATACTCGACTGTAAGACAAGCTACTACTCTACATAGCTAGTAGCTACTATAGCCAGCCCACACCGCAACTGTGGTCGGTATACATGTATGTACAGCGGATCTGAGCTTGTCTCTGCAATGTTGGCGTAATTCCTTCAGTTCACTCTCACGATGCCGCAATGGATTCCTTACAGTGTGTCCAGTCATCTCTTGCGAGGTACTGTAGTAGCCTACCTCGCGTCATGCAAAACCCGAGCAGTGAGACGTGTCCACAACGTGGTTCAATGTGTGCCTGCATTGATCGGATAGGCCTGACTCTCGACCGCATGGTGCATTCAGCAATCTATCACCAGTGAGTATGGATGGCGCGCTGGAGTCTGATGTCTATATATTGACCATGACTCCGAGCACTATGATAGTTTCACGAGGATTGAAAAACTTCGAGAAAAGGAGGACGTCTAGATCTGGTCGTCGAGTCATTTGCATACCGGAGCATCCCATCGCTCACGAGGGTACAGCGCAGCAGAGTGTACAATCTTTGACTCATTCGCCTGTACGCAGTGACGGCGGCAGCTAGTAGGTATATAACGTCGAGAGTCGAAGAGTCCGCACGGATAACCATCGCTACCCTCCAACCATGGCAGGCCTGCGTTTCGTCCGTTTCCCCGATGCAGCAGGCCGCTATCAAGGCGTTACAACCGTACGACGATGGTTTCATGAACGGCCCCCTCGGGAATCTATACGACAACCTTCAGCGGCCGGCACCTCCAGACGGTTCTGCAGAAGCGTACTACATGGCCATATATTGCGGGGATGACATACTGTATGCATCCTATAACTGACAGTAGGCAAGCAAGCTGACCACAACACCCTCGTTCCAGGCTTACTCTTACGATGGCACCTACCGACCGTGCATGGGGCCTGGGATGTCCGCAATACGCCAGGCGCGAGACCGCTCTTCCCTCGCTCAAAGAAGCCATCGACTTGCTTGCGAAGAGAGCGATGGACATCACACATCCTCTTGCAGTAGACATGCTCTACGGAGAAAAGGGCGCCGTCGATGCCTTCTTTCACAGTTGGCTCGACGCGGCGGCGAGCAAAGGCGTACGACTTCGTATCAACGATCCCGATCCTCGATACGCGCGCCAGCTACGCAACTCCTCAATCTATAACCTCCCCTCCCCCTACGAGACCAGATTATAAGATCATCCCGGCGACAGGCGATGACTTCGCGGAGCTCTTCCCGCTGTACCTGGACTTCACGACCTACGGCCGAAGGACTCGGGCTCTAGACGTGGAGGAAGCCCACCTTCGATTCGTGCTCCAGCAGGGGAATTCATGGCTTTGCCGTGTCGACAACACTCTTGCGGGCTTCGTCGTTCTTGGTCGTCCTACCCCCAACACCATCGCCATCCGACATGTCTATGTTGCGCCTGAACATCGTCGTAAAGGCATTGCCGAGGGGATGGTGAGGGCAGTGAACCGCTACTATCTTGGCGTCCGACCTAGTCGGTTACGACGGCCTCCCAGAGGGCGACCCGCCAGTAGGGGTGAAGTCGTTCATCTGTCTCAACGCGATAGATGCTGCCGCGGAGAACATCTACCGGCGAGCCGGCTTCTTGTTCCCCCTGCGAACAGCCGACGAAGAGGCAGCGGGTGGTCGAGATCCTGTCTCCGGGAGAAAAGCATGGCAACAATCTGTTCTCAGAGGTGTCGAACCGGAACCAGCGAACTGATACAATCGCCGATTGTGAGCGTGAGTGCACTTAACCCTTCGCTTGCATGACGAACAACGCTGAGGGAAGCCCAGGAACGTGACTCGTAGTTGACCGTTCTCAGGCTATGTGCGTCACGGTATCCATGTACTGCAAATCTAATAGAGACCCCTGTTTCGACGAACGTATGCAGAGCTTCAACTCTCAACTCTCGCCACATTTGTGATGTACACTTCAGCAGCTGCCGATGAATTGGCCTTGAATATCATGCATGCCTCGCGACCATGTCTAGGGGATAAGCCAATGATGTATATGCACCACTACTCAGCTCATACTGAGGCATCTCCCTGTCTTTCCGAAGCCTCATTCGTGCGTCCGCGCCGATCTCAAAATATCTGACCACATAAACGGTGCACGTCGTGTACAGTAATCCTGCTGCGTACAACTATCCCATCAGAAGTCGGACGTCTAGTGCTGCGTAACTACCGCGTAGCCCACGGACTACTGCGTGCCATACTATGCACACGGTTCGATGCGCAATTGAGTAAAGCTCTCCGACTCACCCGGTGGCCCGTGAGCAATTCAACAGTGAACATATCAAATGGTCTGACTCGGGCGGTGGCTGGCTTAGTACACCGACAGCGTGCAGTGCTACAGCAACATACTGTACATAGCTACTGGCCCAGAACGCATCTTCCAGGCAGAATGTAGTCAACAGCTTATCATCGATCATCGTCGAGTCACACATGTGCAATACGCATCTTATCGCTTACGCAGGTGCAGTCCGATCGACGGAGGTCTGCGGAGGCACGAAACATCTGACGCACTTCGCTTTGCGCAGTACTACTATGACCAGAAGACTATATAGCATAGTCCAGCGTCGCGGCAGAGCTTTTGTAACGGTCGATCGCCACTGACCATGGAGGGCCTACACTTCGTGCGTTTTCCGGACCTGGCAGCCATCGCCGAGGCTGTTCAACCGTACGACGATGGGTCTATGAACGGTGTTGTTGGTACCTATCTATGACTACCTGAAGCGACCAGTGCCTGCTTCATGGAACTCATACTTTTTGGGTGGTGTGTACCACGGGAGCGACCTGCTGTACGCATTTGAAGTCTCTGGACGCGTATTTAGCTAACTCTTCATCATTACTCAGGCTTACTCTCACCATGGCTCCCATGGACCGCGCGTGGGGTCTGGGATGCCCGCAGAGCGTTCTGGGAGAGATCACCCCCGTTGCCCTCAAAGCGGCGACTGACGTGCTTGCGAAGAATGTGCTTGACCTGACACACCCTCACGCGATCGCGCTGGTGAATGGGGAGAAGGACGCCGTGGACAGCGTTCCTCAGTAGCTGGGTCGAGGCCGCAGCGTCCAAAGGCACGCGTCTTCGCGTCAAGGCACCTGCATTCGAAGCGCGTGCGAGTTACGCAACACGCGAGACCGTTCATCCCCCTCCACTCATCAAGCCAAACTATGATATCGTCTTGGCGACAGGCGACGAGTTCGATGAGGTCTTCCCACTGTACCTCGACTTCACAAAGCAAGCTGGCCCAGGGACTCGCGCCCTCGATGTGGAGGAGGCGCACCTTCGCTTCGTCATAGCTCAAGGAACCACATGGCTTTGCCGTATCGACAACGCGCTGGTCGGTTTCATCGTTCTCGGACGAGTAACACCCAAGACAATCGCCGTCCGACACGTCTATGTCGTTCCCGAACACCGTCGCAAAGGGATCGCTGAAGGATTGGTGAGGGCCATAAACCGCTATTACCTCGGCATGCGGCCAGTCGGTTACAGCGGCATTCCGGAAGGCGATCCCGCGGTAGGAGTGAAGTCATACGTCTGCATCAACACGTCTACTGCGGAGAACATCTATCGGCGAGCTGGCTTCTTGTTCCCTGTACGAACGGCGGACTGAAGAGGCTGCGGGTGGCCGAGATCCTGTCTCCGGAAAGAAGGCCTGGTACCGACATGTCCTTAGAGGCGTCGAGCCTGAGCAAGCGCCCTGAATATACTTGCGTAGGGGACCGTGGGTGTGAGTGCAATTCCCCTTCCCTTCAATGTCAGACAGCACTGAGACAGGGACAGGAACGTGACCGGGCTGTCCGCTTTCCGAGCATCCCTCTGGCCATACGCGGGTTGGGTGTTATGGTCGAGTGGTGTATGAAGAAACCCATGATAATCCATAGGGAGCTGGACCCACGCACAGGTTGCACCAGTTACAATCTGCCCGCATCTGTCATGTAACTGGTAGCATTAGACATGTCTCGCATTCATACCGTGCAACCTACCTGTGGCAGATGGTAGGGCATTCTGCATGTATGCCGCTTTCAACGCCGTAGCAGCACGTACATCTCATCGTGATGCTGGGCTCGCTCGAGAGCAACGACCATCTTTGCTCGGCCGAACAGACGAGGGCGTGAACCAAGTTCCGAGGGCGATCTTGGAAGGTGGCGGCGGAATAGCCTGCATCAAGTCTAGTTTGTATGCGGTAACCCTCCCGGTAAACGAGTGATAAGAGCGGGCTAAGTCCGGATTAGATGCAACCTAAGAGCGCCATCAATTCTGTGATTGGTCAGGTAAGCGACGGGGCAAGTCGTGACAAACCTGAGCTGGGGAAGCCCCGTTCGTTGTTTTCCACCACCCACCTTGACATTCCCCTCATCGTCGTCGAGGCCCTCGCCGCCAACGACCGACCCCCGCCATGGCGCCGCAGCCGTCGAGTGCGGCCTCCACCTCGGTGCAAGTCGGTAAGTGATGGGCGAGCGTCACGACGCCCACTGCAGGCCATTCATATTCCATTGCAGCCCTCCGTATCCGCCCAACGACCTCTCAAGACCTTACTTCCATTCCGACCCGCTTCCAGCGTAATGTGATCACCGCCGTCTCGAATACCACCGTCAGCGTGGATGCCACTCCTTCCCCAGGCCCTGGTGCACCTGCCGCACCCGTCTCCTCCGCCAGCAACTCCAAAAAGCAGATGTTCACCTTCGACCAGGTCCACCCACCCGATACCACCCAATACGAAATGTTTGTCTCTACGGCGCAGCCTCTCATCTCTCGTTTCGTGGAAGGTTTCAACTGTACTATCCTCGCGTACGGCCAGACCAGCAGTGGAAAGACGTTCACGATGACCGGTATCGACCTGGAAGCAGACCCTTCGGATCCTAACAACGGCATGGGTATCATCCCTAGGGCTGTCTCAACTATCTTTGCTCGTTGCAGGGAGCTCAAGGAGGAGCGCGGCTCGTCATGGAACTACAGCATCCGGGGCTCTTATATTGAACTCTATAATGAAGACCTAATCGACCTACTCGCCGAATCTGGCGGCAAGCGGGATGTGCAGATCCGGGAGGACAAGCAGGGACATATCATTTGGGAAGGTCTTCGCGAGGTCAACGTACGGTCTGCGACTGAGGTCATGAAGTGAGTGCTCGTTTCTGTATACCTCTTGCCTTTGCCCGGCTCGTGTAGCAAGCATGTACTGCGGGCTCTCAAGGGCGAATGCTGCGCATGGGTATGATCGTACACCAATGCAGAAATACTGACCACCTGCCCCATCAGCCTGATTCGCCAAGGTGCATCAATCCGTCGCACGAACGAGACGGACATGAACGCTCAATCATCCCGCTCGCATGCGATCTTCTCGTTGACATTGACGCAGAAGAAGTATGTTGGAGGTGGGCCGCCGCCACGCTCATCCTCTCCCGCTGCCTCCAGGTGGAAGGTCCCCATCACGCATTGGTCGGCCTGGTTCGGTCATTTCCCCTCCTGGCGGTGCGAGCCGAGTGTCCTCCCCCACATTTGGTCGCCCTTCCACGCCAAGCTTCCAGTCTGCCATTGCTACCCGTGGCGGGCGACCTGCCAGCTCTCTTGGCTTCCTCTCTCCCGAAATGGGTAGGAACTCTATATCACGGGAGTCTAGCGAAGGCTCTGGAGGCGAATGGGTTACCGTGGTATCGAAGTTCCATTTCGTAGATTTGGCTGGTTCGGAGCGGGTATGTCCGGCTTCTAAAAGGTGCGAACTCATTCTGACCGGTGTTCGTCCAGTTGAAACGTACTGCCGCTGCCGGTGAGCGCATCAAGGAGGGTATTTCCATCAACAGTGGTCTTCTCGCCCTAGGAAACGTTATCTCCGCTCTTGGTGATCCTGCCCGAGCAAAGTCGCACACCGCGTCGTACATTCCATATCGTGACTCGAAGCTCACCCGTCTCCTCCAAGACTCACTGGGTGGTAACGCACATACCCTCATGATCGCCTGCGTCAGTCCTGCGGAATGGAATGCGAACGAGACTGTCAACACGTTGAAGTACGCCAATCGCGCACGCAACATCAAGAACCATGCCGTTGTCAACGAGAAGGAAGAAGGCTGGGACGATGTTGAGTGGCTGCAAGGAATGGTGACCCGCTTACGGAAGGAGCTCAAGTCCATCAAAGAGGGCGGTGGCGCGTCGACTGCTCTCATCACGAGCTCCTCCGACCAGTCCGAGGCTGCGCCGAAGCGTGTTCTCGCTCAGATGACCGAGTTGCAGAACAACTACGAGGACCTCCGCGAGAAGTATGTCGAGCGCACTGAGGAGCTCACTCGTCTACGCAACGAGCTCGCCGAGAAGCAGCGCAGCTCTGGCGGCCGCCTTGGTGGTACGGCCAAGTACGAGGAAATTGTAGGGCCGGTCATCGAGGAGTACGAGAAGACCATCAGCGCCATGGAGGCAGAGCTCAAGCTCAACCGTGCTGCGTTGAGGCATACCAATGACTTGTACGACGAGAAGGAGAACGAGTACAACGCGCTCATGGAACGGCACACGACCACGGAGATGTACGTGGAGGAGCTGAAGGGCCGGCTCGCCAAGGTTGTCGAACGTGAACGGGCCACTGAGGTACGCCGTTTGTCATTTGCTTTGGAACTAGATATTGACGAAGACCTTTCCAGGCATATGTACATGACCTCGAGGAGAAAGTGCGCCAGTATGACGAATCGCAGATGTCCTCCAGCGACTCTATCACGGACCTCAAGCGCGAGTTATCACGGTACAAAGAAACGGAGACAGCCTCTTCACTGTACATCACCGAACTCGAGACCCGTCTGGCCAAGGCAGACGAATCTGTCCTCGCGCTCCGCGAGACGGTTGAGAAGCTCGAGAAGGAGTGCGAGAAACGCCAGCAGCAGGTAGAGGCTCTAGAGGCACGTTTGGAAGGCTTGAAGCAGGATGGCGAGAACTGGCGTTCAGACCTTGAGCAGCGCGAGGCTCGTGTCCGGGAGCTGGAACAGAAGATGCAGGAGTGGGAGGCGAAGAGATTGGCCGCAGGCGAGGAGCGCGAGCGCCTGGGCGAGCCTTGTCAATGAAGTCGCTAAGGCGAAGCAAGAGCTCGAAGTCCCTTCGCCCGTGAAGACGAATGGCGCTACGACCAATGGTGCCAGCTCTGAGGTGTCATCGATCAACGAGGTCGACGGAACTCTGGAGACCCAGCTCGTCGCACTCCAACAAACGCATACAGCCACTCTCGCCGACCTGTCCGCAGTCACAGCCAAGTACCGGGACGCCTTGCGCGAGATCGCCGATCTTGCCGCCCAGTTGCAGGAGGCGAAGGTCAACGCCCCCGTCCCGCCTGCCGAGTCGCCGGAGCGTGCTGGTGAGCTGTCCCCGAAGCGCAGGATGCACAGAGGGATGGTTCGTGATGGTCAAGACTCGCCAAACGGTGCCAACGGCGCTGGCAGGCGTCTCTTCTATCGCAACGCCGCCTCATCTGAGTCGCTTCACTCTAGGTTGGTGATCAATTCGTGTATGAACGTACTTTCTAATGACACGGCAGTCAGGTCGCTCTCGCAATCTGTATCGCTCTCGCAGGAGCTATCCTCGGCCAGATCGCGCAAAGCCTCTACTTCCAGTCACGGGACAAGTAGTTCCATCTCGCAGTCCCCCGGACACTCGCGTCCCAACCTCTCGATTTCCCTCCCTTCCGTCGCGGTGTCGCCCACGGAACGGTCTGTCGCTAGCCTTGAGGAGGAGATCATGCGTCTCCAGGACGTGTTAAAGGAACGTGAAGCGGAGATTTCGGCTTTAGAAACGTCGCTGAGAGAGAAGAACGAGACTGAACGGGCATGCCTCGAGTCTTGCCGCGGAGCTGCAGCGCTCTCCCTCTGAGACCAACGGTAATGAATTCGTGCACCTTTCCCCGAGGACGATCAACCACTTCAGTGAAATCCGGAAGAGCCTCGACCTCCATCATGCCAACCAGTACACGGTTTCTGACGTCGATGAGTCGCTGGTCAGACTCAATGAGCTTATGCGGTGGGTTATGTTCAATCATGATGTGACATTGTTTGTGCTAAATACCTACACTCAGCTCGATGGCGCAGAAGGAGTCTCATCACAAGGAGGTCGTCGACGACCTCACGAACCAGCTCACCCAAGTTCGCAAGCAGCACGAAGAACTGCAAGTTCTGTCTCGCGACCAAGTATGTGCAGCTACTCTGCCCTTCGCAGAGATAAATGCTGACGACTCCTCAGACTCTGAACATGAGCATGGAACTTGAGGCGCTACGCAAGAAGCACGAGGAGGACCTGGTGAACCATGCACAGGACTTAAAAGAGCTTGAAACCTTCCAGGAACGCGAGCAAGCTTTGCTCAAGACGCTCGATGAGGCCAAGCAACGCGAGACCGAGCTCCAGTCTACACTCGAGAATCTCAGCAAGCGTGAACTGGAGCTGATCGAATCGCTACAGAAGGCCGAGGAGTCCCACGCGGCCGAGGTCGAAGAACTCAAGGCGGCTCATGAGGACGCTATTCGTGCGAAGGAGGCCGAGCTAAACGCCTTGGTGGCCGAACTCAAGAAGGAGCACGAAGCTTCTATTTCAGAGCTGCAGTGCTCAGGTAGCCGAGTCCTCGGCGGCGCTTGAGGCTGCACATCGCGACCACGAAGAAGCGTTCGGGAAGCTCAAGGCCGAGCACGAGGAGGAGCTGCGTCGGCGCCTTGACGAGGCGCAGGCAGCTCTGGAGCAAGCCCGCGCCGACCATGAGGCGACTATTGCCAAGACGTCTTCGGAGCACCAGGCCACTCTTGAAGCACTCAAGGCTGATCATGCTACAGCGCTTTCCAACCTGGAATTGGCTCATCAGGAAGAGCTTCAACGTCGTGTCAAGGAAGCGACGGATGCACTCGAGAAGGCTCAGGCCGAGCACGCCGAGGCGCTTGCGAAGGTTGTCGCTGAGCACCAGGACGCCATGAAGGCCCTCGAGGAGCAGCATGCCGCTACCCTCTCGCACACCGAAGAGGAGTACTACAACGGCCTTACGAAGTTGCGCAGCGACCACGCCCTCGCTCTGGAGAAGCAGGCCGCCGAAGCTGCCACCGTCTTGGAGCGCCTCAAGGACGAACATGCTCAGGAGCTTCGTATGGCAGAAATCGCTCGCGAGGGCTCGCTTTCCGAGTCTCAGTCTTCTCGCGACCTCGCGCTAAAGGAGTTGCAGGAGGAACACGCTGCCGCCATCAAGACCAAGGAGCAGCAGTTCGCCGACGATCTGCAGAGGCTAAAGGACGAACACGCCCAGGCCCTCACCGCCAAGGTCGACCAGCACCGCGAGTCGCTCCAACGGCTCAAGGCGGACCACGCCGCGACTCTTGCCAAGAAAGAGATCGAGTTCGGGGACCAGATTGAACGCCTGCAGGCCGAGCACTCCCGTGCGCTTTCCGACAAGGAGAAGGAGCACCAGTCCGCGCTCGAGAAGCTGGCGGCCGAGCACGCGTCGGCCGTCGCGAAGCTCCAGGAGGAGTCCGCGCAGGAGATCTCCCGCCTGACAGCGGCGCTCGAGGAGAGCAAAGCCGAGCGCGCCGCTTCCGAGGCACAGCTCCGGAAGGAGTCGGAGGACGCTCTTGAGACGTTGAAGCAGGAGCACGCCGCGGCACTGGCGGATGCGGAGCGCGCCCATTCGGAGGAGGTCCAGCGGCTCGTCGAGTCCCACCAATCGGCTCTCGCTTCGTCGGAGGGCACCGTGGAGGAGCAGCGCTCTGCGCTCATCAAAGAGCACACCGAGGAGATCGTACGGCTCAAGGCCGAGCACCAGAACGCCCTTGCCGAAGCCCAGGCGTCCCTTGTCGCGGCCCAGGAGCAACACCGCTCCGAGCTCGAGGAGTCGAGGTCGCAAACCGAACAGCTGTTGGCTTCCGAGAAGGAGCAACTCAAAGCGACGCTCGCTGAGATGGAGAAGGCGCACAGTGCCGAACGCGAGACTCTTCTGAAGAACCACAGCCTGCTTTTGGAGGACGTAAGGAGAAGGCACGCGGAGGAACTCGAGAAGCTGTCCAAAGAGCATAACTTGCTGCTGGACGAGCTGGACACTCATAAGGCCGCGTCGGACGAGTGGGCGCGCGCGCGCGAGGAGATGCGGGAAGCCCACGACTCCGCGATGCAGGAGAAGTCCAAGGTTATCGACAGCTTGCAAGCGGAACTCTCGGACGTGCACACCGAGCGCAACGCGCTCGCGTCCGAAGTCGAGAAGCTGCGCGCGGAGCTCCAACGGACCCGGGAAGAGACGTCCGCGCTTGTCAAGGAGGCATCCAAGCGGCAGTCGCTCGTCGATGAGCTTGATCACCACCGGTCTATCATCGCGGAGATGCAAGAGAATTTGCAGCGAACGAAGGACGAGATGGACAGCCTGATGGCGGAGAAGCACCGCCAGGACGCTCTCCTCCGCGACCTGCAGAACCAGCTCAGCGGCAGCCCGACGCCCAGCCCGCGCGCTGTGCCCGCTATGGACCGCGGTGTGTCGTACACGCGCGCAACCGGGATGTCGCCTGGCAAGCTGCCCCCGCCCACTCCGCCGCCAACCGTCCCGATCCCGCCCGCGCCGCGTGGCATCCACGAGCAGACGGCCTCTTCGTCCTCGACGGCGCTCTCTTCGCGGAGCGTAAGCGTCGATTCCGAGTCGCCCTCGACACCCGCGACCTCCATTGCGCACTCGCTTGTCGGGAACGGAGGCCTACCGTCGCCCCTGGCGGCGTCGGCAGGGCCTGACCCGAAGGTCGCTGCGCAGCTCCAACAGCAGGCGAAGCAGCTAGAGGAGCAGGAGGCGATGATCAAGACGCTCAACAAGCAGCTGACACACTGCGAGAGCGACCTGCAAGCTCACATGGACATGGTGGCGACGCTGGAGGCGTCGCTTGGGGACTCTGAGAAGAACTGTAAGCACCACTCTCATCTCGTTTCGTGCACGTCAATCTCGGGTTTACTGACCGCGCGCTCGCGTCTCTCTTCCCCGCATCGCATCGCTTTCGGCAACTTGCGTGCGCGCGCGTGTGCTCGCTAATACTGTATTTGCCAATTCTCCAAATCGCCGAACTTCATCCCCCCGAAACCGACAACAGTGCGGAAGGCGCGGATGCAGGCGACGGAGCTCGCGCGGGAGCGCGACAACCTGAACGTGCAGCTCGTGAACCTGCGGCAGGAGCTGGCGGACGCGAAGGCGGAGGTCGTGAACGTGCGGCGGTCGATCGTCGAGGAGAAGCAGTCGCTCGAGAGCCGGCTGGACGAGGAGCGGCGCGCGAAGGAGCGCGCGCGTGCGCAGCTCGACAGCCGGATGGAGGAGCTGCAGCGGCGCAAGTCGAAGTTCGCGTGTCTGTGAACGGAGCGCGCGCCGTTGTGTTCGTGGTTTCGTCGTCATGCCCAAGCCTACTATGCCGCCGCCGCCCCCCGGCGTCTTCGCTCTCTCCCTCTCTCTCGTCGCCTATCTTATGTCAATGTCAAGCCCCACCGCCTGCGGACGAGATCCGGATTTGTACAGCGCTCTCTCTCTCGTCCGTGCCCCTCACGCTCCCTTCAGCCTCGTCTCATCTCCCCTTTTTGTCACTGCTGCCAGCCGCCGAATCGTGCCGCGTTCGCTCGCTCGGACCCTGGAACGGTCGTCCCACAGCCCTCCCGCATCATCCCCCAGCATTCCCCAGTCACCCCACACTCTGCCCCGCACTTTTTGCGGGCGCAGCTCGGCTTGGCCCCTGTCCGACCCCTTCTCGCACTCGCACCCGCAGCGGCCCGTCTGTGTCGGCCTACTATCCATCCACCCACCTGCGTACGCTCATTCTCGTTCTTGTCTGCCTGTTTCGGTGCACTCGGCCGCTCCCTGGCGGAGGGTGGAAAATTGTGCAGTTGTGTTGTTTCCGGACGGCTTCCGGGAGAGGCCTTGTCCGCGCGGAGGGTTGTTGGTTTGATGCACGATCCGCGATCGGCGGTTGTGTTCGATCGTGTGGTTTTCATATTCGCTACGCCCGTGTGCGAAGCAGGTGGGAGGAGGGCGGTTGTTTATTGTTTCTTACGTCTTCACGTTCATCTTCTTTTAGTCGATCACATACAGAGCTAGTACGTATACTTTAGAAGGATGTGTTTATTCCGTTTGCTCGCTTGTTTCGCTCATGTTGCAGCCAGTTGTCAGTTGTCCTGCCCGCTGCTCGGCCTCGCCCTTCCCCTCTCGTCTCCCGTCTCCGGCCCCGAGCTCGCTCTCATACCTGTTCCCGTATACTCCATCTCGTTCTTGTTCTCGTTCTCATTGTTACGTTCGGATACCCACACGCTCGTTGCGCACATATGACCCACCCTTTAGCTCGCCATACCTCTCTCTCTCTGTCCCGTCCCGTCCCTGTCCCGTCTTCTCCTCTACCGTCTACCTATGTGATAGTCTAGCGTCGTTCGATATATATCAACAGCGATGTCGATATGCATGCCCGCAGCCCACGGCGCACGGCGCACGGAGGGGCGCATGAAGGATTGAGGCCGGACGTGCGATCGGAAGAAGGGACTGTGTGCCTGCGCGCAGGGAGATGAGCCGGGCGGGAAAGGGTCTCGGCCGGGTGGGGGTCGTGGGGGGGATTGGGAGGAGCCTAGCGGGGGCAGAGAGCCTGGGCCGGGCGGATTGATGGATGGCGGAAGGAAAGTTGGCGGGGACGCGGGTGATGCCCCGCACGCGGGGGAGTCGGACCGGAGTGCGGAGAGAGGGCCTATGGTGTAGGAGAGCGAGAACAGACTCGGACTCAGGCTCCTCTTCTGCTCCCTCGAGCAGCCAGTGGCCAGCCAGCGTCGGCGCACCCAGTGAACGTCTGTCTGTGTACGTAGCAGTCGCCCTCCCCCGCTCACCTAAGCTACTGCAGTACAGCTCATCCAAGCCACCCCCCCTCCCCTCCCAATAAATTCTCCCCAGCCCCTCTCTTCTCCTCCCCCATCTTCCCCCCTCCTCCCCCTCTCACTCCCACTCGCCCTCGCCCTCTCTCTCTCCCTCACCCCCATCCCGCCCTCGCTCAGCAATGGCTCCCGCACTCCTCTCCCGCACACTCCCCTCCACATCCCGCGCCCTCGTCCGCGCACCCACACGCACCCTCCTCCACCAGCGCAGACACAACAGCGACCTCTCCGCCAAGCTCAACGCCGTCGCCGCAAAGGCCCGCGTCGTCAAGACCCTCCCCGACTTCTCCATGGCCAACAAGGTCTGTCCCTGCCCGCCATCGCGTAGCAGCAGCCCCTCCTCGCGCGCTCCGTCGCTTACCACTCCACCCCCCCTTTGCCAGGTCGCCGTCATCACCGGCGCCGCCCGCGGACTGGGCTACGAGTTCTGCCGCGCGTTCGTCCAGTCCGGCTGCACCTCCCTCGCCATCGTCGACCTCAAGGAGGACGAGGCGGAGCACGCAGCACAGGAGCTCGTCAAGGCTGCATGCGGTCAGCATCCCTCTTCTCTCCCGCCCTCTACCCCCGACACGTACTGATAAGGTGTGAAGCGGACAGTGAGATGGAGCCCAGCGACTATCGCGTAGTCGGCATCGGCTGCGACGTCTCCTCCGAGCTCTCCGTACAGCAGGCCTTCAGGCGCGTCATGGACACCTACGGCCGCGTCGACTCGGTCGTCGCATCAGCAGGTGCGTCATCCCCCCACGTCACTCCTTCGTCCGTGCTCACTCCTCTTCGTTTTCGCGCTCCCCAGGTATCGTCGAGAACTACTCCGCGTTCGAGTGCGTGCCCTTTCCGGTCCATCTTCCGTCCGCGCGTGGAGAGCGCTGACGCGTATTCTTCCCCTCCTCAGCTACCCCTTCGACCGGATAAAGCGGCTCTATGACATCAACGTCCACGGCGCGTTTTTCACCGCGCGCGAGGCGGCGCGCAACATGATCCCGCAGAGTGGAGGAAGCGTCGTGCTCGTGGGCAGCATGTCCGCCAACGTGAGTGGCTTCTCTGGCTCCTTCGGATCAGCCATTGTGTGGGGCGTGCGGTGCTGACGGGCGATGGTTCTGCCCAGATTGTCAACATCCCCCAACCGCAGACGCCGTACAACGCGGCCAAGGCTGGTACGTGTCTGACCACACTCCGCGCCGCGCTGCGGTCTGTCCGACTTCCCGCGTGCGCGCGCGCGTAGCCACGAACGAGTCTGCTGACGACGGAATGTGCACACAGCGGTGAAACATATGGCGGCGAGTCTGGCGGTGGAGTGGGCCAAGAAGGGTGTCCGTGTCAACACGCTCAGGTATGATGACGTCATCCTCCGACCCCGTCTCCCTCTAATCCTGTCCTGTGCCCCCACCCAGCCCTGGTTACATGCTCACCAAGCTCACGCGCACCATCCTCGCGCACGACCAGGAGCTCAAGGTAACGTACCCCCTCTCCCCGTGCGAGGGTCATCTGCTGATTCGTGGCGTTTTGCTGTGCAGAAAACTTGGGAATCCCTGACACCAATGGGTCGGGTACGTTCAAGCTTCGCTTGGCTCCGCTCATGGGACGTTGTTGCTCACACATGTTCGCTTCCTTTTGCGCAGATGGGCGAGCCTGAGGACCTTGCTGGCGCCTATCGTCTTCCTCGCCAGCGATGCATCGCGCTTCATGACCGGCTCCGAAATCCGCGTCGACGGTGGCTACTGCATCATCTAAACGGGTGTCTCTCCCTCACGCCCTCGGGTCCTTTTGGGTTTTCGGTCGCACGGTTTCGCTCACGAACGGACAACGCATGGCATGGCATGGCAATATGTGTGCATGGCGCATGCTCCCTACTTCTCTCTTTCTCTCCTAGACAACTCTGCTCTTCCCACAACCACCAACCACAACCACCATATAGAATGTAACTTACGATCTTCCGGTTCTTCCACTACTTCCTGCCGCTTCTTCGGGGACAATGTGTCGCTGGCCTCCTGCTGCTCTCTCCTCGCTGCTCTCACTCTCACACTCTCACTCTTACCCTTACCCGCGCCTCTGCTTGTTTACCCGTCCTCCTTCCACTCTCCCCCCTCCTGCCCCTTGTCTGTACAAAACGTCGCTTCTCTGCCCCCCTCAGCCGCAACTGCATCCGCAAGATACGCCGCGAAAGCATACATAGTAACCGTAATCTTATTGAAAATGTATAGAGCCCGGCTTTCTTCCCACATCGCTCCTGCTGCGTGCGCGGCTTCGCCTCGAGGGTTAAGTACTGAAGTTTCAATGACGCTTGAAGCTGAAGTTTGTGTGGCACTCGGGCGTTGGCGTGGCTGCGACGCTGCGTACGGCCACGCACCCTACAGTAACAGTTGCTACGCTCTGTCGCGTGGGGTTGACGCAACCTACGCTACGCCTGCTCCTACCGCGCACAGCGGAGACAGCACTCTAATACCCCGCATTGACCACGCGGAGGACCGCGGCGCGGCGCTGCAGCCTCCCCTTAGTGCTCAACAATGACGCATCGGACAGGCTTCGAGGAGCAGTCGTTTGCCTGGCCATGGAGGATTCGAAAGTACAGAATGCAGCGATCGCAAGCGCGTGCGCGCATCGCTCGCCCTCTGTGCGGCGCGTTCATCCTATAGGACCTCACACACAAGCACCTGCGCGATCGTCCACATCGACACGACCTTCATCGCCTGCCACCGCAACGCACAGGTGTCAGGTATCATACACACTGATACTCCAGTACAATGCAATACATTACATGACATGGCATGACAATACGTCGTTCACGACCCGTCCCGCCGCGCCCCCGTGGCACGCGCGTCGACGCACGCGCGGGGCTCGCCCACCGCGCGGTACGCGTCCACGATCTCCGCGTCGAGCTGCGCCCACTTGGCGAGGCGCGCGAGCGGCTTCACGTCGAGGTCGATCACCGTCACCGTCGCTTCCTCCGTCCGCCGCCGCCGCCCGCGTGGGGGAGGCGGAGGCGGAGGCGGAGGAGGAGGCGGGAGGGGGCATGCGGACGATGAGCGAGCAGTCTTTGAAGGACGCGGAGAGGAGGTACGCGAGGAGCGCGTAGCGCAGCTCCTCCTCCTCCTCTTCCTCCTCGTCCTCTGCCCCACTCTCGCTTGCGCCCCCGCTGACGCCGTCTTCCTCCTGCTGCTCCTGCTGCTGCTGCCGCGCCAGGTAGCGCTCCACAAACGCCGCCCACTCGCGCACGTCCGGCTCCCGCTCGCCCACGCCCAGACGCGGCGTCCCGTCCCCGCCCTCCCCATCCCCGCCCCCGCGCACGCGAGCCCAGAGACGCGCGAGGCCCTCGACGTCGAGCGCGTCGAGCGTGCGCTGGAGCGTGGAGAGCGTGTGCAGGACGGGCGTGTGCAGGAGCACGGGGAGGAGCGCGGATGTGAATGCGGCGCGCAGGGCGGGGAGGTCTGGCGGGGTGGGCGGGTGTGTGTTGTCGGACGGAGGGGAGGCAGAGGAGGAGGGGGAGGAGGAGGGGGGGGGAGGGTGGGAAGAGTTGCTCGGCGAGCGGGGCGACCGACGCAGCCTGATTCGCGTCCCACGACATGAGCACGGAACGTACGCTCGACGACGATAGACCACTCACCTCCCCCACACGCGGCCTGACCGTGCCCCCACGCACGAACACCCTCAGACTGTTCACCGCGCCCCCGCTGCGCACCCACGCGTCCCACAGCGCCTCCAGCGCGCGCCGCATGCGCCCGGGCTCGCCCGAGAACAGGTCGAGCGGGCAGTACCCCTCCGCGACCTCCCCCGCCGCCCCGCCCCCGCCCCCGCCGCGCCGCCGGACGCCTGGAGGCGCCTGAGGTGCGCGTGCATGCAGAACCGGCAGGTGCGCGTCTTGAGCGCGCGCGTCGCGGGCGCGAGGTGCGTCGGCGCGGGGAGGAAGCCCCATTTCGGCTGTGATCGCGCACGCGGGCGGGCGGGAGAGCGGGCGGGGTCAGTCGCGCAGTCAGACTCGGCGGATAGGGAGAGGGGCGCGCACCTTGATCTCGACCGCCCAGCCGTCCCCGCCGACGAGATCCGTCGCCAGGACGGCCTTGCGCCGCGCGAGGTCGATCGCGTCGCGCGTGCGCCGCTCGGGCGGGCGCAGCGGCTCGGCGTGCGCGGCGAGCTGCGCGAGCCACGGGCGCGCGACGTGCACGGCGGCGAGGCGGGGGAGGTGTGCGCGCGGGAGGAGCCGCTCGATCACGGTGCGCTGGAAGACGATCGTCGGGTCGTCCGGCTCGTTGGCGGCGGCGGCGGCGGTGGCGGCGGCGGCGTCTGGGTCTGTTTCTGCTGCTGGTGGTGCGAGCGATGGGGGTGCTTGGTCTGCAGAGGGGGCTGGTGTCGGGACGGGGTCTTCGTCCTTGTTCGTGGAAGATAACTGGGGCTGGGGCTGGGGCTGGGACGGGGCTCGGTGCGCTCCTTGGGCTTCTTGTGCTTGTGCTTCGGCGTGTGCTGACAGAGGGCGTTTGCCGGAGACGCAAGACGGTGCCGTCGAACTGGGGACGGGGCGGGCCAGCGTACGAGAAGACGATCGTCGAGCCGCCCTCCGCGACGTACTTCCAGTCGAGCGGGGAGGTGTCCTCGACGCGCGGCGTGTCGCTCGCAGGTTCGGGTTGGGACATCGCAGGCTATACCCTGAGTGACGAGGCACGACGCTCCGAGCGTGGTCGATGGTATGCAAGTGCCAGGAGATAAGTAACGTGGAGGAGAATGGAGAGGAGCGTCGGCACTGTATGTTGTGCAGGACATAATCGATCGAGGGCGAGGGCAAGCTGTGCCCTGCCGGGCGCCAATTCCACGCTAGGGCGGTGGCTGGAACTTGAAAGCAGAGGTTGAAGTTCAGGAGCACGGGTGTGTCCTATCGACGTGTATACGATAGTCTACGGGGTAGAGACATGTAGCACTCTGCGAGAGTGAACTCGACCTGCGCTCAGAACATGACACCGGAGCCGCCTCCTTGCGCGCCGTCCGCCCCGCCAAGACCGTGCCCCTCGCTCGCACCGGCCTCTCCTTCAGCTTCGCTCGGTTTGCGCGACTTCTTCGCCCACCGCAGCCCGCACGCGTTGCAGAGCGTCTTCGGACCTCTCGGACCCTACAGCGTTACTACTGTGAGCACGCGGGCGGGCGCGAAGGCACAGAACACGGAAGAGACTGTACCTTTCGCCATTCAGGCGAGTCCGTCCGTCCACATTGCACGCACACATGTTGTTCCGCGGCCAGCCTCTTTGCCTGTATATAGCAGCGCGCAAACGGAATGAGAAGACTGCCTCCAACCACGCCCTCTCCGGACACGTAACACGAAGTTTGAACACACCTTCTTGCGCGGCCCGTCTTCGTCCATCTCTGAGCCCAGCCCGGCGGTGTTCATGTCGAAGCCCGATCGCGCGCTGCCCCCACCTCCGCCTGCGCCGCCATCCGCGGCACCAAACCCGTCCGAGTTGGCAAAGAAGTTGTCGCTGGGGCCGTCGAGCGCCAGGGACTGGCTCCGGAGCTGCGCCACGCGCTGCTGCAGCCGCTCGTTCTCCGTCTTGAGTTCGAGGAAGGTGTTCAGCCTGTCAATGTCCGCGTCCGCGACGCAGCGGCAGCGATAAGTGAGCGGATCACATCACATCACGGGTACGTAACATTGCGCAGGGCTGCGAGACGATAGGGTGGGAAGGGGAAGGCAAGGGAGACTGGACGTACATGGCGATGTTGCGGCTCGGGTAGGGCTGGGCCATGGCGAAGTAGCACTTGAACTCGTCCGTGGCGGGGAGGAAGTGCGGCCTGCCGCGGATCTCGAAGAGGACCTCGCGGGGGGCGGAGGTGAGGTCGCTCGCGACGTAGAACTCGTTCTTGCACTGCAGGCGCACGTAGGCGAGCATCTCCGTGCGCGAGCGCACGCTCTCGGAGAACGCGGCGCGGAAGTTGGCGCGGTCGTCCGCTGCGCGCGATACACGGAGCGAGCGGGTGAGCGAGTGAGTACGGGACTGCGGTGGACGGGAGGAGGAAGGGAAGGGAGGGACGGTTACCGTTCATGAGGTCGATGAGGTCGCCGTCGACGAGCTCGTCGTCTCGCCAGCCGAGGAGCTCTGTGACGGCGTTGCCGCAGTACCAGACCTGGCAGGCTTCGGAGAGGACGAGGATGAGGGTGTCGCTGACCTCTGTGATGAGGAGGTCGGCCCAGCGCTTGCGCTTTGTGAACTCGAACACGGGGAACTCTTTGAGTGGACTTGATGGCTGCTGCTGCTGCTGCTGCTGTTGCTGCTGTTGCGAGGAGTGATTGTGATTGATCAGTGTGTGGTCAGACATGGGATTAGCGGGCATGGCGAGAGGTGGCGGAGGGGGCATGGAGGAGGAGGAGGAGGAGGACATGGCGTGAAGGTGAGGAGGCTGGAAGGGAGCGTGGCATAGTTCAACTCATGGCCTCCATTCAGAACGGAAGCTCTGGATGCAGCAGCAGCAGGCAGAAACAGAAAGGCGAGCGCTGGCCATGAGAAGAGAGGGCGAGTGCTGTGGCGCCTCTCTTCTCTTCGATCCAATGCTGTTGGAGCCGCCAAGGAACCCGATCCTTTCCCTCTCCACTTTCCCCCTTCAGGCAATCTTACGTAACACCCACTCTCCCATCATGGGTCCATGTGGGTCCGGTCCCGGCCTTCTCGGACCAAACCACTTGCAATCTGTAGATGCGTGGACACTTGTGCTTTGCCACACGCCAAAACATCACGACAACAGGGCAGAGCGAGGACAATTATCGTACGACAACATAGCAGAAAAAGCAACGGGATCGGCACCTACTCCAGGTCGAACGAATGGAAAATATCGCTAAACTGCAACGCGCCCTCCCCATCGCGATCGTATATCGGCGCCAGAGGTTCGAACCCAGAGGAAGTGGGATACACCCCGCCAGTCCCGTCAAACGCGCCCAGGTTCGCCATCGCCATGCTCTCCGAGATCTTCATCATGTTCTCCGTAGCGGGCGAGTACGCGCTCTGCTCCTGCGGCAGCGGCAGCGAGAAGTAGTCCATCGGCGTCTGCGCGCCGGATTGGGGACCGGACGCGGACGAGGACGAGGACGAGGTGGGGCCGCGCGCGAGGTGGGGCATCAGAGAGGCAAGCGGGATGTCCGGCGAGGAGGACATCTCCCTGTCGATGGCTTGCTGGGATAGAGCCTCAGTGAGCGCGTTGAAGAACTTCATGTCGGCCTCGTGATTCAACGAGGCCGTCCCATGGTCGGGCGCTGCAGAGACTGTCGTCTTCGAGTGGTGCCTCTGGTTGTGAGTGCGTTTCTTCGCAGCGCTACGGGGTATTCAGTCACGGAAGAGAGAACGCACGCAGTATCACGAAGCGCTCTGTACGAGAGAAGTAGGACGGTACTCACCGCAGGGACTTCTTCTCTTCGATGCAAGCAGCGCACCCGGCCATCTCAGAGATACAAGCGTTGCAGGACATCGAAGCTTTCAAGCTCGGCGGCATGAACTCAGCTTGCTGCAAAGACATCGCCGAAGACGACCTCGAGACGGCCTGAGAGCCCGCGGGGGAGTTGGGCGGAGCCGCGCGCCCCAGCTGAGAACCAGAACGAGAACGGGAAACCGGGGCGGCAGGGATGTGCGAGAGCATCGTGGTAGCTCCGAGAGGGCGCCCGTCGAGCATGATCACAGGCGTAGGCAGCGCAGACATCAGAGAACTCCCCGCAGAATAACCAGAGGACGAAGAGTATGACGGGGCGGCCATGGGCAGATGCGAATACCCCCGTGTCGCCAGAAGCGGTGGGAGAGACACCGCACTGGCGTCAGAGTACCCCGAGGAAGACGAGAAGGAGGGCCTGGCAGGAGGACAGATCGCGTCTAAGCCAGCAGCACCGACCGCCTGAGCCATCGCAGCGGCTTCTTCCGCGAGACGGGTGGCCTCCTCGCGCTCGGCGACGGCCTTCTTCGTCTTGTTCGCGCGGTGCTCCCACACGTACTCGCACTCGTACCTGTACTTTCTGCACCTCTTACACGCGGGTTTATCTCCAGAGCACTGTCGTGACGCGCTCCATCAGCTCCGCGTGCAGGGCGCTGCTTCAGGAACCGTGACACACACCTTCGTCTTGCGCTTCCTGCACCGCTCGCATGCCTGCGGCGTCCGGAGACGGCCTACAGGCGGCGCAACAAACAGCGCCCGCTGCTGGATCCGCTCGAGCACCGCGGTATCTTCCATGGCCTCCCTCACCTCGCGCTGGACGTAGATGAACGGGTCCCGCGCCGGAGCCGTGCGGACTTGCACCGGAGGGTGGACAAGCTGGTACACGTCCTGCGGCACGACGGGATGCTGAGCGACCTGGGCCTGCGCCGGGCGCTGCAGAGCGATGAGCTGGATCTGTTGCGGATGGACTTGCTGCCCCGCGCCGCCGGGCACCGTCTGCGGGGCGGTGTGGTAGTCCATGGGGGACACGGAAGCCGCCGCAGGGTGGAGCTGGGCCATGCCTGCGCCCTGTACCGGGTACGCGTGGCGGAGGCCGTTGTCCGGCCCTCCCCAGCTGCGGGAATGCTGTATCGGCACCTGCTGCTGCTGTTCAAGTTGCTGGGCGTACGCGAGCGCTTGGAGGGCAGCCGGGTCGACGGCTAGCTGGTGGTGGGGCTGGGGTTGTCTGTACGCGTTGGATTGGGCAGCGTGCAGTGCGGCGAGTATGTTCGAGTGAAGCGTGGAGGAAGAGCGCGAGCTCTCCATAGCTCGGGGGCGGGAGTGATCTCAGATAGCAGGAAAGCAGATAGTGAAAGCAAGGGTAGCAGGACACAACAAAGCAGCAGCAGAGCAAAGGGTAGACAGAGGCACCGGTGGGGGGTGCAAGAGTGAAAGGGTACGAAAGCCCGCATACGGAGGACGATGGGCGAGAGGCTGACGATCCACATTCGCTATCATCATTCCAGCCAGAGATTTGCAGGTTTTCATCAGTCAGCCGCCGACTATTGCTTATGAGCATACCCGTCAGTGCAGCAAATCACTTCATGAGCTCTTCCGCGATACAGAGAGCGCGCTTTCGCGCAACTTAAGGAATGCAATAAGTCATCAGGATGCACTATACTTATGTGCCAGTCGAGTACCGAGCGCAGCAGAGTCAAGGTCCGCGTTACAGATCCTATAGCACCACCCAAAGCCAGAGCTACGGTGCAGAGCAGATAAGAGGTGTGGGTGCAGCCCCAGACATCGTTTTCGAGCCAGTTGGTGAGAGCGCAAAGGAGCGTCGACTTCCATCTCGGGGTCGGACGACGAACACGACGGTCCGGCGGATGTCGTGAAGATTGTCACTGAGGACGCGTTCCACGTGATTGTGACCGACCGCGTTGCCAGCCTCCAAGGAGCCTGGAGGCAGCGTGAGCGCTCGAATTGCTGCTTTGCTACCACCACCACCGCCTCGTCGGTTTCCTCTAATTCAATCGCTTGCTCGGCCACCGGCGGCCTTCATCTTGCTTTGTCTAGCAACGGGTCTGTTGATATCTCAACTTTTGGGACGAGTGTGCAAGACATCAGTATCCGAGAAACCCGGATCCCAAGCCTGACATTCAAGTTGTGTTGCCCAATGTTACGATCTTCTGCAGACTTGCGCAGCCTCTTGCATGAACCGCTATTCATGTGGATGATGTTTAGTTGTTGATCGTTCGCAACAAGCAATCCAGATGCATGGCGCTGTTGACGATCGTTTACCGACCCAACTGACATCGAAACACAACGCGCCCATCCCGCTGATGTGTACTCTCCGCCTGGCGCTGCGCTTCGCTACCCGTGATGGTCTCCTACGATGCTTGCGCGACCCTTGCATGTCTTGGCAGCAAACGAATGGTCTCGATCCGAACTGGTAGCCCCCGCCCCCGTATAAAGCTGCGGCGCACCTGACGACTGTGTCTCCGTGGTCAACGACTGGTCGTGGACTGACACCGCTGGTTCTCTCGGGACTCTACGCACTCGTGATCTTTACGACTTCTGTCTGCCTGCCAACCTCGCACGCTCGCTTTTAACATGCTCGCCACTCCTTTGGCTCTAGTCGCGCTCGCATACGGCTCTGCATTGGTCACCGGCTTGACCGTGCAGAAGCGTGCAGTCGACTTCTTCGATCCCGCTCAAGGAGGCGGGAGTATGTTCGACAACGCTACCTTCGGCGGTGAGCCATTGAATGTCAGCCGCCGGATGAATCTCTCCCTGCGAGTCTGAAGTGCTGATGTGGTGTGCAGGTCATTATCTCGGGTCAGAGCGACCCAGAGGTCCTCACCGACGATGGTTTCACCAACTTTGCACAAGCTATCGGCTTGTGAGTGACCGAATCTGTTGGAGTTTGTGCCAATGCTTGACTGATCCCGCTAACAGCTCGAAGGAGTGCCTCGGTCTCCACCTGGGCGCACCGCAGACGGCGAACTTGGGGGACGGCAACGGCTCCGTGAACCAGACGATCGAGTTCCGCGAGGACTTTGGGAACGACGCGTTGGGAACTTGCCTCGAGAGCCTTATCGGAGGGAACCACTTCAGAGTGTTCCGGCAGAACGGCACCCAGGCAAACAGCGGTGCGCTGTTCCTCGCGTGAGTGGACGTCCGCATGGTGCTTGATGCGGTCAGAGGAGTGGGCTGACCGTATCATCCAGTGCATCGAAGGAGCAGCCCGCGAGCAAGAACCACGATATCGTTCCGGATGGGTACAACATTGGCCGTAACGAGCTCGTGGCGAACGCGGTGGGTACGAAGAGCCACGGAGGCGTTACCTACAACGTCGTCGCGAAAAACATTACCGGGCTCATGCCGGCAGGGAGCGAAGGTGTCAACCACGGTATGTGTGCACGTTCGAGCTGTGTTTCCTGCCCACTGAGATACAGCACTATGGCGCCAACTAGGCATTGCGGTGGATGGGATCGTGACGCTGCTGACGGTAACGATTCAGAAATAATAATGTCTCCATGTAGCCCTAGCACCATCCCAGACATCACAAGAACGTCAGTGCCGTTTTACTGTTCGTTTTCACCGTCCCTACCTGCGTGATACGTACAGTGTTCATCGCGACATGAGAGAGCACTTTCAAGAGCTTCGCGGACGTGCATGCCATGTGATGCGTGTGTATAAGCTTGGTTGTGATAGGACGCTCGAACGTCGAGAGATCCCCGCGCCCCTAGAGCAATGGCCCATACCCCGCATTTTAGCGTGATCGAACCCCGCACACGAGTCCCGCTCGGCCAGCAGCGTTGCTCGAATTACGGCGCTGGTCGACTCTCCCTACCGGATCTCATCCGGCCGCACCCCGCAACGCCGGCGACAACCCTTTCCCGCGCTTTCGTGTCTGCAGCTGGTGCAGCTGGTGGTGGCGGAGTGAGGTCATGAGACACTCGGCGAGCGCTCACCCGGATCCCGGTGTCGACGAGCCCGACCGTCCCTTCTCAGCCCTGCAGCGTTCTTCAGCTCGACGGCTTTATCGACGCCCTCGTCGTGCATTGACATCTTGCTCGCTGTTGAGCTTCTCTTTGGACTTCTCCTCATTGTTCGAGTTAGACCATGTTACGCTCGCTCGCTCGCATTCCAACTGTCAGCTCCGCGCGAGCGCTCAAGACGCGTACCACATCGGCGGTGGCGGCGGCGGCGGCGTCGTGTGTAGCCCAGCGCAGGCATGCGTCGTTCTACAACACCGATGTCGCGGGGTTGACGGAGGATCAGGCAGAGGTGCGTTCTTCCGTTCGCAAGTGTTGAAGGACTGCGATGATGACCGCGCATATGCGGGCCTAGTTCAGGAACGCGGTGGCAGAGTTCGCAGAGAAGGAGGTCGCCCCTCGCGCTGCTGAGATTGACAAGAGCAATAACTTCCCCATGGTGTGTGCGCTTCGTCCCTCATAACACTTATCTCGCCAGCTGAACGCTCGCAATGCTGTAGGATCTCTGGGAGAAGCTGGGAGATATGGGTCCTGTTGGGAATCACCGTGAAGCCAGAGTACGGCGGCCTATCGCTGGGGTACTTTCAACCACACGCTTGCGATGGAGGAGCTCTCGCGCGCGTCCGGCTCCGTCGCTCTATCCTACGGTGCACACTCCAACCTCTGCGTGAACCAGGTACGCGGCTCTGCGCCTTCCTCGACGACACAGCGTGTCATATCCGTCGTGCTCATGGCACCCGTAGATCCACAGATGGGGTACGGAAGCGCAGAAGCAGAAGTACCTCCCGGACCTCGTGTCTGGGAAGAAAGTGGGCAGTCTGGCGATGAGCGAGCCCGGTAGCGGGAGCGATGTGATCAGCATGAAGCTCCGCGCGGAGAAGGTGGACGGTGGATGGAAGCTCAACGGGAACAAGTTCTGGTACGTCCGCTCACTCCTCCTTATTTCGTCAGCGCTCTTTGCGTTGCTGACAGAAGCCCCGCGCGGATGTTCAGGATCACGAATGGTCCCATCGCGTCGACGTTGGTGGTATATGCGAAGTCGTCGCCGGAGAAGGGCTCGAAGGGGATCACGACGTTCATCGTCGAGCGCGGCTTCCCCGGATTCTCCACGCACCAGAAGCTCGACAAGCTCGGGATGCGCGGAAGTGATACGTGCGAGCTCGTGTTTGAGGACTGCTTCGTGCCCGATGGTCAGTCGCAGCTGTATCCGGTAACTTCACCATAGCGCTCATGAGCTCTTCATAGAGAACGTGCTAGGCCCCGTTGACGGCGGCGCAAAGGTGCTCATGTCAGGCCTGGACCTCGAACGTCTCGTCCTGAGCGGCGGCCCCCTCGGCCTCATGCAGGCCGCGTTCGACATCGCGGTCGAGTACGTGCACGACCGCAAGCAGTTTGGCCAGCCCGTGGGCGAAGTTCCAGCTCATGCAAGGCAAGATTGCGGACATGTACACGAAGCTGAACGCGTCGCGCTCGTACGTGTACGCCGTTCGCCCGGGCTTGTGACGCGGGCAAGGTCAGCCGGAGGGTGCGTACGCTCGTCTGCCACATACACTGCACCATACTGAGACCGTTGTGGCAGGATTGCGCTGGCGCGATCCTCTATTCGTCTGACCGCGCTGTTGAGGTGGCACTCGAGGCCATGCAATGCCTCGGTGGTAACGGGTACATCAACGGTGCGCGAGAACAGGCCGATGTTTGCGATGGGCTTCGTTACTGACGGACGTCGCGCCTAGATTACCCCACCGGCCGCATTCTGCGCGACGCACGGTTGTACACCGTCGGCGCTGGCACGCAGGAGATTCGGCGGATGCTCATCGGACGCGAGTTCAACGACGAGTTTCGCCGGCGCGCGTCATGAAACCGTTCATGACGCCTATCTTGACGGAAAGCAGGGAACTCACATTCAATGGAATGCTAACCGGACGCCTTCTTGCATGGACGTTGTTCACTTGCGTGAGCTATGAGAGACCCATTGCGGGTTGTGCGGGATCTGCAAGGCCAAGAAGAGGGTCTGAAGAGGATTGTCGACGCGTTTGAAGGCGTTGAGCCGTGGCTGCGACTTTCCACCGAGAAGATTTGGTGTCGATCGGCCTTAGCGTTTGTGCCTTACCGGCGGTCCGGAGGCTTGTCTAGTGCCCAGAAAAGTGTCGGCGCGCTGCGTAGCCCGCGGACCGCGACCTCAGTTGTGAGAGCGTGAACACTGGCTAGAGTGTTTGTGAGCCCCTGAATCAGTTTTTGACGATGCATGACCTCTGTATATGATCGGGAGTAGACTAGGATGTTCAGTGGCCCGGCTGAAGGAGCGTTGGGCCCTTGACCTGCTTGTTCCCCGCCCACCGTCAGTGGCATACCTTCGCATCGTCCGTCTTGAACACACCCTCGGCCGAAGGACAGCGAAGGGTTGAAGCTTTGCCCGTTATCTCTGTCGAGATGCATCGTGCGTTCGTGCAGTGACTCGAGAGAGGCGCGCGGGCAGAAGGATTAACGGAGGGCTTGGGCTGCCAAAAGGGGCTTAGCGCCGGGAAGGAGGATGGGCGCCAGGGTTGTGTGGGGTCGGCTGATGGGATTTTGGGTGGTCGAGTGTGCAAGCGAGCCACGGCCAACGCCTGAGACTGACGGCGAGGGCGAGAGTGCGGACTGGGCGGGAGACGGTCATCATCATTATTTCGTACCTGTCCAAACTGTGCAGAATGTTGTTCAGCTGACTCGACCCCCGTCCAGGCGCCAGCTCCCCCTTCATAATCTCCGTCTCTCCTGGACCCTGCCCGTCCCATCTGTCCTCCCCCGTTCACCTCCTCGACGCTCAGGATACGAGACGCGTCGCCTAACAGGATGAGCACCGAAGATCGTGAGTCATACATACCTTGCTCTCTTGCCGCCGCATCTGACCCGTGCTAGGCAAATCTGCGCCCTCGATGCATGAGGAGGTGCGCCGGACGGTCACTTCTCCAGACGTGGAGAAGCAGTACAACCTCGCGCCCTACCTGGACGCGGAGGGCGGCGACTACAAGTCGCGATTCCCCAACATCGACGAGGCCAAGGTCATCCGCAAGATTGACATGCGCGTCATTCCCGTGCCTCTGCGTCTTGTACCTCCTCGCTTTCCTCGATCGGTGAGTGCGATGCTCGAGCCCGCTCACAGGTGCGCAAGCTGATCTCGTATTGCTCTAGCGTGAACATCTCGAATGCGGCTGTGTTTGGTCTGAAGCAAGACCTCAAACTCGGTGGCAATGAGTTCAACACAGCTCTGGTCGTCTTGTGAGTGCTCGCCCGCACTCCAAATTGAATTCCCCATACTGAGTAAAATGCAGCTTTGCTCCCTACGTGTTGTTTGAGATCCCTTCGAATGCACTGCTCAAGCACTTCAAGCCCCACGTCTGGCGTGAGTTGTTTTCTCAGCCACTGTGTTCAATCCCTCATGCTGACACCTTTCTCCCGATCTTTCTCAGTGTCTCTATGCATGTTCCTCTTCGGGCTCATCACGATGCTCCAGGGCTTCACGCAGGGCTTTGGCGGCCTCGTCGCGGCTCGTTTCTTCCTGGGCGTCGTCGAGAGCGGTGTCTTCCCTGCATGCTTCTACCTCATCGCGATGTGGTACAAGCGGGCCGAGGCGCAGAAACGATACTCGTTCTTCTTCTCGTCGACTACTCTCGCGGGTGGCTTCGGTGGCCTGCTTGCTAGTGCGATTGGCAAGATGGACGGCATCCGGGGCTACCGTGGCTGGCGATGGATCTTCATCCTTGGTACGTGCTGCGTCCACCACATGTGCTGGGGCTGGATGCTGACAAATTGAATACAGAGGGCCTTGTAACGTGCCTGGCCTCTATCATTCTCTTCTTCGCCATCTCGGACTTTCCAGAGGAGGTTACATGGCTCAACTCGGAAGAGAAAGAGTTTGTCAAGGCTCGCCTCTACGAGGATGTTGGCCACTCTAAGCGTCATGAACCGCTGACCCTCAAGAGCGTGCTCGAGGTCTTCAAAGACTGTGCGTAATCGTCGTCTGCGGGTTCTAGCGTTGAGGCTTATTCCTCTCTACAGGGAAGATCGTTGTTGGAGGCTTCATGTATTTCGGTCTCATCGTCCCGGCGTACAGTTATGGTTCGTCTTCAGATCCTCAGCTGAAGTTCCAACGCCTTGCTCACATACGCATCCCTCATAGCCTACTTTGCACCTTCCATCATCCAGTCTCTCGGCAACGGCATGATTCACACACAACTGCTCTCCGTCCCCCCTTGGGCTTGCGCGTTCGCACTAGCGATGATCACCGCGACGCTCTCCGACTGGCTGCGGCAGCGCTTCATCTTCGTGCTCATTCCGACCGCGATCTCGCTCACGGGATTCATCATCCTGCTCACCGTGCACGACAACAACCACCTCCAATACGCCGCGCTCTTCCTCGCCGCAATGGGCACGTACGCCGCGATGCCCATCATCGTATGTTGGTTCAACACAAACTGTACGTGTCCCTTATTCCCCTCCCTCTCCCGCTCTTAGATCGCGCGCTGACTTCGCAACGCCTCGCAGTGGGCGGCCACCACCGACGCGCCGTCGGAACCGCATGGCAGGTCGGGTTCGGGAACATCGGCGGCATCATCGCCGTGTTCGCCTTCCTCGCGAAGGACGCGCCGAAGTACATCCCCGGCTACAGCATCTGCATCGCGTTCATCGCCGTCTCCGTCATCGCGAACACGATATACTTCCTCGGGGTTTCGTGGGAGAACAGGCGGCGCGACGCGCTACAGGCGCAGGGCGCGTTCGACGGCCTGTCGCACGACGAGAAGAAGCGCATGGGCGACCTGAATCCGGACTACCGCTACTTCCGCTGAGTCCTCGCATGGGAAAAGGGAGAGAATAAAAGGCGCCTGCTTCTCTTGGCGTCGTGCGCCGTTCAGCTTGAGGGGATATATTGGTATGCATGCGCTTCGCGGACGAGCAGCGCGTAATGTGTACGATAGTCACGCAGTAGTGGCGCTCACGGATGGGTTCATTGTCGGCTCTCTCTGTCTGGATCCCGCGGTGTTATACCTGTAGCTTGTATCGGGGCTCTTTTTTGTACAGTACGTTTACATACGACATACGAATCTAGCACGAGCGCGTCAAGACTATCCTGCTTCCTCAGTCTCTCAAGTGCTGTGTCCTGTGGCGCAACTTCAGCTAAGTGAAATAGCGATACTCGGGATTGAGATCGCCGAGGCGCTCCCTCTCTTCTGCGCTGATTGCGCGTTTCTCTGCGCTGGGTGTATCCATCGCCAACCTGTCGCGTCGTCGGTTCTCCGCGGCGACGACGACGTAGTACCCGCACGCGACCACCATTGCGAGCGCGGTGAATCCAAGGCAGATGCTGAACCCAGGGATAAACCGCGGCGAGTCTTTCGCCAGGAAGGAATATGCGGCGATGATCCCACCAACTATGTGCACCCACACCCGTCAGCGTCTCCAACACACGCGGCCCAGCCCAAGTTTCAGGACACTCACTGTTTCCGAAATCCGATCTGCGCCGCCGTCCCGACCGCCCGCCGGTGGTGGTTCCCCAGGTTCGTCTCGAACCAGCAGAGCACGATCGGCGAGGCTGCCGCCGCACCGCCCTCCGCGAGGTACAGCGCCGCGTACTGCGTGCGCGGCGCGTCGTGCACCACGAGCAGGACGAGGAACCCGACGAGCGCGACGGCGGCGCAGGGGAGGAGGAAGACGAAGCGCCGGCGGAGGCGGTCGGAGGCGGTCGCGATGAGCATGGTCGCGACGGAGGCGCAGGCGGCGGGGGGCACGGAGAGTAGCTGGGTCGTGATGGTGCTGTGGCCGAAGGTCTGGATGATGGTGGGCGCGAAGTAGGCTGAGGCGGGTGGATGTGATGAGCGTGCTTGAGAAGGGATGTCGAAGAATAGGAAACTCACAGCAGCTGTAGGATGGGACGAGTACTCCCAGGTACATCAGAGGGCCCAAAAGTACTTTGTCTATAGTACGGCGATATGATCAGCACGGGCAAGGTTCGGCCGCGGAACCTGGTTTGGCTGGGGAGTACTTACAGTCTTTGAAAACAGATAAAGCACTCTTAACCGTGAGTGGGTCGTGACTTCTAGGATCCCCAACATCTTCGTACAGTCGCGCCTTGACGAACTCCTTCTCGTCCTCCTGCTAGCCACGTTGCGTCCTCAGGAAAGTCAGGAATAACGAGGTAAGCCAACGCAGCACCGAATTGCCGTCAACGTCCCCTCTGCGATGCTGCCATGAGCTTCGGGGGCCGGTCATCAGCGCATCAGTACATACCAAGGATAAAGATCCACCGCCAGCCATGGTATCCGCGCATCCCGTCATCTTCCCTATTGCGCTCGCAAGCAGCCCGCCAAACGCCCCCGCGAGCGTCGTAGAGGAGTAGAAGAAGCGAGAAACGCTTCTGCGCCTCTTCGCGCCGGTACCACATCGAGATCATGTAGCAGCACCCCGGGAAGAAGCCAGACTCGGCGAGGCCGAGGAAGAACCGCGCCGCGACGAGCCCGCTGAAGTTGTGTGTGAAGCCCTGCAGGATCGTGATGACGCCGAAGACGACCATGCAGAGCGGCACTGTGGGCGGATGTCAACACGGTCAGCTCCCATTCCGCTTCTACTGAGGACCCGCAGTGGACCGTACGCCATATATGAGGCTTGAAACGCTTGAGGAGCAATTGGAGGGTATCTCGAAGAGGATGTAGGGTATGAAACTGTAAGGCAAATGGTGGTCAGCTTCTCGGCTACCATGAAGGTCGGCTGCTGGCGATACGCACAAAATGACCAGTGCGATATTGAACTGGTTCCCAGTGAGGTTCAAGTCCTGCTTGAGGTTGAACAGAACAGCGTTCGAGACATTGATCCTACCCGACGCGCCGCGCCCTCCCTAGTATACATGACCTACAAATGTGACACACTAATGGCGCACATACCTGTCAAGGAAGGCGAGGAGGTACAGGACGCTGATAACCGGGACGACTCTGAGGTCGATCTTCCACAGAACCTGTGATTCGTTGACGTCGGGATATAACGCCTTGTATCCGCCCAAGCCAGCCTCGGAGTCGGTGGCGCACACATCCTTGCATTCACTCGACGTTTCCAGAGGCTCCTTGACTGACGACAGGTGCGTACATCAGCATGGCCATAACAAGGATCGCACATCTCGCGAAGCACTCACCACTCGCCGTACTACTCGCCATACTGTACACACCAGGAGAGCGACAGACAGACGGTCCCCTGACATACCTCCACTCACCCTCCGTTATATACCTATCCGCCCGCCCAAAGTATTCTGCATGCAGTCAGTTACGCGCTATCAGTCCAGCTGACCATCTGCAGCTCGCTTCTCAGCTCTTCTTAGCCGCTGAATGGCGCTGTATCCCTGCGGCCGTGCAATACACGCCGGCGCTGGAATCGAGTGACCATAAGACTTGTCGGAGAGCAGAAGAATGACGGGAAGCGGGATGCAGGCCTCCCTCTATCCCCTGAGCGATGCCGAAGATGCATCTTTATAAAGTACGTGATGAGGGGGATACGGCAAGACGCACTGAGTGAGAATGGCAGGCACGAAGCCCTGCCTTCTGAGGCCTCCAACGACGCTTATCGCGACTTCTCGCACAGCCGAAGACGTAGATATCTCCGCAGGGTGAACGGGCTTCGGGCCCGAGAGCTCTCTCGTATACCGGTTCTGCAGGAAAGTATCAATCAGCCATTCCACAAACACAAATGTTCTTTCATATGGTCTCTACTGCTTGCTGTGTACAAATCCGCCGAGAGTCGGAGAGACGATGGCAAGACGTGGTATACGCTTCTACACGAGGGGATGTGTGTTTCCTCAAACTGGTTTCAAGCTCGGCGCTTAGAGACTCCCTGGTACGTGACCGTCATGGATACGAGTCTGGACATTACACCACACGGTCCACACCAATGGGGTGCGAGTCTAGATGAGTTTGTCGAGCTGGTGCACGCCCTCGATGCTCTTCTTGTAGCTGTGGCCAAACGCGGTGCCACCCTCCTTCTTCGCCTTCTTCAGGACGCGGCCGATGGCGTCCAGACCTACCAGGAAGTCAGCAACGCAGTCCATCGCATTCCTCAAAGCTTGTCAGTAGAAATGCACCTTTGTCAAGATCCTCAAGCGGCGGGCCGAACGAGAGACGCACGAAGTGGTGGCAGGGAGAGTGGAAGAGATTCCTGCGATGAGCAGGGTTGATGTCGAAGAAGATGCCGGGAATGACGATCGTCTTCTCCTTCAGGAGCTCTTCGAAGAACGTCAGACCGTTGTTGAGCGGGGCGGGGAGATGCTCGAGGTTGAGCCAGATGTAGAACGTCGCGACGGGAGGGACCTTGACCTTGAGCCCGAGCTGCTCGAGACGCTTCAGCACGTGGTCGCGTTTATGCTTGAAGTGCTTCTGGAGGGCGATCTTCTCCTGCATCACGCGCTCGGGGTCAAGGAGGGGGATTGCGGCGAGCTGGAGCGGGTGGTTGGCGCCTCCGTCCAAGAAGGAACCGGACTGCGAGAGCGCGGTGAATCAAGTTCTTGGGGCCCAGAACCCAGCAGACTCGCCAGCCTGGAAGACGCCAGTTCTGAATTGGAGAGTCGGTCATTCTGATCATGAGCATGGGTGCTATGAAAACGCACCTTTGTAAGACCGTTGACAATGACCACGGGATCCTGAATGGCCGGGCGGTCAACGCATAAGTATCAAGCCATTACTGGTGATTCTGGACTGCTGACCTGGTTGACATTGTCAATATACTCGGCAGAAGACACCGAACGCCCATAGTCCTTCTCGTCATCAGGGTACATGTACCAGGAGTAGAACTGCAAGGCACCCAATGAGCCCAGCCTGTATCCGTATGCGCATTGCTTTCATACCTCGTCCAGAATCAAAGTGGCAGAGGCTTCGCGTGCTGTCTCAACGAGAGTCTTGAGATCGTCGCCTTCGATCACTTGGCCCGTTGGGTTACGCGGGTTAGATGCCAAAATCACTTCGAGACCTTGTGTGCGAATATCTTTCTTGATCTGCTCAACGTCTAGTTTGTAGTTGTTATCCGCATCTAGGCTGAGAAGACCGGTCAGAGAGGCTCAATGTTGCGTCACCTTTGACCTACGCAGTGGGAACGGGCACGAGGCGCTTGAAAGCGCTCAGAACCTGATCATATGCTGTGTAATCGGGAATTTGGTAGGACTGTCATTGGTCATTAGTTCTGCCCGCAGCCGTAGGATACGATCGGAAGAAGCATACGCAGTAGACGTCGCCGACAACAGCGGCAACACGAGAAAGACCAGCGCGACCGCCTGGGACAATGCAGACGTTTTCGTAGGTGTACTGGCTCAGCTTGCCCTGGCGGTACTGTTGGTTGTAGAGGTTCGCCACCGCCTCGCGGAGCGCTGATTATCATAACGCGTTAGGCACCTGTATACTGATGATTTGATGCTCCACGAGCGGTCAAACCAACCTTTGACACCGGTGGTCGGTGCATACTCGAGCGAATCCACCGGGAGGGGGATGCTCGTAGGGCGCGGAGGGGCCTCAGGAATCTGGCCCACCTCCGGTGCACCCTGGCCCAAGTTTGCCCACTCGTGAGAGGAAGCGTAGTTGAAGCCGTTCGCCATGGCACGGTCTGAGCAGTAGATCACACCGGTGCTACCAGGGTGCTCGATACCCGGCACGGTTTCCTCGTCCGGGTTAACGGTCTGGGGGACCGCACCCTTGGGCTTGTGTCCCGCGGACTGGCGGAAGATCTACGGGCCCCGCGTGGTAAGCCTTGCTGGAGCGTGGTCAAGACGACCGTAGGACACGTACCCTGTGCGCCTCGGAGTCCTTTTCATGTCTGTAATGTCTGATCACGTCGTGAACCTGAATGACACTGATCAGCCCCGTTCACGCGTCCCTTCGCATCGAATGCTCACAATATCGCGGAAGTGCAGCGGAGTGGACCTTCCGGACCTGGAGAGCGGGGTGCTTGCGCCAGACATGGTGGAGAGTTGAAGAGTTGTGAGGAGGGACTTTGCGAGGCGGGGAGGGTATATATATGCAGTGTCGGAAACTGATCAACTATCAACCGTTCTGTGGGCCAATCCGGTCACGACCTGCAGGCAAGGGCGTGGACGGAGGAGCAGCGGTGTGATGATACTAATAGAGCTGATACTTATATGTTGTCCGTTGCACCGTTCGCGTCATGGGCCAGTGCTCTCTTGATGGTGACCGCATCGTTCCCTATTCTTAGGTCCCCGACTCAAACAGGGCATTTCACAGATTAGATTAGATCAAGGTCACGGGCTGATCAGCGTCTCTCCCACTCCGGAACATGATTCTTGCAATTCCCTAGACGCCCATAAAGTGCTCTTATACCGACCCACTCGCTCTTGGCCACTCGCTCTCCGTTTCACCGACGTCTGCTCTCTCCTTCATCCTCGGACTTGCGTGCAATTCTCACTATCGAACCTAGACATCATGGCCTCCCGCATTGAATCCTCTGTTTCCCGTTTCCTTCCAGACCCGAAGACCGTTGCGGTAAGCGCCCTTCGCCTCTCCCTCCGCGTTCCTTCGGCTCTGATCAATTCAGTAGATTGTCGGCTGCCCCTTCAGGTGAGAAACCGATGCGTAAGGCGCAGCCATGCCCTAACCTTGCGTTGCGCTCTACTTCAGAGGTGGTCAGGTGAATTCAGCCATTACCTGCGTGCTGGTCTGAGGTGCTCATCTTCCTGCTCGTAGGCTAAGCTCGGTGTCGACAAAGGTCCCATTCATCTCGTCGAGGCAGGGCTGCCCGAGCAGCTGGCGGAACTTGGATGGAAAGTCCAGTTTGATGGCCACCACCAGTTCGAAGAGATTCCGACCGAGGATGATCCTCCAATTGGTAAGCTCAAGAACCCCAGGTCCGTGTCCCGTGTGTGTCAAGCCGTCGCAAAGGTCGTTGGCGAGCACGCGAAGAAGGGTCAGCTTCCCCTTACGCTAGGAGGCGATCACTCTTTGGTGCGTTCCCGGCAGCCGGTACATTTGTGCGCAAGCTCACCGCGATGAGGATAGGCCATGGGCACCATCTCGGGAACGCTAGAGTAAGTCTGAATCGAATCGGAGTAGTGCACCCACCAGGATCTTATCTTCGTGGCGTGACCCAGGAAATACCCCGACGCCTGCGTGATCTGGGTTGACGCGCATGCCGACATTAACACCGCCGAAACCACGGATTCCGGTGGGCTTCTCTGCTTCACTTACTCCGTTCGCGCCCGGGCTCACCTTTCTCTGCGCCTCTGTCTAACCAACAGGGAACATCCACGGCATGCCCGTCTCCTTCCTGCTCGGCATCGGGCCCGAAGGTGGAACGAGTTCTCGTGGGTGAAGCCGGTGCTGAAGCCCCACCGCATCGTGTACATCGGCCTGCGCGACGTCGACCAGGGCGAGCGCGCCATCCTGCGCGAGTACGGCATCAAGGCGTTCAGCATGCACGAGGTCGACAAGTACGGCATCGGCCGCGTCGTCGAGATGGCCCTCGACCACGTCAACCCCGGGCGCAAGCTCCCGATTCACCTCAGCTTCGACGTGGACGCGCTCGACCCGACTGTTGCGCCGTCGACGGGCACGCCTGTGCGCGGTGGGCTGACGTTCAGGGAGGGCCACTATATCTGTGAGGCTGTCTACGAGACCGGGTGCCTGGTTGCGCTTGATATCATGGTGCGTCTCTCTTGGCCGCTGTCCAGGGCACGTGGAGACTCACGTCTCTTACAGGAGGTCAATCCGTCTCTCGCGGATTCAGAGTCCGCGAAGCAGACCGTTGCCGTCGGGTGCTCTCTGGCAAGATCTGCTCTTGGTAGGTCTACTCTACTCCCAAGCAGCGTCGGTGACAAACTGACGTGACAAATAGGCGAGACTCTGCTTTGAGGAACGTCTTGACCAGACGCATCGTGGGCGACAGAATTCAGAACGGTGGTGCAACCTACAGGCTAGATGTATCATATGTAATGTAATACACCGCCCAGCCTTGAACACCGGGAGGTGTGGAGGGGAGCAAGTGTGAACGCATAGCGGGAGGTCCCAGAAGGGTAGACTGGGATTGAGGCTGGGATGAGTATGCATCGGACCGCGCTCGGCAGTGAGTTTGCTGTGCTATTTTCCTCTAAGTAGCGTCAGCTCTTCAAATGCTGTCGGCCGCGCACCGTGTTGAAGCAAAGGATACGCCCCGGGCTGCTCTGGCCTAGGACATGATAATGCTGCAGATATAATATGTCATGTCGGCAGTAATCTCTTCTTTCTTGACGTCCTGCTCCAGTGAGTACGAGAAGCTGTTACACTTCATCGCCGTGCAGCTCCTCAATGCAGTCGCCCGGTGAGGCTGGTCCGCAAGCTGCGGCAGGAGTTGGTACGGTACTTACACGCGTGACAGAAATCACGTGCTACTCCCTTTCTGCCGTGACAGTGACACCATGGTGCCGAAGTCGCGGACCGCGACCGACCACTGCGACCAGTGGCCGGCTCACCTTTCGCCTCTGGACGACTCTTCGTCGCAGAATGTCTGTAGTTTCACCAACCGTTCTCCCTCGCAGCCCTGTCTTTCCTCGCCTCCTCCCTCTCCCGCCACATCCACATCCGATACCCCCGGCGCCGTCCATGCAGCGCCGGGAGCGGTTCATCGACTACCGCGACCTGTGGCGCGAGATGGAGGAGCTGAGCGACGAGGAGCACGCGGTCGACGACCAGGTAAGCCACTATCCGCGTCGAACGCGCCGTCCGTGTTGTTTTGACTGGTGCGACTGTGCTGGTTAGAACTTGGAAATCAAGAACAGGGGTTATAACTTCCTCATACCCATCGGCCGGACGTGGACACAGCATGAGGAGAAGAACGATGTGGGTGGCTACCATGACCCGAGGATGAGGCCGGACTGACGATCTTGTGCAGGCCGACGATGCGTCTGACGGATCAGAGGGTACAGACCATACTGGGGATGACAACTCTCTGATGGACGAGGACTGAGAACTCGTCGGAAGAGGAAGAGGAAGAAGAGCAGGATCCTCGATGCGGACATGGAAGACATGGACCAACCCGCCAACGCTAGCGGCGACACATACCCTGGAGACGGCAGCTCCGACGAGGCATCGTCTGTGGAGTCCATGATTGAGTAGGTTGATCCTCCGTCGCGGAGATCATGGTGCGTATGTAGCATAGTCACTGTACTCATATATAACACCTCACTCGTTGCGCATACTTCGGTGTACAAACATCTGGGATATGGTAGCAGCTTTTGCTCGCACTAATCAGAATAGGAAATATTACAACAGCTGAAGAGACCCTTGTAGCAACCACCACGTTTCACAGTGATGGATCAAAAGCCGCGAACGCAGCTTTGAAAGCCTGCACATCCTCCTTATCCTCCTCTTCGGATTGCGTGCATGCTTTCCAGTCGTAACGATCTCCCATACCGAGCACGGACACGAGCACCTGCCTGTACGAACACCAATGAGTCGCAATATCACTATCTGCATACCTGTTCTTTGTACTCACCTTCCAAATTGTATGCTGAAGGGCCCATGCTCCCTAATGAGGTGGACCATTTTCCGGCCGTCCGGCAAGTCAACGCGGAAGTAGCTCCCGCGCCCGCCTCCGCACGCGCGCAACGCCTCATCGGGGTCCTCCTCCCACTCGATCCCATGCGTGCGGCCCTCCTCGCGGAACGCGTCCTCGATCGCGTTCTTGAGCTTGGTTGGTACCGGTACGACCTGTACGTGGGCATGGCCGCCTTTGGCGCTCATTCGCCCGACCTCGAAGCAGACTGCAACCGCGCCGTGCTTGGCGTACATTGCGCGCAACGCGGATTTGTACCTGCGGCATCCTCGTCAGACTCACACGCACGGTGGAAGACAACACGACGAAGTGCACTCACTTCTCGGTCTCATCAATGATAGGCTCTGCGAGGTCGGGAGGGATGGCGAGGTACGTCGGATAGTGTGTGAATGGGTACAATAAGGACATGGCCACCTCCCGGGACTGGCGGCGCGTTCGGATGGTTCGCGCCCTGGTGAGTGGGAATGATCTGGCCTTTGGGTAGTGTCACATAGCACTCCGTGCCGATCGACACAATAAGATGCTTCCTGCGCGCAGACCACCTGTCAGATAGTCTGCTATACGACCCGACGGTTCACACTCACGCCAGGTTTGGGTTGGACAGGCAGAACCAGCATTCATCCGCTGCGCGAAACCACGGGTCATTGCTCGGATGCAGATGCAATGTCGGCCGGAATCACTTACGCGCGATGGGTTTCGGCGGTCCCCGTCGGCCAGCTCCTTCTCGGGGGCCGGTTTGCTTGGCGACAGGGCAATCCTGAATGTAGTGAAGTTCACTTCCGCATGCTCGACATACGTATCCTTCGCGAGGCTTCTTCCCACCCGTGTCGCCAACCGCGTTCTTGACTGGACAGTCGCGGATAAAGTGCCCAGGCTACTCACATTCGGATGAGCCGTCTCGTCGAGGGCCCGGACAAAGCTCCTTACCTCGTTACAAATACGGCAGATATACCCTTCTCTGGGCTTCTCTCTTTCCGGGCAATCCGTGATAAAATGCTAGCAAGAATTGTCAGTGAGAGATCAGATACCAACGGTGGAATATGCAGACCTCGGGAGATTCACATATCTTGCACTTGTACCCTGCAGGCGGCTTTCCCGAGGGTTCCTCTAGATGACACGCTGGTCAGTTGGGAATGCACAACATCCTCCTGGGTCACACGAACCTGTCCTGCTGCGCTTCCCTGGTTGCTGGTTGTTACCCCACCGATAATCTTCTCCAGAATCGAGCGGTCGCTTGAGCGCCTTATGCAGGAACGGGTTTTGGGTCGCGTTGGCCGGCTTCGGCGGCGGCTCACTGGTGGGCGTACAAGGGCGCTATTGAGAACGCATAGAACCACTACAACGCAGCTCGCTACCATCAGCGCTGTCGCTCACGGCGGGTGCCCTTGTCTATTCGGCAGGGAGAACAAGACGCACCCGTTGCTTCTTCCCAGACGGCTGCTCGCCGCCGAACGCGCCCAGACTGACGAACCTGCTGACGCGGGCGTTGTCCTCTTCCCACACGTACGGCTCCCGCTCCCAGAACTTCGGAGGGTGCCCTCCGCCAGCGGCGAAGTGATATCGCGGTTTGGTCTTGCGCACGATCTCAGCCACCGGCTCGACGCCAATCGAGGCCAGCTCTGGAGCAGGTAGCGGTGCGGAAGAGAAACTGTGTGATGCTCGCGGGCCAGGCGTTACTGATGAGGATGTCCACCAGCTGGGAAGGGGTGGTGGAAGACGCAATAGCGGCTAGGGAGGTGTAGTTGCGTTCTTGCGGCTTGGAACTGGTCATTGTGTTTGCCAGTAGTTTCTCCACCGTTTGCGACGTAAAGTATGGTGAGGTGAATCCCTTGCATCGCGTTATTATGTGAGAGCAACCGCAAGGGTGAGAAAGCTCACATGGGCCGAATCTGCAGCGGTATACACGTTCGAATCGTATATACCGCCCAAGGATGCGATGCGGATTCCTTGCGCCGTATTCAACACGCCGGATTTGTCTGCAGCCACGCATATTAGGTATCATCGGCACTGGAGTTGCACATGACGCGACTTACGCAGAAGGAACACATTCGGGCTCATAGCACCTCCAGTCTTTGCAAACTTTTCGATGACGGGCGCCGGCAGTGGATGCTCTCCTTGCATGATGTAGCACTCCATCGGGGCTGGAGATATCCAACGTTTAGTGTGGAGAACGTACGAGCACGCATAGACAATGTGACCTTCTAAGCGACCCTCCAGCAATTGTATAATGTCTTCTTCTTGCCCATATTCTTCTGAAGCGTCCTTGGGAGGACCAAAGAAATCGCCGAGGCAGAGCGCGAAGTCAAACTTGCCGTGCTTCGCGTCAATGGACTTGATCTTCGCGAAGAGCTCGCGGATCTGGCCCACGGCGGAGCCCACTACAAGACTTCATACAGTCAGATATCTTGACATGCACTCCTCGATGGAAGTGCTCACACTTTGACCGCTGAGGACATGGCTGGTCACTGTACTGTATCGGGTGGCTGAGCGTCCAACTTGAAGGAAGCTTGAATATTAGGGAATTGCAATTGACACCAGTAGAGCCAAGCAAATAGTAGTGGGCCAAAAGCTAGTGAGGACTACCAGAGATTGACTGTCGAGCAATTCAGTCAGAGTTGTATATATGTCGCTGGAAGCTAGGCAGTCTGAAGGAGAGGTGCTGCACTGGCAGCTTGCAGCAGATGGTATGACGCAAAAGGCAGCACAACAGAAGCGCCCGTGCTCCTTGTTGGCCACTTCCTCGACTCTGAATCTTGCACTCATACCACGACGAGCCCCGTCTCAAGTCTCTGGCAATATGCGTCCTTTTGTTGTACATTGAATCAATGCATGAAGCATACCTACGGATCTTACTTTCACCAACACAAGGGCGTGTCCTGAGTACTAGTCAGTTACAGTATCCCCACAGACTCGGAGTGTCTCGACAGCCGCGTTGACAGTAAACCGCCTTCGACCTGGAGAACCAGTACGACCTGTTCTTTGGTTACCTAGGTGCGAAGTATCGCGAGAACAAAGTGGTACATTTTTACCGCTCTTTCTGGCCAACCTGGGATACGCCTTTGTTGTGCAAGGACCGCTCGTTCGGCTGCTTGAGTAGTTGAGCAGAGCGCAGAGGTACGTTATCAAACTCGTTCGGCGACTATGACAACATTCACTGACACTCTCGGCCCGAGCCAGACATAGCTTGAGGCCAACAAGCTCTTGGAAGCCAGCGTTTGAGGTCCCGGCAACTTCATGCTTGTTAAGCTCACGCTCGGCTGGGCGTCCAAGGCCCGTTCATCGGGTGGAATTGCATCGACACTCCTGCTTTTGAGTGGCGGGAGCCCGTCCTCGTGGATGCGGGACTCATCGGAACTTTTGGACCGCAACATTTGGACATCGCCTACTGATATGTATTGAGATAGGTACACGATCCAGGAAGTAGTAATCATCAGAACTACCATGCAGATGGCATGCACTCGCATAGACGAACAGGGTATTCCTTGTACAATACTACCTACGCCGCTGCATTCGATTCAGGTATGTTGCCTCCAGGTTATCCAGCATGTTCGGCTCTGACATGGATTTCCATGTCCTGAAAACTCGACAAGGTTCCAAATTCATATGGGGGCAATCCGCCAGGAACCCATCAACGCTCGCACGAGCCGCCGAGTGCATTCGAGGGTCTTGTCCTCTTCAACACCACAAACGTACAACAGATATCTACATACCCAGCGAGCCGTGTTCAGGCACGCTGGGAAGCCGTTGCCGAGTGCCATTATTAACAACACCGCATTAGCAGAACCTTGTGCCCTCTCTGCAGCATGCCTGCCTGAGCATGCCCCCGATCAGAATCGTCTATCGTCTCGGCAGTCAGCGCTCAAGATTGAGCTTCCGTTGTCCAGGTGCGCACAATTGCCGCCGGCTCGTCATCCGAATGCTTCGTCGAGCCTGCTGCCGAACGGCTGCTGGATTCTGCGAATGCTCGATTACACAATTGCGGACAGCGTGGTCGCCGGTGACGCCAGGATGCCGGATGCGCATGACCAGCACATCGGTGAGCGATTTGCAAGTCATTTACATCGACTTCCATCACAGAGAGTCTCGAGGCGAAGACTCATCCTACGGGCCTGGCTGGGCATACGTCCATCAGTCGGTCGTGCGCCGTATTTGGGTCCAGTCGTGTTGTTTGGACAGGGCTGGAGGGGCCGCGCGGGATGAATGGGCGCCGCCCGTCGCACAAGCGCATGCTCCGAAGATTAGCCTGTGAGTGACATAGCGGCGACGTCCATGCTCATCGATATTTTCTGTCAGCGTGCCTAGGTCTGGACAGGCACATCGAGGAAGAACTCTTGCTACCCAGGTACGAGCAGGAGAAGAGGTGGGAGGTGCCGTTGACCGACTGCTATTCAGAGCACAAGGGAATTACCGGAAATGGGAGGTAAGGTGCTTGATGTCCCACGTGTAGGCGCAAGCGCTCACATCACCATCTGGTAGCAGAGCCTCTGCATGGTCGGCATTGTTCTCCATACAGTCAAAATGCTGGGACGGCGCGGTGATCTCACGCACCTCTGTTCCTTACCGTCATCCATCTTCCCCTGTCATCCTCGTTCCTAGGGCCTCGGATTCCCTTGACGGCTGCTCGCAGGGCCTGCAGCTTGCCCATATAAACCCTCACTTCTTCGTCTCGGGACCTCAGGCGGTCTCTCTTCGTCGCCCTCTTAGACTTCGGACTCTTCCAACCTGCTACGTTATTGCCTATCCTATACCATAGATCGACATGGTTGGCTTCCAGTCCCTGGTCATCCCGCTGCTCTTCGCGTCTTGGGCGACCGCTCATCCTGTCCCCGTCAACTTCCCGCCCTACCGCTGGAAGAGCGAGCTGTGCAAGCTGTCTCCGTTTCTTGCGAAAATCTTGTGCCCTCGTGATAGCCCTTCGAGTACGACATCCGTGACTACGCCCATCGGAACAGCACAGGGTACTTCGGACGAAGATGGAGCTACTCGCTTTTCCGTCAAGTACGCGCAGGCTGCCCGTTGGCAGGCGCCCTCCATCGCCACGAAGTGGGAGCTCCCGTGAGTCTTACCTTACATGCTCGTGTGCCGAATAGTTGCTGAGGTTGGCGCTCAACAGGAATGGTTCATCCGACGTGACTGCCCTCCCTTTGCCTTGCGCCCAGCTTGGCAGTGATTCTGTCATCGGTACTGAGGACTGCCTTTCGATGATCCTCTATGTCCCTTCCTCGGTTTCCAAGGGTAGCAATGCACCTACATTCATGTGGTACGGCATGTTCGATCATGCGAACCTTGATGCACATTCTGACATCTTGGCAGGATTCATGGCGGTTCTTTCGTGACTGGTTCTGCAACCGACGCCGGTCTTGACGGATCTCAGCTTGCTGCTGCTACGAACTCTATCGTGGCTGTGATCCAGTATCGCCTTGGCGCAGTAAGTTGAATATTGCCTGCGTTCTCTCCTAACTCAAGCTGATTCTTTGACAGCTCGGGTTCTTGGCACCCTCCGGCGTTCATAATCTGGCCGTCGCGGATGTGATGGCCGCGCTCGGGTTCCTCCAGAAGGTGGTGCCTAGCTTTGGTGGATCTGCGTCTAAGATCACGATTGCTGGTCAGAGCTCTGGCGCAAACATGGTCAGAGCCTTGTTGGCTGTGCCCTCAGCGGACTCTTTGTTCCAGTCGGCCATTCTCCAGTCTGACCCCATGGCAAGTCTGCTGTTGCTAGATTGCAAACGCTTTCTGACACTGTCGCAGGACTTCGGCTTCCTCAGCACGAGCCTCCAGCAGGACTTGCTGGATATCTTCATGCAAAACGTCAATTGCACCGCTAGCGACACTTCCTGCATCAACGCCCTGTCTCTGAACGATGTGATGTCGTCTCAGAACACGCTTCTCGACATGGCCGGGAACAGCGAGCTTGACCCTGCTATCGGTGCTTCTGAGCCCATGCGCCCCGTTCTCGACAATGTCCTCATCAAGACGACACTCGACTCCACCTCGCCGTTCCCTAAGGTCTCCAAGCCGGTCATCGTCTCTACTGTTCGCAACGAAGCCGGGCCAACGATCTACGGCGGCTTCCCCGACAGTGTGAACGACTCGCTATACGAGGAATTGGTCTCAATCACCTTCGGCGATCCGCGCACCAGCCGTATTCTGAACACTGCAGTCTATGCCGCCTCTCCTAGTGTCGACGGTGTCGAGGCCGATCAGCGCCCTCAGCTTGAGGAGCTTGGTACCGATCAGATCTGGCGCTGTGCCTCGTGGGCATTTGCTCGCAACTGGGTCGCGAATGGCGGGAAGGCATACGTCGGCGAATACCAGGTTGGCGCCACCTATCCCGGTAACGATGAAGTGCCGTTCTGCACGAGCGGCGGCGCTGTCTGCCACCAGGATGATATTGAGATCGTCGTAAGTATGCTTTGTTTGGTCTCCGCGAACTTCTCTCACATCTTCTGTTAGTTCGGGACCACTCCCAACCCCACCGCTGCCCAAGCCGCGCTCACCAAGGAGATGCAAGCTCGCTACAGCAACTTCCTTCACAACGGCAACCCGAACGCGAACGGCTTTGCCACCTGGCAGGTCGCGGGGACGGACAACGTCAACGCCATCAACCTGGGTGCTCCCGGCTTGGCCACGGTCGGCGCGTGCAACACCAGCTACTGGGGCAACTTCGTCCAGTTCGACTACCAGGTCTTCGACCTCTAGGCTTCTTGCCCCCCTCTCACGGCTTTCTCCCTTATTCGGTAAACTTGAAAAATCCCCTTTGGTAGTATCTTTTGTTCTCGGGCTTTGTGCGTTGACGACTATTGGCAACGACGGTTACGCATTCTACAACACCTTCTAATCTTGCCATTCGCAACATAATGTGTCCTGCTGCATCCCGCGCTATCTTCGCTTTGCATTCGCAGACTTTCTACTCACGAACTTCCACTTCACATCACGTACGACTTTACTTGCTTTGGTCCGCATTAGCTCCCCCTGTATCCATAACGTCTTGTGTCCTCGTTTTGAGGCACGTCTCACGATCTGTAGCCTTTATACCGCTTTCAGGCAACCTCGTCTGGCCCATCTTGTAGCCTCGCTTATAATGCATTTTGTTGTTCTATGAGAAATGGGTGAGGTTCCTGTCGCAACAGTGCTCTGGTCTTCCGAAAGGGTGTGAAGGCTATGCAAGGATACATGGAATCCGCCCCCAACCCTGGAAACGGCGAAGGAACAAACCGTTGGTACAATAGGTACCATGGACCTGAAATGATCGATTCGACGGATAGCAAGTACCACTCATGCTCACATAAATTCGGGGCTTTATGCCCAAGAATGTATTACACAGAATCCTCTGGTTAGCTATAGTTTGGCCGGCTTGGAGAATGCATGAGGTTCGACCTCAGAGAATACGTCGAAGTTGCGCTCAAGCGCTACGGCAACCGCGGCCTGCAGTGTCATTCAGCAACATGCTCTCCAGAAACGTCTGCAAGACTTACGCCTCCTGGTCCGAACCACACCTTGCTACGATGCCGGCGACCGGGAGAACCCCCGCGGGTCTCGTCACCTTCGTATGTCAGCACCTGGTATCCCGTCCCTTTGACATCGTGGCCAGGCAGCGGCCTCGGATTGATTACCATGCTACCGAAAGCTCCATGTGCCAGAGTCCGCACGCGATCACGTTGGTCAGGCGTGTTCCGCTCGCTCTTGAGGATGTCCGCCAGGGTCGTCAGGAGGTACATCTGGGGTGGGAACAGCGAGATGCGCTTGGAGTCGAACTCCTCAAGGGCCTTTTGAGGGTGGACGAAACGCGCCGCGATGACTTCCTGTCCTCCGTCTGGAGTAGGAAGTCGTTCCTGTTTATCGCCCTGGGAGAACCCTGCCGCGCGAGTATCGTCCAGGAAGGCGACGTAGAACTGGGTGTGGAATCGTCTGCAGTTGCTGTTAGCCGCATTCACAGCGCGCGTCGCCCGGAGATTACTTGCCTGGATATTGCGGGCGGCGTGATCCACTGCGTGAATGGCAGCAGGCTTTCGGTGTTCAACCTCAAGTCATGCTGCGAGAGGAAGTCCTGGAACATGCGCCTTTGCGCATGGATGTCTTCTCGCGCGGCATCTAGCTCAGCGTTGCTGGGCATCTTAGATGTCGAGGGATGGGCCAGCAATAGCCCAGACTCCTCGAAGAGCTCACGGATGGCTGTGAAGGGCAATCCGTGACCGCTGTCCTGTTTCTCGTCGTAATTTCCGCCGGGAAAGACCTGAGGACAATGTGAGCATGACCCACACGTACGTAGAGCCAATACTGCGGGGAAGCCTTACGTGGGCATTCGCAAAGGATTTGGAATTTGGGTTCCGGTGGACGAGTAAAATCTCGTTGCGACTATTAACAACGATCACACTGGCTGAAGGTCGCGGAATAGCAGGAGCTGGGCGTGCTGTGGTGCTACCATGCGGCATACTGTGAGTGGTGCGCCAGTGAATGGATGGGACTCGGAGGGATGATGTAGCGCCGCTTGAGGGCCTGATCGTTCTGAGTATTCCTGTACTGATGCTGGCAATGCTCGAAGACTTGTATGCTGGAGATGCTCGCCGTGCTTGAGGAGCAACACAATGCCAGTCAATGTAGATGAGAGCCCACATATGCAACGGAGGGGTCAGGCATGTCAGGGGCCGGGGTTGCGAGACGACCCATCCGGAGGTACGGTTCAACCGGCTATACGAGGTCGCTGTGGGTAATGTCGCGTGAAAAGCAATTCGTGCTCACGAGTGTGCTTGCCGGCGGTAAGTACTGTCACTTGGACAGCGGCGATGCAGTAAGCATTGCCAATTTTGAACCCGCACGATAGGCCGCTACAACACTCCGCAGGTCTCCTCAACTGGGATGGGGTTCCACGACCGTCTCAGCGAGCCCTAACAGGCCCCACCTATCACCTTATCTCAGATCCTGACAGCCTGTGCTGCCTAGGCTCGCCATGACGAGAGCTCATTCCAAATGCTCTGAGATGCGCCATTGCCAAATTGCCAATCAATCAGTCCTTCAATCCAAGATGTCGCATTCCAGACACAGCCTGTTCGCAGGCAAAGTCAGCCACCAAGTATGTGCAGAGCCTGACTTCGATGATTTGACAGGGCCCTGTTCAACGAGCAAATGTGTGGCGACCATGATAGTTGACGACGTGCCAACCTCCTAGCTCTGGCCCAAGAAGTCCGACAAGCAACTGGACAAGCCTACCGGTACAGCACTTGCGCGCAATCAACGGAAGTTCGACAGTCAAATACAAATCTGTGCTGCGAGGAAGAGCCTGGCCCAGAGGTCAAATAGCATGCTGCCGGGTGGATTGCGCGTCCCTTAGCATACTGCTGCCGTTCAAATCGTCCACCGGATCACTCCTTCAACGATAACACCTGCTTACATTGCGGCAACAGTGTCCTCTTCGTATCTCCGATCGGCGATCTTGGCACCAGCTACTTAAATACTGCAGATGTGCACTGCGATCTCGCCAATACGTTTGTAGCATCCGTGCTTCCAAGGATCGTACAGAACTCGTCCACGCTCAACACCTTAGCAGCTCGCCATAATCATGCCTTCCGCTTTGCTTCCGACACGCAGGATTGGAGATGCAAACGTCACGGCCATAGGCTATGGCATGATGGGTCTCTCATCTGCTTACGGGGATAAACTGCCGGACGAGGACCGCTTCAAGGTATTGCGCACATTCAGCGACGAGTGATACAAATGTTACATCGGAATTAACGAACCCAACAGCTGTTGGACACTTTGTACGAGTTGGGATGCACCAATTGGGATACTGCAGACATCTATTTCGACAGCGAAGATCTCCTCGGAAAGTGGTAAGAAGTTTTGTGTATAGATCCACCGATATGATTTGAATGTTGCTCGTTCCGTGTTAGGTTCCAGAGGACGGGCAAGAGAGGAGAGATCTTCCTCGCTACTAAGTTTGGTTTCAGTCCCGAGCCAGGCAAGATCTTGAGCGGCGACCCAGAATATGTACCGAAGGCAATTGAGAAGTCGCTCAAGCGGCTTTGCACTGATTATGTAGACCTGTACTACCTTCACAGGTGGGTACACATGTTACTTGAAGCTGACAGGAGTCGCTCATATTTAGAGCATAGAGCCGATGCGAACGTACCGATCGAGGTACGTTGGCTAGTGGAATGACTATAGTACTGAAATTTCTGACGCGGATGATAGCTAACCGTTCGCGCGATGGCTGAGCTTGTGAAGTGCGTCCTTTTCTCTGTAAGGGGCCGAGATCTCCCGACTGAAGCTTTGCAAATAGGCAGGGCAAAGTCAAGTACCTCGGGTTGTCAGAGGTTTCAGCAGACACCCTCCGTCGTGCGCACGCGGTGCATCCGATCGCTGCGGTACAGGTCGAGTATTCCCCGTTCACGCTCGACATCGAGGACGAGAAGATCGGTCTGCTGAAGGCTGTCCGTGAATTGGGGGTAGCAATCGTGGCGTACTCGCCCCTAGGCCGTGGCCTTCTGACGGGTCGTTACGTGAGTTACGGACGAACTACAGCGATAATCTTAGGTCCTGATCACTGCTCATGACACAAAGGAGTCCAGAGGACTTTAGTCCAGACGACTGGCGTCGGACCATACCCCGCTTCTCAAAGGAGAATTTTCCCAACATTCTGAAGCTCTGCGATGCGCTGGCTACAATGGGCAAGAAGTATAACGCTACTTCGGGCCAAATCACCCTCGCCTGGTTGCTTGCCCAGGGAGACGACATCATCCCTATCCCCGGCACGACCAAGATCGCTGTCAGTATTCATTACTACAGTGCTGTTCTTCGCCAAGACTGCAGCTGACGCTGACTTGGTGCCTGTACAGAACCTGAAGGAGAATTTGGGCGCACTGCCAATCAAGCTTTCTCCTGAAGACGTGGCTGAAATCCGCCGCGCCGCGGTGGTGGCAGATGCTGCGTGGCAAGGCGACAGGTATCCTGCGGAGCTAGCCTCGCTGCTCTTCGTCGATACCCCGCCGCTCAAGGAGTGATGCCTCCACTTCCTAGAAGCGCGCGCGTACGATCTTGCAACGGAGATGTTCACTTTTCTATTTCTTGAATCGCCATGCATGTTAACCAGTATATGTGACGAACTCTGCACCAGTGTATAGCACGATCAGATGTATATACTTGCTATCTAATAGCGTATTGATACAAGTGATACAACAATCCACAATGAACACAATGAATGCGATTGTGTTCAGTCTCACCTCAGAGTGTCCGCGAATCAAGAGGCGTACCCGACAGCAAAAGACACTCAAGAGCTCCAAACCGACCTTGAACCTAGGGCTCGTCAAGGTGATGGCAATGACTTCACGACTTCCTTCCATTTCTGCGAACCCGTCCACGTGAATGTTGGCGTTGTCAGAGTGATCCTAGGACGTACCGAATGTTTCGCCTTGCGGAAGTCTGGGTGTGTATTCGCCAGGTGGAGGAGGTATCGGGCGACCTTGAAGAGCTCTCTATCTGCCCTCGCAACGTCGGTATGAGCGTTCTTAAAGGCAGATATCTTCAATCCCTCTCCGGGATTGAGTGCGAAGTTCCTCCCCTGTATAGAGTGATGGGGATGGCCGCGCAGAGTGAGGTCAGCATCGTCATGATGAGCACATAGACATGCTGTCAACAAACCAGATCATCGATATGGATGGTATTACTAGGCCCACTGTTCGATACGGTTTAGTAAGTGCCTTACGAGATCAAGCCAGGTGGTCGGATGCTCACAATGTGGGAAGTGGTTCCAGATGATTTGAAGAGCCTTCACCGAATGTTTGTATGGCTGGCCATCCTTCTTTGAAAAGACCGTGAACATGCACGTCTTGTCCAAAACTATCGAGCAGTTGTTGAACGGACCGCTAGAATCGACCACGCCGAAAGACGGCCTTACCGAAGGCGATCTACGTACCTTATGAGCGCAATGCAAAAGCGGGTCACACGCGAGCACTTACCCTATAGTTCCTGATTCCCCCGAGCATGCCTAGCTCAACCAGTTTTGTCTCAAGCCAAATCCAGCTCGTTTGGGACCTGCAACGCCACATTCGATCAATCGAATGCAAAGTGATCAATTGTACTCGATAGACTTACCAGATGCAGATATCATAATGAGGGTATACGGCCTCCAAGAATTCGTGTAAGCCCGGTCGTGCGCATTCTTGAGGAGGAAGGGCGCCAGATGTCAGAGGCTTGGTATCCAAGATAGCTGCATCATTCGTCGAAATCAATCGAGGTCACCTCCATAGACGTCCAGTACTCACTGTAGTCTATGTCTAGTACGAGTAGGCGTTTGCCTTCACGAAGGGGGTTGATGAGACTTGGTTGCAGCTTCTTGGTATGTTGGTCCACTTTGCGACGATTCCTCTGGTCGTTGATGTATTCGGTGGCCGCGGCAGGGTCCGCACTGAAGTCCACATCGAGGTCATTCACAACGTCAGGCAAGAATTCAAGCTCTGTACCGAACCGAATCTTCAGGTAAGTATGCTGAAGGTACAGAGCTCTATAACCACTGACCGTTCGGGTCCTTGATCTCGTGTCCTTCGGGCGTGCCCACCAATGTGAACTTCTTACCACTCAGCAGTTTGAGGTCCCCACTGGAAACGAAGATGTCACAGCGAGCGCGTGTATCAGATGTACAGCACTACGCACATGCGTTCATCATCGGTGGGCAGCTTTCCCTTCACGAGCCCAAGGATCTTCTGGCGTTCCGGGGGCACATTTGTGAGGCTCATTAGAGCCGCCTTCAGGTCGTATACTCTGCCACACAAGCCATCCTCTCACTCAGCATATCAGATTTACTCCATACAACTGCGTTCAACTCACCGATCTGATTCGGCCACGTCTAGAGAAAAGGGCTTTCCGCTCCAGTTGAATTGAAGATGAATCCATCGCTCAGTCTGGTCCACATCTACGCCAGAGACCTGTGCCGATGGTGTTCAAATACAGATAGATGAGATTAACAGCATATACTGACCTCCGCTACTCCAATGGTAGCTTCCTCTGTCGCAATGTTGTCCAAGTTGACCCCGTTGTTCATCCTCACAATGCCCGGTCTCCAGGTAAGACTGCGGTAGCCGATTCTAAGTGGGACACGCGGAATGGTCTGATAGGTTATTCCAGCTGTCTTGACACGCGCGATGAAATGAGCTGCAGATGCGATAGCGACACTGAGAGCAGGTAGACAAGAGAAAACTAAAGAGGTTCAAAGTTATGTGCAGAGTTATGGACAATGGTTGAATGTTGTGGCGTCTGGGGAACGCGGATGATCGCTCGCTAGAAATCTGAGATCTGGCCAGAGGCGCCAAAGACGAGGACTATGGCCGGGGATCCGGCACATTAGAGAAGCCTTGTGCGATGCTCATTCGACCGCTTTGTATGGTGCACAGCTGATCGTGATCGTGTCGTATGACCCTAGAGAATACGACGAACCATGCGGAGGCAATTCGAAAGTACATTGTACCACCTGTAATCATACACCTCTTGCTAAACGATCCGGCCCCGAACCATCCTAAGACTCCAAAGTCGCCACGCTATCCGCTACTAAGTTCAGCGCATTGAGCGTTGATTGTGCTACACCTATCTTCAGTTGTGACAAGGATCGTTGACACGTGAACACGTACCGTACGTGAAGTTTCGTGCGGATGACTTGGGCTGCACGGACGGCGTGAGGATCTTGGATTGCTCGTCATACCGCCAGTGATGGGACAATGCCACTGATAGTAGCATGGTCAGAGCATCTTACAGCAAACAAGCCACATTACCAACCGTTCAAAAATTCCTCGACCTGCTCAGCCGGGTACCCCAAGTACCACTGAGCTAGAGGCAGCGGGATTGACGTGTATGCTCTCGACAACAGATCGAACGTCTTTTTCCGGAACGCCGCTATGGCCATAATTCAGCAGATGGCCGTCCCTTCATGTTCTGAGTTCACGTACTGATGAAGGACGTGATCATGCCCGCCAGGATCTGCGACAGCTCGGCGTTGCCGAAAGCAGGCTGCAACACAAATTGGCGCAATTCGTCTGCGTGGCGGTAGATGTCTGAGTACTTGCGCTCGGTAGTAGAGGCAAGCAGCTGAAAGAGCCCATGAGATAGCGGAAACGAGGCAAGGGACTCTGGCAGTCGAGTCAAAGCATGACGAGCAGGAGGGCTGGAGGGCGGGATGAGTGGCGATCTTTGAAGAGATACCATGTTGCACCCACAGTTCATCCAAGATCATGTACGCCAGTACCAGCGGTGCAATCAGCAGTAGTCGCGAAGGGTCCGTCTGGAAGTCTCCCTGTATATATTGCGCTCCTATCATCGTTCGTTGCGCAAGATGAAGGAACATACCGTTAAGTCTCCCCGTTCAGCGACATCTACCAGCTCCCGAAGGCTGCCACTACGAGCCAGCTCCGAGATGCTCCGGAAGAGAAGTTCATACATAGTATTTTGAGGAATTTGATTGAAAATCGGAGGTTGCGCATCTTCACTTATAGGCTGGGCAATGGCAGGGGCAGGTGCAGGTGCATCTGCAGGGGGTGCACCCGCGTTCGGTGGCGGTAAGACCGTGCGTGCAGCATCCTCGATCTCCACTGCGCTCGATGGCGGCGGTGTGGGTGGTCCAGTCATGTCTTTGAATAGTACTGCTGAGTTTCCGGGGAAGCACTCGCTGAGAATTGTCGACAATGCCGATAGGTGTATGGATGCGGAGAAACAAGCCGTACTCGCTGATGGCGTATGTGCATGTACTGTACGCGTAGACGCCCATATAAGATACGACCACGTGCCGGGTATAGCTATGGGCGCTCCTTGTACTTGCATGCGGCGCCGGCGACGATGAGGCTGTCCTCGTAGCTCTCGCACTTCCACTCATCGCCCTCTCATACAGTTCAATCGTGCATTTGAGAACCGAATCATGGACGAGTTTAAGGAAGAAGAGATTGAGAGCATCCTCTACATCGGACGCGAAGTCTCAGGTTAGCTGCACGGCATCATCGTACCGCCGTCGTTTAACCTCATCACGCGTCACTGCGAACAGTTTACAAGATTCCACCTTTGAAGAAGAACGAAGGACACCGGGCGCAAGAGTGGGGCGATTTGGCCAACCCGCTCTGGAAAGGCCGACTTCGTATCATTGAGAGATCATCTGGCGTAGCCATACAGTTCGAAGACCCTACCACTGGTGAGTGCGCTAACACGGTGTATGCTGCCGATGCTGACTCGTCCGTATGTTTTTGCAACGTCCAGGGGAACGTAAGTGTGGAGCTTCGTAACATGATGACCGCATCTGAGGAATATTTCAGTCTTCGCTAAGGCCGACTACGATCCAGCCAAGCCGTCTGTGGAAGCCGTGCTTGACTCGTCAAGATATTTCGTGGTGCGAGTCGAAGACAACGGGCGGAGGGCCTATATTGGAATGGGCTTCTTGGAACGAACGGATAGCTTTGATTTCAGTGAGTATGTGTGATTGGGCTGCGATGATTAATGGCTCACGTTACGCCCTCATAGACGTTGCACTCCAAGACTATACCAAGTACGTCCTATAGCAATTGCAGTGATGGCGGCTCACTGACTGTGCCCAGACGATGGCGGGCACGGATGAACCCCTCGGAAGCCCCATCAGATCAGCCATCCCCTCACATACCTGCTGGGCCGAAGAAGGACTATACCCTGAAGGAAGGCCAAACGTTCTCTATCTCCATTCCTGGGCGATCCAAGCCTACCACTACCAGTAGCCTCACATCCACACCAAACTTGCTGGGCGGGGACACTGGCAGCTCAGGCTTTTCGTCTGGTGGCGGCGGTATCCCTGCTTTATTGCCGCCTCCCCCTAGCGCGCCCAGGCGGCGTTGAAGGCCAGTGCGTTGTGTACAGTATCTTGTTTTCGTGCAGTCTACCGGAGTCGTTATGTTGGAATATGTCTTATATCGGACTTTCCTCGATTGCACCAGAGCAACTGCAGCAAGAGCAAGACGGTTCCGGACGCAACATGAGCAACATGTCACAGCATTGCGGAGTACACTCTAACAACCCCGGAACAACCTCGTTCTTGGTGCCCAGCTCGCGGCATTCTGCTCGCCTCTGTTGTGCTTCCAATAGGAGAAGCACTGTCAAGACCTCGAGGATGATCTACGTTACAGCTTGGAAGGACTCTCCGTCGATGCATCGAAGACGATTCGTACGTTGAGCTGAGCAGCGTCTTACCTTTGAGCAACTCATGCGCTGGAGGTCGAGGTCGTGACAGGACATCCAGCACTATAGGTGCGCATATTGTCCCCGAGCTCCGTTCCGCGCACATGCTCGTAGCAACAGCTCGCTCCACTTTCTCGCCCTTCCTCATTGTCCCCAAACTCCCTGCATCAATACGGCCAGGGTTGGGTACAGATATGCGTGCCTGTGCTAAGTTAGCCACCAATGATGACAGCCCAAGATCCTAGCCAGGTCAGGCATGTGCGATGTCGAGCATTGATCACGACTAGCAGATCTTTCGCTACGAACGGTCTGACCGCTCACCGGACTGCATATAGGTGCCGAGGATGCGTGTCTTCTTCCGGAAGCCGTTAACCTTTCGGGTCACGAGGTGATCCTCCCCACGGGATCAGGCGTAAGTCCATTCTCTCAGGCTTGCCCGTGGCCACTTGCTCATAGCTGCGCTTCAGGATAATACCAGGTACACGGTACGTGATGATGACCTGTCCGTTACGCTCGTCGATGTGAGCATATCTTGGTACACTGACGGCCTGCGCATGACGCGCCATGAACGAAAACGTGGAAGATTATGACACGGTCGTTGTATTTTCGCCTTTGCCAAGGATTGTCTGCGAGGTACGACGGCGGAGCGCCGCGATGGCCGCGAGCTCGATCCGAGTCGAAGAATTGACGACAGCTCTGAACCTGACTCGGTAGCGTACCCTCGTACGCTTCGTCAACGAAGGCCTGGATGACAGGCTGCTTCGTCCCCATGGACCTGCAAGCGCACGGAAAAATCAAGCACGCGTCTAACCCGGTCAGGCTGTATCCGACTTTGTACCGATACCGAACAGCCAGACGACGCGCCTTCTCGAGATTGCCTCCGCCGCTTGACCGCCACCAGGTTGGACCATGGTCGGCTGAACTTACAGTCTCATGACCCCCTCCCGACCATGCCCAAGTCGACAACTGACCTCCGCCGACGTCTTTCCGCCCCTTCCGCTCGGGTGTTCGCCGGATATTTTGGTGCTCAGCATGCTGCTACGCGTCAGTGGAAGAACTTCCATGTCGGCGCGTCGTGACACTGTGCTACGTATATAACATGGTCGCGAAGGCGGTGGAACGACAGGATCCCAGACCCTCTCAACTCTTGGTACCCGCAAAATGTCGAAGTTCGCGTCGCTTCTGGCCTTGCTCGCCGTCGTCCCCTCCCTGGCTTACGCCCAGTCCCCTGTCTGGGGACAGTGCGGTGGCATTGGCTGGAGTAAGTGAACAGTGCCTCTCGGCTCTCGACATTAAACTGATAGCCATTCGTTGATAGCGGGTTCCACCTCCTGTGTGTCTGGGTCCGTCTGCACTAAGCAGAATGACTACTACTCTCAGTGCATGTAAGCCGGCTCACTGTCTTACTTGTGGCTGTGTAGTAACTGTTCACTCAGTCCGAGCTCGTCTGCCCCGACGACGACTCCCTCCTCGCCCACGACGACGCCCAACAACCCGGGATCGCCCACGACATCCAGCCCCAGCGCTCCTTCGGGAACTGCTACGCCCGCCCCTGGCAACCCCTTCGTCGGCTACGACGTACGAAACGTCTTGTTTCAAGAGTTTGCCTGGACGCTAATCCACCTTTACAGATCTACCTCAGCCCCTACTACGCTGCTGAGGTCCAGGCAGCAGCTGCCACCATCAGCGATGCCACTCTGAAGAGCAAGGCTGCCAGCATTGCCAACATCCCCACGTTCACCTGGCTCGACTCCGTCTCCAAGGTTCCCGACCTCGGCACCTACCTCGCTGACGCAGACTCTATCCAGAAGAGCACTGGCAACAAGCAGCTCGTCCAGATCGTCGTCTACGACCTGCCCGACCGTGACTGCGCTGCGAAGGCGTCCAACGGCGAGTTCAGCATCGCCGACGGTGGCCAGGAGAAGTACTTCGACTACATCGACCAGATCGTCGCGCAGATCAAGCAGTACCCCGACGTCCGCGTCGTCGCCGTGATCGAGCCCGACTCGCTCGCGAACTTGGTCACCAACCTGAACGTCCAGAAGTGCGCGAACGCCGAGGCGACCTACAAGGCGTGCGTCACCTACGCTCTGCAGCAGCTCTCGGCGGTCGGCGTGTACATGTACATGGACGCTGGCCACGCTGGCTGGCTCGGTTGGCCCGCGAACATCCAGCCTGCTGCGACGCTCTTCGCGCAGATGTTCAAGAGCGCGAACTCGTCGCCCTTCATCCGCGGTCTCGCTACCAGTAAGCACCACAACCACGTGAACGATCTTCGCGCGAGCTGACCGGTCCCTTCCAGACGTCGCAAACTACAACGCCCTGACCGCCGCCTCGCCCGACCCGATCACGCAGGGCAACCCCAACTACGACGAGTCTCACTACATCAACGCGCTCGGGCCCATGCTCGCGTCTGCCGGCTTCCCCGCGCAGTTCATCGTCGACCAGGGCCGCTCCGGCCAGCAGAACCTCCGCCAGCAGTGGGGTGACTGGTGCAACATCAAGGGCGCAGGCTTCGGCACCCGCCCGACGACGAACACTGGCAACTCGCTCATCGACGCGATCGTCTGGGTCAAGCCAGGAGGCGAGTCCGACGGTACCTCGAACAGCTCCTCGCCACGCTACGACAGCACCTGCTCTCTGGTACGTCTCACTGTTGTGTCCTCTCAGGTTGATAGAAAGGGAGGCTCATTGTGCGCACGCAGCCCGACGCGACCGTCCCGGCGCCCGAGGCAGGTACCTGGTTCGAGACGTACTTCGAGACCCTTGTGTCCAAGGCGAACCCGCCGCTGTAAACGAGAGAGTGGTGGTGTCCGTAGTTCTGTTCCTCCTGTACCGTATCTGTTTCAAAATTCAGGGCTCTTTTCTCTGGTCTCATCGGCCTCCGTGCGGGGGTTCCCAAGTTGGCATTGATAGCGCAAATCCCTCTCTCGCGCATATGGGAATATGCGCAGAAGCGTCCCACATCCTAAGAATACTGGCCTATTGTACTTCCGCCAATGCGAATGACCATCCGCGCATGAGTGTTGGGAGGGCCAAGCAAGGTTCGGATTGTGAACTGAGGGATCATCGATCGGTTTAGGTGATTACTGGATACCGTTTTCGAGAGCATACTGTACACGGAGGAGTCATCCAGGCGAAGCATACGTTATGTGTGGGTAGCATGATCGTAAAGAAACTATGGCGGGGCGGATGCGTTGCAAGCCACTCAACCGTCCATAACCCAAGGCATGGCAATGGCAAAAAAGGGTGATGTGCAAGGATTGGGTCTTAGGAACCCAATCGTTCGGGAAAATCCACCCATGGACGCTTAATGCTGCGACCAGGAGATGCTGTTGATGTCAATGCCCTCCTGAACCATCTCCCACAGCGGACTGAGCGTGATCAATGTCAGAAACGATCCATACAAATGCGTGAGCTGACGCACCTCATGTCACGGAGCCTCTGTACGACGGCGGCAATCTTCTCGATCACGTAGTCGATCTCAGCCTCGGTCGTGAAGCGGCCGATACCGAACCGCAGTGACGAGTGGGCCATGTCTTCCGCAGCCCCGAGCGCACGCAGAACGTACGATGGCTCAAGAGAAGCTGACGTGCATGCACTGCCTGACGAAAGGGCAATATCCTATCCCACCCCAAAGCGATTAGTATATGACAAAGTGAGTGACACGCTGAACACGTACCTTCAACGCCATGAGCAGACTTTCGCCCTCGACATAGGCAAAGGACAGGTTAACACATCCCGGGTAACCGTTAGGATCGCCATTGCGGATAACATGCTCGATGCGAGCATTGATGCCCTGGATCAAGCGGTCGGAGAGGGATTTGATACGAGCGTGATCTCTCTGTGAAACGCAGGATTAGCGTTGCATTTGAGGAGGAATAGGGTCCGGTATCGGCGGAGCTCAGTACCCCTGCACGCATGGTCATTGCAAAGCTGGCGCATCGATCCACGGAGCAGACCACGCAGCCACGATGCTCGCAACCATCATAGGTGTTTGCGTGGCAAGTGTATCATCAAAGCAATCCTGAGAGAATGGTACTCACAGCCATCTCCTGCTTTGCAATTCTCGCAGCCTCACCAAGCCCGACAACCAGCGCAGTGGGCAGCGTACCGCTGCGCAGACCACGCTCCTGTCCGCCGCCGCTCATGATAGGCTCCAAGCGCACGCGTGGTCGCCGCCGTACGTACGCGGCACCTATGCCCTTCGGCCCATAAAGCTTATGTCCCGAGATGCTCAGCAGGTCAATGTTCATCTCGTTGACGTCAACTGGTACTTTGCCCACAGCCTGTGCAGCGTCGGTGTGGAAGTAGACACCACGGTGTTTCCTGACCAGTGCGCCAATCTCCTTGATAGGCTGAATGACGCCCGTCTCGTTGTTGACCGTCATGATCGACACCAAAGAGGTATCTGGGCGGATAGCGGCTTCAAGGTCTTCAAGCCTGATGATACCGTTTTGCTGGACAGGGAGGTAGGTCACGTCGAAGCCTTCTTCCTGCATTTTCCTGCAGGAGTCCAAGACACACTTGTGTTCCTGTACGTAATATGAGTATGTTTGGAGCTAGGGCGGAGGAACGACTGACCGTCTGGGTGGTGATGATGTGCTTCTTCTTCTCCTTGTGAAAACGGGCAACGCCCTTGATGGCCATGTTGTTGGTCTCAGTCGCACCAGACGTGAAGACGATGTCCTTCGGCTCAGCACCGATGAGGTCGGCAACGTGCTACATCAAGATGTAGGCATTGTGGACTGATTTTGAAGGGGCATTCCCACGTACCTTGCGGGCATCCTCGACAGCCTTCTCTGCCTCCCATCCATACGCGTGCGTCCGGCTGTGGGGGTTGCCATATTGTTCGGTGAAATATGGGAGCATAGCGTCAAGAACTCGGGGATCTACAGGGGTGGTAGCCTATGCAAAGATGAGCCAAAATAATGATGTGGCAAGGCTCGAGGGCCATACCTGCATGTCCAGGTAGATGGGGCGAGCCTTCGCGTTAGGACCGGACTCCTTGCGGGTGGCCTCCAACTTGAAGCCGAACATGTCTGACGGAATATGTCAATACGAGCCTGTACTTTTCACTGGGAGCGTTTTCACTGACCGACTCGAGGCGAGAACGCCGTGTCCTCCTGATACGCCGAGGGCACATCGACTACGCTGGCTCTGTCAGCACCAGAGGGCTGAACAAACGTCCTGCGAGCATCCTTTACGACCGCCCTGGGGATAGCCGAGCGAAGGGCCGTCCTCGAGAGAGCCTTGCCAGAACGCGTCGAGACTCTGGACAACATGGCGAGGAGGAGAGATGGAAGTTATCTGATAAGTGCAAGCCGGCTGGCTATATGCGCTCTGACTCTCCTGTCTTCTGCGTCGTCAGCGTATCGGCAGAGTCACGGGAGTCGATGATGATGATGAATATTCTGTCTCCGGCGCCTGATACAGGCTGCGGCATGTCCGACTGAGCCTGCTGAGCTAATACACCTGCCGTTTATGGGCACACACCCAAAAGCGGGTGCCATCAGTGATGCCTCGAGTTCGTCTCGCGCACGGACCAGTCGCAGCTCACAGAGTCCGTCTTTTCGTCGCAGCCTCGCTCCCACACCCCACATCTTCATCCCTCCCACCACCATGGCCCGTCGTCTCTACCTCGGAAGTACGCCGTTCACGCTCGTAGATGTACGGTCATGGATCTAACACACAACTCTCCGCAGGGCTCCCGCCCGATGCTCGTCCCGAAGACGTTTCCAAGTTCTTCGACGGCTATGGCCGTATCATCGACTGCCGCGTCATGACTGGTTCGTTACCTCGCAGGAACTTGGACCCCGCAGCTGTCTCAGGTGAAAACGCGACAGGTTTTGGATTCGTTGAATTCGAGAGTTCTCGCGACGCCGAGGACGCCCTCAACAACTTCAACGGCAAGAGCTTCATGGGCAACAAGTAAGCGCCTATGCGTGGCGATATCATCTTAGCGCTCACGCTACCGCAGCATCGTTGTCGAGTTCGCCAAGGAGACTCGTCCTCGCCGCGAGCCCTTTGACCCCGATCGTGCCGTGCGCTCCAGGCGCCCTCCAGGCTATCGTCTCATCGTATCAGGCATCTCTCGTGACACCAGCTGGCAGGTACGTGTCATTCATTCATATCATCGTTCTTTCAGGTCCACCTTCGAACGCGGTCGCCCTGGCTGGACAACACATACCAAATCCTGTGGGAGTTCAAGATTCTGACAAGCGCACTTCTCTACCAGGACTTGAAAGATTTCGGTCGCGAAGCAGGCAGTGTCTCCTACGCTGACATCGACCGTGACTATCCCGGTGAAGGGTTAGTAGACACCAGTCAGGTCGTCGAATTGTCCCAGTTTGACACACACTGTTATCTAGTATCCTCGAATACCTCTCTCGTGAAGATGCCGAACGCGCCGTGAAGGAGCTCGACGGTCGCGACCTCCGTGGCCAGCCCGTTCGTGTCACCATGGACCGCGAGGTGCGTTACGCACCTTTCGTCCACCAATCAGAGACTCAATTATCCCTTCCAGCGTGGCGGTGCCGATGATTATCGCCGGGAGCCCCGTCGTGATGACCGTCGGGACGACCGGTATGCACGAGACGACCGTTACCGTGATGATCGTAACAGGGACGATCGTTACAGGGACGATCGCACCCGCGAGGACCGAAGCTATCGCAGGGACCGCTCCAGGTCGCCGCCTCGCCGCACTGAAGTCGACGATCGTCGCCCCAGGTCTCCACCTCCTAGGAGGGATGTTGAAGATAGAAGACCTGCAGGGTACGATGTCCGACGAGGCGGCTATGATGACCGAAGAGGCCCTGACCCTTATTATGATCGCCGCAGGGACGATGACAGGCGTAGGGACGACCGTCGCCGCGACGAGAAGGACGATCGGTACGACGATAGGCCCCCGAGGCACGCTAACGGGGACAACGGTTGGGCGCGTTGAGTTTGCCATGGTTTTCCGTGTTCGTTGTGGACCACGGAAGGTCTCCCCCCAAAAAGGCGTCTTGGACTGGGTCTCGCATCTCTTCGAATATGTTTCTGCTGTATGCAAAGGTGGCCTGTACTTCTTGCTCGGAGGTTATCCCGCGTGTCCCCCACCGTACGCATTCGCGTTGGCGCTTACCGGCCTACCTGAGGATGGTCCACCCATTTGTGCGCTGGAGTCGTTTTCGGGACCTACATTCGCGGCAAGATATCCTTGGGTGGCGTTCGCGTTGGCAGTTTTCGAAGTCCCTTGCCCGAGTGCAAACGATGCGGTATGGTCGATGGTCCCGTCGCGAAAGGTGTGAAGGAACGTGTACCGCGTGTTGGAGTCCACCGGAGCGCTCGGGAAGACGCCGATTGGTCTACGTAATTGGGTCCGAAGTCCTATCGCATGTTGTGGGCGCGTGTGGGCGTCCGAAAACCCGTGCGAACGGGTGGTCTCTTCGGACGCGAAACGTGCGCCAGAATCTGGAGACGACGGATATCGAGGTTGTATCGTCAGGTCAATCAGCGGATGACCTCGCTTAGCCTCAGCAGGTACGTATCTCAATCTAGAGTGTTGCTCAGAACCGGTCCATGTACCCCCACCTCATGTCCTTGACCGGTTCGATGCTATTGTACGTACCTATTGGATACACGTAATAGAAGTTCGTTGCCCGATGTGCATGTGGAAAGCCCACGTCGATGTTCAATTCAAGATTCATTGTCCGCCACTGGCCAGTACAAACGATGTGCCGTCCTCTACGCCCCACCAGGCAAGGTCTCTACCTGCATACTCTTCGTCTAGTTCTACGCAATGGCCGTCTGGAAGGACCATCCACAATCTCATTGAGCTTTGTTGGGCTTTGGGTATCTTGAAGGACTTGAGGATTTTGAGCCGGAATGCACGGACCGTCATTGTGGATAGCACGCGCAAGGACGCATCGGCTTCGCAGCGTTGGAGGTAGCCTTCGACTTCCTCTGGAGGCATGCTCGACGGGGGTATGCTAGCCGCTCGGACAATGCGCACATCTGAGGGAGTTGAGATGGGTTGAGCAGCTGGAAAGATGGGCTACACAGTGCACGCAACCACCACGCACTGATCAGACGATTGCTGAGCGTGTCCTGCGTGTCCTGCGACGCGGACGACGTCGAAACATCCGGGGCACCGTGTTCTGTTCCCCGTGGTCAGTAACGAGGACGGAGCCAGTATGACGCAGATGCAGCGACGAGGAGGGACATCAAGCTTCCCGATGCGCCCACCCGAAGCGATGATGACTCACTGGAACATAGAGCCTCCCACTGCGGGTGCTGCGCTCGCCTCTCATCATCCGAGAGGCCCTGCTTGCTGATGTGCGAGAGGTACAGTAACTCGCTGTCTGTGCGTTCCTTCGGGGAGACCTACAACACACGGAGGAAAGAGATGTGAGCCGCCGCCGCACCAGTGATTGACTCCGCCCGTCATCAGCACGCGCGGAGCGACGCACCGTGGCGCCGTCAAGGATCTTGAGAGACGGAATCTTAGCGATCGCGAACGAGCGCGCATGTGGTTTGTGAACCGGATCTGGCGGGGAGAGAACGAGGACCCTTGAGCTCTGAGCGTACGCGTGGCGGTGCCTGCGCCCGTGGCCGGGGCGGGGCTGGTAGTGCCGGCCGGAGGGGGGAACGCAAGAACGCGAAACGCACCTTCGAGGAGCGGGTTCCCGGCGAGCGTCAGCGACTCGAGCTCCGGACACCACAGCGGAAGCGCGTCGATATCACGCCAGGTCGCGATGCGGTTGAACGCGAGCGCGAGGTGCTTCAGGGCGCGCACGGAGGAGCCTGCGGGTGACTCCTCCCCGTGCTGTTCGGAGGGCGGGATTATTGCCTCTATGGAGTTGGAAGTCAACACGAGGCGTTGTAGTCTGTGCGCGGCAGATCAATCAATTGGCTGCGAGATGCAAAACTGGGTAATTGAGATAAAGAATGGGCACGCACCCCGAGAGGGGTCGCATCTCGGCGCAGACACCCGCGAAGCTATCCAGACTGTTGCCATCGAGGTTTACACTCTCCATCGTGGCGTTACGGACGGCCCTTGCGGTGCTCGAGCTTGTCCCTTGTTCCGTTCTGAGAGCGTGTAGCCGGTTGTAGCCTAGCTCTACCGTTTTGAGAGACGGCATGTACTTTAGCACCGCGACGAACTCTTCCCACGTTGTCAATGTCGCGTTGAGCTGTAGCTCTTCTAGCCTGCGGAAAGCGGGGCTTTCCGGAGAGAGATTTTGCGGCGGTCTCAAGCGGTTTTGGCTGCATCATAGGCGTCAGATCCGCGTGGCAGAGAATGCGTGGTCAGCACGTACTTCAGGGATAAACTGCGAAGATCACATAGTTCGACAGTAATTGCACCCACAGTGTCCCAATCCGGGATCAGGTTCTTGGACAGGTCCAATCCACGGATTCCTGGCGGTGAAGTCATCAGCTCAACTTGACTACAGTTCCGAGGCGGACGAAGTCAGAAGTAAGCCATCCATGACGCGATACCGATAGTCGGCTGAATCATGTCCAGCCGTGGAAGTTCGAAAATGGCAACCTAAATTAAACAACGACCATAGGCTTCACATAGGGCATGCGTCTGATGCAACTGGACCATGCTCTTCCTTGTGTACCGAAGATCCAGAGGTTTCGTCCGCTAGTTCGAGGTTGGGCGATATCCCGCATTCTCACGAGTCGACCGACTTCGACGACATCTGGCAAAACTCGAAGGCATAGATTGCAAAATCCATCACCGGTCCTTGAAGAGATTGCCAAGGATTTATGCTTGCACGCATTGAATTACTGTACGAGTTCCGTCCCGTGGAGTTTCGGAGCCCAAGCGCGTGCAGAGCTAGCCGATGCCCCAGACACACTGGTCAGCGAGCTCCAGCCTCGCTAAACTATCAGGGAGTCGACGTTCCCTGTGGCTGAACAGGAAACACAGGATTGTCCAGACGACGCCACACCGAGCATGACAATCACGGCGCAATCCCTCGGCAGACACTGCAAACGGGATAATCACCAGGGCTATGTCTACTCACCAGGACATGTGCGCTTGACTTCTCCAGGAGGGTCGGCTTTCGAGACGCGTTCGTTGTCCAGGCTCACCTCACGCAGCCGCTCTAGGCGTGCGAGCTTGCTCCTGATCTTGTCAAGTCCGACGGCCTCCACCTCGATGGCACCTCCGGAAGAACCCAGAACGATTTTCTCGGACGAGACGTCACCGCGAGGGACGTCAATATACTTTGACGTGAGCGCTGTCAGGAACGTCACACCATACGAGACCGTTGGAGAGGGCCGGATGAAGGATCCGCTATTTGGGACTCTACACGAAGCATGAGAAGTTACAGGGTCGTGGCCTCGAGGCGGAATTCGTCGTCTTACAGACAGGTGAAGTATCGCTTCCCATCTTTGACGCCATCGTGCTTGCCTCGATTGGGATCATCCCACTCGACGCCCAGCCAAACGCCTGGGGTGCTCTCGACTGGACCAACATATCTGATGGTCCCGAGATGGCCGCTGTGACACAGGCGAGTGCCAATCGCGGGCAAGTCGGATCCCATGAGCGATTCCCGGGCTGTTTCCTGTGTATCGCGATCTGTGACGGCACCGCAAGCCTGTGGCGAGAAGGTGGTGGTGGTGGTGGTGGTGGTGGTCGCGGATAGAGATCTGAAAAGTTAGAACGAGGACTCCGCCGCCGGGAGACGCGCGCCGGCGGTCGCGTGTCGCGTCGGACATTGACGCCTATTGACGCGGACGCGGACGCGGACTCCGGAGGCGCGCGTCCTGGTCAGGTGGTTTTCCTGGTTCCTGGTTCCAGCGCCGAGTGTCCCTGCCATCATCGGACTCCCGCATTTCCTCAGCGTTCCCCGTTCTCTCCTCCTCGACGACTCGGACTCTCAACGTTCTCTCCCAGATGTACGCGCGTAATGTGCTTTTGAGAAGAATGTCTCGTCCTACCGCGACAGCAGCTCAGCGAACTGCAGCCATCGGCCGTCACCTCATGTCCTCCTCCGCTTCCACTCCTCACTCTCGGGTGGACGCCCCCGACGAAGCCCCGGTTCTCTTTGAAGCAAACGGCCATGTCCGCACATACGTCCTCAACAGGCCGAAGAAACTGAATGCGCTTAATGAGCCCATGCTCAGCTTGCTGCGGCCTCAGATTGAGGTGAGATTCGATCCGGTCACGTAGCGCGCAACCCCGTACCTACCCCCGTTCCAGGAATGGGCCCAGGGCGACCTCGCAAAGGTCATCGTCGGCCGCGGCGTCGGGCGGGCATTCTGTGCCGGCGGTGATGTCGAGAGTACATATCCCAAGCCTTCTATCCCAACCCGCGGTATGTTGACCTGAGTGACAGGTGTTGTGAGGGATGCTAGCAACCCCGAGACTCGGCCCAAAGCAATAGACTTCTTCCACAGAGAGTCAGTCACTGATGAACGACGTTCACTCTCAATGAAGAAGCTGATTATGTGGCAGGTTTGAGATGGACTACATCTTGGCCGCGTTGCCGAAGCCTTACATATGCGTCATGGATGGCATTACCAGTACGTGGACGATGTCTGTTCGCCTATGCTAATGTCATTAATGCTGTAAGCAGTGGGTGGAGGTGTCGGTTTGTCCGTGAACGCGAAGTTCAGAATTGCTACCGAGAAGACTGTCTTTGCCATGCCGGAAACGAAGATTGGTTACTCTCCGGACGTCGGAGCCAGCTATTTCCTTTCTCGAGTCGACGGGGAAATCGGAACTTATCTAGGCTTGACCGGAGTCACCCTTAGTGGCCGAGCTGTCTTGTGAGTGACTCTCCTCAGCTGTTTGTTACCAGGCTCACCGCTCCTTTGTCAGTGAACACGGTTTCGCGACGCATTTCGTCGAGTCTCGAAGGGTCCCCGCGCTCTTGGAGCGTCTTGCGGCCTTGGAGAATCCCAGTTACGAACAGATCAACGAGCTAATCGAGGAAGCGAGTTCCGGACGTGAGCCGGATGAGCCCACGACCGCTATCGTGGGCGCGAAACGGGAGGCGCTTGACGCGGCCTTCAGTCATAACACCGTTGAGAAGATCGTGGCCGCCCTCAAGGAGCAATCGGAGTCCCATCAGGACGAGTCTGTCCGTCAATGGGCCGCCGATACCCTGGTCGAGCTTGAGAAACGGAGTCCCACGAGCCTCAAGGTTGCACTCGCTGCTATTCGGAGAGGCAAGCACATGTCCCTCCTGGACGCGCTGCAAATGGAGATGAACATTGCTACCGCGTTCTGCGTGCGTGATCGGCGCGTTTATCTCCTATGATTCGGACCTCACCGCCTCATCTTCTATCAGAGCGGCGCGACGCCCGACTTCAAGACAGGGGTCATGGCTGTCCTAGGTCGAGAAGATCAAGGAGCGGCCCAACTGGTCCCCGTCGCGACTGGAGGACGTGGACGAGAGCGAGATTCTGAAAACGTTCTTCTCCAAGTACACGCCTGAGGAAGGCACGGCGCCCAAGCTCGCCCCTCCGGACTACTTGACATCTGCGAACAAGATGATGGATCCGATGCGTTTCGCGCTGCCCACTGAAGCCGAGATCCGGTCCATGGTGGACGGCAGCCACAAGTCCAGCGGTGCCACGGAGATCACGCTCGACGAGCTTCTTGCCAAGTTTGATAGCCTGCGCAAGGGCAAGGTCGGCGTGCGCGAGAAGGTCCTGGAGGTCGTGGAGCGCAAGTGCATCTTCGAGGAGGACAAACACATGGACAAAAAGTGGCTCAAGTGGAGGTACTGAACGCCGAAGCGGATTTTCTGTCTTCTAGCCTACTACCCCTAGCTTTTTCGCTTGTAATGCTATCATCCTATCGCTCTCGATGTTTCTGGCATATCTGCCTTGTGAATGAGTCTCTCCGCGGATAGAGCACTCTTCGTCGTTTTGGTGTCGCCGGATCTCAGACAAGGATCCCGGCTGAGATGAGCGAGTACAATTGACGCTGCCAGATTCCAACGCACCCGTTACTTGACATGAATTGATTGATCCTATGGCATGGAATATGTCTCATGACGTCCGTGTAATTATGCCTGCTAGTGGACCTCCTAGGACGATGACGCCGAAATGTCATGAAGATTGTACACGGTGCAGCCATGTTCGCGACATTGTCATCCGTTTGCCAATAGACAGTCGGACACCGGGCCGCTAGCTTCATACGTCAACCACGCTTCAAGTGCACGATCACGGTATGCAGTTAGCAGGGCGACTCAAAGCGACTCAGACTCACAGACGCTCCCGGAGGCTGCCTGCGAAAGCGAGATGCCGGAGACGCGATGTTGTCGCTCCCGGATGGGAAGTGATTGAAGACTCCGGGAGCGTGGGGAAATCGTCGGGCCCTAGGCTACCACTGGGCCGGATCGCTCCGCGCTGGGCAATCAACTGCGACGAGATGCTCTACTGCGCGAGAGGTTGCGTCGATGAGCCTTTCGAATCTGGATCGGATCCCAGCGCCCACGCGCACCGCCCGCTTCTGTGGGCTGATGGCAGAAGCCCCGCTTGTCCATTCAGCGGCGGAGTCGACGTTTCGACCCCAAGTACAGAGGCGTTCGTGTCTGCATAATAGGCGGGCGTGAGCCACCGGGACGGCGCTGCCCGCACAGCTGCTGTCTTCCGTAGCATATCCATCACAGCTGGCACGCAAGATGAGTGTAATGCGCAGTACATTGGTGGACAATTGCCGTACACACCTTGCGGGTGGGACTTCGATTTCCAAGCTTTGATGATTGCGCCCAGGCGCTTAGCCCAAAGAAGAATAAGGGACGTATGCCCGGGACTAGGGAATAGAATGCGCGGGCGGGAAATGCCAGTGCTATGGACAGTGTGTATGCGTAGGCTGTGGAAAGCGAAGCTTTGGACAGATCTCAACAAGTGATGGTCAACAAAGGCCGTATGTTGGCACCGTTGCGTGGTGAGACGGTTTGTCGTTTTCGGATTCTGCGGTGACCAAAGGTCATCAGGGACCCCGCAACAGAGGGCAAAGCTGTATCCGACCGCATGTCCGATGAAGCCTACGCCGTGCGGAAAATGAAACGGGAGTTGTAAACGAATTGCTGGCGCTTTGGGGATGTCGCCACCGCCGAATGGGCCGTCAACCTCGGTAAACACGCTTGGCGCGTAGTTCGTGCACTGTGTGGCTTGCTGGGTATATATACAATCTCATGTCAGGGGATATGCAACCACCAAGCAGTACTCACCACTCGACAACCCAAGCCTCTCCGGTCCTTTGCATCCTCTCTCAAACATGAACGTCTCCTCTCCTGTGCATATGGTCGGCCGCCTGCTTGGGGAGACCGCCTATCGAAGCGCACGCTCAAATAGCCTGTCGGGTGGCCATCCATTCAGCGGGCGATTCTACGACGTCGACCCGGTCACTGGGTTTATCCCTTCTCAGCCTCTACCCAGACTCACCGGAGAGTTCACCCTTTGGGAGGATGCGTTAGAAGACGCGCGTCGCGTCCTCAAGCTCGGTGAAGACAAGGGTGAAGAAGCGCAGGCGAAACGCGCAGCGGGCGAGCGATGGAGGCAACAGCTGAGGGCCGTGAGTATTTGGAATATTTCTTGACATCCCATAGAACTCACCAAGTATGCAGTGGCCCGTGCTCGACGTCGCCAGGCTCGGTGACAAGCGCACCATCTGGCGTAGGGCGCACTACATCCTCGCGTGTCTCCAGCACTTCTACATCCACTCTCTCCCTCCGCAGCCTCCAAAGACTTCCATCATCATCCCAAAGCCTCTTGCGGTCCCTTTGGTGGAGGTCTCCAAGAAGATTGACTTGCCGCCAATCCTCACTTTCGCCGACATCGTCTTGTGGAATTGGGAGCTTGTCAACCCTAACGAACCAGTATCTCTTAGACAACGTCCGCTTCCTCACCTTGTTCTCGGGTACCGAGACGGAGAAGAACTTCTACGCGCTCTCGCTCGCAGCGGAGTTGAAAGGCGCGGAGATGGTCGAGATATTCGAGCGGTTCATGAACCTCCCCTGTCTTGCGGACCGCAGCGCTATCGCGACCGTCGCCCGAGATCTTGAGCGACTTGTCCCAATCATCAACGAGTTATCCGACATCCTCCAAGGGGCTCGTTCGAATATCGACCCCCACATTTTCTACTGGGTAGTCCGACCCTGGTGGAACGGGTCCGACGCCTCTAGGCCCTGGGTGTTTGAAGGTGTCTCGCCGTACACCTCCTTCGACCTGGGCGGGGCGTCAGCAGGACAGAGCTCGGTCATGCATGCTTTGGACATCTTCCTGGACGTCGACCACGGACTCAAGCAGACGAGGCAGCCATCTCCGTCTCCGGAGAACCGACGCGCGGACACCCGCTTCATGGAGAAGATGCGCCGATACATGCCCGCGGAGCACCGTGCCTACCTCACGCAACTGCAAACCCAATCCCTCCGAGAGCTCGTGCAGCGCACTCCCTCCCTTCGTGCACCGTATAACGCGGCCGTGGAAGCCCTGAAGAAGTTCCGAGACGGCCACATCCGCATCGGGACCCTCTACATCATCTCGCAGGCACGTTCAATCCCTCCTGCGTCCATGGGCGGCGCAGAAGCCTTTCCTCAGAGGGAGGATCGCTCCAAGGGAACTGGGGGAAATCCTGTGGGGGTCCTCCTGAAGGCAGGACGCGACGCGACGCAGCGCACGCTCCTGAAAGATTAGGTCAGCTTGCTGGTATACATCACAGTTGCATCAAATTGTCTTGCGGTACATAGAAGTCAAACTGCGCAACATAGACGTACCTTAGATCGTATCGCTGCTTTGTCCCGCTTTCTTGTTTTCCCTAGTTGTCTGTTGTAGATCTAGAGTGGAGATTCGTCGATACCTTACCGTGACCTGATTAGTAGTATGCTGCTATTCCTTTCAGCAATAGAATTTTCTTGGATTACCTGCAGCATAACACGGGGCATACGCGACCGCCGCTATGGTCCTTGATGCCAGTGGCGGCTGAATGGTGACATTGGTGAGCGTCGCATTCCTAGAGCTCGGCGAATTGAAGGTGGCAGCGCGCGCGAGACGGACTTCGCGAGCGTGCAGACCTTGAATAGGAAGCGCTTATGTAAGGAACGCGTGCAGCGTGGGTAATTGTGCGACGCGTCCAAGTCGCGTCTCTCCCGCTCTTGACCACCATCTTCTCCTTCATCATGGCCGACGTTCAGCTCACCAATGGCTTCTGCGCCCGTCTGAACAACTCAGAGAACGAAGAAGATGAACTCTATAACTCACAGCCCGTCATACAGTTTCTCTCCTTCAAGAGGGTACCGCCCAGCGGCGGCGCGAGTACCGTGGACCGATACCGCGTCATTGTATCCGACGGAGAGCATTTCCAGCAATCTATGCTCGCGACTCAGCTCAACCATCTTGTGGAGGAGGAACAAGTCTTGAAACACTCGATCGCCGTGATAGAGAAGTTCACGTGCAACCTCGTTCAGGGAAAGAAGTGAGAGAGTCATTTGTTGCTCGGTGGACTCTATGAACGATCGCACTATCCGTAGACTGCTCATCATCCTGGCCATGCGTGTCCTCAAGAAGGAGGCCGAGAAGATTGGCAATCCCACCCCTCTTCAGCTTCGTGGCAGTAGCAGTGGCCCTTCGGTCGAAATGCAAGCCCAAACTCCAGCCGTCCAGTCCCCGGCGCCTTCGACTTCCATGAACACACCGAATGTGACAAGCACAACGGCACCCCCCGCGCAACCCGCGCGTCAGCAGACGCAAGCTGGCCGGGGAGGTCGTCATGCAATCTACCCTATCGAGTCCCTGAGTCCCTATCAAAATCACTGGACGATCAAGGCTCGTGTCACTGCGAAATCCGACATCCGCACATGGTCCAATCAGCGTGGAGAAGGCAAATTGTTCAACGTGACATTGATGGATGAGAGCGGCGAGATTCGTGCAACCGCATTCAACGCTGCCGTCGACGAGTTCTACGATCGCCTTCAGGAAGGCAAAGTATATCTCATCTCCAAAGCCAAGGTCAACCTTGCGAAGAAGAAGTTCTCAAACCTCAACAACGAGTATGAACTCACGCTTGAGCGCAGCACGGAGGTTGAGGAGGTATGCACTTCGCAATCATTGTAGCTCCTTGACTGATGAGTGTGTAGTGTCCTGATGCCACCGATGTGCCCACGGTGAAGTTCACATTTGTTGATATCGCTGGTCTACAAGAGCTTCCCAAGGATGCAATCTGCGGTATGTTCGCCTATGAGGCTCACTTTATCGTATCACTCACATGCATGTTGTAGACGTCATTGGTATCGTGAAAGAAGTAGGCGAGCTGTCTACTATCACCTTCGAAGGCCACGAATAAGGAGGTTGGTCGGCAATATTGTCAATTTGAATGATATTGATGATCTCGCTAGATCCCGAAGAGAGACCTTACTGTCGTGGACAAGTCTCGGTTCTCTGTCAGGGTCACTCTGTGGGGCAAACAGGCCGAACAGTACAATGCGACAGACCAGCCTGTTGTCGCATTCAAGGGCGCCAAAGTTGGGGACTTCCAAGGTAGCTCCCGTTTGCCTGTCGGCGTTTTGTTATTGATGATGAAATCTGTACAGGACGGTCGCTGTCGGTCATGAGCTCTAGCAGCATTTTCATCAATCCCGACATCCCTGAGGCTCACCTTCTTCGAGGCTGGTACGACTCTATCGGTGCCGAGCAGACTTACCAATCCCATACCAACACCATGCCGTCCGGCGGAGGTGTCAACTTCGACCGCGTGGAGATCCGTAGCCTGCATGATGTGAAAACGTCAGATATGGGACTGTCCGACCGGGTCGACACCTTCTGTTCCCGCGCAACCATCATGCATATTCGAAACGAGAACATCGCCTATCCGGCGTGCCCTACCCAGGGCTGCGGCAAGAAAGTCTTGTTGATGGGTGACAGTTGGCGTTGCGAGAAGTGCGACAAGTCGTACCCCAAGCCGGAGTACAGGTAGGTGCTTGCGCGTTTACCGCTCCTTGACACCGCTGACTGCTTGTAGATACATGATATCCATGGCGGTGGCCGACTATTCTGGCCAGGCGTGGTTTTCGGGGTTCAATGACGTCGGCAAAGCCATCTTTGACATATCTGCCGATGAACTGATGGACATTAAGGTACGTCGGTACTGACCCCCTTTCTTGACGTTGATCATTTTGAATAATACTTGGCCGCAATAGGAACGCGACGATACGAAGTTCAACCAGATGTTGGAACGCGCGATCGGCTCCACTTACAACTTCGCGTGTCGTGCACGGCAGGACAACTTCAATGTCAGTGCTCGCTCTGGCATCCGCACAAACGGTCACTACTCACCTTTTCTGTCCCTCATCTAGGACCAAACGCGCGTGCGGTACGGAATCTCGCGGATTTTGCCTCTGGACTATCGTGAGGAGGCCTCTTACCTGGCCAACCTCCTGCTCCGTAGCGAGTGGAGTCGTTGATTTAGGATCGTGCTGATGAAGTCGTGGTCTATGCTCAGTCCGCAGCTGTCTCGTTGTACTAGTATTGATAGTATTGGACGACGTCTTGTAGTATGATGATCATTGTGGTGCATCATTGTGTTTGATTCAGCCAAGTTGCAATGTCCACTAGAAGCAATAGCGTACCATTTCCGATTACTATCCAGACGATTCCATACAATATGCATAAGATGAACCAGTAGCAACAACAACAACCCGAGGCTTTACAACGATAAGCATAGGTATCGTCTTTCTACGCGTACAATAGGAGGAAGGACAATAGTGTTCGTGAGCATAAGCATGAATGTGGATCATGTCGCAGGGTCCTCGGGTTTATTAGCCGGCCATTGCAGGAGGTCCCAGGCAGAGCCGGCTGAATCAAGCAGTCTATGCAGCACCTCGCTCGCAGTCTCCATGCGGAATGCCGTAAAGTTGGGAAGTTTGATAGGTGGGCAGTTCTAATCGTAGGCGCCACATCATCACAAGATTGTGCCAGAAGTCGAGCTGAGGTTCGTATGGCGTGAATGATGCGGTAGAGGAGAAGGTAGGGGAGGAAGATGTAGATGAGGCAGATGCCGTCGTATCGACCGCGGTGGGCACTTCCACTTGCGACGCGGTGTCGGGATCAGGGAAGTACCATCGCGTCGAGCTTGCTGCGGCGGTTGTGGTCTCCGTGATGATCTCTGTGGGCGCCGCTGTGACGTGCAGGGTCGAAGACACAGCCTCTGAAGATACGACCTCCGATATAGGCATAGGCACAGGTTGGATGGACGCCGACGGCGGCTCGCCTACGATTGGAGAGCGGGTACTCAGCACCGAGATCAGAGAGATGAGCACCGAAGTGAAGGTCAGTAGGACCTGGAACCATCCTACGGTCCAAGCGCGACGAGATAGCGAAACGGCCGGGCGCGAGGACGGAGAGCTGTGGGCCGACGGAGCCAGCTCGATGGCCAGATGTGGGTGGAAGTACTCTTCAAGTGCATAGTGTACGAGTTGAAGGCCCTGCGGGACGGGCCGCTCGATGCTGAGATTCGTCTTGGTTGAGACGATCTCGAAGCCTAGTGGGAAGGCGAGGATCAGCACAAACGCCTCAGGGCAAGGGGGATCTTCATTCTCACCTGACTTGAGCAGCACGTTCACCTCAAGTACGCTCACCGGCAATGAGAAGCTCGGAAGCAATGCGTTGACGGTGACGAGCTCGGGCGCTGGCCCTTTGCCTTTCCGCAGGGGCTGCGGTTCCGTTGGTTCTTGCTTTCCCCGCACTAGGTAGATGATCTCCACCTTGCCGCCGCACGCGTCGCCGAGATGCACTCGAACCCAAGTGACCCACTGCTTACCGCTCGACTCTCCGAAAGGCACCGTGCCGCTAATCTCAGGTTTCACGACAGGGCTAGTGATGAAGCGAACAGAGACACCTTCGAGACTCGCGCTGACGACCTCGATCTTGGGCGCCTCGTCGGCGACGGATGCCTTTGAATCGAGATTGGGGTGAGCAAGGCCGAACTCGAGCCATTCCATGTCCTCCTCCGTGGGGGCCGGTAGGTCAAGGCGAACGGCGTAGTCAGGCGAACCCGTTGTGTTCTCCTTGAGCAATGGAGTGACTGTGACGTTCACGGAGGGAATGAGAAGCGGCCCGTCCCGTTGAACAGGTATTCGCATTGAAGACGTGAAGAAGGATTGTCGAACGATGGAAGGCGACGGCTCCCGATACGAGGCACCATTCGGTGCGCGATGGCGGCTTCGAGACCGGCGCGAGACTTCGATACTCTCCTCCATACGAGCGCGCGCTGGTGGCGAGGGAGATCGCTTGACAGGACGGAGCGCGATGCGGGCTCCGTCTGTGCCGCACTTGACCTGTCCACCTTTCTGCAACACGGTCTTGCGAGTCTGGGCATTGCGGATATCCCCGACGGAGTTGTACACGTCGACCATCGCGTCGTTCACGTCGCTTTGGATAGTGCAGGAGATATGTTCCTTATCGGCGCAGAGCACGCGAAACCGAGGAACGACGACCACGTCCGGTTCTGTTTCGTCGTCGGAGGGATGTCGGGAGGCGTTAGGGGAAGACTTGTACCGACGTGAGCTCAACACCAGTACGGGCTTCCTTGGGGTTACTAGCACTGTCCCAGAGATCCTGAATTTGAAGTCCTGCTTCGCGGGCGGAAGGAGGTCGTTCATATTGATATGCATGGTGATGGGAACCTTCGGAAGGTGCGGGGCGTCTTCCTCGTAGTCCGTATCGACGTCCGTTGCCCGCCCGTTGAGCGACGACGCTCTGCTCCTGCGGTCGTTTTCCGGGCTAGAGGGTATAGGAAGTGAGGCCAATGATGAGATGGGCGTTGAGCTGGGGGAGGTTTCGAACGAATAGTCCGCGACATTCTGCGCTGGAAGCGGCGCGCGAAGGAGAGAAGATGTCGAGGATGATGAGTCGAACCGCATGGGGGCAGTGGCCATTCGTTGCCGCACGACCATTGGGCGAAGACGGGAGTACGTATATCGAGGGATTGTCTACCGAAGACTGTCGGGAGAGCGGAGGAGTCGGGGGAGGTCCTGTAGCATACCCCATGAAGCCGACGTCGCCGCCGATAGTCCACTTGTGTTCCAGCCCTGACACCCAAGATACGTCGCAGTCCTCGGCATCCAGTCCCAACATCCAGCCCAAGTAACGTCGCCACGCCGGGAAACCAGATACCTTTGCATGTCGCCTCATACTGTAAACGCATCACGACACCCTCTGGGGTTCCGTAGTTCGACTCCCTGCCCGCCCCTAGAATCGAGCAGCTCATAGAAGCCTTGACCTCCCGGATCCCGACCCTGCGGCGTCCATCCATAGTTTGTGGCAGCTCCTCTGGCCTGATCGGCTTGGCCCATCTGATCCGTATACGATCACTGCTAGGAAAAGAACCTTGGATGCCACACCCATCAGGGAACCCAGCGGAGGTGGATGCATCGCTCGACTCGTCGTCAGCAAAGTTGTTGTACGAATGAGAGCGCGATAGGCGTGCCGACGTGCTCCGTGTGACATGGGGATCTGAGGTCATTTCCCAAGCCCCGTAATTGTCATCTGCAGAGGACAATGACGCTGTCGAGGAGGATGTCTTCTGGGAGTTGGGCGGGAAAATCTTCAACCTGATGTGATTTGAGAGGCACCGCGGCAGAGGTATGGACAACTTCGAGCGCATTCAGGAATATATTCACATAGTTCGTAGAGGGACTCACGAGGTAGGGAGCATGAGGAGGTTGCGTCAACAATGGTACCCAAAGGTCGATAGCGGCCATGAATTGGGCCACCACTGATAGCCGTTTGCTTCGTGGATCAACCTCCCTCCGAGGGAACTCCTTTGGGAGTATAAATGAGACATGATAAGAGCTGACAAGTATCTGCCCAGTGTATCTCTCGTCCAGCGGAGGTAACAGATCGGACGAGGAGACGTTGGTGTCCGTCGGTAGGTAGGATTGAGCAGAGCGCGCAGGAAGGTTGAGGGCGCGCGCGGCCTTTTGGAGCAGCGGGGAGGTGACCGAAGAGAAGTTGTAAGGCGCAGAGTTCCCATCCAGAGGATGTACTTGGGAGTCCAGGATCTTGAGGTTCTCCTCTGCGAAGTGGGAAATTATGAGTTACCACCAAAGGTAGGGACTCGACCGGGGATAGACTGACCTGGAAACAGAGGAATCGAGGAGCCTGGGGTCACACCATCCAGTGGAAGGCTGATCTATGACATTGCGCAGAGTTCAGGATACAGTGCGAAGCACACGCGAGAGTGGCAAAAATCGCGGACATCGTCTTACCTTCAGATACATCTTGATCGCCGCCCCATTGGCACCACGCTCCGCGCGCCCCTCAATTGCAAGGCGCGTCACGACATTGAGCTTCTGCTGGCCAACGGTAGTTGCGTGCGATACCGAGTACGCTGGGGACGTGAGAGGCGGACTGCCTGAGATGGATGGGCGACTGTAGCGCGAAGAGCTAGGCATGACGCTTGGCAGTTGTACGCGCGTTTTGACGTGTAATTCTCGTGTCGGGTATCTCGTCGAGGCTCCAGGCAGCGGTCGTGATGGTCGTGGTAGGGAGAAGAGCTCTGGAGCAACGCCGAACGCGCTGGTGGCTTTTGGAGAGGCTCGCGGCTCGCGGCGGTGAATAGCACATTCAGTCGTTACGCGTCCAGGCTCTTTCCCAGCCAACTCCCGATCAGGCAGCGCACATACGCATAAGCGCCCTCCTTAATTGTCTTTCTCTCGCTCGTTACTCACGCACACAGCTCTCTAACCCGCATAATTCACCACGACCGCTGTCTGCGATGTCAAAAGCACCGTTACCATCAACGTTAACAATGGGGCTCTATAGATACACACTAGTTGCGATTAAATGCTGTCAATACCTGGAAGTAGGAAGATCGCCCCATTCTACGAGCGGGCGTGGCGGCTCAGACGCCTCCAACGATGCGCGGAACGCCTTGGGATCCTCAACAAACGTCGCCCCTTCAACAGCTACTTCCTTCCCATCGTCGGCCGCGGGATATTGACTCAGCAACGCAGGAACCTCCGTGGTGAGTGCTTGCGCGACCTGAGGAGGAACGGTCGCCGCCTGAGCGAGCAGTGTGTCCCGCCAGTAGTTCGCGAACTTGTCAAGTGGCGCGTCACCATCTGAGGTGAGGGCTTCTCTCCATGCCTGCTCGTTGACGGAGTACCCGCGCTCCGCGACCTTCTTCGCAAAGGCCTCCATGGCGGGAACGCTGATCTTCGCTGGGCGAGGCTTCTGAGACTTGACGTGGATGGAGAGTTTCGCCCGGGCATTCGACGACGGTTCTGCGTGTGAGCGGAAGAGCGCCAAGATGTCTTCCTTCGTGATGCTGTCCAAGAGGTTGGCATCGTTGTCGCCTATAAGAAACCAATCAGTGCGCTTGCAAGGCGTGCAGCCATTCTCGTGCTTACGGCGAAAAAAGTCGAGGTATCCTTGTTCAATATGGCCCCAGTACCTGTTCACTTCCTCGCCGAGGTTCTTCGGAGCTTCTCGCCAGCGCTTCTGCAGCGCAACGCGGTGTTCATGGAACTCATCGTCCGACATCGTGCGCAGCTTCTCGTCCATCTCGCGGAGGAACGCTTCTATGCGCTGCTCGAGGTACGCTGGTTGCCGCTCACTCTGCACGACGATACGGACGCCGGTCTGACCGCCGCCCGTGAGGTTCCATTGTGAAGCCGAGACGATGTAGCCGAGCTGCTCTCGCGTGCGGAGGACGTTGAAGGCCGGCTCCGAGAGTATGTGTGCGAGGAGCGCCGCGCTGGCACGGGTCCGAGGCTCAGTCGTCTTCCCGATGTGCATGTAATAAGTCAAAGAGGAGTTTGGTTCCTCCTTGTTGGGAACGGCGGTTTGCCAAACGAAGTTGGAGCCTGAAGAGTGTCATTTAGAACGACGGATTAGCATGCGCTCAGAGTGTAGACTACGCACCCGAAGGAAGGACCAGTGACCTCTCGATGACTTCAGATGCCGGTATGGGCGAGGACTGCAGCATCTCTTCCGCCATCTGAGCTAGCCTGGAAGCCTCCTGAATATGTATGTCAGAAACAATCAGTTGCAGAAAGAATAATCACACTCACATCCTTGTGCATGTTGCCGACGACGAGCATCTTGATGTTGATCTTTGAGAGTACAGAGGCGATATGGCTCTGCATTTCCTCTGTGGAGATGGCTAGAAGGAGCAAGTCAATCATCACGTACAGATGACGACCATAACAATACATACTGGGGATCTCTTTCAGAAGCTCTGACATGGTCCACTCTCGCTCGGTGAGCATATAGCGCGCATAGTAGTCCGAGAGACGGTAGGGCTGCCCGAGGAAGAAGTTCTCATACTCGCGTTTTGCCTATCGTTCCAAGGTCGATGAGCACCATCCTACTCTGTGTTGGAGACGGGAGACATACCTGATCCTTCATGACCTCCAGCCTGTCCGAGTTCACCCTGTGGCCGCGAACGCGTTCTAGCACGTGTTTGGCCAGTACATGCAACTTGTCATTGTAGCCGTTCAGGGTAACGTATAGGCCGAGGGAATGTGCGCCAAAGTAGTAAGACAAGCCAGCGAGGTCAGCATCGTACGCGAACTCAGTGAGGGAGTCGGTGACAAGATCGGCGAACAAGCTGTACAATGATGAGTCAAAGATGACAACCCAGCGACAGGTATCGCTTACCGAGTCATGACAAATGTACGTGCAGAGGAATTAGGTACTGGGCTGCGATGAGGACAAGTTCTCAGCGAAAGACGAGGGAGGGTAGGAACGATATTGAAGATCTTACCTGCGGATGTCCATGATGACTTGGGCCTTTGGTACCCAGAACTGGTCGTCCTTCTTGTGCCACAACGATGACAGCGGGGTCTCGCGGATGAGGAACGGCCGTTTAGCAGGCTAGTCACATTACTCAACATGCTGTCCCCGTCATGTGCGAGAGTCTCGCATACCTGATCAAGCTCGCGCTTCTCTACATCCAGGTTCGTCGGGATGAACTCGTTCGGCCCAGGAAGGAAGAGCTCCTTCAGGTCGTTTGGCTCATTCGCCTTCTTTACGAACTCCTCAGAGAGGCGCTCGACATAGTACGGCGTCCCATACCACGGCTCCTTCTCCCACTTGAGGTCCTTGCCCCGCACACGCACATACTCGTCCGCCTGGGTCATCAGCACCGTGCGCGAGCGCTCGATGCGGAGCATGTCCAGCATCTCGCGCATCTCGCGCTCGCCGCCGTTCACGGGGTCGTTCTCGTCCCATTCCTGCACGAGCTGCGGCGCGGAGAGGATGAGGTCGCGGGGGACGGGCCAAGCCATGTGTTCGGCCACCCATACGGCGTAGTCGTCCGGGCGGCGTTTCTCGGCGAAGCGGAAGCGGGTGGCTGAGATCAGGCTGCGTTCGCGCTGGTACCACGCAGGGAAGTCCGAGGCGCGCAGCATCGAGATGTACTTGAAGATCGTGTTGATCAAGGTCTCGTATTGCTCTGTGAGAATACCTGTGAGCTATGACTATCCATACGCGAGCTCTGGCTGGTGGACTTACCGAAGCCCTGGGGAGTCATGTTCAGAGTGACCTTGAACATAGCAAACCCTCTGGCAAGATTCTGGGGACCCGCGCTCAAGGCAGTGATCCAACCCTTCTGTTTCAGGTACGAGTGGAGGGATCCTGGTCCTTCATGTCCAAGGAAGTGCGCGAGGAACCCTGCAGGCTTGCGACGCCAGTATGGAGGCAGATACGGCATAGGGAAGCTGACTTCCAATGCGTGGAACGACATGACAGTTTGCACTGACACAAGGGTCTGCATCGCATTATCAGCCCATATGCTTTTCTTCATGTAAGAGATTCCTACTCACACCCATCTCATTCGGGCCGAAGGGATGCTCGCTGATCATATGCAACGGTTCTCTGCCACGGTTGGGGATGGGTGAGAAAAGCGAGGCGACCATGTCGGCGAGTTCGTCCAACGACTCTGCACTCCGTATGAGCTATTGTACCACGCTCCTTACCTAGTCACTGTACCGACCTTTCCCTACGACGCACAGGCGCATCCGGCTGGCACAGTACTCCCGACTCCACCATTCCACGAGCCTACGACGAGTCTCCCTGCCGACTACACCTCCATCTCCTTCGAGTTCACTGTTCGCGGAACTTACCGAAGGAGCAGGAGACGTGGCCCGAGAATCAGTGGGAGTCACCGCCAAGTTGCCGTTTGCCGTTTGCGCAACGCCGTTACCGTGATCAAGCAGTCCCTTCGCCTTGAGCTCCTTGCCGACTTGAGACAGACTCTCCTTATTTCCAGATCCGAATTTACGCCAAGGGTGTCCCTCTTTGCTGAGGTGCTTGTTTACCTGGTAGATGCGCCAAAGGTCACTCTGGAGGTTCTTCTTGTGCTCCGAATCGACCGCGTTAAGTTCGCGAACAGTGCATGATGGCGCGAATAGCGGGGAGTGGAAGAAGGCTGCGAATCGCGAGAGCGCCCCGGGGAGCGCGGCAGTAGCGACATTGAAATAGTAGTTCGTGTTCGAGGTGCCAGTGTATGCGTTAGAGCTGCCGTTATTCTTCGCCAAGTACTATTCAAGGAGAGTTGAGGTGTTTGGTTTTGGCCATATGAACACTACTGACCTCTGAGTATTCGTTCTCCTTTGGGTATTGTTCGGTTCCCTAGAATACCACCTCAGAGGCTACTACGAATATGCATTGAACAGACCGCCCACCATGAACAATAAATGCTCGCAGAAGTGAGCCAAACCCGGCATATCATCCTATTCGATGCTAGCGTCAGCATCTGCGCAGCGCATGCTGCCCTAGAGCAGATCGCGGTGGACCAGCGTCAACTTACTGGGTCGTAGAGGTGGCCGACGGCGACGTCCAAGCTAGCAGCAGCCTTGTCCGCTTTGGCATCATGAACCAGCATGGCCTGGAGACCGTTCTCCAGTTTGATCACGCGATATTCTCTGTCATCTTGCGGGGACTTCTCGATCGGCTTGCTGAACATCTCGTATGGGGTAGGACCGGTAGTGACACGGTTCCAAGTACCCGGGGCATCAGAAGGCTGGGTAGCAGCGACCATAGCTAAACCAGACCGAGGACCTAGACCGAGAGAGAGCTTGGGTAAAGCAAGAGAGCGGTAAGAGAGAGCGGGACGTTGAGCCGCCGCGAAGAGTCGCAGCATGCGCGTCCTAGTCACGACGAGAGAACCACTTTTGTTCTTCGACGCTTACGTACTGGGCATATAGAGAGCGCTTGGATAGCTCCGTTTGAGGTGAGACCAGGAGAGCAGAGTGCTCGAGCGGGCGAAGAAGAGAACGTTGACTGGCCCAGTACCCAGCCAACAACCGAGGAGGTACCTGCAGAAGTCGAACCTCGGATGGAGTGCGCTTGGGAAGTTGGGAAGACCGCGTGGCTCGGCACTCCGGTGGCTGCTGTAGCGGTGGCTGCTGCATTTCGTCGAGCGCCCAATGCATGCGCCCACGAGCAGGCAGAATACTTCATCGACCCAGAAGGCGGCCTGGAGGCCAGCTATTGCAACTAATGTACGACATGGTGCTATACTATACGGGATTGCTGGTGGTATATGTATGAGCAGGAAATATGAGTACTAGTCTGCACACCCGCTGTGCATGCAGCTCGGACCAGTCCTCGAAGACGGTGATGGAATGTCATCGACCTACTATCGATTAACAGCGTATAGCAAAGGAAAGCGACGTGATAATGCACAACAGAGCTGCAGAGGAGGTAAAGAACAGAAAGGAATGGGAGCGGCATATGAGAACGTATCCACGAAGAAGAGAGGAACCATGCTAGAGTAAACCCGCGGCAGTCCACTGACGGATATGAAGAGACTACATGGAAATCGGGAGTCGTACGTATGTGTCACTTCCTCTTCGCTGGCTGTTTCCCTGCAGCGTTCCTGCCATTCAACGCGGCTTGCACCTGATCGTAATTCTTGGGCCGGCGGAAGAGCAGGACATGCGGTTCGGGAGCTGCGCATATGATCAGAAGGTTCATTCGCGTCGTGAAACGTATCAAGAGCATGTAATGCTCACCATGAACCTCATAGTGCTCCCATCCTAAACTCTGCGTGATGCCAATTCCGCGCCACTCCTCTTCTGATAGCAACCGGAGGGTCCCGCTGTTATCGGGATTGAAGAAGTGCTTCGGAATCATTTTGAAGAGCGGCTTGGGTAGGATGACATGCCGATACTCGTATTCGTCGTCCGAGTATCGTTCGGAATAATGGATCCTATCGCAAGGCGAACGCTGAGCCAACGATCGTCCGAGAGGTCTAGGGAAGCCTCTTACTTCTCGATGTACTCCTCGAGTTTGCGTGCGACTTCCTGAGCCTTGGCGTCCTTTGCAGCCATGTCAAGGTGCTAGGAGATATTGTGCGCGAGAAGAGCAGAGAAAGAGATGGGACAGATGCAGAAGTGCAGAGAGAGAGTAACGAGCGGCGGTGACACAGTGGTGGCAGAGGAAACGAGTGGTCCCCCACAGAAAGGCAGTTCCGTGCCCAAGTACGCGACAAGTCACGCGTGACAACTCGCTCACGTGGTCTTAACGCGTCGCGCGTTGCCGCGCTGAAGCGATGACCAGCGCTCCGCAGATTCGACCCCTGCAGTGCTTGTCCCCTAACCACGACTGCTACGTTGAAAGACTCCCCAGCGATGGACATGTACGACGACTATTACGAAGAAAGCTCCGGGCAGACCAGATATGACTCCTCATATGGGCGTATCGGAGATGCAGTCCGTCACAGCAACCCTGGCATTTCCATGTACGAGCATGAAAAGGGCCCGGACAACTACAACCAGTATGAAGACGACGTAGAAGCGCTTCTCTACGAGATTGGTGACTATATGCGCAGTATATGTTCTGATAGCTTATCTGAAAGACCTTCTTTCTTTCAGAGAATTCCTCTCCTTCCCCGCCGGAGCGGATTCAGAGGGCAAGGCCATTTGGTCAAATGGTTCCACGACCTCCGGCACAACACATTCATAGCAAACAACATACCCCAGAATATCGGCCGTCACTACGAGCCGATACATATATGGGGTGGTCAAGCTCAGCTCACCATCGGGTAAGCAATTCGGAGATGGATTATTGCGAAGCTTCATATGGTATGTTCAAATGGTACCGGTAAATGCGTTTAGTGAACGATGTCCCTCCCTCAATACATAGATGCAGAGCGCTCAGTCCCTCGTAACACCTCAACAAGCTGCCCGAGGCCCCCGGGTAACGCATACAGTGGTGAATTGCCTGAAGAAAACTCTGGCGACTGGCATCGCACTCGCTTGCGGCCGGTATCTGACCTCCGTCCGTCTACCTCAGTATCCATCCTGACAGTGTCTGATGCCGTCATCTTGTATCCTCAGCTGATATGTACCGTGGATTGTTCAAATTTGGTGTGTTCAATGCTGTACAGTCACAATGCTATGACTCTGTACGTCTCAGGGCCATATGGCTTCTTTCCCGAACTAATGCAAGGAAACATTTTGTAGGTCATGAACACGGATGAGAATATGGTGAGTTGATATCGTACACGTGTTTATGCTCAAAGGAATGGCTGATATATTGTGCTCTTGCAGGTCGTGAGCGGTGATTAGCGGCCCTGTTGGGGCATTGTGTTGTCTCTAAAATGCCCATCACAGCCCCTACTGGCAGCGGCAAGACTGTTCTGTTCGAGCTTGCCATCGTGAAGATGTTGAAGCAAGCTGCACATCACGGCGAGAGAACTAAATGTGTATATATTGCGCCGACCAAGGTGGGGTCGGTCTGTACTATATCCGCGGCTTCGCTGATGATCCGTTAGTCTCTCTGTACCGAGAAATCATCGTCTTGGGAGACCAAGTTCACTCCCTTCGGCGCAAAATGTAAGTGCACATTGGCGCCGAGTCCTACAGAGACGTTGACGACTGATCACAACACAGGCTCGGAGCTTACTGGTGACACGGTGCATTCGGGGCGAGGCGCCTGGGGTGACGCAAAAGATGCGACCATCATGTACGTCTTTCACGGTCAATGGTCTTGTAAGTAGAGGTTGATCGGTATTTTAGCGTTACAACGGCAGGTCTGATTCAATTCCAAGCCGCACCCATTTGCTGACACGTACTAGGGCGAGAAATGGGACAGCCTGACTCGTAACTGGTTCAGTTTGTCATTCCAGATCTTAGTCCAGAGTAAGCTAATCCTCAGATTGTAGGCAAGATCATAGCCATATTCTCTCGCAAATTCAGTTGTTTCTTATTGACGAGGTAGGCAATGAGGATGTCGTTCAGCGGCACCTCACTGACCCTGATCATCAAGGTTCACTTGCTCAACGAATCCCGCGGGAGCACACTCGAGGTAGTCGTCTCCCGCATGAAACTTCGAGGCTCCTCAGTACGCTTCTTGGTTGTCTCTGCAACCGTACCCAATATTGTGGACGTGGCGGACTGGATCGGTAATCGTGCCAACGATGGTCCAGCGTTGGTCAAAGAGGTTTGTGCTAGCCAGCGCTGCGACTGTATGCTGCTCAACGTTTGATGCAGTTCGGCGAGGAATACCGACCATGCAAGCTATCACGATTCGTCTATGGTGTTCAACGAAGACGGGATACAAACGACTTCGTCTTCGCGAAGGCTCTTGATTACAGGCTATATGGCGTCCTTCAGCAGCACTGCAACAACAAACCGGTCCTGGTGTTCTGCCCGACACGCAAAGGTCAACTTGAGAACTCATTTGAATACGCATGAAGATGCATGGGACTGAACATCGGATAGGGGTGATGACTGCGGCGGAGCATATTCACAAAGAATACGAAGATGCGATCGCGAAGAAAGAGGCTCTTCCTTGGACTAAGCCCCCTCGGTAAGTCAAGGCGGTCAATCTCACAAGTGACGACTGCTTACATATTCGCCTCTAGTATCGAGCATGCCTTCAGTAACAAACAGCTGGATAGTAGGTCTTCTCTAGAGATTCGTGTCTCCGCGGAGAAATAAGATTGCTCGTCAGAACTTGCTACTTGCGGCATTGGCGTACATCACGCAGGCCTCGCAAGGGAAGACCGGGTAGCAACCGAACAGTTGTATTTGAAGAAAGCGTTGAAAGTCTTGTTCGCCACATCCGTGAGTATCATGGATCTTAGGCCTCAACCGTCAGTGATGCTGACTCCAGCTTTGTGCAGACCCTGGCAGTAGGAGTGAATCTCCGTAAGCATATCACGGCGCGTCTTCACGTTGAGCAGTACACTGATAAGCGTTGGGTCCCAGCTGCGCATACTGTCATTATCAAAGGCGTAAAGCTGTTCCAAAACGGTGCCTCACAGGAATATTCAGACCTAGATGTCATGCAGATGATTGGGCGAGCGGTATGCCCGCACGATCTTCTCCTTAGCGAACACTTGCACTGACAAGTACACCAAGGGACGACCACAATTTGACAAAGAAGGCGTCGCTGTGATTATGTGCGAACAGGAACTTGAGGCTAAGTACAAGGCCCTCGCGCAAGGCCAGACGATTCTCGAGAGCAGCCTTCATCTCCATCTGCCCGAACATCTCAACTCAGAAATTGCTTTGGGCACGATCACCAACATGGTCTCCGCCAAGGAATGGTTGCATAACTCATTCCTTTTCCGGAGGCTTCAGAAGAATCCCTTGCACTACGACATCAGAGAAGAAGGTAACAAGTCGTGGGAGCAACGGATGCACGATTTGGTTGCGGACAGTGTGAAGACTCTCAAGGACACGGAACTTGTGACGCATGAGGATCGACACGATGTATTGTCTTCGACAGAGTACGGAGACATCATGAGCAAGGTAAACCTTCTCATTTCGTGCGATCGGCGCAAGCCTCGCTGCTCACGACGCATATGACAGTTTTATATACGGCAGGCCACGGTTTGTCGAGATTGAGATCTGAGTCCTGCGGAAAGACTGATGAATTACAGATGATGACCATCCTCAAGTTGCCAGAAACAGCTAGTGTACGCGAAATCGTGAGTACGCGCTCCTTAGCACATGGCCGAAAGTCAACCAAGTGCGCTATCACAGCTCGAAGCAATCTCATGCGCAGACGAGTAGGCAGATTTTCTTTCCCTTTGCCGAATTCCTGCTGATGGGCGCGAGGTAGGTTCTCCGACATCAAGTTTAGGGCGGGAGAGAAGCAGGTGTGTTACCAGAGAGCGTCATACTATGGCGGTCCTTCTATCAGTATCGTAGGTGTATAACAAGCTACGTACTCATCAAGACATACGGTACACCCTGAAGAAGATCGAAAAGCCATCGGACAAGGTCTTCATCCTCATACAAGCCATCCTTGGTGCCATTAACCTGGCGGATCCGGCTTACAAAACCGGCGAAAGCCAGCCTTATACAGAGTCTCTGCCTATCTTACGCCATATATCGCGCATCTCTCGCGGTGCGTATGGTGTTCTAATTCTGAGACGCTTGCTCAACTTATCACGCAGCTGTTGTCGAGGTGGCCATCATGCGTCAAGCAGGCCTCTTCGTGAAGAATGCTCTGGAAGTGTAAGTTGCAGATCGATACTTTCATATGATATCTAAGGGCGTACAGGATGAGGTGTTTGAACGCGAAGGCATGGGAAGACCGTAGCTGTAGTTTTCCGACAGCTGGACGATATCGGTTTGAAATCGTGAGTCCTCCTGCATAACCGACTTACATATGCTAACGCACCTCTGTAGGCTGAAGGTATTGGCTCCGGCAACTGGCTTTCGGCAAAAGACTCAGGTTGCGACAGGTACTGGCCGAAAACAAAGTCACGACCTTCGCCGCCCTTCGAAGGATGGATCCCGGACTGATCGAGAAGGTATACTCTTTCACGCAATTTCTACTCAACGCATTAGCATTGACTATGGAACAGTTGTTGAATAGGAAGCCCCCGTTCGGTCACGAAGTCCTTGCATCCGTTAAACAGTTGCCGCGGTACACGGTGACTATCTCTGAAGAGGATATGTCTGTCAAAGAGGACGGCAGTCGAGGTTGAATTGTCGATCGAGTGCGGGCTTGCACAGAATCTGCAGACTCAGAAGTCCAAGAAGGGCAAGAAGCAACGACGCTGGGACATGACCCTGGTGCTCACGCTAACATCGGACAACACATTCGTTGACTTTCGTCGCATCTCGTGCGTCTTCTTCACTCGTCGTCTTCGGCTCACATTGTGACGACACGACGTCCTACCTAGCACTGTGGCTCTCAAAGAGTCACGAACGTTCAGCGTTAGCGCTAAGTTGACCAAGCCCAGTCAAACAATCGTCGTATATGTCACTTCAGTATGTCCTGTTCCGAGTGTAGTGCTAGCAATGATACGACTCATGCCTCTGCAGGACACGTACGCTGGTCTGACTGTGTCCGCCTTCTACAAGCCGGCCGTCGACTCAGCGAGCTTCCCCATCATGGATACGCGTCCTCAAGACGCTTTGGTACCTATGCAATGATGTCGTAAATTCGCACTAAGCTGACAGTATTTGACAGGCGAGAGATCTAGAGGGGCTGGAAGACATGGCGGACTTCTGGGACATGAGTGAAGGCGACGGTGGTGAGCCAGATGAAGTCCTCAAAGGAAAGGTGTCCTCGGCGCGTGCCCCGCCTACCCACTCATGTGAGCAGCATGTTTGCTCTTTACCTTGGCGAAGACTCAAATTCCTTCATACCGACCGACCCCAGCGGTCGCGCAGGCATACAAAGCGACTCGTATTGATGTCGTTCCTCAGTCGACGGGACACAAGACACTGACGTCAGCACCGAAGCAGTTGCAAAATGGGAACTACGAGTACGCTACAGTTCTTCTGATCGATACTGTTGCTGAGTAAGAATTTTAGGTGCAATCATACGTGCAAAGATAAAACGCAATGTCGGCATATGTGGTATGTCTACCTAAACTTATACTCGAGGTCTCTCACGTGATGGATTCTTGGAATGCACAGCTGTAGGGAGGGTTTGGCTAAACCTCCTCCAATCACGAAGAAACGGATAGAGATGCTCATAGCCGCGGCCGAAGGTTCACCTGAGAAGCCCAGTACTGAACGTGGGATGTCTACGTCGCCGAAGCCCATCAGACATTGGCAGGACACCAAAGGCAAACCTAGACCGAGACCAGTCGAGGCCCATAAGCCAGCGTCCGCAACTACTGACCGGTCTCTGAAGCGGCTTGAGGCCCTCCACGAGCGGGTGGGTGTAGAGAAGAGCCTTCACCTTGGCGAGGGCGGGCGAATCAAGCTGAAGAGCGAAACCAACTCACTACGCCCTCCAAAACCGAGGCCTGACTTTGATTTAGAGTTCACAGAGCTTCACGATCCCTGCGCTGAAATTGGGGCCTCTATGGAGCTCTCGGACTCGGACTCGGACCTCCCTGAGCCTCGTGATGTCTTTGGTGCTGTGCAGAAGTCTCAGGCTTCAAAGTTGTCTTCAGACTCGGTCGACTACGCAGATCCTGACTTCGAAGCTCTGATTGCTAACCTGCCTTCGTCTGACGCTGGCGATGGGTCCGCTGGTTATGACACCCACAAAGAGATATCGAAACGTACGCGCTCGAACGATGCTTTCTCTGGACCTATGGACTGGGTACCTAGCACGCCCTCTCGGAAACGTAAAGCGGAGCAATCACTTGGCCAACCATGCAAGAGAGTGAAGGAAGAACATTGCCGACGGACAAGGACTGGTATGTCGGGTCACAGACGGGGAATGAGCGACGATCTTACTGTGACGTTCAGGATGCTGTTTCTCTAGGCGCTGACTCTGCATTTGGGGGACCTCTCTTCGAATCGTCACTCTCAGACGGTGCATTGTCATTCTATGAAACTCAAGATACCGTTTCGCCGGCTACGTCTTGGGCCCCAGCTCTTGTCGACGATGACGAGGGTTTTACCCTCGATACTACTCTGTTCGACATCGTGCCTTCTACGCCTGTTTGGACGGGGCCAGAGGAGAACGATCGTTCGGAGTCGCCTCGCAGGGGACCTGGAGGCTCGCCGTGAACATCATGCGTCTTTGGCGACTCAATCCAAAGAAACACATCTCAACTTCGGCATGTCTTCAAAGCCTGCCTGCGGTTGAGCCCACAGTAATTGACGACCCAATTGCTGAGCTGGAGGCTTGGCTGCAGAGCGGCTCTGTGGTGATCGAAGATGAATGAATAGGAGGGGCGTATAGAATATGCGGAGTTGTACGTTAAGGGAGAGGTTCGAAACTACTGTAGTCCTGTATCATGAAGCAGAAGAGTTTGTGTCTTCACCCTTTTCTGGAGGAGGCGGGTCGATGTACACTCTGAGCTTGTTTCTAAACCGCTCATCCCACTCAACGTCCCTGTCCGGCCTTACGATGTTCCAGCCCTCTTCATCTGCTGTCCACCTCAACTCCTTCTTCAGCCGCTCCGCGCGAAGCTCAACCTCCGTAGGTGGCGGGTTGTCCCTTTCCTCCTTTGTTGGCTCGCGAGTGCCACGAGCAAGCGCTCGCGCTGTCTCGAGCCTGGTCACAAGAGACTTGTAGTACTCCTTGCGCGCCTTCTCGATGTCTGACATGAAGTCGCGGACAAGAGACTTCTTGTAGTACGACTCCGCCTGGCGATCGAAGTCGAGGTCCGTTGGCGTTAGTTCCGAGAGGTACGGCTTCTGGGGCGCGTCGACGTCGACGTCGACCTCCGGGCGAGCGAGTGTCTCCACGGAAGGCGCGGTGAACGGACGAGTGTTACCCATGATGAGTCGGTACGCTGCCTCTGCACCCTCGCGGACCTTGTGACGCTGGTTGAAGAAGTCCCAGACCATGAGCGGGATCTGGGTGAGGCCGATGTAGTTCGTGAAGCTGACAAGTAGCATGGGAGGCTGAGGGGGTATCTCGGCAGGAGGGGCGTTCAGGTGCTCGGGAACAGCCTCCGAGGGCTTTGCTTGAGGAGCAGGAGGCGCGCGGAGAGCGGGATTGATTATCGAGAACGGTTTTGAGGAGGGAATCCGGGATGCGGTAGGGATCGGCTCGCCCTCCCCGACAGGAGGCTGCTCGGGCTCAGGCTCGTCGAAGTGGCCGTCCGACTCCAGCGCGCGTGCCAGTTGCTCTTCCCGATCGACGTTCTCCAACCCTTCAGTCCATCCGCGCTTGAGGCCTGCCATAAACTCCTTCAGAGTGTGCCGGCCGACGATGACAATGCCGCCGTCGAGCTCGCGCTGGCGTTTCTCCTCGAAGGAACTGCCGGGAAGAGCCATGGGTCCAGTAGAGTATTGCTCGAGCCCTGCCATGATACGGCGTTCCTTGCGGATCTTGTCGGCGACGATGCGCGCAATGTCTCCGTGACGGCGACCCTTGACCATGTCATAGTCGATCGCAGCGGCGACTAGGATGGGCTGCCATGGTCGTCAGTACAAATGGAAGAAAGGAAGGAGAGCATGTGCTCGAACCTTGACGTACTTCCGGAAGTATCGCATACTCCTGTCGTAGTCTTCGTCGCCGGGCCACCGTGCACCGTACACGGTGACAAGGCGAGGAAGCTCCATGCTGCCCATAGGCTGCACGGCGAGGTCCTTGACCTTGTCCACATACTCTTGCCGTATTTTCTTGCACTGTTGACGGTCGTAGATGTAGTAACCCGTGACCGCAGAGGTGACAGAAAGGAAGATGAGCCAGTTACGAGAAGGCAGACGAGGTCGCTTGTCGAGCCATGACGGAGGAATGCCCGTGTACCGGAGGACTGTCCTGACTCCAGACGTCGGAGCCTCAGCCACAGGTTTCACCGTCTCTGCGGCATTCGAGCTCATCGTCCCTGACGACGACGATGGACGCGCTGTGAGGGAGCGAGACTCGGAAGGGTTCGCGTCAAGGACTCGTAGTCTGCAGAATCTGCAAAGCGCGCTTGCCACAAGTCGATCGGCAATGGTAAGCGCCCGAGGTCTGCAGAGCCACAGAAGACAAACATGGCCACACACACAGTCGCCACTGCGTTCAGTCAGACAAAGCGCCTCCGCACGTCCACTCATCCCACATCGACGACCATGGCAGCCCTCGCCTCGTGAGTTCTTTCTGCTGCTTGTATGGTTCGTGGCTAACCTTGAACGCGGTTTTAGGCTCTTGCCAAAGCCTGCCAATGCCCCAGTAGTGTCTGACGAGGATGACGATGTGCTCCTCCAGGTCCAGGTTCAACAGCAAGCAGGTCCCTCGCAGTCTGTAATAATTCGCCAGGCGGTTCCGCCGTACGGTCAGAGGAGAGGTTGGAAGCCTACGTCACTTGAGGACTTTGGTACGTTCTGCTATCGACTATGAGAATCGGCCACAGCTGATAGGATGGTAGGGGACGGTGGTGCGTACCCTGAATGCCATGTTGCACAATATCCTTTGAACATGGGCAAAAAGAAGGTAAGATGCTATTTTGTGATGGTGCCGAACCGTGCTTCATCAAGATACAGACTGCTGCCGGAAACACTCTCGCTTTGCAAGTCGATGCCGAAGGAAATGTCCGCTACGACGCCATCGCGCTCCAAGGCCAGCGCCCGGGGAAGATTGTCCAGTCTCAATTCAAGGATCTCGTGCCCCTGAACCATCGCAAGGACTTGGATGACAGCCAGCGCTCTCTGGAGCGTCCTTCTGAAGATGAGGTCCAAGCCACCACCGAAAAGACTCGGGCTGCGTTGGAGAAGCTAGTGAACGGGAAGATCAAGGCCGCCCAGCCTAAGAATGTTCCTGACAGCCAAGGCAAGACCAGCTTCATTCGATACACTCCTGGCCAGCAAGGGAACTCCGATGCGCTCAAGCAGCGGATCATCAAGATGACGGAGGTTGTCGAGGACCCGCTTGAACCTCCACGTTTCAAGCACAAGAAGATTCCTCGTGGACCTCCCAGCCCTCCTCCGCCAGTTCTCCGCAGCCCTCCGCGCAAAGCGACGGCGCAGGAGCAGAAGGAATGGATGATTCCTCCCTGCATCTCCAACTGGAAGAACAACAAGGGTTACACCATTCCCCTTGATAAGCGGTTAGCCGCCGATGGCCGTGGTCTCCAGGATGTGAGTGAGACAAGAAGTTGTCGTTTGGTTGCATTACTGACGTTTGCATCCAGGTCCACATCAACGACAACTTTGCGAAGTTCTCCGAAGCGCTCTTCATTGCCGACCGTCATGCGCGTGAGGAGGTTAGGCAGCGTGCTCTCATGCAACAAAAGCTTGCCGAGAAGGAGAAGGCGCAGAAGGAAGAGAACCTCCGCCTACTTGCTCAACGAGCCCGGGAGGAGCGTGCAGGTATTGCTCCTCGTACTGTGGAAGCTTCGGGTGCGTCGTCCAAGCCAATGGCAGAGCGGACGGCCGCGATGCAGTCCTCTCTTGGCGCGTACGGCTCAGGAAGCGAGTCGGAGGAGTCCGAAGAGGAGGAAGACGAGGAGGCAGCGAAGATCCGAGACCAGATGCGTGCAGAGAAGCGGCGCGAGCGCGAGCGCGAGATGCGGATGAGCAACATGGGTACGGAACAGCGGGCGAAGATGCTTGCTCGTCAGCAGAATCGCGACATCTCGGAGAAGATCGCACTCGGGTTGGCGAAGCCGACACTATCCAAGGAAAGCATGCTCGATTCTCGGCTTTTCAACCAGGAGTCGCTGTCCGGCAGCTTTGCAGACTGACGATGCATACAACCTGTACGATCGTCCTCTCTTCCACGGTTCCAGTGCCGCGGCCGCCATTTACAAGGCACGCGGGAACATCTCAGAGGGGAACCAGGAGTCGTTCGGTGGTGGAACGGAGGAGGGTATTAACCAAGCTCTCGACAACGACCGCTTCGGGCTCGGGGCACCTCGCGTTGGTTTCGAAGGCGCTCACGAACAAGAGGTTCGGGAGGGTCCTGTGCAGTTTGAGAAGGATAGTGGCGACGTCTTCGGGCTCGACAAGTTCTTGGATGAAGCTAAGAGTGGCCGGAAACGTGGGTTGGACACTGAAGTGTGAGTGTCCATCTCTTTTAGTCTCTTCAAATTGTTGTTGACTTTGCTCCCACAGTGGTGGTTCGCGCAAGCGACAGCAGCTCGATAAAGCGGACGAGCGAGAGTGATGTGCTGCTTCTCGTGCGCTTCTCGCTTTCCATCGTATGTGCTCCTCTGTGTATGTTGTTATAGTACGCTATGTAATCTATGAAGTTCGGACTGCAGGCAATCAACGGATAGTCAGGACCTCGGCCATAGCCTCGACGCATACAGAGCTGCCTATTCCTGAGAGCCTCTCAAGATTGAAGATGAGATCCGTTGTGGGTTGCACGCTGCCGTGGAGGTGCCGGTCCATGTTGACGCGTTGTTTGTTTGGTCGAGTTGGACGATCGAACATGTACTTAACTCGCTTCCCTTTCGCGGTGGTTCCTTGCTTCTCTCCCTCTCCCTCCGTCTCTGCTTGTTCCCTCAGCTAGCCCGCCAACGATGGGCATCCGTTCTTTACTCGTCTCGTCGGCGCTGGTCGTCCTGGTCGCAGCACTTTGCCGGGCCGACTTGGCTTGGAATGGCCATCTCACCCCTGGTTCGACAACAAATACTAGGTTCACTCCGTACTACGTCCCGCCTGGGGCTAAGAGCTACGACTCATCTTCTCCGCTGCTGCACTACACTGGAACCTGGTCGGAGTCCTTCTCTTCCGCCTATGTGCAGAAAACCATGCGCTCCAGTTCAGAAGAAGGCGCTGCCATGACCTTCACTTTCACTGGGACGGGTGTCGAATGGTTCGGCAACCAGGACCGGAGGCATGGTATTGCAACTGTCTTCGTGGACGGCAAGCCCAGTCCAGGACGTCGATGCATACAACCCTGCCTCGATGAAGCAGCAGCGGCTCTTCTGGACGTATAACCTGTCCCAGGGCAAGCACACTCTGAAGATCGTCAACTCGGGGAAGAAACAGGCGGCCTCTGCTGGCACGCTCATCGACGTGGACGCACTGGTGGTCACTCGAGGTCCTCCCACTGATGCGACCCCTACAGGCCAGCAAAACCTTGCCGCCTCTTCTCATGACTTGGCTGCGAATCCGGCTGCTCTAGATCTATCTTCCCAGTTTCCCTCGGGCGCTCAGTGGACTCTCGTGCAGAATGGCTCTACTGGTGTTCACGCGATGCAACTGGCTATCATCTCGGAGACTCATGCACTCATCGTCGACAAGGTCGAACACAACCCGCTCACTGTATCTGGACACCCTGCCTGGGCGGCTCTGTACAACCTGAAGACGCATGCACTGATGCCTCTGTCTATGCAGTCCAACTCCTTCTGTGCCGGAGGTACATTCTTGAGCAACGGCACGCTGATCAACGTCGGCGGCAACCCTGTTGTCGAGGACCACACTGCTGCTGCGGACTTTGGCGACGTCGATGGCTTGCAAGCTATTCGTATTTTTGAGCCCTGCGACTCGGATAACGTAAACGATTGCGGTATGTACGAGAACCATGATCGAATTCGCATGGCCAGTCCTCGCTGGTACAACACGGTTCTACGCATCTCGGATGGGGGCGCGATGATCATTGGTGGATCGCTGAAGGGAGGCTGGATGAACAATGGCACGACAAACAACCCGACCGTCGAGTACTTCCCTCCGAAGAACATACACGGCTCCAACGGTCTTCCGATTCATCTTCCCTTCCTAGTCGATACCCTGAACTCGAACCTCTTCCCCATCGCGTTCTCCCTCCCTGATGGGTCGGTCTTCATGGCTGCTAATCGAGACGCCATGATCTACGACTGGGAAACAAACACGGAGCGACGGCTCCCTCGCATTCCTAACGGTGTTCGTGTGACCTATCCTATGACTGGTACTGGCATACTCCTCCCGCTCTCTCCCGACAACAACTACGCTCCCGAGATCCTACTATGTGGTGGCTCTACTGTCGACGACACCAAGCCTGGCTATGAGATCTCCTCGCAAGACCCTGCTTCTCCTCAGTGTTCTCGCATGGTGCTCACAGACGATGGTATTGCTGCTGGCTGGCAGGTCGAACAGATGCCTCAAGCTCGGACCATGCCTGACGCTGTCCTCCTACCCACCGGCGACGTGGTAATCGTGAATGGCGCTGGCTCTGGCATCTCTGGCTACGGGAATGTCATTAACCAAGTAGGCGCATCTAACGCGGACAATCCGGTCTTCACGCCGGTGCTATACAGCCCGTCTGCTCCTACCGGCCAGCGATTCTCCTCCGCAGGCATGCCATCAAAGCAACATTCCCCGGCTCTACCACTCTGTAGCAACGCTGACGCCAAACGCCGACATCATGATCGCAGGGAGCAACCCGAACCTTGACAGGAGCGAGGTGAAATATGGGACTGAATATCGCGTCGAGTGGCTGGGGCCCGCATATATGAAGCAGGCTCGGCCACAGATTCTCGAGGGCGTACCGAAGTTGCTCGGGTTTGGGAAAGCGGCGCAGCTGAAGGTGCGGCTGCCCGCAGGGACATCCCAGGGCGCAAACATGAAGGGTGAGTCCTTGACCTCGGTCCTCTGCCTGAAGCTGACCACTCGACTCCACAGTCGCTCTGATGGACCTTGGCTACGTGACGCACGCTGTTCATGCCAATTCGCGCCTGGTATACCTGGAGCACTCGTTGTCAGACGACAAGGAGACGCTGACAGTCACTGGACCGCCCAGCGGGAATGTCTACCCTCCGGGACCTGGTTTCATCTACGTCGTCGTGGACGGTGTGCCAAGCATAGGGACGAAGCTGTTGGTCGGGGATGGCAAGGGTCCCGCTGTAGACAAGGCAGCTCAGCAAAAGTAAGTGCGAATCACCTTCGCCCGGCCTTCATCTAACGACCGTCAACTCCAGCCTACTGGACAAGACAAGCGTCGACCAGTACGAGAAGACCAAAGGCCATCCGAAGGAGGATTCCGCGTCGGAGTAGCGGGTCCTCGCGCATTACTAAAAACCCTGCAGCTGGGTACACGTTATACGTTCTAGTCGTTTTGTCATACGCTTTGGTAGTAGTACCTGTCAATCTATGTCGCGCGTGCCAAGACTGCGATATGTAAAAAAGAGCCACTCGTAGTCAGAAATCAACTACCACCGACGGGGATCGAACCCGCAGGCCCCACCCGGCCCCTTTTGGGGCACATAGATGTACATATAAGGGGGGCATTCTCTGCCCCTGCTCTTCAGCTGTTTGCTCACTGACTGAAAAGTTCCCTTCTACCTAGGCTCACTTACTATGGTTACATACCAAGGAATTGTAGCTACTTTGTGCAGCTTACAGGTACTTGTCAATGCAATATAGTTGTTGAGTCATGCCCACAGATTCCTCTGTGCAGCTTACAGTCATGCTCTATAACCTTCCAGGTTTCGACTTCCTCAGAGTGGACAGTCCACTTACCCTGACAGCTTGAGATCCCACCAGATGGCAGAATCACCAACATCTCTGCATCATAAGCCCCTCTCTATGCCACACCTGCTCAATTAGTCTCCCCCACCACATCACCAACCTGCTCTTCCGTGACTGGAGCACAACTAAACTGGCCTCCTTGGTCACAAGCAGTGATGGTGCAGAACTCAATGCTGGCAACACATGTCCCCATCTTGTCCACATGCTGCCGGCATGGACACATCTGCAACACCATTTACAAAGGTTTGGACACTGGCTGCCACATGGGCCAGCTGCATCTCAAGATTGTCCCCATTCTCATTATGGTCAAGAATGAGGAGGAGTGCAGCCGACCTGGGCACGACCTGAAGAGCTTGACTGCCTATTCAACTGAAATTGGGCACGACTACGCCCACCTTTTCCACCACACCGCATTCATGCGACCCGGACTAACTCCGCTGGATGGTCGCTTCGAAATGTATGCGCCGCAGTCAAGTCAGCCCATTTCTCCGCGCTGCCTATCCCATACAATAGCTGATCACACTTCCCACAGAGAGCCTGCAAAGTGTGCTTGCACAAGGCAGTCCTGGTGTCCCAAACAATGTCAATGTTTACTACTAGGCCTTGCAGCTTGCTGGTGTTGGTCTCTAGGGCACAGGAGTGCTTTAGAGAAGGGTGGGGATTGAGGGACCCTATAGATGAAAACACGCCTGCCAGCACCCAAACTGCCCACTTCCATGCAAGCTCCCACTCCTGTATCACTGTGTCCGTCTGTAATGTTGGCCTGCCGTCAAGTCCAAGTATTGCCCCGTGATGTCATCGAGCTTTCACTTGAGCCGGACAATGCCGAACATGCATACACGGTGAACGCAATGTCGCTGTTCCCTCATCAACACCTGTTGCCGCTGTCGCTGCTGCCGCCGCCACAGCGATCGAGGCCCCTCGAGCATGCTCGCAGTGCGCCCTGTCCCCGATACTTGCAAGACGCATACAGTCTACCCTTTCCCACCAACTCCGCCATCTGACGATCCCATGGAGCCTCCTCGCGATCCTGAACGTAGCTTAGATCGTCTTGCGCCCCACCGTAACGCTGCACAGTATGCAGCCGGCTGGGATACATATTTGGCCACCCCGGAAGCATTGCAATACGCGGCCACACTTCGCGAGGCGTCGCAGGAGTGGTTCACATGGGCGACCGCAACCAAGGAACACCGTGCTGATGTCGCAGCCCGGTTTGTGCACCTCCACAAAGCCGGCCGTTGGGTGGCTTTCCAAGGCAAAGAGTTTGACATCATTGACCTGCTCAGTGGGTGCTACGCCTCTCGTGATCTCCATCTTTCGCCGTTGCTGGAAGTGGAACGTTGCACAGCTCGCGCCAAAGATTTCTTGACAGTCGTCGGGCATCTGTCGCAAAGCCAAGATGACCGTCTCAGCAAATTCACCTACACAGCCCTCAACACCGTACATCTCGACATATTTGCGTTGGTGAGCATGCTTTCTTTCCGACAGCAGTGAGACGCTCACCATGCATGCTGTTCCAAATCCACAGATGAAACTTCGCTGTCCCCAGGCATGACATGACCTCACACTGCATGCACAGTGGTGTGTTGCTCTGATTGATGTGAGTGCGTCCATAGTCGTCTCAGCATCTTCACTGCCAACTCACATAGTCGCAGCATTGCCATTATCTGGCCACTTTCCTGGACATCTGCACGATCTCCAGGCCCAAGTCTTACTTCGGTGTGGTGTGCCGGAGGTGCTGATCCTCATTGAAACTGCCATCGACAAGGGTCAGAGCTTAATGAATGCTTGATCCTATGTCATGCCTGAACAGTGAGATGAAGAAAAAGAAGCCACTCGTAGTTAACAACCAACTACCACCGACGGGGATCGAACCCGCAACCCCCACCTCTAACCTGGTTAGGAAGGTGATGCGCTACCATTGCGCCACGATGGCTTGTGGTGTGCATGTAACAGACGATACATAGTAGGCACTAGTGTTACCGCCTACAGACTGCGAAACACGGTCACGGGCGTCGCCGCCGTCGCGCGACTGAGCGAGAACGACGCGTCGAGCGGGCGTCAATGGGAAAGATCAACTTCTCTCCTCTCACTCAGTCTCAGCTCGCTGCCTCTGACCCACCATCTTGCCGTGTACCTGCAGCGCGCTCGGATAGTACATGTGAAACCATGGCTGCAGTTCTGACATCCACAAGCATTACCATTCTCTCGTCTTCCAGCCTCAAGCATCCCCCGTCAACCGCCGATCCTGCATATGCCTTAGCCTCGCGACAGAGCTGTATCTCCTGGTGTGCGGAGTCTGGGACGATCTTGCTAGGCTCTGCGCATGGGAGCCTCTCTCTCTATGAAGTGGCCTCTGGAGCATACCAGGAACTCTCTGTCGCCTCTCGGTCGGCGAAGGAGCCTATTGCTTCGCTACTCTATAAAGACAGAGGTGCAACAGCCATATTCGCTCAAGGACAGCAAGTCGTCGTGCTATCCGTAACTTCAGGGAAGCCGGCCAACACCTTCGACACGCACAAGTCTCCCGTCACCTCTCTGTCGCTCTCCAACGACTCGTCTCTGCTAGCGTCCACGTCCGCGCATGCCATTCATGTCCACAACCTCACGCTCGCTTCGCATACCGTCTTGAGAGGCATTCCATCCGGTGGCGGGAGCATCACAACTTGCGCCTTTCACCCTCACTCTCGCACGCGTCTCCTCGTAGGCCTTGGCTCGCAGCTGCTTGTGTACGACACCACTCGTCCGTCGGGCCCGGTCAAGGTCATCGATATCGACAAGGAGAAGAAGAACATTGGCTCAGTCATTGCTATTTCCTGCAGCCCGTTCAGCAAGACACTCGTAGCCGTCGGGTGCAGCGGCGGGACGGTCGCGCTCGTTGACCTAGAGAAAGAGAAAGGGTATGTGGCCTTCTGCCCTTGTAGGCTATCGTGGTGGCTCATTGCTTGCGCCACAACAGGCTCTTCAGGGTTGTTCCCATGCCAGCTCCCATCACCTGTCTTTCATTCTCAGCGGAGGGCGCTGCGGTGTACGCAGGGACGGAAAACGGGAAGTTCCTCGTCCTTGACCTTCGTGCGCTTGATAAGCCACCAAAGACTGTCACAATTAGCGAGAATGGCGACCGTATCACAGCAATCTCTGTCCAGGTACGTTCTTATACTCATGTGATTGAAACGTTTTATACTCACTCTGTGCTTTACAGAAGAAGCTGAAGGCCGGGGAGGCAGTGACGAAGCCGGCAGCTTCAACAACTGCTTCGAAACCACTAGTGCAGCGCGATGTGAACAAGGCAGCCGCACCTCCAGCTTCGGCTCCTAACGGACCCGTGAAGAAAGCTCTCGACAAGGATATCGGTAAGGCGCCCCCGAAAGTAACAAGACCGCGGGCAGGTACTGGAACTACCAATGGCACAGGCACGTCTACCACTCCTCGACGGCTCACCGCCCGGACCGCGTCGTCCCCCACCGTGGCAAACCCACCGGCGAATCGAGTCGCATCGGGCAGCAAGGCTCCCGTCCGTGCTGGGCCGAAATCACCAGTGGCTACCCGCCCGGCGGGTGCTGCAGCGTCGCGCAGAGCGTTCTCTCCGCCAAAGTCTCCTGTCACGCTCGCTGACAAGAAAGATGAAGGTGCCGATGTAGGAGACTTGTCAGGTGCGTGCACAGTTGTTGCATTGCGCACCATATGGCCTGACTCCAGTATCCAGTTAGAATTGAGAACCTCCTTCAGATGCCTAAGCCAAAAGAGCTCAACGGCCCCGCCGCTGTCGACGAGGTCCCGCAGGCAGCTGCGTCCAGGGCGTCCTCTGTGCTTTCTCGAGCTTCTTCTCGTTCCCTGGCGAGCAACAGCGGGCGAGCTCGGATGCAACAAGAAGCCGAATCGCCCTCTCATGCCCCGACTACGGAGTCAATCTCAACAGCTGCACCTCGTGCGCGCACTTCGTCATCCGCGAGCACCACGAGTCGGGCCAGCAAGGCCTCCGTGAGATCCACCCTGGGCAAATCATCCGTATCCCCGGTCCGCGCGCAGCCAAGGCGCATCTCGGGATCAACCCTCTCGCGCTCTAGGACGCCAAGTCCTGAGCTGCCTGATATCAACGACGCGGGGCCCGTCACGCCTATCCCGGCGTACAAGATGAAGGGCAAGGAGCGCGCAGGTGCTGCTGCAGGCGGTGCGCTCGGGCTGGGTACCCCAGACGTGGACGAATGGATCCGTGCCGGCGAGGCGAAGGAAGGCCCGAGGGAAGGCAAGCGGGTTGGCTTCGCCGCGAACAGCGACGATGAAGAAGACGAGGAGGAAGAAGACGCACGGGACGCAGGCCGGTTGCGCTCGCCTTCCAAGGGACTCAGGTGGGAGCATGAGACCGAGCACGGACTGTCTAGCGAACGCGAGCACAGGCCGCAGCAGCAGCCCGAGCTCGCCATGCAAATCTCGCCACGGCGCTCCTTCCCCGGGCCCGGCGCACCCAACGCCTCGCGCTGGGCACCCGTCCCCTCCCCGCTGCGCAACCCCGCCTCGTCGTCCGCGGGCGTCGGCGGGGTGCCGGGCCCGGTGCCCGCGAGCCCGCAGGCGCGCGCGGCGCAGGACATGCTGCAGGCGCTGCTGCGGGACGCGCTGCACGACTTCCGGGCGGAGACGAAGGCGGAGATCGTCGGGCTGCATCTGGACCTGATCAGGATGGGCACGAGCTGGAGGCGGGAGATGCAGGACGCGCTGGGCGGGATCGGGGAGGAGCTGAGGGCGCTGAGGGAGGAGAACGCGCGGTTGAGGGAGGAGAATGAGAGGTTGCGGAGGGGGTATTGAGCGTGAGCGGGGCGGAGGGCGCTGTGCGCTATGGATGGACGCAGGTTTCTTGTGCTATGAGAGATACCCTTGTATGTTCTGACGTATGTTTATGACCATGCTATCGATTCCAGCCATCGGGAGTCCGGATATATTGCGATGTGTATAGGAGAGTCGAGTTACAGCAGGAGATACGGAGGTGAATGTGCAGGAGAGGTATAGTGTACAGATTATTCCGAAGTACATCGTGGTGCGAGCATGTCCACGGAGGTTCCTTATTGTACAGATGCAGAGCGTCCCATTAGTGAGATATGCGTGACTCAAAGAGAAACGGCGTCCGGATCGCAGTACGGGAAGCTGACCACAGTCCCATATGCGATGTACCTCGCAACGAGGAAGGTTCAGCTGAACTGCGGATAAGCTCACCACGACGTCACGGGCTCATCGAGCGCGGAGAGTCGTCCCCAAGGTCCTCAACGACGAGCGCCGTGCTCCCAATACTATCTCCAAAGATCCCATAATACCCGACGTCAAGCCCGCGCTCCGCGAGGCCCTCGTAGTGCCGCGCATGGTCGCGGAGGTCCTCGCCGCCCTCGTCGTCGACGGCGATCTTGACGAGCACAGCGCGGAGCGGGAGGGCGGCGCCGGGGGGCTCGAAGGCGAGGAGGCCGCCCCAGACGATGTACGTGGACTCGCGCCGGACGTGGCGGGTGATGAGGACGGCGGCGTCGGCGGTGAGCGTCATGGTGAGCGTCGCGACGGAGCTGACGGTGTTCGAGCGCGAGGGCGCGCCCGGGCGGCGCAGCTGCAGCTGCAGCTGCAGCGGGTTCCCGGCGGGGCCGGGCTTGGAGGAGAAGGCTTGCTGGCGGGGGTTGAGCCGCTTGAAGCGGCTGTGGGCGCGCGAGCGGAGAGGCCCGACGTCGAATGCGAGATGGAGCTCGTTGGGTTTGATCTGTGTGTCGGACGTGAGCTGGTGCTTGCGCTTGTTCATGGTGGGTTGGGCGTGGACGTACGATGAAGTCTGCAGAGGAGAGCTCCTGGGCGGCGAGGGCGAGCTCGTCGGCGTCTGCATCCGCCGCCGGGTGCCACTCGAGCTTGCACCCTGGGTGGGCAGCCCTGCCGCCGGAAACCGAGTGAGATCATACTGTAGTAGCGCTCTGCCGCAGTACTCTGCAGACGTCCTCTGGGATGAAGGGGAAGCAGTGGAGGTCAGCGGGCGAGTGAAATGATGGAGAGGGGCTATATATGTGCCAGGAGGGTTGAAAGCAATGCGATGTTGCGGAGAGGACAGGCCGGCGATGTCATAACGCTCTGCGGACCCCTCTCCTTGGCCATGGGTGTGTTACACTCCAAAGTCTCAATCTGCGGTGAGTGGCACTCCATGTCACGGCCTGGCTGGAAGCGACGCAGCCGAACGCAGCACGGCCACCGTTCCTCCTATGCGCAGATCTCGATCTCCTCTGTGACAACGCGTCCGTCACATTCCCCGCGTCCTGCAGCGCGATCATGGGCGCTTGTCCGTCCCGCGTCTTGTCCTCTCTCTCCCGACTCTGACGTCTGTCTCGACTGGCCAGTGTGCTTTAGCTTCGGCTTCACTCCTGCAGAGCCTCTGTGGCTGGGCGCGCAAGACGTATCTGTCTCGTTGTACCTTCACTGCGCATAGCCCTCGATTCAAGGCATCTCTCTGACTGCACGACCTTGGCGCGAATCACCCGAATATGGTTCTAGGTTCACCCTCTGCTTCTCTCGCAAATAAACTTGTGTTCTGGTCGCCCGATACAGACGACACCTCCCACGCCGAGGATGGTCCATCGAGCGCAGATGCGCAGGACGGCGCTGCTGCTAAGGCGGAAGGCAGCAAACACGATGGGGTGTCCATGTACGTAAAGTTGTTTGAAGGTATGGTTGCACCACATACAGGCTCAAGAACGCGCATGTTCAAACTCACCATGCTCCCTGTAGACATGCTCAAGGATGTCATCGACGGCGAATCACACCTCTTTGTAGAGGACGAATTGAACTGCTTCATGAAATACCACCGCCTGCCTTGTATGTGCCCTTGCCCAGTTCTGCTGACTGTGCCCTCATTTTGCCTGTTGCCGATAGACGAAGCCAAGTATCTATTCTGCCGACTTTGTTTGCGCAAGACGGATAAATGGCATCGCCTCAGCTCGCTCAAGTACGAGTCTGAGCTCGGTGATGGTATTGTGGCTGCGGTCGAGACCCTCTGCGGCCGCCCTCAGGCTCCTGCGCCTGCCGCTCAAGAAGAGGACGTGAAGCCTGCTGTGGACGATCTAAACTCAATTCTTCCTGACCTCGAACCTCGATTCCGACTACCAGGTCCACCGGTTAAAACAGAACCGGATACAGCACCGCATTCTCTGGGCGAACCTGCAGCATTCGTCAAATCAGAAGAGTCATCGGAGGTTCAGGACGACGTCAAGCCGGTGCTGAAGACGAGTGCGACAAATCCGTCCAGCTTTCCTGTGATTATGATCGAAGACCGCGAGGTCATTGACCTCACCTTCGACGACGACGGCGACGAGACGGAGGTAGAGGCGGAGGTACTGGATGACAATTTTGCGCAGGCGGGCCCTTCAGCCAGCCCGGTTTACGAACCGTCTACCCCCTCTCTGACTCCCAGGGCGCCCGACTTCTCTGTCTTTGCAGATGATGAGGAGCAGGCGTCCCTTCTTGAGTTGCTGGATTGCCTGACCACCGATGAACTCCACGACATTGCCAGGCAGTTGAAGCTGAAGACCAAGGTGAAGAAGGTCAGTAATGGCGCTGCTTACTGCTCGTAAATTCACGTCGGCGGTGCTGACCAAGCCTGGGGCTCAGCGGGATATTCTTATTGACAGCATTCTGCGGTCCTCATCTACCCAAGGAACTTTGGCTTTTCCTGTGGTAGGCTCTCGCAAAGGCAAGGAGAAAGCCAAGGTGCAGAGCAAGTTGCCATTCGGCGCCAAGGCCAAACCCCTCACACAGACGGTACTGCCCTTCAAACCGCGCGAGCCGTATCGGACACAACAAGACCGCGTGCGGGATATCGTCATGGACAAGCTCCGTAAGTGCATCCTAAAATGTTGAGTCGCAAAACGCTCACCACGGCTTTCGTACCGTCGTGGCAGAGAAATGCATCCGCCTGAACGCGGACGTTGTCGCCCTCTTCCGGCGCGCGAACCTGGTCTACTTCCGCAGCACCCAACACACATCTGAGCTACTCACCCCCGCACTCCTCGCGCGGGCGAAGAAGCGCGCCTACCCGACGTATCCCCTATGCTCGCACGCACGACATTTGGCGAACCCGAGCGGAGCTGTTGGCTTACGAGGATGCGCTGGCGGTGGAGGCAGAGGTGGATGCGTTGCTAGAGAATACGACGTCTTCCTGGGGTGGAGGGAGGGACAGGTCGTCGACGGCGAGCCGCACCCCTGGTCTAGGTCCAAGTATGGGCATGGGGAGAGGTAGCCGGACGCCTGTGGCGCCTTCCAAGGGCGGGAGCGTGGCCGCAGAGACCCCGGGAAGTGTTCGCGGGAGGAAGGGACAAGAGGAGGAGGAAGAGAGCGTGCGGATGAAGAACGCACGTGCGGTCACAGATATCTTGGAGTGCATCTATCCGCGCTGGGAAAGGCTCGTTGCGACCAAGCCAGAGGTAGAAGACGAGGACGGGCGGCGGAAAGCGTTGCAACGCTTCGAGTGCGGTATGTCTCCAGAGCTCTTGACCGACATAGAGGCCAGGCTAATGACCGTACTGCAGGACATATCCTCACGCGCGTTGTGTGCAAAGGCGCGCATGCGCTCGGCATCCTCCACCAATATGATCGTGAGCTCGAAGTCCTGAATGCTCTGCTCGCACAAACCCGCTGGCGGCGTGGTCGACGCGGCCGATGGCACGACCGGCGCGCCTTGCTCCTCATGAACCACCTCCGGCCCTCGACTTCCTCACCATCTTCTTCCACCGCCTCTGTGACCGCCATCTCCGACCACGACTCCGCCACGCTCCAGAGCGTGATCGCCGCGCTCGAGGACGCAGACACGCACATCGTCTTTCGGCCGATGCTCGAGCGCCGCCTCACGCGCCTCGAGAAGTGGCTGGACGTGCCTGTCGCGGAGCGGCACCAATGCGTCGGGCGGCTCGCGAAAGCGGGAGAGGTGTTTGTAAAAGGCGTGCGCGTGGATCGGAGGTTGAGGCTGGACGAGGCGGGGAGGGTACTCAGCGGTAAGGCCGATGGGAATGGGGCTGGGGTACTGTCGTGGGCGAATCGCAGGGAGACGAGTCCGCAGAAGCGCGGCGCGCGGGACGAGGTGAGTGTCCAGTGGTGGTTCACATAGATTGTCAGACATTGAGGGTCTCTGTGTTGTCCGCCCTACAGCCGGAGAAGTTTGGAGGCAAATCTGTTTGGAAGGGTCGTGACGGGGAGGAAGTCTCCGTGGAAGCCCTCGCGCTGCAACATTATGAAGACCAACATGGATGCAAAGGGTGCGTCCTTCTCCTCATCTTATTTCTCCTTCACTCACTCCAGCCACCCAGCTTCCACTCCGAAGGACGTATCGTCACTACGCTCTTCGGACTGCTCTTCTGGGACGTCCTCTTCGCGCCTATCCCCGGTGCGTTCGAGACCCGGTATCAGGCCGCGCCGCTCGACCTCGCCGAGGACACGTTCTACTACGCGCGCCAGGACCTCGCGGACGCCCGGCTCGCGGAGATCGAGGCGGGGCGCGCGGCGGAGATCCTGGACGGCGCATGGACGGCGCACGAGGGCGTGGTGTGCGTCGGCGTGCGGTGGGATCTGTTCGCGAGGGAGGACCTCGTGGAGATCGTCAAGGTGCGTCGGGTTTTTGTTCGTGCGCTCAGATGAGGGCATGCGCTGATGTCGCGGCGGCGTGTGTGCAGTGCATAAATGGGAAGGCGCTGGCGGTGATTTGTAGGCTGATGTGCGAGGACTACGCCGGGCGGACGGGGGGCGTGCCCGACCTCCTTGTGTGGAACGAGGCGGAGGGGTGGGCGAACTTCGTGGAGGTGAAAGGTCCCGGCGACTCGCTGCAGGAGAACCAGAAGGTGCGTCCTTCTGTCCGCTCGATGCTACACGTGTGTTTGCTGACCTTTTTGGCAGGTGTGGATCGACGTTCTGCTGCAGGCGGGTATGCCGGTCGAGGTCTGCCACGTCTACGAAGCGGGGAGCACGCCCAAGAAAGCGAAGCCGAAGCCGAAGCCCAAACCCCAGGCCAAGGGCTCCTCTGCCAGGAAGGTCCTGGGCAAGCGCAAGACCGGCGCAGGGCAGAAGCGCAAGCGGGGTACCAACGCCACTGCAGATACGGAATCGGACTCGGACTTGTCCGTGCGGATCGTCGAGTCGGAGGACGATGAGGACGAAGAGAACGTGGACTACTCGCAGCTGGATCGGTACACGGACGAGGAGGTGGAAGAGGTCCTGGAGCCGCCGAAGAAGAAGAGGCGGAAGAACGGCGCGAGGGATGAGCCCGAGTCGCCTGTGGCGAGGAAGGTGGCGAGGCTGGATAGCCAGCCGGAGATCCTGAACGCGGTTTGAGCGAAAGGCTTGGTGGGTTCTGTGGGTGGTCGTCTCGCTGTGTCGCTGTGCATAAATTATTCGTATCTTATTCGGTGTCGCCTTGCAGAGATCTCTGTCTGCAGCCTGAGCCCCTCGTGGGAGACGCAATGTCGAGCGGATGATGCATGCGACGCGACGACGCGTCACGCACGTGACCGCGTTGTGGGTGCTCATACGCGTGAATGACGTCGCGCAGTGGCCGAGGTAGCAGCCAAGACTCGAGCTCCTGAAAGCGTGCTTTGTGCAACGAAGATGGCCCGTCTGTGGAGTCTGCGCTCGATGGCAGCCCTGCTCGATGACCCCGCGACAGAGGCTGGGTCGAGAAGATGCGTTCATGATGACTTCAGCGACAAATGCCCCGCTCGCCATTGGCCTCCTTCCCCCCTCGAATCGCTCCTACTTAAGCTCACATCGACCTCGCGTGAGCCTCAGACTGCCTGCGAGAACGGGTATTTATACTTGACATCATGTACGCTCCCTCTGCTCGCACCGCGTTCGCATCCGTCGCTCGCACTCGCACACCCGCTCTGTTCCTCCGTCCGAACTTCAACGCAGCCCGCTTCGCCTACAGGACAATGGCCTACTGCAAGCAACTTCCTCGATGTCACTCACGAGATAAAGATCGACCACGACAACGTCCGCGACCTCTTCGAGCGGTATGCCTTCTTCACCCCGCCCAGTAGCGACTGGTTACCCTGACCGACCGGACGCTGGCAGGTACAAGGCGGCCACAGACCTGAACGACAAGACGACGATCGCGAACACGCTCATCCGCGAGATGGCCGTCCACGGCGACGCCGAGGAGGTCTCCGTCTACAACGACTACGGCGCGCTCGGCCTCGGCGACACCGCCGCGCACAACAAGCAGGAGCACGCGGACATCAAGAAGCTCGTGTACGACGCCGACGCGACCCGCGTCTCGAAGCCCGAGTACGACGACGTCCTCCAGCGCGCCGTCACCGCGTTCCTTACCCACGCGAAGGAGGAGGAGGACGAGCAGCTCCCGCTCATCCGGGAGAAGCTCAGCCCGGAGCAGAACGACGTGAGCAGCGCAGATGGCGGGCGGGTGGTGGTGGTCCTCGGATGCTGATTGTCGCGGTGCTATGACAGAAAATCGCGCGTGCGTTCTTGAAGGCGCGCACGACCGTCCCGACGCGCCCGCACCCATGGGCACCTCAAACTGGCGGCAGTTGCCCAGAAGGCGGCGGGCCTGCAGGGTGCTTTCCACGACAAGGTGCGTTCCTTTAACTAATGTTTCTCATAGGGGCGGTTTGTTGAACATCGTCTGCTAGGTTGTCGAGACCGTCGAGGGACGCCAGTTCGTCGACCTCAAGTACCAACATCCCTCACAAGTTTTGAACGGGTGGAGTTGTGCTATATGATTTCTGCATGGGGGTGAATGAGGCTGTACGAATAGCCGCTACTTGATGCTGTACTACCATCCACGACCCAATTGTACGTTTCGGGCAATGCATACATTAACTCTTGTGTTCCTCTTTATGGGTCCATAGCGGCGGTATAAGGGATTTGCTCCACTGGCTCTTAATCTGAGAGGAAAGCGCAAGCGCCCATGCAATGTAAGATTACGATGATTGTGTAGGGTATGTGATGTGCAAGCGGAGCCAATCGTGTGACATCTACAGCAAGACGAGATACAAGAAGCAAAGTATGGTACAACCCATAGAACATGACCGTGCGGATTCCATGATACAGTAGCGCTCCAAGAGATGGTGGCAAAACAGGTGCAGTATAGTATACGTGAGCCAGAGAGTTCGAACTCATGATATCAAGAGAGGTAGGACGCCCACTTGTAAGCGCGGCACCCGAGACGTTCAACGGCGGATGGGAGTCAAGAAGAGCGACGACTCGTAGTACATATCGTACGGGGGAACGCCGAGCTCGGCCTCCGCGTCGGGATGGATGTCAAAGTCTTCCTCGAGCTGCCCCATAGTCGACATAATGCCTATCGGAGATCCACGGTCAGCGCCCCGCCCACAACCTACAATAGAAGGTAAGACACTCACTCGTCCGCACAGTGGTCGAGGACCTCCGCGAGCGTCATGGGCGGGCCGACGCGGCAGCGCAGGCAGCCGTACATCTTGTACGCCGTGCCGAAGGGCACGAGCAGGCGCGCGGGCTCTTGCGCGAGCACGACGCGCGTGTCGCGCTTGCTCAGGAGCGTGAGCTTCGCTTCCTTCCCTTGGCGTGCGTGTTCGCACAGATGGGCCACCTTGCACCGGTCACAGAAGAGTGTCAGCATATAATCCATACGGGAATGTGGAGACAGTGGACACTCACCGCGCGCTTCCACGCCATGACACACGTCCGGCCGTCCTTGCTGCACAGCGAGCACGCGAGCCTTGTCTTGTTCTGCTTCATCTGCGCCCCGTCCGTCTTCGCCGGATCGCGCCCGCACGCCCGGACTACCTGTGCCGCGGCCTCCGCCGCGCGCGTGTCGAACACTACCCTGTCGCCCGCCATGTTCCACGGCTGCGACTCGAGCACGAGCGCGTACGCATTCCGCAGGTCGTCCGCGTCCGAGGTTCGGGTGGAGGTTCACCGGTGGGGCGGTGTGCGCGCAGCCGTGCGCGAGGACGCGTGGGTAGTCGAGGAGCGCGCCGCAGCTCGCGTCGGTGCAGCGGAACCAGGTCGTCGCGGAGCAGACGCGGGAGACGAGCTGATCGACGGTCGGGTCGCCAGGTGAGGGCGCGGCGGAGGTGTCGGACGTCGACGCAGAGGGTGAGATGGCCGCGATGACCATGTCGTACAGCTTCCTCGCCATGTCGGCCCTCCATGTGCGCGCCGAGGCCTGTAGGATTGCGTTGACCTGGGCGGGAGGCAAGTCGAGCGTCTTGTAGAATACGTCAGCGGGCCTGCCCAGAATATGGCGGAAACCGGGCGTGTAGTATGAGAAATCGGCGATGGACGGGAGCGGCTCCCAGAGCGGGCGTTGGGCCAGCCAGGGAACGACGGTGTCGCGCACGACGGAGAGACGGTTGATGTAGTGCAGGCACCGCTCGCGCATGAGCCGTTCCGCGCGTGCGGTCTGTGCAAACGCGATCATGGGAGCTTTGATATTGTTCCAAACTGCAGTCCGGTAGGATGAGCCAGTAGGAAGACGGAATAGGAGGACTGGACGTACTGCGATCGGTTAGTTCCTTGGGTTGCTTGACGAGCGGATGCTCGATGAACTCCTCTACCCGGTCGTACGTCATCCACTTGAGGTCTTCGCCGTAGCCAAGGTCGCAGAGGCGTTCGATGATCCTACAGAGACAGGAAGTCAATAATGGCCGTTGTGACTTGCAAGATCGCGCGTACTGCTTCCGACGACGGTTGCGCAGGTCGATGAGGTTCATAGACCGCTGATGGTTCTGCTTGATCTGCCAGTCCATCATTCGAAACGCGTTCTATATTGGCGAAAGCGTCAGCGGCTCCAAGCTCGGTACAGTCTCGAAAGACAAAGACGCTCACAACTTCCAGCACTTTGACAGCAGCTGCGCGCTCCTTCTGTAGTTGCTCGAGCGCCGTCCAGTCGCCCTTGCAACCCTCAATAAGCGCGAGGGCTTCTTCTGCTACCTTGTTCGGGATCAAAAGCTCTTTGTTATACACGTCAGACCAGATGCGCGTCATAGGTCAAGGCGATGCTCACTATTATTAATATGTTCCATGGGGACCATGGAGGACGTCTTCATTGACTTCTGCGGGTTGTATGGTATACGAGCAGAGGCGAGGAAGACCGACAGTGGGGTAAAGCTGGCAAAGTGACCGATGTCAATGAACGTTCCATCTGGACAGACACAGAAACGGCGTACTGTTCTTTCAGACATGCCTTGCAAGCTCGCGTACGGCATATCCAAAGCACTGTCATAACTCTAGCTTTGAGGCAGAACTTCGGTAAGAATATCAGTAAAGAGTACTGCTGCAGGGGAGATTCGTGTACGAGACGACGTACATGGCAATATGGCTCAAACAACAGGTTGGCATATGCGGGCTCCGTGAGGTCTGGAGGGCACTGTGGCAAGTCCTGCACATTTCCAAATGCATTTCGCCAGATGGTGATGGCGGAACGTCGCATGAGAATGTTGCGAAGCGCCTTGGTGGTGCGTGCAAGATGCAAGAGATCGTGCGGGTGCAGGTGTCCGAATATCTGTGAGCAGAGAATATATCAGCATTTTGGGCACCGAGAGAGGTTGTGGGTGAGCTGGCGTACCTCGAAGAGGATGTCAAGAGGCATGTCTACGAGCTTACTCAAAGTCCGCCGTCTCCCTCGAGGAGCGAGTGGCTTTTGAGATGTTGCCTGTGCACCTCCTTCCAAAACTGCTGGGGCACTCTTCCGGGGGCGTTTAGCAGGACGCCTAGGTTCACGACGCGTCGTGGAAGGACCGGCTGAGGAAGAATCGATGTCTTCTGGTTCTTCGATATACAACGCAGGCACCTTGGCTTGCAGACGCGATGAACGTCGGAGAGACGTGGCTGATTCGGTGGCCATGTTTGACGGCTCAGTGGGTGAGAAGAGAGAAGAGTGCGTTGCGGAGGAGAGTGCGGAGGAGGCGTTTCTTGAAGGGAGGGGCGGGGTACAGCTGTTATACAGTAAGCCTTGAAGTAGCCGTAGTAGCCAAGCGCAAGCCGTATGCGAACAGGCGCCCGCTGTGGCCGCACTCACGATCACGCGCATACGTACGAGACGCGTCTTGACCTCGTCCACCATCCTCGAGCTCTGGTTCTTTGTACTAGGCTTTATCCGGCGTGGTGCGCCTTGCAATGCGACACATCCTTTGAATGCTTTCGCTTGCCCGAACACGTTTTCTACGTTCGACTAACCCTAAGCCCCAGAACTTGAAGCGACGACCGCTGCCTGCAGCGCTAATACACCCAGGGACAATGAGGGGCAGAGCAACTGGAGCAACGAAAGTCTCACCACTCATGTGTTAGAAGGACCACTCCAGGCTCTGTTGTAGGAAATACGATCGATTTTTGCTGACTCGCTGGAGTGCTGTTGTCTCTGCTTTGCCAACAAATCATTGCAACAGCCTCTTCCCGTCTGAGTTGCCTTCGCCTGCTGGTAGGAACTCTGAGGTGAGGAGCCGACACTATTCCCTCCTACTTCTCTGACATGACGACGGCTTAATCTCAGCTGTGGATAAGCGCATTTCAAGGCTAAATACACGAACGGGATGTCTTCGACGAACTAGTCTTGCGAGCGCGTGATCAAACGCGGTCACGACGCGTCTGTGGCGTTGCCGTTCCGTGCCACAACGCTCGCCTGCTCCTGCTGCATCTATCCTGGGAATGTAGGTGAGGAGACATGGCATCCCACTACTGTTCCAGGTGCCTTTGTTGTGCTACATCTTGTCGTTTGAATGGATAGGATACCATACGAAAGCCTGGTTGCGATTCCGCCCGGGCGGTTAGTTTGTACGTGAAGGTGGGTTTCTGTCTGTGGTTGATATTCCGTAAGGCTCACGATCGCCTGCGATAGTTGGCTTTCGAACAGAGGCTGACGATTGAGCTGAAAGCTGCCAGCCTCATGTCCACCGCCTTAAATACTTGGAGGAGCTCGCGATTGCAGCTACCGCGTCTCTCCCCCTCACCATCACCATCAGCTTCACTTCCCGCCTCTATACTAGCTTTCCCCCTCTACTTCCTCATCGTCATCAATCAAATACGCCCTCTATCACTCGAGCATGTCCCTCACTATACTAGACCTAGCTACTAATGCTAATGCATCCCTCTTCCTTACAGCCACCCGACCTCCACTCACCTTCATCAAGATATCTAGCTAACACATTCCTTCCCTCCTTCCTGAATCCCCTCATCGACCCTTCCACATTCCCCTAAGGTACCCGCAACTCTCGCATCAACCTCAAGCTCGCCTCAATACCTTCGCATCGCTCTCCTCAAACACATCTCGCATTCGCATCAAGGCCCGCATTCCTCGTTCGCCTCAAGCCCTCGTATCCCCTGGTCGCCTCAAGCCTTCGTATCCCCTGGTCGCCTCAAGTTCTCCCATCCTCCGCTCGCATCAAGACGTTCATTCCTGGCCGCCTCCCTCGACTCCCTCCACCGCCGCTTCAAGCCCACCTCGCAACCCAACCCGCTCTCACACCTCACCACCTCACCACATGCTGGTCGCGTCAAGACTCCGCGCCGCGTTCAACTACTTCCAACCCCTCTCGTTTCAAGACCTCGCTCGGATCAAGACCCACTCGCGTCAAGACTCGCTCTCCTCAAGCCCTCCTGGTCGCCTCAAGTCCTCGTATCCTCTATTCGCCTCAAGCCCTCGTATCCCCTGGCCTCCTCAAACCCTCGCATCCCCCACTCGCAGCAAGACTTTCGTTCCTGGACCACCTCTCGCAACTCCCTCCGCCGCCGCTTCAAGCCCGCCCCTCAAATTAACTCGCCCTCATACTTCACCAACTCGCCACGCGCTGGTCGCGTCAAGACTCCGCGCCGCGCTCGACTACCCTCAAGCCCCTCTCGCTTCAAGACCTCGTGCGCCTCAAGACCCTTCCTCAAGACTCCTCGCTTCAAAACCCGCTCCTGCTCAAGCCCTCGTTCCTAGGCCTCCCCGGATCAAGCCCCGCTCTGCCCGTCCCACCCCGCTTCAAACCTTCGCACTCGCATTCACCTGGGTTCAAGACTTCGCCCGTTCATCGCTCAACACCATCGCGCCCGCCGTCAAGATCCTCCTCCTCGACCATTCGTAATCTCCCTTCGCCTCAAGCCTCGCTCGCCTCAAGATCTCGTATCCTCGTCTCCCCTCAGGCCTCCCTTACCCTCGCTTCAAGACCTCATGCCCTCGTTCGCCTCAAGCCGTCGCATCCCTCTCTCGCCTCAAGATCTCCTCGTTTCCTCTGGCCTCAAGACCCCTTCCTTTTCCTCCAATCTCATTCCCGGTGAGTGCTCTGCGCTCCCTCTTCCTCTACGCATCGCGTGGAAACTAACTCTCGATCTCCTTGTCCATCTAGGTAGGTCCTTCTTTTTTATCTCAGCCCCGACAGGTACGTGCCTCTTCTCTTTCTCTCCAAGGTAGGTCTTTCTCCAAGAACAAGGTAAGTCCCCAAGGTAGGTTCGTCTCTCCTCGATCAAGGTAGGTCCCTCTCTCCAATCGCAGGTAAGTCCAATTCTTCAAGCCAAGGTAAGTCCCAGAGGTAGGTCCGTTTCCCCCATCCCAAGGTAAGTCTCTCTCCTCGCATCAGGTAAGTCTCTCTCCTCGTATCAGGTAGGTCTTTCTCCTCGCCTCAGGTAAGTCTTCCCCACCCTCTACGGTAAGTCATTTCCTCCACACACACAAGGTACGTGGTTTCCCCCTTTTCCCGAGGGAGGGACTTCTGTCCTGGCGCATACCTTTTCGTGGTCCTCGGGATAAGTACCTGATCTCGCACTACCCCGCAAGGGGTGGCGCGGGGCTGGGGAAACCAAAATGCGCTTTTCCTGTCTCTTGTGCACCGCATACGATGCGACCTAGATAGTACAACGCCTGGTGCTCGCGATGTATGTCATACACTGGCCCGTTGATACCATCCCATACAATTAGAGCGATAAAGAACATGTGTAAATCTATACTCCGACAGCCTACATCGTCTCCGCGCGCGTACTCTCCTACCCGCCAGATGCTTACAAGGCCCTCTGGCGCATCCGCGCGCTGACCGTACGCAAGCCGGCGTAAACCTTGCCGGGCGGTGAGCCTAGGATGAGCGAGACGATGGCGTCCCGCGCAATTTTGATGTTTTGGAAAGAGCCGAGGATGTGGATTTTCCTGCACGAAAGGTAGCGGTGAGGTTTCGACCGAATGTATATAAGGAAGTCACTTACGTGTCGGCGAGGACGATACGAGTCCGGCTGGCATTTTCGATGGTGAACTTCGTCTTGCCGTCCTGCCCGGCGATACGGCCTGTTGAGTGGGGTAATCAGGCTCGAATCATATGGTAATGGAGAGACGACACGTACCAATTGCACGCGACAAGTGGTCACCATGCAGCGTCTTTACATCCTTGATCTCGAAGGAATCAAGGTACAAATCATCCAGCCTGAGCAGCGCGATCGCATCCTGAGAAGAGATTAGTACGACGAGAAGGTTTGCATCCGTTCCTGCAGCCTTACATTCACATCAAAGCCCAAAGCAAACGCCTTCACAAAGTCGGCACCCTTCTGGATCGCACCGATATCCTTGGTATGTTTTGACGTCTACAGAGCGATGATCAATGACTTTTCGCACTACCGTAGGCGGCTGCACATACCCTGATCTCTACGCATTTCCGCTGCACGTTCATGCGCACTTGCAGCTGCAGCATCTCCGTCAGCGGCGAGAAGATATTAACCCACTCCTTCTTCAGAGGAGTCATGCGGTGCGGGGGTATGGGTATCCTGCGCATCTCTGATTTGAGCGCCGTCCTCTGTGCGGACGCCGGGAGAGGGGGAAATGCGGGTGCGGCGGATTGTGAAGGAGCAGAAGGGTCGGTGTCAATCATGATCTCATCATCCTGCGCGGTCTCCTCATTTTGCTGCTGCGACTCTGCTGCATGCTGCTCGGCGGCAGCGTGCGAGCCCTCGTCCATGTCGAGGTCTTCTGCGCCCTCTGCAGGGGGCGGTTCGCGCCGGCTTTTTTGAGAGCTTGCGGCGGTTTTTCTTGTGCTTCACCTCGGAGGTGCTCGGCTGTGTGTGCAGGACGACCATGATCGGCGATGTGGCGGTAAAGGGACGGTAAAAGACGAGAGACAGGAGGAGACGGAGATGGAGGTGCAGCTGCAACGAGGTGCTACCACGGGCGTCTACTGTAAATTCTGCAGCTCTTTTCGGCAGGTGCCGACTCGTGCCCGCTTTCACTCCCTTCCCCACACCTCTTCCGCCCTCCCTCCGCCTGTTCACGTCCCAGTTCCCTCTCTAACCGCCTGGAGAGTATTCCAAGATGGCGAGTTCGTCAGCCACAGGCTCAGCGCAAAGCATGAGCGAGAGCCGTGCTCAAGGTACCTATAAGCGCCGTTGCGGGATGTCGCGCATCTGACTGCTTTCCACCTCCAGCCCTACAGGCGCTCCTGAATTCCCTCTCGCCTGGCGCACAAGCCGGTGAGGGAGACAAACTGAATCCCGATCAGGTACGAAGGATATCGGACAAGTTGGGCGAGCTGCTTGGCGAGGATGCCATGCCGGATATGGGACGGCGGAACGAGAAGGGTGAGGTACGTTCTTCTAGTATCGCTCTTGTGCAGCCATGAACGCCTGCTCCTTTCAGCTGGTTAACGAGGAGGGCCTTCCTATCGTGGACATCGTCGAGCCTGTGTCCGGTGATGGTGCCCTGGCGACTACCAACTTCAAGCTCACCGCTTCCGGAATCCGAGCTCATCCCCGTGTGGAAACTACCTCCGGAAGAGCAGGCAAGGAGGCGCGCGGAGCGTGATCGCATCCTAGACATGCTCGAAGCGGAAGAGCTGCTCCAACAAGAAAGAGAGGAACGCGAGGAGCGCGAGCGCTTCCAAGCCGAACTCGAGAAGCGGAAGGAGGCTGCAAAGGCCGAGATGGACGCGTTGAAGAAAGCGCGCGAGATGCAGAAGAAGATGGGGAAGGCGCTCATCCTGAACATGGCAGCCGCGCGCGAGCGTGAGGAGCAAGAGAAGCAGGCGATGGAACGGGCAGGAGGAGCAGGCGAGGGAGGAACGCAAGAAGTTGAAGCCCAAGAAGAGCGTCACGTTCGCGGATCTGCCCCCGGATCACGAGAATCAACCCGCGAATAGCGTGCATCCTGCAGACTGGGGAGACGTCGCCCCTGCAAAGCTGAACGCGGGCAAGAGCACGCTCATCACGAAGGGCCAGATGGACAAGCTCCCCATGAAGATGAATGTAGTGGAGCGCACGCCGGGGGCAAGTCGTGGTCCCAAGTCTCCACCTCCCCCTACTTCGAGTCAAGCTGACTCTGACGACGAGTCTATCCCTGGCTCGCCAGTCCCCGCAGACTCGGACGACGGAGAGGTCATACATTCGGATCTCTCTGATAGCGAGAACCCCCCGCCTCCAACCCATGAGGAGTCAGAAGACGACGAAAGCGATCTCGACCTGCCTGAGAATGACGAGCCAGTTGAATGGGACGTGGAGGGCTACGACTTTGCTCAGCATCAGCGCGAGATCGCACTGGCCTACTATGAGAAACGTGCCACGATTGGAGCTGAAGCTCTAGCAGCTATGCGAAACCATGACCATGATGAAGGGGAACATGAATGGGACCAACCGGTATGCCTTACAACGCACGCCTTTGAGCGCGTGCTGACGATCTACTTACAGGTTGTGCCATTGGAGGCTTCGCTCGCCTCCTCACCGCCAAAAGCAACATCACGTTTCAAAGCCTCGCAGGCTCGGAACTCGTCACTTCCCTCACATTCGCTGGGCGCATCCATCTTGCCGTCGTCTCAAGGATCTACGTTGAAGTCAGCTGTACGGTTAGGAAAGCTGGAGAACGGCCAGCTGGTTGGCGGACAGGACGGCGAAAGCGATGATGAACTTGACCCACAAGCCAAGGAAATGCTAGAAATGCTCAAGAGAGGCGAGGTTGTGAATGTTGGACCTACTCTGCCCGCAGAAAGCAGCACAGCGTCGGCCGCAAGCACACCAGCCCCTGCGGAACAGCCCAAGCCTGCCGTCGCCCAGCCCGCTGCACAACCTGCTGATGTATCGAAACCCAAGCTGTCGAAAGTCTCGCAATTCAAGATGTCGTTCGGGCAATCTACACCTCCTGAATCTCCTTCGTCACCATCACAAAGCTCAAGTTTGTCCACTCCAGTTACTACCGTCGAGCGGTCCTCGCCAAAATTGGGCTCCCGCGGAGGGACCCCCATCCCGGTTCCGACGAAGACCTCACGGCCCCTCGCATCCGCATCGAAGCCGCCCGCGCAACGCCAACCACAGATGCCAGGGATGATCGTGGACTCCCCATCTTTTCCGGCTCCCGGCCAAGCCCCACAGATGCCAGGAATGATCGTTGACTCTCCCTCATTCCCCGCCCCTGGTCAATCGTCACGAGCTGCAGGCAAGCGACCTGTCCAGATGCCAGGTATGATTGTGGATTCGCCATCTTTCCCTGCACCGGGAAAAATGCCCTCTCCATCGCCCTCTGCATCAGTGTCACCCACATCCAATGTGACTCTCATTGAGTCGCCTTCTTTCTCGAGTCCTTCATCCACAGTCGTTGGCACGCCCGTCAGTGGGGTCCCACCGAACCTGCATTCTCCCGCTGCGTCCGCTCCCATCACGCCCCGAACACCAGTCGGTGCCACTGTCCTCGAACGCAAGCCGCCCACACTAGGTGCAGTGAAAGATTCCAATTCGTCTGCATCCCGGTCGGGCGGCGCAGCTCCCGCCAAGGAGAAGAGGGTCTCGAGATTCGCTGCGGAGAGGATGTGAAGGTTTGCTCGGCTGTTTCAGCGAATGCAGAAAATGTACAACGATGTATCGGTATTATATATTGTGCAATCAATGTATGTTAGTGATCATTTGATGTATGTCTCAACCGTAGGATCACGACGTAGTTCAGACTTTGGATGGGCGCAGATAGGTCCAAGTATGTGAGACGCCCAACTTGAACGTGTAGTACAGTACCTTTGTGGCGGTGACGGGAGACTTCGAATCTTGTTTCTGTCCTTATGCACCAACTGCCTCTGGTCGCTCTCGCGATTCGTATCGGAATCGCGCTTGCGACATGCACGTTCTTTCAGCCTGACGAATACTACCAGTCACTCGAGGTCGCGCACCATCTTGTCTTTGGCTACGGACAGCTCACCTGGGAATGGCTCGCGCCTAACCCAATACGGAGCATCATCTATCCTGCTCTGAATGTACCTATCTATTGGCTGCTCAAGGTGTTTCATCTTGATGGTACTGTCGCTTTGGTAGGTGCGTGTGGGGATATTGCAATAGGTGAGCAGAGGACTCACTGTGGCACAGATATGGGGTCCGAAGCTATTGCATGGCGCCTTGGCGGCCTGCACCGATATCTGGCTAGCGCGCCTTACGAGAAGGGTCATAGGTGAAAGATATGTGAACGCCGCGGTGAGTGCTTGTGGTTCCATGTGGGTGCTCTGAACACAGTCTGATGATACGACAGTTGTTCCTCTCTTTCACCTCCTTCTTCCACGGGCTGTCTCTATCGCGTTCCATATCGAATTCCGCAGAGACATCCTTGACGACCATCGCTCTCAGCTACTTCCCTTGGGATCCAAGCTTGTCGCGCTGGAAGTAAGTGAGCTGAATTGGCACACTTGATGGTGCTGACGTTTGTTAGGAACGAGGTCCGGAAGTCTCTCCTTGTTGCTGCATTAGCATGTGCTATTCGTCCGACAAACGCCGTGCTTTGGGTGTACATGTACGGCTGGCTACTATGGAAGCTACGAAAGCGGCCTAGTGATATAGTATTCCTCCTGATTACTGCCTGCTTCACTGGGTAAGCCTTGACACGCCGATGCTTCGAACTCTTCCCTCACACTGCAATACAGTGCGCTAGTGGTCCTGGCGGTGACCGCTCTGGACTCATTGTACTACGGGAAAGTGACTTGGACACCGATGAACTTCCTGTTCACAAACGCCTCCTCCGTGTCGTTATTCTATGGCCGTAGCCCCTGGCATTACTACCTCAGTCAAGCGATACCCATCTTGGCGACAACATCTCTGCCTTGGACTCTACATGGGACGTTTATCGCTGCAAGTCGGACCGCTCCCGCTGCTATGGGAGTGCTGCTTGGGCTCGTGATTTGGACTGTGTCAATATATTCGCTCGCGGGACACAAGGAGTGGCGCTTCATTCACCCTCTCCTCCCTTCTATGCATGTCCTTGCGTCGAAGTCGTTCATCGACTGGTATCAAGCCTCAGAGCGCCCCTCTAGGCATCGCAGTTTCAGCAAGCTGCTTGTTATGCTGTCCATTCCAGCCATTTGTTATGTGACTCTCTTTCACGGCCGGGCGCAAGTTGCGGTGATGCATTACCTCAGGACGCTTTCTCCGGAAGCGTCAATATCTATTGGTTTGTTAATGCCTTGTCATTCAACGCCCTGGCAAGCCTACCTGCACAGGCCAGACCTGGCTGATGATGGGAAATTGTGGGCGTTGGGTTGCGAACCTCCCCTCCAGTACGCCTTTCATTTCGCGCTGTGCACACGTTATCACTGACCCACGTTTCACAGAGGCCAGGACGTGCAGGAATACAAGGATCAAACTGACGTGTTCTATGAGTCACCGCTGGAATATCTGAAGACGCGCTTCCCTCACCACGTCAACGTTGCGTTCCCTCCGTCACCGCTGCCTAGGTCCAAGCCTGGCCTCGACACGGACGAACTGTATCCCTGGCGACATGAATGGCCGCAAAACCTCGTTTTCTTCGGGGCCTTGCTAGAACAGCCTGGAGTGAGAGAGCTTTTTCTCGACCTCGGCTATCGGGAGGTATGGAAGGCGGAATACGGTTGGGAAGGCGATGGCCGGCGGAAGGGTGGTGTTCGCGTCTGGCGTGTCATGTAGCACTGTTCCTAGAGAATTCGTGCTGTCCGTTCCGTCTCTTCGCTCAGAACGCGCTATATCTGCTACAGGGGTGCGAACTGCTTTACAGAGTGGTTGTGTTCGTCTAGCCAGGCTCGAGCCTGAGTTCTATTGGGTAGAAACGAAGCGAAGCTGGCCGGAGCGCCCAAAGGTTGCCCCGATGCGATTCCGGCGGCGAAACTGCACGCCAGTGCTAACTCTCACTACCATGGAGAACATATATAGATAACACTCGACATCGCAGAGATACAACTTGTCTCCTGCATCCACCACCATGCCCACCTCCTCCTCATTGCCGGTCGAGCTATGGCTGGAGATATTCCGCTGGGCCACTCTGACACCGTCTACACACGCGCTCTACGCTACCAAGTACTTGCCCTTTGTGGTCATGGCCGTTCACGGATCCGACGAGGCTAAATCCACGAAACGCGCCCTATCGCTCGTGTGCAAGCAATGGCGGGCTTGGACAGAGCCCCTGCTCTACGAGGATATCGTGATCCCAATGGCAGACCTCCCGCTTGGCGACCGTATGCCCCTGTGCGCACCCTCGTATCGCGAGGACAAGACCGCGACCCTCCCATGCGCGCATTGGGTGCGACGCGTCCAATTGCCATACTCTAGCACCACTGTAACGTCTCCACCGCCCTCGCCCATCAAAGCCGTCGAGGTCCTCGTCCTCGTGCCAATCCGTGGAGGTACTGGTCCGAACCGCGGACACATTCTCGCCTATGGCGTTCGAGTTCGAGACGGACTGCCCTCCGCTTCCGTCCCTCAAGCGACTGGACTGGTGGCATCACAACGAGGCGGCACGTACGGGAGGCATCAACTCCCTGTCGCACGTCCTCAAGAACGCGCCCAACCTAGAGTACCTCTCCATTGGAGGGGAGCTGTGGCCACACTTCATGAACGAGCCGCCGGTCTGCCTGTCCTCGCCTGACCACCCTCCACCTGCGGCGTGTCAACGCGTTCTTCGTGCTGCAGATGTCCCGCTGGTCCCTGCCCGCCCTCGAGCACGTCGTCTTCGACCAGATTCAGAACGCGGACGTCTACTGGCCCTTTTGGAAGGTGTTCGGCGCGCAGGTCCGCACGGTCGAGCTGGGTGTATCCCTGAAGTTCTACATCCGTGACTTCCTGTCGTTCGTTTTCTCGGGCTGTCCCAACCTCGAGGAGCTCAATTACTACGTCCTCTTCACCCACGTCCCGCAAGTGGAGCACCCGCAGGAGTCAATCAGGACTATAGGCCTCCATGCCTTCTCCAACGCCTTCTTCCGTATCGGGAGCCCAGAGTTCTGGTCGCAACTGAGGCAGCACTTCGAGGCCTTCACGGAAGCCAATTTTCCCTCTCTCCGGAGGATCAAGCTATATGGCGAGTGGACGCCCATCGTGAAGGACGCGGAGTTTGAGCTGTTGGTACGACCACTCCGCGACCGGGGACTGCATAGTAGAGATGGTGTAGACAATCTTCTTGCTCGATGCATAGCTAATCACATCGCGTCCGCGTCCTAGAGTGCATATAGATATGACAACCGTAGCTTGGAAACCAATGTTGTACCGGAATCAACGTCTGCTATGCTACCGTCCGTACCTCTACCTTACAAAGATATAATACATAGATGTGCGCACACTTTAGGATAGCATTGTTGTTCAAACAACAAATCAGGTGACCGGGGATTTATATACTGTATAATGAACAGTGCGGTGGCCGAGTTATGCATCAGCAAGCCACCGCCTAGGATAACGCCTCGATGAATGCCGTCTGCGCGGTTGCGCGGGTGAAGCGGTGGGGTCTACGGATTGAGCGCTAGGCTGTTGGTTGACGTCCTGGCTCGTCGGCAACAACGCTTCTTCCTCCAGCCTCGCCATGAGTTGCGGGAGCTGCGACATCAAGTAAGAGGAAGGTGGAGGAGGAGGCAGCGGAAGAGACTCGGCTCCTCGAGGTTGACGCAAGGGCATCGAGCTATCGACTGCTCTGCCGAGCGGGGGCGCGGTGTAACCATTCCAATGCTGGTAGTGGTGCAGCGGAATGAGGCGTTTCTATAATGCAGGACAATAGATCAGGTGAGTACCCGTCAGCACAAAATAATGCGAGTGCTCACCGGGAGTGGGCTGCAGAACGTCAGCCGCAGCGGGAGCAGCGGGTCGATGCCAAGCTGGGATGAACTCCGTAGCTACCAACGTCCCCGGTTGCTGACGCGATGGAAATCGCGGTGAGCCTGACCGATGCTGACATTCGTGACACACAGGGCCGCGGCCTTGTTCGTTATGGACAAGGGCGTTGGCGTAAAAGTAGCGACCGCAGCGAGTACAACGAGTCGGTTCGCTGGCATTGGTAGACGGCGGCAATTGGTACTCGGGAGGTGTCACCCTTCTGGAGCGAGCCCCTTGCTCTGCGTCCATAGCGAAGAGCAGGCTTGACCCCGAGCTAGAGTTCTGTTCCGGTGAGTCGCTTGTTCTCTCGGAGCTGGGCGTTGATTCCCTTGGGGGATCGAAGGCGTCGTGCTCAAGCCCAACGGAATCGGACTCTTCATACCGCCTGCGCGACGATCTTGCTAAAGGGATGGCAATGGGCCTCGACTGATGATTATCCATGCGATTCAGAGGGCGAGGAAGTGCAGGACCGGCTCTGTCGAAAAGGGCACATCTTATATGGTGCACAGAACGAAGCCACAGACCATTGAGCTACGCTGGACAGCGCCCTCACGAAGCCTGAAAAGGGGGGATGGGATGCAACGGACGGCACCGACGGGTGCGAAGATGTATCATAGCCTCTGGATAGCCGATGTCCGACGACCTTCTGCAAACGGTTACTTGGGCGCAGACAGAAGTCTGATGTGCTTGACTAGAGTTTCGATTCTTGACCAGAATGCCGGCGTGCGGGAGTCCCCAGGGCCGCCGATGGAGGATAAATGAGGAAGGGACTCGTTGAAGTGACAATCTACCGCAGCACACATGACTGTGGCTGCAACGAATGGTTTGGGACGTGACAGTTCACGCATCGCTGCACAGCCGTAAAGTACTGCACAGGCAAACTGCCGTGTGAGTCAATCCGTTCGTTTGTCCTCTCTGAATTTTGCACGGGAGGCGAGACGGCGCAAAGATCGTAGACCCCTCGCAGGATGAACACTGAGCTGAGACTAGGACAGCGATGACAGGTCTTCTTCCGGCTGGAAGGGAATCAAGGCGGGACAAAGATTGTCATGACTTCAGAAAACAAGGAACCGCTTCTTCCAGACAGTGGCGACCTTCCGGCTGTGGCGCTCATTGTTGTCGAGTACACGTATACCAGGGGCTGGAAAGTAGGCACAGCACATGGACCTCATTGAGAGATAGAGAAAGCCGCGGCATAAGAGCTAGCCGTATGGTTTGGTCCATCGCCGGTCGACGGGTGGCCTGGATCATTGGCTAGTACGATGGCCAATCGCAAGTCCGTCCCACAGCCACTGGCCGACTCCGAAGTACATGTTCAGAGACAACCCGTAAAGGCAGGCGGTGCTTTCATCGGCCGCGGCATCTTATTGATTTCCGCGATGGTCCTGTCGCGCGTGGGAGCGAGATGATACAAATTCAGCGGCATAGCCGGTTGGCAGTCCCAAGGTCATGAATAACGGGCGCGATGCACTCGTTGTCCATGACCTTGACAATCAAGATAACAAGAGAATAATTCTTATAGGACTTGGGAAATGCGCTGATGCAATGCGTTCTGATACAGGATGGTTTGAGTTTGAGGACGAGCTGTACATCGTGCCTTGAAGCACGGAAGGCTAGGAGAGAAGACATCAAGCAGCTTTTCCGGATGGAGGCATCTCGTACGGACGGTCCGGCGTCCGTGAACATAACCGACCTAAGCGTTTAGTGAGAGGCATCAGCGATGAATTATTATGAGGCTTCGTCCGAGGGTAACAACTCTGAGTATGCTCCGCGGAAGCCTGAATGTATCGAGATTGTAGGAAGTGGATGCTCCGACTGAGCTACTATCACCGCCCGATCTTCAGCCTCTGGGCGCGATTCAGCTGAAAAACGACAGTGAGTATGGTTAGTACGTGTCCAGAAGAAATGGGACATACGCGTCTCCTCTTCTTCAGCCTTAAAGTACAGATGATATTAGGATAGGTGGGCGTTCAGTGGACAATAAGGGTGCTCACTTGTGCTTCTTCATCTTCTTTCTGCGCTTCCTCTTGGTGCTATCCATATACATCTCAAACTCCGCCTCCGCCATGCTGACTTCCTCCGCGCGTCCCGACGTCACGTCCAGGCCCAGCCTCTGCAGGGTTTCCTCCCACGCAAGGGAGGCACCGATCCGGTTAACAACCATGGCACGAGCTAGCTGGCGTGCCGCGTCTGCATCGGCTTCCGGAGACACATCCGTGCTATCTTCGTGGCTGCCAAACTGGGAAGTCTCAGATGTTGAGTTGGACGGTGCCGGGAATATCGTCGGGTGGGACTCGAAGAGAGACGACGGAGGTTGCGCGATAGTGAGCAGAGGTCGATGGAGAGAGAAGAACTGGTGCATCTTGAGGTCTTGGGCGTTGATACGCGGATGCACGGGGACGTATTGCGGTGTCATCGAGAACGTCGACGCCGCCGAGGACGTCTCAGCTGTGGGAGGGGCTCCAGAGGACATCGGAGCGGAATCATCGGCAGACGAGGCGGCGGCGTCGCCGTTGGATGAGTCGACATTGGTCTTGCTTGGTGAGGGGGCATCCTTGAGGTGCTTGGCGGGGATGAAGAAGCGGCCTCCTCCAGGCTTGGAGAAGGCAGAGTATGCCCTACGAGCACCCGCTGCTGGGCGCAGCAGATGGGCGAGGACGGACATCGTGGACGATGAGCGAGGACCGTCGAGGTGGTGTTCAGCGTTGTCGCAGACGATGGCCGCGCCTCGTCCTTTCGGAGCCTCTCTGCAAAAACCACGTGGGCGTAGGCGCTTATTACTCACACACGCCTCAGCGCCGGCCTTCCTCAGGGCCTATAGTATAAGTACACACTATTGCACGCAGCCAACGCACGACCGTCCATAACTAGATCAATAAATACAGCGCAACGGTACTAGAGAACCTTAGGCTACAAGAAAGCGTCCGATCACAGGGTATATCAAAGGGAATCCTACTCAAAGCGGGCCAATATGGTCACTCAGGTTACAGTGACGATCTGCCCCTTGCCATCCTTGAGGATCACCAGTTCACAATCAATCTTCTCGCCTGTGTCTCCGCAGACGACGTCTGTAGGATCAACAGGGTCGTACTTGATCTGCCTGCGCTCTACGAAAGAGCGACCCAGAACAACGTCAAAATGGGACTCCTCCGTCAAGTACACGGAGTGCACGGTCCGCGTGCGGCCCACCGTGATCGGCCATTTCCCCAGGCTAAGCATAGTCAGTGAACAGGAACACAGCCATGAGAGAGTGAGGTGCGTACTTGACAATGCCGCTATACCCGTAATGACCGGGGGTGGCGTCCCTTGGGATGAACCCGTTCTTGGTCGCGAACTTGCGAGAGATGTACACATGGCGGTATCCGCTCTTGAGTAGCATCCGCACTGTCCACAAGGCACGCATACCTTCAGCTCTCCGCAGTGGGAAGTGTGCACATGGACCAACCGTTGTTCACAGGCCCAATGCTCCCGGTGATCGTTCGGACACCGTTCTCGTTGTGGAACTTCTCAAACTCCTTCTTGAACTTTGGTACGGTATCCTTAGGCTTGGACTCCTTGCTGCGCTTACGCGACTTCCCACTCGCCATTGACGAGCTTTCTGGGGTCGCCGGCAACGAGGGAGAAGGCGGTGCAGGTTTCGGGCGGAACATGTAGAATGAGGGGTTTTGGTACTCGGGTGGTTTAGGCAACGGGGAATCTGGGTCACGGACGAAGAGGACAGGCCAGCCTTCGCCTCCGGGGGTGCTGGACTTCAGCCTCCACCCGAATATTGCATAATCCGAGGCTGACAAGGTTCGTTAGGTTTGGCCAATCACATATACCATACACATACCATCGTCGAGGTTCCATACAGTACCATTCCATTCGTACTTGACCCAACCTGGCCGCACATGCCTGCCGTTCAATTCGGCGACAGTCTTCTTACTCAGTTTGTCATACAGGCTCTGGAGGTTGTCCTCGAGCTCTGAGCATCATTTGGTCGTTCAGTAGCACGACAGTGTTTCGAAAGCAAAGACCAGCTGACCTGAGTAAATGATTGCGAACGAGGATGAGGGCGTGTGGACGTCAAGGATACATGGCCCGGTCTGTTGTGACATTGTGTGTGTTCTGGAGATGGGAGTATGGTGCTGAGCGACGCTCTATCTTCTCCTGAGTCGTCCCCGGCTTTAGCTTAGACGGAGATGAACCGTGGAAGGCCGAAACATGGAAGAGGACCGGTGGTAGTACTAACTCAACTTTCAAGTGCCCCGAGACGCGAGGCTTCGTTTCGACTGCCGCGCACGTGACCTCGCGCGACATCCGACGTCGGACGCGCAGTTGTTTCGTAGAGACGGTAGAGTTAGCTTCGAGTTCGCACTTGAACGGCTCGCAGCACTAGTACTGATATTCGCGGATACACGTGCTCATATAAAGCTCTCTGTATCTACTTCGACGGCTGACATTGGCTGTAGTAAGGCGGAGACACGGCAACACAAGTGAAGCCGGAAGCGCACACAGTCGGCCCGGTGTATCCAGTTCCACCGCACTGTTGATGCAGAAGGTTAGCTGGGCCTCAATACTGCCAAAACGTGCTAAGCGTACCTGCCCATACTGTGAAATGCAGAATTGTCAGATAGTCGAACATAAAACACAGCGTGGCATACGTACCGCAGTCTGTGTACCTTGGGGGGCAGTGCTTGTGGTCGACGGAGGAACCGTCGTGCTAGAGGGGCCAGATGGAGCGCTAGTCGTCGAACCACCGCCGATGTATTTGCTGTAGGACGCAGAATGGGCCTGGCTGAGGTCCAGACCGAAGAAGTCAAAGTTGTTGTGTTCCTGGAAGCTCGAGTCGATGTCCGAGGGGTCTTCGACACCGACATCTGTGGATGCGACATAGGCCAAAACAGCCGTACCGTCGAGATTTCCGGACCCAAGTGAACCACCCTCCCACACGGTGCAGTTCTATGGAACGTTAGTAGGCGGTCCACGCAGCAAGACAGCATGACCTACCTGGCAACGGAATATAGCGTTGATGTGGGTACTGTTCACCTTGGACGCGGGTAAGAGGGTGATCTCTGGCCCTGCATACGGGAGGGGAAGAACATAGTCACTGAGATAGAGGAGGGTGAAATGAGCCTCCGTGGCAGAAATCCAGCGTAATCGTGGTAGCGGAACTCACTTAGTCCAGCGAGAGCCCAGCATGATCTGGCTGTTGTAGGGCCACATGGTAAATAAGAGGCTGTTGGACATCTGGCCTCCCATGCTGATACCCGTCCAACCATAGCTCACTGGAACAACGAAGTTCACAATATACTCATTGGACGCCGGGGTTGAATCCGGTGGGAGGACAACACCAATGGTCATGTCCAAAGTCGGGTCCTGTAGAGAGTGGAGTAAGCACTCTGCCTGTACCCAATAGAGAGTGGTCTGCACCTTGTATCCCTGGAAGCAGATACCACTAGACGCATCGCAGTATGATGATGCAACCTGTGCAGAAGCTGAAAGCAAGATCAGCGACGACGAAACGATGTCCCAATGCGCATTCGCTCACCTAACGACGCCGCGGTCAATACCAGGGCTACAGCGAGCTTGTAAGACATGTTAACCGTTGTTTGTTTTGAGTGCTCTACTATGCTCTATGTTGTTCCGTCCTTGAGCTCTCATTTATACCTACAGCGAGCGGTCTATGTTCAGGAGCGACGGTTATTTCAGGAAGTCCTTGTTGGATCTTCTCCTAAGTACAACCTAGAAAGACCCGCAGATCAAGCGTATCACAAGCATCAAGGACGATAAACATAGCACAGCGGATAGCACTTCGGACAAGCCTCGCTATATACGAGTGGCGCAGGATGCATGCGATGCAGGTCGAAGCTGCAGCGTCGGCTCGCTGAAGGCGGGGGAATTTGATGGATTGCCATTTCGGGCGACTGTGAGTAGCTGACGCGCGTCTGTGGCGGAATTTTCGACTGAGCCCAGCTCGGCGTCTCCCGTTCCTGCTCTTGCACTCGACTTCCATCCTGTTCACGGGAAGGACCATCTGACGACTACGACCAAGGATCATCGAGACGTGAGGTCGCACCAAAATTAACATAATGGCCGACAGCGACGCGAAGACCAAGGCATTCCCGCTTGCGGATGCTAAGCTCACTAACTCCGTGCGTTTTTTTCCGCATTTTGTCCTTCTGGTCGCTTGTAGCTGACAATGTTCGAATAGATCCTCGACCTCGTTGAGCGTGCGTCGCAGTTCAAGCAGCTCAAAAAAGGTGCCAATGAAGGTGCGCCACGGTGGACACGCCCGCACTTCCGCGTTCCTGACGTTCTATATTCAACCCCAGCCACGAAGACCCTCAACCGTGGTATCGCGGAACTCATCATCTTGACTGCCGACACTGAGCCTCTGGAAATTCTCCTTCACTTGCCGCTGCTTTGCGAGGAGAAGGTCGGTCTTTTCACGATTCTTGCACACTCCGTGTATCCCCGCTCACAACTTTCGCACAGAACGTGCCGTACGTCTTCGTTCCTTCGAAGGCTGCCCTGGGCCGTGCCTGCGGCGTGACAAGGCCTGTAATCGCTGCCAGCATCACGACGAACGAGAACAATGAGCTATCAAGCCAGGTCCAGACCATCAAGCACGAAGTGGACAAGCTGACCTTCTGATCTGCTGCATTGGCTATCAGACTTCCCTCCTGCCATCGTCTGTCAGGACCGTGGGCTGTCTAGTATGGTATAAATCTATACATCACATGGTACGCCAAACGCACTATTGCTGTACATCGTGCATGGAGGAACCGCCCGAAGAGTCTGAATCGTACACATAAGCACCACTGAGAGAAATAGTCATATAGCGTAAGGATAACCCAATCACAGCAAAGAACAGAGCAACATCGGGAGAGAAACCTTGGAGGGATGGCCAGATTACTTCGGGATGTTCTCGCGAGCTTGTTGTCTGATGCGGCGCCTAGTGAAGGGGAGTCAGTGTCAGTCATCGGTACACCGACACAATCCTACGTACTCGTATGCTACTTTGTCGTTCCTGCACAGGCTCTGTCAACCCACATTCACGCATTATATCCTGGCCGGAAATACTCACTTGAACATAGTGTATGCATCACTTTGTGCCGGATCATTGATGTTCGGGTCATTGAGCAGGTCCTGAATACCGAGCAAGACCTGAGAGAATCCTCAGCAACCGCGTCCAAACCGACTGTGCACGTCATACGTACCTGCTTGATTGTAATCGCTGGTTTCCACGATTTCTCCTCGTCCAAAATGGACAAGCACACAGTCCCCGAGGGATACACGTTGGGGTGGAACAAAGGCGGGGTGAATTTGCCTAGAGTGAGGATCACTGTGAGCCGTTGCCGTACAATGGAACATACATCATGCTCACATTTAGGTGGCTTGGAGGGATAGTCTAAAAACACGCATAAGCTCTCATGAACCCACACGACAGAGGAGGCACGGTGCGTACCTTCGGGGAATATCATCATGAGCTTATATACACCGCCTTCCCATGGCGTCTGAAGTCCATGCGTTAAGCAACCCACGCCAAGAATTCACAAATACCCAATTGCGTACTTACCCCTGCTTTCCCGGGGATTCCGACCTCCCACTCGAGGAGGTTCATGGAGCCATCGGGGGCTTTGGTAGGTTTCGCGTAGAAGCCCTGGGTCCATTATTGAGTTGAGTAAATCAGCTTAGCGAGAGAAGGAGGGGCACGTACAAAGGGGTGGTCTTTGCGCCACTGCTTCCGTTCTTCGGCAAGACGAGCTCTGCAGATGCCAGACATGGTTGTAAGAGTACAAGACGCGTTGAGATGCAGTTGTGGCGGGAAGGACAGTGGGGACGCGCTTGTCGGCAAAGCCCGTGCCCGAGTGCAGGGCTGATTACCTCAGCAATTACTTAGATCACGATTCGCTGGAATGGCGAGGCCTTTCAGCGTTAACAGCGTCCATCACCCAGCGAATCGGTCAATACATGTTAATTGCGTCCGGATCCAAGCAGATGATTACAAGGCTCCTTCGCATGCTTTCCCCATAAAAGCATAGGCTGCATAGCTGACCTTGAGACTGTCAAGCGGTTAGGGAAGACGCTTCAGCCCATGGTCAGGCGAGTCGGTCACCACATGCCGAGGTCTTCCAATATCCACTAACGCCCTTCCACATACCCGCAGCACTTCGTTTAGTCCTTGAGGCTGTGTTTCTGAGAAGCTGGACGCGGAGGGGCAGCTTTCCCTCGGTCCTTATCTCCACCCTAATTGAGCAAGATTTGTAAAAGATCGCTGGGAAACTACTGCACGCGGTCGAACCCAATCGTGCTCCCATGCACAGTAAGAGGCTTCTCCATCGACGCGACCGTCCTCGGTCTCGCCATGACGTTACCAGAGCAATATCTCACCTTTCTGCTAGGCAGGCACTGACAGAGCTCGGAAGCCCGCCTTGTGGGCGCCAGGGGATGGGCATACGCATATATATCCCTCGTCCTCTGAAGACTCCACGCCAGGTTCATTCGGTACAGCTCTGACTTGTGACGCAGGGTGCTATCTCTCTTAACCCCACATGACTTCCAACCAGGACGACCTACCAGAATCTAGCTCAGACGAGCGCAGCGCGAGTCCTGCACCGTCACTGTATTCCTTCTCGTCATCTGTCGATGGCCAATTTATGGTACGCCAGATAGTCCAACTTTCATAGCTAGAACATGCTCACGAACATGTCGTTTATATCAGCTGAGACAAGTGCACGGACGTGTGTTGAACAGCGCGAACGATGTAGGTGTTCATTAGACTGACCTCACTGCTGTTGCCCTGACCATGTAACAGACGTACTTCTTGCCGGCCGTGAGCATCGCTTTCATCCCTGCCCGCTCTGAGGCCGGTTAATTTGTCTTTTCGCCCGATAGGACAATGAGGAACACCGAAGATTGGACTTGCAACATCAGATCTTGACCTTGGCTCTCGGCGGTCTTTACCCAGCCCCGGACCTGGTCAGACGAGCTCTCCGTCCCCGACCGTTGAAAGCTCCAGGTATTCTAGACGTAGGTACTGGGAGCGGAAGCTGGTAGGCGAAATGGCGTTAGGGCGGAAGCGACCTCCCTTCCTCACACCATATCTGACAGGGCGATCGATATGGCTAGGCAGTTTCCTCATTGTAACGTTGTGGGCGTTGATTTGGTGCCCCCAAGGGTCGATGGGCAAGTGATTATCTCGCTCCTGCAAACGCAATCGTGGATTGCTGACCATCCTCCTTAGGGACCTACCGCCCAACTGTCGGTATGTCTGCATGTATCCACTTCCTTCCCCGCAGGGCCGCTGAATACACGGCTGTTCGCCAGCTTTGAGATAGATGACGTGAGTAGATACATAGATCTTGCTGCGGTTTATGGTGGACTGATCCACAGCTCCTAGGCGAATCTGGGGTTTAGTCATTACCGAGAGACATTTGACCTCATCCATGGACGGGCAATCAATTCTGGCGTAAGTTATCCGATACAAGGCCCAATTGCCTGACCGTTTCTTATCACGATTACTGCACAGATCCGCGACTATCCACAGTTTTTGGAATCCCTCGCCGAGGCTTTACGTCCAGGCGGCGTCGTCATAGTCGGCGACGGTGACATGCAGCTCTTCGACGAGTGGCAGCAGCCATTGTCTTATGTCGAAGAAGGTGCTCCAGGTTTTTCCTGGACACATCGGATGTTCTTTGCGGCGTACAACGCCATGAAAAACCGAGGTAGTAGCATCGACTCCCCTTCCATGTGTCCAACATGGCTCAGAGCTATCGATGCATACACCGACGTCGGCTGGCACAAAGTATTTATCCCCATTGGACCGTGGCGTCAAAGTAGGATTTCGCCATGCGTTGCGGTGGTTCGAGCGCAGCTGACACGTTAGCCGCCAGACGTCAGCCCACGGGAACGTCTTATAGCTGAGATGCTTCGCGAAGACTGTCTGAGGTACATCGCTGGACTGACGCCCCTGCTGCTGAGGTATGATAATAGAAACGTGCTCGCAATTCCTGGCGCTTACTTGCTTCACTGCTAGCGAGGGATACCTGCCGGAAAGCGTGGAAATGATGCAGCGCGAAGCATCCGCAGAGTTGCGTGAGCTACGTGTTCGCATCTACAGCCGCTGGACGTTCGCCTGGGCGGTGAAGAAATAACACCTCCTGGTGTGCCTCCCGAGCCACGATGGGCGATCGTGGCTCGTTGGGAGCGCCCCATCCTACCTACTCTGAGCTACCTGTCAGCTCGATCTACAAGACCGTCCGTGTCTATAATTCCGTGATACATCCTGACTGTTGTGTTGTATCTCGTTCTCTGGTTATCTACCCCTCCGCGACCTCTTCACCCTTGGCGATCTGTAGCTGAAGCTGCCTTTGCCATTTCCAGTACAGAGAATACACTCCGATAAACAGTTTGTCTATATATTTGCAGTAGATCTGCTCAGGTACTACTTAGCGAATGTTGCGGATGCAGACTGGGAGTCGGACAAGCTGCCGCATTCAGGTTCGCCCCAATCTCCGAGATCTCGACGCGGACGCGCGTCGCGTTCATGCACGTGATCGAAGGCACAGGGAGCGTACGTAGCTGGTGTTAGCGCCCATAGAGCGTACGCGTACTACCACAACCACCATGAACTCCTTCCTCACTCGCTATTCTTCGACGACTCCGGAGGCTGATATTCGGAAAGCGAAGGAGCTTTATGGTGAAGATGACGATGTTTCCGAGATGATCTGGGGTTCTGCGGGCGGTTTCGGCAACCTGGCGAAGGGCGTGCCCACATTCAAGGTCCCTGCCGTGCCAGACGTACGTTCAGCAACTTTGAGACGCGTAACGTGGTATCCGATTGGTGCTGATGCTATCTCTCATAGCCTACCTCTTTCCTCCGGATGCACACCGACGACCATGCAGACCCTTCGTGCCGTATCAAAATCAAGCACGGTACGACGACGTTGGCGTTCAGATACCAGGGAGGTGTGATTGTTGCAGTCGACTCTCGAGCAACTGCGGGCAGCTATGTCGGTGCGTACATTATTTATGTAGGTAAAACTCTTGCTGACGATGCGCAGCGTCGGGAACTGTGAAGAAGGTCATTGAGATCAACCCCTACCTTCTCGGTACTATGGCCGGTGGCGCAGGTTTGTCTGTTCCTTCTCTATACAGAGGCTTTCAAGCTGAATGACGGATTATCAGCTGATTGTCAGTACTGGGAGACATACCTCGGTATGCAGTGCAGGCTGCACGAACTGCGCAACCGCGAGCGTATCTCCGTCGCGGCCGCGAGTAAGTACTTGAGCAACCTCGTGTACAGTTACAAGGGTATGGGCCTCAGTATGGTATGTCGCGCTTCACGTCTTCGAGTGTATACTTCGTGTTGATGTCCGTGGATAGGGCACCATGATTTGCGGTTGGGATAAGACGGTATGCAGCCTTCGCATCTAGGTCGATCATCGATACTTACAGAACCTGATCTGTAGGGACCCGCAATCTTCTATGTCGACTCTGACGGAACGCGTCTCAGGGGTGATCTATTCTCAGTTGGCTCCGGTAGCACCTTTGCGTACGGTGTGCTCGATCAGGGCTACCGGTGGGACTTGACGGACGAGGAGGCGCAGGAGCTGGGCAGGCGCAGCATCTATGCCGCTGGTCACCGAGACGCCTTCTCCGGAAACACCGTCAACCTGTACCACGTGAAGCAGGATGGGTGGCAGTTCATCGGTACGTCGAAGTTCTCCACGCTACGTGTCTGCATTGTTGACGCGCGAGACCTGCAGGAAACTACGATATCTCGGAGTTGCACTACAATGGACCAGGCAACGTCCCTGGAGCACCTGGCGGCGGTTATGGATACGATGTCCGGGTTGCGGGACGCTCTTCCGCAAATGCCCCCGAGGGCCAGTAGATTCGTTTGCGGTGTCATGTATAGTAGTACTACCTGTTGCAACACGTTCCTCGGACTCTCGCACTGGATACGCGTAGCTGCTCGGCGCGCTCTGCAGTAGGAACCAGAGCGAGTCAGCAGTCCGATACTGCAAGGATCCTACGCTGAGGGATTTGATGGCCCTATGGAGGCGCCTTGGAGGGAGAGAGCCTGCAGGCTGCCGCGGCGAGGCAGGCAGGAGTGGATCGCCAGTTGCAAGATCTCGAGCTCGCAGATCTGATGTCATTCCAAGCTCTGCCTCTGCTCCTGCTCTCGTGCATCATTCCTCCTCCTCCTCTCTCCTCCGCATACCCCCCGCTCGTTTCACGCCATATAGACGATCATGAAGCGTCTCTTCTCAAAGACTTTCAAGGCCCCAGCGGCGGCTGTAAAGTCTTCGCAACCGCCTGTGGCCATCCCCGCAACCACGAACCCTCCGCTACATACCACTGGACTTCAACCTAAAGATACACTTCCGCCTGTTCCCCACCCGTGTCCGTATGAGTACATTTCTGTTGTTGCGACAAGCGAGGGCCTCTTGCTTCGCCCACGACTCCCCGGTCACACGGAGGAGCTTTCGGAGTCGGAAGTGAAGGTTGAGTGGGGCAAGGGAGGCAAAGTCGAAGCACTCTCGCCAGATGCAATCGAGGCCAATTGGGACTGAAAGCGTGGTTGTCTATGGCATAGTTGGGTTTCTTGAACTATACGCTGGTAAATATATTTCATTCATGCCAGCTGTGCGCACGGCTGAGATTGTCCCGGTAGCGTCCTACCTCCTGGTTATTTCCTCCAGAAATGAGGTCGGAAACTGTAGGCTTCTATCTGTGCGAGTCCATATCTTGCACTCACTTCGTTTCAGTCCTCGATCCACGCCACACGGTGTACGGTGTCAAGGGCGTGACAGCCATTCCTCTAGTAGAAGACCGAGCACGCACAGTGTTAGCTGCTTTGGCTTCTCGCAACCAGGTCGATCGCAGGGCTTCTTTGCTACCCCCAGGGGCGACGTTCGACCCGCAAGACACAGAGGGTGCTGCCCGAGACTCCATAGACGGCACGAAGGAGGACGAATCCAGATCTCCCCGTGTCAAGTTTGCCGAGACAGACCAAGTCAAAGTGGTCTCTCCGCTTCCGGACAAGACATTTGACGTACAAGAGGACCAAGGGCCGCCCTCTCCTTCCTCTACGATATCTACACCCTCGTCTGTTGCGTCTAACCCCGCAGACAATCTGGTCAAGACGCTTGCGGAGCGTCTTTCCTTCTGGTCTAAGCTGCCGAAGAAGGGCTCACGACAGTCGGCCAGCATCGATCACACCCTCGTGGAGCAGTCAGATCAGAGCGGTAACGAACCGCTGGACCTGGAATCTATCGTCAAGGATGAGTCCAAGGATCCCGAAGAGGTTCTGGATTCTATTGTATCCTCAGCCGCCCCTCCGCCACAGACAGTGGAGCAGAAGCATACCGAGCTTGAGAACAAGATTGTACGAGAATGCATAAGGGAGTTCACAAGAGGCGGCATGTACTTCTCATATGTCTTCGGTAGGTCCCACATACCGCAGGTGGCGAATAGTATGATCACTCAAGTGCACATAGACATCACTAGGTCATTACAGCACAAACACGAGCTCATCGAGAAGGCAAAAACGCAGAACGCGCTACTTGAGTCTCTCAACGCGTTGGACGACTCTAAGCGTTTGAGTCCTGCGAGCGATACCGTAGACGTACTGGCCGAGCCATCAGCCGCGCTTCCGTTGTGGCGGCGAGTTGACCGTCGATTCTGGTGGAACGAGTGGCTCTCAAAGCCACTCATTGATGCTGGGGTAAGGTCACCGTTCGTTTGCAATGCTTTAATGCATCAATGCTGACCGTATCAGGAGCAGCTTCACCCATATATTCTGCCAATCATGCAAGGCTTCTTCCAAATCTCGACCTTCAGCATACCCCGCGAGCCGGTTGCGGAGGAGGAGGGCGACAGTGTTGCCGTGGAGTATATCATAATCTCCCGCCGCTCTAGGGACCGGGCTGGTCTCCGATACCAAGCGTCGTGGGATAGACGACGATGCAAACGTCGCAAACTTCGTGGAAACGGAGACGGTAATGCGTGTGGAGGTAAGTCCCGCACGCTCGCTACAGCTAATTGTACAGTCAGAAGTCTCAACTGTTCTAGCGGGAGGGAATCCAGAACGTTTTCAGCCATGTCCAAATCCGAGGATCAAGTATGTATAGGCCCTTGATCCCGCAACCGCAAGCTGAAGTTGACAGTGGAGTGCAGTTCCGTTGTATTGGAACCAACAGGGCATGGCTCTCAAGCCCGCTCCACAACTCAACCCCGAACGCACGCATGATCAGAATTTGCGTGCTATTCAGCAGCATTTGGAGAAGACCAAGTCCATGTATGGACCGCTTGTATGTATTGATTGCAACACGGACATAGCAGATTGCTGACGCATCTCCGCAAGACCTATCGTGAACCTCGCTGAGCAACACGGCAAAGAGGGCCAGGTGACAAACGCCTACGGACAATATGTGAACGAACTCCATCCCGAAGATGTCAAGTAAGCATACACTTTCCCGAATGTATCGGCCTGGCACTCACGGTGTTGCAGATACGTCGCGTACGACTTCCACGCGGAAACAAAGGGAATGAAGTGAGGACCTTGTGCCTCATGTCCGTCTCGTGTAGCTAACGTCGGGACTAGGTATGAGAACATATCCAAGCTCATCGAGGAATTGGAACGCATCTTCGAGAGCCAGGGGTGAGCAGAGTCAGGCTCGTCCCAGGGTGGTCCCTACTGACTGACTGCGGCAGATACTTCTGGATATCGGACAACCGCATCATGTCAAAGCAGAAGGGCGTGTTCCGTGTCAACTGCATTGATGGACTGGATCGCACAAACGTCGTGGAGGTCCGTCAGACATTGTGTGCGCGTTTTGTGGAGCAACATCGTTGACCAGGCCGTGTAGTCGGCATTCGCACGCCATGTGCTCAACCGCCAGCTCGGTGCTGTTGCCCTGCTTAACCAGGACAAAGGCAGGACAGAGATGGATATAGTATTCAATGACGGTACGTTATGTGTCCATCCGCCATACTCATGCCAGGCGTTGACGATGCCGGCCGTGCATCCGCAGTGTGGGCGAACAATGGCGATGCTATTAGCCGTGCCTAGTGAGTGACAGAACGTTCAGTCGACGGCGAGCAGCTCTCTAACACCCCGAAGTGCCGGGACATCAGCGCTCAAGGTTTGATTCCGCTCATCAGATTCAATCTGCCATCACTCACATAAGCTATGACAATTGCCAGGGAGACTTCACGAGGTAAGCTACGCACGACATCAATGAGGCCGGGTGTGCTAATCCTCGCTCGGAGGACGGGGAAGCGGGACCTCGCCGGTTTGCTGAACGATGGTGTCAATTCGCTCGCACGGTACGTGCTAATCCGCATCTCGCTGGCCTGAACATCGACGCTCATGCCGTGACGATACAGGATGTACAGCTCGACGTTCGCGGACTGGTTCAGCCAGGCCGTGATCGACTTCATCCTAGGCAACCGCACTACGTCCGTGTTCTCCGAGTTTCTCAACAAGCTGCAGTCCACGGACCCGAGGGAGCTCATCCGCATCTCGAAGATCCGCGCGGACGCCATCGCGACGTGCGTTTCGCGCGTGCTGCCAGAGGGCGAGCGGCTGCTGTCTGGGTGGACCCTGTTCGCGCCGGAAGAGCTGAATGCTCAAGTCGGCGACAAGTTTGAAGAGAAAGTGCTGCTCCTCGTACGTTTGCTCCGTGTCGTTCGCCGCTTCTTTGGGCTGACGACTCGCAGAGTGCCAAAGCGCTCTATATTATTGTGCGTGTGGTCCGTAAGCAGGCGCTGTGGGGAGGATCATTGACGTGTCGTACAGAGCTATGATTATACCCTGGAGAAAGTCAAGATGTATACCCGTGTTCCTCTTGGAGATGTTGAGGGGATCACTAAAGGTCAGTGCATTGCAACGTGGTAGCGCCACTTCTGCTGATCTCGTTTCACGGAAGGCGCCTACATCCTATCCCCGCTCGAGGAAGCGAGTCGAGATCCTCTGCAGAACGCAGGGTTCGTAGTCTCTTGGCGCAACTCGCAAGACCAGGACACACGCGTTACCAGCTACTCGATCCGGAACAGCCTGGACCTGTCGTCGCCTCCTGCCTCCCCTACGACAGCCACAGGGTCGAAGCAGTCGATGACCATCGCTCGCAGAAGCATGCTGCCGCTCTCCCGGATCCTGACGAACGCTGCAGCGCCGGTTGCAGGACAGGACACGGTGTTTGCTGCGTTCAAGGCATTGCCCATTGACCCTGCACGAGCGCGGCGGGAGAGCGGCAGCTTCATCCAGGCTACAGATGAACTCGCCAACGCGAAGAACTGCAAGGAGGCCGTCGATATGATCGTCGATGCGATCCACCAGGCGTGCAAGGATATCGGAAATGACCATGCTGCGTTCGTTACGGAGGGGGACGTTGTAAGGTATGTTGCGCGGTTACCATGACTATGCGCTGCTGCTGAGCGTGTGTGTTGCGGATGCAGCCTGGCGGAGGCGCAGCGGATGACAAGCGTGTACGCGAAGATGGAGTACGGTGTGAAGAGGCTGCTGTGGCTGGGCAGCTAGCGTGGTCGAGCTCGTTGTATGGCTGTAGTGATATGCACGTTTTGGAAGTATTGTATGAGCGAGTTGACAAGCTGCAGGCATTTGTTGCGCATTTGCAGCGTGTTGTGCACAGGGCAGGCCAGGATGGGAGACGAGCTGAACCGAAGCGAGCCGGGCGCTTGTGAAGCGGACTGTCGGCGTGTGCTAATAGATTGGCCCTGGCTGCTGCTGCTGCTGCTGGTTGTGCGCGTCCTCGACTCGACTGCGACTGACTGCGTCTGAGAGCTCCCGCTTAGCCTTCCTTCTCCTCCGGCTTTCGGACAGCGGCCTCCTCTCCGTTCTCGTCCTGTGCGACTTTATGCGCTAATATATCCTCGGCGGCATCCCAGCCCACCCCTACCGTATTCCCCTCGCTGCACGCAGGTGCCCAGCAATACCCACCCTCGCCATCCTACATCGTTCCCGGCTTCCCACTACCATCCTACGCTTATAACCTGTATATCCATATTCTCTCTTGGACAGCTCGCGCACCATGGCAACACCACACTCCTTACCCATCTCCTCTTCGCAGAAAACAGTCACACAGCTGCCCTTCTCTCCCACTCCTTCCAGCAATGGCCCTCCCAGTCTTCCAGGCCTGAACACTACCGTCTCGCCCCCTTCCTCCCAGCCTCTCGTCGGAAGTCCTCCCAGTTCGCCAACGAAGCCTAGCCACCACAGAACGGGTTCTGCGGTATCGGCGCGTAACCGTTTTCCTCAGTCCTCGAACCATGCTACTGCTACAGACCTCCCGTTCGGCCCTTCTGCGTCCATGCCCGTCCTCCAGCCCCGACCTACCGCCGGCTCGACGCACGTCGGTGGGATCCTCCCATCAGCTTCCTTTTTCCATCCTTCGCGCCCAAATTATCCGCCCCCATCACCAACGCCGCCTCTCCCCCGTCCCTCCACTGCAGGCTCCATCTCATCTGTGGGCGGCACCCCCGCCGACGTCGTGCGTCTCGCCGCACTGAATCGCGACAGAATCTCGGAAGGGACGGACAGCGCCGACCACTCGATGGAAGACATCAAGGCGTCCACACTGACCCCATCGCTCCGGACGGCATCCATGAAGTTCAGCCGTGAACCTCTGCTTCCGATCGGCGGTGGTCCCTCGGTCAGGGCCGACGGCGCAAGTCGACCAACCGTGCAGACACAGATCGGGCCCTACGGCCGCAGCGAAACGAACGTGAGCGCAGGGGGGAGGATGCGGGACAGCTTCGACAAGCTCTTCAAGCGGGGGTTCAGCTTCGATGCGAGCCGGCGGTCACCGACCTCGCCAATCAACGTGGGCCCGAGCGGTGCGTTTGGTGCTCTTCAACCTCGATCTGCAGAGATATCCCCGGTCACCTTCGACCTCAACGTTGGTGGCACGGACCACTCGCCCACCTCCCCGGGGCACCGCAAGCATAGCTTGTCGCCCCTCCAGGGCTCATCTACCTCCCTCAACCACGCCTCGTTCATTGCGACACCACCAACTCACATGGACCCGCCACGGAGTGCGGTACCGATCCTGGACAGTCGGACAGGCAAGCCTATGCGGAACTACCAACTACACCCATCTCGGAACCGATTCTTCCTCGGCGGCCGCCTCCTCACTGGTGGCGACTCCCCATGGGCGTTCGTCGCATCCCTCGTTGTCGTGCTGGGCATTACCGGCATATGGTTCGGGACGACGTGCGTGTGGTGGTGGCTGAACGAGAGCCCCGCGGTGGCGGCGGTGGGCGCGTACATGTGCTTGCTGACCATCTCGAGCATGTTTGCGACGGTAAGTGCTCAAACGTGCCTTATTGTGGCTGTGCGGCAGGCTAGCTGCTGCTGCTGCGGATGGAGCCCGAGCTCACCTGCTGTGTTCTCGTTTCTCGGTTGTGCGTTTTGCAGGCGTTCCGGGACCCTGGGATTCTGCCTCGGAACTTGGATCCTGACCCGCCATATCCGTCGGGCTCTTCCTCGGATGGGAGTCTTCGGCAGCCGCTTCCCCGGGACCTGAGGGTGCGGGCAGGAATGTGAGTGTGCTGTTCAGATGACCTTCATGCCCGTCCTGACGTGTCCACCTGCCTTGAAGCGTGCGCACGAAGTATTGCCCTACATGCAATACTTACCGACCACCGCGGTCAAGTCACTGTAAAATGGTGAGTGTTTCAGCAATTGCTGCTCGATTTTGACCCCTTCTGATTAATGACGCTCTTGCGCCGCTATATCACCTAGTGCGACAACTGCGTCGACGGCTGCGACCACCACTGTCAGTGGGTGAACAACTGTGTCGGACGGCGTAATTATACCTCGTTCTTCACCTTCCTCTTCTCTAGCGTAAGTAGCCCGTTCCGAGCGCCCCTCTTTCATTCAGGCACGGCTGTCCCGCCGAGTCCCCTTTCTTCTCTCGAGGTCCGTCAATGAAAACGTCTCACGGCCACTCCACTTGCAGGTGATGACCCTGATCTTGGTGATATGCACGACGGCGCTACACCTGTACCTGCTCACACGCAAATTCCATATGAGCTTCCGGCAGGCCATCGGGACCTCGCAGGGCGTCGGAAGTGCGGTCGCGTTCTGCATCTCCATCATCGTCATCTGGCCCGTCTTGGCGCTTCTCTCGTACCACCTCCGGGTAAGCACCCTCCGTCCGCACCCGCGAAGGGGGAATAGAGTTGACCTTTCCGTGTTTTTCGTTGCGGTTTGATCGGGGCAGCTCCTGCTGCTGAACGTCACGACGATCGAGCAGGTACGTTGCTGTGTCCTCATCGCCCGATCTGCCCATGCCCCCTCCACCCTGCCCCTGTCGGCGATCAACGAGCGGGGAGGACGACCGCGGACTGACTCATCCGTCTTTCGCGGTCGTCGGGCCGGGAGCAGCGGTGTCGTTTCTTCTCTCTCTCGTCCGAAGCGTCGTTGACTGACGTTCCTTCCTCTCCCTGCCCTGCCCTCGCGCCCCCTTTTTTCCTCGACGGCTCGACGGCGTGCAATGTAGATCCGGAACCAAGCGCACAAGTCGCTCGTCCCGGGCCCTCCGCCCCCGAATCCGTTCTCGCACGGGAGCTGGCGGCGGAACCTCGTGTACATGCTCTGTCGCCCGGCGGGGTACTCGTGGCTCGACGCCCGGGGCATCGCGACGGAGGACAAGCGCGAGGTGAACCCGGGCCTGCTCCCGCACGAAGACGAGTGGGCGGACGAGGTGGAGTCGCCCGCGGTTGGGAGGGGCAAAGGCGAGTAGCATTGGCAGCAGCAACCGACAGCGGACCACGCGGTTCACTGTACGGCTATGTTGGCGCGGTGTGCTAGCGGGTGTTTTTGTCACAGAGTTTTCACTGGCTGGAGCCTGGCGGTCGCTGTGTAGTTGTTCTTCGCCCGTCCGTGTTCTCGCATCATCATCACTACCATCGTCACACGTCGAGACTCGTGGGCCCGTCGCACGCGTACTTACAAAGGCGGCGCGGGCTGCAGCACCACGGTCGATAGGGAGCTGTGTGTGCTATCACCGGAGACTGGGCCTTTTTTTGTAAATTATAGGTGCATATATTTCCCGGGCGACTTCTTCGGCCGAAGGCCTGCATGGATATGGTTTTGAGGGCAGTCGTGGCTCCTGTCTGTGTACGGTACTGTATTCACCTTGTCGGAGGAGGAAATTGGTGCGCTAAAGTGAGCAGGCAGCGAGCGCACTGCAGAGGCAGGCACGCCGGGAATGCGCCCGAGATGTCCGATGGACGGATGGAGATATTAAAAAGGGACACGGTGTGGCGCGAGCTCGACTGCACTGCGAGTCTGAGAGCGAGCGGCGGTGTGCGTGTGTGTGAGGGGGAGGGGAGTTTTAGAGTGCGCAGGGGAGATTGATTGAGGCGGTAGCGAGCCAGGCACGGAGGCGGGCGTCTGAGCCGATCGCAGAACGAGGGTGTGTACTGTTATATAGAGTACAAAGTGTGGCAAGATCTGGGGTACGACGGACATTGGCCCCGTGCTACGTATACGGCGACGGTGCGTGCGTGCGTATGCCAGAGAAGCAGGGGCAGAGAGGTGCGCCGGACGCGAGACGAGGGCGACGATTATGTACGGTGTATGTAAAGTATGGGCTTCTGCGTTGCGGGCGAGGGTGGCCGCCAGTTCGAGCAGCAGTCGAAGGGAGCAAGTGATGGATGTTCTCAGTCTGAACATTCGTATCATCAGCCCAGACGTGGTGGCGGGTGTGTGTATCAATGTATGCGATCGGCGTGACGCCCGGCGAGGGTGATACCGTCCGCTCCGTGCAGCGGAGGTCAGCCAGACTGACGAGAGGCGAGCAAGGTTCGACAGAGGACCACGCTTGACCGTTTTCGGAAGCAGGGCGGGAGAGCCAAGGCACATCGCCGGAAGAGGGAACACGACACGCGCCGTCGACCACGCCCACGCGGGTGGTGACGTACCCAATTGATGGCGGTTCCTTGTGCTAAGTCATCCGCTTTCTGCAGATCCTCGCCCTGGCAGCCAGCTTCTATCTCCCCTCTCGAGTCCAAAGCGGAACAAAACCTGTCGGGCCAGGCGCGGGCGGAGCACACGTCTCGAGTCCGACGGTTTGCGGAGTTCCAGGGTGGACGCCCAGGTGAGGAGGGAGAGGCATGCACGGAGAGAGGGCGCAGCATTTATGGATCAAGGCTGATTCCGCATTGGGCGAGCTAAATCTCCGAGCATGATGACATCTATCGGACCGATCTCGCATGCGCTCATGATGGCACACTGGGCGGGCGTCTACGTGCGAGCGTGCCCAAGTGTGACGCGCGGAGTGTCCGTGTGAGAGCGGAGTTTGAACGCGGCATCCCGGCAAACGCGTCGACCCAACGAGTGCGGGGAGGCCCGAGTCGTCCTGGGTCGCTCCTTGCACTCCCCCTCGTCGTCACCCTCGTCCTGCACGCGTGTCGTTCTGCGCGGCAGACAGGCCCTCGTCCACGTCGCCGCACACGGAAAGCCGGTATTTTTGGACAGCTTAGCGGGTGCGGGATAGAAAGGCGCGAGTCAACGGCGCCGAGAGGGGACTGCCACCAGCCTGCGAACGTCGGGAGCGTGTGCGGCAGGGTGTTATGTTTCTTGAGTAATCGACCCAACGCAATCAGTCACAAACAGCTCAACAAGAATGGATTCAAACCCTAGCGTCTCCTCCTCCTCGGCCTCTGTTCCCACATCCTCCTCCCGCAAGGCCGCATCCGCTCCGAAGAGCGAACCTGCTGCCCGCAAGCACAGGAAGTCATCCAAGCACCATCTCCCAAACCCACCACCCCCTCCGCCGCCGTCCCAGCTCCCTCAACGCGACGTTCTCCCCGACCACGACGACGGCCAACCCCTCCACTCGCCCCCCGTCCATTCCCCTCCTCCTCCTCCCCATCACCCCCACAGCGCCGGCTCGCCCCTTGACCCGCCGGCGCCAGACTCTCGCGGTGAGCACCCTCAATTTCTCATCAGACACCTCCGCTCAATCACTCAACCTTCCGTCCCTTCCATCTCCCAAAGCGGCCCGCATTTCAAACGTCCGCGATCAGCCTCATTCCTCCGCTCGCTTCACTGCTCACCTCCAACCATATCCCGGCCCAACTGGTCCCGCCGTTGGCCCCGTCTATCCCACCATGAACCCCCAGTACCCAATCAACGGCAGCCCATATCCCTCCTCGCCCTCGCCGTTTCATCAGCCCCAGGCCGCGGGCTCGCCAGCTAACGGCCAGAGTGCCAATGTCACCCCGACAATGCAGAACCACGGTCCCCCTCAGTACCAGTACGCCGCAACGCACCACCAGGTGTACAGTCACCACCCGTACCCGCACTATCCCCAGTACCCCGTCTCGGGCATGATGATGTACCCTGCTCCGCCAGGCGTCCATGCAGAGTCCAGCCAGACGGTGGGCACACCGCCGGCGTCGACGCCCACCACAGGTAAACGAAAAAGAAAGTATGCCCATGACGGTGTCAACGGCCGCTCGTCTGACGGAGAAGGTGCAGATTCTGGCGCAGATATTCAACGCGTCGGCTCAGGGTCGGGCGCATCCCTTGTCGAGAGCAAGAAGCGCACGAAGACTCAACGCGCCTGCGACAGCTGTCGCTCCAGGAAAATAAGGTCCGTACCTCTCCCCGCTCTCTCACCCGCTACGCGTCCTATTTATCACCTTGCGCGTGTCCCCCCATCGCCCCCCATCGTTCCCGACCTTGGACTCCCGGACCGGCTGACTCGGGTATAATCTTCATAGATGCGACATCCTGGCGGACACTGATCCACCGATATGCCAGCACTGTAAGCAGTACTCCTTCGAATGCACCTTCTTCCTCCCCATCACCGAAACGCGGTTCAAGAAAAAGAAGCTGGAGGAAGAGGCCGCTGCGGCAGAGAAGGACAAGGAGAAAGACAAGGAGAAGAGCGCGGCTGAACGGAGTACGTCCTCTCCTTTGGTTGAGACCCCCAAGCCCAGCGACGTCAAAGTCTACGGTGAGCTGATTTTCCGAACCGCTCAATAGCTCCAACCCCATTTGAACATGTCGAAGGCCCTACTTCTGCCACGCACCTCCTGCATTCGCAAGCGCTGGTGTCGTCGCGAGCCTACGAGGCGTATGACCTGCGTTACCACCACTCGTGGGACGTGACCTCGGACGGGACGAGTGTCATCCGCGTTCACGAGCCAGAACAGGGGGAGCTGCAGCTTGCCCTGCCGAAGCCGATCGACCTGCGCATAGAGCGAGATGTCGTGGAACAACTCGTGAACTCGTACTTCACAGACATCGCGCCAATGTTGCCCGTTGTGACTCGCGAAGAGTTCGTGGCGAGCAGTCCGCCGCCGCCAATACTCCTGTACTCCATTTGTTTGGTTGCGGCGACGCGGCGGAATGTGCCGCAGCAAGTGTTCGAGTCCATTCGATACACCGTCAACAGCCTGATCAAGGCCGAAGACGTGTTGTCGACGGCGTCGATCGTGAACATGCAGTCCCTGCTCATCCTCGCGATGGTGGGCGACTGTCATTCCCAGTACGTCCCGCATGCGCTCTCGGCGCTGTGGGTTCGTCTAGGATGTGCGATCCGCATGGTGGGCTATCTAGTTCCTGTTGTAACGGTTGTCTTGCTCATTTGTCGCTTCGAATGCACTGTGCCTGCTGCAGGCGCAAGACTTGGGTCTGCACCGCGCCGAGTCTGTCAAACAGAATATTGAGTTGCGTAGACGACTATGGGGCGTCTGCGTGATCAGCGATAGGTGGTACGTATATCATCCGACCTACCTGCCGCCACAGCAAATGGGCGGGCGGAGAAGGCCGCTGCACCGCGTATGCTCACCTTGTGCTCAGGATAAGCCTTACCTTTGGCCATCCGTATATGATCGACATCAGAGACTGCGACGCCCGCTTACCTTCGTCGGGAGACCCGAACGACCTCTATCTGGACGAGCTAGTCCGTCTGAGCGTCATCCTCGGTCGCGTCCAGAAAGCCATTTATACGTGAGCCCCGTCCCGTTTTCCCCCCATGGTCCTGCTGCGGCCGCCCGGCCGTCGCCCGTGGTCGTTCCTTCTAGTCAGCGGCTGACGATGATTTTGCTCGGCCGGCAGACCGGCCGGCTTGAACATGACCAACGACGAGGAGCTGCACTCGCTCCTTGCAGACATCGAGGCCTGGAAAGAGAACCTGCCTGCCGATCTGCAGTTCCGCGGAGCAGACACCCCTCGTAATGCCGGTGCGTCCTCGTCCCTTCTCTCACCAATTGCAGCCCTTTGCGCCCGCCGCGGGACGGGTGGCTGCCTGTGTCGCGAGCGTGCGAGCGGTGCCGAGGTGCCGGCCGGGCGCGAGGGAGCAGCTTGACAGATTATTCGGAACTAACGCTGTCCGATGCCGCCGGTGGGTGTGGCGGGATGATGTCCTCTAGGCCTGCTGTTCTTGTTCTTCACTTGCGTGAACATGATATTCTGGCGCGTGTTCATGCGCATATCGTACTCGTGTCCTGCGCACCTCAAGTTCTCGCTCACGGTTGAGAAGTGGACCGCGCTCGTGAAGATGTCCGGGGACGCGATCGACTGGCTGGACGCGCACGAGGAGATGTACGACGTCTGGCTGCTCGTCGCGTATTGCGCCACCTCTTGCGCTCTCATCCAGGTGTGTGTTGTTATTTGCAACGCCATGTCATGCGTAGCTAACCTAGCAGCTGCAGTACCATACATACGCCCGGAGACAAGACCCAGACGCACAGAGGAAGCTGAAGAAGCTGAGAGATTGCGTGCGCAAGTGGGAGGCGTCGCTGTCGCCTGACCACATGTCAGCTCGACGAAAGGCCGGTCGACAAACGTCACAGACACGTCCTTGGAGCGCTTGCTAACTCTCCCTAACAGACCGCGGAGATCATCGCGCTCCTCTACGAGGCGACGCAGGCCCCGATCGCCCCGGGCAACGACCCGCCCGCGCTCAACCCCACCGGCGGCGTCAAGGGCAACCCGCCGCCGGCCGCGCTCAAGTTCCAGAAAGACTCGACGCGTCCGGGTGGGGGCGTGTTCGTCGTCAAGGGCCCGATCGCAAAGGACCAGCTCGAGCAGCTGCCGGAAGGCACCATTGTGAGTGCGGAGACGTCGTCGTCGGAGGGAGGACATGGGGACGAAGGTGAGGCGCCCTCTGTGGTGTCTGCTGAGCCGGCCTTGAAGAATGACTCTCCCCGCTCGTCTTTGCCCGACTCGTCTGCCGGTCCGCGTGTTGCGCCGCGCTCTGACGATAATGTGCCGTTCAACGTCGCCGCTGCCGCCGCCGCCGCCGCCTATTCTGCCGCCACGCATATGCCGCTCGCGATGCCGATGATGCTAGATTCGACGAGGACCGGAAGTGGCGCGGTGCAACTCGAGCCGTCGCAACAGCAGCATTCTCAGCAACAGCAGCAGCAGCAGCAGCACATTCAACAACAGCAGCACCAGCATCAACAAGCACACCAACAGCATCAGCAAATGCAAATGCAAGGTCACGACCAGGCAGGACCCTCGATGGTGCACTTCACGCCGCTCGGTGGCAATTTCCCGAATATGAACCCGGCGTTGGACAACCAGATGGGTCTGCCAGAGAATGTCCAGGTCATGAATGTGCTCGACCACCCGCAGGCGGGCAACGCGAACGTCCTCGAACAGTACGCGATGGCCGACGCAGGCTTCCTCGAGGGTATCCCGCCGTCCATGTTCGATTGGGGTGCGTGTGCAATTGTGTCTTCCTTGCAGCCGTAACGATGCGACGTTTAAACTCATCCAGGCCAATGGGAGCACTTCTTCTCGCGCTTCACGCCGTACAACCCGCGCATCGCTGGCGCAGACGTCTCAATGGCCGCCGCGAACCCCACGTCCCCGCACGACCAGCCGCAGCAGAACCCGCGGTTCTTCCCCGCCCCAGGCGACCCCGGCCTATAGTCGGCGCACGCGGGTGCGCTGTGGGCTCCGCTGCGCCGCCACCGCTGCGCTGCGCTCACGCCCGCCGCGTCCCCGCTGCATTCCCACCGCTATGGCGGTCTGTGCTGTCCGCGGAACGCCGCCGACCTGCGCCTGTGAGCGCTGTGGGTCACGAGCCCTGAATGGGCTTTTGGCTTTCGGCCGATGGGCTCTGTACGTACCCGCGCAGGGCGTGACATCATCCGCTGGCTCGTCGGACCGTTCCCTTTCACTCCCTGCTGCTCTGTATGGTATACGGCTTGCTCTTCACTAGTGAACTGCGTCGCGTTGTGCGTTGTCCTTCATCCTCCCCCTCCTCCCCGACTTCCCTCCCCGAATCCACACTACCTTGCCTCTCAGACTTCCCGTCCTTTCACCCCTATTCCGTGAGCGTGTACACCCTTCGTCGTCCCTCTGTCCGTGCCTTGCAGTCGTCCTTGCTATCTTGACTTTGATTCCCCCTTTAATGGTCTCTTCGCCCTGGCTGTATTCCCAAAGAAGCGTACTTGCGCAACGATGGTTGTGGTAACATGGTCGCCCCAGAATTTGGGGACCTAACAAGCGTACAGTGGGTTTGGGCAGCCCGTGACCGGGCCGCACAGACGCACATGCTCGTAGCTGGATTGTGCGTCCTCTCGGTAAGCCATGCACAGATAGATACCACGCGATTGGGGTGCGGGGCCAAATTGTGAGGTGAGCAAATCGTCACTACGGGTGTGCAGGGGCGTGTTGGTGACAGTTATCGTTGCCTAGAATATGGATGAAATCCGCCCCGCAGACATCGTGGTCGTCGACCTCAGGCCAGGAATGTGCCCCGGCACGCAGACGTGGATTCAGAGATCATGAAATGCGCTTCTTTGAGCGAACGATCGGCCTCCTCGTTTATTCTTACGTGTGCATCAGCAAGAAGGCGACGCTCGCATCAAAGTAGACGGACCAGATAAGCAGGCAGGCAAGCCCATTGCCTTCACGGACGTGAAGCAGACTTAGGGATGCAGGGATGGCGGGCGCATTCCACGAACATACCCACTCACAAAGGTCCTCCTTGACAGGGACCGAGACAAGGTCGCGCGGTAGCACGCGCTCAGGGCGGCCGGCCAGACATGTACGCATGTATAATCGTCGTGGACGCTTCCACGACACGATCGCCACCAACACACAACACGCCCACAAGTACAAGCCGATCGCGCGATGCCCCGGGCCATGGCCCAATGCCCAATGCCCATCGTCCCGCGGAGCTGGGACCTATTACTCAGGCTCAGGCTCAAGGGGTCGCGCGGGGTCGGTCTAGACCGCATCCTCGGGAGGCCCCTCTGGCCATAGCCTCACACTGTACTCGAAGGGGGGCGTTCCTGAAGGCCTGAAGAGGGGAAACAGGTACGCTGTGGTTCGGAGGCAAATTCGCCGGTGCTGTGGTCACATACTGTGTGTGTGTCCCATGGGCGCGGCTGCAGTGGTTTGCGTCCGCGCGCGGCGTACATACGAGACGCTTTGCGCTAACCCGCCATCGTCGAGGTGGCTGATCGCGGTCGCGACGGTCCAATCGTTGGGACTTTTGATGGGCGCCGGCGACGCGTGTCACGTTCGTACAAGTCACATGAATGTCACATGGACGTAGTACTACAAGAACGTACGACGGCGCACGCTGCACACGTCCAAGTCTCTGAAGTGACTCGGACAGCGTTCGCGTTGCTTGCGAGGCGTCGGGCAGAACACTCTGAGTTTCGGTCGACAGTATGCGTAGATGCGATGCTCTCAATCATGGCGATTGTGCTTAAACCTGCCGAGTCCCGAGTCGAATGAAGCTTGTAGCACGCAGCTCGGGCCGCTTTGAATCGTTACAGGATTTAGTGAGGCAATCGACACAACCTGCTCATCGAGATAGCAGCGCCAGGTCGTAGTTCGACGGCCAAAATCCTCTCCGGAAAGCATCATAACAACCCTGCCTCCGTACATCACGGTAAGCCATATGCACTCGCATGCGCTATCCAAGCGTTCCCACAGCAGTCTCGCCGACGAAGGTTCGCGGGAAAGGCGGGCGCAGTCGTAATTGATCTCTTCCTCCACGAGCCCGAACACGATGACATAAAATTCCCTTGCAGACTTACAGACAGCTTATCTCGACCTCTCAGGTGAAGTCGGGCCGCGTCAGGGACGCTGACCGGGCTTCGCTTCACCGGGGACCGCGGCATCGTAGCGTGCGTGCGTGCGATTCAATTCCTCGAGAGTCGCGACGCGGAGGATTAACCCCCACCCCGTGACGTATGCACGCAAATTCCCTCGCAGGAGGACCCTGGCGGTGCGCGCCAGAGGAGGGATCCTCGGGCAGAGTGCCGAGTGCGGGCGGCGGTGGCGGAGATTCGGGGATTGCGCGGGTGCGGGGCGTCGTCGGGCTTCGAGCGGCGGGAGGGAAGTACGAAGCGGTGGTGCGCTAGGGCGGCATACGTCCGAGGGCGGGCTGTTCCAATAAGTAGCGGGAGTTGTAGGTCGAAGGTGGTCGAGGTCGCAGAGGGTGCTGTTCGTATGCTGATTGCGTGGATGGTGCGGATGGCGGGGTGATGAGTTGGCGTGTTGGTATCATGACAAGTCGAACTCGAGATGTGCCTTTGTTCTCACAGCCTGTGAACTATCAAGAGGTGATGTCAGAGCCTCATGTATACAGACCTCTGCTCGTTTGCGCGCCTTGTACATCGCACTACAGTGGTGAGAATCATGTGGGCGGATGCCATCTGCATCAGAGCATTGGGTCAATGAAGTTCGAAGTCGATTCGACGCAGTTCGAGATGCCAGAAGACGTTGGGAAGCCGCAATTTGTCGTACACCAGTGCTGCTGCCAACCGTACGCGCCGCGACAGCTGTCATACGCAAGAGCCCATCGACGCCTGTCCGTCGTCGTGAAACGGCTCGCAGTCGCGACTGAGCTGTGCAGTGCAGGCCGTTGTCGGGCAGAGACGACCGGTCGCAGCCTAGGCTGGGCTGTCGGACTGCGAACGTCGCTGGGATGGCATTGATCCTCCATACGTTCCCCGGATCACAAGACTCGGGCTCGGGGTGCCCATGGGTGGCCGCAGTGATCTGCATATGGCCACATCGCTGTGCGGGCGGTGAGCGCTGATGGGAACGTATGGCCTCCAATCTGCTGCGACGACTTAGGTCCGGTCTTCCAGTGCCCCGTTGGCGTGTTCCCCATTTGACATCGTAGATCAGCCGGCGCGAGAGGTGTGAGGTGTGAGAGATGATGGATAGCCCGTCCGTCCGTCTGTACTGATAGCGGGAGAGCAGAAGGCGCGGTGGCACTATAGGATTGTACGGGATCGTATCGGGCTCTCAGCTGTGTGGGGAAGTGGGAGTTGCAAATGAACCCCGGGCGATCTCGATGGGCCCGGCGGTGGGACCGTTCTGCCGCGTCGAAGGAGGAGGAGGAACAGAGCGCGGGCGACGGAGCGTGGCTAGCGATTGGGTGGTCGCGAGGAGGAGACGGTGCTAGACCAAAAGCAGCCAATCAGATCTTCTTGTACTACTTTGCCACTCTCATCGGCTATCCTTGGCTAGCTTCACAGCAGCGCGCGCGGCGGCCTGCTGCTGCTGTGCATGCATCCTTGACCGCGTACTTGCTGCGCGTCTGGAGGCGGATTCATGCACTGCATGTTATGCAATGTGATCCAGAGTTTGAAGTTTGTCGACGTACGCGAGAGTAGAAAGTCGGAAAGAGGGGGGCCGTGTGTAGCGAGCGAGGGAGGACGCGTCGGGAGCGCACGTGGATGCAGAAATGGTTGTCGCGCGCTTGTGGGATTGGAGGGAGTGGAGTGTTCTCTGTTCTGGTTCTGTTGTGATCAGTCCATATGTTGCAATCCCAGTCTATCATATCATATCCTACTAGTCTGCCCTAGTCTACCCTAGTCGCCTCTTTTCTTCCCTCTCCCCTCTCTCGCCCTAATCTCTTAGACTTGCCCCCTCCTTGTCTTCCGACCGACGTCGTCTGGGCCGACGTAGACAGCCCAACTCGCTCTCCCTATCCTCCCTCTCCTCCGCCTCGTCTCGACAGCACACACTGGCTAGCCAACCACACACACGCTCTTTATGGCCCAACTCCTCGCACCCGCCGCTCCAGGCTCGGAGCGCATCTCCCAGATCCTCCCCACAGTCAAGTGTTCAAACTGCAACCAGCCCGTCCGCATCGCAGACCTCGGCGAACATGTCTGCGCAGAGGTTCCCCCCGTCCCGGTCATGCCTGCGCTCAAGACGCCTAGCTCGCCACGCTCCGTCGCCGCCTTGCTCCCGACGAGGCTGCAGAACCTCGTGAGTGCTCCTACGGTACAAGCGCCCCCACGTACGTCGTCTGTCTCGCCGGCTCCCCTCCGCCAGCAAAGCCCCGCCCCGCCGCCACAGTCGCAGCCCACGCGACGGCCGCGCGCGCCTTCGACCGCGTCTTCTCTGAGTGTGCGAAGCACGCAAAGTCGTCCAGACCGCGTCCCGAGTCCCCTCGCGCGCGACACGCGTAGTCCGGGCAATGGCGCACAGGTGCCCTTTCCGTCGCCGGCTGGGCCCTCAGAGCCCTCTCGGGTACCGTCTCCACGCATACCGCCGGTCGCCTCACGAACGCCAGAGGTGCCCGCCGCGCTTGGGTCGCGTACCTCACCAGGCATGGACAGATCACCCACTCCCGGACGGAGCAACATCGCCGCCCCAGGCACGACAGCGCTGCGACCACGGACGCCGTCGAGTGCGAGCGTACGACCTGCCGGGTTGCATCCCAATGCAGTCAGACAGCCCGTGCAGTCCAACCCTGCACCGTACTCCCCGACGCGGCCCGACCCCCGGATGGGCCCCGGTGCGGGACCATTAATGTCTCCTCCCGCCGGCATCCGCGAACGCTCCGGGACGAACGCGAGTGTGCGCCCGTCGTTCGACAATGGCCCGGACGTCATTTACTCGACAGACCCACGGGCGAGGACGCCGGCGAACGATCCTGTCCGGATGCGTGCACCGTCGGCGGCGAGCATGCGGCCATCGGCGGAGCAGCAGCAGCAGCAGCAGCAGCAGCAGCAGCAGCAGAGAGCGCCGTACATGGCCGGAGCTCCGCCGCCTGCGAGAACGCCGCCGCCACCTGTCGGGACGCCGCACCCTGAACCGGACACGCAGATCGGCGGAACGGCAGGGATGGCAGGCGTTGGCAGACGCGGTTTCGCCGCCGCCGCCCGCGCCGCCATGTTCACCTCCTACATGGGCCCTGCTCCGCCCATGCCTCAAGCTCAGCCTCCAGCTCAGGACCCTCGCTCCATCACTCCCATCGCACCCGGGGGCCAGGGCATGGATGGCAGAAGGGCGAACGCTCCCAGGTTCCTGGATATTGCTTCCGCGACACAGTACGGTATGTTACGTTCCATACGTTCAGCTTTCACTGTAGGTTCGCGGACGCTGATCATTGCCTGCGCGACATGATACAGCAGCGGCGAACACTCCACCGCTGTCACCTGGCTCTGGAACCGCGTCAATGTCTCCGCACTCTCCTTACTCTCAGAAGTCCCCCGTTTCAGCCGGACTGCCGTCACCCCACAGCGTCAAGCCATCGCCCAACATCACCCCGACGACCCCCGCTGCCCCGGCGATCGCGTCGTCGCCCACGAGCCCGGTCAGCGTCCACAGCCCTGCGCGATCGCGTACTGCCGCCTTCGCAAGAACCACCGAAGACGCCCCTGCCGGATCCGCCATCAACGCCACGCTTGCCCTTCTTCGAGAAGTTCAAGAACAAGCTCCCCGCCGTCGACACCGCAAAGGCGAACCCCCCGCCCTTGGCCTCCGCTTCTGCGGACCCGTCGCCGCTGTCGCCGCATTCGGACGACGGTAGCTACGGCGGGCTCGCCTACGCGGACTCGGACGAAGACCACGATGACGACGACTTACCGTTGCGTGCGAGCCCGTTGCCCCTCGCGACACCGGCCAAGCCGGTCGCTTCGGGCAGCACCACCACTACAACGCAGAACAAGGTCCGGTTCCCGTCCATGACGAACAGCGAGTCCAAGTACTCGTCCTCGTCATCTTCGACCAACTCGCCGCGCATGCCGCAACGGACGCTCTCCTCATCCACCGTCGGTTCCTCGTACACCTCGCGGACCGTCGCGAAGTCGACCGGGGCTCTCGACCGCGCCATGGAGACGCTCTTTGAGGATAGCCCGCTCTCGCCCACGACGAGCACCGGCTCGCGCCCGTTCGCGTCCGACGCGCAGCGCGAGAGCGTGAGCCACAAAGTCGCCGAAATTGCCCATGCGCTCACATACCAGCCCGACGCTTCCGTCATCGTCCTCGTCGCGCTCAGACGTGAGCAAGAGCGGCGGCGGCGGCGCGGCCAAGTCGAAGCGGCCAAAGACGCGCATCTGTATCCGGTGCGAGCGGGTCATCGATGACGGGCGGTGGATTCAGATGGAAGGGGGGAACGTGCTGTGCGACAAATGCTGGAAGAATATGTACCTGCCGAAGGTGAGCATCTCTCCTTTTCTCTCTGTTCTTTCCACTTGGCTGTGGCCGAACGGCATGTGGTGGCCGTGTGCCATGGTATGTATCCTGCATGTGAGGCGCGAGGCTGACGGACGGAATGTTGCGCGTGCGGTCTAGTGTCGGCGTTGTAACAAAACCATCGAGAAGCAAGCCGTGTCGTCGTCGGACGGACAACTCAAAGGGAAGTACCACAAGGAATGTTTCAGCTGCTTTACATGCGAGGTGCGTCCCCTTGACTTTCCTTGGGGACCAACGTCGGCACTCACCTCGCGCTATGTAGAAACCATTCCCGGACAAGACATTCTACGTGTTTGATGGCAAGCCGTACTGCGCATATCACTACCACGAAGAGAACAACTCGCTCTGCGCCGCCGCGCGATGCGGCCAGCCCATCGAGGGCCCCTGCGCCGTCTCGCACGCGGGCGACCGATACCACCCTGAGCACCTCGTGTGCGAGTACCGCGGGTGCACGGAGCGGCTCGTGGAATACTACGAGCTCGACGGGCGCATGCTTTGCGAGCGTCCACGTGCAGAAGGCGATGGACGAGCGCGATGACGAGGACGGGGATGAGGACGCGTTCGGGCTGGCGGGCGATCGGACGACCGTTGCGCTCAAGCGCGTGACGCGATTCATTGACCTCTGCCGCGCTCGGGCCTGTGCGGTAAATCTCTCTGTCTGAGTCTCGGTTCATGACGAGGTCGGGGATACGTACGAGGACGTTGATGGACTCCCTGCTGGGAGAGGTCGAATGCGAATGCGAACATCAACGTGGTCGACGATACTGCTTATATGACCGCTGAGGTCTCCGGGTCTTCTCTTCTGTGCATCGCTATGCGTCCTCTTGCCTGTTCTCTCCCCCCTCACTCCGGTTTCGTCTGTCAATTCGCCCGCCCGCTTCGCACGCGTCGAAATGGCTTTCACTCCTCTTCTCCCCTTCGCCTTCTTGGACGGAACCGCTTGGACCTTCACACGCACACTGTATTTTTTCTTGCCCCTTGCGCTCTATATACCTCTCTGTCCCTAACATCACCCCCACCACATGCATCCCCGCCTGACACTCCAGTGCCTCTGATTGAGATTCCTACGTACGTACGTATATATCCCCCCGAGCGCCACGATATCCCCCTACGAACCCTGACTCTGGTACTAACCCCCTCGACTCGACCTAATCCACCCATCGTCGTTCCGCCTTCTTACTTATTGTGCATCTAGGACCGCAGTGAATCTCCTCTTTACTCTCTCTGCCTCTCTCGCCTCGCCGAGGCGCGGCGTCTCTCGTCTTTCCCCTGGGGCCTTTCGTTGGTCGAGGTTGGGGGCACGCACACCCAACGCTCGTTTGTATGTATGTAAGAGGGGCCCGCGTGCGTAGGCGTGCGCGTCGAAGTCCGTTAATCCTAGGGTCTGATGAATGAGAATACACCGTTACAAGCGCGTCCGATCTGCTTGACAACTTCATTTCCGCCCTGCCTTGTCTACCGCAATCTCCGTCTCCCCGGGCATCGCTGCAAAAGTAGCAATAATTCTACACAACGCCCCTTCTTCCCGGGCCTCGACGTCGCCCTTGGAAGGTAAGGCAGCTCATGACGCATCAGACGACGATCGCTGCTGCTGCTGCTGCTGCCTGCCGCCGTTGATTCTCAACGATCCACTGGCGGATATACGTGCTGCCCATCTTCGCGGTCTTTAGGATCGCCGCGTCCTCCGCGTCCACGCTCGCCTCCGTTGCGGAGATGACGTCGATCACGAACGTGCGCAGCGGCGGGAGGTTCTGCTCTTCGCGCCTCTTGTGGACTGCACCAGGTGACACGGTAGGGCGCGCACACAAACAAACAAGCAAGCAAGATCCCCGGTCAGCGTACGATATACCTCGGCGGAGAGAGAGAAAGAACGGGGAAGATGCACGCACTTGCGCTCGCGCCGGGGAGGGTCTCTTTGCTGACGACGAGGGCCTGGACGTTGGGGTCCCACCCCGTCGGCCCGTACACGTCGTTGATCGCGACGACTGTCGTGCACGATGTCGGGCTTGAAGAGCTCGAGGAACGCGCGCGTGCGTGCGCTGCGCACCGCGAGCGGCTCCATCACCTCCTTGAACTCTTTCTTGCCGAGCAAGGCGTCATCTGGCAATGCCATCGCGCACGCACGCACGCACAGGAGAGTCAGCCGCGGAGCAGGAACATCTTACGTGAGCCCGGGGGACGTACCGCTGATACCCACGATGAGCCTGTCGCGCGCGATCCACGCGCCCATGCTGAGCAGGATCTTGTGTCCCGCGTGGAGGTGGTCGAACGTCCCGCCGAGCGCGACGACGGGGTAGACTGCTGGGACGGACGGGTCGGTGGGCGGTGGCGGGCGCGGTGTGGAGTGGAGAGGGTGGTCGTCGGGCTGTAACGGGATGATCTCGGCGCGCCGCTGCTCTAGGCATGTGGGCAGAGCAGGGAGGAGGGTGTCGTGCGGGAGGACTGCGTCGCGTGGGACGATGTCAGTACATTATTCGGCATGCGAGGAGCGAGGCTGCGGGGGCGCACCTGAGAATATGCGTTCTGCCTGCTCTACGGCCCGCACGAGCTGCGCGTGGGGCGCTTCGGCGGTGCCGCGGAGGACGACGTCGACGTCGAGGAGGATGTTGCCCATGTCCTGCGCGACCTTGGTCGCTTGCACGTACACGAACGTCAGCAGCCGCTGCACGTCGTCCCAGTGCGCCGTGCGCGAGATGCCCTGGTGCGTGCGCATCGCTGCCCGTCTGAGCGGTGGTCGAGGATTGAGATGGGTGGTCGGGTGGGGGGTTGAAGAAGGGCGAGAGGATGACGATCCGGAGGGACTCGGTGGACTTGCGCGCGGCGGTGGAGACGGAGCTCGCGAGGAAGTTGGGCGTGTCGTGTAGGCTGTGTAGCGTCGTGAGCAGCAGCGTGTGTCGCACGTCGTCGAGTGAGTGCGTGTGCGTATGCGTATGAGTGGCCATTCTAGCGGCGCGATAACGTTACGACTCGGAGCTGTGAGACTCAGACTGTGGGGAACCCGCGGCGGGAAGAGCAGCTAGTAGGCGTTCTCTCGTTCACAAATAGTGTCGGCTGCTGGTCACTTTGCCAAGATACCCCGCTAAATGGGTGAATCGTCGTGGGTGTACGAAGTCAAGGTGGACAGCGGACTGCAAGGAGGCGTATAAGCCATGGACGACAGCTGATTGCGCCATGGCAAGCTGTGGCCGACGATTCGGTACAGAGGACACAAATATGATACGAGGACGCCCAACGTCCTGAGCGGACACTACCATCATCCTCGAGCACAATTTATACATTGCATTATGATCCTTCCGCCATCTGCCAACTACCAGATAGAAATAAGTCAGATATCGTAAGTGGGTCGTGAATAACGTGTCGTGATGATATAGAAGCAAAAGTCCTGGTCCGATATGTCAATAGCGCAGTCGAGACAAACATACTATCCCTCGCGTACGCGAAATCGATACGGAAGACCGTGGCTATGTCCGTGTGCGAGGCGACATCCGACTTGCATGAAGGTCCTTCACGTCGAAGAATACGCTCAGCCCAAAAGCAAGACACAGCAAGCATGCAGCGGCGCTCGCAAGGTTGTACGCGTCGCACCTGTCTCGTCCTGTCAGCCCTAGATCTGCGAAGTCCAAAAGCGACGAAAGCACACGCACCAGCCCTCGAAGCCCCCGACGGGACAGCGCTTCCCGAGCAGAATGACGACGAACTCCATCCCCCAGAGCAGCATCCCGAACACGTCCACCGTCGTGTTCCACTTCAGCGCCTTCCGCGCTTTCTGCCATTGCGCCTCCATCGCGAGGCCCGCAAAGATGCCGCGACGGCGCGGAGAACGTCTCCGGCGCCCTGCGCTCGAGGAGCCAGCGAATGACCCAGGGAGCGCCTCCGAGGCGTCGTCCTCGTCGTCCTCTACGTCATCGTCTCGCGCGCGTTCGGCATCGCGACCGAACATGGTGGGATCGACGATCAGGTTGACTTGGACGCCCTGCCCGGGTGGACCTCCCTTGCCCTTCTTGCCCTTCTTCGGCTTCCCGCCCGGCATGCCTTGCACAGGGAGCACCATCATCCCTCCGGGTCCCTGCGTGTACGGGACATCCTTGGGCTTCCGGGCGCCGCAACAGCAGGGGTAAATGAGGAAGAGGAACGTACACCCGAGGAACGTGAGAACCGAGAGCACGTAGAGCAGATACGCTGGAAGCCTTGTTCGCAGGCGGTGCCGGCTGACGGCGGCTTGATGATCTGTATGCATATGGGGTGAGGAGCTCGCGTGAGCATATCTGACGGAAGAGTATGCAGGTCGGGGCAGCAATGCCGAGAAGCCACATTTAAGGATACGGGAGCGATTGGGGCGAGACACGCACCAGCGCAGCATATATAGAGGACACTGAGGCCGTCAGTGCGAGCAGGACTTGCACACAACGCACCGCAAGACGTTTCTTCGGGCCCTCTGTGATCAAGCGTCCACGGTAGGTCGACACTGCCGACCATCGTCTCCGGGTCGCCCGTCGTCCTTGGCCGCGCCTCCCTTGCCGCCGAACTCACGTTCCAGCATCCGCATCCGTTCCTCCTTCGTCTCTGAATCTACCGGTTGATCACCGTCTGGTGGATCGGCTCCCCAAGGAACCAAGCCACCATCCCGGGAATACCTGGAATTCGAGCCATAGGACGAACCATATGGGTAAGTGGGGGGCGGGGACGAATAAGGCTCCCGGAACGCGTCCCGCTCAAAGGTATACGCTGGATCAAATGGCGATTTCTTCTGTAGGTCGTCGCTGACCCGTGCGTTGAGTGCTGCAGATGGAGAGGCGGCCTGGAATGGAGCCGAGCCCGAGCGCTCTTGCCCGTACCAACCTCGGGCGAAGGAAGGGAATTGAGCGATGTCGATCTCAGACTCCGGGCTAGCAATCTGAGGTTCGCGTCTAGGGTATTGTGCAGTCGAAGGATGGCTGTGAAGCGACGTGGGAAACGAAGACGGCGGGGGGAGCGAGAAAGGCCGCCGTACGGGTGAGCGCGGTGAGAAAGAGTGCGAGTGAGAGCTAGAAGCAGACGCGGAGACGAGCGAAGGCGGGCTCAACGAGTCTGTGCGTGCAAGTGGTCGCAAGGACTGTGGCGAGGGCGGGTATGCATCGTACGGCTGGAAAGGAGGATGTTGAGAGAGGTGGTACTGTTGATTGGGGTTGAGCGTCCGGGCATAGTCTGCAAGGTCCAGGGCTTCTACGGAGACATCGGATGGCTCGCGACGCCGTTCTGAGCTATAATGGCCAGCAGCGGAAGCATATGGCTCATATGCGATGTGCTGCATGTTGGACGACGACGGCAGTGGGTCGTATGGATCTGGCGACCAGGGTCTTCTGAAGCGCGAAGCAGGAGGAGGCGATTCGAGCTGATAGTCTGAGAACATGGCTTGGTCGTCAACGGTCGTGAAATTTCGTGAGATCGTAGTCAAGAGGTAGCAGGGGTATATCTGGGTGTTTGTCTGGAATATAGAGGGTGGCCGTCGCTGTCTGGGTCGGCGTCGGGGGCCAGGGAGCATCGGGCGACGTCGAAGTGAGAGAGCTGCTGCGGGCGTCTATTCGTGTGGACCGACTTCCCCGCACGTTCGTCATAATAACCCTATTTTGCGCAGATAAGCCCCGGATAAGTGGCTGATCATATATCATATGTCGCCGGCATTCCCACAAACAGGTCAAGTATGGCAATCCTCCGCATCGCAGCGCCTTCCCCGCACCGCACTCTTTCGTACTCAAACCACCGCCAAGCAGCACTACGCTCTCTGGCTGCGCACCGTTCTCATGTCTTCACACACGCCCAAATGCTCACCATAGTACCTCTAGCTCTCGTGTTACTAGCGACAGCATGTAACGCTGCTGCTCTCCACAGATCGGAGCCCAGTCGCACGCCGATCTCGTTTGAGTTGCAGCACGAATACAGGCCTCACCTGGCTGAATCGGAACTGCTTACCGATCTCGACCAACTCACATTCGATATCTCGAACGTTGAACAGTGCACCAGCGCGTACTCTGGCTACCCTCCAAGCAAGGCCGACGACTGTCTATCGCCCCCGTTCAGCCATCAAGCTTCCAGCATGCCCGGCTTCGGTCACTTCAGAGCCAGGAAAGCGAACTAGTTGAATGGGAAGAAGTGCAAGTCCTTGGACCAGACGTCGAGGATAGACATACTCTCTCGCAGTTGGCCCGCATGACCGGTAACGCCTACGCGCTTCCCGGGCGGAAGAACTGGTACGACATGGACCGTAATTGGAATAACGTACGTTTACACTCTACCTAGTCCATGATCCATACCTTTGAACCGATGATCGTCGCTCACACATCTCATGACTTCCACAGAGTTTCCCCTTCGGTTGGGAAGACACAGCGGATGGCTTCCGCGGGCACGTCTTTCTCTCGCCGGATAACTCGACCGCCATCCTATCGATCAAGGGCACCACACTGCAGGGCCCGACGTCCAAGAAGGACAAGTTTAACGACAACCTGCTATTCTCATGCTGTTGCGCCCGGGTCGACTTCACCTGGATATTCCATACCGTGTGCAAATGCTATGCAAACCATTGGCGCTGCGATAATACGTGCTTGACGGATGCGCTCGTCCAGGACAGCTTGTTCTACAATGTTGGAGTGGTATGTATCTAGCGACCGTGTTGTGTTATGATCCTCTTCCTGATGCTGCGACGTTTGCCGTAGAACCTCGTAAACAACCTGACCGCCCTCTATCCTAACGCCAATATCTGGCTTGTGGGTCATTCGCTCGGCGGAGCCCTTGCTTCTCTTCTTGGAACCACTTTCGGCCTTCCAGCCGTTGCGATCGAATCACCTGGCGAACGTCTCGCCGCACAACGCCTTCACCTGCCGATGCCCCCTCCATCTCGTGTTGACGACGACTCCGCAACACCTTACAGTCGAGCGCCAGTGACGCATATCTACCACAATGCCGATCCGATTCCACAAGGCGCGTGCACAGGCGTCGGATCTCCATGCGCGCAGGCGGGGTACGCTCTGGAGACCCGGTGCCACCTGGGCAAATCGATCGTGTACGATACTGTGGGCAAGCTTGGCTGGAGAGTCGATATTCGGAAGCATGTGATCAAGGAAGTCATCACGCATGTCATTGAGGCAAAGGTGGAGGATGGCTGGGAGGAAGATATCGACGGATCGTACAGAGATGTCCCGATTGCCAGGGTGGAGGAAGACTGTGTAGTAAGTGCTTTTTGCGTTCCGTGACGACTATGCCGTGTTAACTGTTGGTCGCGCAGGATTGCTTCAAGTGGGAGTTTGGAGACTTCAAGGCTAGAGACGACCTAACATGAATGCTGTACATTGACTGTAGACCTGACCTGTGCATATCCGGATGTAACCTTATGACCCTGTACATTAACTCTACATCCATGCGTCCGATCCGATCCTGTACGCGATATACACTACACTACAACCCAAACTCCTTCCCGCCAATGCACCTCCCCTGGACATACACCCTCCTCACGTTCCGGTCATCTCCACAAAACAAGAACCTCTCCAAGAAACTCTCCAGCTCCACCTCCTCGCTCTCGTCCTCGCCCAGCTCTGCCTCCCTCACGCCCAGCTCGAGGTCCATATCCACGCCCCACGTCGCCGGGTTCCCCACGTCGCTCCGGACGCTCACCACGAGCGCGTCAAAGGCCTTCCCCGGCGCGAGCGAGCCCACGCGCTCACCAATGTCGCATACGTCCGCCCCGCCCTGCGTCGCGAGGTAGAGCAGCGTCGGCACCGGCAGCTGGCGGTCGGTGAAGCGCGTGCCCGGCGGCGGCGGCGTGCGCGCCTGGGTCGCGACGACCTTGGAGCACATGCTCGCGTGCTGGACCGCGCTGAGGATCGAGGGCGAGAACCCGCCCGAGACATCCGTCCCCAAGCTGACCTGTCGGATGTCGCGGAATGTTAGCTGGGGTCATACGAGCTGAGGTGCTGGAGGATGGCGGCGGCGGCGCGGCTTACCTTGATCCCGTGGTCGAGCAGCATGCCTATCCGGGCGCAACCACTGCGGAGGTTGAAGTTGCTCGTCGGGCAATGGCTGATGCCCGCCTCGCGCGCCTTGATGATCTCCACCTCTTCATCCTCGAGGTGCACCGCATGCGCGAGGACCGTGTTCCGCCTCAGCAGCCCGAACGCGTCGTACACGCCCGCGTACGTGCTCTCCAATTTCTTCCCGTTCTTCACCACCTTCGCCTCGCCCGTGGCCCCGTTCGACGGCAGCGGCGCGGGGGGCTTCGGGAGGGACGCAGGCGGGAACAGCTCCTTCGTGAACCTGATCTCCCCCGCGTTCTCCGAGATGTGCGTCTGGATGTGCAGCGCCGGGTCCTCCGCCGCGAGCGCGCCGAGGCCCGCGAGGAGCTCGTGCGAGCACGAGATCGCGAAGCGGGGCGTGAGGATAGGGCGCACGAGCGGCTCCGCGGCGCGCCCGGGCGGCGGCGGGAGCGCGCGGATGTGCGCGATGAGGGCGCGCGTGGCGGCGAGCGAGGCGGCGGCGGAGGGCTCGACGTAGTTCGGCGGCGAGTTGCGGTCCATGTTGCATTTCTGCGGGCGGGGAAAACTGGGGTGAGGACGTCCCGAGGCCCGTCGCGAGGGACTCACCTACCCCGACGAATGCGCGCTGGCCTGGCCATGGGTGGGCGGGGAGGTGAGTGCATCGTGCGTGCTGGCGGAGGACGGGGGAACTGACTGACCATACTTGTGGATCACTTCGGCAAGGGCTTTGGTGCCTTCGAGGTGCAGAGTGCCGTAATAGCAGCAAGTGGTCGACTGTTCAAGGAAACCGCTCAGCACGGGCGGAGCATCTCACCGAGCCACGAGACGCTCTGACGCACCCCATAGTCGATCGTGCGCTTGATGACGGAGGTGTACGCCCGCCTCGCAAAGTGCTCGTCCTCGAACCGCGCCTCCATCGGGAACGTGACGTGCTCGAGCCAGTCCAACAGCTCGTACTGCTGTCCGCTGCAACAAGCGAAGAATGCAGGCGTGAGCGAGCAGCTCGATGGGTGGGCACGGCACGGTCGCGCCCCGGCGGGCGGTACCCCGCATTCAGCACAGAAAGACAGACATGCACGCACCTCCCGATATTCGGCACCTGCGGTGCATGCTGCAGACGTCCCTCGTCAGTGAAACATGCATCCTTATATACCCCCGACGCGGCGGCAAGCCGTGCAGACGAAGGGCGGAAGGGACGTACGATATGCGTGTCTATGAAGCCGGGCATGAGGAACTCGCCGAGCTTGAGCTCCACGAGGTCCACGTCCTCCAGCGAGAGGATCCCGCGCCGGGCGAGCACGTCCTGCAGGCTGTTCGCTGGCACGTTGTCCTCTATCCACGCGATGTCGCCCGTCTCGCGCTCGACGGCGAGCAGCGCGTGCGGGAGCGTGCGGTGCTCCGTGAGCGAGACCGGGGTGATCAGCGCGCCGTAGAATAGGGTGTACATCGTCTCTCTCTCGGTCGGTCTAGGGTGTACAGTCGGTCAGTCGGGGCGGGCGGTGTGTCCTCGCAGGGTCGGGGTATGCAGCACGAGTGGTTTGCTGGCAAGCAGGAGGCGAGCGGATAGGGAATGGGCGCGATAAGGGCGCGGAGGCCGGGGTGGTGTGCATGGTCGCGCGACCTTGGCAGCCACAGCACGCCGAGCGCGCGTATCGGGGCGCGCACCGAAGCCGCCGGATCATCGCTTCACTCAACGCGGGGTGTGCGTCCATATATGGTATGCGAGTAAGAACGCGCGCAGCGCGCACTGTGGGGATCCAGGCACATCCGATGTTCTGCGAGTCTGCATTCTCGCCTCTGCGTGCATTCCCGCCCATGCTTCGCTCACTGCCTTTCAGAGCACACCCCGGTACGGTGGTACAGCACCGCTCTCGGAAGATGGCTCTGCCTATGCATTTGGCGGAAAGCTTGTGAGTGTCGGTGCCTAATGACTCGGACACCACAATCTACTACCATAAAGCCATCGCTGTGCATACATACGCCCACATCTACTAAACGTACAGGATGTTCTGCAAGTACTGAAGCCGTCAGTGCTCTACTCAAACCAACAAGACCTAGCGACGTCATTGGCATCCAAGGTAGGTTGGCAAGCGACGAGAGAATCACGTCCTACAAGCTCCTTCGATGACTTCGCAGCGTCCCGGGGGAGGGAATTGCATCAAGACATTGTATGCATCTGTGACAAGAACCGTTGACATCGGGTATGAGAGCCGAAAGAGCCCCGCCTGCTATAGTGACCGCACTGCTGCCTTGTAGACTACGCATCGGACGGTTTCAGTATAGCAGCCTGCATTCCAGACATAGCGCCTGAGGAGAAAGCTGTCATCCCACAGACGCTGTGGGGACATACTCCTGGATCATCGTCGCATGTGCCTATCAATGCCGGCCCCCATATTGACGTGAGCATGTGGAAGACCGGACCCCGTCAAATAGCACACTACGGTGGGACGAACGCTCACCAAGGTATGCGCGAAAGACCGATGATCTTCCAAGCCAAGCCCTATGGGAAGCAAAACATACCATTCTTGGCCCTCGATGATGGGCGCATCAATAACCGGGAGTAGGAAGTTCCTGCATTGGTAGAAAGGTCCTAGCGACGAGACAAACGCCCTTCTATCAACCACCAAGAAATTGGAGTGAACGCGGGCGTTTCCACAACATGCAAGAGACATGGGAAGCATGTAGCGTTGGTGCCTTGTCGATGTGAATCCATGCGGGACCGCTCCAGTGACAACGGGGACGAGAAGGGAGGAAGTCGTCATTAGCGTACGAGCGTGGCAAGAGCATGACTTATTCTGCCAACAGACGCGCTAGATGAGGTCGATACTGTTTGAGCCGAGTAAACCGACGCGAATAACGCGTACGCGGCATCAATATGGAAGGGCAAGTTGGCGCCATGGGGAAGGTGAATGGCCCGGCCGGTGAACAATCACACGACTTCCGGGCTTCAAGACGCGTCGACGAGGGAGCTCCGACGCGTTTGTTCGCCGTATGGGATCTTCAGGTACATGTATGGGCGGGGTCAAGCCAAGATACACGTCACGGTTGGGCAAAGACGCGTCGCAAAGGTGGAGAACGCGTCTGTGGCTGCGAGGGACGGATATCCCACACTAGGCAATGAGCACATGGACGAGCGCCCGCGAGCGCTGACGTGCCAACGAAGGCATCAGTGATTGAATGCGCACGCGTAAAGGTCTCGCGAATGTCGGTGATACGGACGTCTCGCGTGCCTAGCGGTGGGGCCGAAAGACACGGGGCACGATGCGCAATGCGCACGCTTTGGACGGGCGGGGGTGCAGCCGCCGGTTACTTGATCGCGCGACGAGCGAGGCGGGAGCGACGGGTTGAGGAGGCAAAGAAGGCGGCGGATTAGGATACATTGTACTTGAGAGGAGACAAGAAGGGCGCGCGGCGCTGGAACGGAAGTTAAGGCAGGCACGAGAGTGTTGTGCGCGTTGGGATTGGATGCGGCGACAAAGGCACATTGTATTGCGGTGGTGAACGCAGTCGGGTAGCAACAGGAATAGCAAATGGTGGGCAGATCAATGCTTGGGTGTGCACGAGGATCTGGAGCACGAACTGGCGAGAGAGGAGGGTGATTTGAACGGTGGGAGATCAGGCCTCAGGCGTGGCCGGCTACAGTCGTCGTGCGGGTTATCAACGCCATGACGTGGGCGGCGGTTCGCGTTCGCCCGGGGTTCGGGTGGAACGAACGGCGCGCGCGCTAGTGGGAACGTTGACTGGATCTCCATACTGTGCGAGTGTGTTATGTTCTCTGAGGAAAGAGGGGGCGTTTCCAAGAAGGCAAAGAGAGCGGGATGGGTTGGAATGGGGAGAGGCCCAGGGCATGTTGGGTGAGACGGACGGTAGTACTTGGAATGATGAGATGAGTACCTGTATATGCAGTAAGTACAGCTCAGGCAATTGCAGGCGCTGTTACAACTCGAGCACTGCAGCCTTTCTCCTTCACCCTTCACATCCCAATCCGATTGCCCACGTATAAATTTCGTATATAGTCTCCGCGTCCATCCCCACCCTCCCTCCTCCTCCTCCTCCTCCTCCTCCTCCCCGCCGTCTGCGTCTGGCAGCCGTCGACGTCGACATCCCCCTCGACATCCCCGGTCTCGCCGGCGCATCTCCCCTCGTCGTCCTCACTTCCTCTCCCAGGCTCTCTCCCCTCCTCGTCCTCCGGCTCACCCCATCCGTCGTCATGCCTTCTCTTCGCCGCACCCTGTCTTCCCCCTCAGTCAGGTCCTGTCCCTACACCTACTCCGCATCCTCCACCTCCAACGTCAACGGTGCTCCCAGTCCGATCGCCGCACGCACTGGCAGCCACCAGCCACGCAGGTCCTCAGGCTCAGACACAAGCAACCGTCCGCGTCCTCGCCGACATCGACTGGTGGCTCGTACATGACCGTGAGCGCGACATCGTCCCAGGCGCGCATCATCATCAGTCGGAGGAGGACTCGGATGTGCAGGGTGCGGCAGAGAATGTGCTCCTTCGTCACGGTGGCGACAACAACGTCCCCCTCCCGGACGCCCGCGCGGACCCCTCCCCTGTGGCGGTACCGCCTGCTGCCACCATCGCAGCCCCGGCGTCCGGTAGCTATGAGAGTGAACTTATCTCAAGCCCCCTCTGGGACACGTCCACGGATGACTCTTCGTATGGGATGAGCTCGCCCGAGGTCTGTTCATGGCCTCACCGTCGTGCGCCACTGCCTCCATGACTGACAATCAGGCACCTTCACACAGACCATGTCTCCCCTACCACAGTTCGCATCGCTCTCCCTCGGCCCGCGAACGCCTCTTCGCAGACATGCCTCAACATCGTCTGAGTCGTCAGTAGAGAGCTCGCCCGAGGATTCCCTCTGCCCTCTCCCAACTTATCTCGATGTGCTCCGGCCAAGCGCGCCCTTATACGCGCCCACGTTCGCGACTAGCCTGGCGCCCCGCCGCCCCGCGACCACCCGTGCGCCGGCCCTTGCGACGCGTTCTGTGAGCTACTCCGCGGTTGAGTTCCAGCTGTCCACCTCGTCACGCTTCGGCGACGACCTGTTCGGCGACTTCCTCCCCTCACCGCCTCCCTTCTTCTCAGCCACAATGGATAACGACGAGATGGACGATCTCTTTTACTGAGGCCTGGCGCGTATACGACATACGAAGCAATGTCACGCGTTCAGTGGTGGGTGACCGGCGGAGGGCAAGGTGTAAGATTGCGGATGAAGAAAAGGCAACGGCCACATCCTCTTGTTTCCCTACTCGTCTCACTCTATCCTCTTCCCTCTTCTTATGGGCCATTGATTATTCGCGGGCACTACCCACCTCTTGCCGGACGTGTAGGGCAGGCTGCCCCATCACCTACCTGGGCGTCGAACACTACATTGGCACTTGGCTAGCACTTATACCATCGTCACCATGGTTGGCCCTTCAGCCCGGCACGGTCCCCTCGCCCGTGCCCTTTTCCTCTAGTACCACCTTTTACCCCCTCCCCCTCCCTCCCTCAAGGTGTTACCCGCACAGGCGGCGCGCCACGCATGCATCTCATTCTGTCTCTCCTCTCAATCACTGCCCGGACTGTGTGTATTCTTGCAACCTTGTTTCACCACCACATTTTCCCTTCCGCAACCACGACCGCGCTGGGAGGTCGTCAGCCAGACAGCTCAGGCGTCCAGGCGCAATCCCTCTCCTCTTCTGCACTTCCACACTTCACGTTACCCTCACGCAATGCAATGTTCCGTTCACGCTCACACCCACGTCCGCATCGCACGTCGTGCATGCATCCTCGCACAATGCGCCGCTGTGCACGCTCGCGTCTCGCCTGTCTGACTCGTTTACGACCGCCCTCACGCCTGCGATTGCCGCCCTGGATCAGGACCATCCCTCGCGTATCGCGTTTGCCGCCTCCATACCGATGGACGAACAACACCCGAACAACACACCCAAGCTTCCTCCGAAGCCATCCACACAATGCACAGCCCTTCCCCCTCGAATACTCGTGCGCGCAGCACCGCTCGGCTCGTCTGAGACCGCCCCTACGTCGGCCTCAATGTTCGCACTCGTCCGTCCGTCCCTGGGTCCCGCGTTCGCGCGTTCTGTTCGCTTTCTCGGCTCGCGTGCGACAACCATAGAACGACATACATACATACCATCCATGCATTCCTCGCCATTCCTCCAAGTCCGTGTTCCCGCTGCTCACTTCCTCACCCCGCTCATACGCATCGATCATCCCCCCCCGATTCCCCCGCGCATCCAAGTTACCCCGCTTGTCTTGCTCTCTGGCTGTCTGGTTGTTCGTGCATGGCTTTCCGCAAGTTTCTCGCTTTCCGGTACATACTTTCACGCACACACGTGCATCATCATCGCCGGCGGCGGCGGCGGCGGCGCGTACGGCCTCTCGCCCGACGCGCTTTCCCGCTCGCTTGATGGATACCCCAGGTTGACTCAGACGGTGCTGCACGCGATGATGTTCACGACGACGAAGCTGATGACGACCCCTTACGAATGATCCCTAAAAGCCCTCCGTGGAGAAGGCTGTTGATGTACATAAACGCGTACGTGTCCTTGTACATACAAATGACGAGAGAACGCGCGTGCGCTTCCTGCCCAAGATCCAGCCAGCGCGTCCTGCGCCTGCAGGCGGCATTCCGCAAGGTGAGAGTCGATAGAATAAGGGTCCGTTCGTCTGCTGCGCCTCGAAGTCCGTTACAAGTCGAAAGTGCACACCCTACTGCCTCTTCGCTGGACCTCGCATCGGCTGTTCCCCCGAGGCCTCCCGCGTCGTAGCGACCAGCGAGCGCGAGACTAGGTAGTGGGCATGGCGGGAACACATGGATCCACCAGCACAGCAAGACGCGGGACACTAGGAAGCGACGGGATGTGCACGCATCCTGACGTCCGCCCCAGGGCCCGGACACGCTGCAGCACGAGTGAGTCGGCCTCCCACTCGGGCCCGTGTCTCCTGGAGATACACGTACAAAGACCGACCGACCGGCGGCGCGCCAAGGGTTGTACGGCGTGGCCGCCTCGCGTTCACCTGTACATGCCCGCGACCATCTCCGGGCCCGTCACCTTGCTCCAGCGCGAGGGCGCAAGCGGCCCGTAGCGCGCCTCCGCGCGGGGCACGTCCGCGAGCTGGGGCGGTTTGGGCGGGGGCGCGTAGTGCGTGGCGGGTGCTTGTGCGGGCGGGAGCGCGGGCGGGGCGGGCTTGGCGGCGGGTGCATTGTGCTGGTGCTGGTGCTGGGGAGCGGCTTGGCCGGGTGGTTGGCCGAGGCGGGCTTTCCAGTTGTTGCGGATTGTGGCGGAACGGGCGAGGAGCTGCGATCCCGAATGTGTCAGTATGGAGGAGCTGTGTATGAACTGGGGGAAGAGACGTACGGCGTCTTTCTCGACGCCGTCGGCGATGCTCTTGATGATGTTGTCGACGACAGATTTGTGGTTTCCGTTGGGCTTGTCGTCGCGGAAGCGCATCATGCGCCAGTGCTCGCCGACGACATCCCAGTGGACCTCCACGATCCGGTCGTCGAACTGCTCGTCTGCCGCCTTCATCCTGCTCGAAGTGAGATGAGCGATTCTGCCGCTGCAGCGGGCGAGAGCGGTCGCGCGTACCTCTCCCATTCTTCGTCTTCGACGTGCATGACGTCGTAGAACTCGTATCGGGGCTTGCCACGGTCGTCGCCGCACCAGACGTGCAGCTCGAACACGGGCTTTGACTGGAAGTCGGGCACCAGGGGCTTCCCTGGTGTAGGCGGGAACCGCAGAACGAGCTTGAAATCGATCGAGTTCTCTGATGGAGGCTTCCACTTCAGGCTAGGGGTAACACAAAATAAGCTGGCAGAACAGATATATCGCAACAAAGGGAGACTCACATGTTTTGGTCGGTACCGGGGGTGTACGGGGTGCTGACACATGTGTAGATCAGTCCGTCGTTGCCATGCTGCAGTTGCGGGATGTCGATGTTAAACACGTCTTCCACCCGATACGAGAACTTGACGTCTTTGACTTTGAAGCTATACGAGCCCTGTCAGCCCGGCAAGTCTGCATCTGCTCATTGGGTAGACATACTCAAAAGGCTGCGTCATGGCCATATGCGGATGGTCGCGTAGCATTTTCTGGTACGGCTTGTACATCCACTCTTGCAACCTCTACGAGGCAAGGTCAATATGTCTCTCTGTTAGATGGTGCGAGGCGGCGAACGAACCCCGTATCGCTTGTCTAGCGTTCGGTTCATGACATTTTGGTTGTCGACGACCAGACAGTCGAACGCGAGAAAGCGTAATTTTTCCTGCATTACCGGGGCCGTCAGCAAGGGCAGTGCGGTATGACTAGGGCCGCGTCAAACGCCACAGACTTGTTTGGTGCGCGGGTGGACGTCAATGACGAGCTCGCCATCCACGATCGTGTTCTTGAGTGGCCTCCGTGGGTCTCCGTGGTGAGGGAAGTACAGGCCGGTGACTTCGCGGTACGAATTGTGGCGGTCAATCTGGGTGGCGGGACGACGTGTATCAGTACATCCCGTGTTTTGCACCGTTCCAAGCTGACATGGGCTCACCAAGTATACGGCCTGATCGTTGCTATTCATGTCGGCTTGGACAAACAGGAGCACGCGTATGCCATCCGACTTCTCGGCGACCCAGAAACTACAAGATTATGATGACGCTCAGAATTCCTTCCTGCCTGACCAAGACCATTGTGGCGGGACATACTCTTCACGCTCCAGCTTCTCCAAATCCCGCGCGGCAAAGCTAACAGGCTGACTCCCGGGAAACCTTGCAGAAGACGGCGCTATGTGAGGTCGAATACACGGATATATGGTCTACGCCACATACCGCTGATTGTCGAGTCCACATAGCGCAGCCACGTACTGCTTCAGCCATTGCTCTTGTGGCGAGCCATAAGGAACGGGAACTCCAGGAAGATCCGGTATTCGAGGCATGTTTCCAGCGAGATGTAAAGGCAGCAAGCGGACAACGATGAGACGGTAGAAAGCAGAGAAAGCGACTGCAACGCCAGGTTCCGCCACCCGCACGAATCGGTCCACGGTCGTAACGTCACACGTGATTCGCCCTCTGCTTATGTCACGCGTACAGGAGTGACGCCGGATCCAGTGAGAGGGCGTGGTGGGCGAGAAGCAGCGCGGCACGAATCATGGAGGCGGCTCATGTCAACTTATTAAGTATCGGGCACACAGCGAGTCATGCGGAGATGGAGATGCAGTGTGCTGGGTTTTCCCATGCGGTACGAATACAGAAGAAATGAGTCAGAAAACATGTACACAGTGCGACAACAGGTTACGATAAACGCCAGCCGATATCCCACCCCAAGAACTGGTCTAGCGATCCTCTGCCCATTCCTGTAAGGCAATTCAACAGTTAATACTGCAGCACGAGTCACTCAGTCGTTAACGCTTACGTTTTCCTTCCTGATTTGAGCCTGGATTGCAAAGGAGGCGTGAGTCGGGCGGAGCACAAGGCGAACAAGACACGTACCTCCTCCTCAGGAGTGAAGTCGTTGACGATGTTGAACAGCTTGCGGATCTCCTCAGGAGTCTTGCCCTTGATCATGTTCGCGACCGTCTTGCAGCCGACGTCGCTGTAAGATCCTTTGGTCAGGGATACTGCACGTTGGTTGCGTTCGCCACCCGGCTACTCACAGTAGGGGCTTGATGTCGAGGTAGTTTGCGGCGAGGATGATCTCGAAGAGCATCTCCTGATCGACGGTGATGAACTTCTGGTCCCACTCGCTGATGTCGGTCGTCCGCTTGCGAGTCTCATCCTGGCTCTGCTCCGCATCGGCAGCAGGCAAGGGCTCTCCCCGGTGGTGTTCGCAGTACTCGAGGACCTGTGTGGCGTGCATGAGCACCGTCTCCAAACTCGCTCAAACTGCACATACCTTCTTCAGGACACTCGAAGACACGTTTGGCAGAGGAATGGGCTGGTCGCTCTCGCCGACGTCTGAGGGAAAAGGCGAACATGAGTCGGGCGGCACGCGGCTGCGCTAAGTAAGGCGGGGCTACACACCCTCGAGCATGTTCTTGATGAGGACGCTGCGCTCGGCGACCTCCTTGTCGACGACGAACTGCTCGTTATCGGAAGTGACGAGGAGAACCATGGTGAAGTGTGTGGGGAGATGCAAAGAGGGTAGGAGGGATGGACGATGGTGGTCTGATGAAGGGAGGGCGAGACGGCGGTGCGAGATCGCGTCCCAAGTAGCCATTGGATATTGGCTTATGTAAGCTCCTCGGCGTCTTCACTTCGCTGGTCTGAGTCTCCGCCGCGACCAGAGCACGTTACTTACTTTGCAAGCCTTGTCCTTGTCCTTCCTCCGTCTCCTCCGCCTGGGCTGGACAATACCTCGCAATGTCTCTTCAAGGCCTTTGGCGGTGCGCAGAGCTCCTCAGGAACCCCTTCAAACCAGCAGGTACGCGTGGTCCCTGCGCCCGTGCGCTCACACCGATCGCTCAACGCCTTGTATTCCCTCAAGGTCTGGGTTCCGTCCGTACGGCGACCAAGCGTGCAGGAGGAACCGTCAACAACCACGGTGGCTCTCCGGGAAAGCGGCTCGGTGTCAAGAAGTTTTCTGGTGCGTCATCTGGCACGGTGCAGGCGCTGCGTCCATGCCGACGAATCCATTACAATAGACGAGTTCGTGATCCCCGGCAACATCCTCGTCCGCCAACGCGGCACCGTCTTCCACCCCGGTCAACACGTACGCTCCCCGTGTCTCCTCCGTGGCGTTCTAGACTCATTGACCCGGAAATAGGTAAAAATGGGCCGCGACCACACCTTGTACGCTATGGTCCCCGGCTACGTGCGTTTCTACAAAGTGCCAGGCTCGCGCAAGGATCGCAAGTACGTCGGCATCGTCCTCAACAAGGGCGAAAAGCTTCCCCGCGACGAGAAGAACCTCGGACGGAGTCGCTTCTTCGGCCTTGTGGACCTGAACCAGCTCAACAAGGAGGCTACAGCGGAGGTCGCTGCATCATCATGACGCTCTACGCTCTACCACACCATCCCTTCTTGCCAGCTACTGGCTTTTCCTCCACAGTGCTTTCCGTGACGCACACGCACCGCCCGGTACATTGTAGCTAATATCATAATTGCTTTTCCGAAGGAAGCACAGGCTCATTGAGCAATCTCTACAAAAGCACGACGTGTTGTACAGAGACAGGAGATGACGAGAAAGGCGAGAGCAGGGGTCTACTGTTACATCCATTACATCCAATCCAGAGTCCGGGCAAGAGACAGCCCGTCAACTACCATACCGCAGCGGGGAGTTCAATCTGGGTCTCTTGCGGAGGATCGAGGTCGACGGTCTCCACGACCTCACGAAGCTCAGCCAGGTCGGTCTCTGCCATATCCTCCACGTTCTCGTAGTGCGGTAGGCAAAGAGACAGGCGTCGGAGCGGGTGTCCTTGCTCCTTGCGCGCCTTCGCGAACTTGTACCACTGCAGCGATGACCAAGTCCGGTCCTCTACCAGGGTGACTGTCTCCAGATGTGGACATGGTAGTCTGCCGGTGACCTCATCCGCCGTCGACAGCGCGGACAGCACGACACGGCAGAAGCCACTATCCGTGATGGTTTGCAACCGGATATGGAGCTTACGCAGGAGCGGCATGCGCGCGAGGACCTGCGTCCAGAGCTCCTTGGAGAACCCGACGTGCGGATGGTAGAACGACGTCTCCGAGATGGTGAACTCCTCCAGCAGGCTGAGGTCCAGCGTCCTCGCGATCGAGAGGAGGATCTGACCCGAGACAGTGGGCATGTCGCCGATAGCGGTGTTCGAGTCAATCGAGGCGACTATCTGGAACGGGTGCGCGCTCGTCACGCCCTCGATGAGCACGCTGCCACCCGCGCTACGGTACGAGACGTGCAGCCTACGGATGTCTCGCAGCGGGTGCTCGTCACACAGCTCGTCGGGCACCCCGAAGATGAAGCGGAAGTCGGTCCGCCGCTCGAGCCAGACGCTCATCGACAACTGGCAGTTCGGGACGATGAGCCGACGGAGCAGGCTGGCACCGACGAACGCGGAGCAGCGCGAGATGTCAATTCGACGCAGGTTGTCGAGGCGGATCTGGCGGAGAGGCTCGTCGTCGTGGTCGAGCGGCGCGGACATGATGAAGCGCGCCTTGATCGTGACGAAGATCTCGAGGGCAGGACATGCTTCAAGGATCTCGAGGAGGCGCGACACCTCCATGGTGATGAGGTCGCGTTTCTTGCCCCGGATGTACAGCTCTCTCAAGTTGCCGAAGGAAACGCGGCCGATCTGCGGATAGGAGTATGAGAGCTTTAAAACGCGGAGGCGTGGCGTCTGACCGCCGAAGACGGTTGGTAGTGCGAAACAATCCCCCTCGGCCCTGACGCGGTAGACGTAAAATGTCTCGAGCTGTGGAGCGGGGGCCTCGATGAGCAATGAGACGAGCTCTGACATGTTCCCGTCTTCATCGTGGATGTGCGTCCATGGGATGTAGAGGCGGCGCATGCGGTTCATGTGGGAGCGCACGCGATCTACGACCTCCTTCGAGTCGCCCGAGGTAGCTCTGGCGTGGAGAACGAAAGAGAGGGGCGCATCTCCGGAGCGTTCCAAGCATGCTAGTGCAGCTTCTGGATAGCGGGTGCTCAGCTGTGTCCACAGCGCGCCGCATCCGAGGGCGATGGCGCGCCAGCGATAGCAGACGTGGGCGAGATAAGTCCAGGACGCGGCGCCGAACTGTGAGCTGAGCGGATGCGCATCTTCTTCCACGAGACTCAGGAAGATAAGAGCGAGGATATCTGGGGAGAGTCTGTGGATGGGGCGAAGACTATTGCGGTACCGCTTGAGCAGCGCGACTGTATGGTCGAGGACATCGACCTAGTGCACTGCTATGAGTGCTGCGCGACATCAGATAGTACAGGTGCCCACTCACCTTCTGTGCAATGCCCTCCGGATCGTCGACGCTGAGATATCATGATCCCAAGTACAGCTGTCAATGCGCCGCACGCGCGAGTAAGTACTTGTAACTGGACTTACTGGGGACCGTTCCACTCCGGCAGATCCCAGTGCTCGGGATGTAGTAGATGCGCGAGGGTCAGCCTGGGCTGTTCCTGGGAGACTGCCTGTTGCTCGTCGACCGCGGGGGGCAGCGGCAGGACATCCAGACATGCAGCACTCGCCATGGCGTGCGAGGAGATGGGAGGCAAGAAACCGAACGCAAGGGTTTGACGCCGTGCGGATGGGATCTGGCCCCCTTGGCTGCAGCCGAAGGGACCCTAATATCATACCACCACGAAGCTGTGTCAGGATGCTCAGACGAGGAACCGCTGCTCACGGGCGTGCTTCAATTGTGGTCTCGAGATACCGCATCCGACACGTCAACCCGCACCGGAAACGCGATGCCATGCTGCAAGGCGTGCTCCCCGGCGCTGCTGGAGACGGCCATTCCCAAGACGGATAGTGGGGTGCTGGGGAGAGCGATAACAAGGTTACCGCCAAGGGCGCGAGGAGTCCACGAGACAAACGAGAAGGTCTGGAGTGTGTTTGTGGTGGCCGCGAAGGACGCGGTCGGTCGCTGGGGGTGGTGGAGGTCAAGAGGAAAGATGACGAGGACATCGATGGCATCGACCCCGATCCGCTCGATTGTACTTTACCCCGCACTCGAATCAGACCCTTCGCGACTCGGAGCGCGTTCCTCCAGCTCCGTCTGCTACCGCCATGCACATGGACCACGGATATATCATGATTTGCTCTATCGAAGCCGCGACGAGCTCGCAGTTGCCATGAACGTGACCGGCCCAAGAATAGAGTGCACCGTGTCCGCGACCACGGCCATAAGTACGGGACGCGTTCAAACGATGCCCTTCCCACTCTCCGCGCAACCCGCCGACCAAGGTCTCACGACAACAACCAGCATCGTCTCGACGCCCAAGTCGGAGTACCTATACTGCCATGTCTGACTCGGGGGTGCATCTCTCCATAACCCCTGTAAAGATCGCCGGTACGTCTCTCCTTTGTCGAGCGGGTCGCTCAAACATCCGACGGTCGTACATTGCGAGGTCTGACGCGCACAGCAGAGATTCCCTCCGAAGAGGAGATCATCAATGCCGGCAAGCAGCTCCTAGAGAGCACACCGTCCTGGAAGCAGGGCAAGGCATACCAGCATGGCAAGGTCAAGACCTTCTCGCGTGCCAAAGGGCCAAAGGACGGTGCAGGCTGGTTTGGGCGTGTTAGCGAGCACACCAAAGAGGACGCGACCTTTGACGAGTTCTGGAGCAAGTTGGGCGAGAACAAAGCAGAGAACGAGATGCAGTGAGCACGCGTCTTTGAAACAGCTGTTACCGTTGAGCTGCTCCGGCTGAATGCTGGTGTCCTCGCGGGACCTCAGGTACATTCCGGAGATCAAGAAAGTGACCTTGATCAAGCGGATCTCGCCCACCCAGTCCGTGTGGTCCTTGTACTACCACTTCCCGCCGCCTGTATCCCCGCGTGTCTTCACGGTCGTCCAGACAACCTGGCTCAGCACGGAGTCGCCCAGGACAGGGTATGCTCAGACATTTGCTTTGTCTTCGTCTATCACTGCTGATCTGGGAGCGCAGCATCATCGTTTCCATCCCAGTGGACGTCTCGGACAATGCAGAGTACGCGAAGATGGAAGAGAAGGGCGTCAAGGGCCGCTACGTGAGCGTCGAACGGCTCCAGGAGCTCGCAGACGGCAAAGTCGAATGGCGCATGGCGACGTCTAGCACCCCCGGAGGCAAGATCCCCCAGTTCGTCGCAGAATCGTCCATGGCTAGCACGATTTCCAAGGTCAGTCGCTTGTGCTGCGCGATTGCCGCCTGCCAATCCCTGACGCTATGACTTCACAGGATGTCACCCATTTCCTCGAGTGGTTACACGTCAATCGGGGCAAGCAGCAGGCTCCTCAAGAATCTGCAAACGCTGGAAGCACCGCACCGGCGACGACGGAGGAAGTGCATGCCGCTGTCCCAGCAGAGTCTGCTGCGCCTAACGTCGAGACGGCCGAAGCCTCCGGCCCTGGAGCCGCAGGTGCTGTAGCTTAGAGGTGCAAGAGAGTTCGAATAGCGTATCCCACGCCATGATACCCCTTGCCATGTGCTACTAGGGAATTGGAGGATTTATCTCTTCAGGCTTTGATTGAGACATTCGTATATTGAGAACTGTACAAGTAGTGGAATTTCCACGCGAAGCTTTCCATATATTGTTCTTTGACAATGCTTTCCTCCCAATGATTGTGACGCAGGCATCTTACGCCAGCTCAAGGTATCTCTCGACTGAAGACGAACACACCTATGAGCAATGCGTCGCATCCACACAGGAACCAGCACTCACCTTCCCAGTTCGTGACCGCTTCGTTCCACAGGCGCACTTCATGCTGTCTCGTACCGCCGAAATGATCGACAAAGTCGCTGCCGAAGACCGCCTCTTCGCGTGCGATACTGTCAGGGCGCATCATGCGCTCCGTCGCGGCCTCCAGTGACTGCGGAAGCATCTGAACCTGCAAAAAGCGGGGATGATCAAGCTCTCTTCCGCGTCTTCCCCAAGAGATATGTGGGAAACGTGCACATACCTTGCCGGTCTTCTTGTCCTCGGGCGAGAGCTGACTGACCGGCGGCCCGGGCAGCTTCAGCTTCTTCTCAATCCCGCGCAGACCCAACGCGAAGATGGCGCTCAGCGCGAAGTATGGGTTCATGTCCGCGCCGGGCACGCGAACCTCGAGGCGCGTCGCGGAGGGCGGGACCGAGGGCGGGGAGATGATGCGGACTGAGGCGGCTCGCGAGTCGTAACCGTAGGTGACCGCGTTCGGTGCCCAGAACGCCTCGCCGCCGACGAGGCGCTTGTAGCCGTTTATGGTGGGGACGAGCTGTGGGTGTGATGTTCAGACGGGTATACCATGAGACGTGAGGAGGTGAGTCGAACCATTGGCATCACTGCAGTGCACAGTATCAGCGCATATGTAGACGGTTCGGGCAGAGGGAAGCTCACCATCGGGAAGGCCATCGAGCACTCCTGCAAGGAACCACTCGCCCTCTTGGCTGAGGAACTTCGTGTCCTCATATTGCGCGTCAGAGCGCCCGGTCTTGAGCTGATCCTCACCCAAGGCGAACAAGCTCTTGCCATCTGCATCCCGAAGAGAGACGTGGATGTGCCTAGAAATCCCTCCCGAGTCAGCAACTCGCGTATGTTCATCCAAGAAAGGCACTAACCCACTGCAGCCCGGAAGCTAGTCAAAGACAGTGTATGAGCTATAGGAGCAGCAAAAATGATCTGCGTACTCACGTTTCCCCACGGCTTAGCCATGAAGCTGGGTACAACTCCCCGCTTCATACCTACACTCTTAGCAAGGAACTTGAAGAGGATCGCATTGTCAGCCATGCGCAAGGCGTCGGTATAGGCCAGAGCTGTCTCGTATACACCAGGTCCGGTTTCCGTATCTAGGGAACGGCAGGTTGAGCGGAATGAGCACCAAAGGTGAGGTGAGACGTACGGTGTCCTTCGAGAGGTACTTGGAATTTGAGGCTCTCATCGAACAGGTCATTGAAATATTCCGTGTTCAGCTGCGTACGAAGCAAGGAGTACCCGTGCACTTAGATGCGCGAGATGTCAGTGTATACAGGATCCCTCAAAGCGAGCACGCACTTCCAGGTGTCAGCGGCTGCAGATCTCTGAAGTTCTTCTTCGCAAGCGACTCCGGAGTTTCTACAAATCAACGTCAGCAAATTGAGTTGGTGAATTCCGGCTTCATCTACCTTTGAATTGGAAGTACTAGCACCTGCGTCAAGCTCAAACTTGCGGGACGAGATTCCGGACACAAGGACCTACCTCATACTCGCATCCAGCGATGCATCGCCAACCGTTGGCTTGCGCACGAGATGCAACTTTACGCAAGACACCGCGCGGGTCCGCACAAATGGGTTCCTTGGTATCAGGATCCAAGAATGAGACCAAGAAGAACGGCACGTTGTTCTCCCAGGGGATGCGGCGGTAGGTTGCGAGGTCGATGGATGCGATGAGGTCTCGGTACCCGTTTGCTCTATTAGAGATCAGGAGCTCTTTGGAGTATACTGTGTCGTGAATATCCCAGCCGCTGATGATGGATGATTGTGAGTTGATGTCGGACGCCCCTAGTAGCAACGCCGTGGAGCTCACAAGATAACGCTGCAGAAGTTGAACCCGTCTGAACTCGCGGCGCTCAGAAATTTCTCTTTCGGACTGCGGGATGCTCTTAAGAATGGTAATCACGCGCAATCAGCGCGAAGAGCTGCCAACCATGTATTTGCCTCGCAAGACACCATCGACTGCGTTGGTGTTTGAGCGCTCAATATTGTAATATCATTCACCTGGAAAGGCGACAGTGACACAACTGACCATCGATTCCTACAGTGCACGCGCACACCAGTTACAAGACGTAATCGAAGAAAGCGGCAGATTCACTTACCTGCTACCTTGACCTTGATATCGTCCTTAAGCAGCGTCTCGAGGTCAGCGATAGACTTCGGCGCGCCCTGCGTCGCTACCACTCCGCTGAGGCTTTCTTTAGGCATGGTCGCGAAGAATAATCAGCGCAGATGGTTGTGTTTCGTCGTCTTATTCGCAATCTGACGTGGAGCGTGGTCAGGGTAGGATGCAAAGGATATGCAGTCGATATTGCCGGATACGCGTTCCTGGTGGCGTCGATCTGCTGAACCACAGATGACCGCGTACCAGAAGCGCCCATGCTGCGATGATAGCATACCTCCTGTAAGCGCCTGTTAGTGATTGGCTTGATCTCTAACGTCGAGCTGAACGGAACCTTTGAAGATGACCTATGCTCCTCATGCAACAATACAGGTACCTTCGGCTGTATCAGCGTTGAGCTTTAGTCCCCAAGAAGTTCTGTGTGTCGGTTCAGGTAAGATAGAGGAATTGGAGCCGCTACTTTTGGTGCTGAAGGCGCAATCAAACAGATGATGGTTCGGTACGATGGTACAACCTGCCCTCGACGAAGGTATCGAGGGCTATTAAATCACTCGGAGACGAGATATCGTCTATCGTTTGGTCACAACCTAAAAAGGATCACCCAACAAGTGTATGGGTCGCTAGTGGTCCCAAGGTGAGCCAATGCCCTAATCACATAGTCAGGCACCATGAAAGCTCTTTGCGTCCACAGGTGTTCGCTTTTCCTGCGGAAACCCAGAAAATGATAGTGAGCGCAGCGGATGCATCATGTTCTCTCCTTGTCGGCGAGGACGATGAGACGTCCTGAACGAGGCGCGTTCCCACCAGCCTTCCGCGGGTGTCGAAATTAGAGCTGACATGGGTTCAATCAGCCAGCTCAGCATCAGTGAAAATGGCAGATTGCTTGCCTTCGGTTCCGACTCTGGTTCGGTGGGTACTATTGAGATACCTACTCAGAAAGTGTCGCGCATGCGAGCCAGCCATACCACGGTCAGTCGATATCTCTCATTGGCCTATTCTCCGAGTCGTCGGTTCCTTAGACATCTTACAGGTCTGTGGCTCCGTCAAATTCATCCCGGATCGCCCGAGCGAGTTGCTCAGCGGTGGATACGATTCTGCGCTCTTACACTTCGATATCGGTCAAGGGAACATACTTTCCCGCCTCGACATCAGTACGTGCATTCAGGCATCGCTACTGTAGGTATCTGAACAGAAGCTTGGGCAACAGGCGCCCCGCCTCCTACACATGGTGTTTCCCTATCACCACCAGTTCGTGTTGTCAGTCTCAATCAGCCCCCTGGGGCTGCTTGCTGCGAGTACTGCCGACGGTCGAGTGTGGCTTGGTGGAGGCGGTGAGAAGCGACCGAATTCCTCGCAGGGCAATAAGAAGAAACGGTCGCGCAAGTGGGAGGGTCTGAAAGAGGACGAAGGATTCTGGATGCAGGTTGCCGATGGTCCCGTGGTCTCAACGTAAGTCGAGCTACGCCCCAATTACCTGTTCTCCAATCAGGCTCGTCGCTGACTTCGGCTTCAGGGTGTTTCGAGACGCAGAGAGACTAGTAACCTGCTCCCTGCTTGGTGCAATCGCCGAGTACAAAATCTCGAGAAACCCCGAAGGGACGCTGCAGCCCGAGAAGACGTGGAGTTCGTCGACATCACACTTGGAGAAAGTCAATGCGATGGCCGCCACCCAGGCGTGGCTGGTGGTCGGTGGGTTTGCAAAGGATGGCAAGGGCGTTGTGGAGGTATGGCGCGATGAAGGAAATGTCCAACCAGTAACCTGAGAGATCTTGTTCGAGTGACCTGGTCTGAGGCAGATGCTGGTGTATTGAATGAACATCATCGGGGCGATCAGCGTTACATAGCGCGGCTCCGAAGACTTGTGAACGCGATTCTGCGGCCAGCATAGGACCGCTGATGATAACCATTTACTTGCTACTCCTTCACGGCCGCAACAAATTGCTTTGGTTCTCGTTTGCTTCCCGAGCGCGGTGTCGGGCGCAGCCAAACGATCGTGCATTGAACGCTTGTCAGGATGTGTATGAAGTGTTGCACACGTGAAAGCGATGGGCTATGCGCAAGCATTGCAGTGAGTGCCCCGGATGTAGATCCCGGAAAAGCGCATTTTGGATAAGACTAATCGACCGCTACCATATGCACCGGAAGTTCAATCCCAACAAGTTACGCGGATCGCTTCTGATGTACTCACTGCGCAGTTACTCTCTGAGCACAACTTCCCTAACCATCTCCATCACACCGCGGAAGACGGCGCGATCGTGAGCACTGAGTTCGGAGGAATGCTCCGGCTCAGATGACTTCGCCAGTGCGATGCCGACTATGACCGGTCGCCTGTCGGCGTCGAGCACGCTCGCCTGCTCGAGTGTCCAGACTAGAGTGGCTATCTGGGAGGCGTATAGCGAGTGGAGAGTCTGAATGCGTTCTGTTGGCGCGCTGCCCAGTAGAGGCGTCAACTGTATGGATGCTGGAGGGTCTGGGAGAGGATGCTCGTTGGGGTGTTCGGGATCTGGAGGCGGTGGAGGCAGTAGCGGCATTGTAGATGGTATCGTTGCTTCAATCTGAGGGCTCAACATGAGCTTTGAGGCAACGCGCAGAACAAATGGGACGTACGAGGCTTCCCACTTTGCCGAGCTGCGTTACGAGGACCATGATGCGATCCGCGAACGCATGGAGGAGCACATCCGTGTGCACCCCGTCTACGTCGCGCGCTATGTTCACGGTCTGCAGCATTGCCGCGTCGTCTATGCTTGTGGATACAATCGACCGGCTGAGGGCGGGTGGTGGTGGATGCTCGCGAACAGCCTGAAGCCATCCGCGAAGACGCGCGACGCGCCTCCAATAAGCACGCGCGCTTCATGACGCGTTTCTCGTTCTGCGGTCTTGTCCTCTTTCCCGCGAACGACCACTGCGGCTGCCTACTGAACACAGTTTGGACCTCGACTGCCATCTCTGAACACTCGGGGGCGCCTGCTAGGCTTGGACACCTGACTTCCACGGCTCATCTGAGAAAAGCAACTAGTGTATACTACTCGTAGTACTAGTACTGTGCACCTGGAGCGCTGCTTCCCCGAGTTGGTCTACCGTCTAGCTATCCCGCTCGAATCTCACTACCGCTTCACCCAACAAACCTTCCCGCGCTTACGGCACAAAAAGGCATGCACGAGAGGAATATCTCTCTTGCTGCCAAAGGCAAGGCGAAGGAACAGGTCCATTGGCACCTTGGATGGTGGGACCTCATACACGCCTTGGAGGGTACAGGACGGTGAGCTTTGAGGATATCGTACATGCTGCATGAAAAGCTGAATGGATCCATGTGCGTTAGGCCTGTACAATGGAGCAAATCATCTGTCGTTTTTACCACGCACGAATACCAACCACTTGTTCTAGCCCGCCATTTCCCCACATCCCGACAGTTCGCCCTCCCGTCGCCACCGCCGGTCATATCCTCGCTTGCGTCCTATGAACCACCATCTGTGCTATGCCTCTCTCCCACTGACGACTGGCTGTTTGGCTACTTCCCCGGAAAGGGGACCGCTGGTGTTGGTTGCCTCTGGCTGCAATGGAAATCAGCTTGACAGTTGGGCCGTGCGGGAATACTGGACCTGTGCTATCGGTGCCGGTGTCGTAACCGCTGCATGGACATCCGCACATAGAGAGGTAATTCTCCATTGAACTGACCTGGGTGACATGCATGCGCTAACGATCACTTAGTGGACTGTGTCCGAAGCTGGGACTTCTAGCCGTCTGCCGCCCTCTTGGGCCCCTCACTCCCGTAGCGAGCCCATTACTGCTCCTGATCACCCAAAGCCACCAAATACATATTTGTTACCTCCCGCCTTTCGTACCCTCGCTTAAAATTACGCGAGCTACCCTCCTCCAACCGACTGACCCCGTGCATCCCCCGACAGACAACGATCCGCCAGGCAGAATTGGCGGTGACCGAATATGTACGAAGGCTGCAATTGGCTTATGCTATCGAGGTATTCGAAGAAAATTACTTGGACTGGAAATTCATTAACTTACAGTCCCAGATTCCACTATCTTGGTCGCTATGCGATCAAAGCTTATGCCTGCGCAGAATACGAGCCTAGCGATGCAAACTCCCATGGACTTGGGGCTTTCTCTTGACATGACACAGCCTCCGCCTCCTGATACTCCCTTCACGTCAGAATGGGAACTCTGGGGCGAAGAGCTCACAATATCCCTATGCGAAGTACGGCTTGAATACCGTCCTGGCGTTCCTCGTAAGTCGATGTGCAACGTGCATATGATGCCAATATGGCTAATGCCGAACGACATAGCTGTGATGACCCGCTCTCTTCCACCATTATACCACCCCAGCGCTGAGCTGGTTCACCTCGCATTCTACTGTCCTCCACCAACACCCTCAACCGCCTCTCCGTCAAAGTCCGGTTTGGGCGTAGAGGCCCATACCTTATATCTAGCCGCGACGTTCCTGGACAGCAGTGACTGTATGATTCATCCTCCCTTAGACTCCTGCATACACTGACAGCCTGTGCGACAGACACATCGCTCCCGAAATCCGAGATCATATCATATGCATTTGCCAGTCGAGTTCCTAAGAATACTTCTGGCAATTCGTATTGGGTATGTTAATATCTTGGATGTCCTCGACGAAGACGGCCGTACATAAAGATGCTGATTAGAGCGGGCCCAGATACTAAATAACGAGACAAAGCGCACATGCAATACCAAGGTGCCATGCTTCCTCATTCCTTCAACGGCCAGAGGGGGCTTCTTAGCCGGTTTCCTCGACGCAGGCGGATTACTGCCTCGCCGAAAACAGAAAACTAAGGAGACGATAATCGGCGCCATCGAGGTACTGAAGCTGTAGGCATACGTCCAATTTCTGGCTGCTTTCTCTTGCCAGGGCTCACCATGTCCTGCTGCTAGCCCGGACTTGACAACGAACGAAGAATGGGATAGCGTTCCCATACGATCACATGTCGACCATGGAAACGTCGACGGTGAGTTATTTGAGACGTCACGATCGTAGTGCGCAAGTGCTGAGCAGCCCCAGTACCTGTCAGTGTCACGCTTTCGCCGAACGAGGCACTCCTCACATGTGTCTCCTCGCATCTCTTGGGGTCGCACATGTCCGTTCAAGTCCTCCCGCGACGGGTCTCGGGCGGATTGGCGTCAATTACCGCGAGTCATCTACACGGTGATCTCGCAAGGCAGCTCGTCGCTGCTATACGTTCGCGATACTCCCCATCTGACATTATACACTGCGCTTGCCATGCCGACACTGCCTCTTGATGTGGTCGTGAACACATTATACAGCACCTTTGCCATCATGGAATCCGACTCGTATGGGCTTATGGAGATGTGGACTGCGGAACTCCTAGGTATCGCTACCGAAGTTTACAAGTCAGTTCTCACCTTTCTCTGCGTGGGTGATAGTGTCGATCCTTACAGCATCACTTAGGTCTCGAGCTCAACGGCTGGACCGAGGTCCCTGAGAAAGAGCTGTGTGCCTCGCGTTGGCAAGCTGCGCATGACATTGTATCTGTGGCCGCATGCTGCCGGGCGTTCGACGCATGTCACGAAGGGGACACATACGACCTCGGTATGCATCAACTTCTGATTCTTGTCTAAGCCTGCTGCTCATGTTTGGGTCCAGATGCAGTCTGGCAGCTAGTGGGACTGTCAGGGTGGATAATCGAGCTTGTTGAGAAGCTGTTCAAGGAGTGTATCCTCGTTGGCGACGCTCCGGCAGCTACATCCTCTACATCAAGCGAACTGCCACAAGGTAAGAGCCACGCATTACTGCAGCGTCGTGTCCCTGCTGACACTCATGCGGTGTCGAAGCGCTCTCGCTAGACAACCCTGTCTTCCTGCTTCTTGTGCACCCGTATGCGCTGAGTCGGTTGCACAGTGCCCTCGAGCATATCAAGCGATTTAGAGATCATGTTGGAAAGCTCACAGCCAGGGGCGAGAACTCTCACATTGCCAAGGATGTCCTCAGGGATATCACGGATTGCTCAGGCGTAGAACTGCAGCCCCTCGGCTCACTCTTGTCGGACGTATTGCAGGACTGCAGAACACTGGATGGTACGAAGATTTACCGCTCTCCCTGCCCTATACAAATGCCGACGCTTGACATATTACAACCATAGCCCAAGAGCTCCGACGAAGTTTAGCATCATGCTCACCTACGCCCGCCCTCAAACCCCACGTCCGCAAAGCGATCGACAAAATCCTCGCCTCGAAGGTGATCGACCGCGCGCGGCTCTTCATCAAACCTTCAGATCTCGTCGACGGCGTCGCCTGGCTGTCTCCAACCGAACCGAGCTCGCGCATAACCAAGGGCAAGGACATTGATGTGGTCAACAAGGGCCTGCTCATGCCCCGCCAGCTCGGAAACGTCTGCTCGCGGTGTGGCGGAAGGTCAGAGGCGGGGATGGACAGCGCCGGCCCTGTGCAGGGCTCGGTGCGATGGCAGACATGGCAGAGGATGTGGAGATGGAAATGCGTGTGCGGCGGGCAGTGGGCCTGTATATCGAGCATGGGCTCTGTAGACTAATGTTTGGATGATCCCATCACGCACACAGCCTTCCCCGTACTATGTCCTGTATTCAAGTTCATCCACGCGATGGAGGCAATATCATACGTCGACGGTGAGTCGTCGCTGCTTCTTCCGTCTCGGCGATGACTAACCATCTCGCAGGACATAGAGTGGTTGTTGCAGGGATTCTTCTGTGGAACAATACTGTGACCTGTACGGATTGTATGGGGGGCTTCGCAAGTTTTCGCATGCAGGCCGCCGTTCTGCCGTCAGCGATGGTGCTGTGTAATCCAACCCGCCCGAACGCCATGGCGGTCGACTTCTCCCAGTATCTGGCAACGCAAGCGTGAGCACAGGAGAAAGGAAGTCAGCAGGCTGCATTGATTCTAAGTGAGTGGGGTGCGTTATTACCCTCTAGCAGAAGCGTTTCATTGTTTTGTCTGCCTCAAAAGTAGCCTCGTAGAAAGACAAATTCCAGGTTCGTGACATGGCGTCACAACATGGCGTCGTCAGGCAGAGCAACGCGTCCACCACGTCTCGGACCAGCTTGCAAACTGGGCTCCCACTGCATTTCCACTCGAGTGGACTGAGGCCTTTCCCGGTTCTACCGGCGTTCGACAGCTTCTGTCAGCAAACTCTTCAGTTGCGGAGCACCCGTCGTCCTCTATACCGAGACCTCCTGCTGGGGCTCTCGCAGTTGCGCGAAAGCACGAACATCTTCTTTGCTGACTCAAGTATGGCCCACCTATGCGCCGCAGCATAGGCGGCCACGAGTTGAGTGCGTCTACTTGCCTGCCAGTATTTAGGCGCTATGGCAAAGCAGTGGTGGTACAAAAGGCGTATGAGATGGCCGTCTGGCAATGCCAATATCCACACTTTCAGTCAGGAGGTTTCTTAGAAACCGCGTCCACCACTCACTACGATGCTCGCAAGCGCAGAACAGCCATTCACGCTATCCATTACGGACATCGAGATCGCCGTCCTCCGCCAGAAGCTCGCCCTCGTCCGCTTCCCCGACGAGCTCCAGGGCGCAGGCTGGGACTACGGCGCGCCCCTCGCCGACATCAAGCGGCTCGTCGTGCACTGGAGGGAGAAGTACGACTGGCGCAAGTCCGAGGCGGAGATCAACAAGCTGCCGATGTTCACGCGCGACGTCGAAGTCGACGGGCACGGGACCCTGAATGTCCACTATGTTCACCAGAGGAGCGAGGTCAAGCATGCGATACCACTGTTGTTCGTTCACGGGTGTGCGTCTCTCCGCGTCTCGGTGCTGTGGTTGGATGGTTGGCATTGACGCTGCGAGGTTGCCGCACTGCATAGGGCCCGGTAACTTCCTCGAGGTGAGGAAGGTGCTGCCCATCCTGACCGCGAAGTCTGCGGATCATCCGAGTTTCCACGTCGTGGCTCTCAGCCTCCCTGGCTTCGGATTCTCGTCGGCGCCAACTAAGCCTGGCTTTGCTGGACGACAGTACGCGGAGGTACTGGGGACATGCCGTAGATTGCATACTGCTGAGAGGTTTACGCGCTTTGGACTTTTGTAGGTCGTTAACAAGCTCATGCTATCGTTGGGATACGAGGAATATGGTCAGTGCGGAACTCGATCATATTCTTGTGAATGCCAGGGCCGACTCACTCACTCTTTGCTGCAGTATATCAGGGCGGGGACTGGGGCCATCTTGTAAGCACCCATTCACTCTGCCCGGCCGCGCATGGCAAGGCCTCGCGCATAGTCATCCGACCTCTCCGCTCCCCAGATTGGCCTGCACGCCGTGACCCACTTCGGCAAGAAACACATCAAAGCGTGGCACACGAACATGCCCGTGTACGAGCAGTACTCATTCCACTCCGCGCCCCACCCTCTCTGACGACCCTTCCGCAGCTACCGCCCACCGACGCTGTTCAAGCATCCACTCCTCTACCTGAGCTCTTTCCTCCTGCCCTTCAGCAGCGCCGCGCAGGCCGACGTTAAGCACTCGAGCGTCTGGCGCACGTCCGGGTACGGCTACTACCATCTCCTGGCGACGAAGCCGCAGACGGTCGGGTACAGCCTGGCGGACTCGCCCGTCGGCTTGCTGGCGTGGATCTACGAAAAGCTCGTGGCGTGGTCGGACGATTATCCCTGGACGGACGACGAAGGTGCGCTCGACGTTGCTGGCAGATATGTTTGAGTATTTATCGCTATGGGGGCCTTGGGCAGTGATCGAGTGGATATCTGTATACTGGTTCTCGCGCGCCGGGCCCGCTGCATCAAGTCGGATCTACTACGAAATGACCGGCGGGCACACGCACGACTGCTTCGAGACGGAGTGGAGCTCGATCCCCCTGGGAGTGTCGTACTTCCCACAAGAACTCGTGCATCTCCCCAAATCGTACGTACCGAACGCCTCTGCACGTATCCCACGCGTACACGCAATGCTGAGCGTACTGATTGGTACTGTGGACAGATGGTCGTATACAATGGGCAACGTCGTGTTCGAGTCGGAGCACGACAAGGGCGGACACTTTGCGGCGTACGAGCAGCCGGAGAAGCTTGCGGGAGACCTGCGCAAGATGTTTGGGAAAGGCGGGCCGGCGCATAGTGTTGTCTCTGGGAAGAGCGGGTGCGACCAGTGAGAAGATACTGCGTGGGCATCATCATTTCGAATATCCATCTTTTCGTCTCATGAGATGCTGTGTTCTTTCAGCAGTTGTGAACCAATGTGCATTAGATTAGCGTACATTATCCAGTGATGTGTAGTAGATGATGCGTGGCCCTCCAAACCCCTTCAAACCACCGTAGTAGAGCCTTCCGGGGCACCGGAATTTTCTTCAGCTTGTAGACTTTCGGCACGTTCCCTCTCCAGGACAGCTATCCGCGCCAAAGCCTCGTCGCGCTGCTTCTTCAGGGTCTTCAAATACTCCTCGTCGGTCAACTTCCGGAAGCCAATGATGCTCATGGCACGGTCAAAGAAGGACATTTTTGGAGAGTCGTCTTTTTCTTGTACTGGGACTGGTGCAAGGGCTGCTTGTGGTTGCGACTGCGTCTCCTGGAGTTTGCGCGAGACGTACTTGATTCGCATGACGCCCATCTCGTTGTAGCCCAGCTGGAGGAGTGCGCAGAGGAGGGCTGCAGTCCGAGCTCCCGCCCATACTCGACCATCTGCGAGAGAAGCGTAGATTAATGAGGCCAGTCCATCCCCCGGGTTTTATGGCTCGAAGACGTACTTTGCCACCTGTTGATGACTGCGCCAGTCAACGCACCGCTCACGGTCGTGTCTAGCATCCGGTGCATTCTCAGTTGCGTCCATGTTGGCTGAGCGGCATTTGTTGTTGAGTTCGAACTTGCTTCAGCTCGTTTGCTTCCCAGGGGACTCGTTTGTATCAGTGGTGTGACGACCGCTTCACGTATTCCTATCGTTGGCGGGGTCGGTATCGATCCAATTCATTGTGTAGAACGGCATCATGACGCACCAAAGAATATAGCGCCAGCTAATCCACCGTTTACTGCTGAAGAGAACGCAAGGGGCGCCGGATGGCGAGAGCCGCGAAGGAGAGCATGGAGGGCGGTGAATGTCCCTGCGGCGATGGCTGTTTGCGGTTCTAGGTCAGCGGCTTGACAAGACTGCGCCGAGATGGAAAACGAACTTGCATGTAGCGGCTGCGCCCTTGGCGACGTAGACGGGCGTGGCGGGGTCCATGTTCACGGCGGAGGCGGCGGAGGAGGGTGAGGGTGAGGATGCATGCCAAAGAGGGAAGAGAGCAACAAACGAACAGTAGGACAACGGGCGCTTGCATGGCTTTGCTTCATTCCAGCTAATAAATAAATAAGCCTGTCTGACTTTAGCTTCCGTCTCCATCTCCATCCCTGTCTCTCTCTCTGTCTTTGGTCCTAGCTGGTCTGGCTTGCATGTTTCTCTCTCGTCTCTCTATCGCCCTCTTGTAGACCTTGGCCTGGTTTGCCTCTGTACAGATACTCACTGGCTTCAGGACACGCTGGTGAGCGCTGATATGTTCCCTTGGCGGACTACCATGCAACACAACCTCGGCTTGCGCGAGTTACCGCCCGAAGTCTGGCTGAGGGTGTTCTCCTACCTAGCTGGTCTGGCTTGCATGTTTCTCTCTCGTCTCTCTATCGCCCTCTTGTAGACCTTGGCCTGGTTTGCCTCTGTACAGATACTCACTGGCTTCAGGACACGCTGGTGAGCGCTGATATGTTCCCTTGGCGGACTACCATGCAACACAACCTCGGCTTGCGCGAGTTACCGCCCGAAGTCTGGCTGAGGGTGTTCTCCTATGCGACACACATCCCAGGAGCTCTAGAGCACGACGACGCACAGGCACTGACAGCTTTTGCGAGGGACAAGTACGGCATCAGCGTCCACCGCAGGCATCGCGAAGCCACGGACCTCATGCTGTCCGCCAGTCGCGTCTGCAAGACATGGGCACCTCTGGTCACCGAGTTCCTCTTCCAATACATCCTCGTCAAGAGCGGTGACCATGCTGTCCAGATCGCAGCCGTCCTCGAGCGGTTCGAGTGGGACCAACTGAACCGCAACTCGGCTGGACGCTGGACGCTCCGCTTAGAACTCGCCCTAGAAGGCGTGCATCGGTGGGAGGACCAGCATACAGCCGCTCTCGCCCGCATATTCGCGTGCTGTCCCAACGTCACCGTCTTCTCCACGGCGTTCTCCACGGCGGACGCGTCTCTCTTCCAGGGCCGGCGGTTTTTGCGTGCTATGCGCGACGTCAGTATGCGGTCCAACCTCCGGCGGCTCGAGCTGAAGGGCGACGCAGCCCTCTTCGAGACCATACTGCCCCCTTTGGCGCACTCTCTGGAAGCTCTCTGGCTGTTGCCTTCCCGTCGGACAGCTCCCAATCACTCTCTGGATCCCATGGAGCTGCCGTTCGTCCACACTTTCATCCTCTCCGAAGGGTTTGGATGGGGAGGCCCTCCGCCTGCCTGGGCCATGCCCTCTCTCGCCACCCTTTGCATGGACGACGACAACCTGGCTACCATCGCGCAAAGGAAAGCACAAGGTTTCTTCGCAGCCCACGGCGCACAACTGCACCGTCTCGCCGCGTGTCGGTCCGCGCTGTGTCACATCCGCACCTGTGCCAACCTCGTCGAGTGGACGATATCCTGCGGCCTGCTCTTCCACGTCGCCCGACTCGGACCTTCGGAGTACTGGCTCCCGGCGACCGTGCGCCGCCTGACGCTCGCAGACGACATGTCTACGACCTACATGCTCCGGCTCGACCACATCGCGCTGTTGGTCGAGTGGCTTGGAGATGGGCTGTTGCCCGCCTTGGAGACCATCAGGTTTCTGCTGCCGTTAGGGAGGCATGTCAGGAGGCAGCGCTGCCGCGAAGATTGGGAGCAGGCCTTAGAGCTGCTGTACGAGCGCTGCAAGCGACGCGGTGTGTTCCTGGAGGCTTCTATCGGAGGCGACGAACACACCGCTGATGTCTGGTCGCCCCTGTCGTTGGACCATTTGTTGGACCCTTTGGAGCCGTACCCAGCCCGATACGCCTTCTCTGCGCATTGATTCCTGTACCATGGACTTTCGTATCCTTATTGTCTATTTGTTTCCTCCAAGCACGTTCCGATGGTTCACGAGAGACTGTTGTATTATATACTAGACCTGTAGACCCTAGCACGAGTGTATTCCACACGCCCGCAGTACGTACGCGCACCGTAGCATATCAACGACCCCTCCACGATTTACACGTCCCGCACAAAGTTGAGCGTGCCCAGCGAAGACGCGAGCAGCTCGAGCAGGCGCTCGCTCTCCTTGCGCTGCGCCTCCGCGAGCGTCTCGAGGTCGCGCTGCAGCTCGGGGTTGCTCGCGAGGACGTCGCCGTGCATGCGGAGAAAGACGGCCATGAAGGTCTGCACGGCCTCGAAGTCGCGGTGCGAGCGCAGTCGGTGGGTGAGCGCGGCGAGGAACATGCGCAGCGCGTCGAGCGTGATGAGCGAGCGCAGCTCGAGGTCCATCGCGGCTGGGGAGAGCGCCTTTGCGTAGGTGAAAAAGTCCTCGTCTGCCGTGTCATACGCGCATGTCGTTAGAACGGCTGGTGGGGAGGAGGGAGACGCGGGACTGGACTTACAGTCGGACGAGCCGCTGGCGTGCGCGTCGGAGAGCTTTTTGAAAAACACGCTCTCCATCGCCGCGGCGGCGCGCTGGAGGCGCTTCGTCTCCTTTTTCTTCTTCTCCTCTTCCTTCTTTTTTTGCTCGAGCGCGAAGCGCGGCTCGACGCCCGGCAGCGTGGGCAGGAAGAAGGGTGCCTTCTCAGGCTGCTTTGGCGGCTCTTTTGGCTTGTTGCGTTGCTAGAGAGAGGCGTATGTCAGCGGGTGGATTGGCATCGAGGGAGGAGAAAGAGAAGGGCGTACTTGGATGACTTCGAGGTTGAGGAGGGTTTGCCAGCGTGCTCGGGGGAGGAGGGTGAGAGTGACGAGGTCGCCGTCGAGTTGCGGCGGCGTGACGAAGACGTCGGTCGGCTGATCCTGCACCGTGAGCGCAGAAAGAGCTTCCAGTGCTACAACATCACGAACACGAAGTCAGCACCCTTCCCGACATACACGCCAGAGCAAACTCACCTTCGTCCTCCGCGACGCCCTGCATCGACGGCAGCGCGACGTCCACGACGTCCTCCTCGGCGATGCTCCCGAACGAGACCTCCGCATACTGCGCGCGGTTCGCCCACAGGTAGACACCGACGCTGTCCACGTGGGCCGTGGCGAGGAAGTCGTTCGTGGGCGAGAACGTCACGCTGGTCGCGACGCTCGCCGTGCGGAACAGGTCGATGAGGCGGCCGGTGGGGATGTCGAACGTCCGGATGATCGAGTCCATGGACGTCGTCACGAGCCATCTTGAGTCTGGGGAGAACGTCTGGCGCGATCCGCCGCGGTCAGTGTTTGCACAGTGCAGGGGAATGAGAATGGGGAGGCTCACCAGGTCGAGCACGCGCCCGCGGAAACCGCCAAGCTCTCGCACGATCCGCCGTGTTTCGATGTCGACGATACGGACGACGAGGTCGTCGCAGATGACCGCGAGGAGCCCGCTATCTCTGTGGAGCGTGATCGACACCGCGGCCGATGGGAGCACCAGCGTATGCTCGAGCGCAGCGGTGTGGAAGTCAAAGAACTGCACAAAGCCAAAACCGTCAGCATACTTCCCTGCGTGGCTGCACGCTCAGCGGAACGTACGTTGATCGTGCCATCCAGCGTACTCGCTACGAGCACCCTGTCGAAGCGCGTCGCTCGCGAGCCCCTGTGATACAGCGCTCTTCTTTCTTCTTCCCGTTCGCAGCGGGGCGGAAACGGCTGGGCACGTTCGGTGGGCACGGGCCGACGTCGAATGTGCGACGCAGGAATGCCAGACTGCATGTTGTACATGTTGATCACGCCCGTCGACGACTGCGGCGATGCCGAAGTTGCCACAAGCTGTGACACATACGGCCTGAAGGTACGCTCAGCCATAGGCGAACTATGTACGCTCCATACGAAAGGGATATACCTTGACGGAGCCTACCGCTGCACCCTTCTTTTTCTCGCCGGTGACGGTGAAGACGTGCTTGCCCACACGCTTGTCCTTCATCGTCCACGTCCGCGCGACGGCCTCGTCGGTGTGTGCGGTGAGGATGTCGTCCCAGTCTTTTGTGCGTGTCGTTGAATAAGACAAAGAGGATATAGGAGGGAATTTGAGGGACGTGATGGGAATGGACTAGATTTGCTGCCTTCTTGGCCAGTGAACCTAGATATCTGATCAGCTTGCGCGTACGCCGTGAAACCCGTTCTGAGGCATACCTTGGCTGAACTCAAAACTCCTGGAGTCTCGGACTACGCTCGTACACCGCAGACTCCGGTCGCGAGAGGCAGTCAATATTTGTTTGCCGTCCTCGCCGTAATAGCGGATCAGATGCGGTGGTGCATGGTGCCCGGAACGGAACTTGAGTAACCGCGGTGCATCCGTTGGCGAGTCGAACAACCATTGCTATGTGTCGAACCACGCGTCAGAACGGGGTGGGTTACGCGGATCTCATTATGCTATACCTTGACGCTGTTATCCTCTCCGGAGCTGACCAACACGGGCTGACCGGGGATCCATTCCAGAGCCGTCACGGCGCCATCGTGAGCGCCGCGGACAAGGTGCAGCAAACGGCCCCCGGAGTTAAGATCCCACAGGGCAATATGGCCCGTAGATGACGCCGTGGCGAGGATAGGGTGCCCGTCTAGACAAGGGAGTCAGCCCATAGAAACTCAAAGTCATATATGTTCCGTACCACTTCGGAAGGAAAGAGCACGAATGCCGCCATCCTGCATGACCATGCGCATGAGACGCTCATCTGCACGAATGTCGTATACTGAGATCTCTCCGGAGGAGAAACCAATCCCCACGACATCGATGGCTGGCGAACGCGCCATCGCGGTGATAGCGGTCGAGGTGGAATTTGAAGGCGAGGTGAGAAGGGAAGCAGAGGAGAAAGTGTGTATCAAAGTCCTGGCGAGAAAGACCGCTCAGGAATCATTCGTACAGCGTGATGTTAGGACGCACTGTGTCCGTATGTTCCATAGCTGCATGTTCCCTTGACTGCTTGCTACGAGGACTTTGTTGAGGTAGGTAGCGGGATGGTGGATCATGATAGCCGTGAAGCCCGGCTCGAACTGGATGGTATTTTGCAAGTCTAGAAGGGTATTTCAGCACTGAACGCCATACAATCAGAAAAGCTTGATACGCACCTCCGCTCTCCATGTCCCATACGAGCATTCGGCCACCGTCTTCCGTGAGCGCAAGCAGTTGCTTGCCGAAGACGAGGATATGGGTGAGGTTGGTTTCCAATGGATTGGCTAACCGTTCAACCTGTACCGCAGTTCAAACTTCAGTAGGCTATTGACCTATGCATGTAGCGTACAGACCTCCTTTCCGCGCAGATATTTTATCACGTAGGGCCCTGAGGACGCCCATACGGCATTTCCGTCCATTGCCAAGGACGCGATGGGCATAGGAGCGTCCGGGCCTGATAACGGTTGTCAATGTGACAGAAACCGGGCAAGAAGGCAGTACTAACCTACGAACAGCAAACTCATTTTACCGCCTTCCCACATAGCCCATGCCTTGCCCAAGCATGTAACAAGGTGTACGCGAGGACCATCCGTAGCACCCTTGTGTGAACGGGTCTGAAGCACGAACGGTACGCTATTTGTTATGAGACCGAGTGCACGGAAAGGCGCAAACAAGCGAGGTTCCTGCTTTCCGTTCTGTGCATTGGTGGTATTTTCCGTCCTCAGACGTTTTCGTGGTGGCGGACTGGCGCGAGTATCGACCTCCATCTCCCTTGCAGTGTAGGTACAGTAACGATGCGCGAGTATGTCCAGCCCAGATAGAAAGCTAGGGTTCGTTACCTCCAGTAAGGCACGGAGAGAAAGTTGACGGGATGCCTGGAATCGAGCGAGGGCGAGAGGACGGTGAAGGCAGCTTCAAGTTCAGCAGCCCACGGTGAGCAGGAGCGCGATCGCGTTCAAGAATTTTGCGCACGTGATGGGGTAGATAGATTAGATTAATGAAGCGGCATCTTGACGTTGTGCTGGGTCCTGGCTCTCCCTCGACGACCATCTACGACCATACTCGTTCGCTCACTCGCTCAGCTTCCTGGTTCATATCGTGTACCTCAATCAGTCTGTGCAGATATCTGTCGAATGCTCAACCCTCAACTATGTGCGATGACTACGCATTAGTCGTGATGTCGAATGAGATGCATCCAGCATGGGTCCGTCCACACAACCCTACGCGTTCTCTCACATCCAGGTTGTACGCCGTGAGCCCGAGTCCTGACGGCTTCTGGTATGTTGTATAATGTGAATCTCAACTGTGCGTGTAAACTTTGTTTGCATAGACTTTGGGTCAGAGACACCGAAGAGCGGATACAGTCACTCGATTCTTCGCTCTATCATTCGGTGGATCTAGAATGGTCAGCGTCTGCTAATATGTTTCTGGATGCATATCACATGGATGTCACCATGATCAAGAATCCATTCTACCCCTGGATATCTGTGCCAAGGAAAGATGGATGAAGTTGGAGTATAGCCTTACCAATGCGCCCATCAGCGGCAATAGTCGCAGGTCGACTAGCACTTCGGTTTCACCACACCGCACGCGGATGAACACCTCGACACCATCTTGTTTTCGCCGTATGTTGTCGCTGGAAGAACGGGCGGTGTTCACACTTGACGGGCATCACAGACCATTCAGGGCGCGTCGCGCGCGACCATTGATTCCATCATGCACGGTGAGATCACATTGTACTTGGCCGACTGTGGATCGTCGCTCAGCATTTTGGCCTTAGGAGAGACTAGTGGTCTATTTCATCGATCCGAGTCATCCGGCACTACGATGAAGTGTGGTCGGAACAACACCGCTTGCGACCGCTGTACATGAGAACTTTGAGAAGTCACAATCTTTCTCGACGCACTGTATACGTACATGCCAGTAACACCTACAATCACGATCCGGTGGCTACGAGGGTGCCGAGACGATCTGTGCTATTCCAAGCATTCGTCGTGTTTGGTTTGAGCACAGATGTTCCCCAACCCATCCAGTCAGACAGGCCCAGGTGGAATGCCTCGGTCAATCAAGTCCGACGGATCGAGTGCATCGATTTCGCCTAGCAACGACGCTCGGTTGTGCAACATCAACCGCCGCATCATGATGTTGTCTCTTTAGGCAAGTCCAGTGTTCAGCCCCCATACGGGCGCGCACCTAGGGCACTACCGCCAACGAACAGTGAACACCATGGCACTATTCGTCAGCCCAACAAGCGCTGGGATTCCCTACAAATACTGCGGGAGGTCCACCGAGATGCTTCAGGAGCCCGGTCGCTCTTCACCTTCACGAACTCGCGCTCAGCCGCCGCTTCCTTGCTAATCTTTCCCCGTTCACGACGCTCATTCCTTTTTCTTCTCTCGACGAGATGCGTTTCTTCAGCTTTGCCATCCTCCCCTTCTCCCTCGCGGTGCTCGCCGCCGCAGGCCCCGTCGACAAGCGGGCGTCGTTCACCCTCCAGAACGGCAAGGACGCACAGGCGCTGAACGCGAAGTTCGCCTCGCTGAGCGCCAACTCGCCTTGTAACTCCGGCGAGGTAGCTTGCGTTGGGGGTGCATTTGCGCAATGCGCGAATGGCAAGTTCGTCATGACCCCCTGCGCTGGCGGCTTGACGTGCGTGGCCCTTCCACTGGTCAACAGCCCTGGAACGAGGTCTGTCGCGCTGCTGCTCTGTGTGTTGTGATCTGCTTCTCATACATCTATACAGCGTTACCTGTGATACCGAGCAAGATGCCGCAGACCGGATTGCCCGCACGGGCGCATCTGGTGGCATTCGCGGACGCGATCTCGGAGCGTGAGTTGGGCGCACTGTTCCTATGCGACCTTGATACTCACTTCTGCACTGTAGTCGCGCATCTTTCACGCTCCAGAACGGCAAGGATGCGCAGGCACTCAACAGGAAGTTCCAGTCGCTCAACGCGAACTCTCCATGTCAAGAAGGCGAGAACGCTTGCGTTAACGGCGGTTTCGCTCAGTGCGTGGGCGGAAAGTTCGTGATCACTCCCTGCAACACGGGCTTGACCTGCATGGCGCTGCCTCTGGTGCTCTCCCCTGGTACCAGGTACGCAGCCGGAATCGACCGCTTTCATCATGCCACCATCTGACGTCGCTGATCCCACAGCTTGGTCTGCGATACTCAGGCGGATGCCCAGGCTCGTATTGCTGCTACGGGCGCGTCTGGTGGACTGTTCGGCCGCTCTGAATCTGAATTGGAAGCGTCAGTGTAGATTAGCAATGCTCTCCACGTTCGTGAATTTATGCCCTTCTGCTCCCGATAGTCGTGCTGCAAAGGCTCCTGCTGCGTGCAAGGCGAAGAAGCGGGAAGATTTCACCGAACGGTCCGAGGAGGCGGCTCTCGTCCGCCGCATCGCGCAGTCGGACCTCCCTGCGGTCGCGAACAGCTGGGCACAGCTCTGCCGCGCCAGTGGCGGTGACATCACCACCGGCGACCCCTGCGACCAGCTTGGCCCCATCGGCGGCATCAACGCCCTGCTCGCGAACGCGGACCCTTGCGCGCAGCAGGACATCGCCGATTCGATGATTGACTTTGCAAAGTCCAAGGGCGTCAAGAACAAGGATGCGCTCATCAAGAACGCCATCGCGTACAGGCGCCACGCTCGCAACGCCCTGAACATCAACGGTGTCACGCCCAGCACGCCTTTCTGCCAGAAGGCTCCCCGCAACCCTGAGCTCAAGGGCGTTGTCAACGCTCAGCTCGATGGTGTTGACCCCGGTCTCTTCGGTGCCCCCAACATCGCCATCTTCCCCTTTGGCCAGTGTGAGTACTCTCTGAGGATTTGTAATGTCGCACTTTTCTGATGGATTATTTCATTTCAGCCGGCTCATGCCCCTTCGGCAAGAAGGCGAACGTCAAGACCTGCAGTTGCGAATAGAGGAGGTAGTACTAGTGATGCTGTCTACGCATTTTTCTTTGGGATTTGGGTGTCACAGATTAGCATGGGTTTTATGTGTTGGTTTACGATCATACATTCTTTTAGCAATGCATTTTTGCGTTCATGATCGATTAGACTCTGTCACTGAGGGCGGGGGTGCACGATGGAACGTGAATGGACAGTACTAGTTCGCGTGCCCTGTTCGACAGCTGCGCAATATACAGAGATCATACATACAAACAAGGCAAGTACAATCAAATTGGCTATTGCTCATGCAATCTGCTCAATGGGAGGCGCTTCTGGCTCAAAGACCGAGTTTGAGCGATATAACGAGTTTGCTGGTGTTTGGCAAGAGCTTTAGAATATAACACTGCCAAATAGGCGATCGCGCAAGGATCTCGGGCGCCTAATCTACCTCACGGACTCGGTGGCTTCGAGGTTGGTGAGGTCTCCAGTGTTATTTGGTCCGCTTGCGCTGCCTCTTCCTCGTGTTGACTTGCTCTGCGACTGGCAAATACATCACTGGACTTCTTAGCTCAACATACTATGGACGATAACTCAAACGTTGCTGCTAAAGGACCTGAGCCGGAGGTCATCTCCCCTGCATCCGTGCTGACTTCTCAGATGCTACCCTTGGTCGCGATCGTGCTTGCGGCACTTCTTGTTGCTGGTTCGAATTCCCCAACTCGAGGTCAATTCCGAGACTCACTATGTGATAGTATCTGTGCTACTCGCTCGAAGGAAGTCCGCGAAGAAGGGGGATGTTGTCATCCTCGCCGGATATGCCGACGCTGGCAAGACAGCTATATTGACTACGGTAAGCCCCAAGTGTCCACGCCCAGCAACCTCATCGTGTAACCTAGTGGAATAGCTTGCATATCAGCAAACATTACCAACTCATGCCTCAATGCAAACGAATGCGGCCTTGGTTGCCCTGCCTTCAAGTCGCAAAGCCATCCGAGTCATCGACGTTCCCGGACACCCAAGAATTCGCGGGCAGTTCCAAGAGCATATGTCTGAAGCCAAGGCCCTTGCATTTGTTGTGGATTCCAGCACAGTGTCGCGCAATGGCGCCGCTGTCGCCGAGTGAGTTTCGTGTATTGTTGATGTGGTTACCGCTGCTTACACGCACGTCTGCCTTGCCTCGCAGGCACCTTCATATGATCATGCATGCGCTCACGTCGCTTCCTCCCTCGCGAGAGACCCCATCCCTCCTCATCATTGCGCATAAGTGTGATCTTTTGAAAGGTACCGCGACTGCAAGCGCAGAGCAGCTCGCGATCAATCGTGTACGCAGCATCCTGGAGCGGGAACTGGAGAAGCGCCGCGTGTCCCTGACCAACGGTGTCGCGGTAGAGGGCCTCGGCGCCGAAGAAGCGGAGACGGAGATGGGAGGCCTGGAGTGCAGAGGCAACGGGGAGTTCAAGTTTGCTGAATGGGAAGGTGGTGAGGTCGGGTTCATTGGGACGTCCGTGGCGGTCGGGAAAGCTGCATACTCGGCGGACGAGAAGCATCTTGAGGGCGATGGCCTGTCCCCTTTACGAGGATGGTTGGAGTCGCTGTAAGCTCATGCTGCCCTTATTATTATATCATATCCATTCCAGGTCTATGCCTCCAATGTAGAGCGGTTCAGACTACAGAAAGTACCACCGTGAAAGCGTGCGGATGCGGTGTCGCGGGTGGCGGGCATAGGCGTCTATCAAAATAGCTACAAACAGGCAGTGTATAAATGGGAGGACGAGCCAGTTTTCTGCTTCCTCACGCAACCTCTTAGACAGTGCCTGTCCCTTCGACTTTGTACACAGAGGACACGGCGATTCGGTTATGCGGAGAGTACGTCCTTTGGATGGGGAGGCTTAAGAGCTCACGCACCTATCTTAACGGATACCGTGGTGTAGTGAGTGTCAGATCCTCCCCACATCTATTCACGCGTAGTGTAGCTCCTAGTAACCTCAATCAACCACTTTCCCTCATATTTATTGAAAGGACTGCATGCTGCCAACAGCTGAACAGGTTGGAAGATACTTGCTTCTGAGCGTATGCTCGGTGCACAAGCCGCATGGTATTCGCTGTGAATGAGTCTCACCCACGGTCTTTCGATTGGCGAACAGTAGGCGTACGTCTGACATTGATACACACACGTCGCACCAGAGAAGGTTACTCGGTCGTTTCGACACAGGCAAGCATATGTAGCTATAGTGCTCTCTGTGAGCAGCGTGGAAGCAGCGTGGCATGTGTTATGGGGGCTGCATGGATTGGTCTCGAGTCCGAGTCGAGTGTGAGAACGGGCGTCTCCGTCCACGTCACTGTAACAGCACCAGGGTCACGGCCTCGCACACTCCTCAGCCACCTTCCACTCGTCTCCCCATCCCTGCCCCGCTTTCCTCTTCCTCTTCGACGCCATGTTCATCATCAACTGGTTCTGGGACATTTTGGCGCAGCTTGGTGCGTTGGCTACTACACCGCATCCTGACGCACTACTAAAAATCGACGACTCTTTCAGGCCTGTTGCACAAGAACGCCAAAATCCTGTTCCTTGGTCTTGACAATGCTGGCAAGACGGTACGAACTTCGCTCCTGGGTGCTGGCAGTCGAAGCCTGATTGCTCTTGTCAGACTCTCCTTCACATGCTGAAGAACGACCGCCTGGCGACTCTTCAGCCCACGCTCCATCCCAGCAAGTACCGCCATCCTTCTCTGTCCAGCATGCATTAACGCAGCATATACAGCTTCGGAGGAGCTCGCCATTGGCAACGTGAAGTTCACGACTTACGACTTGGGTGGTCACCAGCAGGGTACGTTGTGCCACTCCCTTTCATCAAATTCAGACTTTCTTAACCTTGCATTGCAACAGCTCGCCGCCTCTGGCGCGACTACTTCCCCGAGGTCGACGGTATTGTCTTCCTCGTCGACAGCGCGGACTTCGAGCGGTTCGCCGAGTCCAAGGCTGAGCTGGACGCGCTCCTCTCGATTGAGGAGCTCTCGAAGGTTCCTTTCCTTATCCTCGGTAACAAGATTGACGCGCCTGGTGCTGTGAGTGAGGACGAGCTCCGGCATCACCTAGGCCTCTACCAAACCACTGGCAAGGTACATGTACTGCTTTTCGTCCACGTCGAAAGGCTGTTGACGCGCCTCCGCAGGGCAAGGTCCCCCTCAACGACATCCGTCCGATTGAGATCTTCATGTGCTCGGTGGTACAGCGGCAGGGGTACGGAGAGGGCTTCAGATGGCTCTCACAATACGTACGTATCCCACCATGCTGTGTCGGGCGTGTGTCTGACATCACACTTCTCTACAGATCTAAACAATGTTGAAGGGCATATCGTCGTCTTCTGGTTAGCCTACCACTTGCCGTGATTTACTGTCGTAGTAGACATACGTGTTCTGGACTAGTCTTGACATCTTCTGTCCCCTCGTTTGTGTTATGGAATGTTATTTTTGCACGCTTTTTATGTCGGCCGTCGTCTATTCATCAGCTGTGAGCTGCACGATAATCGTCTGGAGACGAAGCGTTGCGTGAAACCCGCCGCAGCGTTCGTGCTACTTACTGTCTGTCATTCGCGCTGATGCGCTTCGCGGTCAGCGGCGCGCGTCCGAATGCGTCATGACCTCTAACTCTTACCACTTCCTTCGCCATGTGCCCTCGTTCTCCACAGTCCTGCTAGCCTCTACTGTTCTGCGCATAGCGCTCATCGCCTACAGCGAATGGCATGATGCGCATTCTGTGGTCAAATACACGGACGTCGACTATCGCGTGTTCAGCGACGCCGCACGTTTCGTCCTTGACCCTGGGCCGGACAACCGTGCTACAGGTCCCCTCGCGCGATATATCAGTGTCGGAAGGTAAGCTGCGTAATGGTACGACCTCCAATATGTACTCACCGTCAAGTACAAGCCCATATACCCGAGCGACGTATCGTTATACCCCGTTACTCGCCGTGCTGCTAGCACCGAACGAATGGCTGCACCCGTCCTTCGGCAAGTTCCTGTTCGCGGGGTGCGACATCCTCGCTGGGCTGCTCATGTACGAGCTACTCGTTTCCGTGATTCTGCCCAGTACGCAACGTACAAATACGCCAAGGCGAGCAGACGAAAGATACCGTAAGGCGGCGGCATCGGCTGAGGATGGGAGCGTGGTCTCCACACAACGCCTGGCGACATTCTTGGTCTCGTTGCATCTCCTAAATCCTCTGGTCTTCACGATATCGACTCGAGGCTCGTCCGAATCTGTGCTCTCTCTCTTTGTTCTGGCGACTCTCTATTTCGCCCTGAAAGGTCGATGGGACCTCTCTGCGGTATTCCTGGGGCTCTCTACACATTGGAAGATCTACCCATTCATCTACGGCGTATCTTGCTTAGGCGTCATCGGTAGCCGAAGGGTCAGTGGTGGGGGATGGAAAGGCGTTGCACGAAGCCTAGTCAACGCGCGGACGATCCGGTTTGGCCTGGTCAGCGGGCTCACATTCTTGGCCCTCGGAGCGGCCATGTATGCTATGTCAGTCTACTCTTCTGCACATGACGACAACGAGTCGCTGATGATTGTTACGTGTCCGAATAGATGGGGCCAGCCCTTCCTTGAGGAGTCGTACCTCTACCATCTCACCCGGCTCGACCACCGGCACAACTTCTCGCCCTACTTTTACCTCGTATACCTCACCTACCCTTCGGACACCTCAGCGCCCGAGCCTATCCTTTGGAAGAGGCTGCTCAGATCGCCGCTGACGAGCTTCGTGCCCCAGATGGCTTTGACCCTCGGGACGGGCCTGCTGTTCGGTCGGCGAAGGGAAGACCTGGTGTTCGCGTGGTTCGTGCAGACGTTCGTCTTCGTCGTGTTCAACAAAGTGTGCACTTCGCAGGTAAGTTTGAGGGCTGGTCTGGAGGAGTGCTATCCCGTGCTGAGACGCTCTGCGCAGTACTTCCTGTGGTACATGCTGTTCCTGCCGCTTCTCGTGCCGCAGCTGTCCATGTCAACGGGCCGCGCAATGGCATATGGAGCAGTGTGGATCGGGACACAGGCACTGTGGCTTAGCGAGGCGTACAATCTGGAATTCCTCGGACAAAACGTCTTCTTCGGTCTGTGGATCAGAGGGTTGATCTACGTGGTAGGGAACTGCTGGGTCCTCGCAGGGATCATGGATGCCTACGATCGTCCGTCTTGAACGCGCATGGCAATTCTGGGTTTGCACGCTCCCGATAACAATACATAGCAGATAATCCAGGGGGTATTGTACAGATGGGTGACTTCTTGTATCCCGGGGAGACTACGATGCCTGCACGATCGTCCCGCTTCAGCCGTGGAGGAGCTTCTGGTCGATTGACTCCTTCGTGAGGCCTTCTGCGCCGTCTCGCACCTCGATGACCTTGCTCACATCGGCCTGTGCGTCATCGAAGCGTTAAGAGCACAGACCCAATATGAACAGAGGTGGAGCGATGGCACGCACGGTGTTCTGGAAGTCAATGAACGCGCTCGCGTGGAGCGTCAAGAGCCCCATCTCACTCGAAGTCGGCGCCCAGTTGAGGAGCACGAGAGGGAAGCTCTTGCGGCCGTCCGAGTGGTTGAGCTCATACGATAGGAGGACATATCGCGGCGAGTTCTCCGGAAGCTCTGGAACATGACACGATATATGCAAGGGGCGGGTCGGGGTCGAATAAGTAGGATCTCTCAAACGGTCGGTGGGATATGCACACCTTCCGCAAGATCCTCGATGCTGATATCGTCGAATTGCTCGACCTCCTCCATGATGAGCTTCTGCTTGTTGATCTTCACGACCATGGCTGCATGGCCCGCATCGCGGCGCGCGAAACGAAACTTGCGCAGAGCGGCCTTGAGCTCTTGGGGGATATCGACTGTGCGGGACTGCGCGTGCACGGGTCACCGAGGAGGAATTGAGTGCATATTAGCATATGCACGGCTCAGATGGTGTAAACGGTCATGAACGAAACAAACAGACCATTGTAGAAGGGTCAGGAAGTATAAGATGCTTGGTATGCAGGCAATACAGGCGGATGGTGGCTGGAGTAGTGCTAGGACCTGGCAGTGGTAAGTCTGCCAAACGATCCGAATCGCGCGAGTCGCCGAGGCCCGAGAGAGCATACGGCGGCGATCAAGAGAAGTATCTGATAAGATCAGCCTGAACCATTCCCAATCTGATAAGATGACGCTATCTGGCCGTCCTGATTGGCCTCCCACACTGTCTCCGCACTCCGAGACCTTCTTGGCTCACACACTTGACTCGCCGCCCACTTGCTCGGGAGTCGGAACAGCGGTCGAGATGTACCTTCGGAAGATGTTGGGCGTGCGCGGGGAGTATTTACGCGGAGGTGCCGGGTCATGTAGGGTGTTTATGAACCTCGAATAACGACGGTTCGTGCGGTTACTAGTGACTCTCGTCGTCCACCTTTTCCTCCATGTCCCGGGCACCCAAACCGCTGCTGACAGCTGAGCGCGTAGGGGAACGTGCGTGGTTCTATATATTGCATCGTGGTGCTGAACCTAATCAATATCTGCGCTTTGGCCGCCAGCAGGACCCGCCGAGTCGTATGGTTCGGTAAGCAGGATGGCAGATATACGATCGTCCCAACCGCGTCGATGGTTCAAGCCGTCGCCCATCTGGTACGCCACCGCAGGTTTCTGCTTGTGCATATGTCGTCTCACTCGGTGTCAACAATAGGATCCTCGTCCTGTCCGCCACGGCGGCCATCTCGACATCTGGCGTAGTAGCACCCCGCATTGAGATCTACACGCGCACCATATGTCAGGTGTATGGGCTCGACGCAGCCTCCAACGAATGCTTGACGGACCGTACCGTCCAGGCTGCAGTGGCTAGACTCATCACCGTCCTCACGACGACCTCGGGTTTGCTCGCTACATTGACTACGGCATGGTGGGGCTCTGTAGGTCTCCGCCAACTTCTCTTCTGGTTGTGAAGTCTGATGACCCCATGCTCATTGGTGAACAGCTTTCTGATTGCTATGGTCGGATATGGGTCCTGGGATTCAATGTGGCGGGCCTCATGGTCTCCGACACGAGCTTCTTGACTGTGGCTTATTTCTGGGACAGGCTGCCGGGTACATACTGGTGGTATGTCGTCGGGCCTGCAGTAGAGGGTATAGTAGGAGGTCAGTCAATCACCTCGTCAGTGAAATAGCTCCAGTCCTGAGCGAGCATGGCAGGCATCTCAGTTGCCTCGGTCATCATGCACGCCTATATTTCGGACTGCTCCGATCCTGGCCAGAGGTACGCGCAAAGACAGGCCCCATCTCACTCACTGTCCCCGGCACTCATCCGTTTCGATCGCAGGTCACGGGCATTCTCCCAGCTTATGGGCCTCTTGTTCTTCGGCATGAGCGTCGGCCCTCTCATCGGCGGCTTCATCATGCGCGCGACGCACCATCTCTTCCCCGTCTTCTACGTCACCACCACCATCGACGCGCTCGTCTCCCTCTCCGTGTGGTTCGTCATCCCCGAGTCGCTCTCGCCCGAGCGCCGCGCCGCAGCCCGCGCTCAGCGCGCGGATCCTTCTGCCTCTGACGCGGGCATCGCGGGTACGCTGAGGCGGTGGGGGTCCGCGTTCGATGTGGTGTCCCCGCTTTCTGTGTTGCTCCCGACAAGGGTGGAGACGCAGGGGAAGGGACGTGCGGTGGACTGGAGCTTGACTATCCTGGGTGCGGCTTACGGGTTTGGGACGTTGGTTCAGGTGAGGCTCGTTCTTCCTGCTGCGAGAGAGCTCGTCGCTGAGTTGAGAACCGTAGGCATCCGTATACCAGCAGGTGCAGTACGCATCATTCACGTATGGGTGGACCTCGGAGACCGTGCGTGTCGTGGCTCATTTTGCGTGATACCATGCGGCTCATACGATGTGCAGATCAACTACTGGATGGGAGGCGTCAGTGTTTCGAAGGCGGTCTACCTGACGCTACTGTTCCCCGGTACGTCTCACACCATTCTCAGCCAGTTCATGAAATCTGATCAGTTCTCCAGCCATCGTCAAACTGCTCACATACCTCCGCTCACGGCCCGCGCCAGACGCCATTTCCGCAGACGAAACCGAGCCCCTCCTACCCCCCACCGAGCCCGACCAACCGCCCCTCGCCCGGGCACCGACGAAGCTCCTCCGCGCCGCCTCGCTCGACCTGCTCCTCGCGCGCGCGGCGGTGGTGACGGACATGATCTTCTACGCGCTCACGCCGACCGCCGTGACCGGCGCGCTCTTCGCGGCGTACGGCATGTGCATCTCGCTGGGCGCGAGTTTCGGGCCCGTGATGCAGAGCCTCGCGCTGGACCTCTACGCGCGGCGCGGGGGCGCAGACACGGGTCGTCTCCTCGGCGCGCTCACCGTTGTCTCTGCGCTCAGGTACGCGCGCCGTTCTACTACGCATGTGTATGAGACGTTGACGATCCGTGTTTCTGTCCCTCGCAGCTCGCATATCATCGGCCCGACGCTGTTCGGGGTGACGTACATGAAGACGGTGGCGACCCTGCCGGGGGCGATCTACCTCCTCTGCTGCGCGTCCTTGTTCGTGGCTTTGCTCCTGCTGATGCTCATTCGGCTGCGGAGGTCACCCTCGGATGCTGAAGAGGCGGCGGCGTCAGACTCGGGGGCTGATGCCAGCGTCGTGGTGTCCGCTGCGCTTCCCTGCGGAATCTTGAAGCCGACGTGCCCGGGACGCTAACGAATGCTGGTTGCGAGGGCAGAAAATATGTTTTCTCTGGAGGTGCTGTGTTCTGGGATGTGTTCCTTTGACGGCTTACAGGTCTAGCACTATGAATGAATCAGATGGTACGTGCTGAGTACTCAGTACCAAGTTCAGCCATAGCTCGCTGTACAAGACCGCCAGGAGACCAATTTCGTTGAGGTTCTCGCCGAGGATGCTCAGAAGCGCGTGAAGTTTGCCCAGACAGAAGGCTATCGTAGGAGTTCAGCTGGCATGATGGTAGGGACATACTAATAGAGCATGCGGCGCAGCCCTATGTATGCGAAGGACATGTGCTGGGATGTTCTTGTCTTCGTGCGCAGCCTCTGTTGTGAATCCCTGTAGTGATATTTCCCGAATACGCCGGCTTAGTGAACCTTTTTGATCACGGTGAGCAGGGTCGCGGCGGCGCAGTTGGGTAGTCTGCGAGTCCTGGAGCTTATCAGCATGCCTCGGTTTGCATATTCAGACCTTGGGCTTGGGGGGTACTGTCGATGCCGTATCTGTGGCTCTCTCTCCATGGGGAATGTGAAACTGCATAGAGAGACGGACGCTGGAGGTGCATCGGAAGGGAGCTGGCGTAGTCAAACATAGCACGATTCCAGGCCCATCATCGTGGTGAACACGCATTCGCACTTTCCGTTGCCCGCGTGGTCAGGGGCTGCCGGTGGACGGGTAGAAGTTCCCACTAGTACTGGGAGCTGGGCGCGCGGCTGACTGGCACGGTGCACGCCATGGATGGCAGTGGTGGGCGATAGGCAGCAGCTGATGACATAGCAAAGTGCGACCGGCACACCTTCTCTGGCCAGATCCTCCGCCGCTCCGCATCGACACCCACCCGTATGTCCCAATTTACTTATCGCCTCCTCTTCGCCACAAGATAGCATCCTGTCCCTGCGTACATAAGACCCCGCTGCGCTCTCCAGATAACCCCTCCTTGACTTGACCGTTCCCACCACTAGCACAGTGGTAAGCGCCGGACGGCGTTCGCAGCCACAGCAATGACGCGCCCACCAGGCTCTCGCGACTCGGACGTTTCCCGCCTCCGCCAGGACGACTTGGATGTGCCCTCCCGCTCCCGCTCCCGGCCGGGCTCGCGTCCCAGTTCGCGTCCGCGCGGTTCCCGGAACACGACCGCGTCGTCGATCCAGCTGCTCCCACAGGGTCCCGACGATCTCATGGTGCCTGGAGGGTCCATAGGCGAAGAAACAGCGGAGCTCTTGCACGAGTTCGTTCACCCGCACCATGATAGCGAGGAGACCCTCGCTGAGGACGGAGAGCCCGCGGACGGACTAGACGAAGAGGAGGAAGAATACGTGATAGATCATGCCTGGAGGGAGAAGCTACCTTGGTGGAAGAGACCTTCTCCGTGGTGGTCAGTACTACATCTCGCGAGTCGTATGCTTCCAATGTCCACCACCTATACCTTGCGCCTTCAACAGGTTCTTGGGCTATGTGCCGTTTGCGGCTATCGCAATGACGGTCACCGCTGCCGCCAAGATTGAGCTCTACACATACCTCGCGTGCGAGATGCACAAACCCACCGTGAATCCCGACCAGGACGTCCTGTCCTTCCTGTCCAACGGCAATGCGACATACAAGATGACGTTCGATCGTAAGGAGTCAGTAGCAAGCCACTCAGAATAAAGCAGCTCACAAGTCGCTGCAGACCCTGATCAGAGAGTGTGCCATGCCGATCCCGTCGTCTCAGCTGCAGTTGCAGAGCTCAATATCATCATGACGACCGCCATGGGTATCCTGAGCTGTATGACTACCGCCTGGTGGGGCTCGGTATGTGTTGTGCTGGTCTTACTGCACCTTGTGAGACTAACCTGACCTCAGGTGTCCGATCGGTATGGGCGGACGAGGGTCATGAGCCTCGCCGTCATCGGTATCTTGCTGACCGACCTGACCTTTATCGCGGTATTCTACTTCTATAAGCAACTTCCCGGAGGATATTATTTCTTGATCACAGGGCCCGTACTTGAAGGATTGCTAGGCGGTTCGTGACAGTTTGTCGCCTGGTTTTCAAGGAATCACGCTCACGATACCTCCATCTAGGTCTCACGTCAATGTCTGCGAATGTGCACGCTTACATGTCAGACTGTTCCCCACCATCCCAACGGTAGGTCTTGTGCTCTGCACAGTACACTACGACCCGCTCATCTACCACTCCAGGTCTCGCGTGTTCTCGCGTTACCTCGGCCTCCTCTTCACAGGCATGGCCATCGGGCCCACGCTCGGCGGCATCTCCATCCGTCTCAGCGGCACATTCATCTCCGTCTTCTTCATCGCCGCAGGCCTGCACTTCATCTACGCCCTCCTCATCTGGTTCGTCATTCCCGAGTCGCTCTCGGCCGCGGAGATGCGCGCCGCCCGCGGGCGGCATGCGGCCGAGGAGGAGACGTACCGCGCCGCGCACGCGCACGGGGGCGCGATGGTGCTGTTGAAGAGGATGTTCGCGTTCTTGACGCCGTTGCTGCTCTTCGTCCCGGTCGAGATTGGCGAGGGCGGGTCGCCGGCGAAGGGGAAGCGGCGGGACTGGAGCTTGTGCTTGGTGGTTGCTGCCTACGGATTCACAATCTCGTTGATGGTGAGTCTTGCTGCTTCTTTGAAGGCTCACAGTTGGAGATCTAACGTGGATGCTGCAGGGCTCGTACGTGTACTTTATGCAGTATATCCAGACTTTCTTCCAGTGGGACACGGAGCAGGTGCGTCGCATAGCTGTCACAAGCGAGGTGAAAGCACTCACCACGCACGACACAGGTCGGCTATTGGTTCAGCGCCGTCGGCGTGACCAGAGCCATCTTCTTGACCGCCATCCTCCCCCGTACGTATCTATATGCATCCAGCCGTCAATCATCAATCTCACGCACATATGGCAGTCATCCTCAAGTTCGTCGCTCCTACGCCTCCACCTATCCAACTCCCCACCGAGCCTTCCGAGCCTCTGAATGCACCCAGCCCCATTCCGGACCCCAACACCCTAGCTCCTCCCAGCCAAACCTCCGCATCTCGCTCCGCGTCCCCACGTCGCTCCTCCTCGCGCCACGGGCGCACACAGCACAACCACCACCACCACCACCACCCGCACACGCCGGCGTTCGACCTCGCGCTCGCGCGCGTATCGCTCTTCCTGGACGCGCTCGTCTACCTCGGGCTCACGATCGCGCCGAACGGGCTCGTGTTCGCGGCGACGTCGTGCATGGGCGCGGTCGGCATGGGCTTCGGGCCCGCAATCCAGAGCGTCGCGCTCACGCTGTACAACCAGCGTGGCGGGCAGGACACGGGGAAGCTCTTTGGGGCGATGAGCGTCGTGCAGGCGCTGAGGTGCGTCCGCGCCATTTCTTTTGTCTTTCTGGATGTGTCAGAGGGTACTATCAGGAGGACGGGGGCTGATGAATCGGTTTGCCGTGTGCAGCGCGCAGATATTCGGGCCGTTCGTGTACGGCGTCACGTACGCCAAGACGGTCGCGACCTTCCCCAAAGCGATCTTCTTCGTCGCCGCCGGCGCGGTCGTCACCTCCTGCGTCCTCCTCGCCTTTCGTCCGCCTCCCGAGGAACAGCGCGGCGCCTCTCGCGCCTGGCGCGGACGTGGAGGAGCAGCTGGCCGGCGCGCAAGCGCGTGCTCCTGCTCGGGGTGGAGGAGCGGAGGAGGAGAGTGGTCGGCACCCCGAGCGCGAGGAGACGCTTGTGGGGGAGGGTGAGCCTTTGATCGTGTTGGACGACGGCGAGAGGGGCCGGAAGGTGTTGAAGCCGTGAGCTGAGCCGGTCAACACTCACTGTCATGATGTTGTCTCCCTGATCTGGAATCTGGAAAGTTTCTCTGTTTTGTAGGTTCTCATTGACCGTTACTGTACCAGTTACTCGCACACCGTACCGTACTGTACCGCACTCGCCGAATAACTCTCCGTATCTGTCGCTCACGCATTCCCTCCTGTACAATCAATGGAACATGCATTATACCAGCACATCACAACATCGACATCGGTACATAGAAACAGAAGAACAAAAGTCCAAGCGGCGATCCGGGTACAGCAGCCGAGAGACACAGACGTCCCCACGCACGAAGTCAGGGCAGCAGCACGTCCTGGCCTTGCGCCCGTCCCCTCCACCACCACCGCCAAAACCCCAAGCTGACCACGAGGTTCCCGAGGCCGACCAACGCGGAACCCGCGCCGAGCATCGTGAGCAGCCACCAGCAGTATCCCACGAGTCGATCGATTGCGCGGCCGGTATATCGTTTCGCGGTCGCCCACGGGTCGGGCTTGGGCTGGAAGCCTTCGGGGAGGCGGAGGGTCGGCATGGTGGGGCTGGGAGAGGGAGCAGGGAGGAGGAGCAGGGCGACGACCGGTTTCTGAGTGGTAAAACGATTAGATAAGTCAAGTCAGTGTGAACGACAGGGGACGCAGGCTACGAGGCTACTACGTACGTGGTCGGAGGTGGTATACGAGGGTATCGAGGTATACAGCAGATTGGTGACGTTCGAGATCTGCGGCGCGTCAGGCGCGTCGGCGTGCGTCGCGTACATGACGCGGTCCGTCCACGCAGGCATGCGCTTCGGGCTGACCGAGTAGTCAGTCGATCATACCAACATAGCACAAGATTGGTGCGGAAAGGAAGAGGAAACGCGACGCACTCATACTCGTCCACCGCGCCCAGGCGGTACTTGTAGCTGCACTTGAAGCGCCAGAACTGGCCCTCCCGTAGCCCGTGGAACACCGTCCCCTTCAGATCACGCTCGACGAGCAGCTGGTCGTACTCCTTCAGCGCCACGCGCCCGTCCTCCGTCGACAGCGCCTGTAACAAGCTAGGCAGCTGCTCGCGCGATGCGAGCGCATGTGAGGGCGGAAGGGCGAGGCGGAAGTTGAGGTCACCAAAGAAGAAGAGGTGCGAGGTCGCGAACATCGTCGTCGGCGCTGCGGTGTTCGAGGAGGGGAGAGGGCGGGAAGAGCAGCGTGCGGACGATGTGGTGGTAGTCCTGTATGCGTTGCGCGAGCTTCGGCGCGTGCGCGGTGAGGTGCGCGCATACGAAGCTGGCCCCGGACGCGTTACTCCAACGCGCGCAGATGAGAGTGTGGAGATGGTACGCACGTGTAGACCTCGCCGACGCTCCCGTCCTCCCCGGGCACGCGGAAGCGCACGCCTACCGCGCCCTTGTTGCCCATGTACAGCGGGCCGCAGCCCGTCCACTGCGTCTGCACGTCGCACGCGCGCCGGCCGACACCGTCATCCCGCCCGTATACGAGAAGCGCCACGCCGACGTTGACGACTTTGGCGATGAGCGTGTACCGTTCGCCGTTCGGTGCGTGCTTCTCGATTTGGGAGAGGATGAGCGCGTCGCGGCTGTCCAGAACTGGACTTGGAGAGACCGGACACTGGATATTGTCGTGCACCTGTCAAGGAGGGCCTTTACGACGTCCGGGTAGTACTCACAGCCAAGATGCAAGGGTAAAAGTTCCTGGAAGCCAACAGCAAAAATGTCAGGTGCGCGCCGCTCGCGCGCGAGGAAGTTGGACACTTGGAGGGTAGGCGCGAGCCAGTCTACGAGATCCTGTGGGAGACCTCGTTCCGCCTGGAGGTTGGTGTTGTAAGAGGCGATCTGAACGAGAGGGCGTGCGCCATCTAGCGTTGACATTGTCGTGGCACAAGGAAAGCGGTGTCTTTCAACGCATAGGGCGAGCTTTCATATACAGAACTGGCGTACGCAGCTGTGAGGATACGGGAGTTGACGAGGAGTGGATGTGTGCGGAGTGGTCTCAGGGCGGGAGTTCATCAGAAGCGCTCACGGTGGCGCTCCCATCACTTGACCGTTCCGCCCATGAATCGTCGAATGAGCACGGCACCGGATGCATATCCTCCTGAAATTCCCAGCGTATAAATGGCCATGGAGATCGGTTAACTGTGCTAAAGAGAAGCCATCGAGTACATCGTATGTTTGGCCAAACGAGCCCCTCACAAGGGATGTCTGGCAGCTAGTGTCACACCCAAATAGGCAAGTCTAGTGGTCCGACTCGAAAGCCTTGAGAGCCAGATTTTGGCGAATGCACCACCTTTCTCGTCATCCTATATGCAGTACCCAATCAACTTTGTGTATCTGGTGCAAACTTGCGTTGATGGCTGCCCGAAATTGAAGTTCAGAGTCCAGGCAAAGAGACACTGGATTGTGGAGTCACTAGGCTATCATTACCAACGGGTTCGTATGATTCATTTCTCGTCAGCGAGGGATACAACGTGATAGCTACTCAAGGAGCATAGTAATACAGAAAATTATACACTATACTACAATCACTAGTCCCAAGAAAGAAGACATGACGGAACGGTGAGTGTTACAGTCAAGTTATGCCTATGCGGTCTTGTTCTGGATCATTAGGGTAACATTGGTCATGTCGACAGTAGGCGTAGCCCCAGCCTAAGCAATACCATAAGCTTGATATCTAGCAGTGGAGGGTAGAATGTGCACGTACCCCTAGTAGGTAAAAATGGGCGAGGGTGAGGACGGCAGGACCGCTGGGGATCGAAGCCGGAACTTGCACCGTGTAGTTCTGGAAGACATCCGAGGAGTTCGGACGCAGCTGTGGGCTGAAGTCCCCACTAAAGAGGACGTTGCCCAAAATTTGCGCGGTCGTGATGGGGGCGCAGCCTGCAGGCTCTGTGCCGCAAGTCTCCATCCCGATGGCTACAGATACATCATAGGACGGGCTGAGAGTGTCCTGCCAGTGAGACGGCGGCATGTCAGCTACTACTGGACCAATCGGCAGGGCGTCTTGTACAAACGTACCGCCTTGTCTACGTCCACTACAAAACTGTCGCCCGGAGACAGCACGGTGCCAATGGCTGGGGACACGATCTTGACCCTCTGTGCAAGGGCAACGCCTGCGAGAGAGAGGATAGCGAAGATGGTCTTCATAGTAATCGCTTGAAGAGTGAAGAGAGGAGGATTTGGCGATGACCGAACTGAGGATTCGTCCAAGTGACTGGTACAGTACCGGAGGTGTGCGCATGGCAGCATTTATATGTAGGTCATGAAGACCAGTACACGGTGGAGTGGAGGAGTAGTCCGGCATCACAAGCCGACGCTTTTGTTGATGACTACGAAGTCTCCACTCTGTGCTTCATGATCTGTCTACGAGGAGCGAGTCGCTCAAAGATCGGTCCTGTGTGCCCACCGTCAATTGCCCTGCAGAATGTTAGTACACTTACGGTGCTCATGTGGCGCTCTCAAAGGGTAGTCACTTTTCAACCTGGTGCTCAAGTTGGGGTGCGAGCTTGCTATCGGTGCACTCGGAAGTGTCCGGCACTCGAGCACGATGAGCCTTCTAGTGCTACGGCACAGCCTGCCGATTGTCATCGGAGGGAGCGTTAATGAGTGTAGAGCGGACGTGGAGATGTCTGACGTAGCGGCATGCGGAAGGGGAGCTGTCATTCAACCTGTGCCAGTACTAGTCAGCCGACCACTTGAACATCGACGCTTTCAGTTGGAATGTGGATCATGTTCTCCACCGCAATGTGCACCTGCCTGTACGAGAGTAGCGATATGATTGCCAGAGGCCGATGATTGTGCCACAAAGCTATAGCTAAACAGTCCCGGTTGGGGAAGACTCTCTTGATCAACATCCGCGGCCGGCGCCAACACATTGAATCTCAGTCCAACTATTAATGAGTTCATCGAACAACGTCGGCGCTTAAGTGGTCCGGCACCCATACTAACCACATGCATTCTATTGTCTTTGCTTATGAACAGGCTGTGACAACTAGCACAACGTCAATTGCTGAGCTCCGAGCTCGTGAGACAAGTCGACCATGCGCGCTGGCATTCACAGGCGAGATGACTTGGTGCTCGCCTGCGGTTCAAGTTGGCATAGCTATGACACTTCGACATCGTTGGAAAGGAATGCTGCAAGCGTTTTCTCTGGCACGATCCAGTGAGCCTACAGAGAACTATGAGCCACAATTCCTCCTCGATCACCAGATGAATTCCTTCACGAAGTGGTTTGCACCTCTGAAACGCACAAGTTCAATGTCCCGTGTGCGTCTTCCCTCCTTTTTTGCCTCCTCCAGCTCGCGCGAGAGCAGATACACGCCCCATGGCGACTCCCAGAATGACTTGTCACCCCACAACATGCGGATCCTCCAGTTCAGGCCAAGGAATCGCATCGCCTGGTTCGTCGGGAAAGAACGCGGCATCCTTCAACTTGCCGTACGTCCCATGCGTCACTGCCTGCGATCATCAACTGGTGGTCGCTGCCGGTTGGAGCGGCAGGTGGGGTGTAAGTCAACTCGGCGAGGTCTTCCGCGGTGAAGGTGGCGAACAAGCTCGGAGGCTCGGGATCGGCTGTACGCATCGCCAGGGCGCTCGGTCCGTCCGCCCAGATGTCGCCGTGAGTGAAATGACTGGAGAGCCAACGGTCAAATAGGGTCATCCCGTCTTCGGGAGAGAGAGATGGATCATAGGAGAGGGTGATAATACTCGGGAGGGTACGGGTGCGCATAGAAAATGTGCGAGGTTTCTAGATACTAGGTGAGCGGAAGAATGGCCAGCATAAACAGGCAGGATGCTGACCGTAGAGGATGACACGCCGGACATATGTGTCGAGCGACACAGCGCCAACTGGGTACGAATTGAGGTTGGCCAGCAGAGCAGTGATAGAAGTAGCTCCGAGGGACCACCCGACGAGAATGATCCCGCCTTGGCATCCCTTTGCAGGTGGAATGCGTTCGTGCGCGACGTAATCCACCAGGAAATCATACACGTCGCGGCCATGTGCGGTTAGGATCGCCGCCATCTCAACTTCAGTGGTCGGAGACCTTGGGGAATTGTAAAGTCGAGTAATAGTGGCACGTTCGTGATCCGTATAGGGCGATGCGCCCGGATAGTCTCGCCTGGCCAATAAGACGATCCGGGTGTTGAACTTGCAAGCAAACGGGAGGAGCCGCTTGAATATTGCTATGACGGGCTGTGATAAGAGACTCTATCGAGTGCGCCGAGTATGAAGGATACTCACCGGGCTGCCATCGGTACCCATGTATGAGGACCAAGGTGGTGTAGTCACTGCTACCTTGGGGCACTCCAGTGTCAGTGGGTCGCACGGAGAGCGGTGCCAGTGTCGGTCGCCATAGGAGTCGGAGGGCGTGCGATGTCATGGGTGTGCACCTTGAGTCCTCATAGGATAACTAGTGGAGTGCGTATGCCGGTTTCACGCAGCGGCAAATCATGAGTGATGTGAGAGTGGTTGTGGTTTCGTTACGTCTGGCCGGGTAGTCGAACACACAGCCGTATCGTCTCATTACCGTTGATTTCCCCAGTGAGGTCAGGAGTGTTGTTGCAGTAGATATAGGGGGAAACTTTGATTCTACGACGTGGACGTATTCCGGGTAGGAAACCGCTGCAAGCTATCGAGTCAGTGAGAACTAGGCGGCATTCATGGACTTAGTAAAATGCAACACTCACGAGATCAGTGCCGAATGCGATCATGTATCCCGCGCACTGACCCGCATGGGGCCGAAGGTACCGCGTATCCCTGAAACATCATACTCCATTCGCCTTGGGAATGAGTTGTGGCGGTTGCTCAAAGTCTGAAACACGGCCGACCTACTCGTCCCTGTGCGTCGTCTCATGAAATTCTCTGGGAGTATATACAGCACTTGACAGAAGCCATCTGGTAGGGTGACTGCTATGCGGCACACACACGCGGAATGCTCCGGGTCGTCTGTAGTGATCATGCGTAGTGAGATGTCTACATGCGTCTCATTGAGACGAGCTCAGGCACCTGCGCGAAACGTCCTATCGTTTACAAGTAGCAAGCCAGTAGTACATACCAGGAGCTCACCACTCGCTTCTATACGAGTCCTCTTCAAGAGCAGCTGCAGGTAGTGACATCCGGTACCTGGCCGAAAGGGCAACTTCCCTCTGGAGAACGAACATTGTCAGCACACCGACTAACTTGCCGCCTGATCGAAAGATGCAGAAATACTCACCTGTACCGAATGCGAACAACCCTAGCCCCGTGCTACCAAATATGCCCACATTCACGCCATCCAGCTGTCCATTCACCAAGCCCGCAAGCTCCGCAGTTCCTCGGCGCCCGCTGACAGAACGGCGTCGGAAGGCAGGACGCCGTTGATGTCCAGCGCGTTCCGCGGGTGCTGCCGGTACGCGACCGCGTTGGCGATGAGGGCATCCGCATTCGTTACCCCGGAAGACTTTGCGAAGTCGATCATGGCGTCTGCGTTGTCTTGCTGGGCACAGGGGTCCGCGTCAGCTAAGAGGGCGTTGATGCCGTTGAGGCCGGCGAGCTGTACGCAGGGCTCATTGGTGAAGATGTCGCCACCGCTGACGAGCTGGAATGCCCGATCAGTGTTGGTCTTAGCACAATGGTTTACGTGGAACACATACACAGAGATCTTGCCATTCCTGGGCGACAGCAGGCAGGTCTCCCTGCGCGATACGCCTCCGGAGCGTGGAGTTATTCGCACTATCGGTCGGCAGCGCCCCCGTCGAGCTCGCCGTGGTAGTAGGAGTTACGGTCGCATTGCTTGCGATCGTCGACACACGCGTCGCGTTGAACGAGGAAGAGTCGGACTGGCGCCACGGTGATGGAAGCAGTGGTTGACGTGGGAGCAGAGGTAGCCTGGGCTCCCGCAGCAAGTGCGAGGCAAGCAGGGGGGACGTCCGGTATGTCGAACGAGATGGAAGTGGAGGTCGGCTGGACAGCGCTGCTTGTTGACAGGTCGGTGCTACTGGAGTCCTCTCCAGGCGCAGTAGACGACGGCACGGCCGATGTGTCTGTCGTAGTCGCAGAGGCGATGTCACTCTCGGTGCCATCTGTAGCAGCTGGCGTTCGGAGGATCCGTTTGTGCCGTGCTGCTGGGGACGCCTGTCCGAGTCGGTAGGGCCTGCAATCGACGATGGACCAACTGGAACGGCGGTTGAGGCGGCAGCAGCAGAGTCTATTTCGCTAACGATGTCTGACGGCGGTATCAGTGTCGACGTCGCAGGAGGCCGAAGTCACCGCAGAGGAGATATCCGCCGTAGTGAGAGTCCCCACAGAGATGTCGGCCGAGGTACTGCAAATGCTTGGTCAATAGGTTTAGCTTCTTCGCGCCGAAGCGAGTGGCTTACATAGCCAACGGCAGGGCCCGAGCAGAGACAAAGAGTGCGAAGAGTGCAAAGAACGAGGAAGGACGCATGATGAGGAAAAGAGATGGTGTAGGGGTGTAACGACAATCGCGATAGTGTCTCGCTAGAAAAGATGAGGGCGTGAAACAGAAAGAGGAAGACGAAGAAGGGTGAAGAGCACCTGGCCCGCTGGAGAGTTAGCAGCCTCACTGAGCTAGTCTTATAGACTCGCCAGCACGCCAGTCCGTGGCAGGCTAGACGTTGAGCGGCGGACATACCGACACTCGAAGCGTGTCCGCGCTGGGACCAACGTAAGAAACCTACACATGTACTCACAGGTTGAGACACCGTGGACGCTGGCTGTTGAATCTGCGTGTCTCAACGAGAACGCGCCCATCCGCAAAGGCAGGGCTTGCGATTGACTGACTGACCTGATGCCTCGTTTACCCTGTCAAAGTACCAATCTCGGCGTCAGCGCTAAGCTGTCTCTGGACTGTGCATTGCTACTGACCTACAGAGTTGCACATCACGTACCCCCCAATGTGTATGAGAACAAATAGATGTCATATTAGGTGATGTAAGGTAGGAATATCTACTCCCTAGGAACGAAAGGATCGGTGACGCGGGTAGAGGGCGCAACGATCATAGGCGGCAGCGCCTTCGCAAGTTCCTTCGTACCAGCGGGGAAAGGAAGGCCGGTCAGGCCTTTGGGGAGGATCTTCTCGAAGAAGCCCTTCGCGCTGTTGTGTTGCGCAAGCTGGGTCATCTTCTTCTTGGCATCCCGAATCATGACATGTGCATCATCCACACCGGGCACGCAGCCACGGACGTAAATGAGGTCGAGGTCAGAGTCAACACGGACGACGTAGAGGTTCTGCGTCGTGACACGCTCGCCGCCCATGCGGCCGGCCATCTTCTTTCCGGGCCACACACGACCAGGATCCTAACACCAGGATGTCAAGACGTGCCCGAATAGACAAGGAAAATGACGGACTTGATGGGCACCAATGGCACCTGCTGCACGATGCGAGACGGACACACCATGACTCGCGCGGAGACCCTTGAAGTTCCACTTCTTCATCGTACCCTGGAAACCCTTTCCAATCCTGCGTACACATGAGCGGTGGCTTGTGAGAAGTGTATAGGGCAGACACATACGACTTCGCAATCACGTCGACGAACTGACCGGGCACGAAGTGAATGGCAGACAGGGTCGTGCCTAGCATAGGTCTGGTTGTGAGGATCGAGTGCGCCTGTCAGTCAGCGCCGTACACTCACCGACTGGCACATGAGCGTCAGGCGTAACGGGGAACTCCTTGACGATGCGCTTGGGGGGTACACCTGCCTTCTGGAAGTGCCCGAGCATTTGCTTGGTCGTGTTCTTCGGTGATCTGTCCGACGCAGCGACTTGCACTGCGTGGTACTCAGACTGGTCTGCACGGACGGTCTTGATGTTCGCGGTGACTTGACAGTTCTCCAACTATGCACAGCACGCCGTCTATCTCTGTGTTGCTTCCAACGATCCATATGCACATACCTGAAGAATCGTCACCGGGAACCGCACCCCGAAGTTGTCCCACATCACCATCATGCCCCGTTTCCGCGCAATGAGCCCCGTCCGTACAGAGTTTGGTGTCCACTGGCTGGTCGACGCAGCGGAAGACTCGGCTTCCGCAAGTCGCATTGCTGACCACCGTGGTATGGAAGGCCCTACATCGGGGCAAGGCGGGACGAGCCCCAAAGGACCAGAGTCTGAGCATGGTTGAGGACAGCAGCGGAAGAGGAGGCGCCGGTCAGCGCAAGAGTCGCGTACTGAATTTTGAGAGACGCCCGTCCGAGCCATACTTACTGTACTGTGCCAGGACCCGGGACACCTGCGTTCAGTACTAAGTCGCGAACTTGAACAGGGCACTCTCTCTTCGACCGTCTCCTTGCCCGATCGCTATTCAAGTCCAATGGAATGGATGTGTGGCCCGGTTACTCCAACGAGCAGGCGACTACCTCGCCAAAGGGCAAGGGCAAGGGAAAGGCAAAAACCGAGCGTGCAGAAGACCCATGGTGCTACCCCATCCTAGAAGACGGTTCACTTGACGCTGCTACCCTCAAGAAGAGGGGTGCGCGGTTCGAGTGGACATTTGCCTCAGAGGGGCACTCCGGTATATATCTATCATAGAACAAATATTTCGCATTGCTGATTCTGCGTTGAAGACTATAAGTTGGTCGCGCCAGACGGTCCAGTAGAAGTCTTCCCACCAACTCGACCCAGGCCATGGCGAGGCCCCAAGGTCACTGAGTTACAGCGCGCGGAGCAGGGTGTATGCGCGATTTAGTATACTCATGACTGAAGACCTTTGCTCACATCGCGCTCCCGACCAGGCCCATTTTCTCCGGACGTTCTACCCTGACATTGATGTCCAAGCCGAGCTCATCCGGGAAGAGATTGCAGAGGACAGTCGTGCTGCGCAGAAGCTTGGCAACGAAGATCCGTATGTAGGGAATATGGTCGATGTCTCATCGTTCCATGTCTCGCGGAAAAACATGGCCTACGTTGTTTTCCCTATGGGCGAGACAAACCGCCAACTCAGTCCGTGATTGTTCACCACTCCATTGCTAGCGTACAGCTAATCCCGCATGACGCAGATATGTCGCCGCTCGTCGTGCAACCGAAGGCGAAGGTCGATGTGAAGCCTCTTGCCACCCCCGTGTTCACATTCGACACCCCAATTCAGCAAATTGTAGCCTCTCCACACGCTGTCGAAGTAGGCAAAAACAAGCCAGGTTAGCACATCCTAGTGTTCATTCGTAATGTGCATGCTGGTAGAGCTGACGTGCCGCAGTACCGACGCTCGGTGTGAGGAACCATGGGCTCTACGACCTTCCTCCAGATTAAAGTCGCGGTGAACGAAGCATCGTTCGCGGTTGAACCCAGCCCTTTAGTGACCGTACAGCGAGCGGATATTGGGGACAGGCACGCGGTCGACATTGCCATTTCTCCCGCTAATCCTTTTGTAGGATATATTGTCAATGATGCCGGACAGGTGTATCGTTGTAGTGCGCCCGAAGGCAGGAAGCTCATGCAAGTCACCTTAGTAGTACTCTCTTAGAGCACGGCCGACTGACAATTGGCCTTATAGAGAGCAAGTGCACGTGTGTGACTTTACGACGCGGTCGCTATATCGCATTGCCGTCTCTGAGGCACGACAGATGGTGTTGACAGTCTCCGAGACATCTGCAAGCCTCGTGGACCTACGGGTATGTATTGCGCAACCTGATTTGAGCTGTACTGAAGCATCGTACCAGGCCGGGAAAGCGGGCTCATCAGTTGCATTCAGTGAACCAGCCGGACGTCGTGCTGACCTCTGTGGAAAGTATCGGCGATGACCGGATGATCCGCCTGGTGTCGAGTGACGAAATCTTATGGATAGACGAGCGCAATTCACGCAGGCCTCTGCTTGCCATCAAGCACGGCAGAGAGTTTGATACGACTTTGCGATCCTTCACTCGCACCTATGATCAGCTGTGAGCACTCAAGAACCTTGTGACCAAAGGCTACGCTGATACATTAGTCTATAGCGCCTTTGACTTTTCTTACGTCTCGACGCAACTCCCTAGTCACTGTCTACGACGTCTCCCGAGCAAGCGACAATCTCGTGTATATGCATGAACCTCCCCACGCCCTCTCTCCTGTACTCCATCCTGACGGACCACACCTGGGCTATGCCTTCTACCAGCAGCCTACATTGGCTGGTAGCAAGCATCTTCAGCATCTTCCAGCTGTCTAATCGCGGAGGCATGTCCCTCCTCAACCTGCAGCGGGTGCACAACGATACAGCGCCGGAAACTCCCACAGCTCGACGGACACGCGGGGACTGGTCTGAAGCTGTGAAGAAGCTGGGCGACTGAAGCTGAAGCTGCACGGCCAGATCTAGGACCGGTTGCTGGCAAGGCCCATATTGTTGTGGATCTTCAGTATGCTTATCAGAGTGAGTAGCCCTCGCTAACCATATAACGGCAAGCTGATCTGCATGCAAGAGCTGTTCGTGGACCGGAAGGAACCGGATCTTGCTGCTGAATCCGAAGCGGTATATGACACGCTTGAGCGCGTGCCCTCGTTCTGGCAGGATACGGACGTACCAGTCGAGCACGGCTTAACGATGTGAGTTCGTTCCGCTCAATCCTCGTGGCGACATTCACTCAAGGAGAAGCAGGTTCGATATCGCGATGCGTTCCGGGCCGGAGCCAGTGGATGCCTCAAGGAACGACTGGTTCACTGGAAGTGCGCTCGATTGCGCAGCAGGACATCGTGCACTGGTACAAGGACAGATTCCACGCGAGCAACTAGTTCGCAGTACACCATGGCACCTCGACATCTCGCCGCTCGTCCGCCGTACTATCCCCGAGCTCAAACGCGATCCACAGGGCACTCTGGAGTGTTTGTACACGTTACGACTTAGCGGACGGGCCAGATCGTACAGCCGCATCCTATCGCAGAGAGAACGAAGCGCGTTCTCAGGTGGCCCTCGATCTGTCTTTGGCTTGTGATGTGCTCGTTCCGAAGCGCCCTGGGCAAAACCCGATTTCAACCTTCGATGAGGACATGTTGAACATCTCTCGCTCTACCGAGGCCATGTCCTTGGCCGAGCTCGAGCCCCCACCAGTGAACTTCGGGTTCCTTCGGCCGATCTCCAAAGAGGACGCCAACGGCCAGCCTATCGTCCCCGAGGACTCAACAGATCCAACGAAATCAGTCGTGCCATTGGGCGTACGTCTCTTGCTGCAGGAAGTGGGATGTCGGTACAAATCCCTACGAGTATGTCTACCGCGACCCGTACGACGACACGGCGGAACCGCCGGCAAGAACACAACGTCCTATGAAACCCTTCACTCCAGCTCAGAAGGAAGCTCAGTCATCGATGGAAATGGGAGTTACCGGTCAAAATCAGATGCAACGTACCACCTGCAATTGCCTCCTCCACTCCGAGGGCCCCTCCTGCTATAGCTGCAATCCAGCCGGTCGTGCCACGCAAACCGCTTGTCGCCGCACGGTCTCACGACGTTCTCGTACCACCCTCGTCTCCGCGCGTCTTGCCTAGCGGTACTCAGCAAGGCAGAAGCACACCTTTCCCTCCGCCCTCGCAGGATCTCATGGCGAGTACGCAGGTGCTGCCCGGGCCTCACGGGGGACGACCCGCGCCTGCGAAGAAGAAGCCTGTCAAGAAAAGGTTGGGTGGATTTTGAAGGGCCGAGGGCTTTCGTTCGTGGGTAGTGGGATGGCAGCTTTTGGGTGTACTCTGGCTGGTGTGGTGGTGATCCCACGGGTTAACTCGCAGATCTACAGCAACGCCTTCTGGCCGTGGTCTCATGACCGTCTCGCTTCCTTTTGGGTAGACATAGTGATTTCCTCATTTTCCGTACCGTACTGCAGACTTTACAATGTGTAGCATAGCATAGTGTGCTTGTTTGATGGTGGTGGTTGTAATAGCCAGACGAGGGTCGTTGTTGACTGACAGAGGTCCGGGGATTGTACGGAACGAGAGGAACGGAGTGCCAGTGGTATGACGAGCGCTCCGCATGAGCCGGTAAGAGCAGGCAGCCTAACCTTTGCTTCATTCGGTCAAGTCCTCGCTTCCTTCTCGTCCTCGACCTCCATCTGCCCCTCTCGCGCTCTCCTCCGCCGTCCTCAGCCTTGGCTCGCGTCAAATAACATTGTGCTCGTGCTGCAGCACGGAACTGGACTGTTGCCCGGCCAGTGACAGCATCCTATGAGCGAGAAAAGGTGCAGACCCATCCCGCATGCCCTCCGTTCCTCTCGCGCGACGTGACTTACCCACCGCTCGCGCAGGCCACCGAGCTATTTGTTTGACTCGGCTGCGCTCAATGAGTCTCTCAAAAGTACTTCGGCTAGTGCTTCTGTTCGTGCGTTCCATGACTGACCGCGTCCTTGGCCAGACAACAAGGCGGTCGTATGCGCGTTGTCTGCGAGTTACTATCTCGACCTTTGCGGGGTATCCGGTGAGTCATTCGTCGTGACTGCTTGCGCCCTGTGAACTTGAATTGAGAAAACACAGCTGGACTCCATCAAGTCGAGACTGCAGACAACGCGTCAACGAATCTCCATCCCTAGGCTTGCCCTAACCGTCTACAGGGAGGAGGGCATCATTGGGTTCTATCGAGGCCTATGGATACCGTTAATGACCATATCCTTCGTCCGTGCGTATGATCTCCGAATGTCCACTCTTCATCTGCTTCATGTATGTCCGGCAGGTGCTGCATCCTTCACTATATACACCCGAACGAAGGAGTTCTTCCGCGACCGTCATTGGCTCGCGCGGAACCACATTTTGGATGTTGCGGCAACTGGTGGTATAAGGTATGGTCCAATTGTTCTGTCATGCAAGACAGCCATTTATCCACTCGCGCAGCGGTGCATTGTCCGGGTCGCTGATCTCATTTGGGAGCGCACGTAAGTCACTGCTGCTCATGCATCTTCTATTCACAAATTCATACTAATTGCAGCATTCGAACTGGTCAAGGTGAGCCTGACAAGATGTGATACAACCGTTGTGATGCCCAGTCCTTGCCCGAGTGTAGGTCAGGCGTCAGCTTGAATATACCATAGCCGCAAGCAAAGGAGTCAAGCTCGCCAAAGCTCCCAGCACTATGGAGGCCGTGCGGGACATATTCCGCACCAACGGTGCTCTGGGGCTGTATACGGGGTTCCGCTTACACTTCGGTACGCCTTGGACATCACTCATCATCAGACCTGCGCTGACAAAAGAGACAGTGAGAGACACCATGGGGACTGCGCTGTACTTCTTCGAGTACGACGGTTTCCGTTACATCATGGGGCGCGACGCGTCAGGTGAGCAGGGGGACACTCCACCCTGGCTTCCTATACCTGTGTCTCTGGTGCCGTTCTTGTGCGGCTCGCTCGCTGGAGTCTCATCTTGGGCCCTCATCTATCCGCTTGATGTGTAAGTCACATGAATATTTGCGTACCGTGGGATCAATCTAAAGCGAGGCTTCGAACAGGGTGAAGACGAAAGTGCAACAGCGGGCGTTGGCCGGTGAGAAGCCCCGAAGCGTCTTGGAGACGTTCCACCGACTTATCCGAGGTAATGCTCCCGCTCCTCAGCCCCTCAGTCTTCGCACGACATTCTGACAACATGTACAAGGCCCGGATCCGAACGCACCGAAACCAATCCTCGTCGGTCTCGCAAGACTGTATCGAGGACTCGGGGTAAGCGCTCTGCGGAGTGTGACGACGCACGGACTGCTTTGGACGCTCTTCGACCTCACCGGGTCTTACATTGACCATCTGCCGAGCAAGGATCAAAGTTAACAATCATAGACCGAATGTAATGCCGCAACAACTGATAGAAAGTGTCTGTAATGTGTATATTGCGAACCCAACACGCCCGTTGAAATCACATGCGAACATTCGTTCTGATCTCGCATTGAGAACGCACGGAGAAGGCTGTAGATATTGATTGACAACAGGAAGAGAAGGCATCTATTGGCCGGCGATAGATATTCCGTGGGCATAAATATAGCTACAACATAGTGATACATGGGGATAGCAGGGGTTAACAGAACGATGACATAGCATGACGAGGGTGAGTCCAAGATACCACAGTCCAAAAGACCTCATTCCCGAACAGGCATATGGATGTCTGACCAGCTCATCGTAGAGGTCTGTTGGTAGATCCCTGACCAGTGTGACCGCGATTCCAATGACGGGCAACGCTTCCAACGGAGGGAATGTACGAAGAAGTCGCATCGGGCTGTTCAGATATCTTTGGTCAGCGTGTAATCAGGCGCAACATGCGCTCTGTACGCACCTGGAGGAGCTCATAACCTCGTCACGCATAAGAAGCAACTGTGCAATCACGCATAGGACGTTCAAATGCACGCCGAACGCCAGAAGGAAGTCCCATAGCTGAAGGACCTGGTCGAGTGGTGGTGTACATGCACACAGCGTGAGCACGGCTATATGTGTCGTTGAGAATGATTCATTGTTATGGGCATGAGTGCAAGAAGCGACGTACATGGGAAGGCATAGATCTCTGCAGAGAGGTTCTTCGAACGTAGGTGAGCATACAGCTCAGGATCGACGATTTTAAGGCAACGGTCCAAGAGCTATTTGGCAAATTAGCCACGCATAGGACAGAATGGTTGAGGGGCATGCACATACCTTGAGACCGTAGTGAACCCCCTCCAGCGTAGGTTGAACATAGAGTGGGCATGACTCTTCGATGAACTTGGCGAAGCAATAGAACTGCCTCCAACTCGGAGGGCATCGTATAGAGGAATGGCGCGGCCAGCACGTTCATTCCTTGTACGTAGGTGAATCCCAGTTGATCGTTCTCTTGTCGGTCTGGGAGCCCTTAGCTCGTACGCGAAGCGTGAGGACGAGAAGGGGCAACACACCATGGTTCCGCCATACGAAGGCATCCAGAAGGCGCACAAGCATGTCCTCGCTCACGCGTTCTTTGAAGCCGCGGTCGGTAGCAAGGGTTCTACATCAATGTAAGAGCGCGATCTAGGACGCGTTCACAGTTTACGCACCGGAAAGTGTCATTACGGATCTTCTCTCGAACCTCGCAAGGACCGCGACCGACATATTCCAGGAACGCCTCCGACGACACGTCTCGCACACGCAGTAGTATCTTCCATATCCTAGGGCGCAGTGTGGGGTCCTAATGCCTACACAGTAAGTGCTGAGGTGGCAGCAGCGGTAGTGCTCAAGACATACCACATCGGACGGAATACCGTCTACGAGAATCAACCGGCGCAACTTCTTTGTGGCCTCTTCCATATCAGCGGCTGAGCGCGCTCTTGACGCGCTCTTATATTTGTCCAGAATCTTGTTGAACGAATGCGCGGTTGCTGTGGCAGTAGAATCTGTTGAAGGAGCCATGAGGAGATGGTTGTGGTGAAGAGCGAGTGCAGCCTGCGCGTCGCGACATGCTGTAGTTGGGATCCTCGGCGCGCCCGCTTTCAGCCACATCTGCCTGTCCGCGAACCACCACCGCGCTGGGTCTCGCAATGCCCTATGTCTGATTCTGCTTGCTGCTTGAACATCCACTAGCTTTGGGACTACAATGGACGTGCCGTTCTCGTCTTCGGGAGCGATGAGCAGGGCCCACTATGCTCTGGTCCGCAAGATTGAGGCGGCTACTCCCCATGCGGCCGACCAGTTGCTTCTGGCTGAAGTGGACAGGATCCGGCATCAACTAGGGCGTTCGACCTTGACCATGGTCAGTGCCCAGTGTATAAGTGACCCTTCGTATCTCACTCCCGTGGTAGAAGCAATGTAAAGAGAGCTTGATACTCCTGCTGTACTGCGCGATGACCGTGAATCCTGGCGTCCATGTCGATCTTGAGTTTGCCTTACCACATGCCATCAATCTGGCAGAGGCAGGACAAACTGTGCAAGACAAACGCACAGGTAGGCCAGCATAGGTTAGTAGCGTATGCTTGGGAAACCCATACATCTCTCGCAGGATACCTGTTTTGCGCGGAAGTCATGCCTCCCGAACATGAGCTTCAGCTCATGTTGGTGAACTCCATCCGCAAGGTAGGACAGTCAACATCTCTGCTCAGGCTAGGTGTACAACGGTTTCCAGGACCTAGACAGCACAGCTGTTTCTCGCATATGTCTTGCGCTAGATATCCTCATACAAACACCCTCGAAGGACGTCATACCTGCAGTTCAGTCCCGTTTGCATGATTTGCTGTCTCACAACTCGTCAGTAGGCTCTCTTCCATACTGTATTGTCTACCAATACGTTAAGACTTGTCACACAGTGTCGATGTGAGACGCCGTGCGCTATTCGCATATGACAGGCTCTCGGAGCACGATAGAGAACTCCTCAGGGATATAGTTCCAAAAGTTCGGAAGCGACTTGGAGATCATGAACCCAGCGTCATCATCGCTGCGCTCACATTGTGTGAGACTATGGTGGACGTAAGACCAACTTATCTGGCCTTTAAAGACCTACAGTGACACTGCTACCATAGGCTGGAATCATCGCGGCCGACCAGTTGACTCGGACAGTCTCGGGCATGCTCACCACAGCGTGGTCCCAAAGACCAGATCCGAAGCATGTCCAGTTGCTTGTCAAACTGCTTCAATGTGTTGGAAAACTGTCGTATGTAGACAATGCGTGGAAGAGGCCTGATGTACACTAATGACCGCCCGAATTTCAGCCCGTCGACTCAAAACGTACAGGATATATTGGATATCGTCCGGTATTATATCCCCTTTGGTCTGTCTGCTTACGGTGCGGCATTCAGGGAATGCATGTTCCCCAAATCGCTGATTATTTGCCAGCGGTTGTACATCAATGCTTCGAGCTATCTCAAGGCTGACCGCAGAACAACTCCTCGAAGCACAGTCTGCTACAGACACCTCATTTATTCATGAGATCCGGCAGCTCTTGACATCAGACGAACCCAATAGTCTCTATCTCTTCGTGAACTCCTTGGCCTCTGTCGATCCGAAACTGTGGGCGGGAACCGATCCCGCGATCCCTGCGGTGTTGGAAGAATGGGAGGTCGAACGGGTCATGAAGCTCCTAGAAAGTGAAGACAAGCTGATTCGCAAGCAGGTCAGTCAGAGCTCATAATGATGATCTGGAGCTGACGTCTGTTGTCAGACTTTGCAAACCCTATGGCGTGTCGACCCGAGCATAGTAGAGTCTTACTACGCTCGGGTCCTACAGGGAGAGTTACCCATCCCGTCCGAACATTTTCTTCCTCGTCTGTTCGAGATACTAGACGTCATCTGCGGCAACGACGGCGAGGCTTACGCACATCAGCTCAAGAATGCGCTCAAATCTGTGGAAGGAGATCGCCCTCTGAATAAGCGGCCGGTCCTGCAAGATATTGTGGAAGAATCGCTCACCCGCACACACTCGAGTAGGTACTCTGTTGTCTTCGTCCAGCCACATCCTCAATTTTCCTCTCACTGTAGGAGATGGGTCCTGGAGGAGCAGTTGGATTGGGGTGTTGTTTACCACACTGATTGACCAAGAAGCAGAGGTCGGACCTACGCTGATGGTCATCCTCACCGCTCTGCTATGCGAGTATTCAGGAGCTTTCTCCCATTTCACCGGATAGAGATGCTGCGTGGCCTGGCCTGAAAGGATGCCTGCATATTCTCGTAAGCCACATCTAACCAGCAGTTTGTAGTGGTGCACTAAAGCCTCGTAGCTGCTATACAGGATGTCTGTTTGGTAACGATGCTTCGCCTCGCTGGTGCCTGCGAGGAGGTTCCAGCGCAAGTTCAAGAAGCCGTGAATCGACTTGCACGCACAAGGAGGACGGCATATTCAGCGGGTAAGCTGCCTTCTTGGCCGGCCATACACCGCATGGACTGACCTTGAGATAGCGATGTGACCTGTTCAACAGCCTTGTACAATCGAAGGACGCGTTGAAACATATCATTACAGACGCGTCGTCTTCATCAGTGCGTACCCAGGGATAGTTCGGAGATTCTGGATGTTCTGAACCCCTACGCAGCTACCAGACTTCGTCGTCGCCCTCGAGAAATATGCAACAGACCAACGTAGGGCAGTGTCCGAGGCCGCCGTCTACTCTCCCTACTTCTCCAGCCCTCAAACCTCGATCCCCAGAACCGTCGTCCTCCCGGACGTCCCCGACGCCGAGCAAGCTACGTTATGCGGCATATGACCCTCCGAGGCCGACCCATAGGCTACGGCGAGTGAGCAGCGGCAGCTCTCGTCACTCGGACGAGGGCAGTGTCCGGAGCATGGGCCATTCACGAGCAAACGATGATCCGATGACGATGACTGTTACCCCGGGCGACCTGACCCTGGCAGCCCAGACGTCGGACTTGCGTTCTATAGCCAGTGTATGTCCTCGCGTGAATGCGCCTCGTCTTCGGCTTACTGAATACGTCCTGCAGGGGTCCCCGCGTTCGAATCTATCGCCTCTCCCTGTTGTGCAGGTACTGGACGAAGACGCATCCGTACGTTCATTTCGTCCAGTCTCATTAGAGGCATCATGCTAAGATCTCCCAATGACAGGCCCCCGACCTCATCGCACTAGACTCCCCTTTCATACCGGAGCCTACACAATCCATAGCCAGCACATTGAGTGAAGCGGAGCACGACTTCGAATCTACGTGGAACGCACTCGAGTCATCCACCTCAAGAGGATGGTGTGAGGCGTCGATAGATACGGTACTCAGGAAGCTACAGGCTTTGCATCGACGCCTCAAAGTCACAGAACGCGATCGATCTCCATTTGAAGGTGCGCTCAATGACTAATCAGAAGACGAGCGACTTGGTGACTCTGGTCACAGGCGACTTGAAGATTGTCGTTTGTCCCGATACACTTGGTGCGAGTCCCAAAGGGCTTGCTGCAATCCGCTTGAAAGAAAGCGACGACGACAGCTGCCTCTGGTGGCTCCGTTGCGAAGACGAGGAGCTCCGAAACATCATCAAGGCAACGCTCAGGTAGTGGCGTTCGGTCAGACGGGGCGCCAAACGGTGGCAAGGAATGTAGTGCAGCATTAGACCCTCTGTTAGCGGTATGCGACGTATCTGTACACTTGAGTTCACTGCGGCAGCTATCTATCGTGTCTGGACGTAGTCATCGATCTTGAGCAGCAGGCAAACAGTCTCGGTCGCGAGCTCGATGGCGCTCGTCGACACGAGCAGGGGTTGCACGACATCCTCTTCCAAGATGTTTGAGATCAGACCCTGTGTGCAAGTTAGCAATGTGTGCAAAATGGCTGGACCAGGGGTGTCGTACCTTGCGGACGTTGATACCCGCGTTCCGCTCGCCGAGAGCATGCCGGTTGCGGAGCTCCGTAACGATCGCGATGGGGTTGAGTCCAGCGTTTTCTGCGAGCGTCGTAGGGATGACCTCAAGGGCATCGGCGTACGCCTGGAAACAGTACGCCTCCATACCCTTGAGGGAGTGCGCATATTGTGACAGCAGTCGCGAGACATGGATCTCCGGTGCACCACCACCAGCGATGAGGGCCCTAGGAGAGGTCTGTCAATTCATATTCAGCATTGCAATATCAGCATACGGGACGCACCTCTTCTTCACGAGACAGCGTACGACGCACAGGGCGTCGTGCAGACTGCGCTCGCACTCCTCCAGGACAAGGCTGTTGCTGCCCATAGCGAGGACACTGAACAGTCCGGCCCCGGTTCTTCACACCGGTGATCCTGACGACCTTCGCACCTGCGTGCGTGGTCTCCTCCACCAAGTCTGCGTAGCCAAGCTTGTCCTCCGTAAACGCCTCAATGTCCGCAACGGGTTTGCAACCCAGACTTTTCGACAAGAACTCGATCTCATCACGCTCGACGTCTTTCACCACGAGGATATTGAGGCGCTTGAGGAATGTCAGGGAGATGTCGTCGACGGCGTCACGGAGGATGGACTTTTGGATGAGAAGGACGTTGCAGTTCGCCTTCTTGATCTTCTTGCAAATGTTCAGCAGGTATTGCCGGCCCTCCTTGATAACCTTGTCCATCTGGCGATAGTCGTTGATGACAACAGTGTTGTCCATCTGTGTCATGTGTATCAATGAGTAAGGGTAACTTCGAGCCAGTTGTATTGCGCTGAGACTTACGTCCGGCTTCGGTGCACTCAGCTGGAACTGGATGAGACCGATTTTCGCTTTCTCAATCCGGGTAGGACCGCCGACAGTCGTGACAACATTCTGGTTAAGAACCACACCGTCGACAAGCTCCGTGTCCTCGATGGTACCGCCAACCTTCTTGACGATGCGGAATATCACGGAGGTCCACGTTGGACGATTCGTTAGTCGCGAGACGCGTTACTGCCGCGACAGCAATAGGAGCAAGGGTTGATGAGTATTGGGACACGATCTAAGACGAAGTCGGTCAATAAAGTCGCAGCAATTCAAGCGTACGAAGGGATCGTACTTTGGAGTTCAATGAGGTGGTGGCGGCACGGAGGAGGGAGGTTTTATCTTCAAGGTTGATGGGAGTCGAGATCTCCGTCAGGTACTCGACTGCCTTCGCGGATGCCCTCTGGAAAGACTCTGCGATGATGGTAGGGTGGATGCCTTTCTGCAACATCTTTTCGGCAGCCCCGAGAAGACTTCCAGCCAGGACGACAACAGAGGTAGTCCCATCACCCGCCTCGACGTCTTGTGCGGCACTCAGATCGACCAGCTGATTCAAAGTTCAGAGAGAAGGTACAGCAGCTATATGGAATGCACTGACCATCTTCGCGGCGGGGTGCAGAGCCTGAATGCTCTTCAGGATAGTTGCACCGTCATTGGTGATAATCAGCTCTCCCTTGGACGTTTGGATCTGAAGAAATCAAAGTCAGACGCGTATGCCATAAGTTAACGCTTCAGCACGCACCATCTTGTCCATACCCCTAGGACCCAAAGATGTCCGCACAGCATCACTGATCGCTGTTACCGCGATGTGTCAGACTAGGACGCGAGAGCTCAATATCTGCCGCGCGTACCCTTTGCAGCGACCATGTTAGACAGGCGCACTTCCATGGGCTTGCCCTGCATGGACGTAAGCGACGAGTATGAATGCGGATACGACATCTGGCCATACCTTGTCATTGAATGCTTTGGGGCCCACAGCGGTAGCCGGGGCAGCAGAAGGAGCAATGGCGGCCATGGTGGATGAGGAGGAGAACGGTGGTGAGGGGAACTTGAAGGCGAGGAGATCTCGAAAGTGCTCAATTGCCAGGCGCGTCGTTTCTTTAGCGCCCATACCATATTACGCACGTGAAGGCATAGACGCCAAGGATTACGCGTTTGGCCACCGCGTCTCCGTCCATTGCAGCACTTCCTCTCCTTGTCTTCCACCTTCATCTCGTCTCACATCACCCAGCATGGACTTTGTAGGTTGATGAAGTCCTTTCAACACGACCTGACTGCTCACCGCTTTTTTGTATCAGGATCCCTTTGGCGGAGGCGGACCGGCCGGTCTATTCGCTCAGTTCGCTCAGTAAGTGCCCCGCATCAAGTTAATGCTACTCAGCGTATTGACATCCCCTTCAGAGGACTCGGTGGCATGGGGCCCCGTCGCATGGGCAGGCCAAATCCCAGGGCGTATGATGAATATTTCAAGGCATACAGTGTCGCGATGCTTCCTGGGAAAGAAAGAGCCAATGTCAGCTATGGCGGAAAGAGTATGTCTGTTCTGTACCTTGTAGCAGTGCGCCCTGCTCACACACCCCAGTTATTATGCCTCCGTCTGCCCTCGCGAACCTCACACAAATGGACTTGGAATCGCCGTGGATGTTCAAGCTTCGCAACCCATCCAACCCGGCCGCGTCAACGCATGGTGGTGTGCTCGAGTTCATTGCTGAGGAGGGCTGCGTCCACCTGCCATATTGGATGATGAAGACCTTGCGTCTGAACGAAGGCGATCCCATCCGTATCACCGGCGCAGAGCTCCCGAAGGGCAAGATGGTCAAGTTGCAGGCACAGACTGTGGATTTCCTAGAGATCTCGGATCCGAAGGCCGTGTAAGTCTCAAGTCTCCCCCCCGCTCGAACCTCTGATTTATTTGCAATGTAGCCTCGAACAAGCCTTGCGCAACTTCTCTGCTCTGACCCAGGGTGACATCATCGAGATCTCATACAACTCAATTATCTTCGGGCTTCTCGTAATGGAGACGCAACCAGGGAACGAGGGTATCAGCGTCCTCGATACTGATCTGGAAGTGGACTTTGCTGCTCCTGTCGGTTATGTCGAGCCCGAGCGACCCAAGGCTGCCCCTCCACCGACCATGGCGTCGAAACTGAACATCGATCTGAGTTCGTCGACTCCCGGATCGTCCCGACCTTCGTCGGCCTTGGGAGGTGCTTTCGCCGGTGCCCCATCCAAAGGTGGTGCCATAAGCAAAGGCGGAGATCACTGGGAGAGCTTCAAGGGCAAGGGCGAGACGCTCTCTGGTCGCAAGACCAAGGGCAAAGGCATCAGTCATCGGAAGCCCGAAGAGGCTCCCGAAGGCAGCAAGATCATTCGCACTGAGTATGCGTCACCTAGATCCTCAGGATAATCCTTTGCACTTACGCTTCGTTTGCAGCAAACAGAGGATCGTGACGAACAGTAGCCTTGATGGTGACGTTTACGTTCCTGCCCCACTCAATTTGCCCTTCGGCAAACTCTTCTTCGGCTTCAACATCCAGCCATACGTACCTCCCAAGTCCGACTCATCAGGGCCGCAGTCTCAGGTCAGTACACTACCTAGTGTAAAACGTATTATATCTGACCTCTATATTCATACTACGCAGGCGGCCACGTTCTCCGGGTCCGGACATACACTCACGGGCCGCTCGCAGTCAACGTCACAACCTCAAACTTCAGCGAAGGGCAAAGAGAGAGAGCATTCGTCCTCCGTATCGTGGGGCTCAGGCGGCCAGACCCTTGGCGGTCCTCGATCTGCCCAGCCAGCCGCCAGTTCGCAACCGCGCGCAATGGGCGCGGGAGGCGCCTCCGTACCGGTCCTGCCTCAACGACGCGGCCAGCAGCAACAGGAGCGGTCGCGAAGCCCGACGCCGGACTTTGGAGTAGACGACGACGACGATGTGATGTATTACAGCGATTGAGGACCGAGAGGCCGAGCATGGATTGTCGCTTATCGGAATCATCACTCTTGGACTGCTTGCATGATTGTACTCTTTACTCCTCCTTTGCCACCAATAACTCGCGCGACGACGGCGACGATTACGCAGATATGCCTGACATACACTTGTAACATTGATTGGATGACAATAGACCGTGTTTGCTACATTCAGGACAATTTCGCTTCGGCTTCTACGCCTAATGTTCAGCGGTACATATGTACACAGCCAGAGCTATGCCTCAGATCACAGACACCGTTCACAACATGACCACACCAACGCCCCGTCCCGCGGGCGTATCGCCTACCGCGTTCATTCCAGCGAGAGGAGCCGTGCGCCAGTTATAAAGGTAGAAGTTGAGCAGACCATCGCCCTGACCGAACTACCCATTCGGCGTCAGTGTGTATGCGGGAGACTGGCGTTAGATGAAACGCGCACCTTCAGGTCCTGCAAAAAGCACGCGTTGTCCATAAGCGTCAAGGCATTGAACACGTCGAAATCGGCGGCGTTAGCGATGACAAGCGCGTCGCCAATGAGGTCCTGCAGACGCTTCTTGAGACGACCGCTCTCCTCCGCGTCGGGCTCGAATGCGGTCTCGGTGCCGTAGTAAAAGAGGTAGGCGGCGTTCAAGAGATTGTACTTGTCGCTGTTCATGATGGTCGAGGGCAGCGAGTAGAAGGAGACTAAAGTCGGTGATCTTCTTCGTCTTCGGGTTCTACGGATGTGCGTATGCGTCAGTCAGTGCTGAAGCAGGAAGTCGCGTTCGACTTCAACAGACCTCGACTACGTAAGTCCAGACGACCTGACCATCACGCTTCTGCTTCCAGCTGCCCGAGCCGCGAGGGCCCTCGCCCAGGCCGCTCAGGAACTGGTGGCGGACCTCCTCTTCGCTCATCACCGGCACCATTTGGAAGCGCTGCATGTACCGGTTGAACAGGTCCGAGACCTGCGGCACGTCGCGCTCCTCCATCTCGCGGAGGCCCTGGTCGAGTAGCCGCGGCCGATCGGGGACCTTATGCAGGCGTATCATGCGCGCGAGGGTCATGTTCGGGGGTACGCCGGTGAAGCGTACAGAGACTAACTTGGGAATGTTCAGACAACGATGGTAGTACCTGCACGGTGCAATGTGTGAGGGGGTTGTCATGTAGCCATGGTAAGTGGTGCGCACCGGCAAGTTGATACTGGCGTAGGGAGAAGGACGCCAGCGGTATACAGCGCCTGGAACACACCTTGCAGGTGGCATTGGCGGGTGACCTCCTTGATCAGGACGGGTGTCAATCGCTTAGAGCGTAACTTCTTGTGTACGCAGAGGAAGTTGACTTCGCTCGCATCGAAGTACCTGGGAAGTGATGAATTTGAGGACGAGAATGATGGCATCTGAGCAAACGCCTACTTATCGCGCACTCGCAGTCGAATAGGCACTGCGGAAATGAAGGCGACCAGTCTCTTCGTCGAAGATACCCGCACGCCGATGTGCCAGTCCTTGTGGTACCCTGGCGGTTTGAGAGCCCTACCATCGAACACGCGTTGAACATGGTGGGACAATACTATGGTTGGATGGAACATACCAGGAGAGGAATTCGGCGGAATACTGGAACCGGAATGATGCATCGTCGTCTTCGACATAGTTGGCCGACAGAAGCTCGTACAATTCTCGAAGCTGATGCACATACGGTCAAAGACCAATCATGAGAGAATTAAGGAGCATCACTTGCCTGCGCCGCATCATTGAGATCCAGTATGGACCACATGAATTCCTTAGGCAGAGGATACGGTTCCTGACGGACTTCTTCTCGAGGTTGTGAGGGCTCAATAGGCCCATCCACTTCCGGAGGTGCCTCCCCTACGCAGTCTCTCAATATTACGAAGCTAGTATCATGCATAGAATAACTTCACCTAGTTGAGGCACCGGTTGTGTTCCCCAGAACTAACACACCATGCAGGTTAGCCCGGTCCTGCCTCGCGCTGACCCGTACTCACCTTATGTCCACCCATGTCCTTCTTGTTCTTCCCTCCTATGCCCGACTTGCCCTGGATAACATCCTTGATCTTCATCTGCTCTAGGGCCATCCTGATCGTTTCCGGGTCCGCGTGAGCGGCAGCCTCACCACCCTCCGCGCGGACCTTGTCAAGGACGATCTTGACCACATCCTCCGGGATCGCGTCCTTGCCTCCGCCACGAAGCGCATTGAGGGCCTTCAGCGCCTTGGACCGTTTCTTCTTTTTCTTCTTGCTCGACGTAGAGGGCGTCGCTGCCTGCGCGGTAGAGGAGCCTGCAGCGTCCTGCTCCTGCTCGTCCTCAGAACCCTCGGAGCCGGAGTGATCGCCCTCTTCCTCTTCGTTTACGGAGATTGGGGGCTCTGGCTCTGCAATCTCTTTCTCCTTCGCTTTCTGCTGGGATGTGGACGGTTCAGACATGTTTGCGTCGGCCTGTACCTGGAGCAACGTGTCGGTATGAAGTAAAGAGAGAGGTATGACGTGCGCGTAGCTCAAGCTTGGGGTGGTTATTAGGGCGCTTCCGCATCAGCCACAGATTAAGACGTGGTGATCTATTACGCTAGCAAGCGCCTGGACTTGACATACAGGGCGCCCGACGGTATGGAACATACAGTAGTGATATCTTGAGTACATATGAAACTGTTCGTTATGTCAAACCATGTAAAAGAAAAATCAAGCTGCAGGCGAATGCGGCTGTGATGATGGGGCACCTCTCCGACGTCGCTTCACGCGCTCAGCCAGACTATACGTCGACTCAGCGACTTGCGAGCTCGGGCAACTTGGAATCCGCAATTTCGACAAGACGGGCAGTGCGTGCCGGAGGCTTCTCAGCGGAGAGTGCTCGCTTTCGCTTTGTAGTGGTTGTCGAAGTTTCAGCTGGTAGGGGTTGAAATCGAAGGGGTGCTCGCTGGGGAACTACTACTTGGTCTATCTGGAGTGAGGGAAGGCGTAGGCAGGCGTCGACTGCAATCCTGTATGAGGCGAACGATTTGAGATCTGAAGTGAAGAGTACCTAATGCGGAAACGCATGAAGTATGACAGTGTACGACGCTGACATGTCAAAACCTACCGAGTGCGCCCAACCAGCATAGTCGCCCCAGACGGACGCCAGCTTAGGTGCTCACTTCGTCATACAGCTTTGGATTCATATTGGCAGTCTTTGAAGCCGACTTGAGGCCGTAATGTTTGATGGCAATCTGGTGTACATGGGTATCCACAGGTATAACTTCTCGCTGTCACAATAGTCAGCTTGTTGTGAAACTCTCGAGGCCGGAGGCCGTACCTTGTCTAAACTCATCAGTAGTACACAATCCGCAACTTTTCGCCCGACTCCAACAAACTTGAGTAGTTCTGCTCGGGCCTCAGGAGTCGCCATGTTGCGCAAGGTTATGAGCCACTCCTCTGAGGGCTCCATCAAAGTCTTTGGATGTCGGCTAACACCGTGCGCTCCGACAAGCATTGCTGCAGTACGTTGTATGAAGTCCGCGCGGTAACCAAAGCCCAGAGAGCGCAGTTTTGCGCTCACTTCTGGTGGCGCTAGGGCAGATGGAGGAGGGAAGGGGTGGTATGTTTCTTCCGGCAACGTTGAGCCAGATGGGAGCGGCAGGGAGAGCAAAGGCGGGGAATAGTGCTGACAGAGAGACTTGACCATCTTCGTGATGCGAGCAATGTTGTTATTCGAAGAGCAAATAAAGCTAAGAAGCACGTTGGGTACTGATGCTCACGACCTTGAGAGGAACACGCACGATATGAGGTTCTCAAAGGGGTCTTGTCTCAGCATCCTGATACCTTCAAATCGGTCTTGCAACCGATGGAACACAGGGTCCGCTAGACTCCATTGCCGGTAGAGCTCCGCGAGGTCTATGTCCAGCTGGAAGTAGTCTCGTATCCAAGCCAAAGTCTCAGCTTCCTTAGTCTCTAGTGATTCTTCCGGTACGCTAGCCGGGAAGACAGAGCGGTAGAACAAAGCATCTCGGGACTGGCGCAGGCAGACGACGCGGTCCCGTAAGCAGAGTCGGTATTCATGTGCCGGTACGCTGCCATCTGCTACAGGCAGCTCTGATGTGGGCAAAGGTAAGATGCTCCAGCGGAAGGATTGGCCACATTTGAGTACCGCTGCGAGAGAGAGCTGGGCGAGAGGAAGTGGCAGCGCATGGAAGCCCATCGGGATAGCCATAGACATTTTATCGCAGAGCTACGGCTGTGCTGTGTTCAGCAGTCTCGAACCGTTGTGGTTGTAGTGATGCGAAGGGAACAAGGCGACGAGCACCAGTGTAGTGTACCGAGTGTACTGTGTGGCAGTAAGATAGGGCCATCGCAAACACGACCAAGTCATGTGACTCGTTGGCGTCACACTATGCACTCGTTTGGCTGGAAGCACACCTTGTAAAACATATTTAAACTGTGTGGCTCACAAGGAAGACAAACGAGCTCCAGGCGTTTCTCTCAAAGGCCTGAAACTGCGTTTCTCTGGAGCTCGATTTCTGTTGGAGGGCTTTGAGAACTGTTAATTCAACGCGCACATGTGTTGGGGCGCAACGGAACGGGCGGTTATTCGAACCATACCCTCATTACTAAATGCCTTATGCGACTCGGATTAAGGGCTTGAACCTAGTGTAACTCGGACTATTAATGGATAACTACTGATTTGTCCCGAGAGACCACCACTCACGTGCTTGTCATGCTGTGACACCCTTAGTCGTGTTTGCGATGGCCCTATCTTAGAAGTAGGAAGCCACTTTGGGCGCTTATGCGAACTTGTACTGTACACCCTGGTCCCAGGTCGATCACCGCGCGCTTACGGACTTTGTTCTTCCCATTATCCATCTTGCATACTGATCTAGATATGTCTTGGCCGATATTCATGCTCAGCTTAAGTGCGACCAGTGGTATTCTTACGAAAATTTGGGCCCTCTTGGAGCTACTGGATCCTGGATCGCGGCCGGTGGCTCGAAAGACGAGAGCGGGAAGGCCGCCGAGATGGTGTCTCCTTTTCACTGCTTCGTCGGAGACCGGCCAAGGATGTCGACAATAAGTCACATAGCCAATCACCATGGCTAAGCAATTGCAGCGCATGACGTCTGTAGAGGCGCGGCACTTGCGTGTTTGCAACAATCAGCAGGCTGTCCTGTGAAGTAATAAGGTTTGACTATGAAGTATTGTGATGACGAGTCTCTCATACTAACCTTCGTACAAATTGCATGCATATAGCGGCCTCAGTATCGTTGCATCTAAATCAATGGTCATTTCGCGAAGGTATTCTGACATCAATCACTATTCCCACAAGATGGGAGAAGAGGATATTGACCTAGAGGCCGCCGGATGATTGGATCCGGTTGTTGTATTCAGCAATTGACGCCTAGAGGCGGTTACGCATCGTGGATCACTGGACCTCACTGGACGCAAGTTGGTCGTTCGCCGAGTTGCGGTTTCATGACGGCAGTGGAGTTTAATATCACTGTGTCTGCGGGCGAAGCGGCGCATGGTTACCACCTGGTACTACCGCCATCCGAAGCGCCCCCTCGCCAAGCAGATATATAGGCCGCCGAATGGTCTCTATGGCCCTCCATCATACGGGTGTTCTTCCTAGGTTACTTGTAGCGCCTTACAACTCACCCATTCTTGCAAGTCGCGACAGATCCTATGAAGTTCGCTCTTGTCTTTCTCGCCCTCGCCGGTTCTGCTCTGGCTCAGTCCCCGAGCATCGCGATCTTTGCACCCTCGGCGAACACCACCGTCGCAGCCGGCAGCAATCCTCGTCGTCGACATTGAGAAACTGGTCAGTACTCTGCCGAACAGGATGCCCCTCATACTCATACTCTTTCCGACTTTTACAGCCTGGGCTATCTGGCCCTAGTGACGTCTCGGTCGTCATTGGCCTGAGGACATGTGGTGCAGATTGCCAAGCCATCGCTGCCACTGGCAGCGTCGGCGCGCCGCTGTATAAGGGTGACTACAGCCCGCAAGTTGTCCCTGGGAGCGGTTCGACCGCTGCGTTCCAGAACTACACGGTCCAAGTACCAGCGACGATGCCGAAAGGGCCAGCATTGCTAGCCGTGGGACACTTCTTCTTGGCCGGTGTAAGTCAAGCTTCATTATACTGCGAGCGAGATAACGCTGACGGGGACGTCCAGGAGGCGCTCACTCCTGGCTCTGAGACTGTGTACACTACGGTCATCGTCCAGTGAGAGGCTGAGAGCCAGTATGCGCCGAGAATAAGCGCCGTACCCCGAGGCTGCTGAATTTGATCCCAACGGACCATAACGGACTCTCTATACTACTCTCTATGTAGTCTCAGAACATTCTTTGGCAATCGAAGCGAAGCCTCTTTACTACAATATGGCTTAAGCTGGTTCTATCACATGGCCCCATACTGCAGAAAGAGACTTGGTCGTCAACGAGCTCTGCACATAGACTTTGAGCTGATACTCAAGAATTGAAGTAGGTCGTTACCATATTCCTTGTGAAATCGGGCCTTCTGTGCGCGCGCGGTACTCAGCGAATATACGGGCGGTGAGTATACTGTGACATTGATCACGTGGTAGTGATGTAACGTGAAGTGCTTCATGACGGAGGGCGTCTAATACGAGCCTGCGGTGGCCTTCCCGACTCGCACCAGTCCCATTCGTATCCCATACATTTTCTCTGACATTCCCAACACATTGAACCCAGCACGACTTAGCTCGCTGGAATATTGTACTGCTGAGCTACTATGTCTCTCAAGATTAGGATAGGGAAGCCAAACCTGGTGCGTCGAACCATCATGGGTATTGGATCGACCTCACCTTCGTTAACAGATATCCGAAGTCTCGGCCGTCCAAACGGCGTATCCAAAGGATTGAGTCAGAGGACGAAGAAGAAGCAAACTCACACGAACCTTCGCATGTAGAGGCACCTCAGCAGAAGAAACGTCGGACCAGTGGCCGACACTCAGGAGATGACGATGATGCTGAGGGAGAGGCGGAGGTCGACGTAGACATTGATGGCGACATCGAAGACACCCGCTTCCTCCCCGACCCGCCACCCACCGCATCCCGCTCCATGTCTCCTGCGACCGGGACGAAACGGAGGCTATCCAGTGCTGCGGCGTCCTCGAGTAAGGCGCGTGCGAAGGAGTCGAAGCCTGCAAAGAGCAAGTCATCCGGCAAAAAACCTCGGAGACAGGTGGTCTGGACGGATGACGAAGACGAGGAGGAATTCGATGACCCCGAGGTCGTAGTCACGGACGATGACGACTTCGACCCTGAGCCTGACTACTCCAGCAAGAAGAGCGGCAAGGCGAAGAGCACCAAGACAGGGTCGGGTAAGGCCGGTGGAAAGAGCAAGGGCGGGAAGGACAAAGACGACAAGGAGATAACCTTCCGCGATGAGCGTAAAATCACTGCAACAAATCCTGGACTATCAGAACGACCTTCAGGTCCAGTGCGCAGCAGCTCCGTGCTCGCTGTGGATCCTCTGGACGAGGCGAACATCCCGAAGAAACGGAAGCTGCCCCCGATCAAGAAGAACAAGCCGTCGACCGCAGGATCTACCGCACCTTCGACACCGTCTGCTCCCAAGCCCTTGGGGGTAGCTAGCGACAAGAAAGAGACTTTGACCCCAGCTTTGACGAGTAATCAAGTAGGCACGCGCAAGCCTGCCGGTGCATCTGCCGACCTGAATCTCCTGGATTCGTCCGTCTACTCGGAGCTGTTTAAGAGTAAAGTGCGTCGTTTGCCCATGCCCATATTCGAAGAAACATCCTCATGCAACCTGTCATAGCCCGGTGCTGCAACACCAAACTCTGGGTTGAACAGGAAGCAGAAAGAGGAGGAACGTAGACGAGAGCTCAACAAGATGCGGGACGAAGCTCGGGCGAAGCGCGAGGCAGATGCGGTAGGTTCAGGTCACCCATTTGCATCTTGCCCCCTTGCTCATCTTCATGGCAGAAGAACTCTTTCGATCTCCAAGCTGCTCCTGAGAAGATCGAACGTTTCGTGCTTCTGCGCTTACGCCATTCGACAGCTCGATACCCTAACGTTCTTGGCGCTGTTTTCAAGGAGATGTATGACCGTAATCGCGCGTCTGCTCCTGTTGCTGAGCATCGATAGACCTTTCCACTCGGTTTATGTATCGTTTAGTCATCTTGCCATGTACTATATCTGTAACTCTTGGCCGTAATTGGAATAGCCGGATACCATACTACAACTTGATTCACCGTCGCCGATCGCTGTACGAACCAGCCTACTAGTAGTATCTCTATAGGTCGTTGGTCGATACTGCTACAGCACCGTACGGTTTGGACTGCTCGACACATAGGAACCTACTCCCTGAAAGGCGCTACATGGCACTCTTGATGATGTCCGCGGCCTGTACGTCCATGGTTCAAGTGAGAACGTGCCATACGAGGGCAGCTGAGGAACTACCTTCTCGGCGATAGCATAGACGGTCGCTTGCGTGTGAGCAGATATTTGCTATCGACAGACCACCGATTGAGTCCTGGCAGCTCTCCAGGACATTCTCAAGAACGTACTGACCATCGGTAAGATAGATGCATCGACCTGAAGGAGAATGAGTAGTACGTGTCCAGGAGCCACAGTCGCATTGATGGCTCACCACCCTCACGTTTGCTGTGCCATGAACTATGAGGTCAGGACCCACTACGCCACCGTCCTGCACGGGCAGCATCGCTGCGGTTCCGAGGGGGTGATAGGTCGATGAGCAGGTATTCTTGACATACTCGAGCAACGCCTCATCTGAGGCGGACTCTTCGACGCTCGGCGCGACTTGTTTCCGCACGGGCCCTCCAAGAGGACCGGTACGGTACGCTTTCAACGCGAATTTGAGAACGCCGACCAAGACTTGGGCATCCGCTGGATTTGAGAGATAGTCTGCAACAAACACGGTTACTACCCGGGCCTCAGCTATTGTCAGATGTCTGTATGATCTCACTGGGATCAATGCGTGGCGGCACGGTAGGATCTGGCTGACGCGATGTGCACCGACCCACGGGAGAGGGAATGCATGGACGTCGCGACCATGGATGAGTAGCGTTTGTTTGGTTCTGGTTTCAGTCCTGAAAGACGGAAGAACCCCGGGAAAGGGACCACTCTGATAAAAGACTCAACTCCGAGTCGAGGTACTTGATGAATGTGAAGAGGCACATACTCGCCCTCGGCGACCGAGGAGTCTTCAAACCACTCGGTCTGAAGCTCATACTGTTTCTTGAGGCTCGCGGGAGCTTCTTGCGTAGCTGAAGTGACTATCGCTTTCCACTGTTCCCGTTGTTCATTCCCCATGAATGCCTTGGCTGGCAAGAATCCGAAGAGCGCGGCGGGTGGTGAAGCCAGGTATTCTTTAGGTTGCGGGTCACTTGTCGGTCACGGTGATTGTCAGTTAAAAGGATAGTTGCTGATCACAGATACCATCGGCTCACCCCTCCACGACGTCCAGAGTGTCATGCCTCGAGTCAATCTCGTGTATAGTAGTCACGAAGAGGTGATCCTGCAGATCGCCTTCGATGAGAAGGTCGCACCGTACATACGTTCGAGTCGCGAAATCACCTCTGTTGGGACTTATCGTCAGAACAATTCGAACACAATAAAGAGCGGGTCACTCACGAAGATTCTCGCCGACGCCTGGAAGGTCAAGTAGCGTATCGATGCCATGCTGGTACAAGATCTCCCTATTTCCGATACCTGCAGGTCCATTCAGTATCCAGCCACACCGTCACATGTATGGCCGCACCTGACAATTCTAACAACTTCGGGGTCTGGAAGGAGCCTGTAACAAGCGTCATGAGTGCAGCATAAGCGAGGTTAAGGACATCTACGGACCGGCGGATAGAATAACTTCTCTACGGCTGGTAGCCATGTACGTGGCATCTCCCTTCATGAATTCGACGCCAGTGGCTACTAAGGGCGCTACGACTGCGATCAAATGCGATCTTGGAGACTAAGGCCCCTGTCAAGATTAGAAGGTTCTTTCTATCAGCCACGGGCTCGTAATACGCCTGGAGACCGTCAGTGGACGACTTATAAACTACATGGGGAGAACGTACGTTGGCAGAATAGCTCCTGACGGCTGAACCCGCGTCGTATGAAGAGTGATTTAATGCGGTCCCGACGTTGCAGCCATTGCTCTATGTCTCTACTGATCAGAAACGCTCGCGATGGCTGGATAGCGACGTAACTTACGGCATCTGGATTCCATGGAACGCCTAGCAACTCTAGAGTTGCAACAAATGCCTTGTGAAGGCTGTTGAAGTATGTCGGGTACGACTTCTTGATAGGCCCGGAGTCCCCGTGCCAGCGTGCATCTGATGGCATGAGGGAATAGTTCATGATGTGCTCCTCAGGAGGTACTACGGTGCTCTCCGACTGAGACTACGGGTGAACAAACTCGGATAAAACGGAAACGCGATGAATGACGCACCTTCTTCATAAACTCGAGAATCGCGCGCCAATTCCAGCCAGGATTACCTAGCACCTCAAGCGCTATGGTGCAGACATATAACCTGTTACTCAACACGTAGTAAATAGCGCCCTACCATCATATTCGCGAGCTGCGGCGCTGAGGAAATGTTGAACATGACCTTTGACACTAAAATTAGGCACACCATCGACGTCCCACCCAGCCCCTTTCCACTGCGAAGAGATATTGTTAAATCTATGGATCCATGTACCCGGAGAGATCACATTTACCGCGGCTGATAAATCTGACGATTATTCAGATTTGATTGGGGTACCGACGTGAAGGCCCAATCGTACTGGGCATCCCCGACGAGGGAGCCACATAGCCCTGCATGTTCTCTTAGCGGGCATGTAACCATTTGGATGCATCGAGTGCCTGATAGCATACCTGGTACGTTGACACGATCGAGGTTCGGGTCCCAGTTCCCAGCCTCGACAACACCCACGATGACGGACGAGTCCTCTGAGAGCCTGCAATATCCCGCTCTGTTAGTGGCTTGCATCTTGTCGCGATGGTACAGTTGGTAGCTCACCTGGAGGCCAAGGCCAAGCCAGCCGTACCGCCCCCAACGACGATGTAGTCGAAGGATCTCGAGATAAATGATTCCGAGCTCACGATCATTGGGGGCTACTGAGTCTTCGCACTCACAAGGTTCACGCAATCCGGGCTATCTTGACGGTCTCTTATACGTCTTCGGCCTCTGACCCCATTGCGGCAGAAGGACAGTTGAGCGTCAGTTCGAACGAAGGAGAGCGCTTGGCAGGTGGGTATGTGGGAGTCTTCTCAGACGACAAAGGGAGTGCGACGCCCACACTTCACCGTACAAACGCTGGCAAACGCACAGCGCAGTTCTACTGCTAATTTCACCACGTCGGCAAATGCAAAGAAGTCTTTGGTGCTTCTGACGAGCTAGCGGGTGCATATGGCACGCGGCTTCATGTCGAGTTAGCCACAAAGATGCTGGAAGGCCCAAATCAGCGGATCTGCGCGAGTGGATCAATGAAGGAACCTGAGCATACAACTCTCCGTTGGAGACCGCGAAGGCGCCATCCGTGTATTCTGGCGATGTGAGAACATTCAGGTGCGTATGTCTATGGATGGCCGGCGACTTCGAGTATCGACGCGGACGTGGGCCTCGCCGGCATCGGTCGCTAATATAAACGTGGCCATCGTGTACTGCAACGGGTTCACAAATCTACGCAACTCATGCGTCTGCACTTGATCAGTAGACACCAAGGTTTGTTACCGACGATGAATACTGACGGTTATGAGGAAAGAGTGGCAGTGGGACTTGCCGCCTGGTGAAGCTCCCCATACTTAACTAGGCTTGCAGCCTGCCACATGCATAAGCGCCTATGCACTTGACCCCACTCAGCCACGATCTCAGACTACGTAGTGCTGGCACGGCAGGCAGCTTCTGTTCTCATCAAGCCATGTTCGCCGCACTCTTCCAGATGATGCTAGGATCTTACGCAGACTCGTCGCTTGAATACAGGGAATCTACCACCGTTGTATGCTCGTGTAGATTCCAGAAAGCAGTCTTGACTAGCTCATGAGCCCGAGGCTCGCTCAGGTGGACCTGCTGCATCCATGTGCCTACTCGTTTGCCCGCACCATTGAGAAGAGGTCCGTTCCATTTTTGATGCATTCCTGCGTAGAAACAAGGACTCCTTTTGACGACAACTTAGTAATGATGTCGTGCTCACTACTCACCGAGTTAATAGATTGCCTTGGCGCAGTTTCCGGCACCCGACAGACAATTGACGAACTCAACATCTGAGAACGCCCGCTTCGAGGGCAGTCAGAGCCGAAGCACTAGATGGACATCGAACCTACTTCTGTCTTAGCCGACATCACCGCTGGGCTTTCTCCGTTTGCTGCTTCCGCCTACCGGTTTCGGGGAGTCCTGCCAACAGGCCTGACGAGTAAGTATGGTGCAGTGCAAGGCCATGCGGCTTCGCGCGTTGTGATACCGCCAGTGTCGACCCTACTGCACGTCACGGTCCCAGATGTTAGGCGATGTCCCTTGTTCCCGAGGACGGCGGGCCAGCCCTAATTCGGTGTAAGCTCCAGCGCCGGACTTACCCACTAAAATCTTCATGTAATTGGCAGCCCTGGCCAGCATTTGGTGGACATTTGACCGTTGACGTACACAGAGCTGCTACGGTAACCACACCCAGCAAAGCTGGATGATGGGCACGACTCTCGTGGCCCCAATCTAGTCAAATAAGTAGGTGTCTGCCTGATAGCATCGCTGTCCCCCCACTCCCCCCGCCAGTAGCTAATTTGTTCCCGCACACTGCCATGGTAGATGGCGTTTCCAACACCTGTCATCCAGACGGACGTTGCCCTCTTGTGAGTACCTCTTTCCCCATATCAAATACCGACGTGCTGCTGGAGAATGTGTCCTATGCTCAGAGCAGGACCGCAGGTGCGCGTATATGAAACATCAATCACGCAGAACACTAACGTGCATCCTCCAGTTGTTCGGACATCTCTTCAATTATGCTCTCTTCGGCGTTTTGTCGACACAAGTCTGTAAGTATCAGTAGTTCGGCCTTCCGCCGATCATTTTAGCTCAGGGTCCAATTAGTCACTGAATGCTCCTTCAACACGACAGATTCATATCATATATCAGGATGGCAAGATAGAACTGCGATCAAAGCACTCAGTAGGCCAACATGCGGATGCGGAACTTGTGTGATTGACGATCTGGATTTTGCAGTCTATGGCCTATATCTCGCTGAGCTCCTGCAACTAGCTTTGGCTACGCACGATGCTGTCGAAGTCTTGAGCATTGGTTGGGGTGACAGACAAGCCTTGATCAGCCCGCAATGGCTCTGGCTCGAATCACCTGTTGTTGGTAGTCTCAGTACGTTTCGACTCCGTTATCAGTTCGGCAAGATGATATCCTGACAATTTGGAATGCTTTACAGTCGCTGCTGCTGTCCAGTGTTTCTACGCCTGGCGTATCTATACTCTGAGCAAGAGCGTCATCATGGGTAGTTTCATCTGTGTGGTACGTATCGTTCCGGATGTCGTATGCGGTGCATTGATGCCTTGTGGGCTTCTACTACAGATTGCCCTGATGCAGACGTCAGCCGGAATAGCCAGCGGCATCATGGTATGTCTTGGTTATCAATCCCATAGTTGCCGGGCAGGTCTTCAATCACATTGCAGGCCTACTTGGGCAACAATCTCGTCACCCTGCAACAGACAATTATGAAGCCATTGATCGTCTGGCTTGGTGGCAGCGCAGCCTGTGACATCATCATAGCTGCATTCATGCTGTATTTCGTGCGTATTGCGAACTACATATGACGCTCACTGCAGAATGACGAGGGCCGTGTATTATCTAGCTATCGAGATCGAAGAAGGGCTTACCTAGCGACACAATGTTGTCCCGACTCATCCATCTGACGGTAGAGACGGGTGCTTTGACAGCTTCCGCCGCCATTTTGGATCTGGTCCTTTTTCTCGCCTTCAAACATAATAATCTGCATATGACACCGTGAGTCGTACCCTCTAGTCTCTTTCGACCGACGACACATTCTGAGCACGTAGTAATACTTCATCAACAGGGCGATCATGCTAAGCAAGTTGTACACAAATGCCCTCATGATGCTCTTCAACAACCGCGCCCGGCTGCGCGAAATCCGCGCCGCTGCGAATAGCTCAAACGGCCAAATCTGGGCGTCGGGGAGCGAGGTTCACAGTACTAGTGCGGAGACCAGACGCCCCCGTTCTCAGGCCCCTCCTTTCGCAACACAGCCGATTGCTTTGCGGAGCCTCAAGTTCGCAGCGGAAATGGGCGATTGTGATAACGACGTCAATCGTGTTGAGGACATGCAGAAGACCAGCATCACAGGTGAGCACTAGATGTCAGGCCAGCGCAGCGGACACTGCCCTGACTCGGATGAGCGACAGTTTGAACTCGGAGGGTCAGATGCATCCCACCTCTCCATTGTTCGCGCTTCTCCCTGGATCATTGAGTTCGACTTCCCTCTCACAAAGACGTAATGTCCGTATACGCGCTTTCTCCACCGATCACGAGTGCTTGACTAGAGATACGCTGGCGTCTCGCTTGTTACTACGAAGGCATATCCTATTGCTTCTGGCCGCACTGTCGCGGAGTAGATGCGTCGTGTGGATGACCAGCAGATTAGGTCGTCAACGATGATTCGTTCATGGCAATCGGTGGAGGGCGCCTCAGACCCGACCCTACGACGGGGCCTTCCAAAGCCTGTAATCCCGTCTTCCGGGCGCTAGCCTTCTCTTCCGCGCTTGTGTTTTGTGGGTGCTCGTTTGTGTGTGTGAACTGGGACCGACATTGTGGGAGATTCTGGACGACACACATGGTCTCGGGGGCTTCCTTGTGCATTCAGACACTTTGTACCAGTGCCAGCGGCTCGCCATTCCCTGCAAATGACATCGCTTCTAGGGCAACTCACCTTCTGAACGAAGCCGCTAGCGTGTCAACTCAATGTGGGCGTGAACCAAGCCACCGGTTGTTATCAGGGCGAGCGCTAGTTACGAAAACGACTGAGGCAGACAATTGCATGAGAAGTTGGTGCATCTCCGGGTCGCGCATGACTCGAAGCCACATGCGAGGACGGGGCCTGATACCGCAACACTTCCTTTGCCATTGTCAACTTCTATATTGCCAGATGGCTCTATCCGATTGCGCAGGGGCCGTTTCTGTGAGCGCCGCAACCCGTGCGTGAGCAGGTGTGTTCACATATGGATATTGTGGCAAGATAACAGATGATTGGGGTGATGTACACGGGCCCACGTAGTACCCAAGATTGAAAAGTGGACGTACAAAGCTCAGGGTGCTCAGCGGATGGCAGAAGAAGTATTCACAACATTTCAGAAACCTGAGTTCATTGACCCTTGATAATATCCGCTGCCTGTGTGACTCATATTAGGAGAAGAGCATTGTGGCAGGAATGCACAACGCACCTTCTCGGCAATGGCATACACGGTAGCCTGGGTATGAGCTGATATTTCCTAACGCAAGGATTTAGAATCGGTTCGCGTCAATACCAATACATGACACTCACCAAGGGAATCACGGAAGCATCAACCTAGAGTCCTTCCTCAGCTAATCGTCGAGGGTACCATTAAGTCTACACTTACGACTCTGACGTTCGCAGTGCCATACACCTTCAGCTGCGGGTCCACCACACCGCCGTCTTCGCGAGGGAGCATTGATGCAGATCCAAGTGGATGATAGACGCAACCGCAGTTATTCTTGATGTACTCCTTGAGCGCGTCGTCGGAAGCCACCACCTCAGAGGACGGCGTCACCAACTTGCGTACGACATCCCCGAAGGGGCCCGTTTTGTACAGCTTGTCAAGTGTGAATTTGAACGCATTGAGCAGCATGTCCAGATCAAGGGAGTTCGCGAAGTAGTCTGGAAATGTGGTCACGGAAGAAGCTCAAAGCACAAAAGCACACAACTCACTAGGATCGATGGCTGGAGCCGCTGCCGGGTCTATCGAGGCAATATGGACACTTCCACGAGACAAGGGGTGCAGAAGCGAGGCGACCATAGACGAATACCGTTTGCCTGGTTCGCGTTTGAGGGTCGACCCAGGGAAGAATCCTGGGAACGGAAGCAGTCTGGCGAAAGTCAGCACTCTCCGCTCTCCAACAAGTCACTGTCCGAGACTCACTCTGACTCAGCGGAATCCGGCTTGAGGAACCAATCGATTTGAATCTCCAGCTGCTTCCTCAAACCAGGCGGCGCATTCTTGGCGGCGGCGAGCGCGTCCGCCTTCCATTGAGCGAGTTGTTCCTCAGATGCGAAGGCCTTGGCAGGAAGATAACCAAATACAGCCGCAAGTCCTGAGGACAGATAGCCACGATGCGATTTGCTGGAAGACGAATCGTCAACGTGAGCGAAGTCCCGAGTGCGATAATATACGTACTAGAGTTCCTGTTGTCGTGCAAAGACCTCTGGGTCAAGGATATCATCGACCGTCTCGATGCTTGGGTCGATCTCATATATGGAGTAGACGTAAACATGATCCTGAGGGACGGTCAGTATGTCGTACATCCAAAACATTCTAGATGACCATACCTCTGCACGAATGGTAGATCTTAGCTCTGAGTTTATAACATTCTGAAAGAAGATAGCCCGACTTACGGAGATTTTCGCCAACGGCCGGCAAGTCCAACAAAGTCTGGATGCCATATTTGCTCAGGATTTCCTTGTTCCCGATGCCTTCAGTGATGAATCAGACTACTGTGCAGCAACCGGCGAACGATTCAGACCGACCAGACAGCTCAAGGATTTGTGGTGTTTGAAATGCGCCTATCCGGGGCAAATCAGGTAAATCAGGGCTACTCGCATTCAAACAAGGTGAGACTTACCTGCGGCAAGGATAACTTCCTTTCGTGCTGAAACCGTGTAGCGCTGCTCGCCAGTGATGAAATCTACGCCAGTAGGCCAGTAAGGGAGTGACGCCTTCCCGGAAGTTGATCTTGGCAACCTTCGAGTTGGTCAGAACGAACAAGTTCTGTCGACTCGCATTGGGCTGGTAATAGCTCTATCGGGCGGTTAGCACATCGTAGCGCTACGACCAGTTTACTGAACCTACTCTCGCAGAGTACGTTCGAACAGCGTCAGAGTCAACGGTCATGAAGCTCGTGACGCCACCCATATTGATACCGCTATCCTGATAGGACGTCAGTGTACTTAGCCTTGATTGAACGGCTTGCACTGCGCTTACAGGATCCGCATTCCTTGGTACGCCAAGCTTCTCTAGGGTATCCAGGAATGATTTATGGAGGGGATTGAACCAGGTGGGGTATTGTTTGACGATTGGGCCAGAGTCCGCCGTGGTATCTGGCATCGGGCATGCTTAGACCTTGCTCTTTGGCAATGTCAGAAGGAGGTAGCGTGGTCTCAGTCTACGTCGTAGAGTCAGCAGGCGCAGCCTCGGGACATGGCACGAGGTTCTGTACCTTCTTCAGGTACTTCAGAAACTCTTGCCAGTTCCATCCGGGATTGCCGAGAGCTTCGATGGCTAGGGGTGCCTTTACTATTCGTTCAACATGGGAAGTATCTGGAACCTACTTACCATCGTATTCGTGCGCGGCAGCCCTTGGAGACATTGTGAGAGGGTACATCCTCGGCCAGTCGACAGCTTCGACCTACCTGCTGTATCCAAGGAGGTTCAACTAAGAAAAGTTGAGCGATGATGGCCCGAGCTCTAGACAATTGGCACCCACCATCGATGACCCCCCTAAAGCCTTTCCTCTGCAAGAGGTCAGAACAACAACGTGGAATCAAGTGCGTTGCAGCTCGAGGAGTGGTGCTTACCGTGGCTGGAAGACAGGTCGATTGTTCGCATGCTTCTGCGGCACAGGACATGAAGGCCCAGTCATATTGTGGGTTACCTAGAATGCTGCCACAGAGACCTAGCACGCCGGCTTGAATCAATGACGATACCACATGCTCCGGGCCAGTGCTTACCTGGAATGTTGATGGCATTGACATTGGGATCCCAGTCTCCAGCCTCAATCACGCCGACGATCTTTGAGGGATCCTCGGAGAGCCTGTACAATACCCTCAGGGGCTAGGCCAAGGGTAATCTCCATTCGTCCCAGCACACACCTGGTGGCGAGTACAAGACCAGCGGTACCTCCTCCGACAATGATATAGTCAAACTGTGTGGAAGCGAATTGTTCAGGAGTGATCTTCGGGGTCGCCATTGTAGCACAGGCTGTTTCTGAGGAGTAGACGTTTCCCTAGTGTCGTCTCTTCAGGGGGCAGATCGATGTAGAGACATCCGCGCATTGGCCTGCTCGTATATAAGTACCGCCACCGGTGACTTGACCGTGTCTTGACCTCCTTGATATCGATCGCGGTACCCCGGAGTACCTCGGCTACTGCTGATGAGATTCCCCGAGACCCCAACAACGCGCGATCCACAACGTTTCACACTGTCAGGGATACGCGGGAGAATCTGACACGACCTGCACATGAGCGCTCCGACATCACGTTCTCCCTCAATGTGGATGTCGTACTTGCAGGGCATATGGTCTTACTTATCTCTGTGATGACTTCGCACAGAAAATGACAACAAGTAACACGCACCGATACACTGCGTTCTCTGGGACATCAAGCGGACCTCAAGGCAAACAAGACAGACACCTAGTGATCCCTGACGTGATTACGGGTCGGCGAGGGTCGGCGAGGGAAACCGTGCACCGTGCATATTGGCAATACCTCAAGACGGCCATTCGCAGTCTTTGGCGAATTCGTACGTTATACTCGATGCCATGTCCAGACACTGAGTCAGCACATGTCGGAATGCGCAGACCGGGCGATGGCCCATGGAAAACGTGCGTCGCAATCCCAAGGATAGCCTGTGTAGATGTGGTAGGATGAGCTACGTAAAAACCGCATACAGATGTGCACTGACGCCTACCTCAGGACCCGCTCACTATGGCACAAGCCATTGGGCCAGCCATGAGGCAATTAATCGACCCACTTAGCTCTGCGTTGAACCTCTCCAAAAGGGGACAGCCGTCAAACATCCTCCAGCAGTCAGATCGGCGCGGAACGTCATGTTGCAAGAGCAGCATCTGGAGCCAACATCTCGTCTATCGCTTTCGCGGACTTGTCAATCTGCGCCAGGCAAGCATCAAACCACTTCCGAGGGTCCTTCGCCTTCTCACCGCCTCCCTTCGCCTGCCGCCCCACTATTCAAGCTCAAGGCTCCCATCTGGTTCGTAATCTCCGAGTCCGACGGCAACAGGGGTTCGGCCAGAGCTGATGCATGCATTTGAGTCATGGCATCGGCGAACGCTGCGACTGCTGAACGGAGCGTGGTCGGCTTCTGTGGGGCATACAGGGCAGCAACCAGCTCTTCCATCGCCAGCACGACAGCGTGAGACCGGGCCGGCAGCGCGTCCAGAGCAGCAATGAGGGCATCAGATGTTGGCTGAGACATCGAGACACGCGAGAGTACGTCGGGTACGACGCGCTTGTGCAGGAGGGTGCCAAAGCGTACGAGGGGTTGAACCTTGAGCAGAGGTTTGCATCAGCGAACCACCGATGGGTCGGAGAACACATACCTTCTTCACGCGCTCCAGCTCGACTTCAGACATCTTCTTCGTTGAGCCAAAGCCCAGCTCGTCAAATTCATCGTCGAATTCGTCGTCGAAGTTGTCGTCTAGTGACCCATCGCCTTCCTCCGCGGCATCCTCCACCATCGCGTTGATGTCGCTGGAGGAGTCCTCTAACATCCCCCGATCTTCCTTCCAGCGCATCTTCACGGCAGCGAGGTTATCGGCAGGAAGTTCCCGTCGAGCCTGTTCGACGAGATCGTGAACGGTGCCGGTGCGCACCAAATACTCCTCTCCAGAGTCTTCGACAAAGGTGCCTGCCAGGGAGATAACAGCCTCACATATCTCGCGCGCTGACCGGCGAGCGTATGACGATAGGGTAGAGCCATGGAGATCGAAAAGAGTAGCGCAGGTCGCGATTGATGTTATGGCCGCTCCAAGATCGCTGATAGGTCCTAGAGCAGCTTTCGGTGCAGGAGCAGAAGGCCGCAGAACCAGGGTCAGTTTTGTCGTAGAGGTGTAGATAAGGGTCAGGAGTGTTTGGTAGTCTTTATGAAGCACTGCAGGCGTAGGAGGAGTTGCGAGAAGGGAAGTTTGCGTCGAGGACAGAGGCTGGTTGAGGGCATTGATGGCGGCAGAACATGTGTCTCTCAACAGTCGCAACGCAGAGAGAGCTGTAGACTGGTGTCGGTCAACGTCCGCTGGAACGATGCAGGGCGCAGGACATGCCTTTCTCAAGTTCAGCTGTTTTTCGAGATTCGCTCATGGTGGATGGAAGGCAGGCACAACGGGCGCTAATTGAGGTTGCTCGGTATAAATTCTGAGCGGTCGACAATGAGAGGCTCAGATGGTGACTTGCGGTCCCTTGCTTATTAGCACACTATTCGTACAGTAACATACACAGACAAACGTCCACCACTACAACATAGCACGCAGTTCAAGAGGAAGCCGCAACCGCGGTAGACGGAAGCAGCAACAGATTTTCCTTTCGAACCGGAAGCGCCCTTGCTCCTGCCCCAGCGAACACCGACAGTCTCACCGTCGATCTCGAGTCCATTGGACCATGCCTGGGCTGCAAGCTCGGCGGTCGCTCTGTCCTTCCAGTTCACGAAAGCGCATCTTCGATGACAAGTCAGCTTGACCGGTCCGACAACTTCGACAACGCTCAACATACCTCGACTTCGCGACGTATACGACGGATTTCAGCTGCGAGGGTTGTACACCAGGCAGTGATTGCAGCACTCGCGTGCGAACGCTCTCTTCAGAAGCTGATGCCGGCAATGATGAGAGGAAAAGCGATGTCTGGAGGTTGTCTATAAGCCCATGCTAAGCTTCGCTCAAGCTGCTACTTACGATGTTCTGGTCTTCTGGCGGCTGAAGACCCATAGATGCTGCATGAGTTGCAAGGATCTTCTTTGCCACAGGGTCATTTCGACCATGGTATCTGTCCTGAATATTTTGCTTTGACAACTCGTTCTGCACTGGCGTTTCGTGGCTGACACGATAAGATGTCAGTAACAAGAGCATTGTAGACCATCCATCTGAAGGCTTACCGGTAGGGGCATGCATCGCCTCGATTGCATTCTCCTTTAGCGTAGAAAGAGCAAATGTGAGGCCGGTTGCGCTTGTAGTAGGGATCAGTGCGAGCAAGTTGCTTCAACATCTCCTTTCCGGCGCTCGATGCATGGCTAACATCGAGCAGGGACTTCGCGCCATCAAGCTATATAGAAGTCAGAACAGATGGCCACATACATGGAGTTCCGTTGAATCGAACGCACCTTGCTCTCCATGTTTTGAGCGAAGTATTCCCTGTTGATCTCGCTAGTAGGTGCTCCACTCTCAATCCCAAGCGCGGTGTCGCGAACTTGAGTAGGTAGGCCGTATTCCAGATCAAGAAGGCAAGTTTGGCAAACGTTCTTTATCTTTGCGCACGTCTGGCAGATCACAGTCGTCTTGAATCGCATGCCAGTGCCAGGGTTCCAACGGAATACGGTGAAGGGACGTGCGCATGTGCCACAAGAGCGACCAAACTCCTGCTTCGACTGGAATACACCTCTGCAATCAGCATATCTGCAAGTACCACCGCTTGTGCGGGACATACCATGCGAACGAATGCATTGTCGCCCAAGCCTGAATGGCGGTTTGAGCGTCATGAACACGATGCAGTACATGGCCAACTCACAAGTTTCGCACAGGATAGGAAACTCGCTCTGCTCCCAGCCAGCTTTGTTAATGTCAGACTTTGGCATTCTGTACAAGTTGGATTAGAGAGGCGGTCCCAAAGAGAGCGAGAGCGAGAGTATCAGAGTGGTGGCGGTCGAACCGCTGCTTGAAGCGACGCTCGAGTCTGACCGATGCTCGACCGCACCATTAAGCGCCTTGCTTAGTCAGCGACTACCGAACTCTCACAGGGCGTCTCTTCCAAGTCGGGGCCCGGGGGCGGTGTGGCTGCAACCTCCAGCCACATCGTAACTTGAACAGGCACGCGCCGTAAATCATTCCACCCGTACAGTATGTGCGCATGGACTATGTTCATCACTCTGCTTATGACCCATGAAACTATCAGGAAACATAGTCAACGCCCCCCGGGTACACTCCCACCTGCTTCCAAGTGGGTTCATAATCAACTCTTCGTTCTACGGTTGCCAATCATCAATAACAGGTGGTTTGCTGCACTTCAGAGCACTCGTTTGATCAAGGCATTACCAGGGCCCCCCAACTGGGCACTGTACAGTTGACACTAGACGCCATGTCGTCCAACGGCGCGTCATTCCTTCCTCGGCTCGAGGCTGTATTCTACGCTGTCTTCGATGTCGAGCAAGGCCCAAAGATTGTCACTCAAGTACCGGAGGCTCTGATCGCTACCTCTTCGTCTTCTGGCCATACTTCTGGATCGAGCAGCACCCTATACGCGTCTTCACCTGTTTTATCAACACCGTCACTTGTGGATCTGGAATCTCCGACAAGGCAACCTTCGAGCTCGACTTTGTCCTCTCCGTCTGCGCCTAGGCAAGAGAGCAGAAGCTTGCTTTCGCCGCAGAAGAGCAATCCTCCGAGCAACCGGTTCTTCTTCAACTTTGACGACATCTCCAAATATGTGATCCCTCCAAAGGCCCTGTGTGGCAGGCTTGTCACTTGCGCTACGAAAGGCCATCGCATACTCGGGTTTCCCGTCAGACTGGACGAGGAGTACTATCCCCGCAACTACTTCCTGTATAATGTCTGCTTTGTCTTCGAGCGCACCGCAGACCTCAGCTGTTACGAACCCGTGGCGAGGAAAGTCAGCCGAGTCCTGACTACCTGCGAGGTGCGTCAGGCTCTCCGCAATGTCTAGAAGTTGTCGTTCTGAGAGAATATCAGAAAGAATCGCGGTTTCTGTCATCTCCTCGCAGCGCACCGGCTGTACATACCATCCTGGAACAGCTATACGAAGACCTGAACTCGTACTCTGAGACATCTATTCCGATAGACCCGTTCAACTCAATCGAGCTGAAGATATTTCCCTTCTATCCTAACCCTCCACCGGTCAAGGACTGGCAGGTACCACTCGCTCTCATCAACCTGACTAACAGGATAGAGCCAAACTGGGACTTGACCATCGTGAAGGTACCCCCAATTGTCGTAGCTCGTAGAGCGTTTGACTGACGATTTTGGGGTAGATATGCCCCTATATCGACGGTACCAACCATGTCAGTCGGATTGCACGGCTAGCCAACTGCGACCCCAACCTCACACGCCTCGCCATATCCCACTTACTGTGAGAAACATCGTTTCTGTCCTGGAGTTGTACTGACGACAGGTATTTACAGCTACTATCAAGTGATAATGCTGATTGACATTTTCCAATACTCCAACATGTATACTCTGCGCAAGAGCATACAGTGGCTGGCCGATGAGACGCATATCATGGAGGAATGTGGCCCGTATGTGACAAAACCAGGTCCGTGTCACCACAACTCTGCATGAATCATACGTTAACGGGATGCGGCCTAGGCTGGGTCATCCCGGACTGGCCCAAGCTGCTCCATCTGTACTCGCGATTCAAAGCGGACAAGACCGTCCGAGAGTGGATGGAAGAGTACGACGTGCACAAACTCGGAATCGACGTACGAAGGTTCACAAGCTTTGGCGTCATCAAGGTAAGATTCACACTAACCTCTCCCGTCAAAGCGGCTCATGCTAACACGTCGCCAGGGCTTCTTGCGTCGCGTCCACCGCTGGCCAATACTCCTCTTCAACGGCGCCAGCGCAGAGCAACCGTCTGAAAGGCGGACAAGCATGGCCTCTCTCGGTCGCAAGCGAGGAAAGAGCTTCGCTTCCACAGTACAACCATCCGCAAGCCCTCCCATCCCTCGCACCGAGCCTGAGACCCTACGTGTTCGTGGCCGAGCTCCCGAAGCGCAACCCACCATTGCCTCCGCCGGCGCCGAGATCGTCGCCATCTCGCCCACCACCAGCCGCGTCGTACCGACTCGCCGCGCGAGCGCTGCAGAAAGCTCGCTCGAGATCCTCCGCAGCCGTGACGGCCGCAAGCCGCTCCACGACCGGGCATACCAGACGATGTCGCGCCTGTACGGACGGGCGGAGGCAGCAGCTGCGCAGAAGGCGGCCCCACGCCACAGTCATGCCGCTACTCGATACATCTCTTCCTCTTCTCCCGATGCGTTGGCAGGTGGGATGGCGGTCGATCCGCTGGATAGCGAGCACTCGAGTGGGGGACGGTCAGCGACGTTGGGCATATTCAGACCGCGCGTCACGCGCGAGTCGTCGGCATCGCATGGAATGCTGCAGGGCGCGGCGCAATTCCCACCAGAGCTCCTTCCCTTGCTTGACGGAGAGCACCATACCGACGAGATTTGCACGCGGTTTGAGGTAGGATGGCCCGTCTTGCGACAGTGGCTATTTGCTGCGGGCGGTGCGAAGGATGGGGACGAAGAGTTTGGCCAGATTTCAATAATATACAGATAGGACATACTAGCCCGAGTCTATTATACTTGCTGGTATGAGTACATGTGCGATTATAGGCGAGATCCCACCTCGCTCTGTCTGCCAAATAGCAGAGAACACAAAAAGGAGGTGCGCCGCAAATCATGACAACGTTCTGTTGGCATTCACGTAGCCAACACCGTAGCACGAGAAGATGAGATCGGTGGACTCGGGATCGGATGGATCAGCGGGAGCAATTTTAAATGCTGTCCCAAAGGCTTGCTTCACGTCGCGCAGGAATTGGATTCTGCGCACGGGTTCCCGTCAGCATGGGTCATGCAAACATGGATGTGGAGAACTAGGCTTACGTTCGCGCGGTGGGTTCACCTAGTCGACACCGGCCGACGTCCTCGCTGCCGAGCACCATCATGAGCAGCACAAGACTTTGATGATGTCTGTCGACTGCGCCTCCCCTACGGATCTCAGCGAGCAGAGACCGCGCTGCGAGCAACGCGATGTCCTCTGGGGGAACGCCAGGTTGTGAGATTGCCTCCGCGCAATGCATCGCTCCCGTGGTCGATTCCGCAAGTAAACTGAGAGCATAACCAGGAGACCTGTAGTGCACCGTTGAGCGACTTCACGCAGAGGAAAGCACAAGATGGAACGTACTTCCCGCTCTCCTCACCCTTGTAGACATCGGAGTAGAGGTAGATGTCGGGTATATAGCGGTTTAGAACAGACCGGGCAGCTTCGATCATGCGGTTTGAGAACTGTGGATTCACGCGAACGGCGTGCCTATGCAAGAGCCATTAGCTGAAACCTTGACGGTACCAAAGTGTGCCTAACTTACGAAATCCCTCGTATCCGCTTGATCCTCCCAGGGTCAACGAAATTCAACGTTTTGACTTGCTTGACTATGGGGCACAAGAACTGAACTTCACCCCCTCCCGATGGTGCACTTCCTCGCTTTTTGATCTGATGAGAAGGCGTGAGTGGTTTGCACAAATTTGCATGGCCATTTTGACTTACTCGCAGCTCCAGGCCGTCTGACACGCCAAACAGTTGCAGATGGGGTAGGGTAACGGTGCGGATGATGTCAACCTAGAATGTCATCGGGTTGAGTGATGCTGCACAAAGAACCACAATAAATAAGCGACGCACGGAGAGGTCGTGCTCATCGGTAGTGATGCCCTTCAATGTGAGCGACAGAGGTTTCTTCGCGAATGGCGCAAGCATAATAACGGGCTCCAGGAAGTATCCAATCGAGCGCGATAGCGGGCACTCATGCGTGACAGATCCACCAGCGATGATTCCGGGCTTCAGCAAGACAGCAGTACCTATGGTTCCACGACTTTAACCAGGGACTGTGGCGACAGGATCACTTGTAACTCACCAGTGACGGAAATCTCGATGACCGTGCCATTTGTGACCCTCTCCAACAGTCTGAGCAAACTGACTTCATAGTCTGATCACGACAAAGACGTCAGCAAACCACAAATACTGATGTTCACTGTGGCATACCTCTCAGACCAGGGTTCTTGTCGTCTGAACGAATTTTGTCTATCCGGACCGGTTTGCCGCTGAGGATCGACAAGACCAGTCGGTGTCTAAGGTACTGGTGACCGCTGAAGTGCAAGACAGTAGGCGTCTGCGCCATTTTGTACCAAAGCTTGCTCTAGGAGAGAAGGCAAGCAAGGCGAGTGAGGGAGCAGTCGAGCAAAGGACGGAAGGCAAGCAGCAGACAAGCGCCGGGCTGCTCGATCAAAAAGTGGGAAGCGCCCATGTAAGATATTACCCCGGATGCGGCGAGCGCTTAGATGACTACATACGCTTCGCCTCGACCGTACCGCCTGTGGCTACTCAGGCGGACATCTCTTCTACGCGCTCCTTGTTTCTCTTGTCTGTCGTACGATGGCTGCTGCCGCTGTGATGAACGGAAATGCGTCTTCAGCCGACTGGGAGGGCCGCTACTACCATGTAGACCAGATCCTCGATAGACCAGGTCCACGCACCGACCCATCGTTCCTCGCAGGCGATGAGGTAAGCCTCTGCGACCGTGAATCTGAATGTTCTCTTACCCCAAGGTCTAGGTGAAGGACTTCCTGAGGAATAAGTGCAAGATTCTGGTGATCGGAGCCGGCGGTCTTGGATGCGAGATCCTGGCGAACCTCGCATTGTCTGGCTTCAAGGACATTCATGTAATAGACATGGACACGATCGACATCAGTAACCTGAATCGCCAATTCCTCTTCAGGTGAGCGGAGCGATTACATCTCAAAGCATCGTTGCCTAACATGCATTAAGGCCAAAAGATGTCGGGAAGTCGAAAGCAATTGTGGCTGCCGAATTCATCATGAATCGGGTGCCCGGTGTCAAGGTCACCCCGTATGTGCAGTCCGCGAGTGCTCCATTCAGTGATGTCCTGACATTGCATGTAGTTACTTTGGCAAGATCCAGGACAAAGATGAGGATTACTACATGCAGTTCAATTTGGTGATCTGCGGTTTGGACTCTGTCGAGGCTCGGCGATGGATCAACGCCACGCTTGTCAACATGGTAGACCCAGAGAACCCGGAGAGCCTGAAGCCACTCATTGATGGTGGCACAGAGGGTAAGCCTGACCTTCTAGCACCCGAGTCCCCGACTGACTAAGCCATGGCAGGCTTCAAGGGTCAAGCGCGTGTAATCTTACCCACTGTCACTTCCTGCTACGAATGTTCCCTTGACATGCTCAACAAACCCACCGCATTCCCAATATGCACCATTGCCAACACTCCCCGTCTACCCGAACACTGCATAGAATGGGCGTCAGTTCTAGAGTGGCCCCGTGTACACGGTGGTAGGTCTCTGGACGTCTATGCCGCATGCGTGAGGCTGATTATTTGGCAGACAAGAAGATGGATACCGACAACCCGGAGCACATTCAGTGGCTATACGAGGTCGCACTTCGACGTGCACAGGAGTTCAAGATTGAGGGTGTCACATATTCGCTCACCCAAGGAGTAGTCAAGAATATCATTCCCGCGATTGCTTCGACGAACGCTATCATTGCAGGTTTGCGTCATAACGGATCTCCTCATAGCTACTGCATACTAATGCCTTGTGCCGCAGCATCGTGTTGTAACGAAGCGTTCAAGATCGCAACTAGTTCAGCGGCGTACCTGAACAACTACTTCATGCTGATCGGAACGGACGGCGTCTACTCGTACACGTTCGAGCACGAGAAGCGTGAAGACTGTCCTGTATGTGGTGGTGAGGCGCTTGACATTACGATCAGCAAGGAGTGGACCGTGGACCGGCTCATCGAGATGCTTGTTGAGAGGCAAGATATGTACGTTGATTATACACTTCTGTGCGATTCATATCTTGACTATAGTTCCATAGCCAAATCAAGAAGCCGTCGCTATCCACGCCAGGAACTCACATCTACTTCCAAGCACCACCGCAGCTGGAGGAGGCTACGCGTCCAAACCTGGAGAAGAGGGTGTCAGAGCTGGTTCCAGATGGTGGAGAGATCACGGTTACTGCTACTACTCTCCCGTTCAGTCTCTCCTTGCGTGTCAAGTACACCTAGACTTGGACAGACTAGATGCCATCCCTCACATGTTTCTTGCTATCCGTGTCGTACTGCACGCTGTCCCCTTGTAAGGTCGGATATTCCGAAATGTAACTTAAACACATCACTCCGTGCGTGCTCGTCTCGAAACGGACCGCGTCTGGTTGGTAGGATTCAGGACGATCTTCAGTGAGGCTTGAATGAAGCTGAAGCTACCACCATCGCGTTCACGTCGGAGGGAGTGGCCCGGAGCGCCGGGGACCATGGTAGGCGCTTGTCGAAAGAGGTGACTTTCGCCGTTCCTGGATCGTCCGGTGTTCGTCCACCATGACCGCGACGGTATGTCGAACGCGTCTTCCTCGACATATCTTCCGTACCGTGCAACTACGAAGATGCTACTCAACGCCAGCGCATCCTCCAGTCACGCTGCTCGGAAAGGAGTACCCCAGGGACGCGACCACGAACATCACGTCTGCCATTATAGACAAGGTCGGGCGTAACCTCTATATGAACCCCTCTCACCCCTTAGGCATCCTCCAATCCCTCATCTCCTCGCATTTCCGGGACTTCAACTCCATGACCGGCGTCCCGCCCATCGTTACCCCGGCGCAAAACTTCGACGACCTCGGTTTTCCCGCGGACCATCCCGGTCGGTCTGTGACGGACAGCTACTACATCAACCGCGACCTCATGCTCCGGACACACACATCCGCGCACGAAGTGGAGGTATTCGCGCGTGGGGAGCGCAAGTGGTTGCTCTCAGCCGACGTGTACCGGCGCGACGAGATCGACGCGTCGCACTACCCCGTCTTCCACCAGATGGAGGGCGCGCGCGTGTTCTCCGCGGACGCGAACGGCAAGGCCGAGGTGCAGGAAGACAACGAGCGGCTTTCGCAGCACCTGGCGCGGTCAAATATCATCATCGAGGACGTGCCTCATATTACCCCGACGAACCCCCGGCAGAACATGCATAACCCGGTGCTCGCAGAGCTCGTCGCGCACAACCTGAAGCTGTCCCTGAACAGCCTCATGTTGACGCTGTTTGGGGATAGGGCAAGCGTGAACGCAGGCGAGCCGCTGCGCGTGCGGTGGATAGAGGCGTACTTCCCGTTCACGACACCGAGCTATGAGGTGGAGGTGTTCTTCCGCGGAAAGTGGCTGGAAATTCTCGGATGCGGAGTTGTGCAGCAACAGACCCTTGACCGTGCCGGTACGTACGGATCCCTTGAGTCACAGGCTTGTATTTCAATACTAGTGTTGCAGGTGTGCCAGACAGTATCAGCTGGGCCTTTGGACTGGGACTGGAACGTATTGCTATGATTCTCTTCTCGATACCTGACATCCGCTTGTTCTGGTCACAAGATCCGCGCTTTTCCTCTCAGTTCTCGGCTGGGCAGATCTCTACCTTCAAGCCGTACTCGAAATATCCGGCATGCTACAAGGACGTAAGCTTCTGGCTGCCGGACACTGGGCTGCATGACAACGACTTCTGTGATCTCGTGCGCGACACGGCTGGTGACTTGGTGCAAGATGTCGTACTGGTAGGTCGCGAGTCCCGGATATGTGTGATTCGTTGGCTGAGCGCGCATGTCAGATTGACTCGTTCACGCACCCGAAGACGAATCGCAGCAGTAAATGCTATCGTGTCAACTACTGTTCTATGGACAAGTACGTGCGAGCCCAAAGCGTACAGACCGGACTCTGACTGCGTATTACATATAGGTCCCTGTCTAATGAGGAAGCGAATGCGGTCCATGCACAGGTCATCACAAACCTCAAAGACAAGTTCGGAGTAGAGATTCGATGATGAGATTAATGGTCGTCGATACTATGATATGGTCTACCACTCTGCTCCTGCACTCATCCCCCAACGCGTCGTTCCACTCGACGTGTTCCTACACTCGGCTCCCGGCATCCATCATGACTGGGTATCTTGCACGACGCCGACCTGCGCTGCACGCAACACTCGGTCCTTGATCATGTAACCGACCTTCTGGGTGTCGAACACCGTGCCGGGCTCCTTCCCTGGGATAGGAACCTGGTAGAGGGCTTCGTGCAAGTTCGGGTCAAACTTCTCGCCGACGGGATCATAGGGCTTGACGTGATGCTTGAACAGGGTGTTCAAGAGTAACCGCTGCGTTGACTCCACGCCTTCGTACAGTTCGCGAAGGTACGTTTCTGGCGTCTTCTCGGCGGAGGCGGGGGACGAAGATGATGAGGTGGCGTCGGTAGAGGATCCTTCTGGAGGAGTCACGAGCTCTTTGGGAACGGACTTGAGAGCCATGCTAAGGACATCGACGGTCTCGAGGAGGTCCTTGGCGAATTTGGAGATAGCAAAGTCGCGTGCCTGCTCCTTTTCCCTCGCAGCATTACGCTGCAGGTTGAGGTAGTCGGCTTGCAGGTACCGTAACCGGCTCTGTAGATGAAGTAAGCATGCGTTCCGTCATGTTCGACTGCAATCGAAGTAGCCGCGGGCATAGGTAGGCAGGGTACTCACCATGCAGTCAGCGACCTTGGACTCCTCTGCCTTGAGCTTGTGCAGGAGCTCGGTCTCTGGTGAGACCTCGACTTCGTCCTTCTCGTTTGCTTCCGCCTCACCGTTCTGCGCTCCAGACTTGTCCGCTGACTGTGACTTGTCGTCGGAGTAATGCCGCGAGCTCATCGCGAGGGCAGCTCTCCGTGCGACGGCGGGAGTAGCGGAACGGGCCAGCGTGCGCGAAGAGAGCGCGCCGGTGCATGAGCGGAAGATCTGGGCAGCCTGTGCGTTGAACATGACGATGAGGAGAGGGGAGAGACGGACGGAGGTGGACGGTGGACGGTGGGTGGTCGGATGACGGAGGTGAGCAAGACGCTGGCAGCGCTCAAAGGCCAGCTCGGGAAATTTTGGAAGGAGGTCACGTGCGGCTATACCTCTTAAGAGCCTCGGTGTAATTCTGGGTTCGCATTCAAGAGCCCATACAGCCAATCCCTCTACTTAAAGCCGGGTGACTCGACAAGCAAGCTCTCTCCTCGTCCTCCATCTTCCCGTTCGCCCACCCGACGCGGACGCGGAACTCCTCAAAAAATACGCGAAAAATCGCAGGCGTCGTGAGAGGCACGGGCCAAAACGCGAGCCAATCGCGCGCTACGCGTCGTTCCCCTGCCTGCCTCTAAAGGGAATTCGAGATGCGGCGATTTCTGCAGGCAGCAGCCTCATATCGCCCCGCCCTCTCTTCTTTCCTCCACGCTCGCACCATGGCCTCGACAGCACAGGGCGCGAAGATCATCGATGGTACCGCGGTCGCAAAGTTCGTATCCAGCTCCTCCTGCGTCCTCCACACGCTCACCTGCTCTCGCTCGATGTGCACAGATCTATCCGCGAGGAGGTCGCGGGCAGGATCAAGTCCCTGCAGTCGCAGTACCCCCGCTTCCGCGCTAGCCTTGCTATCATTCAGGCTGGCGAGCGCCCCGACTCGTCTGTCTATGTGCGCATGAAGGCCAAGGCTGCCGAGGAGGTCGGCATCCACTTCAAGCACGTCAAGGTCTCTGAGGAGGCCGAGGTGGCTGAGATTGTGGACATCGTCCAGAAGCTCAACGAGGACGATTCCGTCAGCGGTATCCTCGTCCAGCTCCCTCTCGGCTCTCATGTCGGTGCTGACGGCGAACGGACCGTCACCGAGGCTGTCAGCCCGAAGAAGGATGTCGACGGGTAAGTGTCTGCAGCTCCATGGGCGGCGTCGCGCGGGCACCCGTCACCCCCGTGTTTCATTGGGTTCTGTCGGTGCGCTGCGTCCTACGTATTTCCCCATACTCTTGAAGCTTCCACGTGTATCACCTCGGCTGCACTAGCGTGAGGCTCCTGTGCACGCGACTTGAGTGGAGGTTATGGTACCGACCCGCGCGTGGGGCCAAATCGGCGTGAAGCGCCCACACACTATGTGCAGTAGTGCTGATATTGTCGTTCTTCAGCTTTCACGCGTACAACATCGGCCATCTGTCATCTCGTGCTTCTGATCCTCTGTTCACACCCTGCACGCCTTCTGGTGTCATTCGTCTCCTGGATTCTACTGGCGTTCAGATCGCTGGCTCTCGCGCAGTGGTCCTCGGTCGCAGTGACATCGTGGGCAGTCCTGTCGCGGCTATGCTCCGTCACCGCGACGCGACTGTCACTCAATGCCACAGTCGTACCAAGAACCTGGAGGAGATCGTACGTGTTTCCCATCATGGTGTGAAAAACATCCCATTGACCTGTTCGCGACTCAAAATAGGTAAGGCAAGCTGACATCGTCGTCTCTGCTATCGGAAAGCCTCAGTTCGTCAAGGGTTCGTGGATTAAGCCTGGTGCTGTTGTCATTGACGTTGGCACGAACTACATTCCGGGTGAGCCGCCTCACTTGACTTGCAGCGGGGCAAAGCTGAATTAGAATGGCCAGATGCCACCAAGAAGTCAGGTCAGCGCCTCGTCGGCGATGTCGATTTCGAGTCTGCCGCTGCTGTCGCCTCTTACATCACCCCCGTGCCTGGAGGTGTGGGTCCTATGACGGTCGCTATGCTCATGGTGAACACCCTGAACGCCGCTGAGCGCCTCTGGGAAGAGACTCGCTCTCGCCGCGTCAAGCCCCTCAAGCTCGACATTCTGGAGAAGGTCCCGAGCGACATCGAGATCGCGATGGCGCAGACCCCGAAGCCTATCGCCGAGCTCGCCCACGAGCTGGGTCTGCACCCCGATGAGGTTGAATTGTACGGCAAGTACAAGGCTAAGGTCGAGTTGAGCGTCTTGAAGCGTCTTGAGCACCGCAAGGACGGCAAGTACATCATCATCTCTGGGTGCGTGTTGAAACAATAGTTGGGACTTGCATGGGACGAGACGATTGACGTTCTTCACCAGTATCACGCCCACGCCTCTTGGTGAGGGCAAGTCCACGACTACCATTGGTCTTGCTCAGGCACTCGGTGCCCACCTTGGCCGGCCTGCCTTCGCGTGTGTCCGCCAGCCCAGCCAAGGTCCTACCTTCGGTATCAAGGGTGGAGCCGCTGGTGGAGGCTACAGCCAGGTCATTCCCATGGACGAGGTACATTGGCCCCGCCTATCTGTTCGCTACATGCTGCTAACACACCTCCTAGTTCAATTTGCACCTGACTGGTGATATCCACGCTGTCACTGCTGCGAACAACCTTCTTGGTGAGTTTGGCCCATGCAATAAGTGAGACACGATGCTGAGAAGTCGTCCAGCTGCCGCTCTTGATGCTCGCATGTTCCACGAGGCTACTCAGTCAGACAAGGTAGGTATACAATACGCTAATTGTGTTCTCTGTACCCACGAACGATTGTACAGGCGCTCTACAGTCGACTCGTCCCGACTCAGAAGGGCAAGCGTGAATTCGCCCCTCTCATGTTCAAGCGCCTCCAAAAGCTGGGCATCAACAAGACGGACCCGAACGAACTTACACCTGAGGAGATCAACCGGTTCGCCCGCCTCGACGTCGACTCCGACACCATCACCTGGAACCGAGTCCTTGACACGAACGACCGTTTCCTCCGCAAGATTACGATCGGTCAAGCTCCTACGGAGAAGGGTCACGAGCGCGTGACCGGCTTCGACATTGCAGTGGCTAGCGAGTGCATGGCCGTCCTTGCGTTGACGACCAGCCTTGAGGACATGCGTGAGCGTTTGGGCAACATGGTCGTGGCGACTAGCAAGCGCGGGGAGCCCATCACCGCCGACGACCTCGGTGTCGGAGGTGCCCTCGCGGTGCTCATGAAAGACGCCATCAAGCCCAACCTCATGCAGACTCTCGAGGGTACCCCCGTGTTCGTTCACGCTGGTCCTTTCGCGAACATTGCTCACGGTAACTCCTCCATCCTCGCGGACCGCGTCGCTCTCAAGCTCGCAGGTACGGAGGAGGGCGACTCCCCCGACCGTGTCGGCTATGTCCTCACCGAGGGTGGCTTCGGCGCTGACATGGGCATGGAGAAGTTCTGCAACATCAAGTGCCGCGTCAGTGGCCTCACTCCCGATGCTACTGTCATCGTCGCCACTACTCGGGCGCTCAAGATGCACGGCGGAGGTCCTGACGTGACCCCCGGCAAACCCCTCGCCGACACCTACACGAAGGAGGATCTTGTTACGCTCCGGGAGGGCTGCAAGAACTTGGCGAAGCACATCGAGAACTCGCGCAAGTTCGGCGTGAAGGTCATCGTTGCCATCAACCAGTTTGCGTGAGTAGCGTTGTGGAATCTACACACTTTGTGAGACCTTATTGACCATATACCTCTTCTTGATAGCTCGGACACCGAAGCCGAGCTCCAGCTTGTGCGCGAACAGGCTCTGGCTGCTGGTGCGGATGCCGCCGTCGTCAGCAACCACTGGGCAGAAGGTGGTGCTGGTGCCCGTGCTTTGGCGGAGGCTGTTATCGCTGTTTGCGAGAGCCCGTCCAACTTCCGCTTCCTCTACGATCTCAACCTTCCCATCGAGAAAAAGATTGAGATCATCTCAAAAGAGATCTATGGCGCAGACGGCATCGAGCTTAGCGAACAGGCTCAGAAGCAGATCGAGACCTACACCAGTCAAGGCTACGGGAACCTTCCGAGTAAGTGCCTCGCGTTCCTGACTGGAGAATGCACATTTGTTCTGACTCTTCTATAGTCTGCATGGCGAAGACTCAGTACTCGTTCTCGCACGATCCCAAGCTCAAGGGCGTTCCCACCGGTGAGTAAATCCTCGTATTGGGGCGTAATTTCTCATTTTTAACCCTTCGCACCAGGTTTCACCATTCCCATCCGCTCTGTTCGCCTCTCCGCGGGTGCGGGCTTCCTATACCCCCTCCTTGGCGACATGCAGACCATGCCCGGCCTCGGCACGCGCCCTGGCTTCTGGGAGGTCGGCCTCGATCCCGAGAGCGGCAAGGTCGTCGGTCTCTTCTAGAGACCTCGTCGCGAGATACCACTAGACGCTATCTTCACCAGATAGCTCGCTCTTGCCACCCAGCGCAGATGCGCTGCACACCGTTCAACACGGAACAAGCGAGGCTTCATCTCCTCGCGGACGCGTGTCATCAGAATGCGGTAGAAACTATATGGCTCTCCGAGGAGAGGCGCCGCGCCGACGGAGGATGCGATGCGGTAGGACAACATACTTAGGCCGTTGGGTTACGAGGCTAAGCTTGCTATATGTATGTCCAGACGGGGCAGTGCGATCTCAACGATCGAGTTACATTTGTTGTGCTCTGTACGCGGTACATCATGGCTGCAGCAACTGGTGTTTGTTCCCAATCTGTCGTACTCCGGGCAGGTCTGCTTCCGCGACGGCGAAAATCCCCCTCAGTGACGTCTTCAATGTCCCGGGCCGTTCGCTGTAGAGCATATTGCGAACAGTAAGTTCGAAACAGTGCGCGCACCAGAGACGATCTTGGTGTACAGTAACATCGAAATTGCGCTCGACGACGTCGTCTGAAGCTGAGCCGGAAGCCCGGAACCGGGGCCTGTAGTGACTGTACTTATCAGTCACCGCCTTCACTGCATGGTTTCCTCTGCCCACCATGCACCTCTACAATCTAACCGTGCAATCACCCACAGCGATCATACAGGCTGTTGTCGGCAGCTTCTCTGGGACACGACTGCAAGAAGTTGTCGTCTCGCGCGGGACAAGGCTCGAACTCGTCCGCCTTGACTCTCAAACGGGCAAGCTATCGACAGTCATCGCAAGCGATGTTTTTGTATCCATCCACTGCCTTGCAACGCTTCGGATCACCGAGGTCCTGTACATCCGGATTCTTGCTGACATTCAAGTTTGTGGAAGGCGGTCGCGGTTTGGAATTGCTTCACAAGGTGCGCTTGTCAGACATTGGAAAAGTGCGTTTGGCTGACCACGTAACAGACGGAGATTGATGATGTTCCCCTTGCAGTACTTGGCTTCCAAGGACAACTAGCTGCCGGAATTGGGAAGGCCCTGCGGCTATATGACATCGGCAAAAAGCAACTGCTTCGTAAGGTTGTGAACAAGGTGCGTGAAGGAACTTGGATATGTTTTGTACATTGGCTCATGCCTGTGGGACCTACATAGAATTTCCCTCCGGCTATTGTCACGTTGAACACGCAAGGTTTTCGCATCCTTGTGGGAGATATGCAAGAATCCATCCACTACGCCGCGTACAAACCTCTGGAAAACCGCCTTGTCATATTCGCGGACGGACACGCAGGCTCGCTGGATCACCGCCACGGACAATGCTTTGACTACGACACTGTGGTGGCCGGTGATCGATTTGGCAATGTCCTTTGTCAATCGGCTGGACCCCAAGGTCTCTGAACAAGTCGACGACGACCCAGTGGGTGTAGGAATTCTCCACGAGAAAGGAGACCTCATGGGTGCCCCACACCAGACCAGGTTACTTGCTCACTTCCATGTGGGCGATCTCATCACTAGTCTGCACAAGGTATCGCTAGTCACTGGCGCACGGGAGGTGATTCTCTACACAGGTCTTCACGGAACCATCGGAGCCCTCGTGCCGATTGTTTCCAAGAGGACGTTGACTTCATCTCTACCCTCGAACAGCACATGAGGGCAGAGCAGCTTAGCCTGGTAGGTCGAGACTACCTTGCATGGCGCGGCTACTACGTTCCCGTGAAAGCTGTCGTCGACAGTAACCTTTGCGAGATGTTCGCTCGTCTTCATCCGCATCGGCAGAGTGTCGGGGAGGTCCTCAAGAAGTTCGAATAGCTCCGGGTCATGGCCATCGGTTTCTAGAATTGGCTCATAGGAGGGTTGGGTGCTTTATATGTATACAAGCACCCGTTCGGTCACTATATCTTGGTCAATAGTGGATTAGTTGCGTTGTTGTTCGTACATGAGCAAATGTCAATCACATTGTTTGTGAACTTGTACCGTAACTTGGTAAGCCTCCTGAAGGCTTCGTCACTTCAGTACGCGCCCTCCCAGGACTTGCGCTGTCCTCGAGTACGCGATATGTACAGGGGCGCTCACAGGGTGATGGGAAACAAGTCTCATTTAGTACCTTGTCGCAAGTTTACGATACTATGAGGTGCCATGTTATGCAGCGAGGCTTCGTCGCCTTGCAGGCAACTGTCATCAAAATGTGGTAAAGACTATATGGCTCTCCGAGAAGAGGGGCAGCGACAATTCGGTCAGGAGTCACGCTGGTTCACCGGCGTTACGTCCAGCCGCCTTCAGTCTCCGATCTTCCGCCCTCCGGGCAGCCTTGGCTTCGCAACAACGAGAGGCGTCTGTGAACCGAAGTTGGGGAAGGCGACGGCACTGCGAGGCGCCAGCGTGCCGCCCTGGTGGTCGGAGGTGATGTTGTTGTCTACTGCCGTGACTTCTCTGTCGTACGTGTTGCCCGCGAGGTCGACGTAAGAGAACGTGTTGGAGTTCGTGCCGTTGCCGGTGTTGCCAGTTGGGGCGGTTTGGAAGAATCCGCCTGGCGACACTAGGTGAGCGAACAGACGGGAGTACGGTATCGCGCGCGACTCACTGGCAAGCTGCCGTTCGTGGATCGTGGAGCCCAGAATAAAGGGCGCGGGCAAGGACGTGCGGTCGTAAGAGTGATCAAATGTGGCTACGACTGCGAAGAACGTCAGTTCGTGCTGTTCAAAATATCTATGACTCCGCTTACAATTGCTGCCATCGGGCGAGAGCACGGTCAGGTTGATGCTGAGGGGGTATGAGAACGTGTCGACAAGAGCTGGGACCCCATTGTGGGTGGACGAGAATGTCCCGCTCGCAGTCTGGAACACGTTCTGCGACGACGTGAGTGCCTGTAATACTGCCAAGTAGTATGAGGATAACGCGTACCTGGACGAAGGTGTTATCGAGGAACTGTTGTGTGTTCGAGAACTCCAAGTTCTGCGACCAGACGACATGCGTCGTCTTCCCACTTCCGCTCGTAATCTCCGCCTCGATATGGATGTTACGCGTCGCCGACACCGTGACGTTCACATCTCCGTTGTCGCCCACGCTTCCGGTAGTCTTGGAGACCGCAAACGGAGACGCGTCGTACTTGATAATCTTGCCCGTTGTCGGCTTCGACGAGGAGTCGGTGACGACCTGCAGGTTCCCGGAAACGAACCAGTTCTGGTTGATCGCGTGGTCGTCCTCTGCGGAGACGACGTCGAGGCTGATGTTGTGGGGGTTGCCGTCGGTGAGGACAGGGACGAAGGGAGTGAGGTCGATGAAGTATGTCGGCAGGTCGAGCGCTCCGTACGATGTGATGGGTCTACTTCAAGATCAGAGTGCGCCCTTATGACAATTAGCGACGCTCAACGCACCTCCATGCAGTCGGGACTATACCACCTGTGAAGATGACAGCATACCTGACGGTGGTTATGTTCAGCATCCGCAATTGCATATGAGATTAGGGCAAATGACATACGGGAAAGCAACTCCTGCAACTTGGCCATCAACCAACATCCGCACTTCACGGAACGGGCCGTCTCCGAACGTTGTGCCACTTGGCAAAGACGGAACGAACTCGTTCGCGGTATTGAAGTACTACCCCCCAGTAGCCAATATGAAATCCGGGTATCACCGTTGAGTAGGGAAGAATCGCTCACCCAGAACTCCTCATTGCCGTTTCCAGAGGCATACATCTCGGCGAAGATTTGAACAGCGTTGCGCGGCACAGTAACATTGAGCTGAACCGGACCCCTCTCACTAAAAGCATACAAAGCAACATGGGGATAACCTACCGAGAATACTGGAGGGACCGAGGCTTCGTTGCCTGTATCGTTGGCCAGCGTGGACACAGGGATAATCACATCCGCCTTTGGAGCTGGTGGATGACGTTCCGACGAGGCGAAGAAAGTCGCGTGCAGCGTAGCTGGATCGCATGCGTCAATAAACCGGGTTGCGACAATCGACGACCTTCACATACTCGCGTACTGTCCATCAAGTCCCGTCTCCAGCAGGTTGTCGAGCTGCAGAATGAATGTGCCAGGCTTTGCGAACAGAGGGGTATAGCGCGTGACGTCCTTGAGGTATGTCCAGATAATGCCGTCTCCTCGCGTCGGCTCTGGCGTCGAAGTGCGCCATACTGCAAGACAGGGCAGGATGAGTGGGTGTCTGATGAACCTCCTACTGTTGCGACGTACTCTCGACGTTCTGGAAGGTGAATATACCTTCGCAAGGGATGCGAAAGCGGAGTCAGCGTACGACAGCCAATTTAGAACGCCGTCGGACGTACCGAGACGATCGAACTGCGTCCCGTTCGAAGTGACAGTGAAGTTCAGGCTTATTCCTGCCCACGATCCAGGAGGCCCACAATCTGTCGGAGGACTGCAAGCACACCAGGCTCAACCGTCCGGCGACTTTCGGACGGAGAGATGAAAATGCCTTACGTGAACTGCACGACCTCAGCGCTGAAACGCAGACCGTGCTCAGCCACCCGGGACCCAGGGATGACCGATCGTATAAGACAAATGCGCACTCACAGTCCGAAGGAGAACCCAAAGGTGCGTCTGTAACGGGTGCGTCAGTCAGCTTCGGAGCCGAACAAGGGGACGAATTTGTTCATGTGGGTGTATGAACGGATATACAGCTGTGCACTTTGCACGCAGGTTTGGAAAGTGGCTCAAATACTCACTGCAGGATCTGGATCGTACATTGTTTCGCGTCCTGGGGCAGCGGCGGAGGTTGTGCGACTTGGAAGTCGACAAGAACGGCAGCGCGCACGGCAGACGAGGCCAACACGATGCCCGCCACCGCGAACTTCAGCACTGTAGCGAACGGGGAGAACATCTTACGTTCAGTGCCGCGACCTGCACTTGGATACGGACACTTGGAAGAGGACGGCAGGTCTCGCGGCCATCATCGTGTGCAAGTCGCCCATTTATATGTTGAGGCGGTGAGAACGAGAGTCGGCCCAGCGTGCTTCTCGACAGAAAGGTGGGATAGCGGCCATGCGGCCTCGCGGAGCTCACAACACCCGAAGTCCCAAGTGAGTTGCGGAAGCCTTTGCCGCCCTGATTGGAAGCTTATAATTGGGTAATGATACGGACTATGTGCGCGATAGCGCGATTGATGGCAGCTCCGAGGATGCGGCTCTGAGCACCTTTGCGCGGATTCGTGACTGCCTCCGAGAGTACATTGGTGAGATCTTAGGTTAACATTGGAAGCTTCATCTTCGTACGCAGTGTGCCTATAAGGGAGGAGCTGATCAGGACGGCGGCATGACTTCGAGCTGCGCCAAGAGAATGGTCCTGATTAACGGGTGAATAAATACCGAGGTCATAGAAGTAGTACATGTAGCGTAACAATGTTCGTCGGCGCACCGCGATGTTGTCGTCAATGGTACCCAAACCAGAGTGAAATCCGTCCATCGCCCAAGCCACCTTGTCCCTACCCCTCGCTCTTCCTGCGCTTCCTGCGCTTCTGGGCGATCGGATGACGATTGGTCATCCTACAGTTCGTGGTTGAATATCACGTCGTCGGTCGTGCGAACAGGGTCACGACTCCCGCCTTCACCGTCGACACCGCCCGCGGGGCGCCGGTCGCCGTACAGCCCGCCCTCAGGGTCCTCCGGGAACTCCGTCGTGGACTCGCTGCGCCGCGAGTACGTATCATCGTCCACCGCGCCTTTCGACTTCTTCTTCGACTTCCTCCTGCGCGTGGAGCTCTCCGCGACGGAGTACGCGTCCTCCGTGCGCGCCCAGCGGTCCTTCTTCTCCTTCTTCTTCTTCGACTTCTTGCGCGACGGCTCGGGCACCGCGTCCTCGAAGTTCGCGGGGTATCGCCAGCGGCCGCTGCCTGCGGTGTTGACGCTGCTGGCGTCGCCGTTCTGTCCGTAGTATCGCTCCTCGCGCGGGTCCCAGTAGCCGCTTGAACCGTTGGTGTTGTTGCGAGGGCGAGCGCCTGCCTCCTCGGAAGGCAGATCGATGCTAGAGCCACCCTCCTGTCCTTCTTCGTATGGCCGGTCCTCGAGAGTTGACCGGGGGAGGCGTTCGTTGTAACGGTTCGCCCATTGTGATCGCCGCTCCTTGCGCTTAATCTCGGAAGTGTCGACAAGGCCGTACTTCTGAATCCATTTCGGTGTCCGGCGGTGGTTCTTGTTGTTGCGGATGTTCTGCATATACAGTCAGTCGGGATGTCAGCGCTACCATGAAGGGCGCAACAGACCTGAATGTAGAAGTTATGGACGTGTCCTGCGCTCGCATGTGAGCGTGCGTAGAGACGACATGCGTGATGATAACGCACCGGGTATATAGCCACAAATGGTCAAGATCACGTTGAGCCAGAAGTCAGATCCAATCCCAAACCGTGCTGCAACAGCTAGAAGAAGTTGTCAGCTCAGAGTGCGACTTTCAACCGGTGCTATGATTAGGTACCTAGGGGAGGGAACAGCGTCCCAAATATGAAGAGCAGAACGGCATAGCCGTGGTGCCTCTTCGGAGTCAAGTCTACATTGTAGGTTCGCACGCGGTCCGCCATGGCGCGTCGTCAGAGCTCGCGCTTGTGCCTTCAGGTGGTTGGCGCAAGCGTATGCGGGGAGATAGGGGACGAGGAGGAGAGGGTGATGGAGGGTAGTGGGAGAGGAAGGGCGGGTGACTTTCTGGCGCTCTGGCCGACATACCCTATACCGGGCGTCTATCCGTCTATCGCTTGCACTCGCCGAGTCTCTTTCAAGCCAGGATTTGCGTTTGCGTTCCTTGCCATTCCCGCTCTCATAATATGCATACGGTTTGGACTTACATGTTCCGTCTGGTGGCCATGTGCACCACCGTATACATTCGAATTCTAGCATAAGTACAGCAGATACGTCGGAACTCCGCACTAGCACCCGCAGCACTCCGGCCCATGGATCATGGACTGTGCGCTACTGTAGTACTGTGCAATGACATCTGCTACGATGATGCGATACAGTTCTTGCACTTTATCAATGTTATGTCTTACTCCTTGACAGAGGTGGAGGTTGGCGAGCTGCCTACCGTCAATAAGGAAGGACAGAAAGTGACACTCACCGGCGCAAATGCGACAGGACAGACGGTCCGCGACCGGCGCTCACAGAAGAGAAGCGACCCGAGGGTCGAGTTCTTGCTCTGGGCCAAGAATCCCCCGGCATCTGTTTCGTTCATACACTGCACGCGAGCCCGTGACGCCAACGAGCTTGCCAGTTCCATACGTATCACGGTTGGCCGCCTCATAATAGCCGAGAAGATGTCTGGGATGCGGCGTACCTGACCAGTGACCAAAACACAAGCCCGCCCATGCATGTCATTGTTGCCAGACGTTGTTTATTTCGTGGAGCCGTCCGCAGCGCACCTTTCTGCGAGAGCCATTCAAGATGCACGTCCATGAGATCTGTTTGACTTTCTGAGGGACGGAAGGTATAGGGCGGGTGGGGTTCGACTCGAGGGAAGAACGGAGGACGCGGCGCTAGAACGCGACGCGGCTTGGTGGTATGGCGGAGTTTGAAACGATCATTAGGTGTTGGAACCAGGGCGTTATAGCACTGAGCAGTACTGTCCTCTCCTCCTCAGCCATTCATCCGCCCTCCCGCTCCTCATCCCCTCCTCGCCGTCATCCGCCGCTCGCGCACAGTCCGTATACATCGCAGAGCGGCCGCGAAATACCGCACACACCGCACAGACTGGCAGAACTCTTGCACACGCCACAAGGTGCGCCCAGCTGCCAGCTTTACCTAATGCGCACGCGCGACTAACTGCATCGCCGGCGCACTCGACAGATCCATCCGTAGACACGTCTCTACGCGTCCTTCCTCGCCCGCTCTACCTCTTGAGCTCTCCGTGCGATGGACCACGACTACAACGAACCCGCCGCTCTGGCGCTGTCGGACGTCGTGCACGACGAACCTCTCCCCGACGACCACCAACATCACCATCTCCACACGATCTCCCTCTCCTCGCCCTCGCGCCCGCATTCGCCCCCCGCACCGTCTCCTTTTCAGCACCAGCCCTCAACGCACGTGGCGCGCGATCCTCACGAGTTGCAGTACCCCAGCTCCCCGCCAGAACAAGACCATGACCACGCTCTTGCTCCAGGATTGTCCGCCGAGGGCATGCATAGCTATACCATCGAGCAGCTGGAGCGCGAACTCTCCAGCTTTTTGCACCACGGAAACTCTGCTACCTTCCAGGGTGCGGCATCACGACAGGACGGCGAAGAGGGCTCGGCGTCTTCCCCGGACCTCTCGGGCCAATTGCCACATGCAAGCGAATCCTCGATGGCGGACGTCGAGCGGGGCGTGGACGCTCTCGCGGGCATCTTTGGACTCAGCTTGAACAACATAGCAGCGATCATCCAGGCCGCACACTCGCAGGTCGCACCGGACGAGCGCGCCGCGGACGCGTTGACTGCATCGGACTCCGAGCTATCGCACAGAAGGCTGGAAGAAGACGTCGAGCAGAAGGCTACCCGGAGCGCTCCTGCGTTCCATTATCCTGCCAGCGACGCTGTTCCCATGCTCTCGCATTCTGGCAGCCCGACTGACGGTTCGGAGTACTACTTCGATGAAGAAGGCGAGAGCGAGCGGGAAGATGCATTTGGGGCTCAGGGCTCATCCTCGCCCATCGAACCCACCGAGCCGCCATCGCATCCCTCAGGATTCACGGATACGGACATCAACGATATTCTCAGCCATTTCACGCAGTTTGACCAGGAACCGCCGCCCGAGCCCGAACCAACACCTCCACCTGCAGCCCCATTACCTGACATCCCTCTACCCGCGCCACCAGTCCGTCCTCTGTCTTCTACCCCGCCACTAGTCTCTGCTCCCGTACAATCAACGTCGACGTCCATCCAGACCGCAACCTCCGCGCAGGAAGGACCTGTCGCTTCTACCTCCGCTCTTCCGTCGACCGAATCATCGCAAGCAAAGGATGGAAAAGAGAAGACAGGCAAGCTGGGACAAGCCCATGTATGCGAGCACTGCGCGAAGAGCTTCAGCAGACGGAGCGACCTTTGTCGACATATGCGCATACATACGGGAGAACGCCCGTTCGTTTGTTCCGAGTCTGGTTGTGGCAAGACGTTTATCCAGGTATGCGCCTAACGTAGTTCGGATCAGGGCTGTTTGTTTGACACACCTGTAGCGATCAGCACTGCACGTCCACCTCCGGGTACATACAGGCGAGAAGCCGCACTTCTGCGAGTATCCCGATTGTGGGAAGACGTTCGGGGACTCGAGCAGTCTGGCACGACATCGCCGGACACATACGGGGAAGCGACCGTACCAATGCGAAGACCCTGGGTGCGATAAGACGTTTACACGGCGGACGACCCTAACTGCACACATGAAGACACACGACCCATCATGGGAACCAGATCCAAACATGTGTGAATTCAGCCCATCGTTGTCCGTGCCGAGCTGACGGTCTTTGTGTACAGCAAATACAGCTTCAAGGCCAAGCGGCCAAAGCTATCGAACAACAACACCGCCGACCAGGACCTGGAAGTATCCGTACGGACATTGTCAGCGTTGCTTGGACAAGGGAACACCAACATCATGTCCACCGGACCGACGGGAGGGCTCGATGACCGGGTGGCGGCTACGCTGAGCGCGGAGATCGCCGCTGCGTTCGCACAACAAGGTCCGGGGCTTGCGAAAGGCGGGCACGTCGACCTGTATGGCGACGGGGAAGGGGACGAGGAGGAGGAGCTGGAGGAGGACGCATATGAGTCCGGGCCGGAGCGCGGGGCACCGGAATGTGGGATCCGGGATGGACAGAGTCTGGGCGCGAGCAAGGAGGGTCGAGTGGACGTCTCGAGCGAACGTCGGGCGCAGACGGGGAAGGAGGTGCAAGTGATGATTGTGGAAGGGCTGGACGACGAGGCGTTTCCGATACCGCTGAGGACACGCAAGGGCAAGGAGCCGGTGGGGACGGCGTTGGTGAGCAGTGGGCTGAAGCGGAAACGATGAGAGGCCTTGGAGGCGCGTGCAAGGGACTGTACATTGATTGCGATCGGTCGGTACTGTACATCATCTACATAATCTAGTGCGTAATGCAGGCCCGTGCTGGTGCTGACAGCCCGTTGCAGAGACGACATCGGCTGTGAGGATATGTCGAGTTCGGAAATGATTTACCATGGAGGGTGGGATGGACGAGGTGGCCGGAACTTCAGGACATGTGAAGTGGGGGCAGTTTCCAAAAGGGGCAGGGGATATGGGGCAGGAGACGGAGAGGGGCCCCCCGCGTTCCCGACGCTCGTCTCTTCCCTCCGTCCTCCTCCGCACCGCTATAAACTCTCTCAGCACCCTCAGCCAGTCCTCCTCACACCGCCTATACCACGTCCACAACCACAGCCATGTCCGGAGAGGAGCAGCCCAACACCGACCTTATCACCCTCACCCGGTATGTGTCGTCATCGCTTGCAGCACCCCGAGCGCTCATCTTCTCGCTCATCGCCCGTGCGCGTTTCTGACCGCCCTCGCCCTTCGTAGCCATGTCCTCAGCGACCAGTTCAGCCTCGGAGCTGCTGCCACCGGTGACCTCACACTCCTTCTCACCGCGATCCAGACGACGTCCAAGTTCATCGCCACCAATGTCCGGAAAGCGCGTCTAATCAACCTGTGGGTGCCCCTCTATCCGGTGTAGGCACGATGAGCTGATCCCAGCGCCGTTTTGCACGCGCCTCTACTTAATAGGGTCGGACTGGCTGGCGAGACGAACGTGCAGGGCGAGGAGCAGAAGAAGCTCGATGTCCTCTCGAACGACATCATGGTCAACTCCCTGCGCGCGTCAGGCAAGTGCGCCGTGCTCGTCTCGGAGGAGCTCGAGGAGGCGGTGGTCATCGAGGACAAGTACAAGGGCAAGTACTGCGTCGTCTTCGACCCGCTCGACGGCAGCAGCAACATCGACGCCGGTGTGAACATCGGCACCATCTTCGGCATCTACCATATCGTGAGTACCGGTCGCCGCGGCCGCCCTTATCCTTATCCTGTCGCCACGTTCGCGCGAGCGGGACTGAATGCGTTCATTGCGATGGGCAGGCGCCAGGGTCAAAGGGGACGATCTCGGATGTGCTGAGGCCGGGCAGCGAGATGGTCGCGGCGGGTTACACGATGTGAGTGCGTGTGCGAACGGTGCGCGGACCCGTGGGCTCATGTACGTGTGTTCGGGCAGGTACGGGTCTTCGGCGAACTTGGTGCTTAGCACAGGGCACGGCGTGAACGGCTACACGCTCGACGCCTCGCTCGGCGAGTTCATCCTCACGCACCCAGATGTGAGTGTCGCGTTTGATTGCTGAAATCACGAGGCAGCACTAGTCGCAGAGCACGCTGACACGCGCGCGCGGATCCCAGATCAAGATCCCCCCGCGCGGGAAGATCTACTCGTTCAACGAGGGCAACTCGATGTACTTCCACGAGCCGGTGATCAAGTACCTGAACAGCATCAAGTACCCCGCGAATGGCAAGTCGCCGTACAGCGCGCGGTACATCGGGTCCATGGTCGCGGACGTGCACCGCACGCTGCTCTACGGCGGCATATTCGGCTACCCGGACGACAAGAAGAGCAAGAAGGGCAAGCTCCGGCTGCTCTACGAGGCGTTCCCGATGGCGTTCCTCACCGAGCAGGCCGGCGGCGTCGCGACGACGGGCACGAAGCGCATCTTGGACATCGTGCCCACGAGCATCCACGAGCGCTGCCCTGTGTTCCTGGGCAGTCGGGAGGACGTTCTGGACTTGATGAAGTTCTACCAGGAGGCGGAGAAGACGAAGACGAACGGGGACGTGAAGGCGTAGAGGGGCCATTACAGATGCAGCGGAAACGTGGTGTACTATCCTGTATATTGTATGCGAATCCACATCTCTACCCTTGCCTATCGAGATAGCGTGATAGTTGCGATGAGTTCATGCGAGTGAGTATGTAAACATGCGAGAAGAAACGCGAGCAATCGTGACATGCGAGTGTGGCGATCAGTAAGGAGACATTGCGTAGGAACCATTCGTTGTGCCGGATCGGGGAAAGCTCCTTGTACATAGCGTGATAGCAGCGTAGACCGAAAACATGGGTCGCAGCATGCAGCCTGAAATGTGGCACCTCATTCCCAGACGTTGACCATCTCGGATTCGTGCGTCATGACCGCGGCGTCCTTGCGGACGGGATTCACGCGCGGATACACAAACTGCGCAAGCGATCAGTCTCCGAAGATTCGAACTATATGAATCGGACGCATACCTTTTCGTCGTACTCGTGCAGGACCTCTGCGGCGATGATCGCCTTGTCCTTGAGCAACGCCTCGTACGAGCGCGAGAGCGCGCGGGTCTACCGCAAGAAGGTGTCAGATCCCTCACACGTCGATCACGGGGGGACCGCGACTCGAGACGCACCTGCACCCCAACCGCGAACATAACCAAGAACATCATCATCCAGTTCGCGCTCGTCGTCGCCATCCACAGCAACCCGTGTACGGGCGAGTACGTGCCGAAGAGCGCCATCTCGAGCTCGCCGGGCGTCCACACCTCGAGCTGCTGCACGCGCTCGTCCTCCTCCCACGGCTGCGGCGCGCGCGTCCGCGGCGGGCTCAGGTTCAACAGGAAGCGCACGCTCACGGCGAGCCCGCGCCACAGCGCGTGCAGGAGCGCGGAGAGGATGCCGGCGAGGGTGCGGCGCGGGAGGAGGTCGTCGGAGGAGGTGCGGTGCGGGGTCCGGGGGCGTTTGACGAAGGAGGCGTGTGGGGAGGAGACGGGTTCCGAGGCGAGGTTGAGGTAGTATGTGCGCGTGCGGGTGAAGAGGACGAGCGCGTTCACGATCGACGCGGAGATGAGCACGAACGTCATCGGGACCGTCTGTGATGGCGGTCAGCTTGGGTATCCCGGACTGATCGCGAGGATGGACGCACCCAGTCGAACCACGACTCGCCCTCGCCCTCGCGGTACATGTCCTCCCAGCCGAGGTCCGAGTCCGGGACTCTGCGGATCTGCGACACGCGCACGCAGAGGTGCAGGAAGTGCATCGTGCCGCCCAGGAGCCATGCCGAGTTTTGAGGGGACGGGAGGGGGACGTTGTTCGGGAACTGCGATATCTCGAACGATATCTGGGAGGGAATCGACGTGATTCTGCGGCGCAAGAGAGGAGTTTGAGAACGATGCACAGGAAGGGAGCGGTGGCTAGGAGCTGTTCTGTATGATAGGTGTATCCAACGCTGTACTGCACATTATTTACTCTACACGCATTGGCTCTGTTGGCTAGCCACAGCACGAGGCATGGCATCATAGCGACTCGGATAGATTGGCGGGAGCTCATACAGATCGGGGGACACTCTCGCTTATATTGGCAGAGAACGAAGATGGACAGAGTTACATACCTATCGTAGAGAGATTTCTTGCGCACTACACGCTTACCAGGGGTGCTCATGCCTGGAGTGCCCACATCGCTACCGCGCTTCTTGCGCTTAGACGATTGTGGCGTAGCATACGGAGGAGGTCGTCTTGACCTCGCGGCTTCCCAGTCGAACGGCTGCGAGGCAGAGAGGGAGGGAGAGGTGACTGGGGAGATGGGGTAGACCGAGCCGAGTGCGTGGGGTGCGGACGGGGGTGGAGGGAGAGGGAGCACCGGAGGCACTGGCTGAGCCGCCCTGCCTTGCGGGAGAGGCAGAGACGGCCGCGTTCGTCTGTGCGAAACGGCGGAGAGAGGACATGGCCCAGTGCAGACTCAGACGGGACTGCAGAGGACAGAGACAGAGACAGACAGAGACAGAGAAGGGACGCGGTGGTGGCACGCTCTCGCTGCAGACGCGTGGGTGATCGAGTCTCGCGCGACTGTGACGTGACGTGTCCTCATAGCCTCGCCCTATCAGCCACATCAGCAATCTTTTCTTTCCATCTCCGACACAAAGAGAGTGCCCTCCCATTGGCGGAGTAGTTCGACATGCGGTCGCCTCGTGAAACGAAAATCCAAAGGAAGAAACTAACCCCATGGCGTGACAATAAATCAACGGGTGGGAAAACTGCCGACACGTGTTGGGGTTATGTTGTGACATGTTTGTGTTCCAATTACTGCTTTAGGGAAAACGAACCGTGCTCAAAAGTCAACCAGCCCGCTCCTCCGTCCCTTCCCCTGCACCTCTTCCCCCTTCCTCTGCGTCCCCCCTTCCCTCTCTCCCCCTCCATCGCTAACGACCATTCTGTCCTCCTCTCCATTTTACTAACCGCGCCACCTACTTCCCCCCGATCCGTTTCCCACCATAACGTCCACACTCAGAGCAGGTACTGCCACATCCTTGTCGCCCTCGCACTCCGTCAGCGTCAGGATGGCCCAGCCTTCTTCCTCCCATCGGGAAAGGGAGCGCAGCGAACGCTCCTCCCGCCACCACCACCACCGCACGATCTCATCCACGACCCTCCTCCTCGTCCTCTCCCTCGTCCTCGCCGTTCTGGCCGTAATGCTTTCCCTTCCCTCCACCCAACGCCCCGGAGCCGCCAACGCGGATCCCGCTGCCGCCGGTGAGGCAAACGCACCAGGCTTTTGGGGAATCATCACGCCCAAGCGCACCCAAGCACTGCTTGCTCGTGAGAGCAACGTCGCCGTCCGTGAAGCCGAGGTTGCTCGTCGCGAGGCTGAGCTTCTCGCTGGCGCTCCCGGCGGCGTCATCCCCAACCAGCCGGCCACCGCCTGCCCCCCTTGTCCCACCGTCTTTGAGAAGGTTACCGAGGCTCCCCCGCCCGTTCAGACCGTCATCAAGGAGGTCGTCAAGGAGGAATCGCTTACGCCCCCCGGCTGGTGGGACCAGGCACGCATTCGCGCCGAAGATATCCTCGATCGCGAGCTCAAAATCGCCGAGCGCGAACGCGAAATTAGCCGTCGCGAAGAAGCAGTCAACCGCCGTGAACACGACGCGTCGAGACGCGAGAGTTGGATCATGGAACAGCTCGTGTACGTCTCCACTATCGCCCTGATTGCTTTCTCATACTCACATGTCCTCCGACCAAAGGCTGCTCAACGAAGCTCAACCCGAGACGGTTGAAGAAGAGTACATTTACAACGAGCCGCCTGTCGTACCTCCTCGTGGTGCGGGATCGGGTCGGAAACCCAACAAGGTACCCCCGCCTCCACCCACGCAGCGCCGCTCCGAGCTCTGAGACGAAGGGGGAACTCTACGCCAACAATTTCATTTCTTCTTCTTCACATTTGCCACTCATGTATAGTTCGTATCATTCGTTGCCCCCTCCCCTCCCTTCGTCCCGGGCTTGGGGGACCACGGTGTTTGTCAGCTTGTTCCCCCGCGTCCTGTTGTACGCTGATAGCCTACCTGCAACTCGTCGATCGATCCTTGTGCCAGACGCGTGTTAGAATCGCGCCCACGTGATATCTTTTCGCGCGATGTCACCCTGCGTGACGCAGAGGTTGTGGGCAGGATTGGGCTCGAGTGCAGACAGGCTATCAGCATACTACCACCCGTTCCGGTTGTTGAACAGTGTGCTGACCCGTTTTCTCTCTTTCAGCAGGCACTTCCTCCACTCCCCCCTCCTATCATCGTAACCGAGACTGCAATCGAGTTTGCGACCGAGATCAGGACCGTCACACACACTCAGCACCACACGGTTCCTACGCAAGTCACTGTTCCTCCGCCATCCAGCACTCGTCGGGTCGCTTCTCCTACCCCGAACATCATGACCTCGTCTTCTACGACGCAGATCCCGAAGACCACGTCGGTCGAGGTTGTCGTCGAGGAAGAGGTCGTCGCTCCTGAAGAGGTCGAGACGACCGTGACCATGATGCGCCCCAGGAAGGGCCGCCCTCCGAAGAGGTGGTGGGGAGGCTGGTGAAGTGGCTCTGCGAAGGCGAACCTGTTGACGAGTGTGACGAACGATTATGCCCCGATGTCCTGACTGTACGAGGTCCTCTCTCTTTTATTGCTTTCTCTTCTATGCCCACTCCTTGATGGCTGGCACTTTATTCGAACTATTGTTGCTGTATTTCTGCTCCCCCTTACCCAGCTCCTCCGTCTCACCTCTGATCCCCCGACGCTGCGATACCTCACATTCCCCCACGAGCCCGTACATAATGTGCGCATGCTGCGCGTCCACTAGCTAGTGCTTTAGCTGCCACACCTTCGATACTTACGACTACGACTACGACTGACTGGGATGGAAAGCATCGAATCAGCACGGCATGTTACGGTTTCTTGACTGCTTGTGTATTTGGTGACGATGGTGATGAGTACCTGCTGGGATCCGGTCTATCTGTAGAGTAAAATATATTGTCATTAGGACATTTGCTGCTAGATTCGCACTGCGTGAACGATGTGCGGATATGAAGTGAATGCTTGCATAGTCATTCGTTTGTTGGTAGCATCATCGATGGGCTTGCACAAGCTGATCGTACTAAGTACAGAGATCTCGAGACCAGAGTAAGCATGAGCTTGAGAGGTTGTGACTGGGAGTCGGGATCTACCAATCTGGGTTAGAGTCCAAGCGACCCGATCGAGATCTGTGCGTCAATCTGAGCGCCCTCCGCCGCCGTGCGCCGTTCACAATTGCCTTCAAGTTGCTGCCAGTGCTGCTGCTCAGGCTGCTTGCACTCCCAGGTACTACGCTCACCTCCTCGCGCTGCCCCTTCGCTTTAGTCGTACTGCGCTCCTGTTTTCAGGAGGTTGTCGTCTGGCTGTCTACTGCGGTCGTGACGTGCTTTTGTTGCGAGAAGGGCTATTGAAGCATCAATTGTGAAGCTGCTCCGGACGTGCGAGGTTCTATCTGTGTGCGCCCGACGTCTGGTGCCAACGGTATCCATCGCCCTTCTAGGCGTATTGTCTGCCTTCCAGCCTGTTCAATAACCTCTGAGCGGTGCGTTCTGGGAGAGCGTCTTGCTATCTACCGTAGCACCCTGCTTCTGCGCCCGGCACACGTTCCCACCGCTCGCCGACCCTAACGTTGCGCTACGTACCTCGGAGCCCGTCTCCTTCGTCTCCGCGATAGACCCTCCACCGCACGGACCGCCTCGTAATACGGTATGGCTTACCCGCGCTGCAAAGTGAGTGCCCTTCATCCCTCCGCGCATCCCCGCCGATACTCAACGAATCCCTCCCTCCCGACCCGCCCCCACCCCACCCCAACTCCGCTTGCGCGCGCACCCGCATCCGCATCTGCATGGACGACGATGAGCAGTTCTACGACGACGACGGGCGGCCTATCGGGCGGGGCTGCCTGAAGGGGTCCGAGTGCCGATTCGTCCATCCGGACGATCCGCGATGGGGGAACGCGCCCAAGCCGAGGACACCGTTGGGCCCGCGAGGGGGCGGCCCGTTCCGCGGGGGAGGCCGCGGGGGAGGCGACCCGCCGCAGCGCGATGGTGGGTGGAGTCAGCGAGCGAGTACGAGTGGGGGTGGGGGCGCAGGTGGAAGTTGGGCGCAGGATGCGTCGAGCAGCAATGCAGGTCAGTCGTCAGGCTGGGGCGCGGGCTCGTTTGGTGGGTCTGGCTGGGGTGCGGACGATGATCACTCGAACGCGCACAGCCCGGTGGGAGAGAGCGGGGGTTGGGGTCTGCCCCCTGCCGCACCTGCCACCTCTCCCTCCGCCCCCACGTGGGGCCCGCCCGAAGACAGCTGGGGCGCACCAGCCAGCAGCTGGGGTGCACCGTCGGCTTCGACATCGACATCGCCCTCCAATGGTTTGACCTGGGGTGACTGGGGCGACCCTACTGCAGGACAGCAGCCATCTGCCCCCGACAACGACAAGAAAGCTGCGGGGAGCGATCAAAGTGGCAAGGCGAAGGAACCCCCCGCGGTACCCACACCGACGTGGAGCATGGACACACCGCGCTCTCCCCAGCCCGGTCCGCAGAGAGATCGGCCCAACCCAGTCGCCGCACAATCTACGGATCCCCGCAGGCGTGCATCGGCAACATATGGAGGGAGGGTTGCCCGCCCGAGCGTGTCGACAGCGTCAACTTCGGCTCCAGCGACGGCGTCGGAGGATGCAGCGGCCATCGCGTTAGCAAAGGACGTCCAAACGGAGGAGATGCGCATGCTCAGCTGGGGCGTGCCCGCTCCGACCGCCGTAGCAGGCCCGAGTGGCAGTGGCACCTCGTCAAAGCCGAATCCGTTCGCTTTTCCTTCGTACGCGCCGGCGGAGAAGATGGACGTGGTGCAAGAGCCATTGTCTACGGACGCCGTCCGGGAGATCAACATGGCGGAAGGGGGTGGGGAGGCGTCTGGGGTCGGCTCGAACGCCACTTCGCGCGCAACCTCTCCTATACCTCAAGTTGCGCCCGTCCCGGCTGTGGACAGGTCTTCCACAATGTTCAGCCAATGGGAGAACTACGTTCGGTGCGTCGTGTTGTGGCTGGTATCTCTCGAGCAGTGCGCCAATGCCTGACGTCGTCGGTCTTGCACAGGACTCTGGCGAAGGCCGTCGCGCTCAAGATCGACCTGTACTCGCTCGAGGAGACGCGCCAGAAGCTGCGCGCGCTGCAGCGCTCCCCGCAATACCAGAGCGCGTCCATGGTCGCCATACACGCGCGGACCGAGAAAATACGCACCGAGCACGACACGAAGCTGCGCCGCACGCAGAAGAAGTTCGACGAGCTCATGGAGCGGCTCGCGCGCTTCCCGACGGGCGGGCCGTCGACCGTCCTCGAACCTGGGACGTCCTCGGAGTTGGAGCCCGTCAAGAACTACGTTGCGCAGACGAACGCTTGGCTCGAGTCGGTAGGGCTCGCGGTGCAGCAGTACGAAGAGAGGACGCGCGTGGAGGCGGAGGCGAGGCGGGAGGCGGAACAAAGGGCAAAAGCTGAGGCGGAGGCGAGGGCCGCGGCGGCGGAGGAGGCGCGCAGGCAAGTGGCGGCGGTGACGACGCGCGCGGACGACCTGGACGAGAAGCTGACCGACCTCGAGCTCGCGTTCGAGGAGCTGCGCGTCGTGCCGCTGGACGTGGACCAGGTCGTGTCCAAGCTGCTCGTGCAGGTGGCCCAGGAGCTGGACATCACCGTGCACTTGCCGTCCCCACCACAACAAAGTCAGCCGGAAGAAGGCGAGGTGTCGCCGACTCCGCCGCCCCCGGTGAAGACGGAGAAGGAGCTCGCGGAGGAATGCGAGAGGCTGGAGCGCGGCCTGGCGGAGTGTGGGGAGCTCCTTGATGGGCTGCTGAGGCAGGTCGAGGATCAGAAGGCGCGGAACGTCCCGAAGGACCTCGTGTATCACCAACTCGCGGCAGACAATGCTGCGATGGAGTTGCGATTGCAGGAGGTGCGTGTCTGTAGCGCCCGACGACATCGCAGAACGGCATACTGACTCGGCCCTTTCTGCCTCACAGGTGTCGAGGAGACAGCAAGACGACCTGAAGATCGTCGAGAGCAACCGCACGGAGCTCGAGAACCTGCGCGCCCTCTTACAGCAAATTAAGGACCGAGAGCCACCGCCTCAGCCCCCCGCCCCCTCGCCCGACGAGATCTTCGCGCAAATCCTGCCGATCGTCCGCCCCGAGCTCCGCAAGTCGATGCTGGAGGCGGTGGACGGCCTGCGGCGCGGCGTCGACGAGGCGTTGCGCAAGCAGGAGGAGGACGTGTGCGCGCAGGTGTTCACGGCGTGCCAGCCCGCGATGCGCGTCATACAGGCGATGAAGAACATCGCAGATCGCCAGCCGGACTTGCTGATGCCGCCCCCGCCGCCTCCGGTGCAGAGCGTGCAGCATTGACGGCGATGGCTGTAGTCGTTGTAGGTTATGTCGGACTTCTCCCGCCACGGCGCATCTTTCACGTCGTAATGTTGTTCTTGTATCATGCTTTGTATGTGTGTGCTTCATCGTCGACTGACGTTCGTAGCTTGTTATGTAGCTATAACGCTTTCCATCCCTGGTCGGTCATATTCAAGGTGTGCATCTGTCCCTATTTATACCCGGTGTATATGAGAATGTACAATATGGCCAAGCTCCAGAAGACAAGGGAATAAGTTAGATCCAGAATCGACAAGAGGTCCTGCTTTAAGGTGACTTTGCCCAGACCTTGCGCTGGTAGTCGAGGATGATCGGCACAAAGTCCAGCAGGCCAAACTCGGGCCAGTAGGTAGATGAGAACTGCAGCTGCGTATCTTCGGAACACTGCGGATGATCGGCGAACTTCAGAATAAGCAGACATGCCCCGAACGCATTCGCTACGTACCTGCCACAGCATGTAGTCGCTCAACCGCTTCACGCCGCTGCTGCGGACGAGGATATCCAGTGGCGGGCTGCCCGCGATAGACGTCATGAGGTGAGCCTCTATCTCGTCTTCGGTGATCTCACTGCAACCAGCGTGAGTGAGATGCTGGAATACATAGAGCGCGCTCCTTACGTGTCGTCGGCCTCATCTTCTAAGCGCGACTTTATGGCCGAGTGCACAGCGGTAGTGATCTCGTCGCGAGACGTGTAAGGCATGCAGAGGTTGAAGATAGCTCTGAGACATCGGTCAAAAGCCGCCTTGGGGAGCTGAAACAGCGAATGCGTACCTATCATTATGTCTAGTCATCTCTTCGGCCTTCTCTGCGGCGGCAAGGACTCGCGCGGGGAGCATGTCCTTGTGGCCGACCACCACAAGCCGGATACCGTATTGATCCAAGATATCCCTGGGACAACGTTAGCGCATCGTCGCCGAGCATAACACACCGCGAGGACTCACCCTTTCTGGCAGAGCTCCAGGAGCTTTTCCTCGGCAAGATCCATGAGCGCGTTCACTTCCTCCGGGGAACGTTTGAAGTTCTCGATGGAGAAGGCGTATGCGCTCACACAGCGCACCTTCAGCTTGATGCATATCTCAAGCATCTATTTCTCCGCGATTAGCGGATTGCGAGCACGCTGGATGTGCCAAGAGGACGTACCTTGCGCAGGTTGTAGAAGCCGTCGGTATGGCCCTCCTTCACCTGCATACCTTTTCGCCGCGCGTACCGCCTGTTTCCATCCAGGATGAAAGCAACATGTTGGGGTATGGGGCCGGCTGCGAGGACGGCTATGAGGGCCTCCTGCGCTTGGGCGGTGGCTTGGTCTCTGAGCCAGGTGAGCGAGGACGAGATGAGTTGTAGCAGCATGGCGTGGGAATCTTGTCGTCTCGAGGAGCGTGTCCTCGCCACAGTCCGCACGCGCGCCTTGCCTTCCCCCACCATCCTGCAGAACGCGGCTACGCGAAACAACTCTCTGCGCACCGTACGAACCCCGCGCATAAACTATAGGCATTTGGCGAAAATGGCTCCTCGCAAGAGAAAGGCTGACGACGACCCTTACGCCGAGTGGGCCACTACCGCGGCTGGTTCATCCAGCTATGCTTACTCCGGCACCTATACGCCTGTGGCGGGCTCATCCTCGAACCCCATCACAGTAGATTCGCCGCCACAGAAATCAACCGCGAAGAGACAGCGGAAAGCGAAGGACCCGAATGCACCCGTGCCTGAGAAGCGCGGTGCTATATTCAAGAAATCATGTCCCCAGAACATAATCGAGCGCGTCAGGAGAGTTATGGAACAGAGGTGAAATTTCCAACCGCAAATGCGGTAGCTTCCCGTTGACCTGGCCGACTTCAGATTCTTCATGGTTGATAGAAGGAGAGAAGGGAACGAGCTCCGAGAGGAATTTAGCGTCCTTGGCTCCACTGGCAACGTCAGTATGGCCTCGCACCTTTTGTCGTATAAACCGTTAACTAGCGATATGCAGGTCTATACGGTGGTTATCGACAAGAAGCCATCATGCAACTGTAATGGACGCTGTCTTTCACATGTTTACTTCCATTAACGATAGTTGACACAGGTCCTGACGCCATGAAGGGCAACCATTGCAAGCATATTGTGAGTGCCAAAGCTTCCTGTCCGAACCAAGTAGTAACTTCACCTCGTCGCAGTTATTCGTATTTCTCAAGGGTAAGCGTTTTCCTAGAGTGAACTTTCGGTCCTCATTGTGTTGACCTTGAGCACGTAGTCCTCCAAGTCTCTCAGAAGTCAGGATATTGGTATCAAAAGTAAGGCTGCCATGGGTTGCGCGTCGGTCGTGCCTAACCTCTTCCCCAGGGCACTCCTGACTTCCGAGTTGGAGGAGATCTTTGCGAATGCGCCGTGTGCCCCATCAGCCGTCGCTCACGACCGTATACGCAACGCTTATGCACAGGCGACCGGCAAAGCGGTCGCTTCCACGTCCCAGACAAACGCAAAGAAACGCATTCCGGGAGAAGATGATGATTGCCCCGTATGTTATGAGAATATGCACGGTATAGCAGAGAAGCTCCTCACGTTCTGCGAAGAATGTGGCAACGGCTTGCACCTGCAGTGCTTCCAGGAATGTAAGTGAATCAATGAAGTCCCGGTGGAGGGCTAGTTAACCGTCTTTGTGCTGCCAGGGGCTAGAACAGCGAAGGGCGGCGTGACTTGTGTTTTCTGCCGGGCTAAGTGGATTGCGCCTCCCATCGCTGGAGCGAGCAACTCTTCCGGGCGCTTCTCAGAGGGCTATCTCAATTTGGCCGACGTTGCAGGGGTGAGCCCCGTTCGCGATACCAGCTCTTGTAAGTGCACGATGTTCTGTACGTCATACCTTGTTGACGAGTACCGTAGATTATCACGGTCCCACACGAGGTCGCCGATATCACGGCTTCCGCGAGTCCGCAGACTACCTCTGAATATTGTACGCTTTCCATGTTCGTCCGGTGTTGTCTTGCCGTCAGCTCGCTGGAGTAGTGGATTGACCTTCTTGAGCGACATGACTCGCACTGATGTATATAGTTTTCTTACACGACATCTAGTAGCTGGTTATTGTAAGTGGTTCGCGTCTCACCGGATCCGGTACCCGGCATCAGTGGTCACACTTTGATACCGAGGCTTTGACTTGGGCACGCGGGTATGCGCTGGATACTCATGTGCGCAGAAATGTCCAGCATTGCCGAACGGTGTTGATATAGCCGTAGGTCATTACCGAGCGAGCATTCAAGGCAGGTCTCTTGGTGCCAACATGCGATAGCTGTGGATTTCGGCAAGTTTTCTGACCCGAGTCCCATTCCCAGTGTCTGACTTCGCCGAGAAGAGCGTGCCGCACTCTCACCATTATGATACGGCGGAGGCTTGGACGGGAGCATTGCGCCTAGGAGAAACGACCATCTGACGACCACACTCTGACAGCTTCCCGAACCACGGGTACATCGCCCCTATATGTGGTCCGCTCTAAACTCTACGATGGAAATCATGCCTTAGAGTCAACACAAGTTGCCAACTCGGCAGGTCCCATGCAGCAGATATAAAAGCCTTGGTCCCTCCCGGCGCACCCTGAGCCTCACTCACAGTCGGCTATCCGAATACCCGTCTCCCCGAGATCTACAAGTACCTCACTCGCAGTCTGCCTACCTCTGCCTGGGAACATCCTGACAGATCTCTGTTCCCAGTACTAGTACTAGTCTCTTCCAGACATCCTGAACGTTGCAATGGCTCCTTCCGCTACTAACGGGTCCAGCTCTGATGTCCACAACGGCGCAAGCCAGCAGCCTGCCGCTGCTGTAGGCACGCTGCCGTCTCTGCCCAAATTCGTCTCGAAGGAAAAGGAGCGCGAGTTCCTCAAGTTTCGTCTGGCCCAGGCGTTCAGGATCTTCGGTTAGTCATTCTCATCGGCCACAAGACGACAAGGCTCGCTCACCAAGTTTCATCAGTTTTCAGGCAAGCTCGGCTATGACGAAGGTGTCGCCGGACATATCACTGTTCGAGTGAGTGTCGGAGCACAGCTTCTTCACTAGGAACATGTCCTGATACAGGGCGAGATAGGACAGCATTCGTCCGGATTGCTTCTGGGTGAATCCATTCGTACGTTGCATTGCTTTGCACGCTCCTGATGTCGCCGCCTGCAATTCTGACCAATTCGACAGGGAAAGCACTTCTCATTGATCCAGCCCAGCGATCTCATCCTAGTGGACCACCACGGCAATGTCCTGGCGGAGGAGTCTGGCCCGAACAAGCTGCTCAACAAGGCAGCATTCATGATCCACTCCGCCATTCACGCCGCCCGTCCTGACGTCCACTGCGCGGCACATTCGCACTCTGTCTACGGACGCGCGTTCTCGACGTTTGGGAAGCACTTGGACATGATCACGCAGGACTCGTGTGCATTCTATCAGGTTCGTGGGGGCATTCTCAGACGGCGGAAGCTCTTTCGTGGTGGTGGCTGATATTGATGCTCTCGATAGGATCACGGTGTGTATGATCAGTATGGAGGCGTCGTGCTGGACGAAGAAGAGGGCGCGCACATTGTGAAGGCACTGGGTAACAAGAAGGTATCTTCTACTCTCTCACTGGTATCTTGCGCCCACAATCCTGACGCGAGTCGCAGGCGGTCATTTTGCAGGTCCGTACCATCGACACATCGCGCAGCTCCATGACGCTGCCAGGTTTGCTGACGACGATCCTAGAACCATGGCATCCTCGTTGCGTCCGACACGATCGAGGCGACAGTGCACTTCTTCATCGCGTTGGAGAAGTCTTGCCAGGTCCAGCTGCTCGCTGATGCTGCTGCTGCCAGCATGGGCAAGAAGCCGGTCATCATCAACGATGCAGACGCCAAGAAGAGCCACAGCGTTGTCGGCACCATGTTTGGGGGTTGGTTCAGCGGCCAGCCACACTTTCAGCTGCTGGAAGCTGCAGAAGGAGTCAAGTTCGATGTCGAGAAAGGCATTGCGGTAAAGCTCTGAAGGCCGAAGGCGACTGCAGACGCCGCGGAAATTGTAGCATAGAATCATGGAATCGTTGCACGGTGTATTTGAAGTTGTCTGTGTAAGTCCTTTTGAGTCCAACGTTGAACAAGAGTTCACTAACATATGTAACGCTCCAGTCGATTTGATTGTCATATGTGTTGATTCATGTACATGCTGTACTATTCCGTCCGTTTGGACACATACCTAGGTCTGATGAATCAGGCCGACCACACCGGAGTTGCTTGTCAGTGACGTCCTCGTCTGTAAGTACTTGCAAATCACCCGAGCCAGCGAGATGCGGATCATGTGGGTTATCGCATTGCACCGCTACAGCATCAAATGAAAGTCGTTACAAAGCTGATTCTAGTAGCCCATTTGATACTGTGAATCATCCATCGGGTCACAGGGCATGGGCGCGGGCGAGTTCAATGTCGTTTCCGTGAACAGTGCCGGCAAATTTATCGGGTTCCCAGTACTACACTAGGACAACTACTGGAGCTACATCGTTCTTTGCGTCTTCCCAAAGATTACTTCTGGCGCAAGCCCGTTACGGACTTGAGAATGAATGAACTTTATGGCTCTGCGACCACGGAGTGTTAATGGACCAAATCGAAGCGTTCCGTGAAGATGGCTCTCACCTGAGTTATTTAGAAGCACTGGGGGAAGTTGTTTTCTTCCACACCGCAACCGTCGATGGCGGGCGACCTAGCAGCTGTCCCGCGCAATGCAAAAGTCAGCTCACTGAAAGCACGAGAACATCTAGCAGCACTCACCGATATCCTCGCTGGTAGGAAGTGCGTGCACAGCGAGGAGGACGGACGCGAGAGCAAAGAACACTTTGTTCAAGGAGAGCTGCATAGCTGTCGAGTCGCTGGTATCTGGACTTTGATTACGTGCGTTTTGAGTGGCCGCGCTGAATCTACAAGCCGTGTGCGGCCCTCTTTATAGGATATTGGGTATCTGGATGCCATATTGTTTTGAACAGCGCATGACATACGGGCTGATAGAGAATTTGCAATGTCACAGCAATCAGCGTATGAGCTCGCCCCCGGATTGCTGGCGGGAGCAATCCTAATGTCCACAAATCAGAAGTATGAAATTTACTGTGATTCAGACCGACTCAGAGCCTCCTGGCTTGCGTGGCGCCACGAGCTGGGTTTACATGGTATAGCGATGGTGCCTTTGAGATGCGGGCTCGGACGGCGTATGTGGACGGCTCTTAGCAGCCTTTCCATATGTCACACTATAAGCGAACACGGCAATGCTATGAGAGAGGATTCGCGAAAGACAGGGCCTGAGCGGTACCGTCCAATTCAAGTTCTTCTCGTAAGCCACCCACCCAGCCTGCGTCGCAAACTCCTGTCAGTACTGGTGCTCAATTACCCAGCACTGGTACTTGCTCAGCTGCTTGTCTCCTGGCGTTTTCGTATAGGTATACCCTGTCGCATGCGGGTGAATGGCAGTCGTAAGGATCAATGCCGGGCTTCGTCGGCGGGTTCGCCGTGAACGCGATTCCTGAGATCATGTGATCGCGAAACTAGGCGCTATCGGTGTCACCGCTTTGACAGTAAGACTAGTATTGCACCTCTCTCTCTCCCCTCAGTGATAGGTGCGATCATGATACAGCAGCTGTTGCCATTGAACTGTTCACTCGGAGTTGCTTCCTTGACGATGTGATATGCCATATTTCCGCATAATCTCCAAGAATGCCGTCTGCAATCGAATTAAGCAGATATCCTTCGGATGCTGTCCTACACTCGCATCAACTTCATCATGATTCATCGGAGGTGCCTCTGCGGTTACATACCGCGCAGCTACGGTACAGACTCAGTGCACGAGCTGATGCCGTCTTGTCTCAGTTTTGCTCGGCACGGCTACTGTGGCTAACAGAACGCTGAGGTATTGGAGGTGTTCTGCATAGCCAGCCGCAACAGGGCGGACTACACTCCGCACGCGAGACCGTAAGCACACAGTGACAATGGCTGCAGATTGCCTGACGGCTGAGATATCAGGGGTGGAACCAAATTGATATGTGTGCTATTTGTTACGCGATCCGTATTGACCCAGTCTCCCTGTTGCTCGCGGTGTATTTCCATGATGTCATAAACATCTTGCTTACATTTGTAGCGAAGCAGAGTTGCGCGCACGGTCGTTTACGGTCCCCAGAGAGCTTAGGTAATCGACGATTACAGTCTCCAGACGCCGGCCGCGAGGACCCCGAGACCCTCTCAAAATAAGCGCCCGCGCGCGTTTTCGAGCGCAAGGCTGCCACCGTGATAAAACAACAAGTGTGAGGGACCAACATGTTTTATCAGTAGTAGAAGCTCCTTTGTAAACTTATGGAAATGTTGAGCCAATGCAATTAGCAATCAATTATATTACTTGTCTTCTATGCACTGTCCTATGGTGCACCACTAGAGTAGTAGCTACATAACAAGTGTAGCACTCATTATTTTCGAGTGCAGCCTAAGAGGCCGCCGCGCGAGGCAGCGCAGGTGCACGCGAGCGCGCGCAGGCCAGCACAAAACACCCGAGCGCGCGTAAGCGCGCCGCTCCGAAGCCCTAGGGAGACCCGGAGGCAGGCAGGAGGGGGAGAGGTGCCGAGGGGACGCCGAGGACTGTGACTTTCCCACAGTGGGACTGTAAACGTCCCGGGTCGAAGAGGGCTGCGTCGGGGTCGTTTTTTGGCAGGGCTGCCCGCCAAATCGCGCGCGAAACGGTTGCGTGAGGGCGACGTTTTTTTTTTTTTTTTTTTTAGGTGCTCGTAAGGTGCGGACAACTAGGTTATCCTTCCATTACAATTGCAGGCCCTGTAGGATTTACCTACGCACCGGCCAGGGGAAATGCTTTACGCACGCGGGCTTGTATGTCACCCCAGTGTGGGACTCCCGCCTATCCATGATCGCTCCATGGGTCAGGCCTATTCGGTATACCCACTAAAACCCCTGGTAGAGCCATCCAATCTTCAGGAAGTGAACTTTCATCTTGCAACACCCCAGCCCACGTGCTCTGGACAGTTCCTGCCGACAGTTTGGTACGTTTCGAGTAGCGGTCTGCGGCCGCCAGCTGATCTTCACGCAGCCTCTTGTTGATCCTGGCTAGCCACTTACTTCTCAGCTTACGTCGGCAGTGCTCCTTCCTCGGGTCCTGTTGCCATTCAATCACCCTCTCGCATCTCATGATCCATACGAAGTATGCTGTCTCGGACAGCACAAGGCGCAGCAGTCTTGTGGGCCCTCTCATGGTCTTACCCTCTGCATTCCGGACCTCCGCGAGCTGGCATCCTAGGTACAGACCCGCGTCTGGGCGATCGGGCAAGGTGACCTGTTTTCGTCTCAATAGGGCGGAAGCCAACTCCCACGCGCACACAGTCTCATTTGCTGCACAGTCCTGCAGGATGTGCACCATACTCTCCTCAACGCCACATACCCCGCATTTTGCGCGTTGTTCGAGACCACAGATGTTGTTCCAAAAGTTCCCGACCCTGTGCGCGCCATGCAGGGCCTTCCATAGGAAGTCCCGCACCTTCCGGCCGATCGGGTCTCTCCTGAGGTTTGTCCACACAGTCTCAGGTCTGTGGCTTATGCCCCACTGCTCTTGGGCACTTGCGGTGGCTAGGCTGACCATCCTAGTGGTCAATCGTCTGGGGTTCGTCAGGGATCGTTCCCTGATGCCCTTATACAGCATGCTTTGGGTTGCAGCTTGTAGTAGCGCACCCGGTTGTAGGAACCTGGGTGGGGCAGGGCGCTGCACCGGGAGATACTCCCTCTCGCGTGCCGCCCCTTCACTCGCCAACTCGTCGGCCCGCTCGTTCCCTTCGATCCCACTGTGGCCCTTCACCCACCTAAATGTGGTAGGGGCACTGCGAGTGCGTAGTAGGCCTAGCACATCTCTTATCAGGGCCGCGTTTCTCACTCCAATCCAGCCCTTCTCCTCCCACTTATGTGCGTGCTTTGTGAGGCCATCGACTACGTAGCGCGAGTCGCTTACCACATGCAGTGCTACGTAGGGCGGCACTGCCCAGTGCGCCATGGCAACAGCGTACATCTCGGCTACCTGGTTCGATTGTGGGTCGTGCGGTACACGGCAGCATTTGTTCCGGGTATCGTTCACACCAAACCATACCGCGCTGCCTGCCCGCGCATCCGCCATACCCCCATTAATGCCGGAGCCGTCGGTAAAGACTTCGACATCTTCCTCGTTTAGATGGAAAGGTCTCGCACTGCGGGTCGCGTCGACGTTCATCTCCACTGCCTCCGCAAAGACACGGAAGGCTCTCGCGAGGGGGGTCCCCTGGGTGATGCTCGGGTCGAATGTGATCCGATCCGCATTTGCCCTGGCCGACTGGTTCTCTTCCAGTCTTGCTCTGGTGAGGGATAGCCCATCGGCTGCCACGGGGCTATTTGTCGTCCATTTCGGATAGAGCTTGGCCGTGGCTTTCGCCGCCGCAACTGCACAGCGGTGCGGGTGGTCGCATCCGTTGGCTCTGTCTCTATTGCAGTCTACGCACAGGCATAGTCGTGACGCTCTGTGCAGCGAGCTAGCCTCGCGGGTTCGGCTTGCAACGCTGTTACACTGCTTCAGGGTGAGCACGCCATGCTTTTCCCTCAAGCACTTCGCTGACACTGAGTTTGCAGAGCTTATTCCCGGCAGTGTGCCAGGGTGGTACCATATCGGTAGCGCCTCCTTCAGCCTCTTGGATGGTTTGCAGATTGCCATTCTGACATTGTGTTTTTTGGCTGATTTTACCATCATCCTCAGGTCCATCGGCAGGCCCGCAGCGGCCCGCGTGCTCACGTCCCAGGACTGCAAGAAGCAGTTTATTCTTGCCGCCCTATCAACGTTCTTCGAGTCGTACGCAATGGCTTTCGCCATAAGGTTGTCCGCAAGGATTGCCCAGAGCGGTCTCGTTTGCGAGAGGTCGAGGTATTCCCTCAGCCACACTAGATCAATGGCTTCGTTTCTTGCTTTGATATCCAGGAGTGCCAGCCCACCCTTCTCAGGCGGCGTGTGTAGGGTCTCGAGCGAGACACGGGGTGTCCCGCCATCCCAGAGAAACCGCGTTATGATAGCGTTTATACGTTTCTCTACGTGTACCGGCATGCCTTGGGCACGGGTGAGGAATTGTGTCCGGCCCGCAACTTCCATGTTAATGATCAGCCTCTTACCACACAGGGAAGGTTTTCTCTGCCCCCATCGTTGGAGGGCTTCCTCAATCTTACTGAGGACCGGCGACCACGTTGCCGCGTTGTCCACGCCATTCCCTAGCCATGCACCAAGGATTCTCACTGCTCCCCCTTGGGCCGCGATCTTCACTGAGCTCGGCAGTGGTGGCGAGTGCTCGTTCAGCCTCCTCGCCGCTACAACGCTGTCCCTATAGTCCTTATGGCCAACGGGTATCACCTCCGTCTTATCCAGGTTGAACCTCGCGCGCGAGCCGCGGCACCAGGTGCTCGTTCTCATCTCGATCTCATTGTAATCATCGTTCTCGGCTAGGAAGATAGTCGTGTCGTCGGCGAAAAGCTTCGCTTTCAAGTTGTCTGTCATGCCTGGTATTCTGAGGCCAGTGACCGCTGCCGCTCGTAGCTTCGCTGCAAGCGGTTCAATTGCGAGGTCAAAGAGGAGGCAAGACATCGGGTCACCTTGCCTCACCCCTCTCCTAACTTGGAAGGGAGAGCTCCGGACACCATTTATCATCACACAGCTGCAGGCTCCGTCGTACAGGTTCCTCACCGTGCGGATGAATGTCTCCGGGAAGTTCAGTGCTCGCAGAGCAGCGCAGAGGTAGGTGTGATCAATCCTGTCGTACGCCTTCTCTTGGTCAAGGGCGACAATTGCGCCGTTTAGTCCCTCCGCATCCGCGTAATCAATTAGGAGCTTGGATAGTTTGATGTGCCCGAATATGCTGCGTCCTGGAATGAAGCCAGCTTGGTCTGGGTGCACAATTGACCGCACACACGCTGTTAGCCTCGCCGCCAGTGCTTTGGTCATTATCTTGTAATCAGTGTTCAGTAGTGTTATTGGTCTATAATTATTGATGTCTCGTTTGTCCTTCTTCAGCTTATAGACCGGGCAGATCCACCCCTCCAGGAATTGGGGGTATGCATGTGCTCCGAACTTCGCAATGTCGTTGAAGACCACTGCGAGGCCACGCACAATATCTAGGCCAGAGCCGCCTTTCTTCAGGTCGCCTCTATGCCATTTCAGGTACCACTTCCAGACTTCCATCGGAATACCATCCAGGCCAGGCGCTTTACCGAGCGCGGCACTGTCGATTGCGTCCTCAACCTCTCCCTGGGAGAGTCTCTTCGCCATTTTTGACTTGTCTCTCCCATCCAGCTTGGCCGTAAGATCACTTAGCGCTTCTTGGATCATGCTATCGTGGTCATCTTCTTCGCCCACCGCGTCCTCGTCCTGCAGGCCGTCGTAGAAGTCTCTCGCTATCCTGGCCATCCTCTTCGTGTTATTTGTGTACGCCACTGCGTCACCAGGTTCCCGCATTTCAGCCATCGTTTCTGCCGCCAGCCTGGGCGTATTTGCGCGTATCCACTGCCTATTGATGCTCTCCGAGTATACCATGTGTCTGACCGCGACCTCCTCTCGTCTCCAGCTGAAGCACTTCTGCTCGAGCTTCTCAGCCCTGTCCTGCAGGATTGCGACTTCGCCCGCTAACTTCTCTTCCCCAAGCTCTCTATCGGCCCCGGGGTCCTGGGGGGGGGCCGCGGCTAGTTTCAGGCTGATCGCCTGCCTCAGACTCTGGAGCCTCTTCTTCATCTTCGGGACTTTCTGTTTGGCGCGGTGACGGGCAGTTGCAATTAGCTGGTCCTTGAAGCTCCTATAGATACTTTGCGGGTTCGCCTCATCAGTCCTGTCAGGCAGCGTGTCGAGGTTACTCAAGAATGAGCGGGCTAGCGTCAGCATGCTCGACTTGACCTCTGCATCGGCTAGCAGGTGCAGCGGGAATGACCATCTTCCTTTCCCTACAAACGGGGATCTATAATCCGCTAACCTCACCGAGGCAACGCGGTGGTCTGTGGGTATTCCAGATTCGATTATTTCCCACTCACTCGCGTCTTTGGCCATCGTTCTACGGATGTATATCCTGTCAAGTCTCGATTGTACTCCCGTGGCAGTTTGCATGTAGGTGTATCCCCTTACACCGCTGTTCTCTGCCCTCCATCCATCAATCAGGCGGTGCTCACGCTTCAGTCCATTCAGTGCTTCAATTGCGGCTAAGTCGTCCTCTCGGCAAGGTAGTCGGTCGATGCCCTCCTCAACTATGTTCATGTCGCCCATCATTATGTCCACTACTCCGAGGTCACGGGCGCGGAGTGTCCTCCAGAATTCCTTGTTCTCACCGGGTATGTTCGGCGCGTATACTGCGAGGATGCCGATACTCCTTTCTTCGGTCCATTGGAGGGACAGCTTCGCTGCCCTTCCGGGCACTAGCACCTCAAACGAGCATTGATTGTCCTTAACAATACGCTTGTTGACTGCGAAAGCGACCCCTCTCGCTCTTGAGCCCTGCGCCATATCCGCCGTATTCCAAATTTGGAGCACGTTACCAAACGTGCTTGCAATCCTACTCAGCTTCGCATCGTCCAGGTGCGTTTCCTGCACCGCCAGGATCCCTATCTTATTGTCTCTCATGAGCTGGTTTATTAACATCCACTTCCCGCAGGGGTCAACGCTCCCGCTTTGGTTGAATCCTCTCATGTTAAGAGTCGCCAACTTCAGCCTGGCATTTGTGATCGGTTTACGGGCCACTTGCTCACCACCGCTTCTGGCGTCATTTACCTCTCCGTGGCGCATTCTTGGTTCTTCGTTCCCTTCGTCCTGCGTTTCCGCGGGTCGCGTGCCATTGCCGTACTCTGTAACGCCATCCTCGGGGGTTACGGCACTTCGGGAACATGGCCCTCCTCCGGCGTTGCAGAGGCGCATATTGCCGGTTGCCATGGTTTCGTCCGTGTTTATGTTTGTGTGAGTTATTGTGGTGGTCGCATATGTCACGCAGAGTACAACCATGATCTGCATCAAGGTGCTTATCCCCGCACCAGGGCGACTATGCATAGGGACTCCCGCTCCTGTTCAACAAGGCAGGGTGGGTAGGACCCGGCTTCAGCCTCTCGGCACGGCACGTCGAGGCCTAAATAGGCCGCCGTAAGTTTTCACACTCGCTTTCCTGGCGTGCGCCAATGTATTTGGGCGACGTGCAGACCACCCAGGGCATCATTCAGTTGTCAATGGCCACGACGGGTTTTGATTCGCCAGCATCCGTGCGGGTCAGGCGCGGTGGCTCCAAGAAGTTCGTGTTTATATACATCAGTTAGGCTCCTTAGTACCACTCGCTCTTCGTCGTGGGTTTCACAGGTACGTCATAACGTTGTCCATCAACGTACACACCTCTAGACGCCTTGGGTACTTTTCCGCGCGGGTTCCGCGTCAGTTGCTCCTGCTCTTGCCATTGCGTCGTCAGGGAGTGAGTTGGGTTCCTCGAGCTGCCAGAGGCCGATTGCCCTCGTTCCCGCTCCACGACCGGCGCCACGCGCCGGGGCGCAGGCTCCCTGGCATTTGCGGAAGGGAGGGAGCCCAGCCATCCCGGTATGTTGGGGAAGGGACATCCAGGCGCGGTGTGGTCCGCGCCATGACAGCCCTCGCACCTCTCCGGCAGCCTTACAAAGGCAAGCGGGTGGTTCGCGATCCTCAGGCGTGTGGTATGGAAGAGGTCTCTCCAGGCGCGCCACTTGTCCGCAGCGGCGATTGGCGCCGGGTCTGAGTACACCCACGCGATGTAGCCGCGCTGAGCGAACTCCGCGGTTCCCTGGGGCCCGACCTTGACCGTGAGATTGTCCATGACTGCGTCCGCCAGTCTTTCCGCCGCATCGACCGTGAGGCCCGTGCTGTATAGGATCTGGGCAAGGTAGTCCTTCGCCGGCGATTTCTTGTAGAAATCACGGACGTCCTCCCGTATCGAGGCTTCGCTCCTCTTTGAAAGACCGCCAATCGAGCAGAGGAAGACGGGTATCTCGAACGGGTTCTTATGGACTAGGAAGGCGACGTGGAAGGTTGGCCAGACCGACTGACTGCTCAACGTGCGCCACGCGTCGTGCGACAGGTTCTCGACCAGGATCGCGGAGGCTTCGTCGTGGTCACCGCTGATGTTGTACTTGACTATGTCCGGCGTCGTTAGCTTGACTGTTTCTTCATTCGTGATGAGTTCTATGGCCCTCCGGAGGCGGGCAACCGCGCGATTTGTGGCTTCTTTGTTCGCGAAGTCGACCCGCCCTATGATCTCAACGACGAGGCGTGATTCCACCGGAAGCCTCGCCCACCTCTCGACCGTCTTGGGCCTGATGTGCCTCAGGAGGTCGTACGGGTCGCGCACGTACTTAACCGGGAACCCAGTCCTCGGTGGCTTGGTCACCGTGAGTATCCGGGATTGCGACAAGAAGTCCGCCCTGCTGTAGCTGACCGCTGTACTCATGTCGACATTGCGGTTGGGTACGGTCGCCGGCTGTGGGTGCATCGGAGGGACAAAGAAGGGTTCCATGCCCACCGGGCCCGACGGATCAGCCGCACGCGGCGGGTACGGAGGCGGTGGCGGGGTCGCGGCGCGGCTCGCTCTTCCACCAGCCAGCGCGTCTTGCATCCTCAGAGCGTTATGTGGGCCACCTCCAAAGTGGGCATCCACCTCCATGGACGGTTCCGGAGCGACCCCCAGGTTCCACGTCTCATCGTACGCCGGCGCGGCGCTTCGCACTCCTTCGTAGTTCCACGTGTCCGCTCCTTGAGCACTTCCTCCGCTCATGAAGGGGGCAGACGCCGACCACGCCCCGGTCCATTCCGTCGGGTCGTATCCTCCGTTGTCCGGCAGGGTGCTTGTCGCACCCATGCTTGGCGTCGCCCGAGGGTCAGCGCCGTGCATACTATCGCCGTTGCGCCCTAGATTGGTGGTGGCCCAGTCCTGGGAGGTCGGGCGTCGTTCGCCGCCACCAGCTCCAGCACTCGCGGGTCCTCTCGCTACGCCGACCGAGCGTCCTTCCACTAGCGTCAAGGGGCGGCGCAGGGGGGCACTCGGCGCTCTCTCCGCTGCTTGAGGCATCGTAGCTTCATGGGGCCCAGCAGGGCCGCCATCCGTTTGGGCGGCCAGTCTCTCAGCCAGGAAGTCCGCGAACATATTCTGCACGTACGGAAGGATGGCGGGGTTACGGAGGAGACTTCGTATGTCGTCCGGCGTGACTTCAGTACGGACGGCGTCGCTGCTCGCAGAGGCAGAGTGTGCATTGGTCTCGCCAGTTTGGTGCTGCGACCTTCGCAGTTCCGTGTCTCCGTACCGCGGTGCGGCCTCGCGAACGCAGTCGTTTGGTTTGGTACAAACTTACGAATGGACCCGTTGCTGTCTCAACATGTCCCACCGTCCATCCTCCGCCCGGCGTGCTTGTTACAGTGCTCACGGTTGCGCCATTTTGGGGGTCTCCTGGCGTACGCGCGGGGGCGTCGGTCATCTTGCAACGCACGGCTGGTTCTGGGTGGAGCAGAAGCGGCAGGCAGGCACAGCAGCAGGTAGGTGGGGGATAGCGAGGAGGCAGAGGGGGGGAGGGAGGGAGGTGGGGTCGGCGCGTCCGCATTTAAGGTTCTACGTTCCGCGCACGGTAATGCCACCTTCGGATACGCCCTCCACACCCATTTGGACGTTTGCACATTAACTCGGATCGCTGCAGGTCCGGATCAGGCGTTGTGGCCACATAGGCAGAGTTTGGTGTACCACTCTCCGCACAGGACAGGCGCTTGTTGCCTTGCACCGCTTGATCCCTGGCTCGCGTGTACCTGGGCCCTTCCTATTCCGGCCATACGCGTACTCAAACCCGGATCAAGCCGGTCCTACTGGCCTCGTGCTAGCATGTCTTTCGCGCGCGTCTCAGTATGATACAGCAGCTGCTCAACATCCCACGGCGGGTCGTCTGTGTCAGGTCGCCACTATTTTCGCATTAGCCGTCCATTTCTCCGATTCCCATTCACGTTTGGCTCCTTTCACTCAGCTAAGCTCTCCCAGCCTCTCCATGACGGTTCATCCTCGTCCGCACATCCTTCAGCCCTCTCAAGGTCCTCCGGGATCACGATAGCGTCGATTTCAAGGATAATACGCCTCGTCCGGGGGCGGATCGGCCAGAGGATGGTCCTCAGGATACTTGCCGCGGTCGAGAGTTCCACGGTGATACCTGGAATGTGGGGTACAGAGATGCACGCGACCGCTACGTGCGACCATGGAGCTTCGTTGGTGATGACGAACTCCGTAAAGGAGTCCTCCATTGTCCTTATGCTCGTGACGACGCCCTCGATATCGGTTCTTCTTGAGACATATCGGTTCGGGGGGGTGTGGGGGCTCTCGTACCAGCATCGCAGCTTTTCTAGGCTCGAGACACATACGCGTCTGCCAATCTTCACAGGTTTGCGAGGGATTATCACAGCGTCGTAGAACGCGACTTCCATGATTTGTGCACACATTGGGATGTTCGCAGGCGCGGCGCCCCTTTCTTTTGCATGGATGATAACTGTGTCCATACTACAAGTGCAGTGGCTTTTTAGCATATGCTAGCAAGTTGACCATACTGCTTAGGCCAACTTGCCTTGTGGGTCGCGGTTCAGCTTCAGCCCCTACTGGCACTTGGTGTGTGCAGGAAGCAGTGGGGATAACCAGTTTATATGGCCTGTGGACGTGTGTATGGACGTGGACGTGGACGTGGACGTGGACGTGGACGTGGACGTGGACGTGGACGTGGACGTGGACGTGGACGTGGACGTGGACGTGGACGTGGACGTGGACGTGGACGTGGACGTGGACGTGGACGTGGACGTGGATGTGGACGTGGACGTGGGTAGGGCAGTTGCCTTCGTGTTCCTTAAATACAGATCCCAGGGCTCTTCCCAGGTTGCTGTTGCCCAATCACAGCTTCTTAGGGGTTCCCTTAGCATTTACTGGTCATCTCTCTCTGCCCCTCTCAATTAGTATAGATGACGGTCTTTCAGTGTCCTATTCCCGGGTGCCGTCTCACTTATGGAGCTGACCCTAGTTTGGGGTCTCGCGTCGCGTGGCCACCTTTAGCCCAGTCATCGCCTTTCACTGCCCTTCCTTTGGCTAGGGCCACAGTACCGTTGGCCGTCGTTCTCATGCTCTCACTTACGCCTTACACGTAGCCTACTCACCTTTGTCTTTCACCAATGCAGACCTTTGGGGGGGAAAGGAGGGCATTTGGTTCGTGGGAAAATCTCATCAGATGGTGGTGCAAGTCCAAGGAGCCCCAAGGTACCCATCCTGCTATGCATTTTCCCGCCTTGTGCGAGCCAGAGAGAGCCCGCGCATCGATGGGAGACGGAGCTGGCGTTGGTGGCTGGGATGTCGCGGAGGAGCGAGCAGGGAACCGCGAGCTGAGGAGGACAGGACAGGACAGGAGGGAGGAGGGCGACGTTTACAGTCCAACGGGTTTACAGTCCAACGGGATGTCCCGTGATGCCTGAGGACGGTGGACGGGACGCGCGCGCGTGTGTGACGATATTTCCATAAACAACATTTATTCACACATTTAGACAAGGCGTGTACGCTACGGGGGAGGCCGGGGTCCTGGTCTCGCGCATGTGATCTCTTGCCCAATTGGGCGCTTGGGACTGTAACTCGGCGCCTAAGGACCGTAAACGTCCCTATAGAAGGACCAAAGCCCGCAGTGGTACCTGCTGTCCAGTTCCACGCGTACAAGCCGCTTTCCATGCTAGAGATACTAGAAGCTGATCTCGACTGGCGTAATGGGGGAACTGTGAAGTATATATCGCCTACGATATGTCCGTGAGTGGCTAAGGCTGTTGACCCGTAAAACTGTTTGTTCGAATCCTCTGACATACAAGTTTGCAGCTAAAGGTATCGATGGGAGACCTAGATCTGGCGGTTCGCTGTTGTGTTACCGGCCTTTCAATTGGGTTGTGCACGAGACCCTTCGGTAACTGTATTGTTGGTTCCCTTCGTAACGCTTCGTTGGAGTCTTCAAAGTGATCTGCTCGCCACATTGGCCGTGGATCCAGGAACTTGTATCTCCCTAAGGATTCCCGCCCGTCCTTTGTAGGCAGAAGGGAAGGCATATCACTCGATTCCCTCCTCGCATCAAGGATTCTGCACTTCCTCATGACAGTATGTGAGATTGCAGGCTTTATCGTACGTACAATCCGGTCCACGTGTACAACGAAGCCTTAGCTCATATATTGTCCTTGTAGCAAGATGCCAACTACGGGCCGCAATGACTTCTCGCGCTCCAGGCTCGTTGCGGCGGTCCTATCTTCAGGACAAGTTGTCGCCAATCACTCAACCAGGACGACGAACGTGTGCTTGGTGCGACGTTCCGAGAGCGTAACCTTACGTTCCGTCGGGATACGACCGCATGATGTCTTGCGGAGCGTCCAATGCATCTTTGCTTCGACGTGCACGTTCACTTCGTACAAAATACGTTATAAATGGCCAAGCGTGATGCCTGTAGCATTGTAGCGTACAGCTCTTCCGAGCCCGGCTCACTATGCTCTCCTTGCTCCTGACAGCCTTTGCATTGGGGGTCGCGTCTGGTGCAACGGAGCTGTTCGATCGCAACCTCGCGTATTCCTCGCCATTTGTTGGTGCTCCCCATGTACGCAATTCCACTCATAGCGGTGACTTCAGCTGATCCCATTGACTTTCCTTCCCAGTTATCTCACAACACTCGAGCCTTGCAAGCGCGTCATGTAGAGTACGCCAAGCGACAACTTTCAGATACCGAGAGTTCGGAGGGTTTCAAGGACGAGCACTACCCCACATTCTACGGAGGAGACTTTAGCAACGTGTGTCTTTTGTCGGGCCAAGGTCGTATCGGACTCTGACATAGCCGCCATCAGAGCCGATGGGTATACAGTGGCGGCATCAACTTCACTCATTCTGGTGAGCACGTTCTTTGGCCAATCATGGAGAATCATGCGCATGACTGACATCTCGACGGTCTCTAGTGGCTAGCGTGAGCCTCCACACCTTCTGTATACGACATTTGCATTTCACTGAGACCGTCATCAGGGTGACCCCTTCGACAACTCCGTGCTGCTTTGGACCCGAGCAGTTCCCAAGGGCGCAGTCCTCCCTGACCAAAGCATCCCAGTTTGCGTTTCGTTCAAAATCTTCGACAATGCGAAGCTCTCCGGACGTCCAATCGACTCGGGCGATGCGTTCACCAGCTACGATGTTGACTTTACGCTGAAGGTCGAAGCTCAAAATCTGAAACCCGACACACACTACTGGTTCCAGTTTGCGGACTGCACCAACCCGAAGACAGTTAGCCCGGTTGGCATGACCAGGACCATTGCTAGTCCTAACAGTAAGCAATCGAGAATCAGCTCGCGACAAGATGTTGATATCTGAACAATCTAGCCCCGGCACATCAGGTAAACGGCGGCAAGCCGCTCACGTTCGCGGTGTTTAGCTGCTCCCGTTACCAGGATGGTGAGTGTTCTTAACGAGGACCGTGCAAAAGCTCTCGGTCAACTCGCAAACAGGATACTTCAACGCCTACGGAGTTGCTGCTCACAACACTTCTGCCGACTTCTTCGTACACTTGGGTGACTACGTGAGTATGCTCATTCCCATGCGTTGGAGGGTTAACTTTGACACGATGTCTTCAGATCTACGAATCTCTTGGGAGCGGGTAAGTACTATAAGGGACTCCGCTCGCTCGGACCTGTTCATGCTCATGCTTCGGTTGTCAGCGCTGCGATTGGCCGAAAGACCCTCGGCAGGGAATTGGCAACTATCGCTGATTACCGTCAACGACTGAACCAGTACAGGACCGACGTCTCGCTCGTGGCTGCACACGTCAAGGCGCCGTGGATCACTGTGTGGTGAGTCCAGGAGCTTATATAACGAGAGCTTCTCTTCACGCTCTTGCGCCTGCGAATGTGCATTCAGGGTAAGTGGTCGCGTGCTCGGTTATCAGAAGATTGTTCATTGCAAGATCTTCAGGACGACCACGAAGTGGCGGATCAAGCTTGGAAGGCGGGAACTGCGAACAGCAACGACACTATAGTTGGATGTAGCTTCTCGCCGTCGGGTGCTTGCTTCACCGACAGGAAGCTTGCCGCTGTCAGAGCCTACCACGAGTGGATGCCCATTCGACAAGTGGACCCCGACGACAAACTGCGCATCTGGCGGAACTTCCAGATTGGCAAACTGCTGGTGAGTGACAGCAGGAGACTACTTGCACCCGGTGTGTGGGTTGATCGCAATGCTAGGACCTGACTATGCTCGACACTCGTGAGGCACTCCTTGCCTTCTTAGCGCTTTGAATGCTGAGACGTTACAGGTCAATACGATCGCGACATCACCGATGTAAGCAATGAGTAGCCTCATCTTAACTCGTCGGTGGCTCAGTCTTCGATTCACAGCTGTACTATAATACTGGTATGTTAAAACGCCTTAATATGAGAGCGCAATTAAGTGCATCCTCCTCTTGCACTCGCTTGTCTCAGAATGTGAGTACACGATTTATTGCACTGACTCATTCATTGCGCTAATGCGACTCAGTCATCAACTCCATTGCCGATGTGAACAACCGTTCGCTCATGGGCACAAACCAGGAAAGCTGTAAGTCGATGCGTATGCTGCGATAATCTTTTTTCTGGACCTGATGGCCCTGCAGGGTTTTTCGATACACTGTCGGCATCCAAGAAGCGTGATGCTATCTGGCGTATTGTAGGGTATGCCAATAGTCTTACACCGATTGTTCGGATCTGACGATCGGACACAGTCAACAGATCGTTTTTACACAGCTCAACGAAAGCGGTGCATGTGAGTATCTCGAAACCATGCCCTCGCGTGCGGTTGACTGACTTTGACCTGAATCCTAGTCGATGTTGTACGTGGGGTGCCGCTGCTTTGGAATTTGCCAAAGGCCTGACGGAATACTGAACAGGATGCGTGGGATGGCTACCGTGCCAACCGCGCGCGCATCCTCGATCACTTGTATAGCGAGAAGATCGACAACACGATCATCCTCTCTGGAGATTCGCACGCAAACTGGGTTAGCGACCTGGCCCGTAAGTGGATTGTTACCAAGTTGCGGTCTGTCTCATACCAACTCCACGCATGCGTCGCAGATCCGAATGACACGACCACGTACGTCCGCCTCCTCATCGAAACTACTGAGAAACGAGGTACGATGAATGCGAGGCTTGCGCAGCTATGACTTCATCACCGGCAAGGGCGCAATCGGTGTCGAGTTCGCAGGCACAGCGGTGACTTCTACGTCAGCTTTCGGCGCAGGAATCCTCCCCGCCGCGGCAGACAAGATCTCGCAGGTGCTCGTGCAAGTTAACACCGACCTGCAATGGAGTGAGGGCTCGTACCGTGGATTCTTTACGCTCACGTTGAACACGACCACTGCGATGGCAACGTACTATGCCATGCGCAACGTCAGTGAGTACCGCATCGCCATTGTGTTGTTGGCGCACACAGCTTACAAGTAACCATCAGGTACGCCGAACCTAGATGCGTTCGCAAGTGCGACGTTCGTGGTGGAAGCTGGTGAGTGGCCTGCCTACGCCTAATCCTCATCCAACCAAACACGATGATCTGACCACCCATCAACGTTGTTATTTGCCAGGCGCGAACAAACTGGCTCGTCCCGTCGCAGGCGGCAAGGTCAACGCAGGTGTCTTGAAAGTCCAACTCTGAGTCGACGCACGGTTGTGTACGATGATGTACGTCCGGTTATCAACGAATGCTCTAAGATCGATCATGAGTGTGGGAAGTCTACGTGGGTATTCCTCAGACATACCTGCTTGAAGCGACCGGTCCCAAACAACCACCGCCCTGCCCTGTCCATGTCCTCAACTCGCTGATCACCGCTGCATGAGAGCATCTAGGAGCTCGCGGCTTGCCTCCTCTGCTCTTGTGGCCCTATGCACTGCCTGGCGCCGCATGCGCTCTAGCAGGCTCTGATGGAGAAGGCCTCGCTCGTGTTGGGTCTTGTTACGCGTGCGGTGCATTCTGTAGTCCCCACACACGTTACAATACCACATAGGCTGACCGGTGTCATCGAGCTGGTTGGGCACAACCGACCACAAGGTAAGTTCCTCTAATAGATGTCGAGTCGTCGTTAGCGCTCCAAGCGTAGGTACAGGTTGTTCGCGGCGCAGCCCTCACCGATCTCGTTGAGCCCTGTCATGATGCGCTGTTGCAATCCTTCTTGTCCCCAAGCGAATGTGAGGGCGGTGGTCGAAGTGCAGGACTTGCGCTTAGAAAGGGAGCATGGTCACAACGAGTCGCAACATATGACTCGAGGCGCTGACCGTTTGAGCTGGGCTCATATCGTGCACTTGGGCCCCGCTCATGCTAAAAGCTGGCTGGCCGCTAAGATTCTGCCGTCCAAGCGTGCTCCTACTTCTCCTCTAGCGCGACCCATGTTTCGACAGTGAACGAAGGCCCTACAAGTTCGACTCAGGTGAGACTGTCATATCCAAGCCGTCCGTAGGCCTATCACACTATCAGCAGGCCATGTGCACTGCGATTCACTTGTATGGGATGTATACTGAGACGCACAACTTTGAGGCACACTATGATCTTGAGATGCAAAGGAATGGAAGGAGAATCTAAGAAATGCTACTAATGTACAAGGAGATGCGTTTTACTTCGTGTCCGCCAGAACTCGTGACAGTCATGACAACCTAGCACCCAGGGAAGGACGACTACAGCGCGCGCACGCCGTTTAGTCGACCTCCTCGACACTCGGGCCATCCTCGCCACCGGGAGCAGCACCGCCGGGGAAGCCACCGGGCGCGGCACCACCAGGGAAGCCGCCGGGGGCACCACCCGCAGCGTAGAGCTTCTGCATGATGGGGTTGGCGACGGCCTCGAGCTCCTTCTGGTGCTCCTCGTACTCCTCCTTCGACGCCTCGGACGAGTTGTCGAGCCATGAGATCGTCTCGTTGACAGCGTCCTCGAGCTTCTTCTTGTCGGCCGCATCGAACTTGCTGGCGAGCTTCTCGTCAGTCAAGCTGTTGCGGAGGTTGTACGCGTAGGACTCGAGAGCGTTGCGCGCGGTGATACGAGCAGCGGCGGCCTCATCCTCAGCTGGAGACGGTAGTCAGTATATAAGATCGATCACTCAAGAGGTTTGCGTAAGTTACTCACCCTTGTACTTCTCGGCCTCGGAGACCATGCGCTCGATCTCCTCCTTCGAGAGACGACCCTTGTCATTGGTGATGGTGATACGGTTCGACTTGCCGGTCGTCTTATCCGACGCGGAGACGTTGAGGATACCGTTGGCGTCGATATCGAAGGTGACCTCGATCTGAGGAACACCACGGGGTGCGGGAGGAATGCCGGTGAGCTCGAACTTGCCGAGCAGGTTGTTGTCCTTCGTCCGTGCACGCTCACCCTCGTAGACCTGGATGAGCACACCGGGCTGGTTGTCGGAGTACGTCGAGAAGATCTCGGACTTCTTCGTGGGGACGGTGGTGTTACGCTTGATGAGGGGGGTCATGACACCACCCGCGGTCTCGATACCGAGCGAGAGCGGCGCGACATCGAGAAGCAGGAGGTCCTGAGTCTTCTCAGACGTGTCACCCGTGAGGATGGCAGCCTGGACGGCGGCACCGTACGCGACGGCCTCGTCGGGGTTGATCGACTTGTTGGGCTCCTTGCCGTTGAAGAAGTCGGAAACGAGCTTGACGATACGGGGAATACGAGTCGAACCACCGACGAGGACGATGTCGTGGACCTGGGCCTTGTCGATCTTCGAGTCGCGGAGGACCTTCTCGACGGGCTCGAGAGTGCTGCGGAAGAGGTCCTGGCAGAGCTCCTCGAACCGCGCACGGGTGATCGAGGTGTAGAAATCGATACCCTCGAAGAGGGAGTCGATCTCGATCGTGGTCTGAGCAGCAGACGAGAGGGTGCGCTTGGCACGCTCGCAGGCAGTCCGGAGACGACGGAGAGCACGAGGGTTGGACGAGAGGTCTAGAAAACGATGCAGTCAGTAGGACGTCCTACAACGTCAGCACAACAAATTGCACATACCCTTCTTGTACTTCCGCTTGAACTCCTGGACGAAGTGGTTGACGAGACGGTTGTCGAAGTCCTCACCACCAAGGTGAGTATCACCCGCAGTGGCCTTGACCTCGAAGATACCCTCCTCGATGGTCAGGAGGGAGACATCGAAAGTACCACCGCCGAGATCGAAGATGAGGACGTTGCGCTCGCCCTGGGCCTTCTTGTCGAGACCGTAGGCGATGGCAGCGGCCGTCGGCTCGTTGATAATACGGAGGACGTTGAGACCGGCGATGGTACCCGCATCCTTCGTGGCCTGACGTTGCGAGTCGTTGAAGTACGCGGGGACGGTGATAACGGCAGAGGTGACAGTGCCACCGAGGTAGGACTCGGCGATCTCCTTCATCTTGGTGAGGACCATGGAGGAAATCTCCTCAGGGGACTGGATAAACAAGTGGTCAGCATGACTAGTCTTCCTACGGAGATCGATTAAAGGGTACTCACGAATTCCTTGGTCTCGCCACGGTACTGGACACGGATGTAGGGCTTGCCATCCTTGTCGAAGACGGTGAAGGGGTAGTGCTTGATGTCGGCCTGAACCTCAGGGTCGGTGAACTTGCGACCGATGAGACGCTTGGCGTCGAAGACGGTGTTGTGGGGGTTCATCGCGACCTGGTTCTTGGCCGCATCACCAATCAACCGCTCGGTGTCGGTGAAGGCGACGTATGAGGGCGTCGTGCGGTTACCCTGGTCGTTGGCGATGATCTCAACACGATCATTTTGCCATACACCAACGCACCTGGAGAACAAAGTCAGTACGATGACCGTTGCGATGGGGATAGGAGCCGGAGAGTACTCACGAGTAGGTGGTACCAAGATCAATGCCGACCGCCTTGGTCATTGTTGTCGGAAAAGGGGAAGAAAATTAAGAAAGGAGTAGGAGAAGAGAGTAGAGGAGATGAGAGTACAAGTCCGTTCGTAAACTGAATCGTTGAGGGGCAGGGATGGGGAGTCCATGGCTTATATACGCTCTGAACTGGGCACATTCGACTGCGTTCCAAGACGTTCGACGTTCCTTCTTGCCCTTTCCAGCACTTTCCACCCGTCACGTCACCCCCTACCAGTCACGTGTGTCACACCCGTCCCCCCCTTCGAGCCACTTCCTGCCTGTTCTCACTTTGTTCGTCATCCCCGAGTTCCTTTGCTCCAGATACCAGAACATCGCAGACAGTTCAGCCTGACCCCAGCGCACTCTGGTTGCGTCTGGGGTGCGTTGTATGCTTTCTTACTAACATGATGACGCGTTATGCATATGTTCTGCGACCAACGCATTTGCCTTGCGAAGCCACTCATTAGACTGCTTCTTCGATCTCTCAAAGGATCTTCGCCCCAACTTGAGCAGGCTACTCTATACTGTGCACTGGGAACGAGGCAAAGGTTTCGCGCACTTGAACGCCTGGTGGCTTTTCTCTATGGTGGTACCCTGCAGATATCTCGCGTATCGATCCCGCGTTCGCCACACATACATTGACTGTGTCTTTCCGCATGCTTAAATCATATCGCGCGACGAGCCATCGATGGGCCACAATTGTACCTCCGTGTGTGCGAACTCGAGAGCGTGTTTACAACGTGTGGCACAGATGTACAGCTTCCGTGGTATCTACTTGCGACGGTGACGACAGATCGTCGCGCGTGAGGCTATCCGATAGAACCTGCGTGCTACATGTGTAAGAGAGTGTCCTGAAGCTCAGCTGGTGCCTGCGCAAGGACTGCAGAGGATATAGAACAAGACGTCGGTGGACTGCGCGCGACGGCCGCAACAAACGATGAGCAGCGAGCGCTTGGGAGGGCGTGACGAGGAGACGCGTGGCTGCTGCCTAATCGAGGGGTACTTGTGCGCCTGAATTTTTGGACACCTACACCAGCGCAAGGCGGTCATCGTCTGCAGTCGTCATGTCCGTCCCAACTCCCGTCGTCCCCGCCGACGTGTCCCTCGTCTCGCCTCCCCAGCCTGCGCCGGTCGCCTCCTCCTCCTCGTCCTCTTCATGGCCCCTCGGTAGCGTATTCAACCGCTTTGCCGCTTGGAGGAAATCCCTCGACCTCCCTAACCCCGGCACGGTCGAGAACCTCACGAAGGAGTCGAAGCGTGAGTCTCGTTTTCGGTGCCAATAAGTCCTTCACCAGCTCAGAGGGCATACAGAAACGCTCTTGAACAACTATGCGTTCGATGGCGCGAGGGCCGACCTCTCAAAGAGCTTGTCGATGAACCCTATGTTCCAGGTCACGCACTCGTTCCACTTGGGTTCGCAGACAGTACCGCCAACATATCACTTCGGTGCCATGTTTCGCGAATGACAAGGTAACAGAAAAAGCCGACGTGTTATGTTCTCCGATCTCGTATACTCATCACCTTGTCAGCTTTTCATGCACGGTAACGTAGACCACGACGGCAACTTGTCAGCACGGTTCAACCAAGGTTGGAGCGCAACGAACGTCTCAAAAGTCCAGGCTCAGGTGCGTTCGGGACCGTTCACCGTACCGCTCGACGGCCCGTCAGTATCAAGTAGTGACCGCCACGTCTGCAGTTGTCGACACAACCCGGACAAAGCTACGTCCAAATGGAGCACGACTTCCAGGGCTCCGACTACTCCTTGAACGCGAAGGCGGTCAACCTTTCTCCCGCTGACCTCACCGGTATCTACATGGGTTCTTACCTGCAGTCCGTCACCAAAAACCTCGCCGTCGGGGTGGAGACGATCCTGCAGCGGCAAGCGCCCGGTCTGTCCGACCTCGGCCTCGCATACCTGGCCAAGTACACTGGCTCGGACCGGAAGTGGATCGCGACGGCGCAGGTGCAGGCTCCGGGCATCCTGCAGGCGAGCTACTGGCAGAAGCTCAGCGAGAAGGTCGACGTCGCGGCGGAGCTGCAGGTCATGGCTGCCCCTGGGCGGCGGGATGCGCTTGCGACGCTCGCGGCGCGGTATGAGCTTCGCATGGCGTCGTTCCGTGCGCAGCTCGACTCGACGGGCAAGGTCTCGGCGTACCTCGAGCACAGGATCGCGCCCACCTTCGCCTTCTTGATGTCTGGCGAGATCGACCACTTCAAGGTCCGTAATTGTGTCCCTACGATAACATGTAGATCCGTCGCTCATCTGATGTTCCGTTACAGAACGCCGCGAAGGTCGGTGTGGGTGTGATGATTGAGAGCTCTAGCTTGACCCCTGAGGAGATGGGCATGGTTCCCCCACCTGGCGTTCCCGTCGCGCCCATGCCCCAGCCGTAGAGATCCCTCACACCCGAAGTACCTTACCATAGCGTAGAATATTAGGTGCACCCTGTGCAGCCCGTACCCCTCCTCATTGCTCTGATAATACTTTTGCAATCGCATCTTGCATCCCCCTGCATTTCAACCGCGCCTCACTTATTGTCTCTGACGTCTGGAGACCCGCCAGCTCGATTCACGCAGATTTACTCTGCTCGCCGACCGAATGGACCGCAGCCTGGCTCTATTCCCCAGCACGTGCTCCACAACGCGTCCCCTGACGCGCGTCTAGCGCCCATCGGTGGGATTATGACGACGTTCCCGCAAAGCCCGCAGCCACGCCGGTCGTGTTACATTTGCTCTTGAACCACGTTCTTCTCTCCCGTTCTATCGCAGTGCATAGCAGCAGGATGTCAGTCGCGCCATTGCTAGAGCTCAAGAACGTCGGCTGCTACAAGCAGAAGGGGCAGCCCATCTTCACGGATGTGAACCTCAAGGTGAACGAAGGAGATATCGTGGTATTGCAGGGCAAGAGCGGTTCTGGGTATGGCCACATGCACGCATATCTCTATTCGTGCCTGCTCATCATCACGCGTAGAAGTCTACGTTGCTGAAGTGCATAGCTCACCTCAACACATACGAGGGCGAAGTCCAGTACAGAGGCCAGTGAGTGCAGCTTTGGTTCTTCGCTCGAGCGTTCCGTCCTAAAACGTGAGCCCAGAACACCACAATCTTATGGTACAGTACAGATGCTCATTGGCGACGCTAGCTGGGCCTGAGTTATGTTACCGTTCGCAGGCATCCCTAAGTTCCGCACACAAGTCCTCTACGTACCTCAGCGGCCATCCCTCCTCCCCGGCTCGCCGCGCGACTTCCTCAAAGCCGTCTCCACGTTCTCCGTACACAAGCACGCTTCCGCGACGGCCAAGGCTGCGTCCAGCCTATCGCAGTCGGTGGGCCTCAGCTCGTCTGAGCCTGTCATGGACGCCCACGAGGCGTTTGCTGTGGCGGAGTCGTGGGGCATCCAGAAAGAGCTCTGGGATCGCTCCTGGGCGAACCTGAGCGGAGGAGAAGCTCAGCGCATAGTGCTTGCTATCGCAGTAGGCCTGGGCACAGCGGAAGTGTTGCTTCTTGACGGTGCGTGCAAGTTTATGCCATTTCGTTGTCGAACCGTCGAACCGTCGACTGACGTTTGCGAATTGCAGAGCCCACCTCTGCAGCTCGACTCAGAGACGAGCTTGAAGGTCGAGAAGCACCTCGTAGCCGAGGTCAAGTCTCCAGACTCCAAGTTGAAAGCCATCAGTGTGGATCACACACTCGCCTGAGCAGGGAGAACGTGTGGGAACACGCTTCATCCGCATCACGTCCGGCGGTGTTCGTGAAGAGAACGTTGATCCAGGCGTATAGGCAGCGAGTACTGTCGCAGGAGCGTAAGATGTATGATAGGGAGCGGTACTGTCGTATAATAGACAATTGCACACTGGATCTTCGATAGTTTCGGGAGGTAACGACTCAGTTGGTCCTCGATTCAAGCCTCAATGATAGTACAGTACAGACCAATGTCTGGCGGCGGTTTCTGTATGGTCCCCTAGCTCAACTGGTTAGAGCTTTGTACTTATAGGGTTGCCTCTGCCTTGTCATGCAAGGGTTCCGAGTTCGATCCTCGGGGGGACCAGAAATTTTTTTCGCTCTCAACACTGCACTCCATGTAACCAATGGCGACATTAGCGTACTTATGGACCGGTGCTCGCCGAGATATTACCAGTGTGCAAGTCAGTGTTCGTAGTCTTTCCCACAAGACTGCAAAACGCAGGGATGGCATGCGCGTACGCGTACAATACTCTAATGCACAACAAGGGAACTATACGATATAAACCGAGACCTCGTGAAGGAAGGAGCGCTGCTCTGGAGATTACCTCGCAACACCTTTGCCTTTGTCAACAGACGAAGAGCCCCCCGTCGTGGAAGACGTGGAGGTAGTCACTGCGCCGCTCGGCCCTCGTATTCTCTCTAGCCAAGCAGAGATCCAGTCGACCGACCGGATGACAGGCCCCATCTGGGTCATTAGGTCCCCGCTCACTTGGTCTGATTGCGCCTGCAGCTGCTGCTGGACTTGAGCGCGGACTTCCTGGAGTGTCGGTAGCAGATCCTCACGAGCGGCGGAGAAGAGGCGGGGCCGAAGCGCCTCGACCATCGCGTCTGCAGTAAGGGGTGTGGGCGGGATAGGTGGGTTCGGAGGTCTGGATAGAATTGCAGTGACGGCGTCGTGAAGGGCTCGAATCTCTTTCTGCTGCTCCCCCACTGTCTCCGACGTGTTACTTTGCGACGCCTCAAGCTGAATGTGGACGTTAGCCAAGAAATGATCGGTGACAGCGAGATAGGACCGACCTCCTCGAGCTGCTTGCGGAGCGATTCGTTCTGCTGCTGCAGGTCGGCATTCATATTGTCGCGACTCTCGCCGTATGCTTGGAGCTGCTCTAGCTCTTTCGTGGCCTCCGCCGCCCGGGCTTGGGTGGAAGTGAATGCCGTCGCAAGCTCGTCGACCCTCTTCTGCAGCTCCGGATCGACCGGTCTGTTCTCCTTTGTTCCCACGTCTACTCGAAGCCCTGTGAGCCTGTCGCTGAGCTGAGACTCGACCTCGTCCTCGACCCTCTTGTCGTACTGGAGCAAGTCGTTCCTCAATTCGACTATTCGTGAGTCGAGCGCGAGGAGGCGATCTTGCGTTCGCTCTAGGTCCTCGGAGGAAACGTCGAGCATGGTGGGGGTACCTTCGTTCGAGAGGCGACGCCGCTTCTTGGGTCGTCTTGTACTCGACTCTGCAGGCTGAGGATTCGTTGCAGCACTCGCAGCGCCTTCTGTGACAGCCGCTGCGCCACCCGACTTCTGGGCTGTTTCCAAGGAATGTTGCAGTCTCTCGACTTCGGTCTGCAATGTCGCCAGAATCGTGTTCATGCGCTGGAATTCGGGGTCGGCCTGCTGTTGCGCAGTCAACGCAGATGGCCAGAAGTCCTCGGGAACGAGCTGCGCGGCGAGCCGATTCAGCTGCTGCTGTTTGTCTTGCAGTTTCGAAGAGGTAGACGCTATGAGGTCCTGAAGGGCGGCCCTGTCTTCGTCCGGCAATGCGTCGAAGTGCGCCGACCTCGCGAGCCGCTCGTATTTCTGCAGATCTTCCTTGAAGTACAGAAGCTCGCTGCGAGCGCGCACAGCTTGCGATAGAAGACTGCGGGTGAGAGGATTATGCACTGCTGCAACGATGAATTGGGATGTTGGTACACACTCGACGCGATGCAGCCACAGGCTGCGCTTCTCCTCAGGAGTGAGCTCTTTCTTCGGCGGTGCGGGTCTAGAGGTGGAGGGCCCAGGCTCAGGCTTGTCGTGCGCGTCCGAGGGTCGAGTGGAAGTCGAGGGTCGACGTACGCGGGAGGGCGACCTGCTACCACGATCCCGGTCCATCCTGTAGTCTTCATCACGATGCCTGTCCTCGTCCCTCCTCCTGTCGTATTCCCTGCTATGCTCATCATACCTTCTCTCCCAATCCCTCCGCTGTTCATCCCTCCTGGCCTCCTCCTCTTCTCTCCATCGAGCCCCACTGGCTACGTACGGTTCGCGGCGCGGGTTCGCGGTCGAACCCGACGCAGCTGACGGTGCGGGAGAATGACCACCGCCACGACCATAGTGCGAGCGCGGGCCGGCCATGTCGATGTCAGGGTTGCGATCGCGTTCGAAGCTGAGCGGGGGCGCAGAGGCTTGGGACGATATACTCGCGGCGCGGTCTCTCGGTGCCCGAGGTGGGCCGTAAGGTGACGGAGAGCGGGTCCTGCCCTGCAAGTCCTGCGGATGAGAAGGAGGCGAGTCCGGGATGGAGTATGGAGGAGGCCGAGTGCTGGGACGTGCTGAAGGCCACTCGGGGTCTCCAGGGTGAGCGTAGTAGCAATGTTGGCCGTTGGGACAGCCCGGAGGTAGGCCGTGGATGTGCTTGCGGGGTTTCCCGTCGCTGTCCCTGAACCACTGTGCGAACAGACGTCAACGACCTGGTAATGGCGAAGTGGGACGGGCTACGAAGGGCAGGCGCGGCGGACGGGCGGTTCATGGACACACAAAGCGAATTCGCAGGCACGGATATCCCATGGCGAAGCGTCGCCCGCGGGGTGTATCGCGCGCGGTACGCGCCGGGCAGAACATGTGAAGGGCAGGTGAAAACCCGAGTTGTGCGAACCGGGACGTACATTGCATCGTCGGCCTTTGAAGGGAGGAGGAGGATAGGGCATCCTTTCGCGAGCGTAGGAGGTGGTGGAGGTCAAACTGTACAAGGATTCAAAATGCTAAGAGCGCTCATGCCGACGATGCAACATATATTGCGACCGCGACGTTGGTACTGGTGCCACCCGGAACCGCAGACAATGCGACAAAAATACAAAGTCGCAGGTTCATGAGCACTACTCATACTCCCAAGCATCATCAACCGCGACCGCGACACCAAGACGATGAAAATATACAACGGGTCAGGCATATGACACTTGTGCTACGGCTACAGGTCTGCAAACTCTGCATCGAACTCGCTCTGACTGATATGCCCCTTCTTCACCCGCTTCGCCATCCGCTCCTCCCGCGCAAGCTCCTCCCAGTCGTCCTCGTCATCCCCGCTGTCGTCCTTCGCAACGTCAATGGCTGCGCTTGCCACCAGGCTGCTCGGCGGCGGTGGCAGCCTGCGCCTTCAGCCACTTCTTCTTGCGCTCCTTCTTCTCCTTGCGCTTCTCCCGCTCCTCTTTCCTCTTCATCTGCTCGCTCCAGGCCGAGTTCATTTTCTTCTTCTCCGCGCGTTCTGCTTTGCGCCGCTCGATCTCCTCGGGGCTCGGGCCAGCCTTGACAGCCTCCGCTAAGCGTTTGGCTTCCTGAGCCTTGTCGAGATATGCATACGAATTCCACTAGCGTGCGGGTTAGCGTCAACGTGACTCATGTCTCAGTGAGGATGCCTTACGTCGACCTCGGCGTCTTGCCAGCGTTCGCGCGAGATGTCCTTGAGCTCAGGCATCCGCGGCAGCCGCAGAAGCCCGAAGCTCTTTGCGAGACCGACGAAATCTAGGTCCTTCAGCCGGAAAATATATGACGCTTCGTGTTTTGAGTATGCCCGGACAAAGGATACAAACGCTTTCGCAGCCTACGCAAAATGTGAGTCGATGCGACTGTGGAGAGATTTCGTAAAAACGTACCTTGTCATGCAGGGCACGGTCGGTCAAGATCTTCTGCCTAATCTTCTGCATCACGATTGGCACCTCCGGATCCTCAGCGTCCATATTGTCATCCAACTTCGGCGAGCCATCTTGCGCGAACCGTGGGCGCTCCTTCAACGGGATCTTGCGTACGGACATGAACTCGACATAGTCGACTTCACGTCCGACAAGCAGCACCCACGCTCGGCCACTGCGGCCTGCACGAGCTGTCCGCCCACACCGATGGGAGAACGCCTTTGGGTCCGCGGGTGGATCGAATTGGATGACGACGTCGACGTCTGGGAGGTCGAGCCCGCGTGCGGCGACGTCGGTAGCGAGGAGGATGGAAGGGGATGAAGGGAGGGCGGCGGAGTTGGTGAAGTTGGCGAGGGTGCGTGTGCGGGCATTGGGTGGAAGGTGGCCGTGCAAAGAGAAGAGCGTCGTATTTCGAGGCATGAGCGGGCCAATGACCTGATCAGCGGCTCGTTAGTCGGTAATCCCTCCGTGAGTAGGTCGCTAAACCTACGCGGTAGAAGTAATCCACGCATGCACATGTCGCGAAGTATATGATGAATCGCGCCGAATGCTGATGCTCGACTTCATGTCGAATAATACGCAACAGCTGTATCATCTTCTCTGATGCCGCGCAGGACATGTAGTAGTTTTGGAGACTGACGTAGTTGAGTAGACGCACAACAAGTAGCATAAGCACAACTCACTTGGCAGGTATTCGACGCTCCTCGATAACCTCTCGCTCGACCTTCGTACCATCCGACGCAATGGTCTTCCCCTTGGTTTTTTTCGCCTGTACCTTGACCACAATACGAGCAGGATTGCGGAGGCCTACGCGGACCAATTCCGACATAGCGTCGGCGTCAGTCATGGTAGCACTGAAAAGGCCCGTCCGGCGTTGCTTAGGCAGATGTGTGAGGATTCGAGTAAGAGCGGCTGAGAAGCCGAGGTCGAGGAGACTGCAGCCCGATGGTCAGCATCCACCTATGAGATAGAGGAGGACAAGCCTACCGATCGGCCTCATCCAATACCAGGATCTCCAGCTCCTTCACGCTCACGACGTTCTTGCCCTTTCCCAGCAAGAACTCCTCTACCCGGCCGGGAGTGCCGATCACAATATCAGCGCCGGTGGAGAGAAATCTCTGAACATCCTCCGATGGCGGAGAGTCTGAGGACACGATGAGGAGTGGGGGAGGATATTCAGGCTCGAGCTGCACATTCGAACCAGAGGCTTCATCGGAGGACGGAGAGGCTGCGCGCCGTGACGGCTGCGACGAGAGGAAGAGGGAGAATATGGAGTGGATTTGCGTCGCCAGTTCTCTACAGGGAGACGGCGAGAGTGAGCCGGAAAACACAGTGTGTCACAGGAGACAAGTAGCGCACCTGGTAGGGCTAATGACCAATGCACCCACTTCGTTCTTGGCCAACTTGCGTTCCCTTCGAATGAGCTTCTCCAGAATGGGAATCACAAAGGCGAGGGTTTTCCCCGAGCCGGTTACGGCCTCAACAACAACGTCCTTATGCTTCATGAAGAGCGGAATGGTAGATGCTTGCACGGGCGTCATGTGGGTGTGCCCCATGGAGTGAATCACATCTAGACTGAGTAGAAGTCATGTCGGCTCGACTGGAAGCGCACAAGAAAGAGCACGTACATCCATGGTGTCAGTGTGACTGGCAAGCTGTCCCATTTGCCCGCAAAAGCCGTGGAGGCCATGATGTCTGTGTGCAGAGCGCAAAAGCAGAAATGACCGGGAAGCGCCTTGAAGCTTAGAACTGGAAGCGCCGACAAACCGAAGGCGCGGTTGTCACGGTCACGAGGCAGGGAAGGGAAGTGTGACTGGGTCACGGTTGAACGGATGTTGCGAGAGTGGGATGGGCGCTTGTGCCTGTGCAGGAACCCGCGTCCGAGTTCGGGTGTCGACTTCTTGTCAGGCCTGCACTGGCACCGCTGCACTCAGCCATCACGAGTCCTCCTCCTCCTCGGCCTTTTCTCTCTTACGGCCTCTCTTCCGCCTTCCTCGCTGGCTCGTCTTGCGGTCGCGCTGGTACACTTCCCTCGTCCTTCTGCCGTTGTCATATCACCACCGGGTCCTGGGTCTTTGTGTCTCGCTCCTACCTCTCTCACCGTGGGCTACTTAGCGGATGTCTGGTTCTGATGGCGAGCTCCCTCTCCGCAAATCCAATGGGATCCTGAAGAATGCCGCGCTCTCTCCTGCACCTTCTCAGTCCTTGACTCGGGATCACATCACAGAGGCTCTCGCAAAGTCTCCAGACGGAGGCGCTACCTTGGACTTGGCCTACAAGGGACTCACAGATGTAGGCGAATCAGGGGCCGAAGAGCTCGCCACCGTCGGTCGGGATGAAGAGACGGACGTCGACAGCCCAGTGATACGGTGCGTCGCCGGCCTTGTAGTCCATGACCCGTTCGGTGTGTTCAACACGCGCACCGCAGGATCGCGCTGGCCCACAACCGCCTCACCACGTTGCCCATGGCATTCTCCCTGCTCTCGCGCCTCCGTTACCTAGTGCTGAAGAATAACAACTTTTCTGTCCTTCCTGATGTCGTATGTCGCGCTTCCTGACTCTGTATCCGCTTTATGAATAACGGTCTCCTAGCTCACTGTCATGCCTTCTTTGGAAATCCTGGATCTTAGCCGCAACAAAATCAAGAGGCTACCGTCAGAGCCGGGCTCTTTGGCCAATCTGAGGGTATGTATAGATGTTATATCAAGCATTTTGACCGTGCATCCGTGGTTAGACAGCCGCGTTATGGGTCATACTTGCTTTCGGCGTTCTAGCATGTGTCCACTTTGGTTGACTTGTGGGCGCCACAGCTGGGCATGCTGTGAGGCATGCTGCTGTCGACGATCCTGACGCTTGCAGTTTCGTCCGGCTTGGCCCGCCGTCGCAGACTGTATGAATGCTTCGCTGCGCTAAGCCTCGTCAGCTTCACTCCTTAATGCGCATAATCTTCACGCTTCACTGCGAAAGCCTCGGGCGCATTCACAGCAGTCACACAATCCTTGGAGCTGCTACCCGCTGGACAAGTTCTGATTATCCGTTTGCTACAGGTCTTCTCGCTTACAAAGAACAAATTGCACCGTTTACCGCCATACTTGACTCAGTTCCGGCAACTGAGCATATTCAAGGTTGACCAGAACCCCTTGGAATGGCCGCCACCAACGGTGTTGGCAACCCCCAAGAACCTCGATGACCCACATGTGATGAGCGAGTGGATTCGACACCTTCAGTCGTGGCTGGAAGAGCATTCCACAGGCATAGGTGAGAGGAAAGACAGCGACGACTCCGTGTTAAGCGATCAAACGAAAGACTCAAGCTTGTGAGTGCACAACTCTCTGTCTTGACCTCGGATGCTGAGCGGACCTGAATGACTAGTCAAGACGCACTCCGAGATCGGACGCCATTGCAGACCGATCTGTCGTTCCACGGACGTTCGTTCTCCACCGAGTCAGACTCGTCTTCGTATTTCCAACTTGAGCCATCTCCTGGACCCTCTCGACCCACCGCGCAGAGTTCTCCTCGGTTACACCTGGACCCCTTCTTCTCCCGCATTGCAGGGAAGGGCATATCTCGGTCGCCTTCCCGCTCACCAGAAGCCAGCGTATCTCCGCATGACGACTCTGCCTTGACGAACGGTACACATACAAACCACTCCCGCTTACCTTCGCAATCCAACGGTGTTGGCGGGTCGCGAGTACCATTGAGGGCACCTTCTGTGAAGAAGAGCTTGCCAGATCTCCGACCTACGCGGTTACATCTTCCAAATGGGTCTCACCGTGCTGCGGCAGCGTCTGCAGATCACCTCCCGAGGTCAGTGTCTTGCACACCCAATAATAACGTTCGGCGATACTCAGCGAATCTCAGCATGCATCACCCGTTTCACTCCATCACGGATGAACCTGTCTCTGCGTCCCCAATATCCATCGACCGACCCGTTCCTTCCATGGATACTGAGCGAAACTCTTACTTCCGCCGACTGTCCACTCTTTCTGCCGCGACCATCTCGAAAGCGATTCCTGAGGCGCTACTCACAGTCGTCGACGCTGTCCGGGGAATCTTGTTTGCGCTGTCTCAGATCTACCAGGCGCTGCAACACTACACAGTGTACGCCATCGACGAGCGGCTATCTGCCGTCTTGCAGAAAGTACTGGGGCCCGCGAGCATGTACATGTCGCAACTCATCCAGGCACTCGACCGCTTCGACGCTGTCAGCAGGCGAGCGCTGCCTACACCATCGATTTGCAGAGCAGTGGTAGAGAGCTGTCGAGATAATGTGACGGTCTTCAGCAAGGCGGTCGGGATGCTAGCGCTGCAGCTGAAAGTGCTGGCAAAGCATGATGACGTGCGATATACACGTCAGATGCTGATGGTCTTGTACGGTGCGATGGCGGAGGTCGCGGCAGCATGGCAATCGATGGGGAGTCAGATCGACGCGGTACGACCTTACCTATGGGACGCCCGCCTACCACCGTCCTCAAAGGCTTACGGGTCGAAGACGCCGACGTTGCGAGCGACCGTCTCCTCGGACAAGCCAAGGCCCCCTGCATCGGCTCCTCCCGTTGTGTCCCCGACGTTCTCACCTGCGCAGGAGACACCACCACGAGCGCAGCTCCGGACGACAGCTACTCAGCGCTCGCTGGATCTGGGGAAGAGCCACATCAGCCGGAGGCATGCGGGGTCGTTCAGCCTGAAGGATGTCCAGCTCGGGAAGCTGATGCCGTCGTACGTCGACGTGCCTCCGCCGCCTTTCCCGCCAGCTTTGCACGGGATACAACAGTCGACACCGACCCAGCCTGCGCGGACGATGCGACGACTGGTCTTGCCGCTTGGGCAGCAGGGACACGATCTGCAGCTGGGCAGCCATTCTCGACAAGGGTCGCAGAGCTCGTTGCTTGCGCCGTCGAACTCGTCACCACAATTGGGCGGGAACCTATCGGGCTCGAGCACGCTGGTCGATAAGGAGGTGATCGGAGCGATGAAGGCGGCGGTCGAGGCCGCCCCTGAGATCTGGGAGCTGATGGACGAGATGCTCGCCAGCGAAGACTCGCAGGCAGGCGGGGACGGCAAAGGCGGGGTGAGCGACGAGATGAGAGCCGTGCTCGCCCGGGCGAAGGACGTGACGGAGCGGCTGCGTCGGAGCATCGCCGCGGTGCAGGAGGGGGCACACTCGCAGGCGGTGGACGGGAAAGCGCTCCACGACGACGCGCATATATTTGTGAAGGTGAGTGCGTGCCGCCTGCTGCCTCGTGTCTGCCAGCCCCACTTGCTGGGCGTGCACCATTCGCCCGTTCGGGGTGGATTATCACTGCCTTAATCGTGCTAGTCGCCACCCTTGGCTCTGGATTGACTTTGCGTTTGCGCCGACGCTGACTGGACCCCTCCGCATTTGCAACAGACCGTCATTCACCTGTCGAACGTGCTGAAGACGCGCGGGACCGCTCCTCCCTCTACACCTTCGTCCGTCCCTCCATCCAGCGCGGCAGCGGCGCAATCGACCAACCCTGGCACGACGAGCGCGCTGTCATCGACGCTCCGGACGAAGATGGTGCGGCTGACGAACGCGACGCAGGAGTTTGTCATGCTCCTCCACGTTTCGTCTTTTTCGCCCGCACCAACGCCCGGGCTGCGCTCGTACTCGCCCATGGTCGGCCTCGGCGCGCAGGCATCACCACTGCCCACCCCGATTGCCTGCTATGGAGGACGGTCGCCTGGGGTCGAACTTGTCGCGTGCTCGGAGTGCGAACCCTCCCTCTGGTCCTAAGCTGCTCTAGCTAGCGGTACTTTGCCTACCAGCGCGGCCATAGGACGCTCTGGTGCACGCTAGCCATCTGCGCCCGCTGTCACAGTATCCGGACGACATCCAGCGGGGCGCTATCCTTGAGAACGCTGCGCATCTGTGGTATAGCGCGAATAGTTTACTGGTACGGCCATCCTGTGCTTTCGGAACTTTATTTTTCAGTCGCTCGGTCGACATAACTTATCCCCACTAATGGTTTCGTATTCTCTCTCTCCTCATGTTCGCGCGCGCGCTGTTGCACTTCACGATTGTACGCATCCTTCTAATGTTTCCATTACGACCCCTTTCGAGAAGAGCCATTCCGTCTATACTGGATATCATCCGTCCGAGTATGCCATGAATGCGACCGTCCAAGAGACGTGATACAGCGTGAAATCTAGCCAAAACCTAAAAAGCTGCGCCGAGCCAAGACCCCCTTCGAAGTCTACGCGCTCGACGTCTGCGCTCGCGGTCTCGACGACGCCTGCTCCTCCGCGTTCGCGAGGATGCGCTCGATCTCTGCCCGGATTTCGCGAAGGTTGTTCTTGAGCGTCTTGACGTCTTCGAACTTGCGGTGCGCCTTCGCCTCCTCGACGAACGTCTCCAGCAGCGCCTCTTGCTCGAGCAGCGGCTGCAGCACGCGGGCGACCTCCGAATCGGGGTCGATGATCTGGTCTTCGGGCGGTGCGGGAGTGCTGGGCGAGGCAGCGGCTGACGACGACTTCTTCGGCTTCGGCAGCGACTTGACGAGATGAGATGAGACGGGTCAATAAGGGCAGCGAAGCAGGAGGCAGGGAGAGGCATGGACGTACCTGGAGAGGGAACATGTGTTTCTGGAGAAAGAGGTTCGCGCGCGTGAGGATCGCGTTCTGGACGCGGTCCTGCGAGCTCCCCGGTGCGCAGGGGAGCTTGCGGATGCGCTTCGCGAGCGCGTCGTACTGGGCGAACGCCTCGAGCAGCCTCTTGCGGGCGGCGCTGGCTTCGGGGGCCGGCCGCTCCTGCTTGCTGTTCGGGTGGTCAGCGTTTGATTGCAAGGGGGCGGGCATTACAGGACCTGAGGCTGATCATGAGCTCTTGGAATATAGGAAGCTCGTCTTCGATCTCTTTCTCCAGGCTGATGAAGGCCTGTGCGTGTTGTCAGTGATGGCAGCGCATAAGAATAGCGGACGCAACTTACATCATAAAGCCTCGAGAACAAGGGCACGGTGACCATATCCTGCCTGTACTGCTGCCGCCTGTCTCCCGCTGTGAGTCACTCAGGTCAGAACTGGACGAACGAGACGCTTACAGCAATACCGGCTTGCAGTCACGACATATCCTCACGCCCTTGAGGAACTTCTCCTCCTCGCTCATGACCTCACCTTTCTTTCCTGCCTTCCCTGCGTTCGAGGGCGTGCGACGTCGAACGCCGTAGTCGACGCCTTCCCCGACCTCCTCTATTCGACCCGTACTCTGATCGACAACGAAGAGAAGAGAACAGGGTTGAGGTCGTTGGGGATACTTCACGGGGAGCGAGCAGATGATCCGGCCGCAGAGGCGGCAGTGATGTTTGCGGTTAGTGAGGGGGTGGAAGGACGCACTTACATACAGTCAATCAAGCTGCATCTGGTGAGGACTACAGAAGCGAGACTTACGAGCAAAGAGGACACTGCGAGACCGCTGCGTCGTCTTCCCAAGGAGTGATCTTCTGCTCAGCAGCTAACACGGCTCAACATCAACATTTCTGGTCGCCGCGGACCCAGCGCATGCTTACCGCGGATATCGTTCTTGCCTCCTTGGCTTTGCGACTGGATCACCTCACGCCACAAGTCCCCGGCGCTCTTGCTCTTCAGCTCAGAAAAGTCGAGATCCCAGAACGACGACGCGCGGCGATTCTGCGGCGTAGGCCTGTGCTCCGAGCTCTCTTCCTTCTTCTGGCCCGGGGGCGGGAAATGCAGGTTGATGAGCTTCTCCAGGCGTCGCTCGAGGCGCGTACGCTCGATCCGCCCCACATCTCGGCTGTGGTTTCGGGCTTCGATGAACTCGTCCGTGCGTGGCCAGGTACACGCCTTTTGGCTGGAACCCGGGGCGATACGGAGCCGGAGACCGTGCGGGCTTGACGGACGCGCCCGTGACCGTAGAGGAGACGGACGTGGAGGGAGTGAGCGCAGGCGAGGACGCGACGTGTGGTAGGGTCACGGGCTGCTGTGTGGGAGACACCATCAAGGACGATGTTCGCGGAGGGGGACCGCTGGGCCCTGGGAGCGGCACTGAGGGCGCTGGGCTTGGTGCTTGGGTCGACGGGCGCGATGAGGGTGTCTGGGAATGTAAGTCGAAGGTGGGTATCGGAGGCAGCGCCCGGTCGTGAGCGGCCATGTTCGGGGTCGATGCGGCTGAAGACACGCCGCTGGCCGGTTCGTGCAGACGGGATTCTGTGGGCCGAGGCGAGGACAAGAGCGCAGAGGAAGTTCGCGCATGAGCACTGGCAGGTCGTAGCGGCGAAGACTGCATAGGCGGTTTGGCAGAGGGCGGTCTGATATGTCTGAACGTAGATGATTTGCGTGAAGAGGAGACCGGCCTTTCTGCCGCGGCAGGTGAAAGACTCGGACGGCCCAGCCACGGGGGACGACTGTGCGATCGCCTTACCATTCAGTTTCGGAGACGAGACTTGAGAAGCCTGGGAACGAGGCGAAGAGGGCAAGGTGACTGCCGGAGACGGTGGTGTTGTCACAGGCGGTGGAGAGGCAGCCGGAGGAGAGACGTCCTGCGGATGACGCGACCGGAGACGGCGATTTGGGCGTAAGGTCAGACTGGCGCAAGTCATGCAGCTCCTGCAAGAGGACGTGTGCGGGCGCAGGCAGGGGCTTGTCCACAGATGCGCTTGAGATGTGGTGTCGAGGCGCAGGAGAGGGATCCTGGCGAGGCGGCATAAGCGTATCAATCATGGAGACTGGCCTCTGCAGGGTCCCACGGCCATTGGGCATCGCCATGGATCGCTTCTCCTGCGTCAGGCGACTCCATCCGCGGCATGAGCGACGACGGGTTCGCTGTATGTATGGCCATTGCTGAACGTGGCGGAAGGGCGGGGCTGGACGGGCAGAGGTGCGGAGGCAAGCCCGGATTGCTGGCTCGACAAGCCGCGAGAATGTCGTTTGGGCTGTCCGGCAACGTTAGCATATGGGGGTGAAACCGTAGCGCTGCTGCGCGGCGTACATACCTTGTAGGCCTGGTACGGGACGTATGGAGGATTGTCCATGGCCCGTGGCGAGCTGTGCTGAGACTACGACCGCCGGCAGGTTATGCAGAAGGACTTGGGATACCAGGGATGCTGCGTGCAGCGTGGAGCGATGAAGGCGCGCGCTGGCCGGAGCCGCTTGCTGTCCTAGATGACTCTTCGTCATCACACGGTCTCATACGGCGTTGCGGTAGCACTCACCAGCGAACAGATTAATCGTTGTGGCAGGGCGAGGACTCGGAGGATGGAGGAGAGGAAAGCTGGAGTAGAGCTTGGAAGCTTGAGCCGATGTGGCACGGTACCGCGGCCGGATCGCGTTCGCCGGCGCGCGTCCGAGTCGAGTCCATCATCTAGCCGCCCGCGAATGCTGCGCCAAAAGCTGCGTCCTCGACATCAACATCGACAACGACCATGTCTGCCCCGACAGGCATCGAGGTATCGCCAGAGCTCTCCTCTGCCTTCTCTGAAGCGGTGGAATCTCGCAACACCCGCTTCCTCAAGATCTCAATCGAAAATGGTCTCTACCACACTCCATCCTGGTGGTAGTTGCTCATCCTGATCTCGCGCCTTCCCAGAATCACTCGTGCCCAGCCACACCGTCGCGCCGTCGGGGACACTGGAGGAGGATCTGGACAAACTGGTTGACATTATCGAAGACAACGTCCCGGCGTATGTCCTCGTCCGGCTAGACGACCCTCCGACGGAGTGGCTGGCCGTGTATTACGTCCCCGATACGGCCAAAGTGCGGGATAAGGTATGTGCACTTCCGTTCAGATGCGGCAAATACTGTGTACTGACGCTGTGCTATGAGATGCTCTACGCTGCTACCCGGAACACTCTCACAAGGAGCCTCGGATCGGCTCACTTCACCGACAATATATTCGCAACCTCCAAGGCCGACCTCGGATCAGAAGCATATGCCAAGCACCGACGACACGTCGCTGCGCCTCCGCCCATGAGTGCAAGAGAGAAGGAGATGGAGGCCGTCAAGGCAGCAGAGCGCGAAGCAGGGGGGCGAAGCTACGAAGGCAGTCGTGCAAGACAGAATCATGTCGGTCAGGGTGTAGGCTTGAAGTGGTCCAACGAAGCCGAGGATGCCATCAAGGATATGGGTGCTACTGATGACAGTCGTCTAGTCGTGCTGGTGCGTCTCTTCTAGATAGTATCTTGGACCTTCTTGGATATGTTGCTCACCTTGTTGACAATAGTCGATCGACCCGGCGACGGAGACTCTGCTCCTTGCTTCGACCCAGGAGATCGATGTGTCTGGACTTGGGAGCGCTCTTCCAGCATCAGATCCCGGTACGTTCGTCGACAGTTGGCTGCAAGGACATCCGTTGATAGCTTGTCTTCTAGCATACGCTTTCTTTGCGTGGCCGCATTCCATCACCTCTCCTCCCCGTAGGGAGATCGGTGAGTAGCCCTCTTTCGCAATGAACACGCATCGAATGCTAACCCCTGTTCACAGTCCCGATCTACTCGTGCCCCTCCGCCTCACCAGTACGATACCGCATGCTGTACTCGAGCGCCGTCCTCTCTGTCGTCCGCGACGTGAAGGAGCTCTTGAGCGCCACGGGCAGCACCTCGACGCTCGCCGCGCGCAAGGTCGAGACATCGGATCCCTCGGAGCTGGATGAGAAGTACCTCGTCGCCGAGCTTGGGCTGGGGGAATCCGCCGGGGCAGCGCAGGGTGCGCCCGCTGAGGTTTCCGACAACAAGCCCAAGTTTGCTCGTCCGAAGGGCCCCGGGAGGAAGCGGTGATCTTGGAGTTCTCCCCTATAGGCGAGACGCGAAATTATTGGCGGAATCCACGAGGCGTGCTCAGTGTGCCGCTGTGGATGAAGGAGGAGTGATGGATAGTCAGAAGGACTCTGGAATTGTACCAACGAATTGGCTTCAGCTGTCGTACACGCTCTGACTCGGGAGGTGCTGTGGTCTCCGGCGCATACGCCGCTGTGTAGAACTTGTTTACGAGGACTACCCCGCACTCTGTGTTTACCCCACGTCGGGGCGTGCGGGGAAGTGGCCAATGAATGAAACGGACGAGGAACGGGAGTCTGGAGGCGGGATGGCGCCGGAACAGACGGCCGGACGACGCGCTTCCAAATGCGTCATCGCGTTCCCTCACATGCACCCCAGCTGTTCACAGGCCCACGTCTATTCGCGAGTCCCTGGCCAGGATGATTGGATCTCTGCGCACAGCTCAACCGGAGCACGGATGCTGCTCTGCCCAGCTCAAGCGGCCGGCGGTATCATCGCACGGGCGCGTGCCGACCCTCGTTATAACCTCGTCGTCGCCTCGCGCGCCCTGCTCTCTCCTACTCACTGCCATTGCGCCGTTGTCCCTCTCAGATCGGGAGCCTGAAACGACACCGACACCGACACCGACAAGATGCTGCAGTGTGCACGGCGGGCGTACGCCTCGCGGGTCATCCCGTCGCGCGCACTCCAACGCTCGCTCCCGACACGGAACCTCGGCGGAACCCTGAGCTCCTCCAAGATCACCCTCGTCCAGCTTGCGGACCAGCGCGCGGGGAGAACGTATAGCACCGCCGCGGCCCCGGTGCCGAAGAAGAAGAAGGTGTGGGACTCGGTCGACGAGGCGATTGCGGACGTCAAGTCCGGGGATGTGCTCCTGAGCGGCGGTGAGTGCCAATGCTGCGCATGGGACGGTGTCTGGAGAGGATCGTGCTGAGATGGTGTCGTATGTGAAGGGTTTGGGTTGTGTGGTACTCCTGGTACGTCGAAGACTGAGGATGGTACAGTATTTCACGGCTCCTGAGAGTCTGACGCCGTGTCCGCTGCAAAGATACGTTGATCGAAGCTCTCGCAAAGAAGAAGGATGAAGTGAAGGATCTGACCGCCGTATCCAACAATGTCGGTTCTGGAGAACTCGGCCTTGGCAAGCTGCTCTACTCTGGGCAGATTAGCACAGTCATGGCGTCATACATCGGAGGGTGCGGTATATATGGTCATCAGGATTGCGCTGCTTGACTCTGACAGCGATGGTCGTAGGAACAAGCATTTTGAGCAGCTCTACCTGAACGGCCAGATCTCTCTCGAGCTCATTCCCCAGGGCACTCTCGTTGGCCGCCTGCACGCCCACGCCGCCGGCTACCCCGCCTTCTACACGCCCACAGGCGCGTCCACCGCCGTCGAAGAAGGCTCCATCCCTATCCGCCTCAAAGAGGGCGGCATGAAGGCGGGCGTCGCGGTCCCGGGGAACAAGAAGGAGACGCGCGAGTTCAACGGGCGCAAGTTCGTGCTCGAGCCGGCGATCGCGGGCGACGTCGCGTTCATCCGCGCGTGGAAGGTGGACGAGGTGGGCAACTGCGTGTTCAGGTACACGGCGAACAACTTCTCGAGCACGATGGCGCGGAACGCGAAGCTGACGATCGTCGAGGTGCGTGCGGTGCTCGGACGAGGCTCTCTTTGGGGAGTTGGACGTTGGTAAGTGCGAGGTGGCTGAATGGGGCTTTGTGTGCAGGCGGAGAACATCGTACCGGTGGGATCGCTGTCTCCGAACGCCATCCACCTGCCCGGGATCTACGTCGACCGCATCGTGAAAGCGACCGCACCGAAGCAGATCGAGATCCTCACCGTCGCGCAGGACGCGGACGCCAAGGACGAGAAACCGGTCGACCCGGCGAAGAAGGCTGCCGCCGAGCAAAGGCAACGCATTGCGCGTCGTGCGGCGAAGGAGCTCAAGGACGGGTTCCATGTCAATCTCGGCATTGGCATGCCCACGCTTGTGCCCGAGGTCCGTTCGCTTGCTCGCCTGTGTGTGCAGTGCAGGTGCTGACGGTGTGGCGCGTAACAGTTCCTGCCACCGGGTGTGAAGGTATGGTTGCAGAGCGAGAACGGTATCCTCGGAATGGGCCCGTACCCACCCAAGGACAAGGTCGACCCGTGAGTATGCGTTTGGTGGATGCTTGTCCGTTATACATACTGACAGGCACAACCCGACACAGCGACATAATCAACGCCGGCAAGGAGACCGTCACTCTCCTGCCGGGGTCCGCCGTGTTCGGTGCGTCTGTCTGAGTTCTTCGTGTTGCGAGCGGCGGTATCATATGACGGATTGGATGTGCAGATTCGTACGAGTCGTTCGCCATGATTCGTGGAGGGCACATCGACGTCGCCATTCTTGGAGTAAGTCCGACAATTGCCCATGCTGAGGAGGTAGTGCGCTCATAAGCGCGGAATCTCTCCGCAATAATAGGCCATGCAAGTCTCGCAAGCAGGTGACATTGCGAACTTCATGATCCCGGGCAAGCTCGTGAAGGGCATTGGGGGCGCGATGGACCTCGTGTCGAATCCCGACAAGACGAAGGTGATTGTGGTGATGGAGCACTGTGCGCGGGACGGCAGTCCGAAGATCTTGAAGCAGTGTGAGCTGCCTCTGACGGGTGCGAGGGCAGTGAGCCAGATCATCACTGAGCTTGCGGTGTTTGACGTCGACCGGCACGCGGGCGAGCTCACGCTGACGGAGCTGGCTGAGGGCGTGACGCTAGAGGAGGTGAGGGCTAAGACGGGCTGCGACTTCAAGGTGGCGAGTTCGCTCGGAAAGATGTAAGGAACAGGCTTACAGGTTTTGTACGTTTTGCCCCGGGATTGGGTGTGTAGTGTAGTGTCACCGGACCTGTCGCATACTGGTTCTATTCTCCCATGCATGCCGTGCGTCATCACCGTGCTCTCCCGCTGAGATACGGTACAGTAGCTCCTGAGCGAGCAGCGATATATGGTGTGTGTTGTCGCTTACAAGCGTAATACGCTATCGTCGCAGTTGCCGGTGCGTCGGCGGCAAGCAGCTGCAGCGTATGGACCAGCGATCTGGTCCGCCGGTCTGGATTTCGGAACGCGGGATTGGCTGGGTGGGGGTGGATAAGCGCCCGGGGGCGGCCGGGGAACGGCCGAAGAAGGGATCGAGGACTGTGGCGGGAGGACGAGGTTGGTGAGAGGAGGATGTGCTCTGACTCTTGCAGAGTGCTCTTGAGGCCTATGACGGAAATGCGGCGGAAGGCGTCGCATGCGCTGCCCAGGATGCCCTCGAGGAATCGTATATAACACTCCCCGCTTCTCGATCGTCCCTCTAGATCTCCTCCCCACCTTACCCCACGTTTCCCGTCCCCACCCAGCTCGCGACCACCCACACCGAGGGCCCGCCTTCAACCTTCTCCTCTCCTCATCTTTCTCCAGGTTTCTGCGTACGCATACCCCGCATTCTTATCTCTCTGCAACTCCAACCACCCCACCACCGCCTCAACCACCGTCCCAACTAGACCACCCATCCCAACCATGATGCTCGCTCTGCGTCCTCGCGCAATCGCCATCCCCCGCGCCCGCACGAGCAGCCGAATCATCGTCGCCGCTCGCGCGCGGTACTACTCCGTCGTCGCGAACGCGCCTATACCCAAGAAGACAAAAGTCTGGGACTCCGCAGAGGAGGCCGTCAAGGACGTCAAGTCGGGCGACATCATCCTGTCCGGAGGTGCGTCTCCTTCCTTCTTTCGCCTACGCGAATTGCGGGGAACAGGTCCGAATGGCGCTCACCGTCGATCCATCAAACGTTAGGGTTCGGACTGTGCGGTATCCCCGAGACGCTCATCACGGCTATGACAAAACGGCCAGAGGTCAAGAACCTGACTGCTGTGTCGAACAACGCTGGTGCGGGCGACCATGGCCTTGGTATGTACATCATGCATCCTGTCCGCCGTCCCCGACGCTTATCGCGCGCGCTTCAGTCAAGCTCATCAAGTCCGGTCAGCTTGACAAAGTCATGATCTCATACCTCGGAGGGTATGTCATCATCGTTCGGCGACGTTCCGCCTCATTTCTGACCACTGTTATGCCTGCAGTAACAAGTACCTTGAGGCGGCCTACCTCAACGGTGACGTCGGTATCGAGCTTGTCCCCAGGGCACCCTCGTCGCGCGCCTGCACGCGCACGCGTCCGGCGAGCCCGCGCTCTACACGCCCACCGGTGCAAACACCGCTGTTGAGACGGGAGGCATTCCAATTCGCTACAACCCCGGTGGTATGAAAGCCGGCGTGATGATCCCCGGCAACAAGAAGGAGGCGCGCGTGTTTAATGGCCGTAGATTCATCCTCGAGCCTGCGATCGCGGGCGACGTCGCGTTCGTGCACGCGTGGAAGGCGGACGAAGTTGGCAACCTGGTGTTCAGATACACCGCGAACAACTACAACGGCGTCATGGCGCGCAACGCGAAGCTGACCATTGTGGAGGCTGAGGAGATTGTGTATGTCGCATTCGCTGAGGACTTTTCCGAATACACGGTGCTGACGGCTTTGATCCAGTCCTGTTGGATCCCTTTCTCCGAATGCCATACATGTTCCCGGCGTTTACGTCGATCGCATCGTCAAGGCGACCGAGCCGAAGACGATCGAAGTCGTAAAGTTGGCGGCGAGCAAGGAGGACCAGGCTAAGGAGGCCTCCACCGCTGACAGCAAGGACAAGGCGAGCAAGGACTGGCGCCACCGTATCGCGAAGCGTGCAGCTCGCGAGATTGGCGATGGCTTCTATGTCAACCTCGGTGTCGGTATCCCGACACTCATTCCTGAGGTATGTTATCACGCCTACTAGAAAGCTGTGGATGATGTGGCTCAATATCTTGTTACAGCACCTCGACCCCTCTGTGAAAGGTCTGGCTTGAGAGTGAGAACGGTATTCTCGGTATGGGTCCTTACCCCACGCCCGACCAAGTTGACGCGTAAGTCACCGGGGAACAAATTGCTTCCGCGCGCGCGGTTCTGACTTTGCGTCCGTATTTCAGTGATATCATCAACGCGGGCAAGGAGACCACCACGCTCCTGCCTGGCGCCTCCTGCTTCGGTATGTCGATATCGCTGTTCTAGGCCTCGACGACGATGCTGATGTCCGGGACACAGATTCCGCCGAATCGTTCAACATGATTCGCGGTGGGCACATGGACGTTACCTGCTTGGGTGTAAGTTTGCGGTTGTTCGCGCGCACTGGTTGGATTCACGCTGACGGCTTTGCAGGCTATGCAAGTCTCACAAGCTGGTGACATTGCCAACTTCATGATCCCTGGCAAGCTCGTCAAGGGTAAGCCTGTGCTCGTCTCATCATGCCAATCAGTTTCGTTGACCCTCTCTTCCTTCAGGTATCGGCGGCTGCTATGGACCTTGTGTCGAACCCTGACAAGACGAAGGTGATTGTCACGATGCAGCACGTCTCGAAGGACGGTGCGCCGAAGGTGGTGAAGGAGTGCTCGCTGCCGTTGACGGGTGCGCGCGCTGTGAGCCTGATTGTGACGGACATGGCTGTGTTCCAGGTGGACCGGGCGGCGGGCACGCTGCTTTTGACTGATATCGCAGAGGGTGTGTCCCTGGACGAGCTGCGGGCGAAGACGGCTGCGGACTTTGAGGTTGCGAGCCACGTTGCGACGTTCTGAGCGGGTACGGACAAAGAGGGCGTGCATCGATCATTGCTATATAGTGTATCATTTAGGGGACCATAATGCATAGTGTACAGTATATCCTGGGCCGCTGAGACTGCGCAGGCGACGTTGAGGGCAGCGCCACGGGGGTGGTTGAGTGAGCGCTTGAGGTCCGAGGACGGTGATTTGTTTCAAGTGGACGGAGAGCTCGAGAGTGGATTGGCTGTTTGTTCGCGTTCCAGCCTGTTCTCTCGCCCAGTCTTGCTTGGTCTTGGTCCGAGTCGGGGTCCGCGTCTCGCAGCTTCTCTCCATCCCGACCTCGACGCTCTCTCCGCCTTGCGCCCACCGCCCGCTTGCCTACACTCTGAGGCTCTGCTTCTCATCCAGCTTCTGCGCGCGCAGCCTTGATTTGTCTGATTGGGCACTTTGCGGGAGGAACGCCAGATAGCAGCAGCCCTCGTCTCTAGCGCGCTTCGCCGACCCGCGGTTCTTCTGCCAGACTCCACCACCCGTCTGCTGTCTCCCGCTTGCTCGTCGTCTATCACGCTCCTCCTCCTCCTCCTCCCTCTCACCACGACGCCAGCTCCCTTGTCTAGTGACTGAACCCAGACTGGACTGCGACCATGAGCTGGCTCGCTTCTCTCTTTTCCTCCAGCAAAAACTCCCGCAACTCCTCCCGCAAGGCCATGACGTCCACACACGAGGCCTTCAGCCTCCCGACGTCCTCTCCGAGCCAATCCGCCCACCCCGACGCATTCAACCCGGAGACTCTCGCTACCCCCGGGTACGGCTCTTCATCCTCGTATTCATACCCCCCTTCGTCGCCCTCGGGGCCCTACTATGATGTCCCGCCGTCGTATGTGTACCCCCAGACCGCTTGTGCTGTCCTCTGATGCTGATTCGCCGCTGATGTCCCAGTGCAACGCGCCCAAACCCAACCTCCATCCTGCCACTACACCAGCCTGCGCCGGCGGCGGGTCACCCGTACCCCCCACTGTCCAACACCTGGAACCGGCTCCGCCAGTGGCTCTCGCGCGAATACCCAGAGCTCGGCGACACCCTCAACTACGGCATCCTCCCGCAAGACCTCGCGCAGATCGAGATGGCGTTCGGGTTCTCGCTGCCTGCCCCCGTCCGTGAGTCGTATCTCTGCGTGGACGGCCAGGAGCCGGAATCGAGCGCCGGTTGCTCGGAAGGGCTCTTCTTCGGCTTGACGCTGCTCCCGCTCGAGGACGTGCTCGAGGAGTGGCGGTTCTGGCGCGAGGTCGACGACGACCCCGCGACGGGGGCGAATCCCGCGTTGCGGGAGCTCATGCAGTCGATACCGCCTGGCTGGGTCCGCAGGGAGTACTCGTGTCGAGGGTGGATACCGCTCGTCGCGGACAAGGCCGGCAACTACCTGGGCATCGACATGAACCCAGGCGAGGGCGGGGCTGTGGGCCAGGTGATCGTCTTTGGGCGCGACTTTGATACAAAGGTCGTGATGTGGAGGGGCGATGGCCCCGCGGGCTGGGCGAAGTTCCTGGCGGGGTTCGTCGAGGACCTCGAGAGCGGGGAGGGGTTCGAGATGGGCCCGGGCGGGGAAGGGAGCGACGACAGCGAGGACGATGTGGGCTACAGCTCGTACTTCTTCGACGGCGTCGGTAAGGGCAGGGCGACACCGGCGGGGATGTCGGGACGGGCGGTCTCCGCTTAGCGGGCGAGTATAAGGGCTGGAACGTCCTGGAGGCTTGGGCAGATCGGAGCGTGCGGCGGTGGATCGATGCTGGTATTGTCCCAGAGAACATTATGCAGCAATCGTCCCCAGAGAAGGGCAAGGTGCGTCTCTCAACATCTCGTCTCGGTTTTCCTCTCCTTACACTGACTTACAGGAGAAGGCCTCTTTGGATCCAGCTGATGTCGGCGTGGGTGCATCCACTGCAGGCGCCGAAGTTCCTATACCAGTCCTCGCCGACGAAGACAACGAGAAGGAGACCTCCGCGCTGGACGAGTCTTCCCTCCCGACGCCATTAGGCAACGTCACGAACTTCTCGCAAAGACAACAGTTGCCTACTATATCCGTCACGAAACCTCCTGCGCCCATGCCAGTGGATCTGCCGTCCCCCAGCAACCTCGATTCGCCTGAGGACTTTGCAGACGACGACAAGTTCCCCCGGCAAGACGACATCGAGGGGAACCCTGCTGTCTCAGAGCCCGCGACTGCAGTTCCCCTTACGGCAGTCCCGCCACGCAAGATTCGTTCGCGCTCTCCATCACCTGCTCTCGATGCCATCATCACGGAGTCTCCGCCAACAATGCAGCCTGCCGTGGTTGCCTCTCCTACCGTCCCCGATCTTCTCGTTGATGCTGCAACGCTCGCTGGACCGTCGCAGTCTCAGGCGGAAGCGACCGAGACGACCGCAAAGTCGGACTCGGATTCCCCTGTGCTGGTGGACGCCGAGGACGCGTCAAGTGAAGACCCCAACACCACCATTCGACTCATCGGCGGAGGTGGTGTCGTTGGCATTGTGGATGATGCACTTCAAGCGGAGGGCGTGCTCGTGGAAGGGGACGAGGCAAACGACGCGGCAGACACGACGATCACCGATGCTGCTGCGGATGCCGCGGCCGAGGTCGCTTCGATCAAGTCCGTCGACTCCAAAGCGTCCACATCGAGTAAGAAGAAGCACGGCAAGACGAAGAGCATCTCTTCCGGCCTCAAGAAGCTCGGGCAGCTTGGAGGCGCCGGAAAGCGGAGAACGGACTCGGTGACGTCCGTCGAGTCGAAGCACTCGCAGCACTCGTAATGATTGCGCACATTCACGGTTCGAGTCTCGCTGCCTTCATCCTTGGGTTAGTGTGGGGCGCGTTGGGGGTTTGCGTGCACGGGCTGCGCTCGGCTGCTGGCTGTTCTGGCTTCGGTTTCCTCTCCTCCTCGACCTCTTTGGACGCTCATAGACTATGCTCGTCAGTAACTTACTGTGGTTCTCGCGAACCGCGTCCGCAACCATCATATCTCTGCATCTGCGTCCTCCGCGTCTGTCCATCGTTGCCGCCATACGCCGTTCGTTTGTACAGCTGCATTTTTCTTTGATACCGATACCCGTAGTAACAATCTAGTGAGATGCGACTAGCGTTTGCACTCGAGCGATGCCAGGCGAGCATCGGTCAGCCCCAGTTGGCAGATCGGCGCACTGCTTGCGTGCGTCTTACTGGACAACAGGAAGGACTGGTGTATGCTATAATATGTCCGACGACAGAATGCATGGGTTCGTAGCGGCTCTGTGGCTTTACGAAGGCAACCAGAGTAATCGGCCGTATAGACGCCCGTGAATGAACTTGAAGGTATACCAAAATGGGGGAGACACCCATTCGGGACTTGCCGATTCACCTTTACCTCCTACCACCACCTCTCCCGCTTCCTTTGTGGCCATTGACTCGCTGGATACCCTCCAAAGAGCTTCAAAGCGTGTCTTTGGCCCTGCGCTTGGCGACAGCACTCAAGAAGGCAAAAATTTTGGCTCACTACTTCGATCTCAGGCTCCAGGTATCCAGCTTGCTGTTCAGCCACCCGCGCGACTTCCCCGCAATCCCTCCCATACATTCTTCCCTCCCTAGGTCAAGTCGCTCGTGTCTGGGCTAGTGATGTCTCAATCGGCAGAGTCCTTAGTCGAAGAGCGCGTTATGCAACTACAGTGAGTCCCCCACGCGCGCGGCCCGTTCGTGACAGCAGCGGTGAACGAGAGCGCGCCCCGGACACTGCAGGGAAATCAGCAAGCGGCGGAACGAGCTCTTGCGCGAAATGTACCACCTCATCCAGAAGCGCGACAACATCGGCTCCGTTACGGCGGAGGAGCCGGAGGGCGAAGAGAACCTACAGCTGTTCTTGGAGAGGTTCGACCTCGAGAAGCAGTGAGTGCTGACATCCCGCGCGGTCTCTGTATCCATGGGCTGGCTGGATGCTCATGTCCTCGTTCAGCCCGGAGACCGGCCTCATCTCGAACCTGCAGGATGATGAGGTCGCGCTGCCAATCACTCCTCCCGCGTATTCGCCAGTCACAGGATACAGCCTTGCCCAGCAGAGCGAGCGTGAAGTCTCGGAGTCTCCCCTCCAAGAGTCTCCCCCCGTCGCCACGGGCTCTGCTCAAGGGGGATGCTTCTGCGAACGAGAACGACGCAGTCATGGACGTGGATGATGCTGTAGCAAGCGCGACTAACCAAGGATCCGGGTCCGCGGAACCCACCCAGGAACAGCATAGTCGTAGTGGGTCGCGCGAACCGTCCCCGGCGGACGAAGTCAAAGCGGAGGACGTCGAACAGACCGGCGCCATAGTCCCCGACCATAGCCCAGCCGTGCAGAAATCCCCCACACCGAAGCGTAACCATCCTGGGTCCGCTTCTCGCGCTGCGTCGAGCTTCGAATCGCCCATGCCGCAGTCCAGTTGACCACTCCTCGGCTGTGTCCTACACTGAGCCTTCTGCCACTCGAGACCCGTCGTCTTCCAGAGTATCTCCGCCACATCCTGAACGCTCAGCCTCGATGTCACAGACAAGCCGCCAGCAAGACAGTCCGATCAAGTCCGAGCCGCTGGATGACGAGCCTATGGATGTAACAGAGGAGCCCTCCGCTACGCAGCCGGCCAAGGGGTCAGAATCGCCGAGAGCATACGACCTCTCTCTGCAGCACAGTGAAGACCATATCATGGATATCATCGGACATCCTCCAGCTGCCTCTTCTCCGCCTCCAGGAGACGAGGAGCGTCACCATCCCGCAGACTACCACATACCCTTGCCGTTCACCTGACCCCGTCGAGAAGTTCACATTCGAGGGTGACATTACCAAGGGCTTTGCCTGACAAGGACGTTACACCCGTAGAGCCCTTCGGACCAGAACCTCCCTACCCTCTACCGCCTCTCAGCTTGCTTCCCATTGAGTTTAGCCGCAGAGGCAAGACGTCGAAACGTGAGCGGAAGCGTGATAAGGAGCGCGACAAGGGAGAGGTTAAGAAGGACGAATGGACGCCAATGAGCCTTGCTAAATGGTCTGCCGTCCTGCGAGCTAACCCGGTGCATAAGAAGCTGCCACGCGCCACGAAGTGTCTGAGCACGCACGATTGGAATGTGAGTGCAGTGTTGTGTGGCGGACTTGTATTACTGGATGGGCTGACGGAATGCTCAGGTTGGCATGCAAGAGCTGCGCTTGATTCGTACTTTTGAGCGTATCGAGGCGTTGAAACAGGCGGAAGGGTGGAGCTTCCGCCAGATCAAGAAGCAGCGAGGCGTTGGCGGCTTAACCAAGACTCATTGGGATTATCTCCTAGACGAGATGGTGATTGCTCTATTCACACCCATTTTTCCAGTAAACGAAGGAGCTGACGGGCTTGTCAGAAATGGATGCGCACTGACTTCCGCGAAGAGCGAAGGTGGAAGCTGGCTCTTGCATACACCTTAGCCCATGCCGTTTTGGAATGGCACGAAGCTGGCAATCTGGAGGAACGCGTCAAGCGAGGTATCTGCGTGCTGTGGAAGCCTCCTCGCCCTGAAGACGAACAAATGGCCGAAGTAAGCGAACTCGATCAGGCTGATGGTCCATTCCGCGACTCTCAGGAAGGAGATGACACTGGCGTGGATTCGAGGGAGACCGGAACTCCGGCTAACGACTATGGGTCAGACGACGAGAGTGAAGATGAGCAGGACAAGGAGCAGCAGGACGTCATCGACGTCCTTCAGCCTAGCACTGTTCTCCAGGAAGCTCTTGAACAGCTAGAGCAGGAGGGACAGTCGTCTCAACCCCTGGATGCTAGTCATGAGGGCGTCACGCTCAAACCCAAGCTAGAGGAGATTGAAGATCACCTCACAGCTTTGGCTGGCAGCAGCCAATCGCGGGACGAGAACGCAATGGATGTGGACGCCGCAAAGAGCCGCGCTCCTGACGCCGGCCAGCATGGAGGTGCTAAAGGTGCTAAATCGACAGCACCGCAACCAGACTCTCATTCTGCGCTCAAGCCAACATCCAAGAACCCCATCCTTGGGAAGCCAACCTCAGAGGGCGATGGTACACACGGCAAGTCGAAGAACAAGGCGGGCCAGTACGCTCGTCTGCGAGATCATATCGTCTACTCTGAGGTGGACAAGCTCTTCTTGGATCTCGACGACCTCGAGATCGTGAAGGGCATGTCAGAACTGTCCACGGATGACTTCTCTCCGACCGCCCCACCACCTCCAGCGGACCTGACCTCCATCTTCCCCGATCTCCAGCCATATGGCATGCTTGACGTCGCGCCACCTGCGCCTATCGGCCAAGACGGCAAGAAGAAGTCAGATCGTAGAGGCGACAGGGACGATCCAAACAAGCGCGCGGAGGATACAACGTATTCTAAACTTGCGCCCATGAGCAAGTTCATGCAGGTCAAGCCGACTTTGCTGGGGACGCTCAAGCCCGCGAAGCATTGGAAGGACGGTCATTGGGAACGTATCGAGGAGGCGCCGGTGTTCGCCGATGTGGATGTCCCTCCCGCCCGGCCCATCGAGGAGAGTCTTTGTGGTGAGTTGGCACAGAATTCGTTGACGCTCTCGGATCTCTGATGCGTGTCGCAAGCTCTCTTTGAAGGAGGCAAAACTGGTAGCGGGCACCCCTCCATTATGCCCACGGCACCCAGAGATATTCGCAAGCGTGCTGCCGAAGTCGCATGGACACCTGCCGAGGATGCCCTGCTGAAGCAAATGATTGATAAGTATCCGCACAACTGGAACCTCATCGCAGACGCGTTCAATTCCGCACGGGTCACCATCTCGACGGACAGGCGGACTGCTTGGGACTGTTTGGAGCGCTGGCGAGAAAGACTCAACTCGGAAGGACGTCCAGGGGCTGAGGATGCCAGTCAACCCGGGACTCCCGCTGGCGCTTCAGCAGTACATATCACCACAAGAGGAGTGAAGCGAACTGCGACCCAGAGCGGTGCTGCCAATGGAGGTGTCGGAAACGGTGCAGGTCCGAGCGAGCCCAAGAAGTTGAAGCGCCACAATCTCATGCACGACACGCTGCGGAAAGCTGCCAAGCGGAGGGAAGCCGTGCAGAAGTCCAATGGTATGTTTGAATTGAGGCGAGGTTGAAGGCGTTGCTGACTTTGCGCAGCTGCTCCTCGCTCCGCCAAACCATCGGTTGTGCACGAGACGCACGCGCCGGTCACTAAGATGCTACGACTTACACCAGCGGAGCTCAGTCGGATGAAGGCGGAAAAGGAGGCCAGGGATGCTCAAGAGCTCCTTATGCGTCGTCGTAATGAGGAGCTTGCCCGTCAACATCTCTTGCGAGAACAGGCTCAGCGTGCTCAAGGCCTCCCTCCAAACGCGGTATGTCTCTCTCACGCATGTTCTCCTTCGCCCGTTCAGTGGTCTCAACTGCCTAGCAGCAGCCGCAAGCCTCACCAGCGCCGCCAATACCGCAAGCTGCCGCAGTCAACGGTGTTGCTAGACCCCCAGGGGCAGCGCCGCAGATGCCGATGGTGCAGCAGATACGGAGCCAGGTTGGCATCTCTCAGCAACAGCAACAGCAGCGGCTCGCAGCGGCAATAGCTGCAGGTGCCAACACCAGGATGTCTCCGCCTCAGTACACGCCTGCTCAGGCAGCGCATTTTCGGGCTATGGCGGCGGCGCAAGGACAGGGCCAGGTCCAGGGACAAGCCCCTGGCCAAGCAGGAGGGCAAGTATCGGCGCAAATGCCACAGGCCTCCAGCGCATCCGCCGCACTCAGTGCTGCTGCTCCGGCCCTCAGCGCCGCTCACCTCTCTCCCTCGTTCGCCGCACGTGCGACGAGCTCCTCGCCCGGCCTGCCACAGCAGTCCCCTCCGTTGCCTGCCGCCAGCCCGGCGAATGCGGCCGTAGCGCGTCCTCCCTCTGTTCCCGGTCAGCCCGTCCAGGGCGTGCCGATGAATCCCATGCTTCACGCGCAGAACGTGGCGCAGTACTATCTGCAAATGCAGCAGCGCGGACTCACGCCCGACCAACTGCAAGCTATGGTCGCTCAGGTTCGTGGCATGCCCTCTCCCACGTGTATTTCGTCTGAACTCAGCGTAGCTCCAGCAACGCCAGGCGCAACAGCAGCAACAGCAGCAACAGCAGCAGCAGCAGCCTACGGCGCAGCAATACGCCGCACATACCCAGGCTGGCCAGAACGCGCAGAACGGGGGCTACCAGCACACTTAGAGCTAACTTATGGTCGTCTGTATTTTGTACATACATACATGTGTAATGTTTTCGCACTACATGCTATCGCCAGCTTTCCACCAATGTCACAACGCTGGTCAGGTCCACAAGCAACACAATGCTCTAGCTCAAGCTCAAGCCTCAAGCTCAAGTGCTTGCACCAGGTGTGGATGGCACGCATGACGTATGGCCTCGGCAGCGGTGGCGTTCTATAAGTACAAGCTGCTATCCTCAGACGTGCGCCGGAACTTGACATCGCGCTTTGTACTCTACACCCATCATGTCAGGAAAGACCGCCGAGGTGCATCATGCTCGTTGTCGTTTGCGGTGCATCTCGCTCATGGGGTTGTATATTTCCAGGACCCCGCTTGGAAGAACAAGGAGAAGGCGGAGGAGGGGCGATACGCCCGTGCCAAGGTACGTCGCGCGCACACCATCCCATGCTTCATTTCGCCCGCGCCGGAGACCGAACGCGCGACATCGATCCCACAGGAGCAGGAGGCGCTGCAGGCGATCCGGGACGAGCTCGCGCAGAAGCAGCAGCCCGCCAAGTCCGAGCTCGACGTCGACAAGGACATCGAGGGCGGGTACGGCGGGCAGGAGGAGCTCGAGGACCGCTACGCCACCACGCTCGGCATGCACTGAGCGCTGAGCCTAGCTGTTGCTGTATGTGCATGTATGTCGATACGACGTGCATCATTGAACGCCGCCGCTCTGTGTACAGTAGGAAGTTGTACTTGTATCCGCACCATGGGTATGCGTACGTGGATCTGAATGTCGAAACTTGAACGCACCCTGGGTCTGGTGGACCTGAACGAGCTGCACCTCAGGACATCCTCTACGGCGGTGGACTTGCCAATCGACTTCGTTCAGAGTCCCAAGAAGTCCGTCAGATTGCAATGCGTAGTACCCGAAAGCCGACGCGCACAGCTGCTCCTCCGTACCGTACCGTAACGTACCAGAAGCGCACGTATGCATGCATGGTGTACGACGTCCCAGGAAGCGTATGTATATGCGACACAACAGTACTATGTAGTCGATCAGTCTCGTGTGAGAGTAAGAGCGTCCGAGAGCTCCCCAAGGCGAATAGTGGTAAGGTGAGGGCGACGATGGTAGAGTACGTACTGTATAACGTGAACGAACGGTCCTTCGCGGCGAGGCGCACGCAGCGCACCGAGCCGCGCCCTTCTCATGTATTATAGCGGTACCGGTAATAAGGTCCAAGAGCGAGAACAAGATCCGACATGTCACACACAGGCTGCGGAGCGTCCATACCGTCGTCCTACGAGGACGGCACAGGCGCAGGCGTGATGCCCGCCCTCGGCGCATACGCATCGCGCCTCCGCGCCGTCGCGCTCTGCGACGGGCACGCGGGCGTCGACGCGTCGGGGCCCATCCACGGGTCGAGGTAGCCGCACGTCGCGACGGGGACCCACATGCTGGCGGTGTCGCTCGGGTTGTTCCAGCTGCCGGCGGAGAGGACGGAGGTGGTGCCGGCGGCGCTCGCGGTGAGCGTCGGCGCGGGGAGCGAGACGAGCGCGCCGGTCTGCGTGTACTGCGGGAGCGTCGCGATGTCCGCGACGTCCGTGAGCGACGACGGCGGCCACGCGAGCGCGGCCTGCGCCGTCGCGGGGATCTGGCCCGCGCCCGTGCCGCCGGTCATCCACGCCTGCAGCGGCGGGTTGAACGGGTCCGTGTTCTCGCAGACACCCTCCGAGTCGCGCGGGTCGGTCGGCATCCAGCCTTCCTGGAGGCCGAGCTGGTACGACCACGCGGGCGACGGCGGGCGGCCGGTCACGGTCGAGTTGCCGATCTTCCACGTCCAGAAGAACCAGTTCTGGAGCGCAGACATGCTCTGCAGCGCGAACTGCTTCATGTCCGCCTTCCACTGCGCGTCCCACTGCGTGTAGTCCGTGTACGTGCTGCAGTCGCCCGTCTTGTCAAAGTGGCTGGTCGTGAACGTGCCGTCAAAGCGCGCGCCGAGGTTCACGCCGTTCACCCACTGCCCACAGTCGTTGATCGCGAGCGACCACTCGCCGACGTGCGTCATGCCGTACGCGGTCATCGAGTCGTTCTGACCGGCGCCCCAGGTCGAGCACGGCTGGCCCGATTGCACGCGCGTGCCGTAGTCGTCCGCAGACTGGGCGCCGAAGCAGACGTACTGGTGGATGTCGAGCTGCGTGCGATCCGCGTTCGGAAGGAAGCCCGCCCACTGCTTCAAGCCAAAGAACGCATCGTGGAACACGACCCACGGCCCGTGGCCCTCGCCCGTCCCGCTCGCGTTCCGCACGATGTTGTACGCCTGCAAGTAGCTATGACGCACACCATGGGTCAGACACTACGCCCTCGACTAACCGGATCGACGAGAGGACTCACTAGCGCTGGATAGCATCCTCACCAATGGTAGGCCCGAAGGGCTCATTCGTGATACCGAACAGCGGGATGACATCCTTGTACTCGGGCTGGGAGATGAACTCGGCAATGATCCGGATGTAGTCGAGCGACCGCTCCGCGTTCGCGATGCCCATGGGGCCCAAGAGGACGTTGATGTCGCCCAGACGGCCGGAGTGGTTCCAGCCGTTCTGGGAACCAGGAAGCGAGTGCAGGTCGAGGTTGATGCGGAGGCCGTACTTGCGCGCCCATTGGACGGCTTTGAGGAAGTACCTGAAGGATGCTGAGTGAGCCTAGGGATCTCTGATGCGCGTTGGGATGTACGTACGTCCATTGGGTCTTGGGGAGGAATGGCTCGTTCTCGCGGACCTCGATGGCCCAGTAGGGGATGGGGATACGGACAAAGTTGAGGCCCGCAGCGGCGATCTCGGCAAAGTCCTGCTCGGTCTGCAGGGCGAACCGATGTCAATCGAATGCGCTACGCACAGCGAACTCCGCCCTAGGGCGCACTTGGCGCACTTACCACAAACGTCTTGTAGTGGTCCTCGAGGTCGCTCAGGGCGCCGTCCGCCTGCAGCTTCTGAGTGAGGGTCCACTCGTCCACCGCGGGGTCAGACGTGTTCACGTATTTCTCGTAGAGCGCGGGCACGCTGGATGCAGAGGTCAGGTTGGTTGTTCGCGCGCGTGCCGAACGCAGGCAGTCGCGAGGTACTCACATGAACTGTCAAATCATCAGTTAGTTTCTGATAGGCACCCAATGAGAGGCGCGCGCATGACGTACCGGTTCAGTGACAAGCCATCCACCCAGATTAACACTATGTTCCGATGTCAATCAGCCCGTCTGTGCATGCGGTGATCCTTGGATGATGGTACAAACCCTCGGATGGGATCTTGCCCGAAGTTGAAGGTCTCGTTGAGGGCGGGCGTCCACGACTGTGGGCGCGCGCCACTGATGGTCGGGTTAGCAGGATCATAGTACCAGGTGCCGCCGAACTTGTTCGTGTAAGTGAACGTAGAGCCGTCAAACATGGTGACGGTGCTGCCATCACCACCGCTGATGACGACGCGGGAGCTGGTGCTGCCGCTGTTGCTGCTTGCCACTGGTGTCCGAGGAGCCGTCGGCCGAGGCGCCACTCGCTGTCTTGCCTGACGTGCTGTCGTCGTTCTGCTTCGGCTTGATGACCGCAAAGTACACCCCAAGGACGACAGCAGCGATAATGAGAGCGAGCGCGACAAGAGAGCCGATGATGATGGCTTTCCGGCGTGAGCGTGGGCGTGGCGCAAAGGAGCTGCGCTTCTCGTTCAAGTAAGGGGAAGTAGTGGGCGAGGTCTTGCGGCCGTCAAAGGCGGGCTGGGACGCGTTGTATTCGGAATCGTCGTAGTTGAGGCCGTAGAAGCCGCGGCTCTTCTGGTTGAGCGCGTCGGTGGAGCCCTCGTCATCATCTCCGACCACGGTAGGGACGCTTCCCTGCGAGGACGCGAAGGATGCGCGATTGCCGGCGTCATGGCGGGCGGCGCCCATGAAGCGTGGTGGGGCAGCACCCGCAGGAAGCTCGTCCTGATGGAGCTCTAGAGGCTCTGTCTCTGGGGTGTAGAACTGGGTATCTCGGACATCCTCGTAGCGATCCTGGGCGTGGAGGTTGTTGGTGCTTGCGTTGAAGACCGGCTGGTAAGATGTGCCGGACATCCTTGTTTTGCGCACTGGGAAGTGCGGTTGTAAGGAGCGACGAAAAAAAAAGAGAGTGAGGGCGGAGAGGGAGGAGGGAGAGAGGAGGTTAGCCGAGGACGGGGAGGAGAGACCGAGAATATAAGGCGGGGAAGGACGCTCACGGGACGGCTACGATGCCGGGGATTAGACTAGGTCGTGCGAGCGGGTGTGCTTGGCGAGCGTGTTCGTGACGGCAGACGGGCGGGGAGTTTGCGGACGCGTAGGTGGTGGGGAGACCGAGAAGAGAGAGAGAGAGAGAGAGAGGACTTGGAGGTGAGGCGAGGCGAGGAGAGGGGGAGACAGGAGGAAGGGGAGAGAACGAGGACAGGCGGCGGACAAGTCGAGCTCTCTCCCAAAACACGCTCCTTTGAGAATAAGAATAAGTAACAACAGGCAGCCGCTGCACTTACTCACTCTACACCACCCAATCCTATTCTTTCTCGTGCGAATTTGCCTGCCGAACGCCTGCCGGTCCTCGCCGGCCGCAGCGTAGTCCACAAGCGCCCACCCACCGCTCCTCTTCCATTCCTTTGCGTCCTCGATCAGGGCTCGGGCTTCCCAATCCTAAAACTCTCCTCTCGACCACTCCATTCTGCCCCTTGCTCGCGTTGTGCCTGCACATACATACAGCTCCGCGACATGCATATGTGCTCGCCCAATATCAGCAAAGACGCAGACGCGACGGCTATCGTGACATTCAACCATCTATGACCGGCCCACCACAAACCCCATCGCCGTTTGATGCATAGATTATGAATCCATCGCCGGCCGATCTCTCGGCCACCCCGCCCTGTGATCCCGACAAAACCGCCGTCCTCGTTGCTCTCGACCGGCTCTCCCGTGCTGTGCACCCAATCATAGCAGCCGACACACGAGCTCCGAAGTTCATTTCTCCACTTCTCAGCTCGTGTTCCAGCCGTGCACGTTGCTCATCCGCTCCTCGAGGCAACTCTGCAGCTGCCCACCGTTGCTCGTGCAGCTGCTCACTCTCGCTGTACATTCGCCTTGCTTGCTCGCGCTCGGATGGATCCACAAACAACCCCCGATTATTTTGCTCACCGGCATGACACCGATGACCTCATAACTCCCCGCCCACGCTCACAGTTCAGGCCCCTCAGGGAAATCTCTTTCCGCGACGCCCACCCCGACGGCCGCTGAGGAGTGTGGCGTTCGCACAGTCCAAAAGCAGCCGCCACACCGCAGCCGTTCCTGGTTCACTCGACGGTCGACCTGCCATGCTCCTCTCATCTGCACTGGCAGCATCATGTCGCTCTCACCTTCATCGCAGGAAGAGACAAAGATATCTCGGCGTCGGCGGCATCTCAGCTCGCGCTCGGCTTGCACAGTGCGGCGTGTCGAAGCTCATTTTCATCACACACCTGAACTGATGAGCTCGGCCGTGCCGAGAGTCGCAGTGAGTTCGCCGCACGTCTTGGTCTATTCTTGGCCCTCCTCGAGTGCAAGAGCAGCCTCCCTCGCTCGACTGCGCATTGTCTGCGCATTTATTCTCGTCTCTCTCTCCCTCATTAACGTCCTGCCAGAACGTTCTCGTGCGGTTGTTTTCTCTTCTGCTACTATGAGGGGTTGAAAGGTCTCAAGACTGGAGGAGCATCTGCTACTGCCGCAGTAATGTCAGCTACGACGTGTTCTGGCCGTGCTCGCGGATTCTGCGAGCGTCAGTCATAGCACACAAATACACCCCAGCGAGCCGGTCCATGACAGTTGTAGTTCAGTCTGGCGCGTTGATGACAGCATTGACAGGTACACAGCGCCCCAGCAACCGTATATGCCAATCATTGACATGTCTCGACTACAGTCACAGTTGCATCCGGATACCAGTTTCAATCATTGCCATCCTTCGTACAGGTCTGCGCGTACAGGTCTGCGATTGACGCGATGGTAGTACCTGTAGCGGACCGTGTCGGGCATGCACCGGCGGTGGTGCAGCTGGTCTATCATATGCCTTGATCACGTCGACACCGTGAGGCATGAGGGAGTGGCGCGGGCTCGTTTGAGAACTTCAAGGTCAGTGTAGTACGCCACAATAAACTGTCTGACATCGTATTACCCTCAGCGGCCTTGCGGAGCCAGCATACAACGCTCGGTACGACACACCGAGCTGTTCTACCCGGCTGCCTGGCAAACCCGATTGCAATGACGGCACAATCCCTTCGAAGAAAACAGGTTTACATCCCATGCATGAGCCACATGAAGACTGGAAGTCCATCGCCCATCCATCGCGGTAAGTGCAGGCGTGAATACGTGTCGTAGTGATTAAGTTGGCTAACCACCCCTTTCTCCAAACGATCGGATTGCAATCGTTTAGTGAAAATAACAGCGTCTCGACCCCAAAGCCGCCAAGTACCACCTATACAGAGACGCCCGGTCGGGAAAGAACGAAGGAAGCACTGCTGCCAGGACGACCTATGTTCACGTGTTTGAACTTCGTAAACACTCCGCAGAGTCGAAGATAAACCGCGAGGCATACACGTGTCCTCTCGAAGCACGAGGCAGCATCCCAAGCCTCCCGTTGAAGCCGCAGGGTCCCCTAACGAGCCCTGGGTAGGAAGCGTGTGTTATTGCCTGCAGTTGGGAGCTGCAACGATACTCTGTCGCTCTTGTACTACTAGACTGCTGTGCAGGCAACTCACTCCAGCGCGACCAGCTTTTTACGTTTAGTAGCCATATAGTCGGCACTGGTGGATACCAAAGCAGGACATGCAGATCCGGTGCAAGTTGGATTTCTACAGTACGTTGCATCAGATATCGCGTAATCATGCCCAACAGAGCTTCCCTGGGAGGTGGTTCTATCCGCTCGAGTATAGCGTAGGTGCTGTTTGGTGAGAAGGCAGCACAAGAGGCCTCAGGCCTCAGCGACCGATGTCTGAATATACGTTCAAAGAACATTGACAGTAGAGTAGTAGAGACTGAGAGTCTGAGACCTTCGTCGTCGTGATTCAGCGCTTACATAGACACTCGTTTACAACTCCTCGATTTCTCGCTCGAGCAGTTCATGTCCACACCACAGCGTCCGTGAACCACTCAACTCTCGGGCTCTCTCACTTGCTTGGTTTTGCCTCGCCTCGCCCCACTTCTTCCCATCGCCCTCGTCTCGCTCTGCCCGTTCGCTCGCGTACCGGTCTCATGGACTCACGAGTCACCGTCGCCAAATTCGTCTTTACTGCAACTCTACCTCCGTGAGCCTGGCGACGCTTGGGCGCCGTGTCCACGCAGCAAAACCGTGACTCGAACTCTACAGCGGCGTGAGGTAGAATTCGAAACACTTCGCACCGGTCAGCCGAGGACGAAGACAACCAGGCGCAACCCACACCACACACAACGTTGGTGTTCAGCGGGAGCGGCTATCAGATTGCACAGGTTACGGCCAGGCCGACGGTCAGACTTGTTCTATAGCAGAGACCGTCCCTTCAGCCATCATGCCGCAAAATTCCGACACATGCATCAGCTGAAGACACTAGTGTGTCAGGCATCGGGCAATCCTGACGGGCGACCTGAGCATAGGTCCCACCGCAGTCGGCCAGGAGTTCGATAGCTCCACAACGCCCTAGCGGCTCCGAACTACTTCGTACACAACTACCAAATTGGGGGCAAATCCACACCTTTTGGGATGTGGCGGTGACTGCAGCGTGACGACCGATTCCTATCGTCATTGCACGTCGACCCTGGGTCTCGCCGCCGCCCTCTCTTGGCGCCGTGCTGTAGTAACCGTTATCGTGATGGTGCTAGAAGGACCGACCATATGTGAGGTAGGGACAACGGTGCGCTTGTTGTGAGATACACGCAGCTACGACATGTGGACGAAATACGGAGACTGTCCTCATGACTATGATGATCAGAACGCACGATGGACCAACCTAAAAAGTGGTCATCACCCCCTCCGAACGCCTGACGACGACGCTCGAGTACAACCCTGTTGAACACAGCGGAGAGGATTAGCAGTCGAGGGTCAGCGTACTAACAGCGCATTACGCGTAGGGCACACAGACAAGCCCTTCCCTGCAGCGGCAGGTGGAGTGGATGAGCGGAGAGGATGGACAGCGGACGCATGCCAGATTGTCGTTGGGGTTGAGACTTCAGGAGACACGCGCCGCTCTCCCCGGGACAAGAGATCTTCCTGTTGCGCCGCGTGCAGTGCAGCAGAAGACAATCTGCGGACAGAGACCGCAGGATAAAGATAGCAACGTGAGATGCCGCAAAGTCTCCTGGGCATGCGCAATATCACGGGGCAGAGTATCAGTATGACTGTGGAGCGGCCGTTGGGCAGGCACTCGGGCGAAGCATGAGGGCGTTCTGGGACATGACACATCTACGGTACGACTCACCGTATGGTAATTGCAGACGATCGCACCTACCAATGCGTGAACATCCAACATCGGTTCGGGTGCAGGAGAACTTTGTTGTGAGAGTCCGTCTCAATAAGAGGGGCGCGTTACCGGTGTTCAAAGGCTTGAGATGCCGCTCGGCGCATCTCGAGGTACAGAGAAGATATGCCGTTTGACGATCCGGGAAGAGAATGAGGACATTCCACCTTTACACTCACACCTATAACACGACAGGACATCTGTTTGCTAAACACGGTCGGACGACACGGAACCGAGTCCCATGGACAATCCATCGAGCAGCATGGCTGTCAAAACATGTAGGAATGCATGGCCCACACGGACGGCTATTCGTCTTGCAACCTTCGACGAAGTCAGTGTGGCGCTAGAAGTGCTTTCCCAACCTTCGCGATGCCCTGAATACGCCTATATTTTACCGTCCTTGGCAGAGAAAAGTAGTAGTATTGAGGGGCAGGACGCCAACTTTGCTGACCAGTGCGAGAATGATCTACGAGCAATGGCGCCGGTGTCCGCGGTATCCCTGAATTAGAGGGGTTCTAACCGAGCATTGCAGGCACATCAAGCGCTTTTGTCCCGAGCCTTGGAGCTTCCGATAACGAGGGATGTAGAGAGAGCAGAAACGGGAGGGCTCAGGCTGGAGGCTGATCTACAGGAGCACGAGCGCGCGAGACTTGGCGCGTGCAGTATCGTCACGCACGGGCGCCTGTCGAACTTGTACTGCGCATCCACCTGCCACAAGTGATCGCTCGCGCCGAGCGGGAGAGCCTTGTGTTGTGCAGAATTCCTGTTGCTACCCGGAGAGATACCTTCAGTGATCCCAGCATGACTGCACCTGCACCAGGAGATCACGATGGCCCCGCGTCTCGCACAGGTGGTGCCCCCAAATCTGTGCGCACGCGGTTCTCGAACTTCGTCCATCGCGTCCAGGACAGGTTAGGTAGTAAGCCCTCTGCGCCTGAGCCAATCCCCGCCCAATCACGTCGTACGTGCATCTAAACATACCCTTCCGCACTTCTTACGGAACGAATTCGACACATATGATCCCCTCGGCAACCATGTGTGCCTTGCTTGCCCATGGTACTGGCACTCTCCTCGGCCGCGGACGACGCCCGATTGACATGCGGCGCGCCTTCCTTGCACCTCATGGGATACATATAACCTGGGCATTGCGTTCTGTGAACGGTATCGGACGCGTCGCCGCTCGCCCACCATGTTCGCCTTCGCTCTGACCCTCCTAGCAGCGGCTGCTGCCGCGGTCAGGCCTGTCATGGCCTTGGGGTCCTCGTGCTCTAGCCCACTAGGGGCAGGCACCGCCGCTCCAGGCGACCCGTACTGGATGCAGAACATCAAGCACCAGGGCATCGCTGCCTTCAACTCCAACCCGTCCTCATACCAAGTCTTCCGCAACGTGAAGGACTTCGGTGCCAAGGGCGACGGCGTCACCGATGACACCGCTGCCATCAAGTACGCTCATCGCACTCCTCGCGATGTGATGCGTACATGGAAGCTGATGCGCAATTCCTTCTAGCCAAGCCATCTCGTCTGGCAACAGATGCGGCGGCGGGACGTGCGACTCGTCTACCACAACCCCCGCTGTTGTCTACTTCCCGCAAGGGTGCGTAAACCTCGCGTTCATGTGATTGCGCATGCCCCCGTTGCTCACTTCTCTGCTCCCACAGCACCTACAAAGTCTCGACGCCCATCATGTAAGAGCGCCGTTAAGCGTGCGGTCTACCGCGACTGACCCGCGTGTGCAACAGCGCCTATTACTACACGCAGCTCATCGGTGATGCTCGCAATCCCCCGACTCTTCTCGCGGATGCAAGCTTTACCGGAATGGCAGTCATTGGTGCGTATCTCCCACACGGCTCATACCCTGAGAACCCGGTCGGGTCGTGTGGCCTAGTCCAGGATAGCACAGGTCCCGCTGACTACCTCCATGGCTGTCTCATCGCGTTGCAGATGCCGACCCGTACATTCCGAACGGCGGCGGAGCGCAATGGTATGTCAACCAGAACAACTTCTTCCGGAGCGTGCGCAACTTCGTCATCGACCTGCGGCAAATGCCCGCGAGCGCGTCTGCGACGGGTATCCACTGGCAAGTATCGCAGGCGACGTCGCTCATGAACATCGTATTTGAGATGAGCACGGCCGCCGGCAATGCCCACCAAGGTATGTCTTCTGTTTCCGATGTCCCGGCACCTGGCCTCCTGTAAGAGCGTGCGTCATGGGCATCCCACTCCACGGGGCCTCTTGCGCTGGTAGCATTGCAGTATGACAGTGGGTCCTAACGATCCACGTACCAGGGATATGGATGGAAAATGGCAGCGGCGGATTCATGGGCGGTAAGTCTCTTCCTTCCAAATCTAGCTGTACATTCTCGCTGATGTCCACGCCTTTGGAAAGATCTCGTCTTCAACGGCGGTAAAATATAACATTCCAGTGCGTCATTTTCGCGCGCTGACTCCACTCTCCCTGTATCCGTTAGGCAAGTATGGCATGTGGGTTGGGAACCAACAGTGAGTCTCCTAGCGCCTTGTTCCGCCTTCCTCCCGTCTCGTCTCCCGAGGAAGGCCTGGTAGGAAGTTGCTTATGTGCTTGATCTGTGATGCCCCTTCAGATTCACGGTCCGCAACATCACGGTCAACAACGCTGACACCGGTATGAATCAAGCCGTGATATCTGCCATGACAGTCGCTGACGCCAGCGTAATCAGCCGTCTTTTCGATCTGGAATTGGGGTAGGCCTTGCTGCTCTTATCAATCAGCCTGGATGACGGGAAGGCTGATTTTGTCATGTAGGATGGACCTTCCAGGGTGTCACCAGTGAGTATCTGGAGGTTGGAAGCTATGGACAATAGACTGACGGTGCACAGTCAACAACTGCCAGGTCGGCTTCGATCTCACGACTGGTGGGACGACACAAGACACCCAGGCATGCCATTGCCTCCAATGAACCGCTTGCAGTCGTACTCATGCCCCTTCAGACCGTCGGCGCTGTCGCTATCATCGACGCCTTCGCTTCAAACACCCCCATCTTCCTGCGCAACTCGCAGCCGTCTAATGGCAAGCTTGCAGGCTCAGTGGTTCTCAACAACGTCCACCTCACCAACGTGCCTACCGCCGTCGGTGTCGTCGGAGGCGCGACGGCCCTCGCAGGTGGTACGACGACGATCGATAGCTGGGCTCAGGGGAACGTGTTCTCGGGCACGAGCCAGACCGCACAGTTCGTCCAGGCCGCCGTGCCTGCTCCCACCAAGGCGTCGAGTTTGCTCGATAGCGCGGGAAGAATCTTCGGCAAGATGCACCCTCAGTATGAGGACTACGCCGTCGATCAGTTCGTGAGCGTGCGTGATCAAGGCGCGAAGGGCGACGGCACGACCGACGATACCGCTGCACTGCAAGCCGTGTTTGACAAGGTATGCCTAACTTGTTCTTGCTGCAACGAAGAGACACTGAGTGCATCTCGCAGTTCTCAGGCTGCAAGATCATTTTCGTCGATGCGGGCACGTACCTCATCTCCAACACGCTCACTATTCCTGCGGGCACACAGGTCGTCGGGGAGGCGTGGAGCGTCATCATGGGCGGAGGCTCCGCGTTCCAGGACCAGAACAACCCAACCGTCATGGTGCGCATCGGCAACGCTGGGGACGAGGGTATCGTCGAGATCTCAGATATCATCTTCGCTACGCGAGGTCCCGGTAAGTGTGCTCAAGCTGTCTATTGACCTCGTCAAGGATGCTCAATCGCAATAGCTGCTGGCGCAATTGTGGTCGAATGGAATGTGCACTCGACGCAGCAGGGTGGCGCGGGTATGTGGGACTCGCATATCAGGCTCGGTGGTGGTGAGTACCTAACTTGAACCCGCCTGCGCTCAGAGGTCTAACGTGGGCACATAGCTGCGGGGACAAACTTGCTCGTCGCGGACTGCCCTGCTGGCACGACCTCCACCTCGTGCTCAGCAGCATTCCTCGCTCTGCACCTCACAGAACAATCCAATGCATATCTCGAGGTGCGTCCCGCGTAGTTGACTACCCGTAGATCCAGCGATTCTGATGCTTCGTGCCTTACAGGGTACATGGGTATGGACTGCAGACCACGACCTCGATAGTGGGGGTTCGCGGCAGACGTCGATCTTCAGCGGACGCGGCATTCTGTCCGAGTCCGCTGGCCCGGTTTGGATGATCGGCACGGCTTGTGAGTAGAACCCGTTGCTGTTGACTGCCAGAGCTCTTATTATTGCCATGGCAGCCGAGCATCAGACACTCTACCAGTACAGCCTCGTTAACGCGGAGAATCACTACATGGGATTGATTCAGACGGAAACGGTAAGCTATCTCCGTTGGAAGACCGAGCTTGGGTAGGAATTGACCGGGACCCGTTACATAGCCGTACTACCAGCCTGTGCCCGCACCTCCTGCGCCGTTCGCGATGAACAGCGACTTCCATGATCCTTCGTTCCCGTCCGGCCAGACGGCTGCCTGGGCCGTGCACATCACCAACTCCCAGGGCATCATCATATACGGTACACCTAACCCGCACCACTAACTTGACCGTAGCTAACATCCGCTCTCTGTGCCAGGTGCCGGCTTGTACAGCTTCTTCCAGAACTACGGCCAGACATGCCTGGACAGCAACACCTGCCAGACCCAGATATTCGACATTGACACGGCGTCGAGCGTTAGCGTATACAGTCTGTCCACGGTCGGCGTGACTTGGCAGCTCAGCGTGGCGGAGCAAGGTGTCATCCCGGCGAGTGCAGGTCCCAACGGCTTCGCGGAAACCGCGTCTGTTTGGACGCCTTAACGACCTTTACGACGACGATCATCTGAACTTCCCCGGTGGAATACACGAGAGGTGACAAGGAGTCGATATATATTCGCGCTGTGGCACTATCGATATCTGAGCTGGTTGTCGCTTACATAGAATGTTAACGTCGTAGTCGCGACGTTTGTACCATTTGGTTACATAGATGTGTCCGTCCGCTTGAGCCGGTTGAAAGCCTCAGCACTATCAGATACTCATGAATTGAATGCGCGTACGTGGTGGGGCGAATATACACATCCTTCCGCACTCTGAGCAGATGCGTGGCCATCTGCTTCACAGTAGCCCGCCACGCCGAGGATATCCAGAAGGTGAAAGATACTACGTAAAATTCATGGAAACAGTGCCTCTATGATACATCTGGATGCATGTGGGTATTCTGCGTGGAAGGATGACGACGCTGAAGCCAGTCTATGCCAGTGCCTCGGCCGCGCGCGCATGCACCTGGACCTTAAGCTTGATGAGCGCATACAGGTCGGAGGTGGTGTACTTGGGCTTCATCCCAGTGCGCGAATCTGCTCCGCACGACCGTGGGCGCCCAGCGCGAGGCAGCCCATGAACTAAACAGATCACCCTCGCGGCCGTGAGGAACAGCATCAGCTTTTTTTTCAGGATAGCGTCCAGGAGCACAATGTAGGAGTCGGCGACTGCGCAGGTCAAAGGTCAGCCACAGTACACTGTGTTGTGACGCGTATCACATACTGACCATCGTCGATGTGGACGTGGTTCCAAATGGACTTGCCCTCGCCGACGACACCTGCACCTTTGCCGCGCGCGAGGGACGTCTTGATCAAGAAGGGTACAGTATTTGGAGGGAGTGCTTGTTCACGAGCCCGCTGTCGAACAACGGATCGGAGCCCATGCCGAAGATGGTGGGCGGACTGATGACGAGTCCTCGAACCCAGCCCTTGCGGTCGACGTCAATGACAGCGAGTTCGACGTTGCGGTGAAGCGCGCTGTCAGGGACGCCGTTCTCAGTCTCCTCGGGCTTGGAGTCGTGGTAGATCTTGTCAGAGGCAAACATGCCGCGCGCATCGTCTACCAGGAAACCAGTCACTCACCAATCTTCACCGCCGTCCATGCCGCGGATCAGCAAATCAAATCAAAAGTACCTGTCGTACCTTGCATACAATGTAATGGATCATGAACCTACATGGGGACCGCACGGACAATCAGCAAGACGTCCACGCCGACTTGCGACGCCACGAGCAATGGGTGAGAGACAGCACGCAGTGAGTTGTGCAGATGTGAGCTGAGCGACACCGTCTGAGCAACAGCTTGACAGAGTTGGTATATCATCAGGATGGCAAGGAGCTACATAAGCTGCAGGCGTCGGTTGGCTTCAGTTTGTGTGTCATCACCACGACGAAGGTCGTGGCCAAGTAGTGCAATATTAATGCAAGCAGAACCAGTTTTTGTCATCCGAGTAGGGGCGAAAGGGCTTTCCTTTGCAGTAGCACTAAGCCGCCGACCGTAAATGTGGCTTTCCCGAGGACGAGACCTCGACCCAGCGGCAGGAAGCACAGCAGACTGCATGCAAACGAGATTGAGGAGTGACTGAGGACGACGAGACAAGTGATAGAGCGCTCGCCGTAGCCACAGACGCGTAGCAATGCACGTGACAGACGCGTCAAGTGCGTGAAAGCCAAACAAGGCCAACGCGACGCGACTGGGCGAGAGCGACTGTAACGGCAACGATTAATGCATAAGTATGTGATACAGCCACCGTCTCAGGCTATTCAGTCCGTGCTTGCCTCGTGTCTACCGTCCTCCTTGCTATCTCCCTCCATCATCGCCCTCCTCCCTTCCCCTCTCTGCGATACCTCGCCATGTCTGCCACACTGAAGCGCACTTACAGCACACGCGCCGCTTCCAAGCCTGCGCCTCCTTCGTCTCCACCGTCAGGGTTAACCTCCCCGCCGTCGCCATCACTCAAGCGGAAGCGTCCCTTGACGGACCGCCCGCCCGAGGCAAACACTCCTACCAAGAAACTGAGGCGCGCGCTGGGCACGTCGAGCTCAAAGTCTAGAGCTAGCGACAAAGCCGCGAAGACCAAACAGCCCAAACTCACCCAACTACACTTTTCCTTGGATACCCCAGCGCTGCGGACATGTCCTCTATGCGACCTGTCATACACCCGCGGAGCCCCAGACGACGAAGCGCTGCACAAGGCGCATTGTGCTCGCGTACAGCGTGGCCTCGAATGGGGAAAGGAGGAAGAGCGCGAAGTCAGCCGGGCAGGCGTCGAGGAGCTCGAGAGTAACATCAAGCTGAAGAACGGTACCCGTGGTAGGATCATTTGCTTCAGGCCAGACGTTGGAGGAAAGATTGGTGCAAAGGTGCGTCTACGCTCTTTTCAGATCACCAAGCCTCGACTAACGTTGTATACTCCACGCATCAGCTCAACATCCTCCTTGAGACGATCCGTCTGGCACTATCGTCCCCGCCTCTTTCTCCCGCCGTACTGCAACGGTGCAAGATTTACCTCTTCCTGCTCTCCTCGCCTGGTATCACCGCCGCACGAGAGAAGATCGTCGGCTGCGTTGTCGCGCAACGCATTTCTACTGCTATGGCTATCGCACGTGTTTCCGAACCCTCAGAGACCACGACTTCCACCCCTCCATCCTCGCAAACACAATGCAGACTCTACAACTTCCTCCCAGCCAAGTACCGCCACCCCCTCATCCTCCCAGTCCACAAACCCCTCATCACCCGCGACCAACCTCCTCCCCGTCGACTCCTCGACAAACCTCTACGTCCACCCCGCACGCCTCCCTACACCCCTCGGCATCCCGCGCCTCTTCGTCTCCTCCGCGCACCGCCGACTGGGCATCGCCTCGCGCCTCCTCTCAGCCGCCGCGGCGACGTTCATCCTGGGTTGTCCGCTCGATCCCGCCCGCGGCGAGGTCGCGTTCACACAGCCGACCGGGATGGGCAAGGCGGTCCTCGAGGCCTGGGGCCGTGGCGGGGTGAGGATATATGAAGAGGAACAGGACATGCACTGAGCCCCGAGGGCTGCCGCTCTTGTGTTGGACGGGAACGTTATGACACTCGATGTCAGCTCTCATGTATTGATGCTTGTTCTTCCGGACCTGTATACCTTTATTCGATATGTATCCATCGATGTCCATCAATAGAATACGAACGGAGCTGCATGATCCAAGGACACAACATTGGGATTGCCGGAGATATATACAAGCAACACAACACAGGGGATGAGATGAGAGGATGTGAGAGGAGACGTGCGATGTGGAGAAGACCGTATTCCATACAAGTTGACGAGTTGCTGCTGCGACTGCGATGCATATCGTATACCGTGGCCCCGCGAACGAACGATGCCGTACCAAGTAGTAATAGTAGTGTACTTTCATGCCGTCCTGACACGACGACGACGACGGCGCCCACCGCGCCCACCGCCGCCCGCAGAGTGCTTGTTTTTACAACCGCGTCCGACCAGAACCGAGAAATTGGCGTGTCCGTCGTGAAGAGAGAGCGATGCGCCCGAGGGGAGGACTCAAGCGTGGACCTCGACGGCCTGTGCGCCGGTGAGCGTGGACTTCGGAGGGATGAAGGTCTGAAGAGCGATTGATGGATGAGAACGATAGCCAGTGATGGAGAGTTAGGCAGCGTGCTTACCCTCTGCTTGATACCACCGTCGAACGGCAGGCGAGTAGCACCGCCCATGAGGTAGGCGTCGACCTCCGCAGCGCAGCGGCGACCCTCCTGGATGCCCCAGACGATGAGCGACTGGCCACGACGACAGTCACCTGCCGCGAACACGCCCTCGACGTTCGTCGAGTATTTCTGTACATACAATCGTCAATCACACCGCCAGAATCATCAGAGGTAGCGGGCACGTACGTTCTTAGGGGTCTCGATGTTGCTGCGAGCATCCTGCTTGACGCCGAGCTTCTTGAGGAGGTCAGCCTCGGGCCCGAGGAAACCGAGCGCGAGGAAGACGAGCTGCGCGGGGAAGAACTTCTCCGACCCAGGCACCTCCTCCATCTTCCAGCGGCCTCCGCTGTCCTTCGTCCACTCGACGCGAACGGTGTTCAAGCCCTGAAGCTGGCCGTTCTCGTCGACGACGAACTCCTTGGTCGAGATGCAGTACTCGCGCGGGTCCTTGCCGAAGTGCGCGGCGACTTCCGTGTGGCCGTAGTCGGTACGGAAGATGCGCGGCCACTTGCGGCCAGGGGTTGTCGCGCCCGCGCGACGCGGGAGGTTGCGGCAGCAGCTCGAAGTTCGTGACCGACTTGGCGCCGTGGCGCATCGCAGTACCGATACAGTCGTTGCCGGTGTCGCCACCGCCGATGACGATGACGTCCTTGCCCTTCGCACTGATGTAGTTGCCGTTCTGGAGCTCAGAGTCGAGGAGTGACTTGGTGTTCATCTGGAGGTACTCCATCGCGAAGTGGATGCCGTCGACCTCGCGGTTGGGGATCTTGCAGGTCGCGCGGCCAAGGTGGCACCGGTCGCGACGATGACGACGTCGTTCTCGCTGCGAAGCTCATCGGGGTCGATGTCCTTGCCGACGAAGGTGTTCGGGACGAAAGTCTGAAAGTATTGTGAGGTTCAGAGTGATCAAGCATAGCAAGGAAGATACGTACCACTCCCTCTGCTGCCATGAGGTCGATGCGACGCTGGACAACGTTCTTGTCGAGCTTCATGCTGTGGAAACAGGTTAGAGAGGACCACTGGCGAAACAAACACAAAACTTACTTAGGGATACCGTACATGAGCAGACCACCCATGCGGTCGTTGCGATCGTACACGGTGACCCAGTGGCCAGCCTTGTTGAGCTGGTCGGCGGCGGCGAGACCTGCAGGACCAGAGCCAATGATGGCGATCTTCCGGCCGGTACGGAAGGAGGGGACCTTGGGCGCCATCCAGCCCATCTCGAAGCCCTGCAACGAGATTAAAAACGGACATGGCCATATCACGCAAACAGCATACCTTGTCGATGATCGCGCACTCGATGCTCTTGATACCAACGGGCTGCTCATTGATGCCGAGAACACAAGCACCCTCGCACGGCGCAGGGCAGACACGGCCGGTGAACTCGGGGAAGTTGTTCGTCATGAGCAGGCGGTTGAGCGCGTCCTGCCACTGGTTCTTGAACACGAGGTCGTTCCACTTGGGGATGATGTTCGAGATCGGACAACCGGTGTCGGACTGGCAGAACGGCACTCCGCAGTCCATGCACCGCGCGGACTGGTACTTGAGCTCATCGTCGGTAAGACGAGTCGAGATCTCCTTCCAATCCTTGACCCGCTTGCGCGGCGGGCGGTAGGTCTCCGTGAGACGCTTGTACTTCATGAAGCCGCGAGTCTTGTCGAGCTTGCTGAGACGGCTCTTCGTGGTGGCTTCGTCGACGAGCGAGTCTTCCATGTCGGCCATGGACGGCTCGACGCGGCCTCGAGAGCTGGCGCGGCTCATGCGCGAGAGGGGCTCCTTGGGGAGGAGAATGTCCTCAAGGCCCTCCGAGGCGAGATCGACTTGAGATGCCGTACGCGAAGGTACAAGGTCGATGACGCTCTGGCGCATCTTCTCCTCCTTCGCCTTAGCAGCTTGCTCCTCAAGGACGCGCTTGTAGTCGTGGGGCATGACACGGACGAAGAGCGGAAGCAAGTGATGGAAGTCAGTGGAGGACACGGTCCGCAACCTCGGAGCCGGTGTAGTGACGGTGGTCCTCGATGAGGCCACGAAGCTCAGCGATCTCGCGCGGGTCGGTGACTTTGCCGAGCTCGACCATCTCCATGTTCACCTTGGACGCGAAGGTGTGCGCGGTGTCGAGGACGTAGGCGATACCACCGCTCATACCGGCGGCGAAGTTGCGACCAGTGCTACCAAGGACGACGACGCGACCGCCAGTCATGTACTCGCAACCGTGGTCACCGGTACCCTCAACGACAGCGTTCGCACCTGAGTTACGGACGGCGAACCGCTCGGCGGCGATACCACGGATGAATGCCTCACCCGATGTCGCACCGTACAAGCAGACGTTACCGATGATGATGTTCTCCTCGGCCTTGAACGTCGACTGCTTCGGCGGGTAGACAATGAGACGACCACCAGAGAGACCCTTGCCGACGTAGTCGTTGGCGTCACCCTCGAGCTCGATGGTGATACCAGGCGCAAGGAAAGCACCGAGTGACTGGCCCGCCGAACCACGCATCCGGATGTGGATGGTGTCCTTGGGCAGGCCCTCTTCGCCATACAGCTTGGAGACACGGTGCGAGAGGGAGGTACCGAGTGCGCGATCGGTGTTGGTAACGTCGCACTCGACGTGAACAGGGAGACCCTTCGTGAGCGCTGGCTCGGCCTCGTCGATGAACTTGTTGTCGAGACGGATGTAGAGCTTGTGGTCTTGAGGGCGCACGCGGTAGGTAGCGGCACCAGGGCGCATCTGCCACGCAGGCTTGAGGATGGCACTCAGGTCGAGGTGCGCGGTCTTGGGAGTGCGGAGCTTCTCGTTCACCTTGAGCATGTCTGCACGACCAACCATCTCGTTGATCGTACGGAACCCGAGTTTGGCCATGTATCGCCGGAGGTCCTCGGCGATGTAGTAGAAGAAGTTGATGACCTGCTCGGGCTGGCCCGCGAACTTGGCACGGAGCTGAGGGTCCTGCGTGGCAATGCCGACAGGGCAGGTGTTCACTGCAAAACAGTTCAGCATCGGTCTAGCACGAGGGGAAGTGAGGAGTAGACTTACAGTGACACTTCCTCATCATGATACAGCCCATCGCAATGAGCGGCGTAGTAGCGAAACCCCACTCCTCAGCACCAAGCAAAGCTGCGATGGCGATGTCACGACCGGTACGGAGCTGACCGTCGGTCTGAACAGTAACACGTCCACGGAGGTCGTTCAGGACGAGCGTCTGGTGGGTTTCGGCAAGACCAAGCTCCCAGGGCAAACCAGCGTACTTGATACCGGTCCAGCGAGAGGCACCAGTACCGCCGTCGTGGCCGGAGATGAGGATGTGGTCGGCCTTGGCCTTGGCGACACCGCTCGCGACGATGCCGACACCAACCTCGGACACGAGCTTGACGGAGACGCGTGCACGGGGGTTCGAGCACTTCAGATCGTAGATGAGCTGCTTGAGATCTTCGATGGAGTAGATGTCGTGATGCGGCGGCGGAGAGATGAGACCGACGCCTGCTGTCGAGTGACGCGTGCGAGCAATAGACGTCGACACCTTGTGTCCCGGAAGCTCACCACCCTCACCGGGCTTGGCTCCTTGCGCCATCTTGATCTGGAGCTCGTCGGCATCCGCGAGGTAGTTGGAGGTAACACCGAAACGACCGGAGGCGACCTGCTTGATAGCAGACCGCATGGTGTCGCCGTTGGGAAGCGTCAGCGAGCGCTCTGCGTCTTCACCACCTTCACCCGTGTTCGACTTGCCGCCAAGTCGGTTCATCGCAACGGCGAGCGTCGAATGGGCCTCCATGGAGATCGAACCGTACGACATCGCGCCGGTGACGAACCGACGAACGATCTCATTCCAAGGCTCGACCTGCTCAATCGGAATAGGGGTCGCGTTCTCGTAACGGAAGTCAAGAAGGCCACGGAGGTGGACCGCCTTGGTCTGCTCGTTCGCGTTGTCGGCGTAAGCGTCGTACGCACGCTGGTTCTTCTCGCGGACGGCGTCCTGGAGGTTGGCGATGCCGGACGGGTCGTTGATGTGTGCCTCGCCGCCGGAGCGCCAGTGGTACTCACCCGACTCCGGCATTCCGGGCGGGAGGATGGTCTCACGGGAAGGCCAGCCACGCTCGTGCATCTCGAACGCGTCCATGGCAAGAAGATCGAAGGTCGCACCCTGGACACGGCTCGCGGTTCCGACGAAGCACTTCTCGATGACCTCCGTGTGCAGACCGAGGGCCTCGAAGATCTGGGCTCCCTTGTATGACTGCAAGGTCGAGATACCCATCTTGGACATCACCTTGAGAATTCCACCGTCGACGGAGTGACGGTAGTTGTCCATTAGGTCATCGAGAGTCTTATCGTCCTTCACCCTAGAATCAAAACGTGCGTAAGCCGCGGACGTTCCCATAGAGAGCCGCGTAATGACTTACAATCCCTCACGGATGACCTTGTGGATGCACTCCATCGTCAGCCATGGGCAAATCGCGTCCGCGCCATAACCCAGGAGCACACAAAGGTGGTGGACCTCACGAGCCTCAGCCGTCTCGATCATGAGCGCGACCTTCGCGCGCTTCTTCTGCGTTACGAGGTGATGGTGTACGCCACCGCACGCAACGAGAGCAGAGAGCGGGACGCGCGAGGGTCCAATCTCGCGGTCAGATAGGATGATGACCTTGATACCATCGTCGATGGCCTGAGTCGCCTCGCTGCAGACGCGCTCAAGCGCGAGCTTGTAGCCGGGCAGACCGTGGTCCTTCGGGAACGTGATGTCGATGGTACGGGACGGCCAAGTATTGTAGGCGACCTTGAGGTTCTTCATCGCGTTCATTTCCTCGATCGTGAGGATAGGAGACGGCAGGAGGATGCGGTGGCATTGCTGGGGGTTCATCTCGAGAAGATTGCCCTCGGGGCCGACGTAGCACTCGAGCGACATGACGATGGACTCACGAATGGGGTCGATGGGCGGGTTCGTAACCTGCGCAAACAGCTGGCGGAAGTAGTCGTAGATGAGGCGGGGCTGTGTCGACATAGCGGCGAGTGGCGCATCGTTACCCATGGAGCCGAGCGCCTCCTTGCCGTCGGTGAACATGGGCAGCATGAGCATGTTGAGCTGCTCGACGGTGTATCCGAACGCGAGCAGCTTCGGGTCGGTGCTGAGGGTATACTCGTCGATGGTGGGCGCGACAGAGGCGGAGCGTTGCACGCGCTTCACGATGTTCGGGACGTGGAGCATGTTCGACTCGATCCATGAGGCGAAGTTCTGCTTGCGCGCGGTGTTGCGCTTGAGCTCCTTGTCGTCGACGATGCGACCCTCCTCGGTGTCGACGAGCAGCATGCGTCCAGGGCTTGAGACGGCCCTTGGAGATGACCTTCTCCGGGGGAATGAAGACGGCGCCGACCTCGGAGGCACAGACAATGATGTCCTCGTTGGTGACGACGTAGCGGCACGGACGCAGACCGTTGCGGTCGAGGTTAGCACCGCAGAAGCGGCCGTCGCTGAAGGTGAAAAGAGCGGGTCCATCCCAAGGGCTCCTGAAGGCACGCAGCCCAGTTGTAGAATGCCTTCTTCTCAGGGTCCATGAGCTCATTGCCTTGCCATGCCTCAGGGATGAGCATCATGACGGCCTCGGGGAGCGTTAAGACCCCGTTCACGACGAGAAGCTCGAGCACGTTATCGAACGCGGCAGAATCGGAGCCACCAGACTCGATGATGGGGTATAAGAGGTCTAGCTTGTCTCCGAAGAGAGACGAAGACAGAACGCCTTCGCGAGCGCGCATCCAGTTCCTGTTTCCGCGTAGGGTATTGATCTCACCTATCCTCGATATCAACAAGCTGATTCTGGTGAGCGTCTCATTGTTGAAAGGCTTACCGTTGTGTGCGGCCCAACGCATAGGTTGCGCACGGTCCCAGCTAGGGAAGGTGTTCGTAGAGAATCGGGAATGAACGAGTGCGAAGTGAGAGCGGTAGAGCACATGGTTCAAGTCGTGGTAGTAGTTGTACACTTGAGGTGGCGACAGCTGGCCCTTGTAGACGATGTTCTTGGACGAAAGCGAGCAGATGTAGAAGCCCTTGGAAAGCGAACTTTACACGAACAAGCGCGATCACTTAAGCTTACGTTCAAAACACATAGGCAAGGAAAGGGGACAAACATGTTGTGCGTCGCATGCTTGCGCAAAATATACAATTGGCACTCGAAGTGCTTCGCATCAAACGCTCCACCACGGCAGGTGTTACCGTCGCCGTAGTGCGCGCGCAAGACTACGAACGGCTGCAGAATAGCAGGCTCCTTGCTCGCCGCGGCGGGACCCAAGATGGTCCCGTCTGTGGGTACCTCTCTCCAGCCCAGGACACGGAGCCCCAGATCGTTCGCAATCTTGGAGAAGATAGCCTGCTGTTGTTGCAGGCCGACAGGATTGTTCGCCTTGAAGAAGACGTTACCGACGGCGTACTGGCCGGCCTCTGGGAGCTCGCAGCCGATGTCGCGCTCGGCCTCACGCTTGAAGAAGAGGTGGGGGATGCCGGTCATGACACCCGCGCCGTCACCGTCGCGACTGTCTGCGCCGGTGGCGCCGCGGTGGGTCATGGCGCAGAGAAGCTGACGGGCATCGGAGACGATCTTGTGGCTCTGGTCGCCCTTGATGTGGCAAATGAAGCCGACACCGCATGCGTCCTTTTCGAAGTCGTTCATGTATAGGCCCTGGTTGGCGGGCAGAGAGGCGTCCCAAGACGTCGGGTCGCGTTCGACGGCGTTGAAGCCATTTTGCGAATCAATCTCTGGAGCGGACAAGGAAGGCACAGGAGGATCGGGGCGACGATCAGCGCTAGCCATAGAACGGTACAGAGCAGCGGATCTGAAAGGGGCGGTGTGGTAGAGGTATAAACGACCTGGAATGGGGATGTGCGAGCGCGGGCGCGAGCGGGCGGGCGGGGGAGAGGGAGGAGGAGAGATGGTGGTGGTCAGAGGACAAGGGCCGCTGGACGCTGGAAGGTGTGCGGCGATTCAGAGGAGCAAATTTCTATTGGCGAGGCCGAGTCAGAGTCAGGCGAAGGAGCTCGAACTGGAGTCAATGGCCTCGTCTCTGCTCCTCTCTGCCGGCGCCGCTACTGAGCCATCCCATGCCCTGCCCTGCCCATTCTCCGAGTCCGAGTCCGAGTCCCCGCCCGCCGCCTTCACCCGACTGCTCCGATCACTGCTCTCCCTCTCGCACAAGCGTTGCATAATCCCCGGCTGCAAATATTTCGCTGCTCTCCTTATCTCCAGCACCCCCACCCAGCCAATCACCGCCAGACAAGATCAAATTCGCTACATCCCATTCCGCATCTGATCTTATCTCTCGTATTCACGCGGAACCCCGCCCGGAAGCGGCACCAGCCACCCCCACACTCGCAGCCCAAGTGTTCATCCGCCACAGCCACATGTACTTATCGCACCTCCTCCGGCCCGCTCATTTCTCCGGCCCCCCTCTCTCCGCCCCGCCCCCGACCCGTGCGTCCGCAGCAGCAGAGCACATAATACAGTACACAAACTCGCACTCGCGGACGAGGCTAGCCCCTCTCAGATGCCCCCCGAACTCAGTCCTCCGTCCTCGACGTACTTCGTCGTATTATAAGAACGTCAGAACGCTTTCATGTCTCGCGGGTGTCCGAACCACTTCATGATCGTCTGTCTTGCCGGCCGGGAGCATATCAGGAACAGCCAAGGAACAGCGCACCCCACGTTAGTAGCCAAACGTATATCCCTTCTTCCTCTCCCGAGCCCTGCTCCGTCTCAATTTCCGACAATCCGACCGTCCGAACCTCGATTGCTCTCCCCGAAGCGGCCCAAAGCACTCCGAAGGCACATCTTTGCCCCCATTCCTTGTCGTATGAACTGCAAGAAGGGCCCCCGCGCCCAGAGATCGCGTCCGCTCTACGGCTGTTGCTTCGGAAAATTACAGCACGGGTGTGTCCTCTTCCACGCGACACGTCGCGCGCCCCTTGCGTCCACACGGCAAGCATCCCCCTGTATCAGAAACCTCGGCTTTTCTCCCCTCATGTGCCGGTCGATTCCCAGACATGTTGAAGGATTAAATGCGGATGCGGTACAGATGAGAGAGACGGTTGCTACGTACAGGCACGCTTCGTACAGTCCCCCGTCGAGGACGTAGAGAGAAGCACGACGTCCGGCAGCAGGAAAGTGCACGCCGCGCTCCCACACTATGCCGGGACGAGTGCCTGCTGAGTAGAAGCGCGATCGAGTCTATCCGTCTTCTCCGGCACGAGTTTCATAACATAGATCGCCATCAGGAGACGGTTCCATCAGATCGAACCGCCGTCCAGGGTCCCCATGTACTCGTCCACGACCTGTGTGACTTCACGTACTAACAACGCGCCTTGCTTCGGAAAATTCAGAGTACTGGCCCGCCTAGACCAACTCGTGCTGAGGTCCTTCTGCAGCGAAGTGTCAGTGTGCGCGCACCGTGACGTACCCTCGTATTTACTCCTGAGAGCCTAGGGAAGTGATTCCCTAGTCAGGTCCGCAGTCGGGAAGCTGCCAGAACGCGCGCACGGTTCACAAGCTCACAAAGAGGCAAGTGCAGGAAGAGGAAGGGAGGCCGCCGCCGACTCCCGAGCATAGTCGCTGCATGGTACTGTACACGAGGTGATTGTATTCGGGGTGCAAAGCTAGCCAGCACCATCGTGCAATGCGCAACACACGGCCGCTGGGAACGTCGAAGAGTGCGTGAGCGCACGTTGGGTGGCACGATGACGGGTGCCCATACCTTTCTGATGTCCGTTGTATTGTCGTACGGTCTCCCCGGTCGACATGTCCCATAGTCGCGCGGTGTGATCGGAAGACGCTGCCACGCAATCTGTCAATGCAAGAGCGCGAAACATACCGGCGCAGTACGCACCGGTCACCAAGTACGCGGAGTCCGCGCTAAAGGCACAGTCCCATACCCACCGCTGGTGACCTTGCAGCGTCTTCTCTTGCTTGAACTCATAGTTGGGCGAGATGGACCAGATCTTGATGGTGGTGTCTGCTGAGCAGGTAGCCAGATACCTAGCGACCAATCGTCAGCCACCGGGGAGCCACGAGTAGACTAGATATTTCATGAAATGCAGACTTTACGTCAGGGCTCAAGAGGAGCCGCGTGAGGTACTTGTTATGAGCTTGGAACATCGTAACGGCCTGGAACCTAGGCAGATCCGATCGTTCGTCGTTGATTTTCCAGACGTAGCACTTGCCCTACACCAATCCCGGTTAGCAAGGGCGATCATGAAGAAAGAAGGGCCTCCGACCTTGACGCTACCCGCGACGAGGCAGGAGCCATCGGAGGCAAGGCTGATAGAACGCATCGGCGTGTCACCGCCAGGCGTCTAGCCAATGGTGCAGTCAGCAACGGGCGGCATATGGACGTGGATACCGAGAAGGCGCACCAGTTCGTGCGTGCAGATATTCTCCGATAAATCCCACTGCTTGATTCGTCCGGCCTGGTCGCAGGAGATTAACTCCCCCTGGTTGGGGTGTACCACCACGTCGTTGACTGCGCCCGAAGATGCGTTAGCTAACTATCCCACTCCGAGCGTCGGCTGTCTTACCGGGGGCTTCGTTGTCGTAATTCCGATGCAAATGACTGTTACTTCTGTTGCGAAATTGAGTCTTCGACACTCAGAAGAATCGTCAGGTCGGTCGACGTACCGTAGGTCCCAAATCTTAATGGTGCCATCCTCACTGCCCGTTACCAGCCATTTGCCCTCACTGTGGAAACACACAGCCGTAATGTTTCCGTTATGGCCTTCGAATATAGCAATCTGATTTGAGGGCGCTTTGTTATCCAGTGAAGGCGGTCATGGCGGGGAAGACCTGGCATACCGGACCAGCATTCGGTGGTGCTGCAATCTCGTAGATATATGCCTTCTTGTGAATGGCGGCGGCAAGCAAGCGTTTACTATGTGGACAGTTCGTGAGTCCATGGTTCCACGAGTCTGCCCTGAGGTGGTTCTTACTCGGGTGATATTGCTAGGCGGTTGACTTGCTGTTGGAATGACGCCACGCGGTTGAGCTTGTGAACGACTGCCCATGGACGCACGCAAGGAATGGTCTCACTCCAGCTTCCGACGCCCGAGGGATAGTACGGGAACAGATGCCGCTCCAGGCCTCCCAGAAACGAATCTCGTGGTCGTAGGAACCAGTGACGAGGATGACGGACATGTCGGTACGAGCGGCGGCGGCAGAGGCAGCAGCAGCAGCAGCAGCAGAACGTGAGGAAGAGGTCTGTACAGGCATCACGCCGGAGGCCGGGGACTGGATAGAAACTGGCGATCGCGTGAGGCAACCTTGGCCTTGGACCTGGAGTCCACTTGCTCTCTCCATACGCACAGCTGGGCTTACGTAAGCCTACACTCATCAGAATCGGTGCGGTATCCGGCATGCACTTCTTGCCCAAAACGCTCACCATCCTCGTCGGTGCGCATCCGCTCCGTCCTCTCGCCAGTCCCCTCGAATCTCGCGTATTTATTATGATTTTGACTTTCGCTCAGCTCGCACAGCTGGCCTGCGTATCGTCATGCTGCCGCCGGTTCGCATCCAAGATAGCCTAGAATCGCTTGCGCTCTGACGTCCTGTGGTGGCTCGCCATCTGGGGCTCTGTGGTCCATGTATTTCGTGCCCTTCACCACTGCAGAGCCTCTCCGTCTAGGCCTACGAGTGCGTTAGACTTAAGCTCTGCTCAAAGCTATAGAGTCGTGGACTATGAAAGACCTCGTGCATCTTCTGCGGTCTTTATAAGGCAGCGATCATCCCCACTAGTAAATATCGGAGGTCTCTCGTGTCTGTCCTCGATGCAACTCTGCCCAGAGAAACGGTATCTTTGCCTGAGCTCCCGCGAAGCCTCTCTATCTGAAGTCTTGGATTTCCCAGATCTGTTCTGGACCCAGCCTCCATGCTGGCTTCGTCTCCTGCATGCGCACACCCTGCAATCCCCCCTCGCCTATACTTCTCCCGGACGATCTCCCATCCCCTTCGCAAGCGCACGTCCTCGGTCCCCCTTCCTCTCGCTTAGCAGCCTTCGCTCGTTCGACATGGCCCCCTCCTCTTTCTGGTAAACTCTCCCGACCAAAATAGATCTCCCCTTCACAACTCGATTATGAACTCCTGGAGGCGCCATGCACACGTACGCTGGTCCGGTCCCTCCGTCATCCTGCACATTGCTCAGAGTGGAAAGCTTCCCTTGGACTCCTCCACTATAAGAGAGAGTGGCCATGGTCAATGGTGAACCAACAGCCCAACGACCTCTGCGATACGTCCTACGACACACTACCCTCCACAACACCCTACATTTCTATAGCACCATGGACCCCTTCCCGGTGAGTGTCATACATGACCTCCCAGAGACCTCCATCGCTGACTTAACCGTTCATTAGATCGGCACTCGCGTCTTCTTCCTTGAGGGCGGCAAGACCCGTACCGGTGTCGTCCAGGATACCGAGACTATTGAGGTGAGCCGGCGGCAGCTCGGGACCTATGTTCCTCTTGCTCACCGGAATGCAGGGTCTGCGCTTTGTCATCATCAAGCTTGACGATGGTAGCCCGAAGCCTGTCAAGTTGCCGTGGGTATCTGCCGACTTCTATGGCTTCTTCATGGGACTGACTGAATTCAGTTTGTCCAGTGTCAACGCCGTCTCGAAGGCCAACTGATCGCAATTGGCGGAGACATACATGGCCCTAGCCGAAAAGTACACACATGCGGACTTCACTGGACTCTCGGACTCATAGATTGTATTGTTTTCTTGCTCACGCACAACGCTTGTATCGGTGGTCATTAGCTTAGACGTCCTGTAGCTTCATACGATTGTATACCCCCTAGACCAGCGCTTGGTATATATCCTGTATCCTGGACACACTACTAGCAAAAATCAGTTTAGACGGGATCCCTTCACTCGCACAACCTTGGGCTTTGCACCCCATTTCCCGCCTACATCATAGACCGCCCTTGCGCCTTCTATGAGACCATTCCCTGAGGGCAGGCGGTGATCCTGCAGAATGACGACCCGCCTCGACCTCCGAGGATGATCCAGCCTGCAGATGAACGCGGGTATGATGTCTTCGCTGCACCGGGGGGACGGGAAGTCATTGACATAGCGCTTCGATGTCGAACCTCGCGCCTTTCCTGCCCGCGAACGCTAGCAAGGGGGCGAAGACCGGCGTACGCGCCCCGAGTCCAAGACCAATTGTCATACAGAAGCCCAACAGAAGCCGCCACGCCCGGTTGGATCTAAGCGCCGCGAGCACCCCTGTTCGTTCTACCGTACACCTCCTTCCCGAAAAGTCATCCCTTTCCTTCTCACCACCCTTAGCACTCCCATCTCCCAATCTCCGCCGGCTGGCTTTGAGGGTACGACGATGCAGGGGGTATCAGGGCAAGCGTCAGTAGCACATCATGGTGCTCGCAGCCATCCTGCGAGCGGCCTGGCGACTCTGGAGAGGCGAGCGTTCGCTCTCCGTTGCTGTAGTGTACTCCTGTATCTTGCCTTCTCACTTCTGCTGAGAGTTCTTTCCGCATGGGAAAGCCTGAAATCCAGAGTGCATGAACGCCTCTGCAGGCTTCTGTTCGTGCCGCCCTGTCCAGTATACGAGCCAAGGGAGAGCGCCATCGTGATTGTTGGCGGGGACGATGGTGAGCTTACTTGATAGGAGCTTGCAGGACATGCATAATGCTGACTTGCAAATCCGCCTCGCAGATGTGGGCAGGCAGATTGCCCTAGACTTCTCAGAGCTAGGGTGCACTGTATTTGCACTGTGTCCCGAACAACAGACTTCTCATGCAGACGGAGCATACGAGCATGCCTCGAAGGTTTCGTCAGTAAGCAACCTGATCCCCTCATGCGGTCATTGCACGACTCAACGCGCCTCAGCTCATCCAGCAGTGGCACCAACGGATAAAGAGATCCGGCCGTTCACCGTGGGGCTTGGTTGCCCCCATCGTGCTCGATGTGAGCTCCGAGACACAGAGGAGGCATGCATTCGAAACCGTGAACGCATACTGTGTAACCCGCAACCTCCACCTCGTTGCAGTCATCGTGTTGCCGAGCGTCTACACCTGTACGTGAAAAGCGCCGTCTTTACCCAACCCTGCTTTACACGTCGCCTTTCAGCTGTCAAACGGCTAGTGAGCGGTCAAGCAGAAGCGCCATCATGGGCAGAAACTGTCCGTCGATGCCTCGTGGTTCCTATATCCGTGATACAGGACTATGCGGATATGCTCGCGGCGGCCTCCGGTCGGGTGGTCCTTCTGTTGGCATGTGAGTATTCCGTAGCGTCCTCCGCGTGCGTGCCTCAATTTCCACCCACGCGCAGCTGGCGATCCCCTAGAGATGCACTCGACGCAGTTGGGATTACTAGAATCCGCTGCGCATTTCCTGCGCCAGCAATTGGGAACTTTAGGCATCAGAGTCTCAACGGTTTCGGCGGGACCCTTCGCCCCGGCGTCCAAACTTTCCACACACACGGGAGGGGACACGATGTAGGGCTTCTTCCTTTCAACCTGAACCTTGTTACTAACCCCTGCGCGCATTCCAACCGTGTAAGCGGGACCCTAGCATGCGGCGAGCCCGAAGGTGAGCAATACGACATTATGTTCGAGTGCGTTCTGATTCGAGTCGTCAGACTACGAACCAGGTTTACAAAGCGCGCTACGGCGGGTTCTGCGACACTTCTTTGTTCGAGACGAAGACATATGGGGCATCTTCTACGACATCATTCGATCAAGGCGAGAACTTACTGAACGAACAACATGCGCCGCGCTGACCCACCTGCAGATATCCTAGAGAACGTTACCTTGTAGGCCTCCATGCAACCGTCCAGGGCGCTCTGCGAACGCTGCCCGCGGCATTGCGCGTCGCTCTAAGCAGAGTGCATGTGTTGTCGGAAAATCCCGGCGTAAAACGCCGGTCCAAATCCTTTGTGGCGTTAGACTTGTACGATTAGCAGTCGCTTATGGTATATGATTAGGTGTGCAGAAACAATGTCGTTACGCAGCTCTCCGATCCTGGAGGAGTGCAGGATGTCAGACGATACTGAAGGGCATCATAGGACTGACCCACATACCCTGATCATGATGCTGAGACGCTGCCGTCCGCCAATCTTCTTCAAAATGGAATGCTGATAGTTGTACCGGACAGTATCACTGCGCTGATGTCAGATCGTTCGATAAGATTACGACATAGAACACGTACCGCTGCAGGTAGACGCTACCGGACGGAAGTGAGATTTCGTAGCGTTCCTCAGGGGCCGAAGGATCCTCTAAGCGCAATACGCGCTCATCGCCTAACGACACGCCCAAAATCCAGGTTCTATCCGTCGCTGAGTATGAACGATAGTACAGAGTTCAGAAGCGACATACCCGCTGGCTTCAATATTATCAACATGCGGCTGCCACCCCGGATAGAACGATGAGTAGATCTCACGACAGAAGCGTTTGATAGTGGCTCACCAGAATCTCGCCATCAGAAGCGAGATGCAGAATATGTGTCTGTGTATCCTGGTCTGGATGAATTTGCCGTAGCCTTTCGAGTAAAGGAGGCAATTCCGGTATGTCCTCCGGCCAGGAGGTTACATGCATTTCACGGTAACGATTAATCACACCGTCGAAATGACCCTGCAACGGAAATGAGCGATACTCCATGCTTCCCGTCACATACACAAACCTCCTGAAAGTCATATAATTCATCAGGCAAGAAGAGCGCTTGGACGGGATCCTCTGCGCTATTACTGCTGGGTGGCGATTTTCGGAGGAACTCCTTCCTCATACGCCTGAATCGGCCGCTTTCCATCGAGTCGAGCTTCCGCAGCGCTGCTTTTAGTAGAGTCCGTTGCTCATCTGCTGCAAAGAAATCAGGATGGAACTCAAAGTCTTGAGGCAGTGCTGCAGTTCGAGTGCTTTGTCGCCTAGAAGAGATGCGGGGCGATAATGCCCGCGGCGACAACCATTGTTTACGAGAGAAGCATATAAGCCTGTTGCAAAACATCGATGTCAACCAGGACCACTGTTAGTGCGTGAGTCGGGCAAGGCAAGTCCAGCCTCGTGCCGAGCCTTTGACGAGTGGGATGTACGAAGTAGGCAGTAGGAAGTAGAAAGTAGGAAGTAGCCAAGGCACCATAGGATCTGAAGGATCTTGTGGCAACTGTGGGCGCCAATGTCATATGGGTGGCGCCGGAATATGCCGACGATACTACGCCAGCCGATCGGCTGAGATGCAGCGCGCGTCTATAGGACTGCCGCTTACTTTCTACGCCGAACTTGCAGTGCTTCATGCTGGCGGGTTTGCATGTCGGACAACGCTGACGATGGCGCACAGCAGCAGTCCAACTCCTTCTACGCCGCTCTCGCGCGCACAGCGACCCGTAGTATTGCATTGTATTTCTCTCGACCTGTGAGATTGTTCAGACCATCGAAAGGTGTGGGCTTTTGCGACTCTGCGGTGGAATCGCACATATATCTCACCTTTTGTCAGTCAGCGGGTGGCATTCGTTGCGTGGACTAGCTGACAGCCATGGACAATCTCTGTCACCCTCTTACATATCATGGCTGGTGAAAGAGCAAGGGGTATGTAACCTAATGTCCCTGCTTCGCTGACAGTTTCTCATCGCGTGCATACAGTGGCTCGTCATCCCGAAACACTTTGTGCCCCCGATGCTTGTCAACGGCATTCTCGGCATTGTACTGTGGTCTACGTACTCAGAAGCGTCCAGCCGGCTCGAGCCCTATCTCGCCTCTTATCCGACTGCCCTCGCTGCTGTATCGGGCGGGATGGCTGGAGGCGCGCAAGCTATCCTTGCTGCACCTGCCGAGAACATGCGTTTTGTGCTCGAGGGCACTTCGCGTGCGACTGGATGGCACGATGCATGGAAGGAAGTGTTCCGGCGAACCGAGCCCTCAACAGACCTGCCGCGTCAAGAGCGGCTGCACGAGGCGCGCCAGGTCAGGGACTGGATGAAGGAGGTCGGGGAGATGGCCGGCCGCGGTTGGGAGGGCTGGGGGTGGGGCTGTGCCAAAGATATGTGCGGTACGGCAGCCTCCAGACCTTTATGCCCCGGTTTACGATCGCTAATTGATTCCTCTAACGTAACGCAGGCTTCGCTGTGTTCTTTGCGATATTCGACGTTACGCGCCGATGTGCGATCGAAGCGAAGACCTACGCGCAAGACCTATTAGAACATACTTCGACAGCGGAGAAGCAGCTCGGCTCGCTCCGCAAGCATACCCCGCGGATAGTACACGCTATGACGCTGGTGACAGGAGGAGCTATCGCAGGACTCGCATATGAAGTCGTTGGCCGTCCCTGGGACGCTGCTCGCAAAGCCGTCCACATCGACAGGCTTTCACCTTTGTCCAGCCAGCATTCCATTCCTGCCATCATATCACGGAAGATTCATGAAGAGGGCGTGCTGTCATTTTTCAAGAATCCTGCGCACGTTCACCATGACCCTGGCACGTCGCTGGCCAGGCGGCGAATGAACGCAGCTTTGCGTACGCTGGGACGTGTCGGACCTTGGGGGGTTGGGTTTCTTGTCTGGGAAGCCTTTGGACCTGGTTTATCAGTAGCCCTTGTCAATGTCTATGCGTTGAACTACCGCATGCTGCGGTAACTCGCTCCCTACTAAGACAACCAAGGCGCTTAGCTCGCATCTGGTAGTCGTTATAACGATTCTGAGCCTCCGTCGGTACACGCCTGCGCGGATCCCTCGCTTAGGCGGAGGCCGCGGAACAATTGCAGCCTCCGCTCACCATCGGATGTTTTCACATTATGCTTAAAGACAACCGAGATACCTAATGAACTGAGCATGCTTTGTCAGGCTGCGGCCATCCAATACCGCAGAGCACATACGCCAACAGCGTGGCAAGCATACCCGTGTGTGCTTCGTGTCGTGTGGCTCAGTGCGATCTTGATCGACTCTCACAGGTTGAGTTTCAATGGGCGGACTTCTTGAAGTGAGGATGTTATCGCCACGCATATACATGTTCCCGACAGACTAAGCGAGGCCCGAGCCACTTCTGGGCGATTGGAGCGAGCTGAATGCGGTGAGCGGCCGCGCCCTAACCACGGCGACAGTATGTGATGTGAGCCTACGGATGAAGAAAGGTAGATCACTCGCCATGTCCGGATGAATGATCGTTGAACGACGTGAACTTGGACGATAGTCACAGTTACGCGCTTCGCTGAGTGACTAGGTTCGAAGTTGCCCCGCCGGCGCCGTTCGAAACGCCCACTTTCTCCAGCAAAGCTCTGGGCGCCCGAGATTTACCAAAGTCTTCAGTGCAGCCGCAGCGCGAGCTGCATCAACTGCTAGGTCGATGCTATGGTGCGGAATGTCAGGGATTACATATGGGGAAAGAGGCGCCGCGCTGCGCAACAGCGGTAAGCTTCAATCCTGTGTCTAGTAGTCACCGAGAACTGGGATCAGCCTCAGAGAGCACGGCGGCCCGCTTACACTTACGCTCCACTACGCCCCCGACCCTCTGCAAAGTTTCTCCATCTTCAAGTTAAAGCCACAAACCTAGCTGGTGGTGCTCTTGCCGCCTTGCACATATTTGTGGCGTATAGTGGTGCTGAGGCTCGCAGCCACTCACCACAATGCACCTCATCGTTACTAAGACCTGCGGATCTCCTTGTCCCCAACATGGTGTCAGCGGCGACCTCGGTCCACAAAGATCTATTGGAGGCGTACCTTCCGTCATACCACCGACACATCCACAGGGCAAGGTCAAAGCGGAGACGATTGACAGATGACGATTCTCTGGGACTGAATGGGCAGGTACGACAGCCTGAGGGTCCGCCGACTGAGGAGGATCCTACACGCATAAAGCTGTTGGTGATATCCAAAAATTACAGTTTGTGAAGATCCACGCACATGGCATGAGTAGGGTAGAAGGTTCGTAATCGACTTGTATGGCCTATAGTCGCTCCCATAGGTACTATACTGACGCCAGGAACCGTTGACAGTGAGGCAATAGGCTTGGATCTGTGGTGAACCTTCCGTTAAATGAAAACGGCACTTTCGAAGGAAAGAGACGGTTGAACGGACCAAGCCATAACTCCCAGGTTGCCTTGCGTTGGTACTCGTGCGTACAAATGTCACACTGTCTCACCAATGAGAATTTTCCGCTTTGAATTCCCCGTCGTAGTAACAGGTCATGGGGCCGGTGCAGAGCAGGCTACTGCCAAGACTGGGTACAGATTCCATCGCTGGATGGGAACCCTGAGGGCCGTTGCCTCGCCGTATACTCCAAGTTCTTTGTGAGTGGATCGCTTCAGCGCTGGCCCTAGAGGTTAGGCGCAATGCAAGAACGGGGACGGGGATGACATCGACTCGGATCCATGCTCACGACGGGAGGTTGCAAACGCATGCATCGCGGAGTTGAGTCGGATGTCGGATCGTTGTCACCAGCTATGGATTGATAAGGGAATATTCATAGCGACCCAAAAACCAGGGCGATGCGCTCGCTCAATCGGAGAACAGCCTGCATTGAAAGCTTACTGCTGTCACGCTTTGTACCCCATATTTGGGGTGACGTGGTCTCTAGAAGCCGTTGATTGCTTGATTGCACCGACGGGAGAAGATGACGAGTAAGTTACTTGCATTCGCCAAATATGCGATACGCCGTTGGCGCCGCTAGATTCCCGCAGACAAATGGCTCTCACCGCGTCGGGGGTTCAAGGAGCAGCCGCCGAGATCGCACGCCAGGAACACGACCGTCCCGCCTGACAGCAGCGTCCACACGCCGGTAGGCGTGCTTCCAACCGGAAGCCTGAGGCTGTGGACGGCACGCAGTAATTCTGGTGTTTACCAGCGCCCTGTAAACTGAACCGCTCACCTTCGCGTCAACAGCACTTCTCTGCATGCATTGCGCGGCTACACGAGGCTATCCGCGCCCTGCAAATTTCTCGCCTCGAACCGAACCACCAAATGACCTCGGTAGTGATGAAGGCCCATGCGCGTCGACCCTCTATTGCACCCACGAGACCCCGCGCTGCTTCAATTCCAAGGCATCGCGCTGGCCTCGCTCTTCGCTGAAACTGGGCCATACACTTCTTGAGTCTAGCCGGCGGTGAACCGCCAAGTTGATCCACGCCCATTCAGACCCTCAAACCCTGTCGGTAGCTCGCAGGGTTCACTCATGTCCGCGCTTCTCAGGCTGTCCAACTGTCTAGCGGATTGCTATTGAGGATACTGCCTAGGCTGGGTCCGTGCGTGGCGTCTATGCCCACCTATGGTGCGGGAAGGCCCATGTAAGCCCAGACATGGGGATGAACGGGTAGACGTGCACCCGGTACAAGCTGACCGCCGTTGAAGTCAGCGGATGCCACTGCACCTACTGCTCGCACCATTCATTCAGGCCTGGCAGGAGGGCATTACAGCAACCGCAGGAAGAAGGGCATGGGGTGAGGCTGCGACTATGTCACGATGCACACGTCCGCTTGCTGAGCATGTCCCATTCCTCGTATAACGGCCCTCGGGGTGCTAAATTACGTGATGAGTGAGGAAGCAGCGACGATTCGAGCACGACCGGAGCGCACCATGCGGTTTCTTTGAGTAATGGGGAGTGGGCAAAACGCCGATGTCAAATCCGTAAGATCTGCGAGTTCGCGGCGATATGCAATCGAGCGAACGGCGTAAAGGCTGATGAGTCGCGTCGCGTCGCGGGACGCGTCGAGTCTATAAATCAATGTCGACGCGCCTCACGTGCCTCGAAAGCGCGAGCGCGCCTACGGCTTCTTCTGGTAAGTTCGATCGCCATTGCCTCTTCAGTCGTTCCCCGCCCTGCCCCCGTAAATACCGTTTGTAGGTTTGTGTTCCGTCCTTGCTGTCTGAAGTCTCGCTGAAGACATAGTTCGCTGGCCATCTCGTTTTTCTCAAAATGCCCCGTTGCACGCACAAGGGTTGCGGCCAAGAGTACGATGCGGAGAACAATGGTCCGGAGAGCTGCACGTACCACCCTGGCGCGCCCATCTTCCACGAGGGATTGAAGTCATGGTCGTGCTGCTCGGATGTGAACAAGCCAGTGCTGGACTTTGACGAGTTTATGAAGCTACCGGTACGTGTCGTCCAGTTGCGCCGCGCGAGAACAGCCGATGCTGAATCGATATGCGCGCAGGGTTGTACGAAAGGCCAACACACAGATGAGGCACCTCAGGTTGCGCCGAAGCCACAGCCGGCGCCCCAGGTAGATCTGAAGATGACTTCGTCGCAAGCCGGCACGGAGACGTATTCTTCTGGCCCTACAGGCACCCCATCGTCCTCCGCTCCTGCAGAACCCGCTCCTGCTCCGAAGGTCGTCGAGGAGGAAGATGATCTCTCCGTTCCCGTTCCTCCAGGCACGGTCTGTCGCCACAACGGTTGCAATGTGGTGTATGAGAGCGACGAACTTCATCGCACGGAGGGCGGCGCGGCCGCAGAGTGTACATACCATCCAAAGCCTGTAAGTAGTTCGGTACGTGAATGTTTCCTGTGCTCAGGCTGACACACGCTTTGTAGCCAATCTTCCATGAAGGCAGCAAGGTATGCTGTACATTGCCAACCGGGTCGCCCCATGGTCTAACAACATCTAGGGCTATCTCTGTTGCAAACGCCGTGTGCTTGAGTTCGAGGAGTTCCTGAAGATCGAGGGCTGCAAGAAAGGTCGGCATGTGTTCGTGCCCAAAAAGCGAGCGGATTCCGTAAGTGCTGTGGATATAGCAGGCATAGATTGGACATCTGACCCGAAAACACCCCACACAGGAAGAGGAAGAATTCACGCAGTGTCGTATCGATCACTACCAGACACCGACCGAGGTGCACGCTTCAGTATTCGCGAAGCAGGCAGACGCCAACACAAGTACGGTCAAAATTGAGGAGAACCAGGTAAGACTGTCGTTGGTAGTACCAGTAAAGTGCGATTGTCCTAACCCTGCGGACCATAAGATCTCCCTGGACCTCTACCTGCCCGGGAAGAAGCGATTCCGCAAGACTTTGAACCTGTGGGGCCCAGTCAATCCCGAAGAGTCATCATTCAAGTTCTTTGGTACGAAGGTAAGTTCTCGCGTTCGCATGTCGCAAGCCTTGCGCTTATTGACATGTTGCAGCTGGAGCTCAAGCTCAAGAAGAAAGACGCGCGGAGCTGGACGTTGCTTGAGAAGACTGACCGGGACCTCGGCAACATCAACTTCACATTCGGCGTCGGAGGAAGAACGGGTACGATCGGCGCAAAGGAGCTCATACTGGACGATGTCAACCGAACGCGCGCGTCATGAATGTTGAACGTCGTCCTCGTTGGGCCATGGACCTGCTGTAGCCGCGATGTAGACACAATGTAGAGAGTAGAGCAGTGTGTACGTAGCATTAGCATAATCAAACATGACTGAGTGATACTAAGTAGTCTAGGATGAGTCCGTGGATGATTATACGTTCATAGTTTACCAGGTAGCTTGACTTCCTCGAATATCTCTACGACGTCCCCGACACGAAGGTCGTTGAAGTCGGCCAGGTTCAAACCGCACTCGTTGCCCTTGCTGATTTCCATGACATCGTTTTTGTGCTGCTTGAGCGTCTCCAATTGGCCTGTCCGTGCGAGTCAACATGGGATTGCCAGAGTGAGCGAGCTCTTGCCACTTACCCTCATGGATGACATTGCCGTTGCGAACAACGCGTGCAAGCTTGTTCCTCGACACAACGCCGTTGGTGACTCGGCAACCGCCCACCTGCTTCGTCTTCTTGCCCTTCAGGTGGATGTCAAAGAGTTGGAGTACCGTCGCTTCTCCCGAGACTCGTTTCTCGATAATGGGCGGGAGAAGGTCGATGACTCGAGCCTTTACGTCGTCGATGAGTTTGTAAATGACCGAGGAGGCTAGGATCGGAACGTGCTGCGACTGCGCCTCGTTTTCGACTGAGCGCGGCACCTTCACATTGAAAGCAATGATAACACCTGCAGAGCGATTGAGCATCAAAAAGCACTAATGCGGGATTAGAATCCGTACCTCCAGCGGTCTTGGCCCGCAGAACATCGGACTCGGTGACTTCGCCAACGCCAGTGGACACAACCTTCACCTTGGCGAGGTCGTTACCAATGCCGGCCAAGGAGCCCTTGACGGCCTCGACAGTTCCGCTGACATCGCCTTTGATGATGAGGCGCAGTTGCTTTGGGCCTTCGTCCACCTGTGACGCCTCAATGCCTTCTTCACTGTCCTCGGCCTCGCGCCTCTCACGTTCCGAGCGGCGCTGCTCGTTGATCGCCTCCAAGTCCTCCAAAGATGCCTCAATCTCGGCTTTGCGGAGACGGTTGGTAAGCGCCTTCTTGATGTCGGCCTCCGATCCGGTCAAGACCTCGTCCCCAGCATTTGGCAGCTCCTTCCAACCGGATACGGTGACGGCCATGCCAGGGTACGCAACCTTGACGGCCTTGCCGTTGTGATCGGTCAGAAGGCGCACCTTCGCAGACGCCATACCGCAAATGAGGTGCTGACCCGGCTTCAAGTTGCCGCGGAGAACGAGAACAGTGCCAACAGGCCTATTAAACGGTAGAAAGTGAGCTGTCACTGACAGATGGAATACACCACCAAACACTTACCCAAGACCCTTGGCGACCTTCGACTCCAACACGTAGCCCTGTAGAACGCCCTCGCGTTCAGCGCGGAGGTCTTGCATCTCGGCAACGGCAGAGATCGTTTCCACGAGCTGATCCAATCCCTGTCCTGTCAGGCCGGATACGTGCACAACCGGTATGTCACCCCCGAAAGCCTCCAGCTGGATTCCCTCAGCGAGCAGAGCATTCTCGACTTTTTGCTAAGGTAGCTGTTAGATACGTCGCCAAAGTGATTTGAGGAATACATACAATGTCTACGCCTGGCTTGTCTACCTTGTTGATAGCAACGACCAAACTGACATTCGAATTCTTCACGAGCTCGATGACCTCGCGCGTCTGAGGCATTATACCATCATCCGCAGCGACCACAAGGACTACGACGTCTGTAACGCTTGCACCACGAGCTCGCATAGCAGAGAATGCTGCGTGTCCGGGGGTATCCAAGAAGGTGATTGTCCGCATAGGTTCCGACGAAGAACCGCTGGCGGGCACAGGTACTGAGAATGCACCGATGTGTTGGGTGATTCCGCCTGCTTCGCCTTTGGCAACAGACGTAGACCGAAGGGTATCGAGGAGCGTCGTCTTACCATGGTCTACATGCCCCATGATAGTGACGATTGGTGGTCGTGCAGGAAGGGTGGAAGGGTCCGGATGAGGTTGCCTACATATTCGGTCATGAAGCGTGGTCATCATGAAAATAGTGGCAACTACGCACGGAGGATATATGTCAAAAGCAGCCTCATCGTTGACCACCGGGTTGCGATTGAACTCCATGGCCAGGAGAGATGCATAGTCGGAAGTGAGCACTGAAAGGAAGAATAAGTCATTATATTCCTCAAGTTGACATCTGGGCTTACTATAGGTCGTGTGAAGCCTCGGCCTCCATGCCGACCCGAATCATCTTACGACGCAGGTCGTCTAGTCATGTAGATGTCAACGTGATGCTGTATCACTGTGTTACTGAGACGTACCGAGCTTGACGTTGAGAAGCTTCGCCAAGTTGCCCACAGTGATAATGCTAGGGATGAAGACGTCCGCATTGACTTTTTTGATCGCCTTGGGAGCTTTCTTCTTCTCCTCCTTCTCCTTCACCTCGGAGCGAACATTGGAGACGCGAGGATGTTTTGGAATCACAGCCTCGTCTTTCAGACGAGATAAGAGAGATCCTCTTTCCTTATACTGAGTGCGCTTGTGTCGTTCGCTACGCCCTAGCCCACGCAAACTGGAATCGTCATCGGTGTCCACCCAAGCTCGCGCAACAGGACTTTTTCCTTTCTCTTCAGGCTCGGTGACCTGCTCCTGAGGCTCTGCTTGTTCTTGACGCTCTTCCGCAAGCAGGTCGGATGCTGCCTGAATACGATCGTCACGGAGGATGTTGTCCAAAGCACCGAGAGCGTCTGCACTGGAGACTTTGGCAACGCCCGTGCGCTTGTTGTGGCCATTGGCGGACCTTGAGAGTGTACTCTTGGAACTAGGCCCCGCTGCTCGTACTTGCGAGCGCGAGGTTTGATCCGCACGGCCCTGGGTACCACGACTTCGATTCCGGTCCAAGAAATTGCCCAAGTCCGACTTTGAAGAGCTCTGCCCTGGCTGCGGCGAAGACCATTTGCGCTGCTGTGGGACATTGAGGCCTGACCCTTGGGCTCCCGACGACTGTCCAGAGGCGGCAGACTGGGGTGCTTGTGCCCAGCTTCGGCTACGAGGAACGCTGATACCAGGTCCATTCTGACCATTCACCAGAGGTTTGGGCTGTTATAAACAATGTTAAGATAAGGAAATACAGTACCTAGAAGTTACTGACCAAAGCCTGCGCCGACGATGAGGATGCACGAACGCCTAAGCGTGCGATTCGCAATGAACGGTGTGTACGATGCATAGTGGACGACTTCGCCAACGAGAGGGTATTGTACAACGATGTTTCAGCAGTTCATCCGTGCGCGTCTTCTCGTGATTCTTGCCAAATAGCGTCGGAAGAAAGAAAACAGCAGGAAAGCACGACTTGAGAGATAGCGAGTGGGCAGTCGAGGCCAAGGTCCAAGGCTGCTGTCCTCTCTCAGGGTGCCGCCGAAATTCCATATCACGTGATGCAAGATGATCGAGTCCCAACTTGGTACCAATCTCATCCCAGGACAAAGATCTGTGCTGGGACTTGGTTGACGACGGTCAGCCATCTGCGTCGGGAATATTGGAGACAATGTATGTCTTTCTCACATATGAGCGCCTGCCGGAAGCTTGAACGGTATACGCTACGCTCACGTTTGTATGTTCGTCGCGCAAGGTACGAGTTCACCAACTTTGTATCTGATCAAGATGTCGAACATTCTGCAGAATGCAACCGCAAAGTCACGGCAAGCAAGCCTTTGACAGAAAGCACAGTACAGTGGGAATACGCATGTAGTTGAATCGCCTAGGACAGATTGGCTACATCGGATGTGATAAGGGCTTCCCCATCTGCCAATCCCTCCGTGAACCATTGCACGTAGTAGTGCTCCGTTCCAGATGCGATGACGTCGGGACCCAGCCTTGCAAGACTATCTGTGATGTACTGCCCGGTGAAACCAAGTTTGGACATCCCATATAGAGCGAAGATCTTGGCGGTGAGAAAGCCGTCAGAGTAACCCTTTGCGATGGCCCTCTCCGACGGTTCCGAAGGCAAATGGTCGGAGTCTTCACGAGTATGGAAGCCCTCATTGGCGAGGTTTGTGGACCCGTAAGGAACCCCAGCAGGCTTAAAGCGACTCCTAGCGCTGGCCGGAAAGAGGCCCACTGCCGCTGTCGAAGGGATGGACGGGGAAGGATAGCCCGGAGTGCTCTGGGCATCCATCGATGTCGGTTCTTCCTGTGAGGACGTTGTTGCGACTGAGACTACGTCGGTCAAAGCGATAAGGCTGGAGGGGTCGGCAATGAGACGATCGCCGTAAGAGAAGAAGGTAGAAGGCAGGCTTCTGTTCACCGCCGCCTTGAAGCACCATCCAGGGTCATCATAACAGTCTTCCTTATCATATGCTGTTACGAGCGAGTCAGTAGGGGGTTCATTGTATACTCAGGACGCTTACCCCAGAATGCCCAGCCGGCGGTCAGATTTTGGTAGATATCCATTTGGCCTTGACAGAAGTCTCGGCGAGCCTGATCGGGTGCGGTCTCTCCAGCAAGACTTTGGTCAGTCAGCGCACAGGAGAACTCGTCGATGACCAGGTTCCTCCGCTGTAGCGTAGAAGCAGCAGCAAGGGAGTCGGAAATCGATCCTCGAATGTCCTTCGTGTGTTCAGAAGCTGGTTCCGCGACATCTCCTGGGGTGAAGACGAAGTACGAGTGGTGGTCTAGGACAACGAAATCCGAGCGATTGGCTACGAGAATCGCTATACTGGGCCAAGTTGAATGCGTCGTGAACATAGAGAGGGAACGATTCGGCAGCAGGGCTGACTTGTCTCATGTTAGAGATCGCCTGAGTGTCTAGTGAATTTCAGTTTCCGGTGTAATGGTGAGAGTGATCGGGCAACCTACAGAACGCAGGCAGGCTGTCTGCGTTGCTCGGTTCGTTGAGTATCTGGACCCCAACCACATTTGTGGCATTCACTAATTCCTCCATGAGGAACGTCAAGACGGACATCGTCTTGTTAATGTACCAGTCGTCGTCGAATAGGTTGACTTCGCCATCGGAGATACCGGAATGCGGCTGCCCATTCTGGCTACCTGGGGCCCCGTGCAGGTCCACCAGTACGCCCAGACCGGCGTCGCCTGCCAGGTTGATTGCTTGTACCACGCGGCTCCACGAGTTTTGGTAGACTTCCGCGACGGGCTCGAATGGGGTGCCTTGACAGAAAGCAGGCCCGAGACTCCAGTATCCTATAGGCAGTCGGACAGTGTTTATGCCGATGTCCGCCAGGTACTCAAAATCGGAGGCATTGACGAATGTATCCCAGTGTTTCTCCAGAATAGAGCGAGCGGCATCTAGGGAGCCCCAGCCAGAAGCAATGTCAAGTTCAGACAGTTGATCGCCAGATGCACAGGTGAAGAGGGATGGCGTCATCCACTGTTCGTGCACAAACCTGCGGAAAGACATTGTCCTCGTAAGAGATTCCCAATGCAGATTTTGATAGACTTCGTTACCACGATCCCAAGTTCACAGATTGCTGTTGCCGGTAGCGATAAACATTAGCTCTGGCTTGGTCGAAGGGCGGAAACACCGGATTGCCGAGGTCGTAGGCATCGTATGGGTCTACCATACATTCGCTAGCGGCATCGCTGACTCGTCGTCCTGCGTCAGTAATGCTTGGACCCGTGGGGCCCACTTGAACACCGCCATTGGGGCTTGCTGATGAGTCGGTGGAGGTAAGAGCCGCCTTACTGTCAACAGGAAGACCTTCCGAGCGGGAACCCGGGGATGGGTTGAAGACACCTTGCGAGAGGCCCAGTGACTGAAGAAGTGAAGTAAAGCCACCCGCCGTCAAGACCATGGCGCAAGGAGGAGGGCGGAAGTCTTTTCAGGTGGACTAATCGAAGCCAGTCGTGCAACAAGATACGCGGCGCAGCCGACAAAGCAGGACACAATGAAAAGGATTCGTAAGAGAGCAGTGTATGTGAAGAAAGAGGCTGGCAAGTCGTAACGTTCGGATGCGAGTCAACGTTCAATTGCGTTTTGGCCTACCAAGCTCCGAGTCTCGTCAAGGACATGATGCTCGTCCAAGTTCAGCGCGACCACTAGCTTGCATGTCTTTGCTCAGCTAGCGTTAGCTTGGAAGGCCGAACAAGGGTGGTGAACAAGGAGAAAGGGAGGTACCGTCGGTGACCTCCAGTAGGATCTAGTTGGATGGATGTCCCAACTTCGAAGGATATGGCAGATATATGTACAGTAGAGTACTGACTCGGGCGCTTCAGTCAATTCATTCAGAGGTGGCATCGTGGCGCTTCAAGCTCTCGACCTCTCAACCACAACCGCAACTTCTTGCAGGTCCGTCAATACGGCCTGCCGCTTCGTATGTCGATGCATGCGACGCTCCGCTTCTCTGAGTGAGCGGCCAAAAGTTTCGATCATTGAGAAGCATGGCTGGCGTGAATACCGGGTCGAAGCCGCTCATCGTGGAGGAGTGAAATTGGCAGGCTTCGAACTCGATGCCTTCGTAGCTCTCGTTGCTGCATGCCTTTGGAACAAGGTATCTGCCAGTAAACCCGATTCAGCTCTATGTGCTCACTCCGCGCGTCAGGTCATATCTAGTGTGCATATGGCTACCGCAGTATTGCTCTTGCTAGCATACCTGTACCGTCGGACCAACCGGATTCTATGGGGTAGTTATGGCTCCTGTTGTGTTTGTGCGAAGCATTGACAATGTGTTCTGCAGAGTCTGTTGTAGTCTTCCCTTCGCTCGGGCTGCAGTTCGAAACGCATAGAGGGCTCTCTGGGTTCTCCCTATCGTCGACACGCATATTTATACCATGGTCTTCACTGGAAGACTTCCTGATTCATGAAGGCTTGCGCGGGTGGAACGTACGGTACTACTTGGTAGCCGTTACTCGCACGCAACAAGGATCTCTCAAGCTAGAAGTACCCTTCGAGGTTAGACATCACGCTTACCGCCTTGATCATAGTTGACATGCCGTGCAGAATATCCTCCCTCGCTTTCCCATTTTACTCGAGGTCTATCGCGGCGTTCAAGAGGCAATGCGTGCCGAAGACGAGCGATGCCAGATAGATAGCGGTATATCGATGTCAACAGATATCGAGGATAATAAATAAGAATCATCCACTTGCGGAAAACAAACAGTCATGACATTCGGACATCAAGGACTCATCATGCCGCATCCTCGCTCTCGTACGCACTTAGCAGCTCTCCATACCCTTCATCGTCACCCTCCACAGCAGCGCTTTCACGCTTGTGCTTCGTTTCGCGCTCCGCCGACACCTTCCTCCTGCCCTCATTGGAGATCTTGCGCGTCCGCCCTTCCGTCGAGATCTTCCTCGGACGAGGCTCAGTCTCTCCAGAGATCTTCCGAGTGCGCCTAGAACGTGGGGAAGGAGGTGCAGTGATCTCCTGATCGAAACTACCCGCACGCGGGGTCTTGGAGTTCTCGACCTCGCCCTCTTCAGGTGCGTCGATCACAAGCAAGTTGTTGTTCGTCGGAAGGGGAGGTGGGTCGGCCGGGCTCTTCGAATTCTTGAGAGATTGCAGGCGCGGAGGGAATCGCTTCCTCCGAACATGGGGAGTGGGAGGGTGGGGCTCCGTCGCGGACGAGTCGGAGAACTCCGCCTCACGATGAACGCGGGAGATAGTTGCACTCCGGCGTGTCAATTTGCCTTCGGCAGGGGCTGGAGAGGCGAAGGTTACGTCGTCATCGTTGAGCGTGACGGATCGTTGTGGAATATGCGACGCGGACACGTCGGTGTCGATCCTCAATCCTCCAGTATCAGGAGTACCGGGCGCAGGGGGTGAGGGAGCGGTTGGCGGGGATTCGGGTTCATCGACTCGACCCCATCCCCGAGGGCTCGGCGTAGCCTCTGACGCGGAATCTTCTGTCGAAAGCCGGCGGTGTGACTTCGACGGCGGGGTAGGCGGGCTGACTGAAGATGTTGACTCCCCGTGTCTCGACGCCCGAGAAATCCTCGCCATTGGCGAAGGTGATTTCCGATGAATCGGAACGATCCTACTCACGCTGCCGCTATCTGAGTCGAGATCGGACCTATTCTCAGCCCTGCGAGGACGATACGGCTCGGAAGGGGACAGCGAGGAGACCGACGATTGCGACGCGCGGTGGTCAACTGAAGGCCTTTTCGACCGTACCGAGTCAGCCCAGCGCGATTCGGACGCTGGTGAGATCGGAGAGCGACCCGCTCCACCTGTCAGGAGAGTGGACGAGCTTAGTAACAGCGGACGCGGTCCTGAGTGCGTGCGCGTCGGAGTACTGCCTTCAGGCATCTTGAACGACGAGAGCGACGCCCTCAAGCTTTCCCTGGCGACAGAACCAGCGTCTGAAACGGGCGAAGCGTCGCCGCTCCGGCTGACTGGCGAAGCAACGTACATGCTGTCTCGCACAGGCCTGAAAATTGGCCGCGGAGGGGGCGAGTACACATCCGACCTGTCTATCACAGGGAGGGAGCCTCGCTTGTCGTCGGAAGGCCTGACGGAGGTTTGGATCGCGGTGAGAGAGATGCTTCGGCCGTGGTCTTGTCCAGCGAGTGAGGGTGCCGATCGAGACGCGGGAGGCGGGGCCAAAGTGTTGCCGGACTGATTCACCGCCTCTTCTCGTCCAAGCGTCCAATGCCTTTACCCTCCAGTTGGTGCTCACCTTCGCCAAAGTCGCAGCAGCGTCCGAATCCTTCAGCTTCTCCGCGTAGCCCCAGATCATCGACTTCCCCCGAGCAGCAGCGTTCGCTACGGCTTCCTTCGGAGGAAGTGCAGGGGCGGACTGAGAAGTGGGTAGCGGAGAAGGGAGTGGCGAGGGAACGGGCGAAGGAGTAGGGCTCGGGGACGGAGAAGGTGCCTCCATAGCGCTCTGATTGGTGATACCACGCCAGACAGTATTGGCCAACCGTGCAGTCAAGGTCGACGAGTTGTTCTGCGCGGATTTCTCGTGGTCCTCTTCCTCCTCGGTACTGTCTTCGTCCGTTTCGTCCTCTTCCTCGGGATGCGATTCCAAGCCGGAGAAGCCCTTCCAGACCGTGTCCCGAAGGCGCGCACCAAGTCCAACAGCTGTCCCCGTCTTGGCTGCAGTTGGCGGATGCTTCTCGCTGGGCTGCGAGATCGTATGCGGTCTGGAGGACCTTCTCGATACCACCAACAGCGTCCAATGGGTACTGGGTGAGGAAAGCCATGCCCTCAATGAAGGCATCCTCGAGTTCTCGTTCTCCAAATGCCGTTGAGGGTATCGCAGCGACTTCGTCGGACCAGAGATTCTGCGACTTCCTGTTCTTCCTTCCAAGCCTGGGATATGTTAGTGGGCAGAAAATGGCGGTTACTGGTTGTGGTAGAGCGAACTCACTGCAGCAGAGTCGCACGAGCACACAGAAGCATGCTTGTGCAAACATCCATGAGGTAGTCCAACTTGGGGTTGGTCTCGCGTTCTCGCATTGGTTGAGAAAAGAGAGCGTCCCAGACCATCAACACGGCAGGCAACGGAAGCGTATGCGTCAATAGAGGGATCAACCAACGGCTGTAGAAAGGATATCAGTATGCTGCGTAGGGCCTTCAAGGGGGACACGTACAAGGAGTAATGCGGGAGTCCCGGATCCAGCCCCTTCGTTGACTGCGAACCTATTTTGAGTAAAGCACGCGGAATATCAGTAGTCATCGCGTACCAGGTCGTCCGCGAGTTCAGCATCCGCCCACCGCAACCGTTCGCTGAGCTTCTGAACCCAAACAGCACCATTCTGTTCGTCCTCTAATTCCGCGAACTCGCCAATCATGGACTCGAAAACCCAGAAAGCATCGGCCTCAATATGAATGAGGTCGACATCATCGACCTCCTCCACGAAAGCAGCATAAATGGGCACAAGGAGAGAGGCAATCTGGGGAGAGCGGTTGGCAGGATTGAGGCGAGAGTGAATGTACAAGAGCCGGAGGAGCGCGGAGTAGTGCTTGGGATGCGCGCCGATCGCGCTGAAGGGCCTCGAGGCAAGCAAAGTAGTAGACATCCCGGAGTGCGTCGAGCTGGGAGAATCCGGAACGGACAGAGTTCAGCGTATCCCGCTTGTCCGGCCTGGTCTTCGTGGGCGAGGCCTCTTCCAGCCGAACTTCAGGTGTGGCGTCCAAGCGAATCTCTGGAGTCGTATCAAGGCGGATTTCAGGAGTATCCGAAGGGGAGGCTGCAGTAGCTTCTCCTGAATCTCTAGAGCGAATGACCTTGAGTCGTGCGTCCACGTTCCCTGCGCATGATATCTTGATTTCCTCAGGCGCACTGTCGTCCAAAGGACACTGAGGACAAGGCTTCGGGCTCTTCCTCGAGTGATGCAAGAAGAGTTCGCGGCACAGTGGACAACTTCGTTCGCAACATCGAGTATTGCCTGGTCTGTTGATGCCAAGGGTTCTGTCGGCTCAGGGAGGTCGTCGAGTGGTTCCAACAGGACGGCGAACGAGGTCCTTCAAGCGAAGTGGACGTCAAAACCACGCAACACGGAGGTATTCAGTGCACTGACGTAGTAGTTGTCTCTTTGTTTCTGAGACTCCGTCCGCCAATTCGACTTTGCGAGGGGCAGAGTCCCAAGTAGCAATCTACCTCACCTCAGAATGTCATCAACGTTCAAGTCGGGCACAACTCACTTCCAAACCCGCGGACGCAACCAAGGAGGGTGAGCGGGAAGACCTGTCCTCTAGACATGAGAACAATTCCCTTCAGCACTCGAGGAAATAACTGACCATGGGAGCATAGCGAGCGCAAGCGGGGCAAGTCGACTGTATCGTCAATCTCCGGGTCCAGCATCGAGGACAACGCGTTCACTCTGCAGGAACACAATGAGCACCACTCCTGCCTTAGATCCTCATCGTACGTACTTCTGTTGATGGTGATAGGTCGGGAAGCCAATGCACGTTATAGGCTCTAGCAATCTTGTACAAGTACATATCGAGTTCCACGGCCGTTGGCGGCGGTGCAGCCACAGCCCGGAGAACCTACAAAGATCGTCAGGCGCGTACGGCGGTACGTTTGGGCTTGACGCTTACCTTCGGGGACACGTAGTTATCCCGGTTCTCGAGGGCGGAACGCGTAAACTCCGGACTGAGCGCCTGCATGAGGAATTCCCTGACCTGGTGCAAGTCTGAGCGAAAGGGATGGATTTAGCTCATACGACGCAGTACACATCAGAGTTGCGACGCGCGTACCTTTGGACTCAACACTCTGGCCTGCATAGATAATACTGGAGGCTGCTTCTATTACAATGGGGCTGGGCATGTCACTGTGCAAGCGGTCAATACCCCAAAGCCAATGAACGCTCCGGTGTGCGCACCTTCGTTCCAATTCGTTCAGATGTCCGAGGATTACACCTACGTGCATCTCAAGTATTTGCAGGAGGTTCGACCTGATGTCTTCTCTCATCTGCTTCTGTGCCTTCGCGCGGGCAAGTGCTATATTCCCCTGCTGCAGGAGCGTAGCGATGTCCCTTTGCGTGATTTGCGCTTGTGACTCCAGGCGGTCCTGCAGTTGGCCGAGCCTCTGCGCAGTGAGGCGCAATTGGGCCTACAGTCCATGCCTTGAATTCCTGTAGGACATCCTACAATTATGACGCGACGCACCTTGACCCGTCCAGCCTCCCATTGAGCAGCCATCTTGGCGTCTAGCAATATTGGAAATCACAGCTTTAGAATTGCCTTAGCAGACAGTAACAGCAGCGAAGCGACAAAGCAGGAAGTCCGTTAACCCCAGTGGTGGTTGACAGAGCCGTTATAACATGAGATGGGTGGGCCGGTCAACGTCCAAGCCACGGTTCGGAAAGAAGTCGAGATGAGGGCCAGCAGAGAGATTCCGAGAGGCACGTGGCGGACGACTGTGCATAAATATGCAGTGACGCCCGCGAATCGGCCATCCCAGAACGGTCACTGGCAGGAACACACACTGGCGACACATCGCCGCCCGCTGATGGCGTGTCGTATGGGGACATCCGTCGCGTGCAATCTATCTGCCTATGTCAAGAAATGTGGTGATTCGGGTGAGAATGTCTACAAACGGTGGTAAACAATACAGCATGCAATGTGTATACTACTATAGTACATCAGAAATACAAGCGCGTTCAGTGATACATGGACGGTGGTGGTGGCTTAGAGAGCCTTCCTGAAGACCTCTGTGAAGAATACACGGATTCGCTACTGGCATATACGGAGCTCGCACCACGCGCACCCCGCTGTGCCGATGTCCGCGGGGAAGATGATGTTGGTGTGGGAGCGGCCAACCACGAGGGATACGATATTTGGCTGACATGTGTTCCTGAACCGCTGTCCACGCCCAGTGTCTGTATGGGAGGCAAGGCAGGTACGGTGGATGGCCCAGCGACGGGCGTTGCAGGCGCGGTGACGGGCGTTGCGAGCGCGGCGAACGAGGGCGCCACGGATGGTCGCCGTACTGAGGGCCTTCTTGACGGAAGCATCATGGGCAAATCAGACAACCGCTTCTCTACGGGCTCTGGCGCTGGATGGTCCTTTCGCCAGTAGTGCATGACCGCAAGGAAGGCGGAGTACCATATCACTGCAAGAGCGTTGTCAGAAACAGACCGAGGGAAGAGGAAGACACGTGCTGTGAACGTACGCATCGCGGGCAAGACCCAACCGCAGACTAGGATCGCAGTGTTGACAGACTGGCATTCCTTGAGCTCAGCGTACGCTGCGAGGACGTGAGTGAATGACCTGATGTATGCTGAGGGATCGCTCACTGTCTGCCGTGCATTGAAAAGATGGGTTCCAGACGGTGAAGAGGACGGCGATGCCTGTCATGATGTGAGCAAAGGAAGAGTAGCCGCCACACGCCATAGCTCACCAAAGTGCATCAGCAGCAAGAACAGCAACCTCGCGGCGTCCAGCCACGGGCGGAATTGCACGATAAGCCTGTGGACGTTCCGGTCAGTCCCCAGCACAATTTCCGCGCAGAGGGTTTCCGACGTACAGCGCAGGCATGAGGATCGCGGTGAGCGCGTCGGCGAATATAAATACCCCAACGAAGTTGCCTGCATGGTGGGTCCATCTGTGAGCCAAACATACACTGAATGGCACAGGGCATGGACATATGTACGTACGTTGAGACGGGTCCGCCTTGTCGTCCGTCAAGAACACTTCCACGGATAGTGCGGCCGCGAATACCACGCTGATGAAGGTCATGACGACTTCCGCCACAAGCATCAGCACCCTCCCGTCCCTCCCGCAGCACAAGCGCGACCATCCACTCACGGAATATACCCGTCCTGACTTTGAAGAACCCAATGCCAAACTCCATAACGTCATGCAGGTTTGTACAGGGGTCGTGAGGTAGACCAGAAAGCAGAAACGACAGGCAGGGGGTAACAGCCCGAGGCTACGAGAGGGAGAGAGCAAAGAAGGCGGAGACGAGTGCACAGGGGCCGTCAACGACCGCAGACCAGCCCGGCTCGACGGGAATGAAGGGGACAGCAAGCAAGAATGCTCTCAGAGCCACCAGCGCACCGCGCGCAGCGAGCAGTGCGGAGAAGTTGGGAAAGGAGAGGCAAGCACGCAGAGGGACCGTTCAGGTCTAAGCCAGAGGAGCCGGAGCAAGCGAGACTCGAGCACAACAAGCAGCCCTACCGCATCATCCCGGGTCTCAAAGGCTCCCAGCAAACAGAGCTTCAACAGCAGCGTGCACAAAGCCGCGTGCCAACGCGTCGCGCCCTCGAACTGTTGAACAAAGAGAGCCGTCTTCATGCATTCATGCATTCAGCCACCCCACGCGCGCGCTTGTCCCGTCTCCATTCACTTCACCTGCCTATTGTTCTCACGTGCCTGGGAAACGCCCCGCTCGACCCTAACCCCATTGAGGCACAGTCACGATGTGACAGGCCCGCCCCAGTGTGCTCCAAGATTCGTAGGAAGGAACGAGGGCAGGGTCGTTCGGCGGGAGGGGCAATCGCAGAGGGCGTGAAGTGGGTGGTGGCAAGAGAGAGGGGGGTGTCAAGCCGATGGAGGGCTGCGGTAGGACGAGATGGCCATGTGTTACGGCTTCTGTAGCAAGGCGGACGTGACCGAACGCGTCCAGACGACCGCCATTGGCTGAGCGGGTCCTGTACGATGATCATGCCGCTACTCGATCCCTGCACGCACGGCGCCGCCAAGACATGAGTATGAGACAGAAGCAGATAACAAAGCAAATACCGCAGAGTAGCATCCGGGCGACCGGTCTCTCTCGATTATTTTCAATAGGATATACCTAGTGCTACGGTAGACGCGAGGGATCTGTATGATGATGTATGAACGGACGGGGCGGACGGACGGACGGACGCTTGTATGACGAATGTATGTACGTACTGATACAACTGAGTGAATAAGAAAAGGAAAAGCACAAAAATGTCGATTGTGAGGGAAGAGAGCAGACACGGAGAGGATATAAGTAACAGAATCGAGCCGAGCTGAGAGATATATGACATGGGAGGACAGAGAGAAAGAGACGAAAGCGAACGGAAAAGAAGCGGCAGCAACTATGTGCGTATACAGCGTCGGCGATAGGGCTGCAGGGAAGAGCGCGGCCGTACAGGATAAGCTACCACAATGCACACATCGCCGGGTCTGCTGACCGACGGAGACAGGCCTTCATGCGGTAGCGTGTGCCGCAGCGCACGACATGGGGAGCCCCTCGAAGACAGATGACGTCCGACGAAGCGTCCACCTGCGCGGCGGCCGCAAGCCAGAAACCTGGGATGGAAACCGTCTGGCCATGTCCGCTGCCTCGAGTCGTCAACAGGCAGCACGCAGGACGGTGTGTCGCACCATGTGGGAGGCACGGCGCCTGACCTCTCCGCGGAGGGAAGGCGCATGCACGCTCGGCGACACGGCTTGTGCGCAGCCTCAGATGGGGAAGCGTCCGCGTGGGGATCTGCGGCGTGGCTCAGCTGTTCGGGATTCGAGGGCGGGGGCGGACGCGAGAACGTCGCGGCGGTCTTCCCAATTCGGGGCGGGAGCGGCGGCGCCGTCGGTGTCGGACGACCCGGTGTCGAGCCCGAAGGGTTGGTAGACGGTGACGAGGCGCTGGCGACGACGGCTGCAGCGAACGCGCGTACTTCGTGGGAATCGTCCTGCGCGAGATCCCGTGCGAGCGAGACGGCCTTCGCCGCAATGTCGCTATCATCACGGCCGAAGCGGTCTACAGCAGGCAGGGACGAAGCGGATTGGTTGGTCAGCGAACGTGACGACATGGACGATGACGCAACGGCGGGAGGGAGGCAAAGAGGCCAATGAAGGGGAGGCGTGCATGGAAGGCTGATGCTACTCACCGGAAATCAAACCCAGAAGGCGGGCGACGCGTATGCGGACGTCCACGATCGGGTCCCGACACAGCTGCGCAAGCGTCGACCAGAACGCCTCGCTCCGCGCCGCAATGTCGCCCAGATCGAGTGCGAACAGCTCTTGCATGCACATCACATATGTCGTCCGTTTGCGGTACTGGTCGGCCAGTGCGAACGCTCGTATATCGGCTCGCAGCTCGTCGAGTAGCGGCTGCCTGTCCCTCCACTCCCTTACAAATGCCGGAAGCTGCAGATACGTTGCATCAGCGCCGTCCAGAGGATTATTCAGGGAGAGTGGGAGTGAACTCACCGCTGCAACGGCCGCTTCTCTAACGGCCGCAGTACGATCCTCGAGAGCGCTCACCAGCATCCGTCGCAACACCTCCCCATCGATACCCTCAACCTCGACTAACCCGGCTAACGCCTTCGCAGCCATCTCCCGTTCCCTCCACGACGACAGCTTGCCGTTAGAAAATGCCTCGACGAGGTCCCGTGCAACCTCCGCACGTTCCGGCAGACCAATGGCACGGACAAACATCTGGATAGCACCGAGCGTCTTCATCCGCACCTCGCTCTCTTCGAAATTCAGGCTCGACCGCCAGACGTCCATCAGGTCTCCCCGAGAGTGCTCCTCCCCGATGATCTTCGCCATCTCGCCCAGGGAAGCAGCGAGTGTGCGTCGGACCTTGAAAGCGGGGCTCTGTGCGAGTGTGCGGTACAGAGGGCGTAGCTCGTGCCAGCGGTCCTTGCCGAGTGTCAAGGTGACCGCAGGGTAGTTGAACGCGCAGACGAGAGGCCGTTGCGGGTCGTCGTAGATATCGGGTCCGGAGCCGCCATCTGTACCGTAATCGCTCCAAGCGGAGCTCATAGTCGACGTCGAAGTTGCCGATGGCGGTTGAGGAACGTTGCGAGTATCAGACGACGAGGCAGACTCCTCCTTTGCAGGAGCCCGAGTATCCTGGCCACCGCTTATGTCCTCAATTTCTCGGATACCAAGGAAGAGCTTCAGCAAGTCGTTCGGAGGGCCACCTTCGTCGTTTGCGAACGTGTACATGACCTCGCCCAGGGCTTCAAGGACGGCAGACCGCACGGTCGGCTCGTCGTCGTTTGAGAGCGGCAAGATCACGTCGAGCGCAAGTCTCCGGCGGTGCTCGGGCGAGAGCCTGGACAAGATGGCAGGCAACGCAAATAGAACCGAGTGCCGGACGTGCCACGTCGGGTCCCGACACAGCGACTCAAACAATGGAAGCTGCATGGACACACGAAAGAAAGAATACCAGTGTCAGACTACCCGCTCCCGCAACATGCAAGTCGATGAAGATTACTCACCAGAGACGACGTGACGACCTCGACGGGCACAACCTTCGCGAGCGCGCCGACGGCGAACGACGCCTCGCGGCGCACCCAGTATATCGGGTCTCGTCCGACACGCTCGACCTCGGCCACAAACGCCGCCTTCGTCTCCTCCCCGATCGAGCCTGTTCACAAAAATACCTCAGCATGCCGTACGCTCCCCACGCACGCCATAAACGTTACTCACCGCTCGCAGTGACGGCAGCCATCAAACTCATGCTGCTCAAGCGGCCCATCGCCGCCTCCTCATTCACATCGCTCCCACCGTCCGACTCGCCTTCCAACATGCCTGCCTCCTGGCCTCCCGCGGCCGCTTGACCTAACCACCCGGCCTCCGGCTGTGCAGGCGGCGCCTCCGCCAACGGACTGGCGGACGGCGACTGTACTTGCAGGATCGGTAGACCGCTTACGGCCATCGATTCGGGAACCCCCGGCACCGGGGCCGGCACCTGCTGAGGCGGCGGCGGCGGGGGGACTTCGAACGGCGGCGTTGTGGGAAGAACGGCCTGCCGAGATAGCGGGTTCGGCCGCGCCCAGCTGTCCGGGTCCGGCATCTGGATGGCGGCGCCGGAGAGCTCGTCAATGCCCTTCGGCATCGGCGGCTCGAACCCTTTCGGGATGTCGCTGAGGTCGATGCTCATGCGTCGTGAGCGACCGTAGTCTAGGGCGTCAGAATATCCGCTAGACGAAGTAGAGCTCGAGGATGTGAGGGAGGGAGTGGATGAATTTGATGTGGCCGGAGAGTCGGTTGTCGAGGAGTTAGAGGAAGCAGATGAAGCCGAGGAGACAGAAGGGGATGGGGAGGGGGCAGGCGAAGGAGCGATAGTGCCTGTCGGCAGCGAATCCGCCGCCTGCACAGATGGCGAAGTTGTAGCAGACATCGGCAGAGGCGAATCAGTCGTCAGCCCGAACGTCGCGGTCGTCGGGAAGTAGGAATCCGTTCCCGCGGCAACCGTATTGGCCTGAGGCGTCGGAACAGCCGTCGTGACCCCCGACCCAGGCATCTCGTTGTACTGCCCGTCCTGAAAGTCGGCCCTACCCTCGTCCATGTCGAGACGGCCCATGCCGATGACGACTTGGTAGACAAGCTCGTGCTCAAACAGCCTCCGCTCGTTGCGCTGGAACAGCCCAACATCCGGGTGCTCGTCCGCGTCTGGGTCTTCGGTAGATTGCGACGGTGTGGGGCTGGCCATCCGCCGGACCTCCTGGCTGTCAACCTGCATGTCGTTCGATGAGCCTCCGGAACTGGACATTGAGGCTCGTTCTTCATCTTCGACTTGGTCCGCACGTCGTAGTCGCCGCAACAACTCTACCACGGCATATCGTGCAGGACCGCTGACAAGCGTATGTGGACTGAGGAGCAAGGTACCGAGCAACGGCGTGAATGCCTGTACGGAGATGACGGTCGGGGAACCGTCAGATGGGTTGCTGCTGGTGCTGGTGCCCGCATCGCTTGCCGCAAGAGACGAAGATACTTCCTGTGCATCAAGCACTTCTTCCCGCTGCGGTAGCTCCAGCGGAGGCGGCTGTATTGACTCGCCATCGGAGCTGGACGCCATGCTCGGTGAGCGCGGCGTGGTGATCGGTGGGGACAGCGGCGGCTGAACGGCCGTGTCATCTTCGACGAGCTTGCAGTGTGTGATAAACCACCATATGATCGGCACCAACTCCGCCGCGAGGGCCTCCTTGACGGCCTCGTCTGTTCAGTTACAATTACGCCGAGTCGCAGGTGTCGCGGACAGTGCGGTGAAGAAACCGACGGAGGTGCGCAGGGTGAGAAGGCACGCGAGTGGGCGTGTTTGGTCAGTGGGTTGATCAGCACGCGCGACAAACAAACGGGTCAGGCGCCAATGTCGAACAGAAACGTCGAGCAAATTGCGGTAAAGGCAGGGCACATGTGAGCACGTTTCGGTACAACGATAAGGCGCGAGGGCCAATGGCGAGCGCACGTACCGTCATCCGTAGCAAGGTTGTTGAGCAGCGGGAGGACATAGTCAACCGCCTCGCTCGGTGTGATCTGCTCGATTTGTTCCCGACTGGGAAGGTCGCTTGTCGCAGTCTCGGCCCCGAGCAGATATCTCGGGAGCGCATGAGCGATGAACACCCTATGGAAGCCCGCCCTGCTCCGTGAAAACAGGTAAATTTTCTCGAGCGCGCTGTAGCCCTCCGTATCGAATTCCGTGAAGTCGAAGTTGAGGTCCGTCGGGGGCGGCATCATGTCATCGGAGGCGCCCTCTGAGTCGGACGCAGTCCCGGAAGGTCCTGGGTCTGGGTCTGAGGTTACGGTGCCCGCGACTGGGTCGTTAGCGGGCGGGGGCATGAGCGGTGGTGAAGGCGTGGACGTGGAGGTTCCAGCGTTCGGGGGCGGGATGGCAATGCGCAGAGCGGTTGGGCTACCGCTGCGATAATTCGCGAGCGAGTTCTGCTCCGAGGGCGCACTCTTTGCCGACGAGTCTCCAACGTACCTCATAGAGGGTGGAGGGGGCGAAGAAACCTGCTCTCCGTCCGACTCACGATTGAGAGCATGTATGTCGAACGGGTTGGTCGAGCCGCGTTCGCGCGGAGAAGCCAGGGACTCGAAGGGGTTTGAGCGTGGCTCAGCGGGGGACATTCTGACCTGAATCGGGGAGAGGCTTGCACGGGATATGGGCGCGAAGCGACCGAGAACGGGCTGGGGCGAATATATGCCGATACCAAGCGCATGAGGTGTGTACGCCTGCGTCTCGAGCGGCGGGGACGCGAGGATGGCCGGCCTCGGGCTTGACGGGGGCGAGGGGTCGGGTATGTCTTCGTCCGGTGGGAGCAAAGGCTCTGTAGGGAGGAGCTCGAGCGCGGGGTCGAGTTCGGGAGACGGGGAGCGGGAGTCATCGGTGAAGGTCGAGGCGGGGGAATATTGAGAGGACATGAACTGGGCGGGGAATATTAACGAGAATAGGATTCCCATGTAATTAGAGCGAGCACAGCTGGATGGCGGATCAGGACCGGCGTCGGCGGGGAGGGGCGGGAAAACGCACGGTAAAGGTAGTGGGCGAAGGGAGAAGGAGGGAGAGGACGGGGCCTGGGAAGGAGCGGGACGGGAGGGGAAAGGTCAGGGCCTCAGACGCGGGGTGGAGGTGGGTGAGGATGAAGGGGCAGGAGTTGCCGGGAGCGATGATATGACGCACGATGGGAGATTGGATGAGAAAGGCGAGGCAGGAGAAGGGATGGCGGGAGAGGGTGGGTGCAGCATATAGAGCAGGCTGAGGCGAGGGGGTAGCGTTAGAGGGCGTGCAATGAGCGGGGCGGACGCGAACGCAGACGCAGGGGGACAGCACTCGTCGGAGGAGGGCTCAAAGTCGGGAGACGCTTGCGGTCGGAGGAGCGGACGGAGAGCCGGGGCATGCGCTGGGGAGCAAGGAGAGGGAATGAGGGGACCGCGGCCGCTGGTGGGCTGGTGGTAGGTGTGCTAGCGGCAGAGGTCGGCTGTGGGCTGGAGGAGGGGGCGGGGAGGGGCGGCAGAAGGGCGAGAGAGGGAACGCGGGCGAGACAGAGAGAGGAAGCGGGGGCAGAGAACCGAGGTAGCGTGCGAGTGAGGTAGACCAGACCTGCAGCAGGGAGCGTGACAGCACAAGGGAATGCACAGACACTGTCACTCGTCGCTAGCTTTCTCGCCCGATGACGCGGAGGAGAGCGCGAGCAGGAGCAGGAGCAGGAGCAGACGGACGGACGGAGAGAGAGGAGGGAGAGAGGAGCCCGGGCAGACGGCGAGCAGGCAGAGGCAGAGGCAGAGGCAGAGAGAGGCAGAGGCTGGTTGTGGTGGCTCTATGAAAATGATGCGCCCCGAACCCGGCCAACGAATCCTTCTCAACATCCTTTCATTCATCCTCCCCATGATGTCATCCTTCCCTTTCTCGGTCCCACAGGCCCAGACTCCCCCTCATCAGGTACACCCACGTCATTTCCCACGTTCTCTATTCTATTACATCTCCCGGCGCTTCCTCCCTTACTCTAGCACTCTCTCACTCGCTCGCTCCCGTCCCGTCCCCCGGCCGGCCGTTCCCCAACGCGTATCCAGCCAAGGCCCAAGCTTGGTAATCGTCCCCTCGTCTGTGGTATCTCTCCCGTCCCATCCCGCCCCTGACTACCCTACCATCGCGTCGGTCCTCTGCCCACCCATCCATTTAGAGCTCGCCCCGGACAGCCTTGTCGAGCTGCGTCGCAAAGTACCGAATGTTGTGGCTGTTCAGCCCCGCCATCGAAATCCGTCCGTTCGACGTCAGGTAAATGTGCGCCTTCTCCACAAGCGCCTGGCTCTGCGCGGGCCCGATTCCAGTGAAACTGCATCCCAAAACAAATCACAGCCGTCAGTTTTTCTCTGCTGCTTGCGTTCTCTGTTCCACGTCCTTTCCGCCCCATCCTCTCGAGGCTCTTAGCCTTTTCTCGCCCGGCCGCGCTTCCTTTGATTGGCTCAAACGCTTTCCCCTGCCAATCATCTCGACCCCGCCGGCACATCCCCCGGCATCCTCCAAACCATCATCTCCCGCTCATTCTTCTGAGGGCGTCTCCCTCTTGAAACGCCTGATGCTCCATCTTCAACACTCAACATCTCTCCGTGGCCGACGCACTTCTGGCAGGCTTCTGCATGTGCATCGCACCACAACAGCCTCTCGCCAACATACACGCCATCTTCGCCTTCGCGCGTCCGCTCCATCCACGTGAACCAGCCACCGCGCGCTCTCTGCGGCAGTAAAGGGCAATGTGGCAACCCCGATCGACCGCCACCGTCGCGCTGCTGTGTTGCGGCGCCCGGGACCGCACACCCGAACGTGGGGAGGCGTGCCACAACCCAGTCCGACTGCGCCGTCCCGCGACGGTAAGGGGAGAGGACACACAAGTCCACGCACAGGCACGCACCGCAGCGTGGTGAGCATCACCACATCAGCAGCGTGTGCCCCTGCACATCCCACAAGCTGGCTCACACACCCACACGACCAAGCCCGAGGGAGGGCCCAAGGTACACCGGCGACCGAATGATGCATCGCACGTACCTGAACATCCCAATCTGGTTCACAATGTGCTCCCAGTTCCCGGGCGTCTTCAGCTCTTCCGTCAGGAGCCGGTGCAGCTCCTTGCGCATCGCGATGATGCGCCCGGCCATCGTCTTGATATCGCGCTTCCAGTCTTCGAACAGTTCATCGCTGTTCAGAATGAGCGAAACCTGTTCGACCATGGCGAGCGCCGCGCATCAATCAGCAAGCCGCTCGTGCATCTATCAACGCAACCCCAGCATGTCCGGCAGCGGAGGTTGGCGGTGGTAACTCACCAGACGCGCACCGTGCGCAGGCGGGTTGCTAATCTCGGCTCGGGCGAGCACAGACAATTGGCTCTTGATCCGCGCCGCACCCTCCTTGGACGGCGCTACGATGTGCAGCGCTCCGACGCGCTCGCCATACAGCCCGGCGTTCTTCGCAAAGCTCTGTATAGATAGCGACGATGACGACAACGAAGCCAATCATTCGCGCAGCGCGCACACGTGAATACCCCGCACGATTGACAGCAGGCAGACAGCTCGCAAGCACGCACCTGGCAGACGAGCAGCGGCACGCTGCGCCGCGCAAATTCCCGCACCGCCCAGGCGTCGTTCTCGAGGTCGCCGCTCGCGAAGCCCTTGGTACGCGCTGTCGAAGAACGCAAAGTGGCCCTTCTCGAGCATCGCGTCCGCGATCTGGCCCCACTGCTCGCGCGTCGGGTCGACCCCGGTCGGGTTGTGCGCACACGCGTGCAGGAGGAAGACCGAGCGTGCGGGCGCGGTCTTGAGCGTCTCGAGGAACGCGGGGAAGGCGAGCCCGATCGTCTGCGGGTCGTAGTAGGGGTAGGTCGAGACGGGGATGCCCGACCTGGGGGAAGATGGCGTGGTGGTTGACTGCGACGTGATGCACGATGCCCAGCATCAGCACCATCTCATTCCAGAACAGGCGGTCCGCGGCCCCCAAGGGCGCAGCACCGCTGGAGGAGAGCACGCACCCCAAGTAGGATCGCTGACGTAGATACGCTTCTCGTTCCAGCCGTAGAACTTGCTGAGGAAGAGCGCGCCGAGGTGGTTCGCGCCCGTCCCAGAGATCGTCTGCACGCTCGCGACGCGCTCGTCCTTGATCACCGAGGAGTCCTTGCCAAAGACCAGACGGGCCGCGGCGGCTGTGTACTCGGGCAAGCCCGTGATGGGCAGATACTCGTGGTCAACAGTGGGGTCATTCAGCAAAATTTCGGTCGCCTAGAGTGGGCCAGCGTGAGCCAGACAGAAGACGCGTAGGGGGTAGAATGGACGCACCTTCTTGACGACAGGGAGGACCCAGGGCTTGCTGTCATCGTCGCGGTATGCGCCAACACCGAGGTTGACCTTGTTTGGGTGGGTATCCGCCTTGTAGGCCGCGGTCAACTTGAAGATACTAAGGCACGATGGGTGAGGATCTCCCCGCCCACGTAATGCGATCGAGGAAGTAGGGCGACATACCTGTCCGGAGGTGCGAGAGGAACAGCTTCCCAACGCTCTGAGGAAACAGGTCGGAGACAACGACGTCAGCGGCCGGAAATAACGCCCGCCCTCTGATTGGCAGCAGGGCTCGCAAACGGAACGGAAATAACGTACCAGCGGAGACCGTGTCGGACATCGTGGACGCGTTCGCCTGCGACCCCAGACCGAGGTGATTAGCAACTTGCTTCAACCTGTTCGCCATCGTCGCCAGCCCAGTGCGTGCGTGCGTGTGCGTGCGTGTACGCGTACGTGTGGTACAGAAGAAGAACACGAAAGAGCGTGCGTTTCGGAGATGCGTGCTCCGCACCAGGGCATGATGTCGTCTGGCATATATGGCGAGCGGGTGGGCTCACCTGTGGATGGATTTGCAAGCTGCACGGCAGTGCGGGGGGATGCGATCGTGCAAGGTGCCGGACACACGTGAAAATCCGGTTGTTCCGAGATGAACCTGCGCACACCACCGCCGATAAGCACACGGGAGCAAGCTCAAGAGAGCGAGCCAGAAACGGAAGAGAGGGGTCCACTGACGGTAGTGACGCGTTGCGAGCCTCGAGGAGTGCGCAACGGACGGAGGTGCGGGTGAGGTGCGATGCGAGAGGCAGAAGGAATCGATTGGGATTATGGTCAGATCTGACTCGGAGCGTCCGCCTTATAGAGCGGTCCGGCGGGGAGCGACTAGGCACCCCAACTGCTGTATATGGGTGCGGGCATATCCCCCATAGCGTAACAGCCGCTCAAAGTCCGGATCCTCTGCGCAATAGCGATGGAGCCGTTATGCTCGCCTTGGCCAACCATCTCGTCGCAATACGGTCGAGGGGATGCGCGACGCTGCGTAGGCCCGCCTGGCCAAGCGTAGGTAGCAACCCATGACAGGTTTGAATATATGACCCCGAGGCGCTGCGGGGAAGTAGCATGCGGAGATGGGTCAATCAGACATCGACACTTGCCTATTGGTCCTCCGTATTGCTCCGAGGGCCTCCTCCTGAGAGTCACAAGCACGCAGGGATGTGTCATGAAAGCATCTACATTGATAATACCCGAGCCCAGATATATGAAAACACGATATCACACCGATGTAGCAGGGGACTGAATGAGACTGTGAAGGAGGATGGCACATCGGGAGTTACGGTAGGGAGGGGATGCTACGATATGTGGTATAGGAATGCGTCCGTGAGTGTCGTGAAAGCGCCAGTACAGGGTCATGAATATGAGAGGGAAATGGAGACCGGTGATGAGGAATGATGGAGGTGGCCTGTCCTGCGGGCCCAACAACCCTGTGCTGTTGATGGCGCTGAGACGAGAGCTGTGGTAGCGCGGCAGGAGCAAGGGAGCGGAAGGGGTGAGGGAAGGCAGGTCATGCCATCGCCATCTTGGACGCTACGGTCCGTTCACTCTCCAGCTTCGCCTTGTTCTTCTCGAATGCCTGCTGTCGGCAGTTCTCGAGGTTCTGACATTGGTGGTGCTCAGGGCATGCGGTGCTAAAGAGGGGAAACAGGTCAGCCACAGGACATGGAACCGCAGAGACAGAGTGAAAACGCACATCGCCGCAGAACTCGAGCCGACAGTGAGGGCACTTGCCAACAAGGCGCAATACAGCCTGGTTGCAGCGGGACTCAGCCTGGAACTCGCAGCGCTTCTTGGCGGGCATGACGGTAGTAGTAGTCGTGTGAGGGTGGTAGGGGAGGTAGTGGTCTGCAAGATAACGTCGGTGTAAGCAACGGTGGCCGCCTGGCGGGTCGCACTGGCGGGAGGGACTTACAGGAAGGGAGGATGAGTCAACGGTGGTCGTGTAGAGAGGTTGGAAGGGAGGGCGGTGGCGAGCGGGGGGAGTACTTATATGTCGAGCAGGGGAGGGACGCGTCAGCTCGAGAGAGATGTGGATCTGAGATCGCACGTGGCGGCGTTGCGCGAGATGATAAAGATCCCCCCGCCCGATTCGCCTCCGAGGGCGCGTATCCGCATTCCCCGACTCAGCCCAACCCCTCTTTGACCAAAATTTGTGCCTTCTCGCAGTTTCCGGCTCCAGAACGCCCTCGCTCTTTGCTCACACCCGACCGACGATCCTCGCCAACGCATGACAAAACGCGTACTCATGCAGCGCGGACCCTGTCCCTGTCGGCAGCGGACGCTTCTGACGGTGGCTTTGCATGCGCTTCTGGGGGCTGGGCGCGCTTTGGCTCTCCGTCGCAACCCCGCCTGACGGATAAGCGGCTAGGACCGCGGCAGTGCACGCTGGCAATGCTGCATCGGGATGGCAGAAGCAACGAGGCTCTCATGCGGCGCGCTGGGTTCAGCCTATCGGCACCCACGCTCACTTCCATGAACTGACCAACCGCGTACTCATCCGCATTCCAAATTCCGAGGACAAGCTCCCGACACACATCCGTTGACATGGCCCGCTTCCGTTGCTGCCCAGGCGCCCGCCCGTCTTGTCCCGCCCCGGTGTTCCTTGTATCCTGGCTGCACGGAGCTACTCCGGGACTGTCCAGTGACTTGCCTCCGATACGTGGGGGAACCTCAGACGCTCCGAGTCCGAGATACACGACGCACGGGTCCGTCCTGCTGACATCCAACCCACAGGGAAGTGCCGTGCGCCACATGCGTCGTATTGGCAGGTTTCCACGCAGCAGACACGCTTCTGTCGTCGATTTTAACCCTCACCAGTCGTTTGGCTGGTTTCCGCATCGGCCAGACGGCGGCGTGGTAAGATGATAGAAGAGAAGGTGGTGCATCGCGATAAGGCATTCTATCATTCATCGTGCACACAGGCTAGGCCCAGGGGAAAACGGAGACGGAGTGAGCCGTTACGGTGGTGTGTCAGGTCAGGTTCCACTTGACAATGCTGGATAAGGCAGATCCATTACCAAAAGGAGACCACGAAAGAGCAACTCAAGATGCATAAGGAGGCGAGGACGGAGGGCCGGTGGGAGAGGGAAGCAGCACACAACATGTCTCCGTGTCGAAGAGTAATGCCATGCGGTGCGTACTCTTCCCGAGTTGTTCACTAGTTCGATGGATGGAGAAAAGTCACGTAAATCCATCAGGATATCGTACGTTTGGTACACGAGAAACGGAGAACGTCGACAGCCGCCTTGCTCCTGGAGGGCCTTAATCCGCCGCCTGAGCATGCTGCTGAGAGTACTCGTGTGCGCGACGAGCTCCTCAAGCTACCGATTCACGCGCTCGGTCTGGACATTATATGTAGCGTACAACGAGCGCGAGGGTAAGTCCGAGATACGCGCGACGTTGTCGTTGGACGTGCGGATATCGTCCAGCAGAGACGCGATCTCGTCGTAGAACGATGCCATGCTATCCGCGCCCACCGTCAGGTTCGTCTCGAACTCGCCGTGTCCTTCGCCGCAGGACTCGTACTTAGCTCGGGTTTCCGTCTCGCTGCGCGTACCGGTTAGCCCACGCGGGCGCCGGGCGCGATCGTCCTGGTTGGACTGCGTCGGGTAACAGTCCTTGTCATCGTTCAAATCGAGGTGAGCATACATCATACATGAGGAGGGGGTGAGGACGCGCTAGCGCTGAGATGCACAGGTTCGTATAAGCCCTTTCGCACTGCTGCTGGGCCCCTTTCCCCAGTGTGAGTTACTGTAACCCCTTTGGCATCCTCTTCCCCAACCTGAATCCCACAACCTGATCGTCCTCTCTTCTGCGAGATGACTTCCCTCAACATCTCGCTTGCGTTGCTCGAACGTTACCCGGAAGAAGATTTATGGGCGATGGAGATTCCTCCCTACAATCTCAAACCGTATCCTCCCCGCGAAGACGGTGATACTCCAGAATTTCGGGCGGCAGCCTGCGAGGTTGCTCAGCGCACCGGCGTAAATCCACTCGAACGCAGCTACGGCTCTTGCCCCTTCATTTTGACCGACGTTCGAGTCCTCAGGATCGGAGTGGAGATGCCTTTCAACGCGTATGTTCGCCCTCCCCCTTTGCAGGAGGCAGTCCTTCGTTCCAAAATCCATTTCTTGGAGGATCTTGTTACGCGCCGTGCCTGAACTCCGAGGTCCGACTCCGAGGTCCGACTCCGTACTCCGTTTATCTCCGTACCCCATCTCCGTTCAACTCCGTTCTATTTCCAATTCCCATATTCCTCACTATCACGCCATAGCACATCACCTTCGTTCTAACAATTAGAATATGTCTTGGCGTTCCTTACTTCCAACTCCGACGTACTCCTACCTATTACGGACTTCTTCTATTGTCTACCTTTAACAATAGAACTACTATCTATATAAGCTGTCCGGAATGTAGTAGCTACTCAGTTCGGATATCTCGTTATACCAGCTCATCTCCTCTGACCTCCGTCTTGTCCGAAGTCCGTACTCCGGACTCCGAACTCCATCCGACTTTCTCCCTTAATCCTTGCCTTGGTTCCGTCTCTGTTCTAGTCCCGCCCTCTTCTCCGAAGACCTGAGTCTCGTCTCTGTTCCAGTCCCATTCTCTACTCCGAAGATCTTGTCCGTACTCCGTACCTCTACTCCGAACTCTGTCTAGTCCGAAATTGAGGACAACGTTCGTGAAGACCCGTGCGTTGCTAATAGCTTCGCGTAAGTCCTCCCCCGTGCGCCTCACCCAACTCCGGCCCCGTACTCCGACAACTCCGTCCTCCGGAGTTAGCTCCGGGCGCATAGTCCTAACAGATCTCAATCCTACTGGTAACACCCCTGTTTTCAAAGTGCGCGTCGGCGACGATCTGCGGCTCCTCAAGATTGTATGTCTAGGTTTCTTTGTAATGTCTACTTCTTCATTGAGCCTCCCTACAGTTCCGCAACAAAGAAGTGTCGCTGCAATTCTATTACAAGCCTCAAGACGCTCCTCCGCATCCAATGATACGTTTTGCCAGTGAAATCGAGGCATACGCACACCTGCAGCATTACGGCGCATGCGATGCCGGCGCAGTGCCCAAATGCTTCGGATGGCTTGAGCTCACCTCCGATGATTTGGAAGCAATCGCTGCGTTACCTGTTGTGGCGGAGGAGTGGCGTTACATCAAGGAGGATGAGCTCCCACCAAAGGCGCTCCTGCTCGAGTGGTTTGAGGGCGCCCAGCAGCTGAGCATCGACAATGTCACTCCTGCTATCGCGGACGCAGGCCTGCGTGCGTTGTATCGGGTGCACGCCTCATTCGTGATGCATGGCGACGTGCATCGGCGTAATATACTCGTGCTGCCGGGCGGTCGCGTTGTGTGGATCGACTTTGACGCGGCCTTTGCGGCCTGCGAGTCGACTCCTGATAACCCCATGCGTCGCCAAGAGCTTTTCTGCGAGCTCCATCGTGCCTGGATATTTTTCTACGGCGAGCTGGTACGCACGTTCCCTATCATGAGCTTGCATAGAATGTGCTGACGTTGACTTCAGCTACCCGATAAGCGGATTGGCTTCAGACACTGGCTCTCTTGATGCGCGATTCCTTGCGCCGTGCGGCAATCAAATAGATAACAATCATATATTGTTCTCTGTCGTGCAACGTATGATGCGTGCTACACACGTTCAGTAGGAAGGCCTGTGCAGACCCGCCTTAGCCGTGCCCCTTGCCGGTATCACTGCTCATGTATAGTAGCAGATCAATCTCAACAACCCTCAAGCAAAGGCGACATGCGATTACAAATGAGGTAAGATGTGAACTCAAGAGCGATTTCGAAGTCTTATCAAAGTCCGATATTAACCATCAGGGATGTTTATATAAACTCCAAGCACTGTCCCGACACGGAGTGCTTGGGGAGTGTGGTGCGTCAGGCCAGATTCAACTTAAACTCAACGATGCTGGATGAGACAGACCCATCGCCGATGAAGACCACAAAAGAGCGGCATAGATGATAAGGTGAAGGAGGATGAAGGGCCGCCTTGCATCTGGAAAGCCTTGATCCGTCGTCTGGGCACGTTGCTGAGAGAACTCGTGTCCTCGACGAGCTCCTCGAGGTTACCTCGAGCTGCCACGCGAGCGCAGGTTGGAGATATGCGCAACGTTGTCGTTGAACGTGCAGGATGTCGTCCTGCAGGGACGCGATTTCGTTGTAGAACGACAGCCATGCCGCTGTCCTCGACGTCGCGCCGGACTCGGTGACTAGCTCGGGTTGTCATCCTGTCGCGCACGGGTTCTTCGCACGCGCGCGGGACCGGTGATCTAGGTTGGCTGCGTCGAGTAAGAGTCCGAGTCCATGATGTCCTAGTTTTCCTCGAGGTGAGGAGGAGGCGAGGACACGCTAGCGACTAAGCGAGACTCACGAATAGGTTTAAGCCCCTCCGCCCTGCCGGTGGATCAAGCCACTGAAAGCCCTTTCGCATCCTCTTCTTCGACTTAACCATGCCATGATACCACCTGATTGCTCTCCTCTCTGCCAGCTGACTTCCCTCAACGTCTCGCTTGCGTTGCTCGAACGTTACCCGGAAGAAGATTTATAGGGCGATGGATCCTCCTCCCTACAATCTCTCTCTGTCGGCGTATGCGGCCGTCCTCCATGAGTTTCCGGCGGTAGGCCGCATTCACTGTCTGCCTAGGGGAGATAACGTACAACGTATAATCCGTGGTACACCCGTTCAATGTAAGCCGAAGGAGAACTTATACTGTCGCACGCGTGCAAGACACCCGCCTTTGCCGTCTCCCCTTGAAGCCCTCACCACTCACTTGGTCTTACCAGAGACTGATTCTAACGATCAGGAAGATTCATGCAACAGTCTACTGTTCGGAGACGGAGTGGGTTGTGGTGTCTCGAGCCAGTTCCACCTGACAATGTTGGACAACGCAGATCCATTACCAAAGAAGACCACGAAAGAGCTACATAGATAGATAGGTGAGGAGGACGGAGGGCCGGTGGGAAAGGGGAGTAGAACATTACACATCCCCGTGTCGAAGAGTGATGCCATGCGGTGCGTACTCTTCCCGAATCGTAAACCAGTCCGATGGATGGAGGAAAGCTACGTAAATGTCCCAGGATATCGTATGTATGGTACACGGGAAACGGAGAATGTCGCCTAGTGCTTGTTCTGCAGCACGACGACAGCCACGATGATCGCAATAATGATGACGATGACGATGCAGAGAATGAAGCAGATCCAGCGCTTCTTGCGTGCTGCCCGTGCTGACTCCACCGCCTTGTTGGTGTAGTTGAGACTGTCGAGATCGTGTCAGCCGCTGCGGCAATCCCGCCAAATCTCCATTACATACCCAGTCTCGACATCCTTCTCCACCTCCTTGACCGTATCGTTGATGACAGTGATCTGTTCATCTTGTTGTTCTACCAAGATGCTCATCTATACATGCACGATCAGGAGGGTTGCGCAGTGAAGCTGAGCATTCAGTCTTACGTCGTTGAACAGCTGGGCCAGCTCCGTCAGGGTCTTCTCGATCTTCTTAATGTCGGCATGACGTTCTTGCACTTCCCGGTACGCAGACCGAGCCTCGCCGTAACGGTTCGAGTTCATCAAAGCCTGGCTGAAGATCTGGCCACCTTGGTCATCGTCTACGACTGCCTTCACTTCCTCCGGCGAAGCGTCAGGTTTTACTGCGGTCCATGTCAGCATTGCGCATAACCGACAGTACGTAAGTAATAGTCTTATCACATACCAATCTTGTACTGCCGCTCCAACCGCTGCTTATACTTCTGACGGTACTGTTGCTCGACGGTCTGGTAGTTCTGGATTGCCTCCATGAACTTTTGCTTCACAAGGCCAGTCTGTAGTCACACCCCTCATCGTCAACATTCAGCACTACCCTGACAAGACAATAAAGACGCACCTGCTGCTTCCGGATCTCGCCATCGCGTCCACTGCCGCCTTGCTTCTGGAGAGCCTTGATCCGCCGCCTGAGCACGTTGCTCAGGGCACTCGTGTCCGCGACAAGCTCCTCAAGCTGCCGGTTCACGCGCTCAGTCTGGACATCATCCGTGGCGTTCAGCGAGCGCGAGTGCAAGTCGGAGATACGCGCGACGTTGTCGTTGAACGTGCGGATGTCGTCCTGCAGGGACGCGATCTCATTATAGAACGACGCCATACTGTCCGCGCCCGCGGTCAGGTTCGTCGTCGAGTTCGCCGTGTCCTTCGCCGCGGACTCGTAGCTCGGGTTGTCATCCTGCTGCGCGTACGGGTTCGCCGCACGCGCGCGGGAGCGGTAGTCTAGGTTGGACTGCATCGGGTAAGAGTCCCTGTCATCGTTTTCCTCGAGGTGAGCATACATGAGGAGGGGGCGAGGACGCGCTAGCGAGACTCACGAGTTGGTATAAGCCCCTCCGCCCTGCTGCTGCTGGGCCTGTTTCACGGTGTGAGCCACCGGCGGTCACGAAACGCATGGCGGGCATGTCAGGAGGAGACAGGAGTGCTCACCCTCAAGGCTTGGAGTCTGTCTCTGGACATGATTGGATCGGTATTAGGCGGGGGTGAGTGTACGGTCGGTAGGGATGCTGCTTAGGCTGGAAACGGAGCGACGACCGGTTGGGCAGCAGCACTCAATGCTGCGTGGACGGATGGCCGGGAATGGGAGGTCGCTGGGAGGCGTGAAAAGGGGGGTATGAAGGGTGGTAAAGACTGGGAGGGGCCTAGCGGCGAAGTCGGTGAGGGGGAGAAGGCAGTGTTGAGTTGGCGGTGTGGGAGCAGCTGCTGAGTCTCACCGCTTGATAGGCGCTAAACGCCTATGGCGGCGCAAAAGGGGCTGCGGGCGGTGGCTCCAGCCGTGAGCAAAGACTTTGCGCGACACCACCGTTGGGCCGCTCATCACCGCCATAGATTGTAACAATAGCACGAGGATACAACAGGGGTCTTTTGACTATTATACGCATATTGTACATGGGACCCACGAACACAGCCAATTCTACCTGTACACCTTACTTCGCCAGAGCCTCCCGAAGGACCGTAATCTGCCGCTCAAGCATCTTACGGCTGGGGCCGCCGATGGACTGCCGCCGCTCAACGCTCGCCTCGAAATCAAACTACCTTGAACACATCCTCGTCAAACTTCTCATGAAGGCTCCGGAAGTCCTGCAGCGAGAGCTGGTTTAGCTGGCACTTCCGCGCCTCCGCTAGCGCGACTGCGCGGCCTGAGACGTGATGCGTCTCTCGGAAGGGGATCTGGATTGCATCCGGACACGGATGAACGTCGGTCAGCGGCAGATGCATGCTTGAGTTTGGGAATGGTACATACACCCTTGCGGACGAGATACTCGGCCAGGTCGGTCGCGAGGACGTCCATGGTCAGGGCTTGGCGCATCTTCTCGCCGTGCACCTGATGAATAGCGTGAGTTCAATTCTGCAGATCGGGATACAAACAGCTGCTCTCACCTCCATCGTTGCAATGACACCCTCCGCGATCTGCATTGAGGCCGAAATGGTGTCCACGGCGTCAAAGAGCGGCTCCTTGTCCTCCTGCAGATCCTTATTGTACGTAGACGGCAAACCTTTTAGCGTCATCAAGAAGCCGGACATCTGCAGGCAGCGCAGATCAGTCTCTCGGACATGACTGAGACGGACGATCGCTACAAAGAGAAACGTACGTTTCCGAAGACGCGTCCAGACTTGCCGCGGAGGAGTTCGAGGGAATCAGGGTTCTTCTTCTGCGGCATGATACTCGAGCCCGTGCTATGAGATTCATCGTGGTCAACGCATGGTCGACATCGACGCTGAGATCAAAACACGCATACCTGTAGGCATCGCTCAGAGTCACGAAGCCGAACTCAGCGGTCGAGTAGATGATGAGGTCTTCCGCCATACGGCTGATATGCGTCATGGCCAAGCTCCCCCACATCATGAACTCGACAATGAAGTCGCGGTCGCTTACACCATACATGCTGTTCTCGGCCACAGACTGGAAACCGAGCTCCTTCGCAAGAAACTCGCGGTCCACCGCGAAGGGGTTGCCTGCGAGGGCGCCGGAGCCGAGAGGCAGGACGGATATCCGGGAATGAGCTGCTGCAGGCGCTCGAGGTCTGCGCGGAAGGCGAACGCGTGTGACAGGAGGAAGTGGGACCACCGGATGGGTTGGCCTCGCTAAAGGTAGAAGGCGGCTGAAGTCAGCTGTCGTGCGGCGAAGGCGAGGTACGAAAGGCCACCTGCCTGCAAGTGTGTGTAACCGGGCATCAGAATGTCCTTCTCCTTGTCGGCGCGCTCCACCATCACACGGATAAGGTCCTTGAGACCCTTCTCCACAGCGCGTACCTCTCCGAGCAGCCAGAGGCGCATGTCCGTGGCGACCTGGTCATTGCGGGAACGGCCGGTGTGCAGTTTTCCGCCCAGAGGCCCAATGAGCTCTGTCAGTCGCCGCTCGTTCGCGGTGTGGATGTCTTCATCATCTGCGTGGATCTTGAACTAAGAGGGGGGCAAAATGAGCAATCGATTGCAGATGGATCTTGGGATGTACTGACAGTGCCCTGCTCCCACTCCTTGCCCACTGCTGTGAGGCCATCCACAATCTTGCGCTGCTCATCATCCGTTAGGATGCCTACACGGGCGAGCGCCTTGGCATAGGCAATGGAGCCAGCAATGTCCGCGGCATACATGCGCTTGTCATAGCGCAGCGACTGGTTGAACTCGTGCATGCTGCATGAGGTTGGCTGGTATCAGCTCCGATTCGTTGACGAGAGTTCATCTCGAGTACCCACAGAGGGTCGGTCTTTCCGGTGAATCGGCCGCCCCAGAGCTTTTGCTTCGTAGGCTGGTCAGTCATTTTAATCCTGTGAAGGTGAGCGAGGCGAGTAGGTGATGGTTGAGTGAAATTGAGTTGACGATGAGTGCGAGTCAGAAGTAGCAGAGGCCTCCATTATACGATCGCGGCCAGCAAAGATCTCGATCTTGAATGACTCGCGCGCGACGCGCATTGGGCGCTTATGCTGCTCAAACTACGTGACCGCGTCCGACAACGGCGGTAGAAGCTGAACGTCTTCTATTATCCGAACGGACAAGCATTCATTAGACTCTATCAAGCAGGTTACAGCGAACGGTACATGTGAGATTGTGTATACGATGACTGATGTCTGGTGACGGCAAACGGTACAGCGTTGCATTCAACTCGGAGGCAAGCAGATTTTGAGACTGCAGTCAAGGATGAGCAGCATTGAGGCCCATGAACGACACTGCTGCAAACAGCGTTGCGGCCACATATATGGCGACCCGAATAGGGAACGGGTTATGGGTTAGGAACGGGTATGGGACTGGCGACATCTATGTCAGCGAACAAGCTTGCGACATACGCAAGCGGCACTCACAGAATCCGTTGAAGCTTGCACAGTACTCAACCCAAGTAGAATACCAGATGGAGCAGACAGCAGAAAGGACGAGCACGCCCCATCGGCTGGCTGCCTTGGAATATCTTGACTCAAAGAAGTAGAAGTCGACGAACATGGAGATGGCCGGGACAGCGTGTATTGCCAAGTCCACTTGCAGAGGAAGCTGCTCTGGCCGTGGAACACGACTAGATGACGTGGGAGTCGTCGTCTCGGGATCCGACATCAGGATCATGTTCGGCATGAACAAGAGGAGACCCCAGTAAACGACAGACACCACGATTGCTACCTGTGAATATAATTCCGTTAGACAGGAGAATCGGGAGCTGATTCGAGACAACATACTGGGAGTGCGATCATGAGGAGTGTACGCTTGGCCGTCCTGAGCGCACCTGAAAAGTGATAAGTCCATTGCAAGGACATGTCTGGGTAGGAGCTCACTAGAGGTCGGTACAAGGTCGGTCCCGAGGCTGAGAATCATAGTAGCCCACGCAAGGCAGAGCCTAACCAAGACCTGGGGCGTGAGTTGCAAGACCTTGCAAGCGTGATCAGAAGTACATACCCTTGGACGGTCAGGAACGCGAAATGACCGCCTTTCATCTCTGCCATCCGGATGTTGGCTATCATGTCTGGGAGGTTGAGGTAGCCATAGGTCATGATGGCTGCGCTAGCGCCGTGCAAGAACGCCGCACGACTGTTCGCAGACATCGTGAAAGAGCGGACGCAAAGATGGAGGTAAAGTGATGGTGATGCTGCGTTGGAAGTTCTTATATATGGGTAGGGTGGGCCGCGGCAGGTTGCACGCGATCGGACACGGAGGGCCGGCTGCTATGATGGTTGGTCAATACAGACTACTGGCACCGTGCTTTAGCGTTTTAAGCTTGTCAGGAGAGTGTAAGATGAATGCTGTCATCATCCGTTACCACTACCCTTGGGCGCGTGTGAGGATGGGATGACGTCGCGTTTGCGATCCCAGGCTTGCGATCCGGCGCCTTTTTCGTGCTTTCATACTTACATAGACCTCCTCCGCGGTCCGAACTCGGACTCTCTGCCACAGCGCTCTTTGCGGGGTCTGGCTAGCTTGCCCATGCGACTTGCAATACCAATCATACCACGTCCTATAGCCCATCGTCACCATACGCTTCAGGATACGACCGTCGGTGCAGTGCAACCTTGGATACAGAACAGAGCGGCCTCAATAACGAACGACTACTAGCTCCAGACCCGCTCCGTTTACCTGGTCGCTACATACCAAGGTCTTGCTGGGCATGGCCTCTAACGCACAACGCGTCGTCGTGACATACGCTGCCCCTCTGGTCTTCCTCTCAACCGATCACTGGAAGCAGATATACGCCTCTCTCGCGTCGCAGCTACCCCTCCGTAACCTCCACTGGAAGGCTACTACTAGGCCTACCATCCGCACAATCCAGGAGCTCGATGTCAAACTAGGTCTCGCTAGAAACACTACGCGAAGACCAGACTGCTTCGCAAATACCTCAGAGCATCTTAGAGAAGCCTTTGCTGAACATATACGTCTTCATTTGTGAGGTGAGTGACTGTCTACGACTTGCTTGCTTGAAGCGTCCTCTTACCTGTCCTGTCCAGGACAGCGAGGCATACAAGGCAACAACGCGAAAACAGATCAAGGATTGGCATGCTACTGTCAGCCAAAGAAAGAATCAAGAATGGCTCCTGGTCCATGTCGTGCGTCCGGACCAGAGCGTTGCGCAGGGGAGGCTGTTCCAGATGAAAACATCCGTCCTGGATAAAGTCAAAGCAGACTTCAACACCGACAAGAAGGACAGGCGAGTGTTATAAGCATCCATGCGACCGCAGCGATTGCTAATTGTCAGTCTGAATGCAGATGCGTGCAACTGGTATGGTCGGCGGATAAGGACAATCCGGCAGTGTGGGCAGACCTGATCACCAAGATCAAGGACGGCATCCTCTCTGCCTTCGACACTGCACTGACGCAGCGAGAAGAGGAGGTTCGCCGCTCAGAAGGTCAAAGACAGATGCCAGGTTGGAATTTCTGTACTTTCTTCATCCTCAAGGTACGTTGATGGCAAGGTGAGCCTCAAGACAACGGTACCTGACGCATACTTTGCACGTGCAGGAGAGCTTGGCTAGCTCTCTTGAGGGCATGAATTTGTACGAGGACGCACTGCAACAGTACTACGAGCTGGAGGCTACCTTCTTCCAAGTGCTTCGCGAGAAGAACTTGTCCTGGTTCGGTCCTCTGATTACGCCCTCCTCCTCTGACGACTCTGCGCCTCTGCTCGCTGTGACCAAGAAGCCGTACCGGGATCTCATCCTGGCCAACACAATATCTGTCTTTGACTTCCGGGTTTATCTCCTGGCTAGACAATGTGCCCTTCTGAGCAAGCTGGGTGAATTAGAGGAGGTCTGTCAGAAAACAGTGGCTTTCTTGACGACATTTGCGCGTACTTTGCGAGACGTAGAGGTATGATGTACGTGGATCTATTCACGTGCGGATGTCTCACAGCCGCGAATAGGATACGCTACCGCCCTTCTTTATCGAGTCTTGGATATATTCCTCGGCTTTGAGCGTCGGTTGACCAATGCGACGAGTGGGCCCGTCCACTCGAGATGCCAAAGAATGAACTTGCCTCCTTCAACGCTGCGAAGGGCGAGCTAGTGGAGCTCGCGCGCCAACAAGTAAGCGCGATACACGCCTTACAACGTGCATTTACTGACTTCTTCACAGCTCGATGTCTTTGGCATAGCGGCTCACCACCTGCCCAATCAACCGCCGTTCTCTCTGTCTCTTCCGACAAGCTACAGCATCTCTAAGGAGTCACAGGTGGAGGAAGCCTCCAAGACAATCTCGAAAGCCGAGCTCGCAACGGCATTGAAGGATAAGGATACATTCTACGAGCTGTATGTCAGCGTCACAAACCGTGCCATTGAACTGTACGTGAGTGCGGGCCGTCGCAAGTTCGCACTCAAGTTGCATGGGTCACTCGCTGCTCTCGACGTGTAAGCATCTATATTCTTGTACGTCACATCGTGTCCTCATCCTTTTCAATCTAGCCACCGCGGGCGTCTCTCGAACGCTTTGCAGACCTTCACTTCCCTCCCAGCTCACTATTCCCCTCACGGATGGACATCCCTGGAAGCCTTCATGCTGAATCGCGCACTGGACATCCATGCAGCCGCCGAGAAGCCAAAGGACAGAGAGTGGATTCATATCCTGCTCCATTTCCTCCGAGCATATGTCGACGACATGGGGAAGGATCTGCTTTTGAGCAAGGAGGACAGTGAGGCATATGTGGCGAAGCTGGTGCAGGCACTCAAAGATGCCGCACATGAACTTGACTCTGGTGAGACGGTTTGCTTTTCGGAGGATTCGTCTGACCTTTCTGATTGTCCAGATACACCATACCCTGACCATACGGCTTTGGCGATGTCCATCGTTGATCATGACGCGAAGCTCGCCGAGACTCGAGACGGTTCCCTTCTCAAAGTGATCATTCACAATCGTCTGCCATGTGTGCGTCATGGTACCTCCTTCGCCTCGCCTAATCAACGCTTATCTGTGCCCGCAGGAACTTCCCGTCGATGAGGTCGAGGTCCAACTGGCTGGACGAGAGAACAGCCGGATATCGTTTACGGAGAAGGTTTCGCAGCTGGTCCCTGGGAAGAATGAGTTCACTCTCTTTTCTCCGGTACGTTCAATCATAATCTGCGATTTGCATATCCCAGTCATCGATCCTGGAACAGTCGTCTTCGGCAGGGACCTACACACTGTTCAGCACCGAGATATCGCTCGCTCGCCTGCACTTCCAGTGGAAACACGCGAAGACGACAAAACAGATCCGTGCGGGAAGCGTTCCGACGCTCGTCCGCATACCGAGAGATACCAAGGCGCTCGACGTGCGGCTCAAACAGCCCCCACGAAGTACGTCGCCTTCTCGTTGGATGGTTTACTCCTCTGACGAGTCCTTGTACTAGTTGAACTTGGTACGCCGTCAAGGGTGATGGTCGTCCTCTGGACGGGCAGGAACGACGTCGCGACCGCTCGTGTACAGCTGAGCGCTCCATCAGGCATTCAGTTCAGATACCAAGAAGCAGAGGTGACTGGTGAAGGTGAGTTTGCGTCATTTTGGGATGATGATTTGTGAACCGATCCCAGAGGCTGTAGATGCGCCGCCAATACGGAAGGACGATGAGTCCATCACCTTCTTGAACCTGAAGCAGGGACAGACTGTCGTCGCGGCTGTTCCGCACTCAGACGCGTCTTCGTATCACTTCATGGTCAGTGTGCACTTGCCTTTCTCAACGGCACAGTCTAATATCCGTATCGCAGAGGGTCAATATCACAGTGGACTATGTCACCACCTCAGAACCAGACGTCACGCGGAACTTGCGTCTCAGCCGTGTCGTCGCGACAGCGCTCCCCGTGGCGATCAACGTGGAGGATTTCTTCCGCGGAACTCGGTAAGCACGACTCTCAAGTGCGGCGGAGGATGTTCGTGGACTGATCGCGACGGTCCGCAGACTGTTCACGAGGTTTACGCTGTCAACAACAACGCACCAGCATGTGCGAGTGCGCTCCACACATTTGCTCTCGCCCAACGAAGCGGATGGCGTGAAAGTGACTAGCTGCTTAGCACAGAAGCCCTCAGTGGTGGTACGTCGATGGCTCGAAGTGATCTAGCATACGTCAGTGAACAGACGGTATACAGACCATCACCCCAGCCCAACCTGGACGGTTCCTCTTCCAAATGGACGCCAATAGAGGACAAGGTAGACTTGCCTTGCATGTTTCCGCGTTGCTCTGGAACTCATATCTTCGAGCAGTGCGCGATCCTCTCAAGCTACAGATTTCGTATCGGATGCTACGAGAAGGTGAGCTGCCTCATGCTTGGGGAGAGAGAGGAACGGGTCTGACTGGATGCTGGTCGCAGAGGTCGAGTCCTTGATTGAACTAGCAGTCGGAGAAGCCGTGTCCGAGACACCAGCCCTGGAGCGACTGCGACAAGACATGGTCGATATACTTGTCAAGGCACTCGAAACGGATGCATCATGGGTAGAGCTATACGGTGTCACCGGTGAGCTCGTCGTTCCAGGAGTCAAGGCGGACGAGGACGAGCTGGGAGCCGGCCTGCGTCGAGCGATGGAGGTAACACCATGGTACAGTGTGAAACAAAGCTCTCGCTAATAACGATGCAGATTCTGAACACGCGAAGGTCGCCTGCCTCTTTTGGAGAATGGCGGGAGATCGTCATTCCAGTTGACGTCCCTCAGATGCATGTACGTTCTATGGCACACATTCGTTTGTGGATTCTGTTGCTCACGGATCCTTGCCAGATCCTTGCCGCCGCTCGCCTTGAGATACTGGAGAACCCGTTCTCGCATGCAAAATCGCAGAAACGCACCCGACCACTGTATGCAGGCCAGCCGATCTCTGCACTGCTCACGGTCACCACCTCCTTCCACTGGACTCCTCCGGAAGACACGCAGGTCGAGAGCTACGCGATGCGTTATGACATCGAGGACCTCACGCAGGACTGGCTTGTCAGCGGGCGCAAACGAGGAGACTTCGTCGCAAAGGTCTGTATTTTCTCTCATGAAAGTCTGTCACTCGTAGAGTTCGACTGATGGAACACAGGATGGAGAGACCTTCTCCGTGCCAATTACCCTCATCGCCCTTCATCATGGCGAACTGGCACTGCCCAAGGTCGGGGTGACGGCTCTTCCTATCCCAGGGGAACATCGGATGAGGTCTACTGTTATACCAGGATGCGAGACGCATCAGGTTCACGGCGCGGAGAAGGTGCTTGTGCTACCGCGCGGTGGGAGATCGACGTTCGTGGTGAACATGGGCGTGGCAAATACCAGCATGTAGCGATACCCCTTCCAACTCATTGTTCGAGATCCGTGTACATGTGTTCCTCTGTTCCTCAGATTGTGCTATTTTTTGGTTCACGTATGCCATGTACTTTGAACTGAGGCACAGTGTGCTGTATTCTTCCCTCTACTTTGCCAGGCAAGGCTGAGGCCTCCAGTGGCCGCGAGCCGCGAGCGCCTCGACGCCAATGGTCACACCGCGACCCAGTTGTGACATGACGCGTGCCATTAGTCACGCGCGCGTGGGGAAACGATCGCGATGGGAGCCTCGGTCCCGCATAGCCGCAGGAGCATCCCGCCTTGTCTTCCACACTCTCAGCACCTCCCACTAAATCCACCTCTATCTCGCACCTATCTATCTACCCTACGACTGACAGAATTATGTCGGACATATCAGACTAGTACGTATAGCCAGCAGTAGCAATAGGAGGTGCGACTCAATAGCCTCGCAGCGAATCGGAACGGCTAGCAAACATTGCTCGCAACCGCGAGCTCCTCGCGAAGTTGGGGCTCGCAGATGCATCCGAAGCTCTCAAACCTGCCAAGTCTGCCGCGAAACCTGTACAGCCACGCGTCAAGAAGCCAAAGGAACCTGCGATGCCTACGCGTCAGTCAAGCAGGTTGAAGAGGGCACCTGTGGATCCCAATGAGAGTCCTGCCGCGAAGAGGAAACGCGAGGTTCGCAGTATATCGTGGTTTACACTTCCTGTAGGTTGACCGTCCTCCAGCGCGAAGAAGAGCAGAGGCGGCGTGAAGAAGAAGAGGAACGTTTGGCAGCGGCCGAGCGAGAACGTGAGGCGAAGCGCCCTCGCCACAATGACCTCGATTTACAGACGCTCGCAAGTGACCTCACTTCAGAGGAAGTGGGGGAGCTCAGGAGCACATTGTTATCAGTATTGAAGACCCCATACCCTAAGCAGACCAGTCCAGATGACGCCTTCGTGTCCAATGACGACGCGAAGGATGACGCTGAGGTGAAGCAGCTGAAGGAGAGACTTGGGAAGCTCAAGGTTGTAGCGCGAGCGAAGGTCACTCAAGATCGGATCTACAGCGCTGCGTACCATCCGGAGCCCACGAAAGACCTCATCTTCTTTGGCGGTGCGTACATCTACGGTGTATCGAAAAGCCCTGTTGCTGATGTTCGGCCTTTAGACAAGCACGGCCAATTGGGTATCTGGGATGCTCGTGCACCGGTAGAAGAGGTTGCGGATGAGGACGATGATGTTTCGCCTTCCGGAGATGGTGAGGGCGGCAAGTACTGGCGGTTACAGATGCACTGGCCGGCGACATCCCGGTCGTCGATATCCTCCATCAAGTTCGACCCTATTGATGCCTTCAGCGTAAGCTATCATCAGATGCATATGCACTCATGCGTTAACCGCGCATCGTAGGTTTACACGAGTGCATATGATTGCACTGTGCGGTGTTTGTCATTGACTTCCGGGATTGCTACTGAAGTCTTCGCGAACCGACGGCATGCTCCTGACATCCATTGATATGCCCCCTCAAGGACACGAAATGTGGATCGCGGATGCTCTGGGCGGCGTGACACACATGGACCTCCGCACCCATCGATCCCATGCTAGACGATACGAGCTGTCAGACCAGAAGATTGGCACTGTTAGCGTCAACCCCACTCGGCCGTACTTCCTGGTAACGGCTTCCAACAGTCGTGATATGCGGTGCGTGTGCATGGAGCACAGTGGCGATCGCCTCTTGTGCTAACAACCTGTTTCCGCAGAGTGTGGGACGCGCGAATGTTTGAAAGCCTCAGCTCGCGATCCCTCCGCTCTGCACCTAATTCTCCTACGTCTCGATCATCCTCCAAGACGAAGGATAGCAGTGCCGGGACAATTCCCAATGAGGTAGAATACGAAACGATTGAGAAGCTGCTCGCGACGAAGAAGGGCCAAACGACTGCTCGTGCGAGCTGGGCTCATAACAAGTCCGTCACATCTGCATACTGGGATCCGCGTGGCCGGTCTATCCTGAGCACAAGCTATGATGATACCCTTCGGCGTAAGTCGTCTGACACACGAGTGATTGAGCACGGGTCGCTAAGCTTTGCATTCCCATTGACTAGTGTGGGACATCAAACCATCTTGGTTTGAGAAGGATGCTGTCTTCCCGACGTCGCGTCCATTCAGCATGGTCAAGCACAATTGCCAGACCGTATGTGTTTATAGTAGCCGTCACGTTTCAGGGCTCACACATTGTTACAGGGGCGATGGGTTACTCCACTCAAGGCACAATGGTCAACGAACGCCGATGTATATCCTCACTTTACGGTACGGATCCTTCGCTTTCGGTGCTCTATCGCATGTTGACACATTCACAGGTTGGAAACATGGATCATTCGGTCGACATTTACTCGTGCAAGGTGACATATAGTTGTCTCAATCCTCGTATCCGAGTGGTGTTCATAATCTCCATCCGCAGGGTCACTTGATTGCCAAGTTGTCCGACAGGTCCAAGTAAGCCCTCAGCATTGACTCACAGAATCACCAGCCTGACCTCCGATGTGCCTGCCAGGATCACAGCAGTACAGGCCGTCACATGCTCGCACCCCAATGTTGTCGAGAGGGTGGCGACCGGCAATGGCAGCGGTCGCTGCGTCTTGTGGGCTCCAGAGGACCTATGAGCAATGAGTTGACGGCTTTAGGTTCATCTAAGTACATGAGGCACATCTCCTTGGTTGATCTGTAGAGTGCGGATTGTAGACTATATATTTTTTGCACAATACTACTCGTAGTATGGTCTTCAAGTGCAATTAGGCAAAAAGTCGTCACCTGAGCGATTCGAACACTCGCGGGCAAAGCCCAACCGCTGGCAGCTAATGAATAGCAGGCGATCCCGTTAACCACTCCGGCAAAGTGACGCTGGACACCTCTGCCCAGTAAAGTGCTCATCTCCAGGGCCTTAACTCGCTGGGATTGCAAAGTGCATTGGGAATGACATGTGACATTTGATGCAACGCGTCGTACATTCGTACACTGTGCAGTAGCTAAGTCACGCAGGCCATCATGGCGAAGAAGGCCCGTTCTACCCCTACCACTACTGCTGTCAGCTGTGAGCAAACCGACGACGGTAAGGTTTCCGGAAGTCTCCCCCAAAGAGGGTCTGGAATGCCGTGCACTCCTTGAGGACCAAATTCTCTTGATCGACGTGAGTACGAGTCCGTGTGCCGGGATCATTATACATCCGCTTGCTCAAGTCATGCTCAGGACTTGTTCTCTCCAGAGGAGTGCAAGACCTATGTGAAGTTCATTGATAGCCTTCCGTTGGAATTGACACCGCCCAAAAAGAGAGGCGAGGCTGAACGAGTGAATCGTGCGTAGTAGGATGCTAGAGTCTCTAAATGCGAACCCACTCATTCCATCTGCTTACCCACTACTGACGGAAATAGATCGTATATCTATACCCTCTGTCGAATTCGCTCAACGCCTATATTCCGTCCTCGCACCGCATCTACCTCCAGAGTTTCCCTACCCTACCTGGGGAAAGCGACCCGCGGGCACAACCACCCATGCGCCGCATTCTCTGAACTCGAACATTCGCCTCTACAAGTATACACAGGGCCAGTATTTCGGTCCACACTACGACGATTCTGTGCGGGACTCAGAGACTGGAGCCAAGTCCGAATGGACACTACTCATTTACCTGACTGGAAGCCAGGATGGTGTGGAAGGTGGCGAGGTCAGCTAACGGCTTCTTGAAGTCTCTTATCGGCGTCATGGGCTTACCCACCTTTGCAGACGCTTTTCTACAAGGATCAGAAGGGTAAGCCAAGAGAGACGATTGTACCGCCGCTGACAAGAGGGACTGCGCTCCTTCACCGGTATGTATTCTCGAGTCTGTACCGCTTTCTCCAGTAATCATTTGTGACAATGTTTTAGCCATGGCCAGGATTGTCTGTTGCACGAAGGATCGCCGGTCACGAAGGGCACCAAATATGTCTTGAGGTCGGACTTAATGTTCATGAAGTAGTTGTGCGTCGGATGCATGTAACCTCCTGTTGTATGAGATACCAATGTACATCACCTCCTACCCTTACCCTTCTTCTTCAGCTTGGGCATCCCCGCCTCGACAACATCGTCATCCCGATCCATGTCACCCTTACCACCCTCTTCTCCACCCCTCTTGCGCTTCTTGCCGTGCCCGCCTTTGATGCCCTGCTCCTTGAGCTCGTTCGTTGCGTAACGACCCGCCTCGTCGACCCGTTCCCGTAAGAGCGCAACTTCTTCCTTGTCGACCGGCCAAAGCTCCATCTTCTTCCCAATTACCTCCTCGATGCGCAGTACGAGCTCGACATCGTATTGCGTTACAAGCGTAATGGACTTTCCTGATCGCCCAGCACGTGCAGTACGACCAACGCGGTGGATATAGTCCTTCGAATGCGTAGGTATATCATAATTGATGACAACATCAACCGAGGGAATGTCGAGGCCACTGCAGGCAACATGTGAATGACCAAGCGAGATGAGCACCTGAGAACCTGGCTACGCACCGACTCGCGACGTCCGTCGCGACGAGCACTTTCCGTCCACCACTCTTGAACTTCGTGAGGGCACCTAGGCGAGCGCTCTGACTTAGTTGTCCATGCAAAGGAATTGCAGGGAAGCCCAGTGTTCGAAGCATGATAGATAGCCTGTAAGGTTTTGCATATGAGTTTGATGCACTGCTTGAATCGGAGCAAGGGACTTACCGTTGTGCGTCGTGTACGGTCCGGGTAAATATGATGATCGAGTTTTGCGCCAGCGTATTGGCGAGATAGATTAGATGGACGTCCTTTTGAGGGAGAGGGATTAGGAGGTAGTATTGCAACAGTGTTGATACAGTCGAATATCTGCACAATCCACGATCAGGACCGACCAAACATATGTACAGTTCGCAGGGAAGGACGCACTTCGAGTTGACTTCTATGCGAACAGGGTTGGACAGACTTGCGCGCTGAAGTTTCGCCACTTTGGTTGTCATTGTCGCCGAGAACAGATATGTTGTCCGCTCCTTGGGAATGACCTTCAAGATTTTGTCGATGATAGGACCGAAGTCCATGTCAAGCAGACGATCCGCCTCGTCCAGGACCTGCAGCCAATCCAATGCGTGCGGTCAGCGGTTGGAGATTTGAACCAAATGAACGACCACATACCAAGAATTTCAAGCTTCTCAGGCTGAATCCCTTCGTCTCTTCCAGATGGTCGTTCAATCGTCCAGGCGTTGCAACAACAATATGCGGCTTCTTCGCCAAAGCCACCTTCTGCGCCATCATGTCCACACCTCCAATGATTGTTGCGCACCGCACGCCCATTGCGGAACCTAAGCTCTCGAATTGCTGTGCAATCTGTACCGCAAGCTCACGAGTGGGCGCGAGAACACAAGCGAAGAGACCTTTGGGCTCCTCCCACAATTTCTGCAGAATCGGTAAGGCAAAGGCCGCCGTCTTTCCTGAGCCAGTCGAGGCAACACCAATGATATCTCGGCCTTGAAGCGCATGAGGAAGGACTTCTGCTTGAATCTCCGTGGGCGTTTTGAAGTTCATCTGCTCAAGAGCTTCGAGCAGCGGGTCTATCAAGCCAAGAGACTTGAAGCTCGGCCGCTCGACCGGCGGAGGGCTTGAGGTAGACGCTTCCTCGGGAGAAGGCATAGCGGGTGGCGTAGTGGCGAGGGTTCTGAGAATCGACAAGAGGGCGGGAAGCAGAGACTAGTCTCAGCCTGGCGGAGTTCAGTAGAATGCGGGCTTGGGCGCTTCAAACATTTTCTAGGACCCGCGCACAAGCGCCCGATCAACGATTATTGTGCTGGTCCCTGGGCGCTTGTCTCTATATGCCTGAACACCGTGACGACTCAACTCTGGGCCGGGGTAGTCTGACTGGTTCTCCATGCAATGGCCCCCCACCATGTCTCTGCTGCGATGACGAACGGCCGCATCAGTTCTCCAGATTCGAGGCTCTGCCTAAGTTCCGCTTTGTAATGCTCTAACTCCAAGCACGGGTGTGGCCATCATTGTACCGTCAATTCATCAAATGGCCGAAGAGGTCTACGGATGGTCTACGGATCCCAAGGACTAGCGGCCGGGCCGCCCACTCCTGCTGTGAGGTATCTCCCGTCTCCATCTTCGTTGATATAGAAGCAATCCTCCAGCCTGACTCCGACCTACGTATACGTGCAATATTGAGTCTGTTGGGCCTTTCACATGAGCCTATGCGTAACACGCACCTTTCCCTCGATGTAAATCCCGGGCTCATCCGAGAATGTGTGTCCAGTCAAGAGGATGTCTTCAGACCCGCCTACAAGGTATGGTGACTCATGCGTTTCGAGCCCGATACCTTTTGGGCATAGCATATGTCAATGAGCGTGTACAAGGAGGGATAGCACTCACCATGGCCAAGTCTGTGTGTAAAGTATTCGCCATAACCCGCCTTCGTGATGACAGAACGGGCAGCACGATCAATAGCGGCCGCTACAGTGCCATTCTTCGCCGCGGCAAGTGCACGGTGCTGCGCCTTGTGTACCATGCGCCATACGGGAAAGTGGCTCCGCGGAACTTCGGTTTGGGGCAACGCAAAAGTCTTAAGGGAGGGGGGGGGGGGGGGGGTTAACCATGTTGATCAGGAAGTTTAGCGGAGCATCTCACCCGAGTCACGTCGCTGTGGTACCCGTGCAGCGTACCACCACAGTCGATAAGCACAAAGTCATGCCTCCCGAGGACACGGTTAGTGCCGGAACCGTGAGGTAGAGCCGCATTCTCTGAGAAACAACAGGGTAAGATAGGGGATACACACAATGCCAACGACTCACCTCCGAATAAGGTGAGAGCAAACGCATCCTTCAGTCCAGCAGCGGTGAGAGCAGAGTTGATGAGTTGACCGGCCTCTGATTCACGCATGCCAATCCTCATGTAATCTCTGGCGGCACGTATGGCAAGTACCGTTACCTACATTAGGATCATGTTAGACATCGTGTAGTCATTCCTACGGAGTGATGAAGAGACCTACCTCATTCACGCACTTCAAGATCTCGATCTCCTCAAAGCTTTTGCGTTCCCGGAGACGCCTGATCTCCACAGGCGCAACGGTTACTCGTGCATTTGGCGCCGCCTTCTGCAAGCCGTCGGTGATGAAGGTCCTGACTGAGCCATCTACAAAAACTTGTGCTCCATCCGCGTCGGGTAAGAGCGAGAGGGCTCGGGAAA